>CM060905.1:923254209-925754209 GCA_030737815.1 Allium fistulosum | reverse complement strand
TATAAAATATCAAAATAGTGTTAAGTCATGGCCCATTCCACCCTTAACACATTTTTATTCCCAAGAGCATATACAAGATCGTAGTTTCCCCAAAATCGGAAGTCACCAGAGGGCAATCCATATACTAAAGGTACAAAACAAATCGTAGTGGTCGCGTATAGGGATACAAGTATGACAAGGCACATGAGGCAATACCCAAGGTAGTGAAACTACCGTTCGCCTGATCCGGACTGGTGAGAACGCATCGTCGCAGCGACCGCAATACCGCGAAACAACACTCCCAAAATCAAGGGTGCACCAATCGACAACAAGTAATGAGTAGTTCGAAGAAGTGTGTTCGCTTGAGGTAGCTGACCTCCATTTGGCCCGACACGGCTCCTGTTTTAGTCATTTCCAATTTGACACAAGTGTCAAGGCTATCCATTATCGTTCTCTTTCTTCAGTCATCACGTACATCATTCCAACCCCTTCATTCTGGATCACCCTCCGTGTATAGTTATTAAAGTGGTATTCGGTTTAGACAGTGAGTATGTCCCTAACCGATTCCGGTCTCTTTAATAACTTTCGTAATTATTACACCGATTGGTCATTTAATAAATTTCAAAACCAAATCAAATTCAATTTCAAATAGAATTTGTAAATCAACATTTCATTTATTTTTCTAAATCAATTTCCATAATTTCCGTTTCAAAACTTCCAAATTACCATTTCAAAATCTTATAATTCAATTTCAAATTTTATTTAAAACAATTCGAATATTGATTCAAGTTCGTATATAAGTTTCATTCCGAAATCATTTAAATTAATTTAATTTAACATTCAAATTAGTTTAACTTCATTTATCGATTTCATTCAATATTCGTTAGGTAAACTTGCCATTCAAAACAATTTCTATTAAATTTCCAATTCATTAAATCCATTATTTAAATTCAACTTCATTATATCAAAACTTACAAATTTAATTAAATTAAATCCATCAAACCAAATTCTTTAAATTTCAAGTCTTATATTAATTTCAATAAATCACATTTTATTTCTTGTTAAAGAAATTCAATTTCACTTATTTACTTACTTAAATAATTTTCCAAAACTTAATCAATAAAGAAACTCAATTTCAATTATTTACGAAGTAAAATTCACTTATTCAAAAATTCAATTTCACTTATTAAAGAATTCAATTCAATTTAATCATTAAATAATTCAATCTTATTTAATTATTAAATAATTCAAAACTTAATTATTAAATAATTTCAAAGTTTAATAATTTCAAACTTAATTATAATTTCAAACTTGATTATTAAATCATTTCAAACTTAATTCAATCATTTCTCAAATTAAACAACATTCTTCCATCAATTACATTGTTAACATTTTGTTTCAGATTATTAAATATTAACATTTTCCTTTCATTAAAAATTCAAATTTCAACTTCATTTCAAAACCATATTATTTATTCAAATAAAATCTTTATTAAGTTTAAATCAAATTATTGACCAATCGGGTTTTATTAAATTCTCTATCCAAAGTCAAGTTCATTTGGGGTATTTATCATTTCAACCCGATTCAATTTAATTCAAAATCAAAACATAGCGAAAGGGAACTTGCAGTGTGATAACTGGGATGGTGTCAAAGTAAATAAACAAGCAATAACAACAATCAATAACAATCAAATAATCAATTCAAATAATCCCGAAATAATCGTATTAACTCACATTGTTATTTGTGTAAATTAATAAAATTATTTCTAGAATCTACACTATCATTTCATGTAGATTAAAGATTATTACACTAATATTTATATGGTTCTTCAATTGTCATTCAATTTCAATTTTAACACTACAACAATTAATCAAATATACGTTCAATGGTTCAAAGTGTAACTATCACTATTCTACATGTCAATTAATTTAACAATTAAAAGGGGTCATATTCAACTAAATCAAATTCAACATATGTGTCGATTCAAATTTTAATTATCCTACGTCAAATTTATTTGCATAATATTTATCACTTTATACATTACAATTTTAACGTCCAATTGTAAACATCAAACAATCAATCATTTAACAACCAAACAGGATTATCATTGCATATATAACAGATAATGGTGTCAGATGTCAAAGGTGAACTGATACAGTTAATAGCATAAATAACAGTAGCATATTTCAATTGTCGTTTCAATTGAAATCAAATTTAATAAATAAAAGAACGTTAATCGTGCGTGATTGCTCACCTTTCGAGGTTAGAGAGATTTGACGATAGAGTGAGTTACGATTCCAAGCACGGATTTTAAAGCAAAGCACGATGGACTCGAGTTCGACGGACAAGCTGATCAATAGGAATAGACAAGATCAAATCAGAATTGTATCGATGAATAAAATTGGTATAAATGATCTTATATATATAACTATATATGTACATAAAAATCAAATTCTAAATTCAAACATATGTTAAATTAAATATATAAGCATTTTAAAATCCATCGTTTTAAACTAAAACTCAAATATTGAAGCTAAACTTATATATAATAATAAATTTTTGAATTAATACATTTAAAACAAATATTAAAATAACACACACACACACATATATATATATATAATTAAAATCATTGTTTTGATTAAACACATAGGATAAACAAACATATCTATACATATAATACTTAAAATCAACAACACATTGGAAACTATTATGACTTGGCATAATCAATTTTTTTTATCAACTAACGTACACTGAAAATATAACTGATACATATATATAATTTATATAGACTTGTAACGACCCAGAATTTTGAACAAATTAAATTGAGAATATTTAATTTATTTTAAATATTTAAACGATGATTTAATTTGAATCCCCAATATAACTTTGAATTTGGCGATTAAATTATAAAATTTAAGCTATTGAATGCTGAATAAAAATTTAAATCTTCAATTTAAAGTTGAAGAAAAATATTTCGAAAGCTTTTAAAATTCGTATTGATATTACTAAAGATAACAGAAGCTTCAGAATTGAGTTTCAAAACGATTAGTTCAATTTTGAAAAAAATATATTGTTTGAACCGATATTTAAAAATAGTCATTTTTCAAACAGTTTTGGAATTCGATGAAACCAGTTCCATTGGGTCCGTAATATTGAATTATTACCAGGTTTCAAATTTCGTAGCATTCGGAGTTGTTATGTGAGCACACGATAGATAAACGCGTTGGAATTTAAATTGAATTCAATTTGAATTTAATATTTTAAATTAAGTCAAAACGTCAGCTACTTTCCTCCTTCGAACACGCCGAGAATCACGAAGTCGTGCAACCCATCACGTATCCCATACTTCGTTCGATTTTAAAGCATCTCGTCCCCCTCTTCCTTTATCTGTTCAAGGCAAATTCTCGTTCAAAAATAAAAAATAAATGGCCGCTTATATTCAAATTAAAAATCGCGTCTCTCTCTCGTACAAATTAAATGGCCGAGGCCTCGTTTGAGGGATGCAAGCAATGTCGTTCGTTCGAATTGAAATCTAGGGGAAGCCAGCGATTCAGGCACTGAGAGGCGCTGCGTTCGATCTGCAGTGGCTCGCGTCCACGCGCGTGCGTGTGGCAGAGCCTCTTCTCGAAATCGAGCGGTGAACTTCGTATCGCGATTGGAAGACGAAGGCGTGGGCAATGGAAGGTAGTCGCGACTGGCTTTGGCAAGTGCGAGCTAGGGCACGGCGTGGGTTTCACGATGACAGTTAGGCGATGGCTTTTGAGGTCGAGCTCGAGCGTGGCAGCGATGGTTTGGGGGTCTCGCGATTCGTCATTTTGAAGTAAGGTAACGATCCTTTTCTTATTAAATTAAATTGAATAATTAATGTTTATACATTCACAGAAAAAAAAGGGGTGAGATAATAAGAAAATGTAGTTTTCAATCTTAATAAGTATACGAAGCAGAAGACGATTTTTATATTCAGAGAAATTAAGAAAGTTATTTGATTTAAACTTGGAAAAAAAAATTAATTTAAATATTGTATATTGATAGTAAAATGAATTACTGTGATTTTTACAGGAAAATGTTTTAAATAAATAGAATTGGTAATGAATTGTTTGATAAAGTTAAAGTATTAATAACACAAATATACCTATTTCCATTTACTGGAGAAAAATTTATATAAAGGGGATTTAGTTTGAAATTAAAAGGTTTAGTTAAATAAATTTATAAAAAGGAAATGGGTTTAAAGAAATTTAAATATTGGTTAAATAAAATTATTAATTGAGAAATTGGTTTAGAACAGAACTATCAGAATTAAACGATTAAAAACGGAAATTGGTTAATTAATTGTTTCAAATATTAATAAATGTGTAAATATTTATACAAGGTATAAATCAAGGAAGTCGAGCCGAAAAAGAGATGGATTGCAAAATTAATAGCTAAGGTGAGATTTTTCTCACTCAAAATGAATTGCAGTTATTATTGATTTGATTGATTGCTATTGGATGTGATATTAGATATAGTAGGATATATCTATATATATATATGTAGCAATATATACATATTGGCATATGTATATATTGGATTGATTGATTTCCCGCCTCGTATAGCGGATGAGACCCTATTGCGCCGTTAGTAAGCGGATATTTTTATAAAACCCATATACCGCGATATTCCACCTCGAAGTGGAATTGGTATTGTGCTAACGTCTGTGGATGCAGGGAAACAGGTTGGAGGGATCCAACTGGATTCCTCACCAGTATTTATTTATTTACAGATATTGATGTATATTCTGTTATCATATGTTGATATATGATGTTTGATGTTGTGATTGACTAATTGGTGCTGTTGCATCATCGGATTCAAGTTTTAAAAATAACGACTTTTAATTTAAAAGGATTTTTAAAGTAATTTTGAAATTATACGTTTATTTAATTTTTGAAGTGATTCATCTTAAAATAAATAAACGTTCAAATTTTAAAGTTATATAAATTTAGATTTTTGTGAAATATAACCGAAAGGTAATTTCTCTTGAAATAATAGTTAAGAAATTTATAAAATGGTTTTAATTGGAATTTTTGAATTATTAAAACGATGTATGTAAAAGATGTACAAGATTGATATTTATAACTTTAAAATGTTGGTATTATAAAACGAGTTTTTATAAGCGTTAAAATGAATTTTTAAGAATTTATAAATAAATGAAGTATAAATTGTGAACTTATAAATGGAAATGATTTTGTAAAATAAAGGAATTATAAGTATTTAACTTATAATATGGATTGTTGGTATAAGATTTGAGTTATGAATCGAATTGTTAATAAAGGAGATTTATTAAATCAAAGATGTTAGAAAATGGAAATAGAATTTATAAACGTTGTTTTATAAATTCGAAAATCAATCAAAATTGATGAATTTAATATAGAAGAATATTAAGGGAATTTTATCCACGATTTTGGATAGTGGATAATTCTTGGAATAAATGTGTAGAAAAGATTGAAAATTTGGTTAGTGAAGTATATTCAGATTTTGGACATTGAATATATTTTTAAGTAGAATGGATATGGTTTTGGGAAAACGATATTATAAAATGAAGTTAATTGTTTTAAAAGATGTTTTAAAACGTGTTAAGTATCGAATACATAGATTTCAACATTCATTATTGAAATAGACGTTTTTCGAGAAATAAGGAAATGATGGACTATAACACTGTTGTTATAGTAAATGATTTTCGAAAGGAAATGTTTTTATATAGTATTGGGATTTACATATCTATCTTAATTCCGAATCCCTATACTAGTGATTTTGAGTCGTCGTAACGATGTTTTACGTAACATTCGTTTTGACTCAAATAAATGTTGTTATAGTAAATGGTTTCCTTAAAGAATGAAATATATACTTAATTTTGATTTAAGTATATAGAATATTTTCCAAGTGTTGAAAATAAATGATTTGTGAATTACTTATTTTTAAATAAGTATGGAATTGCTTTTCAAAACTGAAATGAAACGTTTTGAAATTTTATCTTTTAAAGATAAATTGAAAAGTGAATATTTGAAATTTGTTTTCAAACGGTTAAGTGTGGAAATTATATATCTAGTAAAGATATTTTGGAAAATAAATAATTTGGAAAATTATTTGGAATCTGATGATGTTGCGCATCTTTATTGATAGTTAAATAACCGACTATCAATAATTACCTTTAGATAGGTATTTGTTGTGAATTGGATGAAATTGAATGCCACACTTATTTTTAAATAAGCGCTCACTATTCGGGTTAGCCGGGAAAGGACCATGGGGTCGTATGACCCATTCCGAATATGTGATACGTCGTTATGAATTGCATTCGAAGACCGGTGTTGAAGACCGGATATTTTTGAAAACGGAAGGATTACCGTCGAGTTACTCTACATCGGCTGATCTTCGGTTTAGAGGTTTTATCACCCTTAGTGACGGGAAGTCCGGACGTGATTGAAAATTATCCGGAATTGCAAGGGCTTCGTGAGAAGTGCCTTCGGTTCTGTTCGATCCCGGAACAGACTTGTATGGATTGTGTGTCTGACGTTACAATTTGAGATATAAAGCTGATTTCTTTCAAATACATTTCTGTTGGTGGCGGAGAATTTATTCTCTTAGCTTAACACCCTTCTCTGAGACGTACGAGCTCAGAGGTTATGTAATTGAAATTTATCAGCAATATACTCCCAATTTGGTAACGTGACATACTGAGTGTTGCTGTGAAATGATCAGTGTTTGATCATTTGCGATATGATCATTTGTTTGATCTTATATCTTTGTGATCATAGGTTGATCATTTGTTTGACCCGAAGCATGGCTTTGTAGAAAGCGTAGCTTTGTGGACGAGACTTCGTCGAGCCTCACACCCCGGAAATGGTCAAAACAGGAAGGATGCGGCAAGGTTCTAGGGAGTAGCGCCCCTTAGTGTATGTCATTCCTTCTGGATAAAGGTGGTATCATGGTATGGAGCCCAGATACTTAACCTCTGTGGTTACTGCATTACTATTATTATGTGGTTTGTTGCGAATCGGGGATCCTCGGGAAGATCGGTGACGATCGAGGGATGGCATACGCGTGTCAGTAGTTACCTATTTTTGCAGAGGTAACCCGGCCTTGTGTTGGCAGAGATCTAACCGTAACGTTAGGTTCTCGGGTCGTCTATTCCAGGGGCGTACCCATCGTGGCATAGGAAGTTCCTTAGCCTGACCATTTGTTGGAAATCCAAAGAAACAATACGCGACGTGTACGGTTTTAGTTGTATTACCTGCTATGGAATGTGGCGGTAACCTGCTATTGAACATAGTAGCTATAGTAGGCATAGGATACTGGTCGTATGTTGGCTAAGATTAATATTATACTTTCGAAATGTTTTCTACACTATGCACTAATAATAATATCAAAAAGAATTTGATTTTGCGTAGTAAGCATCTTTGACTATCATAAGAAGAAATCTCCTCCAAGTCTGCGTTTGCATTGTGTGTGTGGTGGGAGGTCTTATGGTAGTTTCATTTTCCAAAAGCATTGCGAACTTGACTTTAAAATTATTTTGTTGTTATAAAGAATAATTGTTTTACGATCTCACACCAGTCACCATGACTGACTCGGAGTTTATTGTTTCCCTTCTAAACTCTGGGTGCCCACCAATTTCCACACGGGCAGTCTAGAGTTAGATTATCGGGATATTCTGGAGCTTTGGAAGCAAGCTGGATGACGAGACGTAGTATTTGTACCTGATAGTATTTATTCCGCTGTGTATTCTGTATGAGGACAAGTTTATATAACTGTCCATTGTTGTATATTGACTCTGATTGATGTATGTATAAAAACTGATAAAATTCTTTGTTTTAAATGGCTAGTGATTATCTATTATATATTGTTCCGCTGCGATATGTGAGATTCTGATATTGTTCTGTTTCTGTTGCTGTTCTGTTGTTCTATTGTTCTTCTTCTTCTCTATTTTCTTCTTCTTTTCTTCTTCTTCTATCTTTTCTTCTACCTCTTCTTTTAAACATTAAAGTTCGCGTTTCCGCCATCCGATTGTTCGACAGTTGCTACAGTGGACGTAGCAGTGTCGGGTTTTCGGAAGACGGATTTGCGGGTCTTTACATTTGGTATCAGAGCATATGGTTAAGCGACAACCCTGCTCTGTTGGGTGTTACTCATTAGAGATAGAGTCAGTAGTGCTCTAGAATGAGTTGAGTGTAATAATATATACGATCGCGTATTTGTTAGTGAATATAAAAATGTTTTATATTGTGTTTGCTTATCCGTTGAGATGTTTGTGAATTTTGGTCGGTATATGGGACGCCATATTATCGATATGGATTTCTAAACACTTAAACGAGGCAAGACGACATAGTATTGTTTTAAAATAGGGTGAATGAAATAATTTTGCCCAAAACTATTTTTGTATAGAAAAAAAATGGTTTTCTATGAATTATCATAGTATATGGATGCTTGGTTGTTAGGAAATAATAACATTGACATATTATCATTGTTATATGGAAATTGAATAAGAAATTGAAATCATAACTCCAAAGTTAAGAAATAAATTCACATACAAATGAAATTTAAGAATGTAAATAATAAATGTGAATTGTAATTTGAAACGGAATTCCAGAGAAGTTTTTGGAAATGTTTTGAAAAGAATTTGAAAATTTTGGAGATTTGGAAAATTTAAATCTTTTTGATTTGAAAATGAATTTCGAAGGTTTTGAAAAGTATTTTGAGAGATGAAAGCTCTAAACTCTTTTCGGTCGCTGGAAAATAACTTCGGTAATGACTGCAGCATCACCAGTGTTCATTTTTGGGTTTCCAGAAGAGGAATTGCTGCCAAATTATTTTAAATGAAAGTTGTTTGAAAATTTTGGGTTTTGTTTTGGAAATTCAAAGGATAATTTGAATTGTTTTCAAAATGGCTTTGAAATGTTGGTAAACTCTGGAATGCTATATAAAGATATTTATGAAATATTACTAAGTGGATAACTTATACAATTTGAATTTTGATAGAATAAATTTAACTTAAAGAATGGAGTTAAATTAAAATAAGTACAAGTGAATCAATTAAATGAAAGTGAAATTGAAAGTTGAGATTCATTTCGAATTTGTAAGCAATGAATTAGAATTGAAATGAATTAGTAAATGAAAGATAATCGATAAAAATTCAATATTCAGAATAGAAGTTAAAATTGAATTCAAATAGAATTGAAATTGTAAACTGAATCCAAATTAGATTGGAATTGTGAATTAAATTCAAATGAATTTGAAATGTAAAAATTGAATGAAAAGAATGTATAACTTCAATAGTAAGCTAGAAATGTATAAGCAGTTTATATTGAAAATTTTGTAATCGAATTTGCAAAATAGTTTGAATATATGTAACTAGATATTATGGCTAGTAGGATATACGGGTGTTGTAAAAGGAATTGGAATTTTGGATTTCAAAGATAATTTGATTTGCTCGACAAAAGGTAAGTATTTGAATTTCAATATGAGATTTGGTGATTTTCTTGTCTAGCCGCTTGGCTTTTTTTTTTCTTTTTTTCTGAGAGTCCGTAGGGACGTTTTGTAGTCGTGCCGTATTAGCCGCGCAAAGGAGACGCTGGCGAAATTTTTCGGAAATTTAGGGCGTTAGAAAATTTTTGAGAAAATTTTGAAAGTTTAAATTTGAATTTGAATTTAAATTTGAATTTTGAAGTTAAACAATATTGTTTGAAAATTATGAAAATGTTTAGAAATTTAGTTGAATGATAACGAATCTTTAGTAGAAAGATTTGTTTTGAAATTGATAAAACTATTAGATGTTGAAAGATAGTAGACGAGTTAAGGGCTTTTTCTTCTTGACTTGTAATTTCGGGACGAAATTCTTTTAAGGGGGGAAGTTTGTAACGACCCAGAATTTTGAACAAATTAAATTGAGAATATTTAATTTATTTTAAATATTTGAACGATGATTTAATTTGAATCCACAATATAACTTTGAATTTGGCGATTAAATTATAAAATTTAAGCTATTGAATGCTGAATAAAAATTTAAATCTTCAATTTAAAGTTGAAGAAAAATATTTCGAAAGCTTTTAAAATTCGTATTGATATTACTAAAGATAACAGAAGCTTCAGAATTGAGTTTCAAAACGATTAGTTCAATTTTGAAAAAAATATATTGTTTGAACTGATATTTAAAAATAGTCATTTTTCAAACAGTCTCGGAATTCGACGAAACCAGTTCCATTGGATCCGTAATATTGAATTATTACCAGGTTTCAAATTTCGTAGCATTCGAAGTTGTTATGTGAGCACACGATAGATAAACGCGTTGGAATTTAAATTGAATTCAATTTGAATTTAATATTTTAAATTAAGTCAAAACGTCAGCTACTTTCCTCCTTCGAACACGCCGAGAATCACGAAGTCGTGCAACCCATCACGTATCCCATACTTCGTTCGATTTTAAAGCATCTCGTCCCCCTCTTCCTTTATCTGTTCAAGGCAAATTCTCGTTCAAAAATAAAAAATAAATGGCCGCTTATATTCAAATTAAAAATCGCGTCTCTCTCTCGTACAAATTAAATGGCCGAGGCCTCGTTTGAGGGATGCAAGCAATGTCGTTCGTTCGAATTGAAATCTAGGGGAAGCCAGCGATTCAGGCACTGAGAGGCGCTGCGTTCGATCTGCAGTGGCTCGCGTCCACGCGCGTGCGTGTGGCAGAGCCTCTTCTCGAAATCGAGCGGTGAACTTCGTATCGCGATTGGAAGACGAAGGCGTGGGCAATGGAAGGTAGTCGCGACTGGCTTTGGCAAGTGCGAGCTAGGGCACGGCGTGGGTTTCACGATGACAGTTAGGCGATGGCTTTCGAGGTCGAGCTCGAGCGTGGCAGCGATGGTTTGGGGGTCTCGCGATTCGTCATTTTGAAGTAAGGTAACGATCCTTTTCTTATTAAATTAAATTGAATAATTAATGTTTATACATTCACAGAAAAAAAGGGGTGAGATAATAAGAAAACGTAGTTTTCAGTCTTAATAAGTATACGAAGCAGAAGACGATTTTTATATGCAGAGAAATTAAGAAAGTTATTTGATTTAAACTTGGAAAAAAAATTAATTTAAATATTGTATATTGATAGTAAAATGAATTACTGTGATTTTTACAGGAAAATGTTTTAAATAAATAGAATTGGTAATGAATTGTTTGATAAAGTTAAAGTATTAATAACACAAATATACCTATTTCCATTTACTGGAGAAAAATTTATATAAAGGGGATTTAGTTTGAAATTAAAAGGTTTAGTTAAATAAATTTATAAAAAGGAAATGGGTTTAAAGAAATTTAAATATTGGTTAAATAAAATTATTAATTGAGAAATTGGTTTAGAACAGAACTATCAGAATTAAACGATTAAAAACGGAAATTGGTTAATTAATTGTTTCAAATATTAATAAATGTGTAAATATTTATACAAGGTATAAATCAAGGAAGTCGAGCCGAAAAAGAGATGGATTGCAAAATTAATAGCTAAGGTGAGATTTTTCTCACTCAAAATGAATTGCAGTTATTATTGATTTGATTGATTGCTATTGGATGTGATATTAGATATAGTAGGATATATCTATATATATATGTATGTAGCAATATATACATATTGGCATATGTATATATTGGATTGATTGATTTCCCGCCTCGTATAGCGGATGAGACCCTATTGCGCCGTTAGTAAGCGGATATTTTTATAAAACCCATATACCGCGATATTCCACCTCGAAGTGGAATTGGTATTGTGCTAACGTCTGTGGATGCAGGGAAACAGGTTGGAGGGATCCAACTGGATTCCTCACCAGTATTTATTTATTTACAGATATTGATGTATATTCTGTTATCATATGTTGATATATGATGTTTGATGTTGTGATTGACTAATTGGTGCTGTTGCATCATCGGATTCAAGTTTTAAAAATAACGACTTTTAATTTAAAAGGATTTTTAAAGTAATTTTGAAATTATACGTTTATTTAATTTTTGAAGTGATTCATCTTAAAATAAATAAACGTTCAAATTTTAAAGTTATATAAATTTAGATTTTTGTGAAATATAACCGAAAGGTAATTTCTCTTGAAATAATAGTTAAGAATTTATAAAATGGTTTTAATTGGAATTTTTGAATTATTAAAACGATGTATGTAAAAGATGTACAAGATTGATATTTATAACTTTAAAATGTTGGTATTATAAAACGAGTTTTTATAAGCGTTAAAATGAATTTTTAAGAATTTATAAATAAATGAAGTATAAATTGTGAACTTATAAATGGAAATGATTTTGTAAAATAAAGGAATTATAAGTATTTAACTTATAATATGGATTGTTGGTATAAGATTTGAGTTATGAATCAAATTGTTAATAAAGGAGATTTATTAAATCAAAGATGTTAGAAAATGGAAATAGAATTTATAAACGTTGTTTTATAAATTCGAAAATCAATCAAAATTGATGAATTTAATATAGAAGAATATTAAGGGAATTTTATCCACGATTTTGGATAGTGGATAATTCTTGGAATAAATGTGTAGAAAAGATTGAAAATTTGGTTAGTGAAGTATATTCACGATTTTGGACAGTGAATATATTTTTAAGTAGAATGGATATGGTTTTGGGAAAACGATATTATAAAATGAAGTTAATTGTTTTAAAAGATGTTTTAAAACGTGTTAAGTATCGAATACATAGATTTCAACATTCATTATTGAAATAGACGTTTTTCGAGAAATAAGGAAATGATGGACTATAACACTGTTGTTATAGTAAATGATTTTCGAAAGGAAATGTTTTTATATAGTATTGGGATTTACATATCTATCTTAATTCCGAATCCCTATACTAGTGATTTTGAGTCGTCGTAACGATGTTTTACGTAACATTCGTTTTGACTCAAATAAATGTTGTTATAGTAAATGGTTTCCTTAAAGAATGAAATATATACTTAATTTTGATTTAAGTATATAGAATATTTTCCAAGTGTTGAAAATAAATGATTTGTGAATTACTTATTTTTAAATAAGTATGGAATTGCTTTTCAAAACTGAAATGAAACGTTTTGAAATTTTATCTTTTAAAGATAAATTGAAAAGTGAATATTTGAAATTTGTTTTCAAACGGTTAAGTGTGGAAATTATATATCTAGTAAAGATATTTTGGAAAATAAATAATTTGGAAAATTATTTGGAATCTGATGATGTTGCGCATCTTTATTGATAGTTAAATAACCGACTATCAATAATTACCTTTAGATAGGTATTTGTTGTGAATTGGATGAAATTGAATGCCACACTTATTTTTAAATAAGCGCTCACTATTCGGGTTAGCCGGGAAAGGACCATGGGGTCGTATAACCCATTCCGAATATGTGATACGTCGTTATGAATTGCATTCGAAGACCGGTGTTGAAGACCGGATATTTTTGAAAACGGAAGGATTACCGTCGAGTTACTCTACATCGGCTGATCTCCGGTTTAGAGGTTTTATCACCCTTAGTGACGGGAAGTCCGGACGTGATTGAAAATTATCCGGAATTGCAAGGGCTTCGTGAGAAGTGCCTTCGGTTCTGTTCGATCCCGGAACAGACTTGTATGGATTGTGTGTCTGACGTTACAATTTGAGATATAAAGCTGATTTCTTTCAAATACATTTCTGTTGGTGGCGGAGAATTTATTCTCTTAGCTTAACACCCTTCTCTGAGACGTACGAGCTCAGAGGTTATGTAGTTGAAATTTATCAGCAATATACTCCCAATTTGGTAACGTGACATACTGAGTGTTGCTGTGAAATGATCAGTGTTTGATCATTTGCGATATGATCATTTGTTTGATCTTATATCTTTGTGATCATAGGTTGATCATTTGTTTGACCCGAAGCATGGCTTTGTAGAAAGCGTAGCTTTGTGGACGAGACTTCATCGAGCCTCACACCCCGGAAATGGTCAAAACAGGAAGGATGCGGCAAGGTTCTAGGGAGTAGCGCCCCTTAGTGTATGTCATTCCTTCTGGATAAAGGTGGTATCATGGTATGGAGCCCAGATACTTAACCTCTATGGTTACTGCATTACTATTATTATGTGGTTTGTTGCGAATCGGGGATCCTCGGGAAGATCGGTGACGATCGGGGGATGGCATACGCGTGTCAGTAGTTACCTATTTTAGCAGAGGTAACCCGGCCTTGTGTTGGCAGAGATCTAACCGTAACGTTAGGTTCTCGGGTCGTCTATTCCAGGGGCGTACCCATCGTGGCATAGGAAGTTCCTTAGCCTGACCATTTGTTGGAAATCCAAAGAAACAATACGCGACGTGTACGGTTTTAGTTGTATTACCTGCTATGGAATGTGGCGGTAACCTGCTATTGAACATAGTAGCTATAGTAGGCATACGATACTGGTCGTATGTTGGCTAAGATTAATATTATACTTTTGAAATGTTTTCTACACTATGCACTAATAATAATATCAAAAAGAATTTGATTTTGCGTAGTAAGCATCTTTGACTATCATAAGAAGAAATCTCCTCCAAGTCTGCGTTTGCATTGTGTGTGTGGTGGGAGGTCTTATAGTAGTTTCATTTTCCAAAAGCATTGCGAACTTGACTTTAAAATTATTTTGTTGTTATAAAGAATAACTGTTTTACGATCTCACACCAGTCACCATGACTGACTCGGAGTTTATTGTTTCCCTTCTAAACTCTGGGTGCCCACCAATTTCCACACGGGCAGTCTAGAGTTAGGTTATCGGGATATTCTGGAGCTTTGGAAGCAAGCTGGATGACGAGACGTAGTATTTGTACCTGATAGTATTTATTCCGCTGTGTATTCTGTATGAGGACAAGTTTATATAACTGTCCATTGTTGTATATTGACTCTGATTGATGTATGTATAAAAACTGATAAAATTCTTTGTTTTAAATGGCTAGTGATTATCTATTATATATTGTTCCGCTGCAATATGTGAGATTCTGATATTGTTTTTGTATCTGATGTTTTGTTGTTCTTCTCTTCTTCTTCTACTCTTTTCTTCTTCTTCTACCTTTTTCTTCTTTTTAAAACCATAACTTTTCGGGTTTCCGGCATTCGATGGCTCGGCAGTCGATAAAGTGAGTATCGATGTCGAATTTTCGAAAGTCGAAAATTTGCGGGATGTTACAAGACTACAAGATAAATGATAGCAGTAAAGCATCAAAAGGTGTACCACTTTATAATGTAGCTGTATCATCAAAAGATGTAACTCTGTCACATAGCTTACTTAAAATAATGAATACTTACAACAGGCTGAGACTTAAAATATGTTCTACCATGTTATAATACAATACACTATAATATATATAAAACATACTCACTTTTCATTCACAGCAAAACAAGATTGCAATTGTATAATTATATACATAAATAATAAAGAAGATGAAAATATAACATATAATGTGTAATACTTACTCCTACCATTAAAACATATATATAAACTAATATACTACATAAGCTAAAACATGCATTCTTGGATTCAAACTTTTATATATAAAACTTATATAATAACAATACGTATTGATATATATATATACCTCCAAATAAACAACACCTGCCGAGCAACAAGGTCAGGCAACGAATCTGAAGTGGAAAAATGGTACAGTGGGCATACGAGGCCGAGCAAGGCGGTAGTCGGCTGTGATGGTCGGAGGGCTGCGGATCACGGAGTTGTGGTGACTGCGTGGAGAAAAGGTGGTGAGGGGAAGGAGGAGAGATAGAGGGTGGCTGCTGCAGGCTTCTGGGCGGTGGTGGAGCAAGGCGTTGCGGGAGGAAGTGGAGATGAAGGCTAGCGCGGAAGAAGGGACGAGGCTACAGGTTGGAAGCGAGCTACTGCTTGCCAGTCTCGGGTGGATGGTTGCTTGCATGGCCTCAGCCACAGGGGAGGAGAGGGAGGCTCGGCTCTTGGAGGGGCGGAGCATGGGCTGTGGAGGAATGAAAGGTGATGTGGCGTGTGCTGCCTGGTGTGTAGTGGAGAAAGAAAGGGAAGCGGAAAAATGGTGAAGGAGGAAGGCCGAATGAGTTTGGTTGTCATGCACATTGGAGTTAGAGGCCGCATGGTAAGAGGAAAGTTTGTGAAGAAAACAGGCAAGGTTTAGAGAGAGAAAGAAGGAATTGCAATGTAAAAGGAAATGAACAGTTCGGAACAAATATATTTATGCGATCTTTAGGTAAATATGTCTGTTCACTTTCTTTTCTTTTTCTTCTTTCCAAATGAACAGAGAAGAGAATTAGCGAAATAAATTGTATGCTGGGAATGGTAAAAGTCATAACGCAAATTCCCAAAAACAAGCGCGAATAGTTGAAGGCATAACCGTTGGAATATATGAAAAGCCATATGGAAGTTAATAGGATCAGATAACTGACCGCAATGCTTAACCGTTTACAGATTTCGCGATGCACCGGAGTACGAAAAACAGAAATGAATATACTGCTGAGATTAGCACGACAAGACGATCAAAACGGTATATAGATATTAGTGGTATGATTGAATTTTAAAAATTCGAATTTTTTTTACTGGCGGAAAATGCAAGAAAACGTAGAAAAATAAGATCGACGGAGCCAAAGAAGTCCGAATTTGGAAAAACGAAAAATGACGTTTGCTCAGAAGATGGTTTAGAATTTTTCTATGTAAAAATATTTAGGTTCCGAAAACATTTTATTTTCATCGCTTTTTAACTGATTAAATTGAAGTAAATTTACGCACAAAATAACTTTCATATTTTCGGACGAAAATTTACCAGTTGCTATGTTTAACTAAACGCATTACAAATATTAAATTTTTATTTCAATATTTTATTTTTAAAAATTCCATAAATTTTCAATTAATAACGTTATTAAAACTAGTTAAATTCACGGGTTGTTACACTTCTCTCTTCTCACATTCCATATTAAATGGCCAAACCATTCACTTTCAAAACATCACTTACTATAAAACTCATTCACTTTATAAAACCCATTCACTTATTCCTTATAAAAGTTCTTTTATAAGTTCACTTCACATTTCAAACCTCTTTACAATTTTTCAAACTTGATTTAAAACGTCTTTCAAAAATATCTAAAATGATTTATAAAATCTCTTTCTATTTTTACAACTATTTAAAAATCTTCCTTCATAATTCCTTTATAGAATCTCCTTTATAAAATATCATTTTCAAGATATCATTTGTAAATCACTTTAGGCAAAACCTTTTATTTAATAAACCCCTTTTTAAAAACAAGATATTATTTAAAAATAACTTTATAAAATAATAATAAAATTTAAAAATCATTTATAACCTTTAAACCCAAATTGATTAAAGAATTAAAGTTAATTCAAAAACATACTTTAGTAATACGAAAAGAGGCTTAGCAATCCCAATGGTGCTATTTTAAGTTACCATTCAGTTTCCATTTCAATTCACTTAACAGTTATTTACATAGATCAAAATATATGTAAATACACTCATATCCAAATCAAGGAATAGCATATCATTATGAACTAATTAGCATATACATATCCCAATAAAATAACAACAAGGTGGTGATTTGTCCTGCTAAACAGATGTCTAAACAATTCAACCAATTCATAGCAGAACGGTGATTTATTCTGCTAACACATGTCCACACAAACAAACAAACAAACAATTTATAGCAGAATGGGGATTTATTCTGCTAACACATGTCCAAACAACCCAACAATCTACATTATAACTCATTCACAGTTATATGGTTTCTTAATGGTATCAACACTTGAATCACTTGTATTCAAAACCATCTTTGAAAAAGAAGTACCTTTGAACCATTTTACTTTTGGAAACCAAAGGTTTTAAAACTTTTAAACCCTTTTAAAATAATTAAATCCTTATTTAAATCATAATTAATTTTAATTGAATCTTAACTTAATTGAGTTAAATAGTTAAACAATAATTAACTATTGATTAAACCCAAATTACTCCATTATTAATTGTTAAATAATTAATTAAACCTTCATTAATAATTAAATGTTAATCAATCTCAATTAATTAAATAATATTAATTAAACTTAAACAATAAATTAAACCTTTAATAAATAATTTATTATAAATTAATTCTTTAATCAAATAATTAAACCCTTGATTAATAATTAATCATATATTTAATTAATGATAAATTAAATATAAATAATTTGCCCATACTTAATTACTTAATTAATAATTAATTAAAATAAATCTTAACTTTAAAAGATAATTAATTAAGAACTAATATTTATTTAATTAAAGTTAATAAACCTTGTTAACATTTAATTAATTATCAATTACTAAAACCTAATTAATTAACAATTAATTATTAAATCCTTAATTAACTTTTAAAAACATTATTATTTAGTTTATAAAATATTTACAAAACACTTTGAAGTATAAAACCAAACTTTGCAAAAAAGAAAAAAAATCGGATTTTTAAGCGAACTTCATCCATAACGACTATGGCTATGGATACCCGTAAGCTTTAACTTGTTTCTATCCTTCTTTTGAAAACTTTACCTTAAAGCTCACTAACTTTCTAAAAACAAAAATAAGTATTTTAAACTAAAAAAAGTTTAAATCTAACCAAATATTTGATTTTAAAAAACTAAAACCATAACTTTCTTACACAAGATTCCAAATTCTCCAATACCCTACAAAGATACCAACTTCTTCTTAGCTTATACATTACATACCCAAATCCATACACAACCATAACATCTAGGATAACATCATGCCACAAACATAAGCAAGATCTAATCTTTAACCATTTAGACTTCAAATTCAAGTCTAATGTCATTACATATCCAAGCAATAACTATATATATATAACCATCACATGATGAATTAACCAATACTAACCATTACCTCACACAGTATATTAACTAACGTAAAAGTAAAAACTTTCCAAAAAATTCATAGTTTACTCATCGGAAATCCTTTGAAAACTTGACACACTTTGAAATTCGAGAAGCTCGGAAAACCACAAATTCTTCTCGAAAATGGGTCATTCTGCCTTCGATTTTTGGACCCTTTCCTCTCGGATTTTGGAAAAGTGGTCAAAAGGAAAGTTTTATATTATTCTTTCCTCTATCATTTAAAAAAAATAATTACTCAAAAAAAGTTAAATTTTGAGGAAGATATGGCCAAAACAGTGTGGGGTATTTTCGGACATCAAAATCTAGGTTCAAAAACACTCTTGCAAAAAAATGAATTTGTGGAGCATCTAAGCTCGAAATAAGAAAAAGTGGTAAACAACAAAGTTGTAGCCACTGGAAATATACATGGTTTAAAAAAACGAAAATATGGTTTTGGAGTCCTTTGTAAAAAGTTATGGCCGAAACCATTTCGGGCAAAATGGAAGAAATTTAAATGGAAAAGAAGGAACCTTTAAACAAGTTTCTATTAGGATTTTAAATGGAAAAGGAAGATTTTTATAACTTAGAACATGTAAGAGAAGCCATTAAAATTACCTTAGATCTTATGAATTAGAAAATGGAAGAGAGAAAATGGAATTTTTTTGGAAAAAATAGTTTTTATAATATGTAAACAAGTGAGATTACCAAAATACCCTTGTACTTTACCCTCCTCTCATTACACGCCACCTCACCCATGAATGCATCCATGTCTCCTCCTAACACTACATAAATTTATGAATATAAGTACCTGAGGTTGCCATTATGTCATTTCATGTCTCTAATGACATGACTTTTAATATTTTAGTTGCCAATGTGTCACATCGATGATTATCTTAACTTAATTAAGTTTGTTAACCTTAATATATATTATTAATCCCACATTATATACTTAGTATATGTGTGCATATATATACAAAAGTGTGCACAACATTACAAACAACTTTATATGATGAAACGTCGAAAATTCAAAAAACAGTTTCTAGTCACATTTTCTGTTTTTCATCGAACTATATATTTTTGTAAACAAATTTTATAAACTATTTTACTATTATTATGTATTATTAAAAAGAGTTTTATTTTCATTATAAAACCATTTATTTGAATATTTAAAATTAATTAAATATTGGCAAATCAAAGCAGTGAAATTCCGAGTCGTTACATACTCTATCCCTCGCCTAGAATCAAAGCCAGGTAAGTTAGAGCACTGGTTGAATATCAAAGCCTTGCCTTCAGCACTTCGATACTAAATCTCATGGATAGAGGATCTGTCACTCATCAACTTTTAGTGCCAATTATAGGATTACTTAATTTACATATATAACCCAATTCGTATACGAAAATAATACTTTATATACCGAATATTAATATTTGATTTCAAACTTAAACTATTCTTTGGGTAGCAATGAGGCCGTTCAAGTTGGGGTATTATTACCTCTCAAACCTTGACTTGATGACATTCTTATCTTTCAGGACAGGTGGAAATTTTCCTACCTCGAAGTTTAATGTTAAGTGTACAATTTCATAAATCCCATGTAATATTCATTTAAAACAAAGTGTTATAAACAAACTTTCTTCTCTTTAAAATTCCATTCAAAAATCCTTAAAATATCCTTAAAATATTCTTTAATATTTCCATATCAAATCTTACTTGGAAATCCTTGGTGTTAAAACCACATTTAATTTGAAAAGGATAGGTCTTTCCTTTATGTCAAAGTAAATACTTGCTTTATTATATCAAATAATTAATCTCATATTAAATTTCAAACTTCTTTTAAACACTTTAAACAAAGTTTAAATTTCCATTCAAAACATCTTAAAAAGCCACCACTTTTAAAAAAGAATTTTACATTAAAAAAACACGTAGATTTCCTTTGGTAAACCTTTGTTTAAACATCCCAAAATAAATCCTTTTATATCTCTACTTTAAAATAATTCCTTAATATTGTTTAAAAACTCTATTCTAAATAAACAAGTTTTATATGTATAATACAATGAACCTTTACTTTACAATTATTAAATACCACTAAAAAATAATTTTTAAACCTTAATTTTTTCTTCAAATACTTATATAACCCTTATCAAACACATTTAAAAGGAATTTACAAAATATTAAAAGTAGATAGCCTTTTATACCCACTAAAATCATAGATTTTCAAAACCACATCTATAGCGACTATCGCTATATGGACCATAACTTTTAAAACTTTATTTTATTAATAAAATGGCTTTTAAAATCCATTTCTTTCAATATGTTATAATATTATAAGTAAATAAAACATTTTACTTCAAAATAAAAGTTGAATTCAATTAAAAATCCATAAGTTTAACTTTTAAAACTTGAAAAGAGGCTTGGCGACTTTCAAGTCGTATAAAAATTATTAACATCACATCACCTCATAAAAATCATAGAAAATCATATATACAACATTATATACATGAAAACACAATATTCAGATATGAGTAAAATACATGACATCAAAATGTTTCTATAGCGACTATCGCTTTACAAATACTTCCATTTCAAGTCCAAGTTCCCATCTAATCCTTATGTGCTCTGTTCAAGGCTGTGCATCAAGTCCTAACAAGTCCATACACCACATTTACATATGCTCTACAATATAAGTCCATAGTCCACTTCACTTACATATGCCATAAATCAATACAAATCAAAGTGCTTTCCAAAGTGCTACAATATACATAATAATCAACTAATCAAAGAGCTTTCCAAAGCACAACAATCAAGTTTATATTTTTATTTTAGCAAGAAATATTTATAGTTATATATTATTCAATTTAAGGTGAGACAACTCACTTATACTAAGCAAACATCCAAGCTAAAGCCACCACCTTTGCAACTACTTCCTACCCAGATCAAAGAAACCACCTTTGCCCTTGAAAACCCAAAACCGAGCCTACTCCCAATCCCTAATGCTCATAGCCTGGATGAAAATCTCCTTTCGCCTACTTTCTTTGAAGTTTTACTTGTTAGAAGGTGTAGTAGTCATGTTCTAAGGAACATACTCGAGTTTGGTTGAGGTTGAAGATGGTTTGAATGATTTTTAAGAAAGGAAAGCAAATAAAGAAAGAAGAAGAAGAAGAAGCCATTTTTAATCTTCAAACTTTTGAAAGCTTTTTGAAATATTTTAAAAGAAATGAAAAATGAATGAAAAGAGATAGGAAAGGAATAATATCACATGCCATCATGCTTAAAGTACAAGCCTATACCCCCTTTAGTACTTCTTAGTGCATACACATCACATCAAAAAGAATAAAAAATTTCACTTTATTATTAATATACTTAATCACGTTCTAGAAAATACTAATGGTGGTTTCAGGCAATCAATTCCTTTTATTATCAAATATGAAATGTTATTGGTTATTTGAATGACTATTTGTATGTTCAAAAGTTACAAAATCTTTCGCTCAATAAAAAGTCAAAAATCCAGAAAAGGAATTTCGTTCACATTTTCAGTTTTTCATCGAACTATTTATTTTTTAAACAAATATTCAAAATAAGCCACTATCATTACTTATTAATTAAGAGAGGGTAATATAATTATTAAAAGCCATAAATTAAATATTTAAAATTAATTAAATATTCACAAATCAAAGTGATATAATTTTGGGTCGTTGCATGTCCTCACAAATGCTAATATGTACCATATAGGAATGTAATGGAAATAAGAATACTACATTAGGTGTAGCATCCAACTCGTCTTCTTGAGCTCAAAAGAACATCAACGAAAACCTGCCTTTCTCAGACTACTTGAAAGAGCACAAAAGAAATTTAGGAAAAACAAAAACCACGCGTCAGACAAAAGTTTGATATGAGAAACTTAAGAAATATGCGATCAACATATAATAGTACTTTAGAGACCGCATTGAATGCCATAACGGTTATGCCCTCAAAAGAACCACCATCTAATAAGTACATAAGGTGATATAATAGATAATGTATAGGGTGTTGAATTTAAATATATCACATAGCCTAAATGGTTACATTGATTACATTCAACAGCATATCAGAAGGTACAATCAAAACCGATAAGGAACGTTCGCATGATGGATTTTCCACGAAGATCTGTTCAGTGAAATCGAATCCAAACTCCATGCATAAGGGCCAGAAAGTACCTTCCGAGCGTCGTATATCTCTATATAAAATAAAACATTAAGGTAAACACAAACGACCCATTGTCCAAGCATAAACATGAACAACATGGAGCCAAATATCATTAACTTTTGCCGATCAGCAATCGATAAGTATATCTAGATTTGGAGTTGATAATACCCTGATGCGGGTCAGCGAAACCCCAGGTTATGCACCCTGTTTTATGTCTTTTTTGATGTCAAGGTCATGTTCGGAATCTCTCACACGAGTCTTCATTACTCAAGCAGAACATGAATCCCCAATTGGATTCCTGCATAAGTTCTCCAACGAATGCTAATGGTGAACTCTCCCTTGGACTTAACCTTAGGATGAACAGTTCGTCTCTATAGCATTTCACTTCACAACCGCTTCGAAAACATAGAATTGTATACTAGTTTTAAAGTGGTATCTGATAAGCAAACAATTACTGATCTCAAACTCTCCAAAACTAATTCAATGAATTTAGTCAAGTTCAATAGTCGATTAATCGACTATCAATTCAAAATAGACGATCGTATATGGTAACCAAGTCTCGTATACTTATCACGTTTTCGACCTTTTCGTCTCACATTCTCTCTCGGTCAAGAGTGAAGCTGGTTAGTTAAAGCTCAGTTTTTCCCACCTCTACTAGAACATCAATCTTAATTCTCACAAATAGACAAGCCTACTTCATCAGCTTTTAGTGCTAAGTAAACGACTAAATGCTTTCCATAAGCGAGTAAAGATACAAAGCACGATCAAGTCATGCAAATCACGATTAATTCACATAAGTGACTTCTAATACTCTTTTTAATTAATTAATATTTTATTAATTAAAATCTCTTTTATTTGTAAAACTTCTTTTATCTAATAAAACTTCAATTATTAATCCTTACTATTGATTGTACTCTTTCAACATTTCAAAAAGTATTCATATACTTATCTCAAAGGATATAAGTAAAAACACAAATCATTAACAAGATTTCTTACCTTAAACCTTAACGTTTCCTGTCTTTTTCCAAAAGATTCCATACTTACATTCAAAATATCCATTTTAAGGATCTGAGTACTTACACAAATCCATTCAAAAAGGTTTAAGACTAATGTTCCTTAAACATTGTCACTATAAATTTAAAACCATTTCAGTTATGCTTATTGTTAGAACATTCTTTGAAAGATTTATTTACATTTGTAAGTTAAATAAAAAATCGTTAAAGACAAATGTTATTGAAACATTATCACAACAAACTCAAAACCTTTCCATACTTGTTACTATCTTTAAAACATTCTTTTAAAGATCAAAGTTAATATTTGGTTAACTGGATAGTCAACTAATCGACTATCTAGTTAAAAACGATCACTTATAGAAATCAAGATTCGTATACTTAACTCATGTAACGACCCGTATTTTCACGGATCGGAAAGTTCGTTCGAATCTGGAATTTTCAACTTTTTAGGTTGTTTCAGATTTTGGTTGAGATTTTTCTAAGTCCTAGGTCGCGAACGACCTAAGAGATAAGTCGCAACCGACTTATAGGTTGAACGACTTAAGAGCGTGTGGAAGCTTAAGTCGTATAGGAATCACGTCTGGGCGAGTGAATGACCAAGTGTTTAGGTCGTAGACGACTTAGGAGGGAAGACTTAAGAGTTCTGGACGAGTTGAGGGATGAGTCGTATACCTACTAAGTCTTAAGTCGTAAGCCTAGTTGAGTCGTCTGACCAGTGTTTGTTAAGTCGTTGCCGAGTTAAGAAAGTGGGGTTAACCGACTTAAGGTAGTGACCGACCTAGGTGATAAGTCGCGACCGACTCAAGAGTAGTAGGCGACCTAAGCATTCTGGGGTTAGGTCGTGGGGTAGAGTTAGGTCGGCAACGACCTAACGAAATGTTGTGAGCAACCTAAGTTTTTGTTAAGTGTTAGGTCGACTGGGAAAGCTAGCGACCTAGTGGTTCCGGGTTAGCGACTTAGTAATTAAGTTGTTAGGTCGGTTGGGACGACCTAAGGAGTTGCCGTGTTAGCGACCTAGTGGTTCCTAGTTAGCGTAGTTAGGTCGGTAGCGACCTAAGGGGTTTGGAGACAGTAGTTAGCGACCTAGTATAGTGGAGCGACCTATAGGTTAGCGACCTAAGGGTTAGGTCGTGAGTTCTGCTTTTAGTTAGGTCGCGTGTTGGCTTTAGGGTTAGGTCGCTGGGTTTTGCCAAGTGTTAGGTCGCGTAGAAGCCTAAGTGGTTAGGTCGCAACCCAACTAAGTCGTAGGTCGAAGGAAGCGCATTGTCTTAGGTCGTCAACTGTTAGGTCGCTGAGGAGTTAAGTCGTTCATCTGTTAGGTCGGAGAGGCTTAGGTCGGTGAGTGTTAGGTCGGCTAGAGTCGTAAGTCGTAAGTCGGAAGCGACTTAGGGAGATAGCCAGATTTCGACTTAAGGACAGATTTCAGCTATAAATAGGAGGGGTTGTTCTCACTTTTTGGGATCCGGATTTTTGAAGCGACGAAGTGCTGCCATTTTGAGAGCTCGACTTCTACACTTCTTCACTTCTTTTCTCCACTCTAATCTAGTGCTTCCATCCATCCAAATCGAAGATCAAGGTTGAAGATTCAAGAGCTTAGATTGAAGATCTTCATCTTTTCAAGAGAGATTTCTTCGTTTGAAGTGAGATCTTGTCGGATCTAGCTTAGTTCTTCGCTGTCCAGATCTGAAGTTGTTATCTTTTGGATTGTTTAGAAGATTTGGTGAGTGGTGATTATCTCTCACACGGATCCAAAGGAGTATATCGGATTGTTGGCTCGATTTGGTGTTAAAATAGTGATTTCCATGCATTTTCTTCATCCTATGTATAGATCCATGTAGATCCGTTGTCCATGATGATGTTGCATCCATTTTATCATATGTTAACCTATGCAAGTTCATTCATCAAGTTTGTAGAGATATAATCCATGTTTTCATGCTTATTGGACTTTCAACTCTTTAATTACGAAAATGCCATTATTGTTATAATTGTCTACTTAGATCATTTTTGAATGCTTGATTGCTTGGATTGATGTTTGATTTGATTGATTATTATGAACTAGATGATTGATGATTAGATTTAGACCAAAGGTGATTCAAAAGCTAAGGGAAAGGCTCTTGGATTGGGAAAGCTGCTCGTGGCATATGTAGCGGGATGATGAAGCTCTTATGCATAGATTTGATGATGTGATATTGAGATGAGGCTTCGCGAGGATGTTATGAAGCGAGGCAATCATGTGATGAAGACTTGGTCTAATCCAGACGGGATCATTCCAAGCATGTTGATAACTCGGTGATATGATTCGAGTTGAGGATAATGGATGCTCGAGAGGCGCTTGAGCTAGTATGGCAATAGTCGTCGAGGAGGATGACTAGGAGGTTGAGATCTCATCGTTGTTGAAGGTTCTAGCATGCTCTAAGCAAGAGTACATGGGGACGCCCAAAAGACCAAGTTGATGGTCAAGTACTCTGGGTAGATTCGATAATCCTAGGCACGGGTCACGATGACGTGCGGGAGTTATGTCTAGAACCGGGGTTACCATTAGCCCTTGACGGACGGCTGAAAGAATGTGCCGGTCATTCAATTAACGGTGATATCGCAACAATGATAACAGTGATAGCCGAGTCATGGATGTTTGGTTGTATCGTCATTCGGTCTCAAGAGCGGTATTTCCTGGGTGCTTATCTGACCTTGGTTTTAGACCTTGGGATTTGTACTTGGAAAACATCGCTCTTGACTCGAGTGAAAATTGCTTTACTTTAAATTGTATGCTCTGCTATGTTTGCTTCTGCTTAGTGTGTGTCTGGGGGCTATCACTGTAGAATGAGGTTGGAGTGGGAGGGTTGTATTCCTATTCCTTTTCCTTTATGCTCTTTTGGTATGTTGTTAGTTAATTTACTGCTCACTAAGACTGTTGTCTGACTCAAGGCTTTATGTTTTAATTCTTATTGCCTTGGGCTGTTCGTCCATTTTGGGACGGGCAGACTAGGTAGCAGGTGACAGGTGCTGTTCTCTTCTCACGATGCTGATATCGAAGACGAGCTAGAGGGTTGCATATTATCTTCTTATTATATGTACTGGATATTCCGCTGTTTTGTATTCTCTGAGAGTTATGTAGTGAGGCTGGATGTATTGACTATGTGGATGCTTGTATTCAACTATTATGGAGTTTTTATATGATGTCATTTTGTTCTGTAAAGCTTCACTATACATATGTTCTATTGTATTTTGTCCATGCGCTGTGAGTAATACGATAGATTCTTTTGTTTTAATCTTACCTTGACAATCGTCCATGGTCGCCTGGCACACTTTACAGCGCACTACCTCTAGATTCGGTGCAGGGGTCATGGGCGGTCGTCACATTTGGTATCAGAGCTTGGTTAATCGATTTTACCCAACGCTCGCTGAAGTAACTACGTATGAGAGACGTAATTGTATTTTGATGGATGAATACTATATATAATATAGTAGCTTGGTAGAGTTTGAGTCCTTTGTGCAGTTGTTTCTCTAGATGTTCTAATCATTCCTTTTTATAGATATTGAGAATGAGTCGAAGAGGGAGACCAGCTGCTAGGGAAGGCCGTGCTACTGAAGAGACTGCTGATTATGCAGCCATGTTCGAAGCTATGATGACTTCGATCATGAGAAGGATACCAGTTCCGGGGGCAGCAGTAGATGTAGGAGTTCAAGTCCAAACTCCGAAACCAGTGGATTTTGCTAAGTTGTGCAAGGATTATACTGCTCTTGGAGGGAAGGTTTTCTTGGGAACAGAATCAACTATTGAGGTCCAGAGATGGATAGATGCTTGTAGAAGGATCTTTGGTGATTTGGGAATTGATGATGCAACTAAGAGGAAGTTGGCATCAAGGCAGCTTCAAGGGAGAGCCTCTGATTGGTGGAACTCTATTACCATCAATACTGCGGAGGAAGAGATTACTTGGGAGCAATTCCAAGCTAGATTTGAAGCTAAGTTCATTTCTACAGCTCAGAAGTCTGTTCTGTTCAAGAAGTTTGTAGAGCTCAAGCAGGGTGGAAGATCTGTTCTTGAGTATGTTTCTGAGTTTGAAGCTTTGTCCAAATATGCCCGGTCATATATTGAGTCTGCTTACCAGAAGAATGAGAAGTTTGTGACAGGCTTGGACAGTTATCTTGGGAGACAGTTGGTGGATCATTTGGACGATTCATTTGAGAAGCTTGTGGAGAAAGCTCTCAGGCATGAGAGTCTGTTTCCTAAGGATGGATCTGTTGTTGCTGTGACCAGGGAAGAGTCTAAACCCCAGCAGGGTGGAAATAAGAAGAGGAAGCAGCAGCAGCAGAAAGGTAAGGATGGCCAGAAGAAGCCGAAAGGCGAGGTGACTTGCTACAATTGTCAGCAGAAGGGCCATTTCTCTAAGGATTGTAAGAACCCAAAGGCACCGATGAAGTGTCACAACTGTGACAAGCCGGGGCATTTCAGGAAGAATTGTCCAGAACCGAGGAAGGACAGGCAGATTGTGCAAGCCTATGCCTTAGGAGCTGTTCCGTCGTCTTCGAAAGCTCCTACTGCTGAAGAGAAAGGAAAGAGTGTGGTTGTTCAAGGTACTCTTTTCCTATGTGGTATTCCAGTTAGAGTTTTGTTTGATACTGGAGCATCGCATTCGTTTGTTTGTAATGAACTAGTAGGCCGGTTAGGTTTGGAGCCGGATATTGTTGATAGGCCATTGGTTGTGACTAATCCAGTTGGGGGTTCGTCTTGTTTGTGTATGTTATGCCGTGGTCTAGTTGTATCGAGTCATGGTTGCTCTTTTGTTTGTGATTGCTTTGTTTTGAACTTTGCGGGGTTCGGAATTATTTTGGGTATGGACTGGCTTAGGAAGTATGCGGCTAAGGTTGATTGTGAGAGGCTAGAGGTGACAGTCGAGAATGTGGAAGGGCGAAAGATTGTAATACGATGTAAGCATGAGGAAGGCGTCTTCATGAGCTTCATGTATTCGCTAGTTGTTCCACGGGATGGACTGTCTTTAGTGCCAATCGCAAATGGATTCGAGGATGTCTTTGACGAAGTCAAAGGGTTGCCGCCGCATAGAGAGATCGAGTTTCGTATAGATCTAGTTGAAGGAGCCAGACCTGTTGTGATGCCTCTTAGGCGGATGGCGCCTAGGGAACAGCAAGAGTTGAGGGTGCAAGTTGATGACCTTTTGCAGAAAGGATTCATTCGGCGTAGTGTGTCCGAGTGGGGTGCACCAGTTGTGTTTGCAACCAAGGCAGATGGGTCGTTGAGATTGTGCGTGGATTATCGTGAGCTGAATAAGGTGACTAAGAAAAACAAGTATCCATTGCCGAGAATAGATGACTTGTTTGATCAGCTTCACGAAGCTAAGGTGTTTTCTCAGATGGATTTGGCAACGGGATTTCACCAATTGAGAGTAGCTAAGGATAGTGTGCCGAAGACTGCTTTTAGGACACCATCCGGTTTCTTTGAGTGGCTGGTAATGCCGTTTGGATTGACTAACGCGCCAGCATATTTTGTGGATCTTATGAATAGAGTGTTCAGAGATCAATTGAACAAGTTCGTACTTGTGTTCGTGGATGATATTCTGATTTATTCCAGAACGGAAGAAGAGCACAAGACGCACTTGCGTATTGTTTTGGATATCTTACGGAAACATCAGCTAAAGGCTAAGTTTTCAAAGTGTCACTTCTGGAAGAGTGAAGTGAGGTTCTTAGGCCATGTGATTTCTGGAAATGGAATAGCGGTTGATCCCGCTAAGGTGGTAGCAATCCAGGATTGGGTTAAACCTAAGAATGCATCTGATGTGAGAAGTTTTCTTGGATTAGCAGGATATTATCGACGGTTTATCAAAGACTTCTCCAAGATAGCTGCACCGTTAACAGGATTGACGAAGAAGAACCAAGTGTTCTGTTGGAATGCTAAGTGTGAGCAAGCTTTCGGAATCCTGAAAGAGAGATTGACGAGTGCTCCTGTTTTGACTATTCCTAGTGGGAATGATGAGATGGTGGTTTACACCGACGCATGTGGTACTGGACTTGGAGCAGTGCTGATGCAGAAGGATAAAGTTGTTGCGTATGCCAGTCGACAACTGAAGCCGCATGAAAGGAATTACCCAACTCATGATTTGGAGTTAGCGGCGATTGTATTTGCTCTGAAGATGTGGAGGCATTATCTGTTGGGAGTTCGATTCGAGTTGTTTACGGATCACAAGTCGTTGAAGTATCTTTTCTCCCAAAAGGATTTGAATCTTCGGCAGCAACGTTGGCTAGAGTTTTTGGCATCATATGATTTTGGTATAGCTTATACTCCGGGAAAAGGTAACGCAGTGGCAGATGCGTTAAGTCGAAGACATGCGGGATTGGGAGCCATGTTTTCAGAATGGAAGAGTCTTGAGTATTTAGCTGGATTTGACTTCAGGCCTAGATGCGAATTGGAACCTGAGATGTTGGCAAACTTATCAATAAGACCCACTCTTGTGGAAAGGATTGGTGAGAGCCAAAAGCGAGATGATAAGCTTGTCAAGATTATCCGTGAATTGGAATCTGGATTGGATCCAGAAAAGGATAAAGGATTCGAGGTCGATCGAGAGGGTTGGCTTCGGAAGCAAGGACGACTAGTTGTTCCCGATATAGATGAATTAAGGAGTGAAGTTTTGAGGGAAAGTCATCACTCGAAGTTGACAATTCATCCAGGTGGAAATAAGATGTATCGGGATATGAAGAGAACCTACTACTGGGAAGGTATGAAGAAAGATGTTGGAAATTTTATTTCCAAATGCATGAACTGCCAGTTGGTAAAAGCCGAACAGAAGAAGCCAAGTGGATTGCTTCAGCCATTAAAAGTTCCTACATGGAAGTGGGAGCAGATATCGATGGATTTTATCGATGGATTGCCTAGAACCAGAACAGGGAATGAAGGGATTTGGGTCATTGTAGATCGTTTGACCAAGAGTGCACGATTTATTCCTGTTCGATCGACTAGGACTGCATCAAAGTTGGCTGAGTTGTATGTTAAGTGGATAGTTCGATTCCATGGTATTCCGAAGAGTATAGTGAGCGATCGAGACCCATTGTTCACTAGTGGATTTTGGAAGAGCTTCCAGGAAGTTTTGGGAACCGAGTTGCGTTTGAGTACAGCTTATCACCCTCAAACAGATGGTCAGACTGAGAGAGTCAACCGAGTTTTGGAAGATCTCCTCAGAGCTTGTGTTTTGGACTTCGGAGGATCATGGGAAGATCACCTTCATTTGGTGGAGTTTGCGTACAACAACAGTTACCAGTCAAGCATTGGTATGGCACCGTATGAGGCATTGTATGGAAGACCGTGTAACTCTCCGACATGTTGGTTGGAAACTGGAGAAAAGCTGATGCTTGGGCCAGAGATGATTCGTCAGACTTCAGATTGTATAGAGATCATTCGGCAACGAATGAAGGCAGCCCAAGACCGTCAGAAGAGTTATACCGATAAGCGTCGTAAAGATTTGGAATTCGACGTTGGAGATATGGTTTTTGTGAAGATTTCTCCACTGAAGAATGTTATTCGATTCGGGAAGAAAGGAAAATTGACTCCGAGATTTGTTGGACCATTCCCGATTATCGAGCGAATTGGAAAGCTCGCTTACAGATTGGAATTACCAGAGAAAATGTCGAGTGTGCACAATGTTTTTCACGTATCGTATCTACGGAAGTATGTGCACGACTCGAATACGGTGGTTTCTGTTGATAGCTATGAGGATTTCGAAGTTGATCCTGTTGATAGAAGACCTCGTAAGCCGCTTCGTGTTGTTGAAACCGACACGAAACGACTTAGGAGGAAAGTGGTCAAGTTGCTCAAGGTACAATGGAGTGATGATGATAACGACTGTACGTGGGAGGTGGAAGAGAGGATGAAAGCAGCTCATCCTGAACTCTTCGAGGTATGACCCAAAGGCGTCGTGACATCTCGCGATATTGTAACTTGTTCTAGTTTTAGAATTCTGCATGCTAAGCTAGAATTGGATGCTTGGTTTGTTGATTGCTATGGATGGTAGGCGTGCAGAATAGCTTTTGATTGCTTTGTTTGTTTGGAATTTCGGGGGCGAAATTCCTAAGGGGGAGAGAATGTAACGACCCGTATTTTCACGGATCGGAAAGTTCGTTCGAATCTGGAATTTTCAACTTTTTAGGTTGTTTCAGATTTTGGTTGAGATTTTTCTAAGTCCTAGGTCGCGAACGACCTAAGAGATAAGTCGCAACCGACTTATAGGTTGAACGACTTAAGAGCGTGTGGAAGCTTAAGTCGTATAGGAATCACGTCTGGGCGAGTGAATGACCAAGTGTTTAGGTCGTAGACGACTTAGGAGGGAAGACTTAAGAGTTCTGGACGAGTTGAGGGATGAGTCGTATACCTACTAAGTCTTAAGTCGTAAGCCTAGTTGAGTCGTCTGACCAGTGTTTGTTAAGTCGTTGCCGAGTTAAGAAAGTGGGGTTAACCGACTTAAGGTAGTGACCGACCTAGGTGATAAGTCGCGACCGACTCAAGAGTAGTAGGCGACCTAAGCATTCTGGGGTTAGGTCGTGGGGTAGAGTTAGGTCGGCAACGACCTAACGAAATGTTGTGAGCAACCTAAGTTTTTGTTAAGTGTTAGGTCGACTGGGAAAGCTAGCGACCTAGTGGTTCCGGGTTAGCGACTTAGTAATTAAGTTGTTAGGTCGGTTGGGACGACCTAAGGAGTTGCCGTGTTAGCGACCTAGTGGTTCCTAGTTAGCGTAGTTAGGTCGGTAGCGACCTAAGGGGTTTGGAGACAGTAGTTAGCGACCTAGTATAGTGGAGCGACCTATAGGTTAGCGACCTAAGGGTTAGGTCGTGAGTTCTGCTTTTAGTTAGGTCGCGTGTTGGCTTTAGGGTTAGGTCGCTGGGTTTTGCCAAGTGTTAGGTCGCGTAGAAGCCTAAGTGGTTAGGTCGCAACCCAACTAAGTCGTAGGTCGAAGGAAGCGCATTGTCTTAGGTCGTCAACTGTTAGGTCGCTGAGGAGTTAAGTCGTTCATCTGTTAGGTCGGAGAGGCTTAGGTCGGTGAGTGTTAGGTCGGCTAGAGTCGTAAGTCGTAAGTCGGAAGCGACTTAGGGAGATAGCCAGATTTCGACTTAAGGACAGATTTCAGCTATAAATAGGAGGGGTTGTTCTCACTTTTTGGGATCCGGATTTTTGAAGCGACGAAGTGCTGCCATTTTGAGAGCTCGACTTCTACACTTCTTCACTTCTTTTCTCCACTCTAATCTAGTGCTTCCATCCATCCAAATCGAAGATCAAGGTTGAAGATTCAAGAGCTTAGATTGAAGATCTTCATCTTTTCAAGAGAGATTTCTTCGTTTGAAGTGAGATCTTGTCGGATCTAGCTTAGTTCTTCGCTGTCCAGATCTGAAGTTGTTATCTTTTGGATTGTTTAGAAGATTTGGTGAGTGGTGATTATCTCTCACACGGATCCAAAGGAGTATATCGGATTGTTGGCTCGATTTGGTGTTAAAATAGTGATTTCCATGCATTTTCTTCATCCTATGTATAGATCCATGTAGATCCGTTGTCCATGATGATGTTGCATCCATTTTATCATATGTTAACCTATGCAAGTTCATTCATCAAGTTTGTAGAGATATAATCCATGTTTTCATGCTTATTGGACTTTCAACTCTTTAATTACGAAAATGCCATTATTGTTATAATTGTCTACTTAGATCATTTTTGAATGCTTGATTGCTTGGATTGATGTTTGATTTGATTGATTATTATGAACTAGATGATTGATGATTAGATTTAGACCAAAGGTGATTCAAAAGCTAAGGGAAAGGCTCTTGGATTGGGAAAGCTGCTCGTGGCATATGTAGCGGGATGATGAAGCTCTTATGCATAGATTTGATGATGTGATATTGAGATGAGGCTTCGCGAGGATGTTATGAAGCGAGGCAATCATGTGATGAAGACTTGGTCTAATCCAGACGGGATCATTCCAAGCATGTTGATAACTCGGTGATATGATTCGAGTTGAGGATAATGGATGCTCGAGAGGCGCTTGAGCTAGTATGGCAATAGTCGTCGAGGAGGATGACTAGGAGGTTGAGATCTCATCGTTGTTGAAGGTTCTAGCATGCTCTAAGCAAGAGTACATGGGGACGCCCAAAAGACCAAGTTGATGGTCAAGTACTCTGGGTAGATTCGATAATCCTAGGCACGGGTCACGATGACGTGCGGGAGTTATGTCTAGAACCGGGGTTACCATTAGCCCTTGACGGACGGCTGAAAGAATGTGCCGGTCATTCAATTAACGGTGATATCGCAACAATGATAACAGTGATAGCCGAGTCATGGATGTTTGGTTGTATCGTCATTCGGTCTCAAGAGCGGTATTTCCTGGGTGCTTATCTGACCTTGGTTTTAGACCTTGGGATTTGTACTTGGAAAACATCGCTCTTGACTCGAGTGAAAATTGCTTTACTTTAAATTGTATGCTCTGCTATGTTTGCTTCTGCTTAGTGTGTGTCTGGGGGCTATCACTGTAGAATGAGGTTGGAGTGGGAGGGTTGTATTCCTATTCCTTTTCCTTTATGCTCTTTTGGTATGTTGTTAGTTAATTTACTGCTCACTAAGACTGTTGTCTGACTCAAGGCTTTATGTTTTAATTCTTATTGCCTTGGGCTGTTCGTCCATTTTGGGACGGGCAGACTAGGTAGCAGGTGACAGGTGCTGTTCTCTTCTCACGATGCTGATATCGAAGACGAGCTAGAGGGTTGCATATTATCTTCTTATTATATGTACTGGATATTCCGCTGTTTTGTATTCTCTGAGAGTTATGTAGTGAGGCTGGATGTATTGACTATGTGGATGCTTGTATTCAACTATTATGGAGTTTTTATATGATGTCATTTTGTTCTGTAAAGCTTCACTATACATATGTTCTATTGTATTTTGTCCATGCGCTGTGAGTAATACGATAGATTCTTTTGTTTTAATCTTACCTTGACAATCGTCCATGGTCGCCTGGCACACTTTACAGCGCACTACCTCTAGATTCGGTGCAGGGGTCATGGGCGGTCGTCACAACTCATTTCCAACATTCCAACTTATACTATCCCTTATTCAAGTGAAGTCAGGTAGCCTTGCCTAGAAACTTCATTCTTGAAACTTATAGAAAGACAAGTCTATCTCGTCTGCTTTTAGTGTTAAGTATAGTATTAATGGTTTTCATAAACTAGTATGTAAACACCATGATTAACACGTTTTCGACATTCCCGACTTAACTATTCCTCAGTCAAGAGGGAAGACAGCAGGTTAGAGCTCTATTGCTCATATCGCTACTCGAACATCAATCTTAATCTCATAATTAGATAAGCATACTTCATCGGCTTTTAGGGTTAAGCAAAGTTAATTACTTTTTGAAAAATAAGTAAACAAAAAGATTTACACATTTTTGACATTCCAAATTAACCATTCCTCGGTCAAGGGGGAAGTCGGTTATTTAGAGCTCTAACATCCCTACTCGAATATCAATCTTAACTCTTACAAATAGATAAATCTACCTCGTCGGCTTTTAGTGTTAAGCATAGCTAATTACCTTTTTCAAAATTTACATATATATACAAATACTTTTAAAAAAATTAAATAGGTTTTAAATATCTATGTAAAATATATTTTGAAAATAACTAATTTATAATTTGGCGAAAATAATTTAAAGCTATGTTTTATAATTTAAAACCCCTTAACTTCCAAAATTCATACATAAATATTAAAAATATATTTTAACTTCAAACCAACTTTAAAATACTGAAAAATATATTTGAAAACATATCTAAAAGGAATAGAGAAAAGTATCAAATTTAAATATCATTTGTAAACACTTAAAACCTCAAGCGACTTACTATGGCATTTATAAACGCTGTTAAAAGAGATTGTTAAAGAACAACATTGAAAAGCATAATCTTTGTGACTAGTTTCAAACATTTTAACAAACGATTTTAGACTTGACATTTTTACAATAAGTACTATCTTAGGGTAGTTAAATACCATGGAAAGAAATCCCTAAGAATATCTTCCAGTTTATCTATAAAATTTCCCGAAAACAAGCTATTTTCACAAAGCGTATTTATTGCCACATTTTTGCTCAAGTTTAGCCCTTTTGTTTCGCAATTTATATAACTCTCCAAATCATTTCTTTATTGTACAATATACCAAAATATTTGCAGAGGAAAACAAAATCAAATTATCACAAGTTAAGTTCATGAAACTTCCACTTATACAAGTTAAAGTTAAAGGATATCGAAGTGCACTTATAGTGACTATTCTCGCTCCAAATACTTTCAAACATATTTCAATTTAACATAAAATCCAAACAACCATTTAAACATCAAGTCATGACCATGCCAAATTTTGAAGAGGGTAATATAAGTGATGTTATATAATATAAAGTTGCCATTTTCTTTCAAAAGCGTGAGGGGCCTCAAGTTTATAATCTTACTTAATTAGTTAATGTCACTTTAACTTTATATTTCATGCACACATCATATATACATAATATATACAAACAAGATAGTGAGACTTCTCACTTAGATATAAGCTAAACACATGCTCAAGCACAACCAAAATCAAGAACACTTCCAACCATCACCAAACTTCCAAAGATCCAAGGTTTAGCACTTACAAACCAAGGCAAGATCTCCCCCCTCTTCTATGCTCACGGCCTTACCAAGCTCCCCTTATTTCTTCCATATTTTTCCACTTTTGACTTTAGATTCTTGCTTCCTACGGTGTTCTAAGGTGCTGATGAAAGTTTGGTGGAGTTTGGAGAGGATTTGAGTTAATTAGAGAAAGCTAGTGAAAAACAAAGTGGGTTAATACTAACCCACTTCCACCATTTTCAAGTTTTTATTACCATTCAAGTTTTTTTAAATTATAAAACCCTTAAGAATGTATTTATAGGTTTGTATAAGAGGTCATTACCACCTTCTACCTTCCATGAAAGGTCACAAAAGGAGCCTTCCTATCACATGCTACCTTTACACCTTTACATCTCTTACTTAACACTTAAGACTTTCCTTAAAAGCTCATTTTTAAAATATCTTCCATGACATCACCGATGACATCATCAAAAACTTGATTTCCATAAATGGTAAAAAATATATTCCTTTGTAATGATTTTTAAGCAAATAAGTGTATGCAAAAAAAGTTTGAATAACTTCTGATGAGTAAAAAGCTGTTCATCGATAAAACGATTTTCAGTCACATTATTGATATTTCTTCAAAGTAACTACTTTCGTAAACATTTTTACAAAAAAAGTTTACCATCCTTAGTTATGATTTAAAAGGGGGTTAACAAGGTTATTAAATCAATTTAATAATATTTAATCAAAGAATCAAATATTTAAATAATTCAGATATTTAAAAACGAAGTTTCCGGAATTCCGGGTCGTTACATTCTCTCGCAGTTGGAATATTTCATCCTTGAAATTCCAACACGAGCAACAAAAGGAAAAAATCACATAGCAATACTTAATAGTATTCAAAATTTACTAGCAAACATAATTCCCAGTTTTCCTAAGTTTAAAAATCCTCTTATCGTACAAGGACAATAAACAATCTACTAAGCGTACCTTATGCTCAACGGCCTCAGGTTGTCACTTAGTCAACAATTCATGCTACCTCATAACAAATCGAAGAGTCATCACCTAAACTCTCCATAAGCCAACAAAACATAGTATGTAAATACACAAAAGCTCGTATATTGTACATGGAGCATCCGTATGCAATATTTAATCTAATCACTTACTTGAAAACATAAATTTCACTTCCCAACTAATATAGATCACTTGACCTCTCTAGTGTGAACTCCGATCAGGTTCCTTGGTTAAAAACCTATGTTCTCCTTCCATAGCCATATACTACGATATAAAACTTTGCGATCTTATTAAGAATCCATATCAAGTGTTCGCTGTAACGAACCAGAATTTTGAACAAATTAAATTGAAAATATTTAATTAATTTTAAATATTTGAACGATGATTTAATTTGAATCCCCAATATAACTTTGAATTTGACGATTAAATTTTATAATTTAATCTATTGAATTGAATAAAAATTTGAATCTTCAGTTTTGAGCTGATTAAAAATATTTCAAAGGCTTAGGAAATTTATATTGATAATTCTGAAGATAATATAACTTTCAGAATTGAATTTGAAACTGTTCTGTTCAGTTTTGAATTATATTGTTCGATTTGATATTTAAAAATAGCATTCCGGGGCACAGTCTCGGAATTCAACGAAACCAGTTCCATTGGGTCCGTAATATTGAATTATTATCGAATTTCAAATTTCGTATTTTTCGGAGTTGTTTGTGACCGTATGGTTAGAAAAATGCATTGAAGTTTTAAAACAAATTCGATTTAAATTTAAATTTATAATTGGTCAGAATCAGTACGATACCCTTCTGTAAACCATGCCCTAAAAATACGCCTAAAATCACGAACGAGATCGTGTAAGCAGACCTACCCTCTGTTAATCGCGTACTATCTGTTCCCTCTTTTCAAAACGATATCGATCAAAGAAAAAAATATACGAACGAAACAATTTCTCAGCTTCATTTGCAAAAAAATCAAATAAATGGCAGACCAAGAATTGCGAAGAACATCTCCTCCAGTTTTTAACGAAATCGTGCCTCTTCTATTCCCCTCCTTTCCCTTTTCTATTCAAAGTCGAACGAAAATAAAAGAATATGGCAGCTCGTTTTCAAAAGAAAATAAAAAATCGCGTTCGATCGGAATGGGGCACTCGTGTTCAAATCGAGTGAATCTCGAAGGAGCAGCCTTCGACTAAAGTTTGGATTTCGCAAGGAGCTCGAGCACGGGGCAGTGGCAGCGCATTCGCGACTGGAGGTCGCGGTCGATCGCAGGCGACTCGCGATCGGAGGAGGCGGCGAGAGCAGCTTCGTGATGTTGCATAGGGCAGCGTCGTGGCTTCGGCGATGCTCGAAGGCAGCAGCTTAGTCAAGTTCGACTTCGATCAAATTTGGGTATCGATCGACAGGAAGTTCGTAAGCAGTAAGGTAATTAGCTTTACGAAATTTTAAATTTAATTTAAATCTGAAAGAAACTATATATGTGCAGTTTCAATTATATATATATAGGTAAGTAAAAGAAAAAATATATATATATAGTTTAGGAATTTCTATTTTGTATTTACAATAAGAAAATATATATATACATATGTATTTGATTTTATAAGTAAAGGTATAAATCTTGTTGCTCATTTTAGTTTCAAATGGAAAATATATATATATATAAAAGATAACATAATTATAGTAAAGGTAATTCTGTTTCAATAAATAAATACATATTTATAGGTGAAATAGTATGTATACATATATATAAGAGATTTGGAAAAAAATTAGGAATTTTGGAAGTGTTTGAAAGTTTAAATAAGCTATTTTATATATAAGTAAGGTTTCAAAAGAAAAGGAAATATTCTTGCTTCGAATCAAATTTTAATTTTAAAATTTAAATCATCGGTAAATTAAAATTTTCAAATGAAAATTTAATAGTTCGATTAATTCGAATATTAATAAAATTGTATAATTGTTTATACAAGGTCGAATACAACGAAGAAAAATAAATCTGGATTTGGAATGGACTGCAAATTAAAAGCTAAGGTGAGATTTTTTCCTCACTCAAATTGAAAATTTAATTTGCAGTTATTGATTTGATTGATTGACTGTTTGGATGTGATATTAGATATAGTAGGATATATCTATATATATAGCAATATATACATATTGGCATATGTATATATTGGATTGATTGATTTCCCGCCTTGTATAGCGGATGAGACCCTATTGCGCCGTTAGTAAGCGGATGATTTTTATAAAACCCATATACCGCGATATTCCACCTCGAAGTGGAATTGGTATTGTGCTAACATCTGTGGATGCAGGAAAGCAGGTTGGAGGGATCCAACTGGATTCCTCACCAGTATTTATTTATTTACAGATATTGTGATATTTGTTGATTATCATATTGATATATGATATTGAATGTTGTGATTGACTAATTGGTGCTGTTGCATCATCGGATTCAATTTTGAAGTTTAAAAATAACGATTCTTACTTTAAAAGGATTTTTAAAGTGATTTTTGAAAGTAGGCGTTTTATTGAATTTTTGAATTGATTTATTTCAAATAAATAACCGTTTAAAATCTTAAAGTTATAGAAATTACAATGTTGTGAAATATACTTTAAAGGTAATTTCTTTTGAAATAGATAGTTAAGTAATTTATAAAATGGTTTTAATTGGAAATTTTGAATTATTAAAAAACGATGTATGTAAAAGATGTACAAAATTGATATTTATAACTTTGAAATATTGGGATTATAAAACAAGTTTTTATAAGCGTTAAAATGAATTTTTAAGAATTTATAAGTGAATGAAACTCATTCACTTATAAATTGTGAACTTATAAATGGAAATGATTTTGTAAAATATGTTGGTATAAGATTGAGTTATGAATTGAATTAGTTAACAAAGGAGATTTATAAATTGAAGTTTTTTAAATAGAATGGAAATTTATAAACATTGTTTTATAAATCCGAAATCACTTATTTTGATAAGTGAATTATAGAAGTTAATAAAGGAGATTTATTAAATCGAAGTTGTTATAGAAAATAGAAATGTAATTTATAAACGTTGTTTTGTAAATTTGAAAATCAATCAAATTTGATGAATTTAATATAAAGGTTATTAAGGGAATTTTATCCACGATTTTTGACAGTGGATAATCTTTGAAATAAAATGTGTAGAAAATATTGAAATTTGGTTAGTGAAGTATATTCACGATTTTGGACAGTGAATATATTGTTAAGTAAAATGGATATTGTTTTGGGAAAGTGACATTGAAAATGAAGTTAATTGTTTTAAACGATGTTTTAAAATATATTGAATATCGAAATCATAGATTTCAACATTTATTGTTGAAATAGACGTTTTCGAGAAAGAAGGAAATGGTGGACTATAACACTGTTGTTATAGTAAATGATTTCCGAAAGGAAATGTTTTATGTAGTATTGGGATTTATATATCTATCTTAAAATCCGAATCCCTATACTAGTGATTTTGAGTCGTCGTAACGATGTTTTACGTAACATTCGTTTTGACTCAAATAAATGTGCTTAAGAGAATGATTTCCTTAAAGAATGAAATATATACTTAATTTTGCTTTAAGTATATCGAATATTTTCCAAGTGTTGAAAATAAATAGATTTGTGAATTACTTATTATTAAATAAGTATGGAAATGCTTTTCCAATATGAAATGAAACGTTTTTGAGAATTTATCTTTGTAAAGATAAATTGAAAGTGAATATTTGAAATCGATTGAAAATTGTATATCAATAGATATTTGAAAAATGTAAATTCATTATGGAATTTATAAAAAGAAATGGAAATTCGTTTTAAAAATAAACGTTGATTTATTTTTGAAGTGTGGAAATTATATATCTAGTAAAGATATTTTGGAAAATAAATAATTGGGAAAATTATTTGGAATCTGATGATGTTGCGCATCTTTATTGATGGTTAAATAACCGACTATCAATAATTACCTTGAATGGGTATTTGTTGTGAATTGGATGAATTTGAATGCCACACTTATTTTTAAATAAGCGCTCACTATTCGGGTTAGCCGGGAAAGGACCATGGGGTCGTATAACCCATTCCGAATATGTGATATGTCGTTATGAATCGCATTTGCTAACCGGTGTTGAAGACCGGATATTTTTGAAAACGGAAGGATTACCGTCGAGTTACTCTACATCGGCTGATCTCCGATTTAGAGGTTTTATCACCCTTAGTGACGGAAAGTCCGGACATGATTGGAAATTATCCGGATTTGCAAGGGCTTTGTGAGAAGTGCCTTCGGTTCTGTTCGAACCCGGAACAGACTTGTATGGATTGTGTAACGACCCGTAAAATTTAATGGTTTTAAAAGTATATTTAACTAGAAATTTGTGAAATTTTAAACAATAAAATTTGAAATTAAAAATTTATTATCTGGAATACGTCTATTTTAATATAGCAACCGGTAAATTTTCATCTAATAATATTGAAGTTTATTTTCCTGTGAAATTTCATTTCAAATCAAACCGGTTAATAACAGTGAATTTAAAAGTTTTCCGAAACCAAAATATGTCAACAGGAGAAAATTTATTCAGATCATTCTGAATCAGACTGCGAAATTCGTTTTCCAAATTTGGACTTCTACTGCTCCGTTTATCTTAATTCTGGCCAAATAGCAGCATTTCTGGTACTAATTATCGACTTTTGATCGGAAGATCGTACCACTAATATCTTTATACCGTTTTGATCCTCTCGTCGTGCTGATCTCAATGGTATATTTATTTCTGTATTTTGAAATCCGGTACACTACGGAAACAATAAAATGTTCGTTGTATCGGTACCATATATTTGCAACCGTTAGCTTTCTTGTTTTCCAGACTTTGAAACGTGAAGCCCACGCAATATAATAAATTGCTTTAATAGCTTCTCAATAAATGTACAGCTGTCCCATCGTTTCAAAATTTTATTTACAGCGGTACGTTTCAGTGCCTCTCTCTCTTCCTTCCGTTCACACCTTTTGTTTTCCAGAAACTATATTATCAACATATATAAACGGTCTCCTTCTATTTTTCAAGCTTTTTCTTATTTCCAAACCCCCTCAACAATGAAACCCATCTGCCTGGAACCCGTCACCAAGCCCATCGCCACCACCCTCCACCAAACTCGAACCGCCCTTGCTCCTCCCCAGCCTTCCTCCTTCCCCCTTGCAACCGCTCGGCCATGCTTTCACTCGCCTCGAAGCCACCAAAGCCCTCCACTCCAGCCCTCTCTTCTCCACCGAGACCGTGCCCTCCTGCTCTCACCACTATCCCGTGCCTCCTTCAGCTTGACAATCGCCATCAAAACCCCACGCAACCTTGCTTCCACCAAAACCCAACCGGAACACCCATGCGGGCCTGCCAATCCCTGTCACAACCGAACAGTCTACATCCCCTCCAATAATTGTTCCCTCCTTCATCACCAACTCGGCCCTCCTCCTTCTCACGAGTGGCTATTTTTTATATAGCGTAAGTGTTATATGTGGGTAATGAGTTACAGTTATATATAGTATTATATTATGATAAAAGAAGTGTAGCTTTATGTAGTTATATGGAATTTTGTTTTTCCAGTACTATATATATTGGTTATAGTATTTAAAGTACAGGATTATATATATAAGTTTACAGTGTTACGTAGTATATATAAAATTATATAAGTTTATATTATTTCTATTTGATATATAAGTATACAAGTTGTAGTCCTGTTTATATAGAAAAGCTTTTATAAGTTGTATGCGAAATGTTGTATATACAAAGCTAGACAGGTTGGATATAACCTATATTTATGCATGTAAGTTTTACTAAATATGTATGTCTGGTCACGTGATTTTGAATGTATATATATTTTGCAACCGTGTATATATACATAATATTTTGTTAGTTGCTGTGAATGACTTAGTTAATATGTTGTGTTATAATGTGTAAATTTATATTTGTATGGGTTTTAAAATGAAAGTATAATCTAGTCCTGGGTTTATGATTTATTACCTATATATTAGTTACACCTGTTAGATTTTATAAAGTATGAATATAATAGTTGCTATATTTTTTACGTATGTGAGTTATATACTGGTATATATATAGGTTATAGTAAAATATATAAGTCCACAGTATTTTATGGTAGTAAAGAGTATATATATATGTCCCGCTTCAGTTTTTAAAGTTTATAAAATCATAAAGTTGTTATAATGCGTAAGTTATATTAGTGTTATAATGCATAGCACTTATTACATTGGGTATCACTGTTCACAATTTGTTCCGTGCAGATTATTTTCCTCTTGCCTTATGAGCCTGCATTGTTTTTTTTCATACTGTTTAATGACCACCAGCCATATGGGTTTTCAATGCATTAGTTAGTTTTGATTTTAATACAGAACATACAGCTGGGTCCTCGTAAGTTAAATTAGTTCCAGTATTTGAGACGTTGTTTACAAATATAAAGGATTTATATAAAGTTTGTATGTTCAATGTACAAGTTTTAACAGTCTACATATACATTTAATATAGCAACTATATATGTATATATGTTATACCTGTTGAATCTGGGTTTATAATTTGGTTTCAATTATTGTATATATGTAAGTGTATATGCTAGTCCATAGATTTGCCTATATGTAAATATAAATACAAAAGAGTTTGGTGTTCACAAATAGATTAATGTTTAAATTTAAAATGTGTTTAAAATGTATGAATTTGAAATTATATATATATATATATTCATTTTATAAATAGTGTTTTAAAGATTTAATGTTGATTTTATAATAATAATAACAATATATATATTCTGTTATATCAAGTCAATTTGATTGTTCTCATCGGCTTTTTCAGCTCCGTTCGTCGAATTCGTGCCAATCTTAACTTGCTTTGGAATTTGTGCTTGGATTCATAACCCATCCCATTTTCTCTCATCTCTAGCCTCGAAAGGTGAGCAATCACTCACGATTAACGTTCTTTTATTTATTAAATTTGATTTCAATTGAAACGACAATTGAAATATGCTGCTGTAGTTATTTAAGTTGTTATATATGCTATTATCTGTAACTGTTCACCGGTGGGATATGACACCATATCCCGTTGTTCTTATTCTATTGTTATTGATGATGTGTGCCTGTTGTTTTATTTTATATTATCTGTTATCACTCTGCAAGTTCCCTGTTAGTATAGAATTCACTATGGGTTGAAATGATACATACCCGAACGGACTTTAGAATAGGAGAAAATCGTTATGGGTTGAAATGATAAACCCAAGCGTTTTTCATTTGAATTGAAATTGGGATTACGGGTCGAAATGATATCTACCCGTATATATTTAAATTTCGGATTGAAATGATAAATATCCGTATCACTTAACCATATGATAGATATATATATACAGACACCGTTGGTCCATATATATAAATATTTTGAAATTGAATTCTATGGTTTTGGAAAGGAATATATGGTTTTAACAAATGTTGATTCTTAAAATTTTATATATAAATGGAAATGATATATAGATTTAATAATGATATTTAATTTAATTAAGATGGATTTAATACATATAATATGTTAAGTATAAAATTTATATTTCAAAATAGATTTTGGTAAAAATTTGAATAAGTTAAGGTTAGGAAGATAATTTGAATTTAGTTGAAATTGATTCAATAAAGAATTTTATTTAATTAAACCAATTTAAAGCTTATTGAAATTGGGATTTAAGATATGATTTATAACTTGAGTTTGATTTAAATAATTAAATGAATATTTCTTGTTTAAATAAATTTAAGGAAATACTTAGTAAAAATGAAATTTAAGGCTGGTTAAATGATATTAAATTTATTAAGTGAATATTCCTTGATTAAATAATAAATGAAGTTAAACCAGGAGTTATATGAAACTGTTAAATTTAACTTTGAAATTTGTTGAATATTAAAGCTTTGAAATATATTGAAAATAAAGGGTATATTTAGAACTGAATTAAATTGAAGAATTGAGCTTTGAATAAATTTGAATTTGGAATTTGAAGTTGATTTGAATCGATTTGCGAGACTTGAGGAAATTTTAAATACTTCACTTTTTAAATCATTTAATATATATACTATTATGGAAAATAGATATATTTGAAATGAAATGATATTTGGGTTTTGAAGTATAACTTAAATTGAAATGACCACGGTGTTATAATGTATATTTCCACCTTGTAGATAGTTCTGAAGATCCTTAGAGGATGGTTATCCCAAACATCCTTTAAGTTACTTGTATTTCAGTTGATATTTCACTTGAGTTGGATTTATTGATATAAGAATGTTAATCCTGACTCGAGTGTTTTGTGTTTTGCTTTACGCTCGGGTCAGACTGAGTGATACAACATTTGAGACTCACCCTTGGAGTTTGGAGCTTCATTTGGAGATCCAACTATCGATTCAGCTTTCAGCTTTCTAGTTGATTTGTTCAGAGAGGTCATCTATTCGTACTGAAGACTTCACTGTATTCGAGATATTCTGTTGTATTTTATTTTAACTCTGATGTTTATATAGTAGCTTCATGAACTACTATTTTATCTATTCCGCTGCGTATTATTGTATTACTCTGTGTCTGTGATTCTATGATTGATTTATTTATTGTATATCCTGAGTTTTGCCAAATTTAAATTAACAATCTGATATTTTGAATTATTCAAGTCAGACATGTGTGGATTTATTGTCGATTTGAATGGTCCAAAATACCGGGTCGTTACAGTTGGTATCAGAGCTTTGGCTCTAGGCGAAACTTAGCATATATTGTAAATTTATTTACAGAATCACTTTCGTTCGAGTTTAATCTCTTCCTTTTGACTTGATTTTCTTTGAACTTTGGAACGTCCCTGCGGTTCCAAAAATTCATTCTTGTCTCTCCCTATTTGTATTCTTTTGATTCTGGAGTATCCCATAACTCCACTTTAAATGATCTCTATAAGAATAGGCAATCCCGCCAATCTTTGAATGATTTGTAAAGGGGTGGAACTCCTTTACATTTGGCATTGATTCACCAGAGATTTATATATCTTTGGTTCAGATGCCGCTATCTCTTGCGATCGAATGTTGATTTTTCTTGGAATTCTGCATCGATCTTATTCCTGAAGTCACGGTTGACCCGGTTAAGGTCGTCCGCGATTTATATAAGTATATTCATCTTCTATTTTGAAATTTAATTATCTCATCTTCGTTCGAGCCTATCTTCGAATCAGAATTTTATTTAATTAGAGTTCTTTTAAATTGAATCTCTATCTTTGTTTTGAAATTCGTCCGTGAATCATCCTTTGAAAATCGGGTTTGTTTGTATTTTAGAAATTGCTTTATAAACCGATATTATTATTTTGATAAGTATGATTATATTCTATATATAAAAGAGAAAATGTCTTCGATAAAGATTATATACCCTTTTTAAAATGAGAATTTGAGGTTTCGAAAGGATTTGTAATTTTGAAAAATTACATAAGAAATTTGATTTATCTAAAATGATTTTTTTTACTGAAGGATTTTAAATTTGAAATTTCGAGAATTGAACTCCGGTATTTGAAATTGGTTTTAAGATTTTGAAATATATAATAATAACATGATTTAAAAATAATTTCCGAATAAGAAATGTTTCAAATGATTTTAATGAGTTTCGAAGAAATTTCAAAAGAAGTTTGAGAAAATAGAAGTCCAGAACTCACTTATGTCGCTGGAAAATAATTTCGGTGATGAGTGCACGCATCATCGATATTGATTTTCGAGTTTCAGAGTGGGGGATAGGCCACTTCAGTAGCTTTGCTATGCGAGTGATTTTGTGAAACTATTTTGATTTCAAATTCCGAAGTAAGATTTGATATTCGAAAGATATATGTATATATGTATATATATATATTTGAAATGATTTGAAGTAAGCCGGTGTTCAGTTCTTGAGTTTCAGATTTGATATAAACCCATCTATAAAAATTGATTTACTGATTTGTTGCTGATTTCCAACTCTTGAATTTGAAAATGATTTCTTCAACTATTTTGAAGGTTCGAGCACTTCCAAATCAAGGTTAACTTTTCAAAGCTAAGAAATTTTGAAAAAATGAATTATTTGATAAAGTATATAAATTTGTTTTGAATGTTTAAGTATGAAGTAATATGATTTAAATAAGTTGAAACTGTTTTGTTAAGAAAATGAATAAGGCTATTTTGAAATTTTTGAAGTTTAGATTTGAAATGCTTTGAAAGGAAATTGGTCTTCAAAATATTTTGAATAAAATTTAGTTTAAATGTTTTAACTTAGTAACATCTTTATGAAACTATATATTTAACAAGTTGGAATAAATATATAAGTTGTACGTATGCTTTTTTATTCGCATAATTAATTTGATCCAAGTTTGAGTACACAAGTTCGAGGTGGATTACACCATTTCGTGTTAGGATTTTTAATTCGATTCTTGATGGCGAATATTTGATATGGATTTTGGGCTCGATTCTAGAATTCTCTATCATAGTATATGGCTATGCAAGGAGACTAATGGCTTCTAGTCGAGAAACCATATCAAAATCCGCATTAGGGAAGTCGAATGGACAATACTAGTTTGAAAGCGAACTTGTGTGATCAAGCGAGCGATCAAATGTGATTTTGCGAAATGATGACGTATGTACATCTTATATCCTAATATCATTGATATATTTTGACGCTGAAATTGAAAGCTGTCGGGTTAGAATATCTTTGTTTACTAAAAGAAAATTTCCAATTTAAATTACAAAGATATATAACCCATAAAAGCAATGATATTTAATCCCATATGGCTCTTCATACAACGAAATTTATTTTGAAAATTTTGATCCTTGTATAAGATAGACCTTACGTAAGTATAAGATGGTTTTGAAGACATTTGATTTTGGAAATGAATTGGTTGACTTAAATTATATTGATTTGGAAATTTGGATTTATTTTCTAAATCTATTATTTTGGAAACCTTGAAACTAAAGATAATTAATTTGAGAAGAAATAATTTGGTGAAATTGTATATGATTTTGAAATTGAACTGATATTGAAACAAATTAAAATTTGAAAACCTTATGTTACTAAACACTTGATTTGGGAGTTGTCGAACTTATATAAAATTGATTTGTATGAGTATGAAATTGATTCGAAAACTATAGATTTGAAAAGGTACTCAATTTGAAAGTGAAATCTTATATAATTGAAGTCTATATAAGTATGATTTGATATACTTTTGATTTTGGAAAAGTATTTGATTTGAAAATTAAATCTTATATATAATGGATTTTATATAAGTATGATATTTGAAAGTGATTTGAAAAGGTACTATATGATACATATTTTCGAAGTAAAGATATGGAAAGTGCCTTCTGCTTGATATCCGATTTGTGGCTACATCTTGGATTCATTCTATCGATATTATTCTCTCTGATTTTGGTTTTCCGGATATGATACTCGAGTGTCCTTCGAATTCCATGGCGTTACCCATGGTGTTATTTTTCTCTCGTGACTGCATAGCGCAACTGCTTGGCTGAGTCTTGCCTAGGGGTACGGATTGTTTCCTGGGGGATCCAGGCGTAATCATTGTGTATCCTGCAATCTGTGTAGGTCGCGAATAGTAGCGCAAATGCTTGGCTGAGTCTTGCCTGGGGGTACGGATTGTTTCCTGGGGGATCCAGGCGTAACCATTGTGTATCCTGCATTCTACTAGTCATCATGGCGTAACTCGCAGGGCTGAGAAAGCTTACGGATATGGATTGTTTCCTGGGGGAACCAGGCGTAACCATTGTGTATCTGCGAACCATGATCGGACAAAGGTTTGGTTTGGTTGATTTGTTTGGATTGTACTTTCCATATCTGTTTTTAAAAGTTTTCCAGTATTTTCACTGGGTGTTGAAACAGGTCTACTAAGTACCTGGAGAATTCTAGTTTTGCGCCTGATCAACGCACTACCAGAGTCTACATGAACAAGGATAAACTTGTCGAAACATCGAGTTATAAAAGTATTTTCGAAATGAAATTTGTTTTGTTATAAAGGTATTTTATTATAAAAAGTATTTTCAACAAAAGAAATTCTGTATTAATATTTGAAATTAAAACCCTTATGGTTCTAAATTAATTATTCGTGCCTGATATTATTCTTTTGAATGTACCTTATCTGCTTAGCTTTATTTATCCACCTATATTCTGTTTTTCCAAGTCCTCCTTCTTTTCCCTGTTGACTATATCCTTTAAAATACTATTTATTTATATACTACATGGTTTAATAAAAAAAAATTAGTGTTATAAATATTTTAGAAGTTATTAATTAAATAAAACTTATTTAAAGTAAATGTTTATTGATTTATTAATAATATTTGAAAAGTATCTTGAGATAAAAATTAATAAATTTATGAATTATGGATTTAATGTTTTCAAATAGCTTCGTTGTAAATATAAGTAATGATGTAAATAATTGTTTTCAAATATTTTTCATATTTATAAAGATGTTATTTAAACATAAATGGCATTTATAAAGGAAGCAAGAATTTGCAAATGGGTTTTAAAGTATTAAAGATAATTGATTTGCCATTGAAGTTTCAAATGAATATTTCAAGTAAAATTTATATATAGTTTCAAATTAATTGTTTAATCTTGACTTTCAATCTATCTTTTCCATCTAGTTGTTTCTATTCTCCTACCTTCTTCCTTTTCGGGGACGAAAAGTTTTGAGTGGGGGAGAGTGTAACGACCCGTAAAATTTAATGGTTTTAAAAGTATATTTAACTGGAAATTTGTGAAATTTTAAACAATAAAATTTGAAATTAAAAATTTATTATCTAGAATACGTCTATTTTAATATAGCAACCGGTAAATTTTCATCTGATAATATTGAAGTTTATTTCCTGTGAAATTTCATTTCAAATCAAACCGGTTAATAACAGTGAATTTAAAAGTTTTTCGAAACCAAAATATGTCAACAGGAGAAAATTTATTCAGATCATTCTGAATCAGACTGCGAAATTCGTTATCCAAATTTGGACTTCTACTGCTCCGTTTATCTTAATTCTGGCCAAATAGCAGCATTTCTGGTACTAATTATCGACTTTTGATCGGAAGATCGTACCACTAATATCTTTATACCGTTTTGATCCTCTCGTCGTACTGATCTCAATGGTATATTTATTTCTGTATTTTGAAATCCGGTACACTACGGAAACAATAAAATGTTCGTTGTATCGGTACCATATATTTGCAACCGTTAGCTTTCTTGTTTTCCAGACTTTGAAACGTGAAGCCCACGCAATATAATAAATTGCTTTAATAGCTTCTCAATAAATGTACAGCTGTCCCATCGTTTCAAAATTTTATTTACAGCGGTACGTTTCAGTGCCTCTCTCTCTTCCTTCCGTTCACACCTTTTGTTTTCCAGAAACTATATTATCAACATATATAAACGGTCTCCTTCTATTTTTCAAGCTTTTTCTTATTTCCAAACCCCCTCAACAATGAAACCCATCTGCCTGGAACCCGTCACCAAGCCCATCGCCACCACCCTCCACCAAACTCGAACCGCCCTTGCTCCTCCCCAGCCTTCCTCCTTCCCCCTTGCAACCGCTCGGCCATGCTTTCACTCGCCTCGAAGCCACCAAAGCCCTCCACTCCAGCCCTCTCTTCTCCACCGAGACCGTGCCCTCCTTCTCTCACCACTATCCCGTGCCTCCTTTCAGCTTGACAATCGCCATCAAAACCCCACGCAACCTTGCTTCCACCAAAACCCAACCGGAACACCCATGCGGGCCTGCCAATCCATGTCACAACCGAACAGTCTACATCCCCTCTAATAATTGTTCCCTCCTTCATCACCAACTCGGCCCTCCTCCTTCTCACGAGTGGCTATTTTTTATATAGCGTAAGTGTTATATGTGGGTAATGAGTTACAGTTATATATAGTATTATATTATGATAAAAGAAGTGTAGCTTTATGTAGTTATATGGAATTTTGTTTTTCCAGTACTATATATATTGGTTATAGTATTTAAAGTACAGGATTATATATATAAGTTTACAGTGTTACGTAGTATATATAAAATTATATAAGTTTATATTATTTCTATTTGATATATAAGTATACAAGTTGTAGTCCTGTTTATATAGAAAAGCTTTTATAAGTTGTATGCGAAATGTTGTATATACAAAGCTAGACAGGTTGGATATAACCTATATTTATGCATGTAAGTTTTACTAAATATGTATGTCTGGTCACGTGATTTTGAATGTATATATATTTTGCAACCGTGTATATATACATAATATTTTGTTAGTTGCTGTGAATGACTTAGTTAATATGTTGTGTTATAATGTGTAAATTTATATTTGTATGGGTTTTAAAATGAAAGTATAATCTAGTCCTGGGTTTATGATTTATTACCTATATATTAGTTACACCTGTTAGATTTTATAAAGTATGAATATAATAGTTGCTATATTTTTTACGTATGTGAGTTATATACTGGTATATATATAGGTTATAGTAAAATATATAAGTCCACAGTATTTTATGGTAGTAAAGAGTATATATATATGTCCCGCTTCAGTTTTTAAAGTTTATAAAATCATAAAGTTGTTATAATGCGTAAGTTATATTAGTGTTATAATGCATAGCACTTATTACATTGGGTATCACTGTTCACAATTTGTTCCGTGCAGATTATTTTCCTCTTGCCTTATGAGCCTGCATTGTTTTTTTTTCATACTGTTTAATGACCACCAGCCATATGGGTTTTCAATGCATTAGTTAGTTTTGATTTTAATACAGAACATACAGCTGGGTCCTCGTAAGTTAAATTAGTTCCAGTATTTGAGACGTTGTTTACAAATATAAAGGATTTATATAAAGTTTGTATGTTCAATGTACAAGTTTTAACAGTCTACATATACATTTAATATAGCAACTATATATGTATATATGTTATACCTGTTGAATCTGGGTTTATAATTTGGTTTCAATTATTGTATATATGTAAGTGTATATGCTAGTCCATAGATTTGCCTATATGTAAATATAAATACAAAAGAGTTTGGTGTTCACAAATAGATTAATGTTTAAATTTAAAATGTGTTTAAAATGTATGAATTTGAAATTATATATATATATATATATATTCATTTTATAAATAGTGTTTTAAAGATTTAATGTTGATTTTATAATAATAATAACAATATATATATATTTTGTTATATCAAGTCAATTTGATTGTTCTCATCGGCTTTTTCAGCTCCGTTCGTCGAATTCGTGCCAATCTTAACTTGCTTTGGAATTCGTGCTTGGATTCGTAACCCATCCCATTTTCTCTCATCTCTAGCCTCGAAAGGTGAGCAATCACTCACGATTAACGTTCTTTTATTTATTAAATTTGATTTCAATTGAAACGACAATTGAAATATGCTGCTGTAGTTATTTAAGTTGTTATATATGCTATTATCTGTAACTGTTCACCGGTGGGATATGACACCATATCCCGTTGTTCTTATTCTATTGTTATTGATGATGTGTGCCTGTTGTTTTATTTTATATTATCTGTTATCACTCTGCAAGTTCCCTGTTAGTATAGAATTCACTATGGGTTGAAATGATACATACCCGAACGGACTTTAGAATAGGAGAAAATCGTTATGGGTTGAAATGATAAACCCAAACGTTTTTCATTTGAATTGAAATTGGGATTACGGGTCGAAATGATATCTACCCGTATATATTTAAATTTCGGATTGAAATGATAAATATCCGTATCACTTAACCATATGATAGATATATATATACAGACACCGTTGGTCCATATATATAAATATTTTGAAATTGAATTCTATGGTTTTGGAAAGAAATATATGGTTTTAACAAATGTTGATTCTTAAAATTTTATATATAAATGGAAATGATATATAGATTTAATAATGATATTTAATTTAATTAAGATGGATTTAATACATATAATATGTTAAGTATAAAATTTATATTTCAAAATAGATTTTGGTAAAAATTTGAATAAGTTAAGGTTAGGAAGATAATTTGAATTTAGTTGAAATTGATTCAATAAAGAATTTTATTTAATTAAACCAATTTAAAGCTTATAGAAATTGGGATTTAAGATATGATTTATAACTTGAGTTTGATTTAAATAATTAAATGAATATTTATTGTTTAAATAAATTTAAGGAAATACTTAGTAAAAATGAAATTTAAGGCTGGTTAAATGATATTGAATTTATTAAGTGAATATTCCTTGATTAAATAATAAATGAAGTTAAACCAGGAGTTATATGAAACTGTTAAATTTAACTTTGAAATTTGTTGAATATTAAAGCTTTGAAATATATTGAAAATAAAGGGTATATTTAGAACTGAATTAAATTGAAGAATTGAGCTTTGAATAAATTTGAATTTGGAATTTGAAGTTGATTTGAATCGATTTGCGAGACTTGAGGAAATTTTAAATACTTCACTTTTTAAATCATTTAATATATATACTATTATGGAAAATAGATATATTTGAAATGAAATGATATTTGGGTTTTGAAGTATAACTTAAATTGAAATGACCACGGTGTTATAATGTATATTTCCACCTTGTAGATAGTTCTGAAGATCCTTAGAGGATGGTTATCCCAAACATCCTTTAAGTTACTTGTATTTCAGTTGATATTTCACTTGAGTTGGATTTATTGATATAAGAATGTTAATCCTGACTCGAGTGTTTTGTGTTTTGCTTTACGCTCGGGTCAGACTGAGTGATACAGCATTTGAGACTCACCCTTGGAGTTTGGAGCTTCATTTGGAGATCCAACTATCGATTCAGCTTTCAGCTTTCTAGTTGATTTGTTCAGAGAGGTCATCTATTCGTACTGAAGACTTCACTGTATTTGAGATATTCTGTTGTATTTTATTTTAACTCTGATGTTTATATAGTAGCTTCATGAACTACTATTTTATCTATTCCGCTGCGTATTATTGTATTACTCTGTGTTTGTGATTCTGTGATTGATTTATTTATTGTATATCCTGAGTTTTGCCAAATTTAAATTAACAATCTGATATTTTGAATTATTCAAGTCAGACATGTGTGGATTTATTGTCGATTTGAATGGTCCAAAATACCGGGTTGTTACAGATTGTATGTCTGATGTTACAAATTGAGATATAAAGCTGATTTCTTTCAAATATATATCTGTTGGTGGCGGAGAATTTATTCTCTTAGCTTAACACCCTTCTTTGAGATGTACGAGCTCAGAGGTTATGTAGTTGAAGTTATCAGCGATATATTCCCAATTTGGTAATGTGGCATGCTGTGTGTTACTGTGTGATGATCAGTGTTTGATCATTTGTGATATGATCATTTGTTTGATCATTTATCTTTGTGATCATAGGTTGATCATCTGTTGACCCAAAGCGTGGCTTTTTGAAAAAGCGTAGCTTTGTGGACGAGACTTCGTCAGGGCCTCAACAACCCGGAAATGGTCGAAACAGGAATGTTGCGGCAAGGTTATGAGGGTCGCGCCCTTTAGGGTATGTCATTTCCTTCTGGAAAGGGGTGGTATCATGGTATGGAGCCCAGATACTTACTCATGTGGACACACTTTATTTATTATGTGTGATGTTGGTTATCGAGCGCTCGGATAAAGGTCCCAAAGGACCGGGGGATGACATATTCGTGAGTTACCTGTTATAGGGGTAACCCGGCCTTGTTTGGCAGAGAGCAGTTTGTCTCTCGGGACGTCCAGCCAGAGGCGATCCCGTTCGGCAGGAGGAAAGGAAGTTCCTTAGCCTGACCATTTGTTGGAAATCCATCTTCCAAATACGAACTTTGTATGGTATTAGTTGTAGAACCTGCCATTTACGTACGGTGGTCACCACTGTTTAGATGGTAGCTATAGTAGGCATACGATACTGGTCGTATGTTGGCTAAGATTAATATTATACTTTCGAAATGTTTTCTACACTATGCACTAATAATAATATAAAAAAGGATTTGATTCTTGCGTAGTAAGCATCTTTGACTATCATAAGAAGAAATCTCCTCCAATTCTGCGTTTGCATTGTGTGTGTGGCAGGAGGTCTTATGGTAGTTTCATTTTCCAAAAGCATTGCGAATCTGTTTTATTTTCTTTGTGAAAAATAACTATTTTACGATCTCACACCAGTCACCATGACTGACCTGGAGTTTATTGTTTCCCTTCTAAACTCTGGGTGCCCACCAATTTCCACATGGGCAGCCTAGAGTTATGTTATCAGGATATTCTGGATATTCTGGAGCTTTAGAAGCAAGCTGGTTGGCGAGACGTAGTATTTGTATCTGATAGTATTTATTCCGCTGTGTATTCTGTATGAGGACAAGTTTATATAACTGTCCATTGTTGTATTGAGTTGTATATTGACTCTGATTGATGTATGTATAAACTGATATAGTTCTTTGTTTTAAAAAGACTATTGATTTATCTATTATATATTGTTCCTCTGCGATATGTGAGATTCTAATATTGCTTCTGTTTTTGATGTTGTTATGTTGTTCTTCTTTTCTTTTTCTTCTATCTTTTCTTCTACCTCTTCTTTTAAACCCTAAGAATTCGGTTTTCCGGCATTCGTTTGCTCGGCAGTTGATACAGTGGACGTATCGATGTCGATTTTCGGAAGTCGAAGAATCGGGTCCTTACATTCGCCATCAAGAATCGAATGAAAAATCCTGGTTTGGACCGATGTAAATCATCTTGAAATCATGTACTCGATCATTGGATCAAGAACAGGCATGCGAATAAAATAATATACGTACAACTTATGTATTTATCCTATTGGTTTCCTAAATACAACAATATCTTTTAAATCGCATTCATTTATCCAAATAGTATGTCATTTTAGTACTAAAATGATTTATGAGGCATTTCATAAAAAACATAACTTCAAGCTTATAAACCCTTTATAAATTAAGTTCATATTCGTATAATATTCCACTACGTCCTAAGAGTATATACAAAAACATCAAATTCATTTAATTTAACAAGAACATTCAAAAAATTTAAAACTTGTTTTACCTTACTATCTTCTCGGTTCTAGTGTTATAGAAACTCAACTTTTATATTTCAAAAAAATGCTTAGCTTCAAGTTCTATAATGATTTAGAAGTTTCTGGCTGTCCAAAATCGTCAAAAAATCCCGTTTCATTTTAACAAATGAATACTACTAGAAAACATATCATAACATGATGCATATACCATACAATCCTAATGCATAGGCTACATCTATTTATAAAATATCTTAACAAAGTTTTACTTATTTATTAAATATAGTTTACCCCAAAAAGGGAAAACATGAATTGGTTTCCTCATTTATTCTAGGTTAAGCCCCTACCACTCGAGCACCCTACATAGTATACATATAGAACTTTTCTACACAAATAGTTCATATCAAATTTTTTTCCACGGGAATACTTTAGAATTAAACACTAGGTTTAATTTCAAATCAATTTGAAATAATAATATACACACATATCTTTTGTATAACAAATTATACTTTCACAATTAAACCAAAATTTGTTTTACCAAAACAACTTTGTGGCAAACTGCTCTTGTAACATCCTGTAACGACCCAGAATTTCTGTCATTTGAAATTCAGATATTAATTGATTTTAAATATTAACAAGTGAGAATTGTAAGCCGAATGAATTATAATTCGAATATAGAGGTTTAATCGTTTAATTAAATCGACAATTAATATTTGAAATTCCAGAAATAATTGAAATCTGAATTAAATGTGTATAAGAATGATATATAAAGTTATATTAAATCATATTGGAGTTAGAACGATGTTGTAGAACTTTTAAAATTGAATTTAAAGTTAATTTGTGAAAATTGAATATTTTAATATTTAATTGACTAGTGAAAATAGTCATTTTTCAAACAGTCTCGGATTTCGACGAAACTAGTTTCATCGGATCCGTAATGTTATATTATTATAAGATTTCAAATTTTGTGTCAATCGGATGTACGGTTTGTCCGGGGCAAGCCAAAATGCATCGAAATCGGTTTAAATCGATTTAATTTAAATCTGATCGTTTATTTCCGTAACTCGCACAGACAATCGAATTAGCTCCCGAAACACGTTCCATTGTGTATGGAACGTGGGGTAAACCTTAGAAATGCCAGCCGGCACGCTCGATTTGGAGTTCGGAAATTTTTTGATGAATAGTGTTTTTGGTAATTTTTCTATAAAAGGCCCCCACATTTCATTATTTTCACTCAAACCCTAACAAAGCTTCTTCCAGCCAGCCCTAAATATTTCTATGGCCAGAAAATCACCAACTTCTTCCTCAAATATCTCCAAATCCATACGTTTTCAAGCTTCGGGTTCAACATGAAAGTTGTAGAGCTAATCGAGCTCTAGAAGATCAACGGTGGAGATTTAAAATGGACGCTCGGTGTGGGGGCTAGGGCCCGCGTTCATGGAGCAGGTCGGAGGGGATTTCTCGGTCGTGGCGCGTCATTAGTGGGCCGGTCCTTGGCCGATGGTGGCTCACGAGATGGACTGCTCGACGTTGGTCTCCGATCGTCATATAAGTGGTCGAGGTGGGGGGATAATTCAAGGGTAGAACGGCGGCTCATGGGTTCTTGCTCATGGCTGAAACGAAGGGGAAGAAGATGATTTTGGCGACCAGATTCTCTCAAGCAAAAAATGAATGGCTGCGATTTGTTTTAGGTTAAAATTAAAAAGAAATTTGTATAATTAATTTATATAATATTCGTACGATCTTTAAAACGTTGTAACTTTGTCATACGAGGTCGGAATTTGACGAAACGACTTGCGTTGGGTTCATTTTGTCGAGCACTACGCAATGGAGCTGGTTTGGAGTCGATTGGACCAGTGAAAATTTCGAGTAAAATTAAATGCGTGTTTAATTTTATTTGAAATAAACGCTGCAACCGTTATAAAAAAAGCATAGGTGAGAACTTCTCACTCAATCGAATATTTGTTTTGATTTAAATTTGAAATAGTTGAATTTAAAATTGATTGATTGTGTGAATTGGATGATAATTGCTATCTGTTATGCTTAAATAGACCCTATACGCCGTATATTAAGCGGAGGTTATTTATTAAAAACATATACCGCGATATTCCACCGTGAAGTGGAATTGGTATTATATATGTATTTGGAGTTGATTTCCCGCATTATATAGCGGATGAGACCCTATTGCTCCGCATAATAGCGGATAATATTTATAAATCCCATATACCGTGATATTTCACTTTGATGTGGAATTGGTATTGTGCTAACATTTGTGGATGCAGGGAAACAGGTTGGAGGGATCCAACTGGATTCCTCAAATATTTGAATTTATTTCAATATTGTGTGTTGATTTATTTATAATCGCCGTGTGATTATATTGTGATTGAATCTGTAGATGGCTATAAATTAGCCGAATATATTTTTGGTATCGATGGATACCAGAAATAAGTAAAATTGGATTTTTGAAAATATAAGTTGAAATTTTATCGAAAAATTTATTTTTGATAATTTGATAAATTAAAAGGAGTTTTAAAAGATAAAAGTTTTATTTTTGAACCATATTGAATTAAATTTCAAATTTGGAAAAAATGGGCTTAATAAATGGATTTCGAAAATATTATTTAAAAGTTGAGAATTTATTTAAAATGATTTGTGAATAGTTTGGAAAATAAAGGAATTTATCTGCTTAAAAAGGAATTTATTTTAAAAAGGAAATAAATTTAGAAATCCATTTGGTAATTGATTTTTGGTGATTGAAAATAAATCTTTTGGAAATTTATTGAAAATTTGATTTTGTCTTTTGAAATAAATTTGAAAATCAATTAGAAATTAATTGATTATTAATTTACCATAACTAGTAAAATTTGTTTATAGAAATTAATTGATTATTACTTATGGATGTTTGGATTATATTGGATGTTGAATTGTTTGACATCTCTAATATGTGATTTGTGATCTATCTATCTATGATATATATATATCTGTGATCTTTGAATGAAAGATAAGCGTTATCGTTTATACCGCTTATCAATTATATTGTTATATTTGATCTGTGATGGTTGAATGTTGTTGCACTATTGTGTTAAACCCTTGGACTACACAATACACACACAAATGTGGATTTCACGTGGAAATCGATTAAGTCACAGATTTTTATCAATTTTGAAAAAAATTGAATTTTTGAATCCAAAATAGCTTTGGAAATTGAAATTGAAAGCTTTTGAAAATGAGTTTCAGAAATAAAAGTTATTTTAAATAACTTAATAAAAATCGGAATTTAAATCATTTGATTTAAGTTTGAATTCAATATTTTGAAATTGAATTCAATAATTTGGGAATTATGGTTTAGAAGATTTTTCAAGTTATAAAAGGTGTTTATATGGGTTTTTAACCATTTAAAATATGGTTTTGGAAATTTAAATGTATATTCAAGTTTTATACTTGAATGGCTTTAATCTATGTAATTGTAACCAGTTTTTCCCAAAACGAAAACTATCTGTTTTCAAATAATAATAACTTTCATAAAGTGAAAAGATTTCCAATTTGTATCGAAACAATTCAAGTTAAAATGAAATTGTAAATAGTTTGGAAAAACTATGAATTAACCTTTGTGAAGATGATTGAACTTTATTTTTGAAATCAAAGACGATTTTAAAAGGTGTATCTTTTATATTATAAAAGACTTGAATTTTGAATAGTTTTGAAAGCTATAAATTAAATCTTAATTTAAAGATTTAATTGGTTAATCAAATTGAAATGAAAATTGATTTGGAAATCTGTGAATGAATCTTTGTGAAACTGGGTAAACTTTGTGAAGTAAATCTTTTTGTTAAAGATTTAAAATGGTAATTTGTTTAAACCATTTAAAGGAAAGGATTTGGGTAATAAGTTGTGACTTAATTGAAATCCCTATATCCATATGTTTTAAATATTGTGCTCACTATTTGGGTTAGCCGGGAAAAGACCTTTGTGTCATATAACCCATTCCGAATTAGTGATACGACGATATGGATCGTATTGAAGACCGGTGGTGAAGACCGGGTATTTGTGAAAACGATAGGATGACCTATCGATTGTCTCTGCATCGTTAGCTACGGTATAGAGATTTCCTTTGTGATGGGAAGTTCGATCGGGATTGTGAATACCCGGATTGCAAGGGCTTCTTTTGAAGTGCCTTCGGTTCTGTTCGAACGCGGAACAAACTTGTATGGTTACATGTCTGACATTACATTTTGAGATATAAAGCTGATTTCTTTCAAATACATTTCTGTTTGGTGGCGGAGAATTTATTCTCTTAGCTTAACACCCATCTCTGAGACGTACGAGCTTAGAGGTTATGTAGTTGAAATTTATCAGTTATATACTCCCAATTTGGTAGTGTGGCATGCTGTGTGTTGCTGTGTGATGATCATTTATTGATCATTTGTGATCAAAGCGTGGCTTTGTGGAAATGCGTAGCTTTGTGGACGAGACCTCTTCGGACCTCACAACCCTGAAATGGTCGAAACAGGAATGATGCGGCAAGGTTATGAGGGTCGCGCCCTTTAGGGTATGTCATTTCCTTCTGGAAAAGGGTGGTATCAGGTATGGAGCCCTGGTATTTAACCTATGTGGATACTCCAGTGTCATTTACTGTGTGATTGTTGTTTGATCGAGGCGCCTCGGATAAAGGTCCCAAAGGACCGGGGGATGACATATTCGTGAGTTACCTAGTTACAGGGGTAACCCGGCCTTGTGTTGGCAGAGAGCTAGTTAGTTCTCGGGACGTCCAGCCAGAGGCGATCCCATATGGCGGTAGGAAGTTCCTTAGCCTGACCATTTGTTGGAAATCCATCTTCCAATATGAACCTTGTACGGTTTTAGTTGTAGAACCTGCCATTTACTTATGGTGGCGCCCCACTGTTTAGATGGTACTATAGTAGGCATACAATAATGGTTGTATGTTGGCTAAGATTAATATTATACTTTCGAAATGTTTTTCTACACTATGCACTAATAATAATAATCCAATGTTTTGCGTAGTAAGCATATTTGACTATCATAAGAAGAAATCTCCTCCAATTCTGCGTTTGCATTGTGTGTGTGGCAGGAGGTCTTATGGTAGTTTCATTTTCCAAAAGCATTGCAAATATTTTCCACTTCCTTTGTTGTTGTTGTTGTTTTAAAGATAAATAACTGTTTTAGTTCTCACACCAGTCACCATGACTGACCTGGAGTTTATTGTTTCCTTCCTAAACTCTGGGTGCCCACCAATTTCCACACGGGCAGTCTAGATTCAGGTTATCAGGTCATTCTCGATTTAGGAGATGCTGTGGAGCTCGGTGGCGAGCTGGATGGCGAGACGTAGCATTTGTATATGATATTATTTATTCCGCTGTGTATTCTGTATGAAGACAAGTTTGTATAACTGTCCATTGGTGTATAGTGTTGTTGTAAACTCTGATGATGTAATGTATAAAATGATATAGTTCTTTGATTTAAAGATTATTCATTTATCTATTATATGTTGTTCCGTTGCGAATGTGAGATTCTGATATTGTTTCTGTGTTTCTCTGTTGTTTCTTCTTTCTTTTTCTCCATAACAATTCGGTTTTCCGGCATTCGATTGCTCGGCAGTTGATACAATGGACGTATTAATGTCAATTTTCGAGCGACGAAAAATCGCGTTCGTTACATTTGGTATCAGAGCATATGGTTAAGAGATAACTTTGGCTCTGTTGGGAATTACTCATTAGAGATAGAGTCAGTAGTACTCTAGAATGAGTATGAGTGCAATAATAGATATGAGTACGTATTTGTTAGCGAATATAAAAATTGTTTTATATTGTGTTTGCTTATCCGTTGAGCTGTTTGTGAATTCTGGTCGGTATGTGGGACGCCATATTATCGACAGGGGTTTCTAAACACTTAAACGAGGCAAGTCGACATAGTATCATTTTAAATTGGGTAAATGAAATAATTTTACCTCGATTATATTTTGTATATAAAGGAAATAATTCTTCAGAAATTGTTAAAGTGTATATAAAATTAATTGTTTGGTTGTTGAAAATGTAAGGAAATATATATGAATTAATAAAAGTTGTTTGAATAATCTAAATAAAAACAATAATTGTAAAAGAATGAAGTATATAAGAAAATGAATTATTAAGTATGGAATTATAATTAATATGATTTGAAATTGTGAAATAACTTTGTATAAGTAAAGTTAAATAGTGAAATTATATGAGAAAAGGATTTGTAAATATGATTTATAAATTAAAAGGAAATTTTTTGAAAGAATTTAAGCACTGAATTCACTACTATTGCTGGGAAATAATAAGGGTGATGACTGCAGCATCATCAATATCATTTTCGAGTTTCTGTGTGATGGATTTGCTACCATAATAAATTGGAAATTGATGTTTTGTTGTGATAAACAAATTTAATTTAAAAATCCAAGTTGTAATTGATAATACAAGTAGAAATGAGTTTTATACTTATAATATGATTTGGAAGTTAAATAAATAAGTTGTGTAACTTGTAAAATGAAAAGAGGTAAGTGAAACCAATTATTAAAGTGGTTAAACAATTTTGTTAAGCAAAATGAGATATGAATTTGAATAATTGATGAAATTTAGCTTTGGTAAAAGTTAAATAGAATTTACTTTAGAATTTGGAATCTGAATTGGATTTATAAGTGGAAAGTTTAAGTGAAGTTAAACAAATGATGTTTAATTGAAATATAACTTAAGTAATGATGAATGAATTTGATTTTGGTATCAAAGTAAATTAATAAAGAGAATTAATTAAATGGATTTGAACTTGTGTTATAAAATGAAATTCAAATTCATTTGTAAAATGAATTGAATGTTAATCAATCTAATGTAAATGAATTGATATGGAATAATGGATGTAAGTGTTAATTCATTAAAGCTAATTAAAAGTGTTGAACCAAATTGAAAGTAAATTTAATAATTTGGTTATGTTGGTTATGATTTGATTGTTAGATGATTGTTGGTTGATTGTATATAGTATAATTCCTTAAGTGTTAATGAAATTGAATTAGTGAAATTGAAAGCTATGTGATGGAATTTGAATTGAAAGTGAACCAATTTGAATTTAAATGAGTGAATGTAAACTAATTGAAAATGTATAATTGAATGTCGTTGTATATAAATTGGTTGTATACAATTACAAGTAATATCGAAATTTTATAAGTTGCTTATAAACCTTGTATAGTATGCATTTCTTTTAATATGCATATGTTGTAGTTGTTTAAAAGAGTAAATTGTTAATAACTTTATATATTTGTCACTTACGTGTTTAAATTGAGTAAGTACAGGTACCGGGGCTACCGTTTGGCGGGATTTGGTTGCGCTAAAATGCTAAATAAATAACTGCTTTGCTTAAAAATGCTAAAAAGGTACGCCTACGCAATAAAAATAGGAAATATGAACTGTTTTTCTGCTTTTCCAACCGTGTGGGTCGATGATTATATATTTATGTCTATTGTGATCCTACTACGATTGAACCGCGCAAAGGAGACGCTGGCGAATTTTTCTAAAAATGTAAGGCATTAGAAAAATTTTGAAAAAAATTTGGAAAATTTTTGTTAATGAAAAGTCAATTTCCAAATTGAAATGAAAACGTAGGAATTGAACTAGAAAATGGAAACCATTATTTTGGTTGAAGTTAAAGGTTTGGAAAAGGTGAATATAAAATTTTCACAAAATGGATTTCTGAAAAGTTAATGAAATTGTAGTATTTTTCTTACTTTGCAATTTCGAGGACGAAATTCTTTTAAGGAGGGAAGATTGTAACGACCCAGAATTTCTGTCATTTGAAATTCAGATATTTAATTGATTTTAAATATTAACAAGTGAGAATTGTAAGCCGAATGAATTATGATTCGAATATAGAGGTTTAATCGTTTAATTAAATCGACAATTAATATTTGAAATTCCAGAAATAATTGAAATCTGAATTAAATGTGTATAAGAATGATTTATAAAGTTATATTAAATCATATTGGAGTTAGAACGATGTTGTAGAACTTTTAAAATTGAATTTAAAGTTAATTTGTGAAAATTGAATATTTTAATATTTAATTGACTAGTGAAAATAGTCATTTTTCAAACAATCTCGGATTCAACGAAACCCAATTCATCGGATCCGTAATGTTATATTATTGTAATATTTCAAATTTCGTGTCAATCGGATGTACGGTTTGTCCGGGGCAAGCCAAAACGCATCGAAATCGGTTTAAATGATTTAATTTAAATCTGATCGTTTATTTCCGTAACTCGCACAGACGATCGAATTAGCTCCCGAAACATGTTCCATTGTGTTCGAAACGTGGGGTAAACCTTAGAAACGCCAGCCGGCACGCTCGATTTGGAGTTCGGAAAATTTTCGATGAATAGTGTTTTTGGTAATTTTTCTATAAAAGGCACCCACATTTCATTATTTTCACTCAAACCCTAACTAAGCTTCTTCCAGCCGGCCCTAAATATTTCTATGGCCAGAAAATCACCAACTTCTTCCTCAAATATCTCCAAATCCATACGTTTTCAGCTTCGGGTTCAACATGAAAGTTGTAGAGCTAATCGAGCTCTAGAAGATCAACGGTGGAGATTTAAAATGGACGCTCGGTGTGTGGGCTAGGGGCCCGCGTTCGTGGAGCAGGTCGGAGGGGATTTCTCGGTCGTGGCACGTCATTAGTGGGCCGGTCCTTGGCCGATGGTGGCTCACGAGATGGACTGCTCGACGTTGGTCTCCGATCGTCATATAAGTGGTCGAGGTGGGGGGATAATTCAAGGGAAGAACGACGGCTCATGGGTTCTTGCTCACGGCTGAAACGAAGGGGAAGAAGATGTTTTCGGCGACCAGATTCTCTCAAGCAAAAAATGAATGGCTGCGATTTGTTTTAGGTTAAAATTAAAAAGAAATTTGTATAATTAATTTATATAATATTCGTACGATCTTTAAAACGTTGTAACTTTGTCATACGAGGTCGGAATTTGACGAAACGACTTGCATTGGGTTCGTTTTGTCGAGCACTACGCAATGGAGCTGGTTTGGAGTCGATTGGACTAGTGAAAATTTCGAGTAAAATTAAACGCATGTTTAATTTTATTTGAAATAAAACGCTGCAACCGTTATAAAAAAGCAAAGGTGAGAACTTCTCACTCAATCGAATATTTGTTTCGATTTAAATTTGAAATAGTTGAATTTAAAATTGATTGATTGTGTGAATTGGATGATAATTGCTATCTGTTGTGCTTAAATAGACCCTATACGCCGTATATTAAGCGGAGGTTATTTATTAAAAACATATACCGCGATATTCCACCGTGAAGTGGAATTGGTATTATATATGTATTTGGAGTTGATTTCCCGCATAATATAGCAGATGAGACCCTATTGCGCCGCATAATAGCGGATAATATTTATAAATCCCATATACCGTGATATTTCACTTTGATGTGGAATTGGTATTGTGCTAACAACTGTGGATGCAGGGAAATAGGTTGGAGGGATCCAACTGGATTCCTCAAATATTTGAATTTATTTCAATATTGTGTGTTGATTTATTTATAATCGCCGTGTGATTATATTGTGATTGAATCTGTAGACGGCTATAAATTAGCCGAATATATTTTTGGTATCGATGGATACCAGAAATAAGTAAAATTGGATTTTTGAAAATTTAAGTTGAAATGTTATCGAAAAATTTATTTTTGATAATTTGATAAATTAAAAGGAATTTTAAAAGATAAAAGTTTTATTTTTGAACCATATTGAATTAAATTTCAAATTTGGAAAAAAGGGCTTAATAAATGGATTTCGAAAATATTATTTATAAGTTGAGAATTTATTTAAAATGATTTGTGAATAGTTTGGAAAATAAAGGAATTTATTTGCTTAAAAAGGAATTTATTTTAAAAAGGAAATAAATTTAGAAATCCATTTGGTAATTGATTTTTGGTGATTGAAAATAAATCTTTTGGAAATTTATTGAAAATTTGATTTGGTGTTTTGAAATAAATTTGAAAATCAATTTGAAATTAATTTGAAAATCAATTTGAAATTAATTGATTATTAATTTACCATAACTAGTAAAAAAACTTTATAGAAATTTATCTGATTTAAATTAATCAGATAATTAAATTAATCCTACTTATGGATGTTTGGATTATATTGGATGTTGAATTGTTTGACATCTCTAATATGTGATTTGTGATCTATCTATCTGTGATCTGTGAATGAAAGATAAGCGTTATCGTTTATACCGCTTATCAATTATATTGTTATATTTGATCTGTGATGGTTGAATGTTGTTGCACTATTGTGTTAAACCCTTGGACTACACAATACACACACAAATGTGGATTTCACGTGGAAATCGGTTAAGTCGTAGATTTTTATCAATTTTGAAAAAAATTGAATTTTTGAATCCAAAATAGCTTTGGAAATTGAAATTGAAAGCTTTTAAAAATGAGTTTCAGAAATAAAAGTTATTTTAAATAACTTAATAAAAATAGTAATTTAAATCATTTGATTTAAGTTTGAATTCAATATTTTGAAATTGAATTCAATAATTTGGGAATTATGGTTTAGAAGATTTTTCAAGTTATAAAAGGTGTTTATATGGGTTTTTAACCATTTAAAATATGGTTTTGGAAATTTAAATGTATATTCAAGTTTTATACTTGAATGGCGTTAACCTGTGTAATTGTAACCATTTTTTCCCAAAATGAAAACTATCTGTTTTCAAATAATAATAACTTTCATAAAGTGAAAAGATTTCCAATTTGTATCGAAACAATTCAAGTTAAAATGAAATTGTAAATAGTTTGGAAAAACTATGAATTAACCTTTGTGAAGATGATTGAACTTTATTTTTGAAATCAAAGATGATTTTAAAAGGTGTATCTTTTATATTATAAAAGACTTGAATTTTGAATAGTTTTGAAAGCTATAAATTAAATCTTAATTTAAATACTTAATTGGTTTATCAAATTGAAATGCAAATTGATTTGGAAATCTGTGACTGAATCTTTGTGAAACTGGGTAAACTTTGTGAAGTAAATCTTTTTGTTAAAGATTTAAAATGGTAATTTGTTTAAACCATTTAAAGGAAAGGATTTGGGTAATAAGTTATGACTTAATTGAAATCCCTATATCCATATGTTTTAAATATTGTGCTCACTATTTGGGTTAGCCAGGAAAAGACCTTTGTGTCATATAACCCATTCCGAATTAGTGATACGACGATATGGATCATATTGAAGACCGGTGGTGAAGACCGGGTATTTGTGAAAATGATAGGATGACCTATCGATTGTCTCTGCACCGTTAGCTACGGTATAGAGATTTCCTTTGTGATGGGAAGTTCGATCGGGATTGTGAATACCCGGATTGCTAGGGCTTCTTTTGAAGTGCCTTCGGTTCTGTTCGAACCCGGAACAGAGTTATATGGTTACATGTCTGACATTACATTTTGAGATATAAAGCTGGTTTCTTTCAAATACATTTCTGTTTGGTGGCGGAGAATTTATTCTCTTAGCTTAACACCCTTCTCTGAGACGTACGAGCTCAGAGGTTATGTAGTTGAAATTTATCAGTGATATACTCCCAATTTGGTAGTGTGGCATGCTGAGTGTTGTTGTGTGATGATCATTTATTGATCATTTGTGATCAAAGCATGGCTTTGTGAAAAAGTGTAGCTTTGTGGACGAGACCTCTTCGGACCTCACAACCCGGAAATGGTCGAAACATGAATGATGCGGCAAGGTTATGAGGGTCGCGGCCTTTAGGGTATGTCATTTCCTTCTGGAAAAGGGTGGTATCAGGTATGGAGCCCTGTTATTTAACCTATTTGGATACTCTAGTGTCATTTACTGTGTGATTGTTGTTTGATCGAGGTGCCTCGGATAAAGGTCCCATAGGACCGGGGGATGACATATTCGTGAGTTACCTAGTTATAGGGGTAACCCGGCCTTGTGTTGGCAGAGAGCTAGTTAGTTCTCGGGACGTCCAGCCAGAGGCGATCCCATATGGCGGTAGGAAGTTCCTTAGCCTGACCATTTGTTGGAAATCCATCTTCCAATACGAACCTTGTACGGTTTTAGTTGTAGAACCTGCCATTTACTTATGGTGGCGCCCCACTGTTTAGATGGTAGCTATAGTAGGCATACAATAATGGTTGTATGTTGGCTAAGATTAATATTATACTTTCGAAATGTTTTTCTACACTTGCACTAATAATAATAATCCAATGATTTGCGTAGTAAGCATATTTGACTATCATAAGAAGAAATCTCCTCCAATTCTGCGTTTGCATTGTGTGTGTGGTTGGAGGTCTTATGGTAGTTTCATTTTCCAAAAGCATTGCGAATATTTTCCACTTCCTTTGTTGTTGTTGTTTTAAAGATAAATAACTGTTTTAGTTCTCACACCAGTCACCATGACTGACCTGGAGTTTATTATTTCCTTCCTAAACTCTGGGTGCCCACCAATTTCCACACGGGCAGTCTAGAGTCAGGTTATCGGGTCATTCTGGATTCTGGAGATGCTGTGGAGCTCAGTGGCGAGCTGGATGGCGAGACGTAGCATTTGTATATGATATTATTTATTCCGCTGTGTATTCTGTATGAAGACAAGTTTGTATAACTGTCCATTGATGTATAGTGTTGTTGTAAACTCTGATGGTGTAATGTATAAAATGATATAGTTCTTTGATTTAAAGATTATTCATTTATCTATTATATGTTGTTCCGCTGCGAATGTGAGATTCTGATATTGTTTCTGTGTTTCTCTGTTGTTTCTTCTTTCTTTTCTTCTGTTTTCTTCTACCTCTTCTTTTTCTCCATAACAATTCCCTTTTCCGGCATTCGATTGCTCGGCAGTTGATACAGTGGTCGTATTAATGTCGATTTTCGAGCGATGAAAAATCGCGTTCGTTATACATCCCCTACTTAGAAACCCAAAAATGAACACCGATGATGCTGCAGCCATCACGAGAGTTATTTTCAAGCAACATGACTGAGTTCAGTACATCCAAATCATGCCTTACAGACTTAACTATAATCATTTCAAAATGGTATCAAATACTTCATTAATATTACTAAGTACCATGATCTCAGTTTCATAAACCAATTTCCCAAATGTCTACTTTTAAATAATACTGCTATTATTTTTCATAGTCTTGAAAAACATTTCCAAAGATATAGTGATTTAAGTCCTCAAAATATTAGTTTAAATCCTTTTCGTTTATAAACCATATTTTATAAACCATACTTATATAAAATCACTTTCTTATATAAATTCTTTCACAAATGTTTATTTCCAAAATATCTTTCCTTTAGATTAAAATAAACAACTCTTACTAAATCTAACTTTTAACCCAATATTATCACCAAAGGCTCATAGTCAAATCGTGAAACTTAATTCACAAGTTGTTCATTTCAATGCATCTACAAATGAAAGTAATGCTCATAAATTGGTCGATCATGTCAAATCATTCTACAAAGGGTAACATTGCTCATAAACTGGCCGAGCATGGCTAAATAAATTAATGAGGTGTAACGAATGAAAATCATTAATCGCTACATTAATTGAACTATACTTTAACAAGTCACACTTATATAAGTTATCTTATATAAGATCTTTGATTTTTGTAGTTGTAATTACCTTTAAGTCATTCGTTTATAACAAATACAAATACGCTCTCATATGTACAATACACTCAACTCATGCTAGGGCATTCTATTACCCTATCTCGTAATGAGTCATACCCCACCAAAGAAAAGGTTCACAATTAACCTTAAGCTTTGATACCAAATGTAATGGCTTGACTTTTCGACCCTAGAATGTCAGATCCACGGTATTCACATGTCATGCATTCAAGTGCCAGAAAGATAGATTATTAGGGTAAGTAATAGAAAAAGAAAATAGAACAAGAAAGAAGAGAATACAATATTAGAATCTCATAGCGGAACGATAACATATAATATTAAAAGATAGTACAAGCTGTCACTTTAAAATACATAACATTTCAGAGTTACAATTCTAAATGCTATCATCAGCCTAGACAGTCATAACGACCCGTCCTCTTAAATTCTAATATGTACAATATAGTAATACAGCGGAAATAAGAATACTATGGTAGGTGAGACATCCAGCTAGTCTTCTCGAGCTCCAAAGAAAATCAACGAAAACCTGACTTTCTCAGACTACTCGAAAGAGCACGCAGGGAATTTAGAAAAAACAAAAACCACACGTTAGACATAAGTTTGGTATGAGAAACTCAAGAAATATATGATCAACATATAACGGTACTCTTAAGACCACATGGAATGCTATAACGGTTATCCCTTCAAAAGAACCACCATCTACTATGTACATGAGGTGTTATAATAGATAATGTCTAGGGTGTAGAATATAAATGTATAATATAGCCAGAATGGTTACATTAGTTACTTTCAATAGCATATTAGAGGGTACAATCAAAACCGATAAGGAACGTTTGCATAATGGATTTTCCATAGAGATCGCTTTGGTGAAGCCGAATTCGAGCCCCACGCACATGGGTCAAAAAATACCTTCCTAATGTCATATATCTCAAGATAAAATATACCGTTAAGGTAAACACAAACGACCCATCATCCAAACATAAACCCGAACAATGTGGAACCAAATATCATCAAGTCCTACCAGCCTACAATCGATGAGTATCTCTAGATTTGGAGTTGATAATACCCTAACACGGGTTAGTAAAACCCTAGGTTGTGCATCCTACTCTATTTACTATCATTTCCGATGTCGAGGTCATGTTCGACATCTTTCACACGAGTATTCATTACTCGAACAGAACATTAATGCCCAATTAGATTCCTGCATTAGTCATCCGACAAATGCTAATGCTGACCTCTCTCTTGGACTTAACCTTAGGATAGACAGTTCATCTCTATAGGATTTCACTTCACAACCGCTTCTAAAACATAGAACTCATATACTAGATTTGAAGTGGTATTCGATAAATAAACACCTACTGATCTCGGACTCTCCAAAACTAATTTGATGAATCTGCTCAAGTTTGATAGTTGATTAATTGACTATTAATTCAAAATAGATGATCATATATGGAAACCAAGTCTTGTACACTTATCATGTTTTCGACCTTTTTGTCTCGCACTATCCGTCAGTCAAGAATGAAGTCGGTAGGTTAGAACTCAATTGCTTCCATCCCTACTCGAACATCAGTCTTAACTCATTACAGATAGACAAGCCTACTTCATTGGCTTTTAATGTTAAGTAAACGATTAAATGCTTTCCATAAGAGAGTAACATACAAAGCATGACCAAGTCATACAAAGCACGACTAAGTCATATAAGCGACTTCTAATCCCTATTTTAATTAATTAATATTTTATTAATTAAAACCTCTTTTATTAGTAAAACTTCTTTTATCTAAAAAACTTCACGTATTAATCCTTACTATTGATTTGTACACTTTCAATACATCAAAAAGTATTCATATACTTATCTCAAATGATATAAGTATATTCACAAACCATCAACAAGATTTCTTACTTTAAACCTTTACTTTTTCTATCTTTTTCCAAAAGATTCCATACGTATAATTTCCTCCAAAATATCCATTTTAAGGATCTGAGTACTTTCACAAATCCATTCAAAAAGGTCTAAGAATAATGTTACTTAAATATTGTCACTACAAATCCAAAACCATTTCACTTATGCTTATCTTTAAAACATTCTTTTAAAGATCTATTTACATTCATAAGTATAATAAAAAAGGATTAAAGACGAATGTTATTAAAACATTGTCACAACAAACCCAAAACCATTCCATACTTGTTGTTATCTTTAAAACATTCTTTTAAAGATCTAAGTTAATATTTGGTTAAGTTCAATAGTTGACTAATCGACTATCCAGTTAAAACGATCGCTTATAGAAATCCTTAACTCATTTTCAACTTTTCAACTTATATTATCCCTCATTCAAGAGTGAATCTAGGTAAGTTAGAGCACTAGTTGCATATCAAAGCTTGTTTAGACACTTCGTTCTTGAATCTCACAAATAGATAAGTCTAACTCGTCAGCTTTTAGAGTTAAGTATAGTATTAATGACTTTCATAAACGTGTAAGTAAACAACATGATTAACATTTTTCCAACATTCCTGACTTAACTATTCCTCAGTCAAGAGGAAAACCGATATGTTAGGGTACTATTGCTCATATCCCTACTCAAACATCAATCTTATCTCTCACAAATAGATAAGCCTACTTCGTCAGCTTTTAGCATTAAGCAAAGTTAATTATTTTTCAAAAAATAAGTAAACAACAAGATTAACACGTTTCCGACATTCTGACTTAACTATTACTTGGTCAAGAAGAAAGTCGGTAGGTTAGAGCTCTACTGCTCATATCCCTACTCGAACATCACCACTCTCACAAATAAAGAAGTCTACCTCGTCGGCTTTTAGTGTTTAGCATAGCTAATTACCTTTCTCAAACTTATATATATGTATATAAATACTTTAAAAATGCTTATAAATAGGTTTTAAATATCTATGTAAAATATTAATTGAAAATAACTAATTTATAATTTGACAAAAATAATTAAAAACTACATTTTATAATTTATAACCCCTTTACTTCCAAAATTAATATATAAATATTAAAAATATATTTAAATTTCAAACCAAATTTAAAATACTAGAAAATATGCTTGAAAACAATTCTAAAAAGATTAAATAAAAATACTAAATTTAAATATAATTTTTATACACTTAAAACCTCAAGCGACTTACTATAGCATATATAAATGCTGTTAAAGTCCTTGTTAAAGAACAGCATTGAAAAGCACAATCTTTGCGACAAGTTTAATCACTTTAACAAATGATTTAAGACTTAAAAAATTTTCCAGTAAGTACCACCCTTAGGGTACTTAAAATCCATTGAGAAAAAACCTTAAGGATATCTTCCAGTTTATTTATGAAATTTCTCGAAAACAAGCTATATGTACAAAGCGTAATTATAACCACATTTTTACTTCAACTTTAGCCCTTTTGTTTCGCAATTTCTACAACTTTCCAAACCAATTCTTTACTATCCAAAATATCAAAATATGTATAGAGAATAACTAATTATCGCAGGTTAATTTCATGAAAATTCCATTTACACAAGTTAAAGTTAGGGATACAGAAGTGCACTTATAGCGACTATTCTCACTTCAAACACTTTCGAACATAATTCAATTCAACACACAATCCAAACAACCATTCAAATATCAAGTCAAGGCCAATCCACATGTTTAAGAGGGTAATAGAAGTGATGTTATACAATATAAAGATATAAAATTGTTGTAACATCCCGTATCTGGAGGCCAAAAGCGAAGCGCTACAGATGGTGCAGCCATCCATGGTATTAACTTCTGGTGACAAAATACGGTAATGATAATGGTATCCATAATATCAGAAGCACATGAATATGAACAAAATCACAAAATTCAAAAATAACATTTTGCTGATTACATTTCAAAACAATAATTCATATCCATGTTACATAATCCCTTAACGTTTCCCAAGCAACGATTAAATATATCATTACAAAAATACGTCAAGAGCGACATATGACGATGCCCCTTGGTTGATCAAAGCAATATAGTCGTATCTGACTTATATACATAGCGGAATCAAAATAAAATGAAATGGCAAATCCTAATTAGCTATCCGTCAACCACCTGCTCGTCTTCGGATGCTTTATTCGCCAAAAGACAAAAAACATGAAAACCGCAACCCTCAGCCCACTCAAATCAATTTTGAGTACCCGAGAATTTAAGGGGAAACAAAAACTTCGAGTCGGACATAAAGCCTGGTGTGAATAATTCTGTTACATCTCGGTTTACTGATATTAAGTGAGACCACGCCGCTTAGCGGAACGGGTTTCCCCTCACTAATATCCTTTCCAAAACATATATATTTTGCAAATCCTTTCCTGCAACCAAACTGATTAATCAAATTGATTGTAACAAAATAGCAATATCCTTTATGCTAAAAAAATGGACTATCTTTCCGCAAAACAGTTAATACGTGAACTATCTGCCCACATATAATAGCAAGGTACGTTATGCTACAAATGGACTATTTGTCCAAACAACTGGGCTGACTGCCCGCAAATTGGACTAACTATCCGAAATCTAGACCGACTGCCTGCGAAATGGACTAACTGTCCGAATTATTTTCTTAGGGTTAACTACCCATTAAATTTTCCTTGAAAACTTTTTCAAAATGATTTAGTCCTTCAAATCATACATATATACAAGGAAAATAATTTTTTAGCTTTACTCTAAGCCATTTTGCCATGTTATATATACTTTACTCAAAAGTCAAAACCCTTTTTAACTTGAAAATACTTAGGCTACATTGCCTATTTTTTACATTCAAAACCTTTGTTTAAGACCGTTAAACAACCCTTTCAAAACCATTGAAGGTAACCCCTTTGAAACCATTGGAAAACCCTTTTGAAACTATTAAATATTGCCTTTCGAAAATATTGGAAAAACCTTTCCTTTCTTTTCTCCGAAAGCTTCAAAATAACAGACACCCCCTTTAAAACCTTTTAAATATTTCCATTCCAAAACATAGGAAAAACCTTCCTTCCAATCCTTTTGAAACCCTAAGGAACCACCCCTTTCGAAACCATTCATTAAAACCTTTCGAAACAGTCAAACTCAATCCTTTCGAAAGCACTTTGGGTTCAATTTAAAACATGTGGAAACCTTTTGAAACCATCCAAAAATGTCTCGGTCAAAACCATTTGGATTCTACCTTCAAGTAGAGCAAAAGGATCAAAAACCCATCAAAGTCGAAAGCATCAGTTTCGAAACCTTTTAAAACTATCTCTTTCGAAACCAAATTGGATTTTACTTTACTTATAGAAAAAGGGTTTTAAAAACATTTAAGTCGAAAGCAACTACTTCGATACCATTTCCTAAGTAATGAAGTGATGGTGTCGAAACTATCCCTTCGAAAGCATTGGAGATGTGGCCAGGTTTCAAAAAATAAAACAACCATTTCGAAACCAACTGGGTCGAAAGGTAAAAAGGCGACAGCAAAAGGTTTCGACTTAGTCGAAAGCAATTATTTAAAAACAGAGGCGCAACCCAATCGAAACCATTTCCTTTAAATCATTTGACTTGGTTGAAAGCTACTTTGTTAAAAGCCATTTAGTCAAAAGCAAGCAGGCGTATTTCTTTAATTTAAAACAAAGGACTGCCTCAACCCCTTCGGAACTCCTAGTTTCGACCCTATACCATTCGCCCACGTCCAATTCATTACATACCAGTTGCCTGATACCATATGCATTGGTTTCGACTATGCCGGAGGTGGAACCTGGTGTCGAAAGAGACGAAATATATAGCAAATAGTTCTTTTCACCTAACCTACTTCACATGTCTAATTGTGATTGGTTGCCTCTTTCTTTACCAATAAAAAGGACTGCACTTTGTCAATAGGGCTGTCGACTTTCCATATTTTATAATTCAAATCATTTTACAAAACGCCCCTTCTCCTCTTTAAATTATATAAACATTTAAGTCCCATACCTTAAATAATTTTATATAACCATTAAATCACTTAGGAAAAATCTAGAAAAATTTCAGAAAATCACATTATATATGTTTTCCAACATATAAAAATTTCAGACCCAAATAATTATTATTTACCTGTAATTAATTAATAACCCAAAATACCATTTTATTTACTAGAAAATTCATATTAATTCCACGAAAATTAGAAAAAACTAAAAATTGGAACACAACTCCAAAATAATATTTACGACCTTCATAAAAATTCGCAAGGCATTTGGATGTCATTTTATAGGGTTTTCACCTTAAAACTTATCATAAATTCAATATGAATAACCATAATTCATCAACAAGTATATATATTCATTCCATCATTCAAAATCATGCAAATCATTGCAAAATATTCGGAATTTATGCTAAAACCGAAAACACAATCAAAAATGAGATGTAAACATTATTCACCTTAAATTTAGAGATTATTGAGATGTGAATAGATTTGATTTGAATTAGCTTCTTCCTAGCTTTTCTTCTTTTCTTCCTTGTTAATGGTGGTCGACCCCTTAATTTAAAATTTTGAAAATGAAACGAACGTGTAAATTTTTACACGGCCAAGGTTCGAAGGATATAGGAATGGCCTCTTTCCTATTTTACCCCTCCTCTATTTCATCTTAACTCTTCTTTAGTTCATTGTTAAATGGCATGGCCTCCCATTAATTAAAAATCAAATCTCAATCCCCTAATCAACACATTATTTTATTTAATTCAACTAATTAAATATCCTAAATAATGTTACCAAAAATCTAGGGTGTTACAAACTCCCCTCCTTAAAGAATTTCGTCCTCGAAATTACGATAAGGTGCACAACAAATCAAACAAGAAGATAAAACATACCATCAAACAAGTCAGGATAAGTATCTCTAATCATGCTCTCAATCTCCCAAGTATAGTCCCTGTCGTTGTCGCTCCACTAGACTTTGACTAATCTAACCATCTTGGTTCTAAGCCACTTCTCATCTGTCGAAACTATACGAACTGGCTTTCTTACTGTAGTCAAATTCGGTTCTACCACTAAATCATCTAGCACAGTCTGTGCAATAGCACGCTCTGGGTCTCTAACACACTTCCTGAGATGAGAAACATGAAAAACATCGTGGACTCCTGCTAAACTGCTCTGTAACTCCACTCTATATATGAGTTTCCCGATCCTCTCAACAATAGGAAAAAGGTCCAACGAATCTCGGAGCTAATTTCCCCGATTTACCAAATCTTATTACACCCTTTATCGGTGACACTTTGACGAAAACCTAGTCTCCAACCAAGAACTCTAGATCTTTCTGTCTCTTATATACATAACTTTTCTGCCTAGACTGAGCCTCCTTCATTCTAGCCCGAATGACCTCAATCTTATCTGCAACTTCTCGGACTAAATCTGGACCAAGAACTAACCTATCCCCAGTCTCTAGCCAACAAACGGGAGATTTGCATAGCCTTCTATACAAAGCTTCAAACGGTGCCATCCAGTACTAGTCTGATAACTGTTGTTATATGAAAACTTGACTAAATGCATATGGTCTTCCCAAGGTCCCCCGAAATCTAGGACACAAGCTCTCAACAAATCTTCCAAGATCTTGTTAACGTTTGCCTATCTGTCTGTGGATGGTAAGCGGTACTCATCTTGAGCTTGGTTCTCAAAACTTCCTGCAGACTCTTCCAGAACTCGCTAGTGAACAAAGGATCTCTATCACTAACTATGTTACTAGGAATTCGATGCAGTCTAACTACATTCTTCAGGAAAAACCTTGCCAAAACAGGTGTCGTTCTGGTTGACTTAACTTGAATGAAAGGGGCACTCTTGGTCAATCTGTCCACTATAACCCATATACTATCATTTCCTATGTTCGACCTTAGAAACCCATCAATAAAATCCATGGAGATAGAATCCTACTTCTACACTAGAATATCCAATGGTTGAAGCAACCCACTTGGTTTCGGTGTTCGGCCTTTGCCTGCTGGCAAATCATACACTGCTTCACACATAACCCAATATCTCGCTTCATACCTTCCCAGAAGAAACTTCTCTTCATATCTTGATACATCTTAGTACCTCATGTGTGAATAGAGAACTTCGAACGATGACATTCCTCCAAGACTTCTTTCCTTATGTTTCCTACACTCGGAACACATATAGGAATGGCCTCTTTCCTATTTTACTCCTCCTCTATTTCATCTTAACTCTTCTTTACTTCATTGTTAAATGGCAGGGCTATCCTTAATTAAAAATCAAATCTCAATCCCCTAATCAACACATTATTTTATTTAATTCAACTAATTAAATATCCTAAATAATGTTACCAAAAATCTGGGGTGTTACAATTGTCCTTTGCTTTCAAAAGGAAGAGGGGTCCGAAGTTTATAACTTCACTTCGTTAATGTCACTTTAACTTTATATTTCAAGCACACAACATATATACACAATATATACAAAAAATAGTGAGATAACTCACTTAGATCCAAGCTAAACACATACCCAAGCATAACCTAACTCAAGAACACTTCCTACCATACCAAACTTCCAAAGATTCAAGCTTTAGCACTTACAAACCAAGGCAAGACCTTCCCCCTCTCTTCCATGCTCACCGCCTACCGTGCTCCCTCCATTTCTTATATCTTTTTCCACTTTTGACTTTAGATCCTTGCTTCCTAAGGTGTTCTAAGATGTTGTTGAAAGTTTGGTTGAGTTTGTAGAAAACTTGAGTTAATTAGAGAAAGTTAGTGAAGAACAAAGTGGATTAGTGATCCATTTTCAAAATTTTATTACATTTCAAGCTTTTGTAAATTATGAAATCCTTAAGGGTGTATTTATAGGTTTGTACAAGAGGTCATTGCCACCTTCTAACTTCCATGAAAGGTCACAAAGGAACCTCCCTCTCACATGATATCTTTACACCTTTACATCTCTTACTTAACACTTAAGGCTTTCTTTAAAAAGCTCATTTTCAAAATATCTTCTATGACATCACCCATGACATCATAAATACTTTATTTCCATAAATGGTAAAATATTTTTATTTCATTTAAGTGTATGCAGAAAAACATTGAACAACCTTTGATGAGTAAAAAGCTGTTTATCAATAAAACAATTTCGGTTACATTATCAATATTTCTTTAATGTAATTATTTTTGTAAATAATTATTCAAAACAAATGTACCATCATTAGTTATGATTTAAAAGGTGTTTAACAAGGTTACTAAATTAGTTTAATAACATTTAATCGAAGATTAAAATATTTATATAATTCAGATATTTAAATACGAAGTGTCCGAAATTCTGGCTCGTTACATTAGGCCATTAGATTGGCTTAGGAAATATTTTCATAGGATCTGGTTCACTCATCAAAGTCATCATTCCCAAGCAATGAATCTTATTCGTTCAACGCGTCACTATAAAATCAACAGCACATGATTTTTATACCGCTACGTCGACCCTCATCAGCCCACGGTCGACCGCCAGACCCCTCATGCGACCCTATCCAGCCCACAGTCGACCCTGTAGTGTAAAATTTTGTATATTTTTAATTTCATGTTTTTATTTTATTCTAACGCCCACAACTTCTTCATACGAACTCCGTTTTCAAAGTATTATATATGAAAATCGTCCAAAAAATTCGCTACCAATGCAATGGTGCAAGTTTCATAGCCAAATTCGGATGTCTATGGAAAATTTCTTTTTAGTCCTTTTTTTAACAAAATTCATTTTTCTTATTAAATTTTCGTTTGAATTTCTGTTAAATTCTCATTAAATTTACATAATTTTACTAAAATTTTACTCCAAGGACAAGTACAAAACATTAAATTCATTCTACTTATTTAAAATACCGATGAAGGCCTAAAATAAATCTAGCTCATATAACCGAGTCAACCTTTTTGACTTCTTTACCCTTCGGGTTAGGCAAGTAGATAGGATGAGCCAGACACCGGTATCCAAACTCAAGACTAGATTCTACTTTCCTTAGACATCCCTAAAAGAGATGTTTATTAGTTGGCCCACTAACATCGAATGTTTACTTAACCTAGAGGTTAAAACCAATTCAAAAGTTATGTTAGATTACAAACTTCTCAATTCAATAGTTATACAAACTTATTTTATATTTTTAACAAAATGTTGCTTTAATTTTTATAACGATTCAAAAGTTTCAGACTATCCAAAATCCTAAAAAATCCGTTTCGTTCTAACAGTTGAAAATTACCTAACTAACACATTATAGTATGATGGATACACCGCACTATACTACATGTATAGATACATGTGTTAATAGAATAACTTATCAGAATTTCACTTATTTATTAGAGATAGTTTACTATAAAGAGAACATAAGAGAAGGTTTTATAATTATTCAGATTACGTCGCCACCACTTAGGCTCCCTACACAGCATACATTCAAATCGTTTCTACAGAAAATTCATATCAAAATCTGTATTACCCAAAACTACTCTTTATTAAACTACCCTATGTTTTGTATCAAATTTCTTTAAAGGAAACTTCCAACTAAACACCTAGGTTTTATTTCCAAATCATTTGAAATAATAAAATATACATATACTTTTGTATATCAAATAATATTTTTGGGATTTAATCAAAAAACATTTTCAAAGCTGTATCAAATACTTTGTAAATATTACTAAGTATCATGACCATAATTTATAAACCAATCTCCTAAATATTTATTTTATAATCCATAGAAAATATACATGTAAATCGAGTAACACAAAAATGGTTCCATGGAAACGGTTCCTAACAAGTTGTATAATATATCCCTTACTACGAAGGGTGATACCCGCGAGAAGTGTTTACTTGCCGAACACATCTCTTGCCCATTTTTAGTCACTTTCGAGCCACTCGAACTAGATACCATAAAAATACTTTTGTTCCCTAATTGATTTGTCGATTCTAAGAGTAACCTTGAACTCGAAAAGATCTTAAAACTCTTTTGAAAATATTAGTATTCCCTAGTACTTCTATATTATTATTTAATCAAAAAAATTTGAAAAACATTTTCAAAGAAAGTGGGACTTAAGTTCTCAAAATATTTGTTTGAATCCTTTTCTTTTATAAATCATACTTTAAAAACTGTTATAAAATCATTTTCTTAGAAAATTTATACTGGACTTCTTTTATTAAAGTTAACTTCTAACCCAACATTATCATCGAATGCCTTATAGTCAAACCGTGAAACTCAGTTCACTAGATGTTTAGTTTTGATGCACCTATATATACTATCTACCCAACCCATGCAGCAAAAAGGTAAATTGCTCATAAATTGGTTGATCACAAATCAGTATACAATAATAAATGCTCATAAACTGGCCAAGCATAACTAACCAATCTATAAATAATAATGATACTCATAAACTGGTCGAGCATAACTAATCAATCAATAAATAATAACAATGCTCGTAAACTGACTAAGCAAGGCTAATTACTCAAATAAAGGATAATAATGCTCATAAATTGGCCAAACATGGATAAAATGATCAAGAGGGTTAAGGAATGAACATCATTAATTTCTACATTAATTAATCTGCACTTATAATTCATACTTATACAAGTTACCTTATATAAGGTCTTTTAATTTTTGTAGTTGGAACTACCTTTAAGGTATACACTTATAACAAATACAAATATGCTCTCAAATCTATAATACACTCAACTCATTCTAGGTCATCACTTACCCTATCTCTAATGAGTTATACCCAACCAAAGTATAACATCCCCTACTTGGAGGCCCAAAACTAATGGCTACGGATGCTGCAGTCATCCATAGTTATTAATCCTCGGCGCCAACTACGGTAATGTTAGATACATTGATATAACAGAAACACATGGATATGAAAAAAAAATTAAATCATTAAACAACTTTCACATTCCATTTCAAATCATTTTAAATTCATTATATAATCCCGAATTCGAGAACCATGTTTAGAGAAAATATAATTATTACAACATACGCCAAGAAAGACATATGAAGATGCCCCCTTGGATGATCAGAGTCTAAACCATAGCAACTAAACAACTTTGCCTTTACAACAAAACATAGCGGAATCAAAATAGAAAAGAACTCCTACTAGCTAGCTTGCCTCCTGCACATCTCTTAAAGCTTATTCGTCTAAAGAGGTACCTGAATACCTCAACTCTCAAACTACTCAAAATTAATTGAGTACCTGAGAGTTTAAGGGAAAAACATAAACTTCGAGTCAGACATAAAGCCTGGTATGAATAATAACCTACCATCTGAAACCATTTAGATATCTAGTGAGACCACGCCGCTTAGCGGAACGGGTTTTCCCCTCACTAGTATCTTATCAAAAACTTATGATAACCGTATAATGTGCTCTTGCATCCACAATGGTTCAAAACATAACAATTTAAAATATTATGATGATATGCAAACAAGTAAATCAATTTTTGGATTTCCCATCCCCATTCATTTTGACTATTGTCTTAGTTATAGTTTCTAGGGTCACTATTAACCTATTAGTTTTCATGGGCTGACTAATATCCTGTTTAAAGCTTATGGAATCCCTGTCCGGTCTCATAGTTTTCATGGGTTCACTAAGAACCTATTGGCCCTTTCAAATAACTTCATTATTCATGGTTTCTCCCCGAACCTATTGGTATCTCCAATAACTTCCCTCTTATCATAGTTTTCATGGGTTGACTATGAACCTATTGACTTCTGTCAATAACTTTATCCGGATATAGTTTTCATGGGTTCACTACAAACCTACTGGCCCCTGCAAATAACTCTTTCTAATCATAGTTTTCATGGGTTTACTATGAACCTTTCTATCTGACAACTTCTTTAATCAGTATTTAGGCATCCTATATTATATTCTATCTGACCACCTGGATGCAATTCTACTCATACAGGTGTTAACTTAATTTATATTCACTACTGGGTCAACTTAGCTAGTTATTTTGCCCTTTCTCCTAAAAATACAATTATGGGTCCATTTTACAGTGAATATGTATATTAAAAGAAGCAAACATTATAACATAATAACACCAACATATGTGGTTTAATATCATTGAAATCATTTTTATATGACACATGGTTAATCCCTTTAACCTATTATTTTATCAAGGAAAGCTTCTTCAAAAACTCTATACTTAAAAGCTATTTTAAAACTCTTTTATTTCTACCATGGTTTTTCCTTTTTGAGATTGGGTTCTTTTTTTTGAAAACAAAGGCTTTCAAAACCTTAAACCTTTACTTTCGAAACTGCTGGATAACCTCCTTTGAAAGCATTCAAATATTCTTTTCCAAACACTAAGCATATGCCTTTCGAAACACTTTAAAACATATCTTTTGAAACCATTAAAACATACCTTTCGAAAGTATTAAAGCATCACTTATTAACTCATAAAAGCATAGCTTCAAAACCATTTGAAAGTACCCCTTTCGAAACAATTGAGTTTATCTTTAAAAATATCATTTGGGTCGAAGTGAATATAAACGAAAGTCCCTTTTCAAAACCATTAACCTTTAAATAAAAGTGGTTAGGAAAAACTGATGGCTTCGGAACCATCCTTTCGAAAGCGTTGATCAATTAAGCAAAACATTTGGAAGGATAGCTTCGAAACCCCTTTCGAAGCCATTGCCTTCGAAACCATTAAACCCTTTCGAAAGCTTTAGGAAGGAGCTATTATGTTTATAAAATAAAAGCTACTTTTGAATCAGTTGATGACTTCAATCCATTCGAAAGTCATAAGGTCGTTAGCATTGTTTCGACTGAGTTGAAACTACCCTTTCGAAAGCATTGATTTAAAAATAAGGTAACTCATTCGAAAGTTATCTTTTGAAATAAAAAGGCGGTGACTTCTTCGAAAGCTATAGCAAACCCTTTCGAAAGCATTCTATTGAAAACAAGGCAAGCACATTTCTTTGGATAGTAAAACGAAGGCTTCGACCCTTTCAAAAACTAGTTTCGACTCCATACTTTCCGCCTTTCTCCAATACACTATGTACTAACTTATTGATACCTGTGTATTGGTTTTGACTTGGTTGGTTTCAACTTGGTTCATTTCAACTTGGTTGAGGTGGAAGTATAAGGTCAAAAGGTATCATCTAAAAGAGGCGAAACATAATTACTGGGTAAAGACCGTTTTTATGCCTTTTTAAGTAATTGCTTTTTAACTAACCTGCCTATTTGTAAACATTTATTTGGTTGCTATAAACTTTTCAAATTCTTTCCAAAATAAAACCGCCGCATTAATTTCAGATCCAAATAAAATAATTTAGCAAATAAGCCCTTCCTTAAGCAAAACAAACAAAATATTTGTCCTCCACTTAAAATAATTTAATTTTCCATAGTAAATTACTTAGGAAAAATCCCCAAAAATCGTAGAAATTCACTTTTAATATGTTATCTAACATATATAAATTTCAGACCCATATTCTTCATAATATGGCCGAAATTAATTTCTAAACCCAATTGTTCATATTTTCCTTTAAAAATTCATAATAAATTTTGCATAGCTTGGAAAATTATAAAAACTAATACTCATCTCCAAAATAATGTTTTACATAACATATAAATTCCTCATGGAATTCAAAACACAATATAAACGATTTTAGCCTTAAAACCGTATGCAACACTTATCAAACAAACTTGTTTGAATATAACATATCATGAAATCCAAGCATATCATCATCAAAAATCATCTTAATGGATTTAAACTTAAACCCGAAATCAAACGATCATTAAAAAATAGAGATGGTTTTGATTATTATTCACCTTGATTAGGATAAGGAACTTGAGATTTGATCTTTGCTTAATTCCCCTTGCTTGATTGCTTAGCTTTAATTTGATTTTTTGCCCTTTTCTTCCCTAGGTAATGGCCGGCTTGCTTTTATTCTTTGATTTATGTTTTTGGTGTTTTGAAAATGATCGTGCAAAATAAAGGAAATGAAATATTAAGGGTAATGGGATTATGGTGTGGCAATTACCTATTAAGCCCTTGCGTTTATTGTTTTCTTATTAATTAACATATGAAACCTTTCATAGTCCATTCTTTGTATTTAATTAAGCACGGACTTTAATTTAAATTTTCAAATCTCAATCTCGTTATCACTATAATATTTACATTATTCTATTTAATTTATCTAATTAAATCTTCTGAATAATGTTATTAAAAATAAAGGGTGTTACACAAATCCAAGGTTCTCGCTTGACCTTCAGCTTTAGTACCAAGTGTTATGATTCACCTTTTCGAACCCCAAATGTTGATACTAATACATCAACGATATTCACATGCCAAGTACTCAAGTATCGGAATTACAAATTTTTAAGGTAAAAAGAAAAATAAAAAGGACATGTAATAACCTGCACCTTAATGGTCCGAATTTTGACTAAATCGAAACCCAAGTCCATTTGGGTACAGATCATTGGTGTCGGTAACCTATAATAAACATAATTACATCGGAGAGTATCTATATAAACTCACACCGAAATAAAAAAATATAATAAAATATATATACCAACTAAGGCTACTACCTTGGAATCAAAATTATTCCTTGGATATTTAGTCATCTTATCAATGCGAAGCATGAATGAGAAGACTTCTTCATCTACCATTCCCATCTTGCACCCGTAGCTTATCCCCGTAAATATACATGGGTTGTAATAAGGAAGGGGCAAGAACAACGTTCTGGTGACTACTAAATTACATACGTTATCCATAACACTAATTTATGCCAATTGATTTCTAGTTAAGTCCCATGTCTATTATTCATGGCTTATGCATTTAATTCCATCTACACGTATAACATATCCAACCTTCTTTACGGTATAACTATATGTATCCATATATATATATATATATATATATATTAATTTTGTACTACGCAAAAGAAAACCTTGGCCACTTAATAATTCTTAAATAGGGAGGAGGCGGACCCAATTACCATTTAATACCTCAACCACAAAGCGGGCCCTCTGTAACGTAATCGCTAGTCAATCAGCCCTTTGTTACAGAGGCTGGTGGCCCCTAGATATGACTTTTCAATTAAGTTTGCCATATTACTAACACATTCAAAGACTTATCTAAGGGGTAACTAGCCCACCTCTGATAACTAACAATTAATTAAACTTTGAGTATGTATCCCATAGGGATTCTACACTAGTAGGAAGCGAAATCCATCAGGCGTTAGGGCATAACCCAAGTCTTTGCTAATGATCGCTCGAGACCGCTGAAGTCAAAGCCTATATGCCAGCCCGACTATTAAATACTGGTTTACCAACAATAGTGACATAGCCCATCGATATCCCACAGTTGAAATCTCGTTTTGACTTACCTAGAGTAATTCAAGAAAAATACACATCTCAGTTACTTAATACCTCTTGTTGGAAATGAAGAAAACCCCATTTTCATATTTGGTACCATCATTGGTTATTTAAGACTTCTTATATAGGCAGGAGGCAAACTCAATGGCCATTTAATACCTTCCACCCCGAAAAAATTAAACATAAAGTAGTAAAATGAGAGCTCTGACAAAATATAGTTGGTTTCAATGTTAGGATATTTGCTTAAGTCTAACGACAACTTTCTACTTAAGACAGATGGTCTAATTCGAAAATTGTTGGTTATAGAGTTCATACATTTATATAAGACATATGAAAAATCTATTCTTGTATAAGATGCTTGATGACGTACCACAATAAATTTGGTAAAAAGTGGCTAGTTTATAATAGAGGAACTAGTTAGTTAATGGAGAAATAAAATAATAAAAGCGAAGCAAAAGAATAAATTAATAGTTGGTTAAATGATTACGAGAAGAGCTAATGATAGAAAGTGCTTAGTTATGTTAGAAATACATGAAATTTAAATGATAGATGTCTAGTTAGTGTAGAAAGTGCCTAATATGTAGATATGAAGGCAACTTACGAATAATAGAAAGGTTAAAGTTGGCAAATCGAGAGATTGAAAACTTCATACATTGGAATGGTAAGAATGTTCATTTTTGTACTACTGATACATAGGTCTAATAGTCCAAGAAAGAATCTAGCCAAAATGAACCGAGTATAGAACTGACCATCATATCTTGGTGGATGTAGGATTTTATTTATTCTAGAAGTGTTTTGATATTTGATCGCTATGACAAAGGGAATGCTATAATTGGATTTGATAGAGCTAGTGAATAAAAATGAATAAGGGTTGCACTTCTCTCCTTGTCTACATAGGAAGAGAAGCAACCCTTATCAGGCATCATGTGGAATGATGCCTGTGAATAAAGGATTGAATCATAATCAGCAACATTTGATAATACCAACATCAGCACATCATCATCAATACCATATAACTACGTCGTTTGTACCTGGCATCCAAGACATGGAACATCCTATAACTTTCTCTTTTTTACCTTCTACCTCTCTCAACAAACATCCTTGGTTAGTACCTGCTCCACCATCATCACTCAATTCCTTCTTTTGATCATCCAACTTCTCACTAGAAAGACTCTCCTTAACAAAACTAAGGCATCCAACATTGGTAGTAAACCAAATTTAGACGCCTTAGAAGCGAACATAATAGAATTATTGCTTTTTTATTTCTCCTCATTCTTCAAATATATTACCTTCATCTTCATTAGAAACTCTTACATGTACTCAAATGAACATCAAAGAAATCTCCTTTTTTATCTTATCTATGAAAATTTCCGATAACAAGATCAAACAATTAGTTATTAACTTGTACATGTTCATCTCTCTTAGCTTGTCCTAAATTTCTTTAGCAGATGTCTCATCTCTAATATGAAGATAAAACATTCCCCCTCCCTAACAATTTGAAATGTAGTAAAATCACATTCTTCCATCTCTTCCTTCTAAACATTATAGATATAAGTAAATTATAATTAAGTATCATATACTAACCTATAAATCTAATTTTTCTTTGAAATTGCCTTCATCTTCCAATTTCACTTTTCAAAATCATTATGTTTTTCAATTTTCTATATTGCAAGCTATAATCCAGACATCACAAATGAATCTGTGACTTATGGAGTAACAATAGACCTAAAATTAAACTCTAATAGGTTATTCTCCAACACCATCATTATAACAAACACCTACTAACACCAAGGCGCACTGATACCTAATGTTAACGAAACTTTAGGGTCCTGACTGATGGGAATCTCCAAGTTATAGTGGAAATGTTGGTTCGCTATTGACCTATTGAAACAAACATGTAATAGTAATTGATAGCTTCCTGCATATCCCGTTTCATCAAATTTCACAATTAATCCAGGCCTTATTACCAAAAAAGTAAACAAATTGAAAACAGTGAGCAAGCATGATTTGTAGTGGTTCCACTATCAACGTGGTAGTGTACATTCACTTGGGAAATGAGAGTTTATTACCTGAGAGAGATTACCAGAGAGGAGTAGTAAAGTTTGGAGTATGTCTTAGGGGAAATTATATAATTTGACTATGTAACTTAAATCTTATGAGAAATTTTGTTCGAAATAAAAGGTGTTCTTTTTTTGTTTTGTTTGTCATGTAACTGTTATATATACATAAGTAATGTTAAGATCATATTATAACATGCGCATAGAAGGATAAGGAGTTTAAATGCTTAGTGTTAAGAAACACTTTATTACCATGATTATTGAATCAATAAATAAACAATTATCCTTAAAAATTCTTATTCATTTGGTATTTCGAGAATGGGATATCGATTTATAGATAAAATTAGTATGGTAAAGCTACACCCACAGTGGTTAGTGAATTACTCATGACTATTGAGGATGCCAATCGGTGAAGTACATGTTAGTATTTTATTTGAAAAATTAGAGAATGACTCATAGAGATTCCCTTATAGGTTGGTGTATCTAATTCAAATAGAAGATCTTATGTTATAATGTGTAGTAGTATTTCGACTCGAGAGTACCACAAATCTTAAATGTTAAAACTTCACTTTTACTATGGTTACATATGATATGGGTTTACATTATGACCATAATTGGTATGTACCAAGGTATATGAAGTGAAATACTACTCAAAAGAGGATTTGTCTTGTTGATAGAAAAGATTAGTTTTACCATAAGTTGAAGTCAACTCAAAGACAAAAGCCTCTAGCTCGAGCAACGGTTAATCAATAAACGTTACTAGAATAAACCTGGTGACATTAAAGATTAATTTTGCAATTAAATATGAATATTATTGGTGTTTTGACCTTAGATTGAGCTCTAAATGTTTAAGTACCATAGTGATGACGAATAGACATAACATCCATGGTATACCTTTGCTTAACGGTATAAGTTAATTAGTTAGAAGTAGGACTTCACCTAGATTTTTTGTAAGCATCTAAGCTTGAGTGCACTACAGTATGCTAACAAAGTTTGTACAGGCATTAATGTCTGAATTGTTTAAATATCATCGAGGGCTGAATGTCATACCTGGCAGTTTCACAACTATAACTCTTAATGTTCATCCGAAACTAAATTATTGAGATAATTGTAATGTTATAAATATTCTAAGAGATATTCATATAAGTATTATATTAACATTTTATTAATTATGTATTTTAATTAACAAATTCCAACTGCTACATATTTGTTTAGTTAAATAAACGAGTTAATATAACTATTAAATAAATATCGTATTTATTTAATTAAAGTCAAAAGGTAAGTATATATAATATAAATATTCTATTCGACTATATGGGTTATTAAAGGTGGAAATACTAATTCAAATTTTCAATAAATAATTAAAAAATTGGTTTGATTGGTCTCTTCACTATTAAGTTTTTTAAAGGATTAATGTGAAAAGTCGCATACCTTTTGACCCATTGCTATAAAAAGAAACCTTTAGGCTCCATTCTTTAAGACACTTTTGATTCTCCTAAAATAAAATTTTACTTAGCAATTGACGTTGCAATATATTACTAGGATCAGAGAAAGGATTTTGAAGAGGAAACGCTGCCAGTTCGATGTGTTTAATCCTAACAAGATCATCTTATGTTGTATGATAATTCATATTTCCTTTTATGTAAATAAGCATATATATTCTGATCACCGTTTGGAATAATAATAATAATTTCAGTTGTTATTTATAATGTAATCTCAAAGAAATCTTGTATATTTGTATATTATATAAAATAACTTTGAAAATTATAAGTAAGTCAAAATTTACTTTCAGGTGTCCATGTATATATATACACAAGCACATAAATTGGTACTATCATTGCAATATAAATTTTTGATGACAAATAGATAATATAATGATGTATGTCATCTAGGTTTTAATTAATAAGATGGAATTTAATGTGAACTTCCTTAAACTTAATACAATGTCATGATTATCCACAATAGATGTTAGACATCGCATATAATTTAATGTAACATAAAAATATTAACATTAGACATTAATTGTGTAAAACATCTAATGTTTCCTTAAGTGAAACATAAGAGCTTTATGGCATTCCTTGATCATCATGCACTCACATATGCACATATGTTTTATGTGTGTGTATGATTTTCCAAATATATATATACATGCGTGCACATGCATGTGCATGCTCATACTCTTGTATGTATGTATGTACGTACATATGTACACATGAACGTATGTACCTTCATATATATGTATTATATATAAACACTTATATTTATCTACAAATACTGTACGATATTATTTCACCTATGCAAGAACACACACTCCCTAATATTAATCACTAATGTAATATTCGTTTATATATACACATCTTCACTTAGTCATATGATATTTGTTGTTCATGGTATAATTATAAACATAGTAAGCATTATTTATTGTACTAAAATATTATTCCTAAGAAATGAAGATATAATGCAACGACCCAGAATTTTACGTTTTAATTTGTGAATATTTAATTTAATTTAAATATTCAGTTGATGGATTTTATTTATTTAATAACCCTCTTTTAATTTATAGCTAATGGTAGAAAATTCATTTTTGAAATTGATTTACATAAATAAATATTTCGACGGAAAACTGAAAATGTGACCGAAACACATTTTTCGGATCTTCAGCTTTTTATCGAACAACAAGTTATTGTAAGTTGTAATATCTTTGATTATGCTCTAAACAACACTTATAAATGTTAACACACTTATTTTGGAATGAATAATAATAATAAATAAGTATTTAGAATTTAAATTTTATTTAAATTTCAAATGGAAAAGAATGATGGATGTGAAATGGATTTGAAACCTTAAGTGTAAAATTCAACTAAGTACATAATCACTTTATTAACCACCATATTTTCAAATGTTTAGTACTTGTGTAGTACTTTGGGTGGTTTAAGATTTGATGACAAAGTTGAAAAGTGTATTTATGGGCATTTTTGTCATTTTCTTTGTATTTTATAAAAGTGAACATTTATCATTTTATTCCATTCTATCTTCATTTACTTCTTAACTCCATTCTTCCTTTTCTCTACTTTTATAATCTTGACAATAAAAATCTCATTTTTTGTTCAAACTCCTTATTCATTCAACAATCAAACCTTTAAAAGCTTAAAATACTTCGATTGGAATTTTCAAAAAGCATGAAAATAAAATGTGAGTTATTCAATCTATGTTAAATATTTTGATAAATTGACAAATATGTGTATTTGTTAGTAATTTGAATTTGGATGAAATCATGCTTAATAATAATCTTAAAGATCATGTTTTTATAATATTTGCTTATAATAGAGAAAATATATTTACTGTTAGCACAAACATCACATATGCAAGTTACCATACATGTTTCACCTTCTCTGTTCTTTGAGAAAAAAATGGAAAACCTTCTCTGTCTTAAGTTCTAAAATCAATAGCACCCAAAACATTGAGAATTAGCTTGTACAACCAACTGGAAAGTTGTTCATCATCGAGTCTAGTTTTTTTAAAATAGTTTCACGGCTTTTTGCTGAGTAGGTCGGGAGAAAACTATCAATTACAATAATTGGTCGATTTTTGGTCATGTTTCGACGACCACGAATCGGTAAATAGAGGGTATGAGTGGGTTTGTATCTGCGAACCGAGATTTTTAAGCCTGGTCGTGTGATTTTTATAGGTGTGGTGATGTTGTAGGAGAGAGATGATCGGATTTTGATCAAAATTTAATTTTCGGCGAACTGGTGGCTAAGGGGAGAAGTGATCGATGTTGGAGGTTGCTTTGGGTCAAGGCGGAGCTTGAGTTGCAATCGGGGGTGGTCCGATGGACTATGGTGGGGGCAATGTGGAGATCAGGGTTTTGTAGCCATTAGGTTTTTGGTGTCAGGTTTTGGCCTCGGGAGGGTGCTAGGCAATGTCGAGCTTGACTTGGGCAAAGCTGGGGGTGCACGAGACAAAGGGGAAGCACTTAATGGTAGTGGTGTGGCTTGAACGTGCTTGGAGCGTTGGTGGTAGGAGCAGTTCAGGGTTGAAGTTGGGTTTCAGGTCGCATGTAATAGGCGGGAGTTTTAAAGAGGAGAAGTTGTTGTAGTTTGCGGGCTTCGAGTCTATGTAGTTAGGGTGGGTAGGGCTTTTAGGTTAGTGGGTGGATAAATATATATATTTAGTTTAGTTAAATAAGTTTTTAAATTCAATAAGGTTAAACTTTGAAAACCATTGTACTCTCATACGAAGTCCGATTGACAAACAGATTTTGGCATTAGGTTCGTATTGACGAATAGAATACTTGGGTATAAATAGTTGGTAGTTTTATCAAAATATAATTTTATGTTAAAATACAACGATTGTGTATAACTATAATTTATCCCTAACATCTGTTTAGCAAAATAAATCTCCATTCTGCTATAACTTAATTGAATAGATTATTTTGGACATTTATTTAGCAGAATAAATTCCCGTTCTTCTACAATTAAATTGAACAGATGATGGATGACATCTGCTAGTAGAATAAATCCCCATCCTGCTATTATATTAATGTGGACTTATGTGGATTAATTAATATGCCAGTTAATTGGATAAGTGATGGAGTAGCTAGTGATTACTAGTTGATTCATTTACATATATGCTTACTTATGGAAATGCCATTTATGTGACTTGGAAAGTCAAATTGAATTAAAATGGTAACTTGATTTAGTACTATAGTGGTCGCTAAGCCTATTTCCGAATTTGTAAAGTTATGGATTTAAATTAACTTCAATTTTATATTCATGCGAGGTTAAGTGTTTATAAATGATGTTTTAAAGCAAGTTAGTTAATTATTTATTAATGAGATTTTAAAGTTAATTGGAAATCAATAAATTAAATAAACGTATCTATAAACGATAAAATGTTATAGAAAGGATTATACTTAATAAAAGTACTTATTTAAAGGAGATTTTTCAAATAAGATTGGGTAAATGATATTTTATAAAGGATTTTTATAAAGAAGTCATAAAGGGAGATTTATAAAAGAAGTTTTATAAATTAATTTGGAGATTTATGGAAGGGAATTGTAAATAGGAAATGGGCTTATAAAAAGGGAATTTTATAAAGGAATGAGATTTATTTTGATTACTAATCTTTCTTAATTATGGTGGTATGGAAACATTCTTTCCATACTTAACACTGAAGGATAAGTAGTTTGGCTTATGGTAAGTAATGTTTTAACTGATATTTGTTTTGGCCTATTTTAATATAAATTTGGAAAAATGGAAATCTTTCTTAATTTTTATAAATATACTTATACTGTTGAGATAAGTATATGGATATATTTTATAAGAATTGAAAGTATAATGTCTATAATATACTTATACCAGTGAGATAAGCATATGAATGTTTTTCCAAGTATTTGGAAGGAGTATAAAGGGTTTGTGAAAATATCTTTTGTGAGGTTAATTTAAATCAAATAACTGAAAGAGATTTTAATTAATGAAAGATTAATTAATATAGACTTAGTGGATCCCATATGGAATTGAACACGAGAATTATATAGCACAGTTATCCTTAAGGATGCTATATTGTACATATAAACTCATGCGTTCTTCTAGGACAAATTATAAGGAGATCCGTCCACTAAAACGGTTAAGGAGACGATCCCCGCTCTTATGCATTGTCCGTTTATTTCCAACAGAACCAAAGTTGAGTTTATCGAAAACTATTAAATGTTGGTTCGAAGAGACCAAGATCAGGTAAGTATGAATTATCCGAAAACCACTTCAAACTAACTCAAGCTTCGAATTGAAGACATCTGGAAGATTACGGAATTGAAGACGAAGACCTTTAAAGTGCAAGGGATACTTGCTACTAATCCTAAGGGTGATTCCAAAATGGATGTAGTAGAAGTAGTGCCTTCGGTTTGTTCATATCCCTAACAATTTGTATAGATGAATGTTAGCATTGCATTGTTGCCCAAAGAGCAGTGTTAGCATTCCAAGTGGGATTTGCTAAAAAAGTAAAATGTAGCCTCTAGTCTCAACAATCGAGAATGACTAAAATTGGGGATATGCCGCAAAGCTATGTAGGTCACAACCATTAGGTTATTGTCATCAGCCTTCTAGATTATTATTAATTGATTTTGTTGTGCATAATAGCTCTTGGGAAAAAGTTACTTTACAACTAGGTGACGAAATATTCGGTACTACCCTGTAAGGGGCAGGCCAGTCTTGCCTTGTAAGGGTCGATAGGTTCGATCTTAGTACATTTTATTTAGAGGTGTACTATGACGGGCGGTACCTCAGTAGCCCTGTCATTGATGGAATCGATTCTCCAATAAGTGCCATTCAGACTTAGTTATATATCTATCCTGATGGAATTTACTTAATGTAACAATTTCAACTATGATTCAATATTTACTTTAAAACCTAGATACTATTATAATATCGTTGGATTTTCTATAGAAATGGTTTGGTTATCGTAAGGTAAAAATTCATACCTGTTTATGTGCGGCGTGGTCTTACGAGATACCTTTATTTTTAAAGGTTTTATAAAACATTATACATTTGATTGTGTTTCTCACACTGGTTTTACCAGATTGATCCCGACGTTATTTTTTTTATAATGCTCGGGTCGGCCCGAGCATATTTTTTCAGATTTAGCTGGAGACTTTGGTGCTTTAGGGGACGAGCTATATCCTCCAAGACGTAGTCCTGTATTTTCCTTAATCTTCTACTGTTTTATTTCTTATCTGTATTTATCAACAATTGTAAGGATGGTTGTTATAACTATCCAAGGGCTGATAATATGATAATTGTACTCTGATTAAAGTATGTATATAAAAGTTTTCTTTTTGTAAAGTTTTCTTTTACCCCAACGATTTGTCTTTCTGGCACTTGGATGTTTGGCACATAATACCGTGGATGTATAGTGTCGACTTATGAGGATTGAAAAGGCGGGTTATTACATATAATGGTGGAAATTCAATTATCTCCATTTGTTGAAGTTTGAATCCTTAATTTAACGCAGATACCTTTTCCAAAAATCCCCCTAAAGTGTTTGATATAGAAGGCTTTACCACTGTGCAATGTAGGAGACTACGAACCATGGAGGCAAAGAAATCTACCATGATCCGGATCAATCAATGGATTTAAAACAACGATAATCATTAGCAAATTAAACACATGTTTAATATTCAAAACAGTGAGGAATTTCAGTTCTAGCAGGTTCTAGGAAGGCAACTCCTTTATGGATAACACTAAGTGAACCATACTGAACTAACCCTTAAGATTCCAAAAGCATGGGGAGAAATTGTCATCGAATTTGAGACTTCAGTTTATTCTCTATTGTCTTTCTATCCTACTCGTGAATTTAATAATATAAAATATGCCAAGATGACTATACAACTGTTAAAGGAGTGCAAATTGAAGTGGAGTAATTCAATCACGTTATACATTATGGATTCAAGACCCTTAAAGGCGTATATTGCGAGGGTTTGGATGATTGATGGTGAAGTTCAAATATTTTAAAAAGTAATAGTTTTTATGTTGTAAAATTTGATAAGCAAGAAGATTTTGACTTAGTCATGATAGCAAAATTATTTATGATGTGGGAATGGATCCTTTTCATGAAGTTATCTAAGGAATTCGTACAAGCTATACCAATTTAGGTACACTTTTGAGGGATTAAAATCGATTATAAGATCGATGAAGGAATTAGGAGAATTGCATCATTGGTTGGAGTCCCAATTAAGATAGACTAGGTTACCAAAGGCATGATAAGAATGTCATATGCATGAGTCTTTATAGAAATTAAATCGAACTTCTCATTCCCAAACTATGTCCTAATAATGGATATTAATAACAACTTTGACAAGATATTGAATATGAGTAGAAACCAAATAAATGTGGCAACTATGGGTGCTTTGGTCATATTGAGAGATATCGCAGTCATGCAAAAATATGGATGCCAAAAAATAAACATTCGAATATAAACGATATTAGAATGATGCAAGTTGGAAATAATAATGTAGATTACGATAGTTCAACATATATATATATATATATATATTAATAGCCAAAATTTATTTCAATCTCAGCCAAATTTAACAAATCCTAATATGCAGAGTACATTCAGTCCCAATAAGTATAATTTAATGAAGCTTATCCTCCACCTAAAAAAGTGCTAAACATTTCATGCAAATGTGCAATTCAAAAATGATAACAACATTCATCAGAGAAATAACAAAAAACGATCCAACAAAGCAAAACTTTTGCAACCCTAGTGGTAATTTTAATATTTAGCAAGGTAAGCAGAGTTCGGACCAGTTTATTCTAGCTAACATAGCTCCTAGCAGAGAAACAAAAATAAAGGATAAAACCGATGTTACTCAGCAAGGAATGGTAGTTGAAGGTAATAGTGACACTCTAGAAAAAGATACAATGAAAAGAGCAACCCCTTGCATAGGTTGACCAGAAGTAGTAGGACAGAAGATGGTATGTTTGAATTCAAAGTGACTTCATCTAGTGAGGTTAATGAGAACCCTGTGGACCGGGTGATGATAGGTGTGATAAGAAAATCTATACTATAGTGGAATGGATCTTTAGGATATTTTGCACTAGATGGGGAGTGAATAGTGTATTTAAACTTTTTATCAATATACATGCAAATTTCAAAATTTATGATAGAAAATTAAAACATAGGTAATAATATAAACACAGAATTTCACCAATCACATCTTGACTTTAAATCAGGTGGCAAGAACACCCTTTACACCTCTTGACTTTGGCTCTGGTAGTAAGGACAACTATTGAAATTTGATAGGGGTAACTAGCACACCCTCTTGAATTTGACGACTCGGGTAACCAAAACACCTACCCTATAATCTCGTCTTAACTTTAAGTTGGATGGTTAAGACAACCCTTTTACAAATAGTAGCAGACAATAAGAAATCAAATTTTTCGATCACAATCCAAAGTAGTTTATTGATGCAATTTCCTATAGACCCTCAGTAGTCGAATATCTTTGCTTTTAAGTAGAATTGAGTGAAGATCAAAGAGTTAATGGTGTAAAACAGAAGTGAATCTTCTCTGATCTTTTTTATGAATGTAGACAAAGAGAATTGATGTAGAAATCGGTAGCACTTCCTTGAAATCTTAAAGAGAATGAGATAGAAGAGAGAGATAAAGAAGTTAGTTAGAGTTGTTGTTAAAAATTCAAAATTAAAGGTCTTTCAACAGAGGTTGAAGAGTTGTGTACATTTGCGAAAGGATGGTGCCAAAAGTTGATTCTTTTGAAAATTTAAAAAACATTTCAATGGTCTATATGCCGATATACATATTTTTGATAGGTCGACATATACAAAATAATTAGTATATTTTTAGAAAAAGTTTGAATGTGTTTTAAAATATATTTCTTATAAAAAATCTACTAAAATTCATTTTATAATTAAATTAAATATTATTCTTTTATAAAAACATTTCGAGTGGAAAAATAATTTTTGAAGTGAAGATAATCAAAGATACGATATTGCTTAGATCTATATAAGACTCGATAAAATACCGACACAAATGTCTTGAGCTCTTCATGTTTTTATTCTTGAATTCTTCAAAACTCATGAGTTTTCTAATATATCTTGATCAACTCTTGATTTATATCAATAAGTTTTTCAAGCTTTTTTTCAATCATCACTTGTATAGACCTGTTAATTATTCCTGATATCCTATATATATATATAATATATATATATATATATAACTTGGGAAAACATTAGTAACAATAGTTATATGGTTATTGTCATCAAAATCAATACCTTGGGTGAAAACCCGACATGGACTAAATTAGTAACTCAAATTAAATAAAAAGCGAGAAAAAGCAAGAGAAATAAAGTGAGTTCTCCCCTTAGTAATTCTAATAACAAGGGAACAACTTTAGCAGATGATTAATAATATCATTCCTCGTACGGAATATTAGGGAGGAAAAACGCCTCCATTAGAAAATATGATGTAACTGATCATATTATTAGATTCAATCCTACATTTATTGGTCTTCTTGAGCATAAGTTGAGCACTAATTTCATTCACGTGTTTCCTAAAAGTGTTAAACCAAACTGGGCTTTCAAGTACAATGAGCTAGAGAGTAATCGAAGTAGAATATTGATTATATGGGATCCTAATATTTGGAATAACACTATTCTTCTCAATGAAAGTCAAGTAATTTTATGTTTATCATAGAATATTGGTTGATTAACTATTCTCACTATTGTGTATGGTTTGCATACATTCTCAAAGATAAATGCTATGGTCATACACAAAAGAAGTTGCTAACAATATTACTAGCACATGGAAAGTTACATGTGATTTTAACAATTTCTTATATCACTCTGATAGACTAGGTCCTCACAATAATTCTGGAAATGCTGACAACGATTTATATAATATAGTTGTAGAATCAAGTTTCTAAGAAATTCAATACATTGGTAATAGATTTACTTGGAGAGGGGGGAAGATTACTTCACACATAGTAAAATTAATAAAACTTTGATTAATTTTTCATTTCAATGCAATTTTCAAGAATCATACTGTATTAGTGAATACATCCTATGTTGATAAACATAATCCATAGCAGAAGGACAAGAAAAGCATACCTTTTAGATTCAATAATGCCCATACTCAATTAAATAGCTTGAATGGCATTATTTATAATGTATGGTAAACTTGAGTTAAAGGTAATGCTTTGTTAATAATTAAGCAAAAATCAAAATGTATCATACAATCACCAAAGAGTGGAATAAAGGCAGAGTTAGTGTAAGTCATGTTTAAAAACCTGAGAGAAAAAATATTGACCTCTATCTAAAAATATTAGACAATCCATCTTGTAGTAAGATAATTCAAGAATACAAAGATAGCTTATTCAATCAAGAGAGAATCATGCATAATCATGCGATAAAAAGCCATCGGAAATCAAAAGTAAAATGGTTGAATGAAGGAGATCAGTTCAAAAATATATATTCATATAGTTAGACAACAAAAAAGGAACAATATTAAATAATTGTTAGACATCAACGGCAATACGTATCTGATTAGTCAAATTTGCCAGACACTACTATCATTTTTTTTTTATAATCTCTATAATACTAATCATTATTTAGATGTTGTCTTGACATAACTTGCAAAAAATTATTGACATATAATGCTAGAGATAACTAAGGCCCCTTACATCAACTAAAGAAGCAAAAGTAGCTACATTTCAAATTGATGATGATAGTAGCCTAGGACCGAATGGGTTTGGACCAAAATTCTTTAAATATCATTTGAGATTATTAAAGATGTTGATGTCTCAGCTATGATGCATATAGTCACAAGTTGTAATTTTTTTAATGAAATCAATCATACATTTATCGTTTTAGTGCAAATAAAGATAATGCACAGTCCATATTAGACTTCAGATCCAAATACCGTTGCAATGTCATATACAAAATCATGTCTAACATAACATGCAAAAGAATTAAGGAATATATGAATGAGTTAATATCACACAATCAAAATGCTTACATTCCATTTAGACTAATTAGTGAAAACTCGTTAGCCTATGAAATTGTCGGAAAATATAAGGAAAAGGGTCAGAAAACTTATGCTTCAAAGTTGGTTTGCAAAAAGCATATGACAAATATTAGTAGATAATTTATTTCCCTCATGTTGTTTCTAAGGGCTTTGTAGATATTATAGTCTCATTAATTTATAAATGTATCTCTTCTCCCGCTTTTTCCTTATTATTTAATGGAAACCTCAGAGGATTTTAAATAGGAATAGAGGACCAAGGAAAGGGTACCCTCTATCCCTTTACCTCTTCTCTATTGCAATGGAATATCTATTCATCATGTATGAGTTAGAGCATAAAGAAGGGAAATTAAGTCCAATCATTATAAGAAAATGGCTTTTAACAACCCCTAATCATAATGTTTTAGTGCAATATGCTATTTTTTTAATTTAGCACATAAATAGTATAAAAATGAAGCAAATCGCTGCCAAAAAATTTCATGAGCGGACCAAAGCATTTCACTTTTCACCCCACCTCTTCCTTTGCTTTTTCACCTAAATATTAACTTCCCACTTAATCCTTAAGTTCTATTTTTAGAAAAAAAAACATTGTTTCCCCCATCATTTGATTCCACTGTTGCCTCGTCTTTGGTGCTACCCTATGACTTACTATTTCCCGATGACTTGGTGTTACCCGACGACTTGGTGATGCCCTATCCTCTGACTTTGATGACTCTTCTGCCTATCGAAGAACAAAACCCTATTGCTAAGTTCCTTCTCTTCCTACATGATTTTTTCCTCCATCCCTTACACCACCCAAATTGTTGTGGATACCATTCTAATAGTAATTTTCTCTTGGTTTTCTCATCTTTTCTAATTAATTCAAATCTTTAATAATATATGGAAATCATATCCAAGTTAACTTAGTTCTGGGATTCAGGTTATAGTGGTGATTTATCTCTTGGTTAACATTATTCTAGAATTACATGTGCTTCACCATTTGATTATTTATTTTCTTTTGATGTCTAAATTCATTTATTTAGATCCATTTTTTATAGATGTTTTAGTCGTTTGTGTTTCTTTATAGTTGTTATCTCACTTTTAAACCAAGCAACTTCTTGATGGATTTAGACCTCAAGATTATGAAGAAATGGATTGAGAACTAAAGGAGTTATTTGGAATGATGAAATGATCAAGTACAAGAAGTAGAGAGATAAATAGTGCAAGTCAAATATGGTTTGTACCGACATGATTTGATCAGTACTAAGATGTTTTGATGGGGATCCACTACTGAACAAGTAAGTGAACTACCCAATTACTTTGTAGAAAAAGACAAGTCTTGCATAGGATAAATCATGTCGGTACTAACATAATTTATTGGAACAATTTCAATATTGAAGCTTGGAAACTTGAAGAAGTGAACATGTATAAAGAATAAAATGGAGTAGAACCCAACAAATTATGGTCGGTGCTGACATGATTATGATCGGTGCCGACATAATTTATGTATGAGATTTGCTTATTCTTCCTTCCTAATTGCATGGATATGAGCTTCTATCTGGTGTTCCATGGGTTGGCGACTTCAGTGGATGGATTCACCTAGAAATATCAAAGTTAGAGCAACGTAAAAATGACATTTGGACTCCTTTTCTCTTCTCTAATCTAACTTATCCATGAAGTGCTACCAATCTTGGATTTACTTTATTTTCTAGATTTAATACATTATAACTTTTGTGCTAGTGCAAAATATTTTGAAATAAAACTAAAGAGGATGTAGGCAGTGATTTGAGACCAAACCACTATAAAATATCATGTCTCCAAGCTTTTTCATTTCAATTTTACTTTGTTTGTTCTCATTTTTTGATTCATTAGGGTGTTGTGACAATTGTTTGCCCAATATTTTTAGTCCTTTCACTAAGAAATGAGATTCTCAAGTGCAGATCTAGCATGGAACTTTGGATTTGAAGTATCCAAAAAGAAGATTTAACAGTGTTTGTTGTAGATTTGAAGTTATTTGGATTTGGAAGACAAATCTACATCAGATCTGAAAGAAATGGCCTTCAGGAAAGCTGCTTCTAAGCTTTGAGTTGCTGCTGAAAGAAATGGCTTTCAAGAAAGCTGCTTCGAAGCTTTGAGTTGCTGCTAGAGGTCACGATGAAGGCTCTCAGCATAATAAAGAGACCACTCAACCTTTGGATGCTTTACTAGGACCTTCATCTCTGCAGGAGATAGTGACAAAGGCCGAGCTAGATAAAACGATGTTTGAGATGAATAGAAAGATATTGGAGAGTCAAAATGCTATTTTTGGAAACATGAAAAGTACTTTGCTATAATATCCCAACAACCTTATAGGCATAGGAGAATCCATAAGGATTCATCATCACCAGATTATGAGGAAGAAAATTCATCTTCATCGAAGATGGTAAGCAAAAAATAAAGAGGAGGACTACTAGAGTATTAAAAAGGCAAGGTGTAAGAGATGTTATGAAGCAAGCGAATGCTGATTAGGGCAGTACCAACCACAACCATCTCGGTAATAAGCTAATTCAAATTGCTGGTAATTGGATGAATGCAAAAGAGGTGAATTTGTCTAATAGTGAAGCAAAATTGTAGGATATTGGCAATGGAGATGAATAATGTAACGACCCATAGTTTAATCACTTTTAATTTGGATATTTAATATAATATAAATATTTAAATAATGGATTTTTTTAACTCAAATAGACCTCTTTTTAGCAATATCTAATGATGGTAAAGTTGTTTTAAAATTTGATTTACAAAAATAAGTATGAAAATGTGATCGAAAATTGTTTTACTGGTTTTTGACTTTTCATGGACCAAAATTTGTTGAAATGTGTTGTGCATGCCAGTATAAATGTGTACACATTTGTATACATAACATATGCTTTTCTTAGCAATATGATTTGATTTTAATTTGTTTTAAAAATATACTTAAGATATTAATAGGAAATTTGACTTTTCTTTTTAATAAAAAATATAACAAAGTACAAGGTAGCATCACAAAGTACCTTTGTATTTGTGAAGAGGGGATAGTGGAGTGTGGCCAAGGACTTGCATGTGGAGGAAGGAGGAGGAGGTGGTGATGTGGCAGCTTTTGGGTGGAGGGTATGGAATATTATAACAAAGAGGGTATTTCGATAAATTACCATTTTTATTTTCTATAAAAAAAGCACCACTTTCTCATCTTCATTTTTTTACTTCAATTGCATTTTCTTATTTACCTTCTTTTCTTTCTCTTCTCTCCATTCATGAATTTTAGTTTGTAAAATTTCAAAAGTTTTTTTTTCACTTTTTGTTAAGGAAAATTGCTAAAACTTCTTTCATTCTTCTCTACACCACTCCTCTACCAAATCAAGACCCAAAACTACCTCAACCAAGCCTTGGCCAACTAGTACACCATCTTGGCCGAACCACATCCCCTTAAAAGTTAAGTCTTTCCAAGGCAAAGCTAGGCTCGTGTGTTGGTTGTAAGTTCGTGGTAGCTTGGGTTTAGTTTGAGCTTGTTTCAGCGAGTAAATCTCCCTGTAAAACCAAGTTCTAAACTTTATAATTTGTTGTTGTAATCACAGTTAATTATTTATGTTGTTAGGTATTTGTAATGATTATTGTTGTGAGGAATGCGGAATATGGATCTTAAGGCTAGAATGAACACTAGAGGGGGGGGTGAATAGTGTTTATAAGAAATTACTAAATCTTTTTGAGTTATTGTTGATTTGTACACAAATGTATGCAATATTCAGACACATATATAATCACAGAATCAAACATAGATGCAGAAATAAAGTAAATGCAGTAAAGGAAAGAACACACCGGATTTTATACTGGTTCGGAGTTACCTTACATCCAGTCCCGCACAACTAAGTACGGATTTCCTTTCAAAAGCAATTCAACAATTACAACCCTCGATTTCAAGGCCACGAGGTACACCCTCTAGAATCACAATCCTCTGGGTAGAGATACTTGATTTCCGGAGAACAAGTTCACCCAATTGATTTCTCAAGGCTACAATCACACCTTTTACTCTATTGATTACAAAGAAAGCCTATAACTCTAAATAACACTGAGGATCTTGATGAGATAGTGACAGAGAATCAAACCAGAGATTATCTAGTTAGATTCAATGTTGATTTCGGCAGAGTAATGGTAAGAATATGTATAAAGAAATGTGGAAGAAGAAGAGAAGTGAAAAACCAAAAAATCTATATATAAATTCGTTGAAACTAACCCCTATTTATAGAAGAACAACAGCCATGTCCATTCGTGAAAGGTTATGGCGAATAGACACTTCTTTTGAAATTCAAATTTTTGAATCTAACTATCACTATGTCGACATGGGGTACTAGGGCATGTCGACATCCCAAAGCATTTTTTGAAGATTTGATTTTCTTTGAAAATAACCTTTATCTTATATTAAAAACTATTTAAACTTTATAAATATACTTGACTATAGATAAAATACATAGATAAATATAGAGAATAATGTATATATAATTTTACTATAGTTTTATATTTAAATCTAAGTATAAATATATTATGATTAAAAATAGTTTAAAACAAACAAAGTTTAAAACAAGAGTTTATTAAAAACAAAAACAAAGAATATTTTAAGGTTAAAACATCTTTTTGACAATCATTTGAAAAGATAATTTTTAAGGCTAAAACATTTTGAAAAGCAGTTTTGAAAATCATTCTGAAGTAGTTTTGAAAATCATTTTGAAGTAGTTTTGCAAGCTTCTTCCTGCAGAATATCTCATCACATCAGGACTCGAGAACTTGTACAAAACCAGGATGTTTGTGGGTTTGTAAGCCACTTGTCGTAGGTTTGTAAGCTACTTGTCGTGGGTTTGTAAGCCACTAAAAAGGTAGAAATGGGTTCCATACTAAAAGAAAAATGGAGTGAAGATTTCAGTGCTATTATGAAGTTTTAACATAATTCTAGACTCAATACTTATCTTGAAATCTTGATACTCATGAGTCTTCAATCTTGATATCTTGAATCTCTATACTGTACAGTCTTCAATCTTTGTACCTGCATGGTTAAATCCTGCATATACATATATATATATATCTAAACTATAATGTTAGTATTTATATTTTATAATCTTATTCTAAGGTTGTTGTCATCAAAACCATCATCTCAAGGACTAACAATTGTTTGGTTTGATTCCCGTTAGGAAGCACATAGGTTGTTCGCAGGGGGATTAAATTGAAGTTGAAGTGTTCGTAGCGAAATGGTCCCTACGACACACTTCGAAGTGCATAATAAAGATTTTACAGTGGACTATTGTAGAGAGACTCTAAAGGGCCTCTCACCTATAATGTTTCACTTTCATGTTATGTTAATTGTAAAAAAATGAATGTATATGACATGTAGCTTGTTTCCGTGAAAGTGTCGTTATAACAACTATCGCCGTACCGACACTTTGGAATATCATTCCTTTTGAAATCTTTTATGTGTGATCTCATGCTTGGGTTTTACAAAGCAAATATTTGGTTAAGCTTTAGCACTTTTAAAATGTTATTTGAACCAAGGTTTGAAGCAAATTTGATTTGCAAAACAGGTTTAGAAGTTATGGCCCATTTAGCGATATTTGCTATGGATGCAGTTTGGAGATATTTTATTTTTCGTAAAATATAAAAGGTTATTTACTCTAAATATTTTTAAGCTTTCTTCAAATGGGTTCATAAAGATTTTATAAGCATTTGGAAGGAATTTTGAGGTTTTAAATAAATTGTTAAATTATTATTTTATCTTAAAACAAAAGGTTTATTTTGAGATATTAATAATGAACTATTTTAATTAATCATTTTAATAATGGTGTTTAAAATTAATTTATCATTTCATAATGATGTTTAAAGTTAATTAATCATTTTAATAATGTTGTTTAAAGTTAATTAATCATTATAAATAATGATGTTTGAAGTAAATAATCATGTTTAAAGTTAATTAATTATTTTATTAATGACGTTTAAAGTCATTTAATCATTTTAATAATGATGTTTAAGGTTAATTAATCATTTGAATAATGATGTTTAAAGTTAACTAATCATTTTAAATAATGATGTTTGAAGTAATCAATCATGTTTAAAGTTAATTAACCATTTTTAATAATGTTGTTTAAAGTTAATATTTGTGATGTGAAATTCAAGCAGAAATTCGGTTTTAAAAGTTTAAAAGTTCGATTCGTTTATGGAAAGGTTTTAGACTTATACTTAGTACTGAATATCGAAGTTTGGTGATAAGGTAAGAAGTTTAATTCCATAAAGCGAAATCACATATATGGAAAGGATTTAGTTATACACTGTTTGCACAAAAAATGGACAAACACCTCGAAGTTGTATGATTTAGTAGCTCTTATGTTATTCTTAGTGATTTGAGTGATTTATGCAAATATATAAAAAACAGGGGCTAAACTGTAAAAAGACACGCAGATTTTTAGTGGTTCAGCCAGAATGTGCCTACGTCCACTTTATATGTTATTTCTCTTCTCTTATTTTGATTACAAGTACAAAGCTTTGATACAAGTAAAAGAAAGTTGTTTGAAAGTTCCTTCCATGCTTGAGCTCTCAAACTTGTCCTCATTGTTGTACCCCTGCCCCTCTATTTATAGAGTCAGGTTGGGGTAGGGGTCTAGGATGTGTATAGTTGCTGATGGGCCTAGGCTGATGTGATCTGGCCTGGTACGTCTTGGTTCGTCATTGCTTGGTTCGGAGGTGGTTGGAGTGTAGAATGGACCGGCAGTTGCTTGGACCGGTGGTGGGATGGTGAGGTTGATCCGGTGTGGAGATGGTTCGGCATGGGCTGGTCCAGTTGGTTTGGCAGGAGGGTTGATCCGGTTGGTTCGGCAGGAGGTGGTTCGGTGGGAGTTAGGAAGGTTGGTCCGGTTATGGAGTTAGGAGAGGTTGGTCTGCCGAATGAGTTCGAATGAGGTCTGCCGGATGGGGTATGCCGAATGGGGTATGCCGAATGGGCCCTTGAAAATGAGAATGCCGAATGAATCAAGCTTCTTAGTCTCGAGGTCTTCTGGGTGAGAACACGCCCAACATTTGCCCCCCAAAGTGGGGCATATTCCTGAATATGGCGTGCTTTGTTTGACATTTTCAATTGGCCCTTGGATGCCGAACCAGATGGTCCGGTCGTGTCCTTTTGTCTATAAGTAGGGACCGTACGCCTTTGCTATTTCCTACCTGCCGAACTAAACATTTGCTCTTGCCGGATCAAACTTCGTAGCTGAATCGAACGTGGTAGCCGAATCAACGTGGTAGCCGAACCAACCTGGTAGCCGAATCAAAGTGATAGCCGAATCAACGTGGTGCCCGAATCAATTTGGTAGCCGAATCAAAGTGATAGCCGAATCAACGTGGTGCCCGAATCAATTTCCCTATTTTCACTGAATCAGGTGAGATCCTTTCTATGTTGGACAAATGGTTTATCGAAGGTAGTTGTATATCTGTATAAACGGATGGAGTTGGGAATGCCGAGTGGGTTATAGCATGGAGATGCCGGATGGGGTCATATCCGGATGACGTTGGAAATGCCGAATGGATATGAGAACTACCGAACGGCCTTAAGAATTTTGCATTTACTTTACCGAATGACAACGAGAGTTTGAACATTCTGATTTTATGAGTGAAATTCCATATTATATACTTACTTTTTTACATTCTTTGTTCTAACAACATGTTTTTCCGGTGTTGTAGATAATGTATCGTAAAGTGGAAACTCGATCAGACAAAAAGAAATCCGGGGGTGAAGGAGGTTCCTCTGCCGTGCCCCCAGCTCAGCCGAATCCAGAACGTCACGGATCTGCCCCGAGATTACTAGTGGACGGGTACGGCCCTCAGGAGCTTCTGAACTCCCCGCCCGATTGCTTTCCTAGTTCCCTCAAGGAGGAGCAGCTCGATGATCCTTTGGAATCGATAGGGCGCGCTTGCTATTGCCTGGGAGAGACGTTATGCCGTATGATCCTCCTGAAGGGTACTTCGCCTACAGCAGATACCACTGCATGTGTGGTGCCATCCCTCCTCTGAATGCTTGGATAGCCAGCTTCCTTACATATCTTAAGGTGGCCCCGTTCCAGCTTCAACCCAACTCCTATGCTATACTGGTGAGCCTCTTCGTTATTTTCCAGAGGAAGTATGGTCGTGCTCCTTCCAACCGAGAGATCCGGTATCTATATAACCTGAGGGGCTATAAGAAGGGGTCCCCATACATTAGCTTAGAGTCAGCTGTGACCTTCAAGCCGGTCTTGGATCTGTGTTCCAAATTCAGCATGTTCAAGAAGGAATGGTTCTTTGTTAGGGACGACTCTGTATCAATTCGGCGCTTTACTTCTGGATGTAAGTTGATGCTTTTACTTATAATTTCCATTTCAATTGCGATGCTTCTTCTCATACTTCCTCATTTTTGCTAGCGACAGGTGGCTTTGCGGTTGTGGAGACTGACCGCCTGGTTCAGACGGCGGCTGAGATAGAAGCTATTCTCGGGAAATATAGATCATCTGCCTTCCTGATCAGAAATGCGATCCTTCTGAAGTATAACTTAATCCTTCCACAGCAGTCAGTAGTCAAGCTGAGGGAAACGGCGGAGGAGAAGGCGGCTGTTCAGACTAAGGGAGGTGTTACGGTAGAGAGTAGCAAAAGGAAACCTTTCACAAAACCTCCAGCCGTCGGAGGCAAGAAACTCAAGAAGTCGGACGGTCCCTCCCCCAGCAATTGTCCACTTACCCAGGAGGAGGAAGACATAGAGGAGGAAAGAGGTGAGGGTGGAGATGGTTGGGAAGGTGATAAAGGTGGCGATGGCATCGGGGCCTTGCTCCCTGGGCAGGCGGGTGAGATTCAGGAGTGGACGGATGATGCTTTCCACCAGGCTTTCGAGGGGCTGGACGAAGATCCGGCTTTGGTAGAGAAAACCGGGACAGCGGACAAGGCCGGGACCGGTGCAAGCGAGTCTTTTCAGACCATTCCAGCCAAGGTGGCTCCGACGACTCAAGGTGAACTCTTGACTCCTACATGCTTCATTAATGATAGAGACTTAGGAATATTTTATGATCCGCTCCCGTCCTGGAATGAAATCCAGGACTTATTGCAGTATCCTACTTCTCCCCAGGGTTTGTATAACAGACGTGCTTTCTTTCTTCTTTTAACTTGTACTTTACCGCGTTTCTCGAATCATATAGTGATGTAAGCTTGTGACACTTTTTCTTCATATCAGGAGCAGGTAAAACATCCAAGGCCTCGGATCTTCGGCACAGGCTTGAGCAATACAAGCTTTCCAAAACTTCTGTCAAGCCGAAGCCTTCGACCCACCGCTCTGGGGATGTAGTCGGCTACCGTCCTCTTCTCGGGGTTATCGAAGAGGGTGTTCAGCAGAGAAAGAGGAGTCGTCCTTTATCCGAACCTTCGCCCGGTCCTCAGTTCCCGGCTCAGCCTCTTCATGATATCATAGAGGAGGACAGCGAGTTTGCACCTTCTCCGCATCCATCCGGAAACCCTACCGTTATTCACATCGATCGTCCTGACTTGGCTCGTAATCCATTTGCGGGTCATCCTGACCTGGATCCAAGCTCTCATGATATTACCTTTGACGAAGTCACCGGTGAACACCTTCTCCCCCGCAACCCCATGGTACGAGTACTTGATGAAGCTAAGTCCTTAGATCTCGATTTACTCACTACTCGTATAATCACTATGGGAGACGAGGCCAAGGCTAATATTGATCGGGTGGCGGAGGAGACTAAGAAGCTGATGGGGCATCATGCCCGGCTGGTTAAGGCCGGAGAGGAGATTGGGAGCGCCAATATCCGACTTCGATTGGTGGTTTCGGATCAGGCCAAATAGCTTGCGGATCAGGCTATTCAGATTTCTCAGCATGAGGCTGCTACTGGACGACTAAGGAAAACCATGGAAGAGGCCAGTCGGGCCGAATTGCGGAAAATGGAAGCTACTTGCAAAGAACGGATTGACATGGCTATTGCCACGGTGGACGAGGTTCGGAAAGCGGATCTTGAGCAGGTGGAGGAATTGTCCGGGAAACTTGAGGCTGCAGAGCTTGCTCAAGCCAAGTTGAGGGAGGAGATGGAGGCAATGCGGGGATCCCTTCTGGCCGACTGCTCGAGATACCGATCGGAGAGAGATGCTGCCGTTGGGAGGTTGTCGGCTTCCGAGGCCCGGATGAGGGAGTTTGAGGAGAATGAGGGGATGATGGACGAAATGCTTCAGGACATGTACTTCCGAACTTGGAAGCAGGGCAACCTATCCTGGATGGATGATTATCCCAGGGTCATGGCTAAGATCTATCTTCGGGCTCTGGAGGAGGCTAAGGCCGATGCGGATAAAGATGGTGGCGTGGCCTTCAGCATGGATGCGGTCACTGCCCAGTTTGCCAAGGAGGAGAAGGTGGCGGTGAAGGAAGGTATGCGGTTACTTGCCGCTGAGGAGGTAGGCGTGCAGGTAGAGGATGACGATCAGGATAGTCAGGAAGCAGGCGCTGGTAAGTCTCCCTTTTTTAGTTTCTCCATCAACTTGGTTGCTTATTGCTAATGAGTCCTTTTTCTGACTGGACAGGGGGTCAACAGGGCAAGGATAAAGCTCCACTGCAGCCGGCCCCTTGATTATACCTGGAAAAACTCCTTTTGTGGATTTGACAGTGTTGTATATGTTAGTCGAAAAATAGTAACGTAGCCTTTAGGCTGTAATATTTTGCCACTTGTAATAAATAGTCTTATTTTTGACGTGTAATTCTTTAACTTAAGCTGATTTTGTCGTCTTTTGAATGTTTGCTGTTATTTTGGCATGTCGTACGAGAAATATAGCTATGTATATTTTTGTAATTAAATTGTGTTTGATGTCGGGTTCTGGTTTAAGACATAATTTCATGACTTGCAATGTTCGTGTGTGGTGTGAACAAATTATAGTCATGTATTTGTACACAAAAGAAGAAAATACCGCCTTTCATGTTTCAGTCGTAGATGGCAGTCTTGTATATCTTGTATGACCGAACATGGAATGCAGTCGAATGCCCTGCCGTTCGATTGTAAATCTCTGCATCCATTGGCGAGTATCTCCTACTCTGTATCCTGTACTTTATGGATTGTTATAGAGGATAGGAGGATAGCTTTTTAAGTAAAATTGAAATACGTGAAATAGTAAAACTTCCAATCACGGAAGGCCTTCGATGTGCTTAAGTTCGTGGCAAACGGGTTTTGTAGTCACTTTCCCTAGCTGTGGGTCTTGGAGACATTTGTCACCCATCTTACGCCTCCGCGGGGAGTTAATTCCTTTTTACCACAGCCGCACTTAAGACACATCGGAGCCGAGATCGCGCACAGCAACTACCCGGGCCATTATGGCCCGTACTCATGGGTATTATTCGATTTACTGTGGCCGGCTAGCGTGGGTGCCGATCGTCAACTGTGAACTGCCCCTGGCTGGCCACACCTTATGTTGGGGCTTATAGTCGGTTCACAGTTGCCGGCGAGCCTAACGCCGTAATGAGCTGCCTCGGCTATAGTCGGCCTTCTCGGTGGCTTATAATCGGCTCATTACAGTTGGCTTTAAGGGCCGTCGCGAGCAATGAGCTAACCCGCAGCAGAGGGATGCTGGAGCAAAAGTGTCTCATTGGCGAGGGCATAGATTCGCATAGTACCTGTTGGGTCTTGTCCAGGTGAAGTTGCGTTGTGGAGTGCTTTGAATAGAAATGCTATATGCTCAGGATTTTGTTCAATAGAAAAGGATAAAGTTAACAAGCAGCCAAGATACAAAGGAACAAGTTAAAAAAGAGACAAGGTTTTTTAAAGTGGTTCGGTATGAAAGTGCCTACGTCCACTGATTCTCTTTGTTAATTCACTTCATATGGGCAATACAAGTTAAGAAAAGTATCGACGGAGGTGTCGGATGTTCCATGCCCTCTGGAACACCTCTCCGTCCACTGTTGACAAAATATAGGCTCCGTTGTGGAGATCCTTATGAATTACATATGGTCCATCCCAGATGGGGTCTAGTGCTCCGGGGCGAGGGAAGATTCGCTTGAGGACAAGATCCCCTTCTTGTAAGGTACGATGCTTGACTTTGGAGTTGTATTGCGCTGCCACTTTCTGCTTGTGGGCTGCTGTTTTAAGGACTGCATCATTTCTTCTCTCCTCAACTAGATCCAAAGACATGTGGAGGAGCTCTTCATTCTCTTCCGGGTTATAGTGGATCCTACGGTGGGAAGGCACAACGGTTTCAACTGGGAGCATAGCCTCCGATCCGTAAGCCAAAGAGAAAGGAGTGTGCCCCGTTGATGTTCTGAAAGATGTGCGGTAAGCCCACAGTGCCGTAGGGAGTTCGTCCACCCAAGCGCCCTTTGACTTTTCGAGCTTCTTTTTGATCAGAGTCTTCAGAATTTTGTTGACTGCTTCGACTTGTCCGTATGCCTGGGGATACGCTACGGATGAGAAGCTTTTATGAATTCCGTGCTCTCGGCACCAGTTGGCGAATTCCTCGCTGTCAAACTGAAGTCCATTGTCTGATATGATTTTGTGTGGGACTCCATACCTGCACAGAACATTTTTGATCAAGAAGTTAATAACTTTTGCTGAAGATACTTTATTCAGAGGTTCTGCTTCCACCCATTTGGTGAAATAATCAACTGCCACTATAGCATATTTGGCCCCGCCTCGGCCCATCGGTAGCTCGCCGATTAAGTCAATTCCCCATATTGCGAAGGGCCAAGGGCTGGTCATTTGAGTAATCTCAGTTGTTGGTAGCCGTGGAATCTTAGCAAATTTTTGGCATTTGTCACACTTCTTGACGAAATCTAAGGCGTCCTTGCTTAAGGTGGGCCAGAAATATCCGTATCGGAGTATCTTTTTTGCTAATGTTTGCCCTCCGGTGTGATCTCCACAGCTCCCCTGATGGATGTTGGATAAGATTTCCTTGGCTTCCCTTCCGGCGACACACCTTAATAATGGGTTAGAGAACCCGCGCCGATAGAGGATGTCTTCTTGTATTGTATAGCGGGACGCTTTCCTCAAGATTTTCTTAACTTCATTACGCCCGTCGGGTAGTGTGCCACTTTGTAGGTAGTCTCGGATGGGAGTCATCCAAGTTGCTTCTTCGGTTGCAGTTATCAGATTCACTTGTTCAAAACTTGGGGCCATTTGCTTTGAGACGGTCACTGCCCCGAAGATGGTGATGTCTCTCACACTTGCTTGCTTTGCTAATTCGTCGGCCTCTCGGTTCTCCTCCCGAGGGATGTGTTTGACTAAGTAGTGGTCCAATCGGCTGAGAAGTAACTTGGTCTTCTTTAGATATGCTATGAGTCGTTCTTCTCGAGCTTGGAATTCTCCTAGTATTTGATTAACAATAAGCTGAGAATCGCTGTGAAGACACAAAGAATTGGCTCCGATCTCGATGGCAATTTCTAGTCCGGCTATCACTGCTTCATATTCTGCATCGTTGTTGGTGGCAGCGAACTCCAACCTTATAGCATAGTGCAGTTTATTTCCCCTGGGAGTGATTATTACAACACCTGCCCCGAGCCCTGTTCGTTCGACGCGCCATCCACAAAGAGATTCCATTTGATGTCTCCTGTTATTTCCAATTGCTCCTTATCTCCGTTGGTAGTGAATTCTGCAATGAAGTCAGCCATGGCCTGTCCCTTGATGGCGGTGCGAGGGTGATAGGTGATATCATACTGACTCAGTTCAATGCACCATTTAAGTAGTCGCCCAGAAGTGTCGGGGCGATGGAGTACCTGCCTCAGTGGTTGATCGGTCAGAACTTTGATGGAATGGGACTGGAAGTAGTGACGCAGTTTCCGTGATGTGATAAGTAAACAGTATGCTAGCTTTTCAAGTTTAGGATATCTGACTTCTGCCCCAGTAAACCTTTTGCTGACGAAGTAAACTGGCCGCTGTGTGCGGTTGTCTTCCCTTACCAAGGCAACGCTTAGGGCGTGAGATGACACAGCAAGGTATAGGTATAATTCTTCGCCTTCACTTGGAGTCGAGAGTACCGGTGGTTTCTGGAGGTGTTCGATTAGGTTAAGAAAAGCGGTTAAGCATTCGTCAGTCCATTCGAACTTTCCTTTGTCTTTCTTTAGAGCTTCGAAAAAGGGGACGCACTTGTCCGTTGCCTTGGAGATGAATCGGCTCAGGGCGGCCACTTTTCCATTTAGGCTTTGCATTTCCTTTCGGGTGGACGGTATCTTGATATCCCTTAGTGCTCAGACTTGTTCAGGGTTTGCTTCTATCCCCCGGGCATGAACGATGAATCCTAAGAACTTTCCTGATGACACTCCGAAGGAGCACTTTAGTGGATTCAACTTCATTCCATACTGTCGAAGTACCTGGAACATCTCGCCTAGGTGGCTTACGTGATCTTTGGCGTTTCGTGATTTCACTAGCATGTCATCCACATATACTTCCATAGTTCGTCCTATTAGCCCCGCAAACATCTTGTTGACGAAGCGCTGGTAGGTGGCTCCTGCATTTTTAAGTCCGAAAGGCATTACCTTATAGCAGTACAAGCCCCGGTCGGTGATGAAACTAGTGTCGTCTTGGTCGGGAGCATGCATAGGAATTTGGTTATATCCTGAGTATGCATCCATAAAGGATAGGAGTTCGTGCCCGGCTGTGCTGTCTACAAGTTGGTCGATTCTGGGAAGTGGGAAGCAATCCTTTGGGCATGCGTCGTTTAGGTTGGAAAAGTCAATGCAGGTTCGCCACTTCCCATTAGCCTTTTTTACCAGCACCGGGTTTGCGATCCATTCCGGGTAGATAGCTTCTCGTATGAAGTCATTGGCGAGTAGATTCTTTACTTCTTCATCGAGGGCTGCTGATCGCTCTGCCACCATACTTCTCTTTCTTTGCTTTACAGGCGCCTTGGTAGGATCAATGTTTAATACGTGGCATGCTATGTTGGGGGAGATTCCGGTCATGTCAGCGTGTGACCAAGCAAATACATCCAAGTTGTGGCGGAGAAAATCGATGAGTTGTTCCTTCAACTCGGTTTTTAGTTGGGACCCAATTTTCAACAGTCTACTTGAGTCGTGTTTGTCTACAGATATAAATTCCATAGCCTCTGCAGGCTCGGCGGTGGCCTCCTCCTCTTTGTCCCTAGGATCTAATTCATTGAAAGGGTCGCTGGTATATCGAAGAGGAGGGGCTTTCTTTAATTGCTACGCTTCTAGACTTTTTGTGCAGAGGGCAATCTCTACACCCTTCCCTTTATCCTTCCTGTGGTTGTTGCGAAGTTCAGTCACATAGCAGTCTCGAGCAACGTCCTGATCTCCTTCCACTTCCCCTACTCCATTTTTCGTTGGGAATTTCATCTTTAGGCACCATGGGGCTAAGACAATTTGGAAGTCAGACAAGGATGGCCTTCCCAAGAAGGCGTTGTAGGCCGACTGGTTTTCTATTAGCACAAACGTTTGTTTCCGTACAGCAGAGCGGGGATGGCTTCCAATCTCAACAAAAAGGTCCAGTTGCCCGAGGGGCATCTTCGCGTCTCCAGTGAAGCCGTGTAGTGGTTTATTGTAGGGGGATACATCCTTCATTGATAGCTTCATTTTGTCGAATGCGTGTTTGAACAGGATGTTTACCGAGCTTCCAGTGTCTACCAGGATTCGGTAGACTTCGGCGGGACCAAGTCGGGCAGAGATGACCATGGGATCCATGTGAGGGTACTGCCTTCCTTCTAGGTCACGCTTACCGAATGTGATGTCATTACTTTCTTTCCGCTTCGGGTGGCGCTCTTCTATAACCGAATTGACATAGTCTTTATTGTCTCTAAGCGACTTTCCGTATCTTTCCATCTCTTTCCAGCTTCTGTCTGCGATGTGTGGCCCTCCTGAGATGGTATGGACCACTATCTTTTCCTGACTAGAGCTGCTAGCGTTGCGGTTCCCTCTGTCGGCCCCCGGGGAGGGTAGCCTTGGGTTTTCATTGGCAGGAGCTGGGGTCCTGTCCTGACCTTTTACATAACGTTCCAGTTTCTTTCTTCTGATGTGTTCCTCAATCAGATCTCGGAGATGATGGCATTCGTTGGTATCATGCCCGTGAGATTCGTGGAAGCGGCAGAATTTTCCAGACTTCTGTGCGTTATCTGATTCCTTCTTGTACGGTGGGCGTTTGTATCTAACTTCGCCTTGGGTGGCAAGGAAGATATTTTCGACGGTCTCGTTCAAAGGAGTGTAAGTGTCGAATCTTGGTCCTGGCCGATATAGGCGCTTTTCTCCCTTCTTGCCCCCAGCATTGTCTCTGGAATCAGTTCTTCGAACCTCCCTTGCCACAGCAGGGGCGTTGCCATGGGTTGTCTTATTTTGCTGTCCTGACTGCCCCTCAACGGCAGCATCCTCAAGCCTCATGTATTTCCCAGCTTCATGGAAGAAATCGGGTAAAGTAGCTGGCTTTTCTTTTGTCAGCCTTCTAGCAAATTTAGTGTCCGGATGCACACCACTGTAGAGGGCCATTAGGATAAGCTTCTCATCGGCATCTTGGACTGCGGATGCTGCGGCGTTGAATCTGGTTAGGTATTGCTGCAGCTTTTCTCCAGGTTTCTGTTTGATGCTGGATAAGGAATAAGCGTCCTTGGGTTGCTCCACATGAATGCGGAACTGACTGATAAATTTTTCTTTCAACATTTCCCACGAGCTGATGGATCCTTGGGGTAGATGACAGAACCAAGAGGTAGCAAGATCTGCTAAGAAGAGCGGAAAGCATTTGCACAGTACTCCCTCTGTTGCTCCACTCATGAGCATATGCTGCGTGTACCTTTGTAAGTGTACAACGGGATCGGAGGTTCCTTTGTAGGGTTCCATTGTTGGCATCTTCCATTCTCGGGGGGTGATAGCAATTTCGATATTGCGGGCGAAAGGGCTGGTTACCCTAGCGCCTATCCCTCGATCTCTTTGCTCCCGTTGGACACACTCTCTGTATAAGCGTGCCATCCTTTCATCAGAACTTGGAGTAGATAGAAATGAGTTTGGTTCTGTTCTGTGGGATTGATTCCGTCCAGATGACCTGTAGGGATGGTATCGTCTATCATTCCTCATATTTTCCAGTGGCTGCCTTTGATCTTCTGGGAGCATGCTTGGGTCAGCTACAGTTGGCCCTTGCCTTGATCTCCCCCTGTTGGGTTCTGATCTAAGCACTTCCTCGGGTCCAACTTCGGGCTGGACTCTAGCTCGGCCCCGTTCACTGGCGTTTCTGTGGTTAGGCAGCATGACAGGCTCAGCTACAGTTGACCTTCGCCCGGTACTTTCCCTGTTGGGTTCGGTACCAAACGTTTCCTCAGGCCTAACTTCGGGCTGTGCTCGGTCTCGGCTCCTACCACGGCTACTTCTGCCGTTAGCTCCTTCGAAGAAGGGAGATCTTTGTTGTCTCTGAGATCCTCCAGACTGGGACTCGCCCCATGATTCAGTGTTGCGGTTGGATTCTTCAGCGTCCCTTAAGCGTGACATGAGATGGTCCACCAAGGCTTCCTGCTGGGATGTGAAGCGATTAGTTACTTCAACCACAATTCTGTCCAGATCTGCTCTAGTAATTGCTGCAGGCTGTTCTGTGGCAGGAGTAGTTGGGTTAGCCTGTTCTTCATTGGTTACTGTTGCTGGAGGAGGACGATTTTCTTGATTCGCGACAACTGGATCTGGAAGACTGCTGGATGCGATGTTCTTTCCTTTGCTAACATTTTTTTTCTGTTTGGGAGGCATGTTTTCCAAGTGGCGGACGATGCTGTTAGGAAAACTTGTTAAGCGGATGAAGCTGAAGCTTCGAGCTTCTAGTTCTCAGTGAAAGCACCAAAAATGTTTGCACAAAAAATGGACAAACACCTCGAAGTTGTATGATTTAGTAGCTCTTATGTTATTCTTAGTGATTTGAGTGATTTATGCAAATATATAAAAAACAGGGGCTAAACTGTAAAAAGACACGCAGATTTATAGTGGTTCAACCAGAATGTGCCTACGTCCACTTTATATGTTATTTCTCTTCTCTTATTCTGATTACAAGTACAAAGCTTTGATACAAGTAAAAGAAAGTTGTTTGAAAGTTCCTTCCGTGCTTGAGCTCTCAAACTTGTCCTCATTGTTGTACCCCTGCCCCTCTATTTATAGAGTGAGGTTGGGGTAGGGGTCTAGGATGTGTATAGTTGCTGATGGGCCTGGGCTAATGTGATCTGGCCTGGTACGTCTTGGTTCGTCATTGCTTGGTTCGGAGGTGGTTGGAGTGTAGAATGGACCGGCAGTTGCTTGGACCGGTGGTGGGATGGTGAGGTTGATCCGGTGTGGAGATGGTTCGGCATGGGCTGGTCCGGTTGGTTTGGCAGGAGGGTTGATCCGGTTGGTTCGGCAGGAGGTGGTTCGGTGGGAGTTAGGAAGGTTGGTCCGGTTATGGAGTTAGGAGAGGTTGGTCTGCCGAATGAGTTCGAATGAGGTCTGCCGGATGGGGTATGCCGAATGGGGTATGCCGAATGGGCCCTGGAAAACGAGAATGCCGAATGAATCAAGCTTCTTAGTCTCGAGGTCTTCTGGGTGAGAACACGCCCAACATACACTTAGCACTAAACGTCGAGGTAGGGAAACTCGTCTCCATCATGAAAGTTAAGAATGTACGACGAGTCAAGGTCTAGAGGTAACACTACCTTTACTTTTCCAGCGCTATTTTTAAATAAAGGATAGTACAAGTTTGAAATCGACGAGTGGTGGTGAGTATATGAAATTTAATTTCCATATATGATCATTTTTTTATCCCCGATAGTCGGTTTGTTGACTATCGATTTTAATATCCTTCTTTGGTCTCATCAAACTAAGACGATTTGGTGCTTATTTGGAGCATTGATATCCTTTATTGGAAAAGACAAAAACAAAAGGAGCAAGTGGGGGCCAAGCTATGTGGGGTTGCTTCCATTAAGATATTATCTCGTCTACTCTAGATTGGTTTTGGTAATATGCGCACTGAGATATGAAATAATCGAATAATCGGTAAGGTTGGTGAGGTTCGACTTGGAGGTTTTCGAGAACCATCATAGTTCTCAAGTATATTTTATAGGCATACTCTCGGCAAGGAGGGCACACCCTCCTAGTTATTGTTGGAAAATTTTCCTTTCCTTGTTTTTGATTCAAACCTTTGAATTTATTTCTTTCTTAAATGCATCAGGAAGTGTCTTGCGCATTTCGCAATGTTTAATTATTTATATCCTTTCTTGTATGCTAGGATGTTGTTCTTATGAGAGGAAACCCGTTCTATGTTTGGCGGTGTGGTCTCACATGTTGTTTTGCATATTCCAATTTTATTTGGAGTTTATTCATACCAAACATATTGTTTGACCCGAGTTGTTTGTTTTCCCCAAACTCTCGGCTACTCATTGCTATTTGAGTAGTCCGGAAGTAGTAGGTTTCTTTGGGATCTTTTGAAGATGGTGGTTGAGTAGGTGGCTCCTTATCTACCTTGTTATCTATTTCGGTAGTTATGTTTATTTATGTATGTGTATTTTTTTATCAACAAGTGTAAAGGCAGGTTGTTATAACTGCCTAGGCTGATGGTAGTACTTTTGTGTAACTCTGGTAACTCCATGTTAAGGAGTTACCTTATGTACTGTCATAGTGTTATATTATATTTAACCGTTGCATTATGAGAATCCTATCCGTTCGTTTATTTACCCTAAGACAACTCGTCTTTCAGATGCTTAGGCAATGGTACACAGATACCGTGGATATATTAAGTGTCGTTCCCAAGGGTCAGAAAGGTGGGTCGTCACGTTTGGTATCAAAGCTTTGGTTGGGCAAACACCTTAGCCTGATTAGGGTACAACTCATTAGAGATAGGGTAAGTGATGCCCTAGAATGATTTAACCTTAAGAGCATATTTGTAATTTTTATAATAATAATATCCAACCACTAATGTCTCAGTTTAGATACTTTGGTGTTGTTTCCTTAAACCATCTTAATATTTTTTTGTATTCTAAAGATTCATGTTATTTGTTCAGGTAATAGAAGATGAATACAAGAAGAGAGGAAGGAGAGGATCTAGAACTAGAATGGCCACCAATGACATGGTATCTAGAAATGCTACTATGCCAGCTGTAGATTCGATAGAGGAAGTGGTAGTGTAAGTTCAGCCATTATGAACTTTGCGGCTTGTGTAAGAATTTTACCACTTTGGGCAGGAAACCATTCTATGGAACTAAAGATATTCTTGGAGTGCAGATGTGGCTCCGATCTTGTAAAAGAATATCTGGAGATCTTCAGTTGGGAGACGTCGAGAAACTTGGGACTGCGACAACTCCAATGCTCGGCGATGGATTGGTAGGATTCAGTAATGGCCAATATTCTAGAGGAAGAATTTTCTTAGGCTCGGTTTAAGGAAGTCTTTGAAGCACAATTTATTTCAAAGGCCAGAAGAACTTGATTGTTTAGGAGTTTCATGGATTTAAAGCAATGTGATATAATGGTGGCGTAGTATGAGCATAAGTTCAATGCATTATCTCACTTCGGACCGGTATTAATAGACACACTACTTAAAAAGAATGAGATGTTTGTGGAAGGACTGGGGCTAGAATTCCATCATGAAATGACCAATCATGTCAATGGCACCTTCACCAATTTTATCAGCATGGCCTTGAGTTTTGAAGCTCTGGATAATAAGAAGGACGTCTAGAAGGGTGTAGTGCCAGCATAAGTGCCAAGCCATTGTCAGTTATACCAGTTGGAGGAAAGCAAAATTTCAAGCTCAAGTTTAAGGGAAACAAGAAGTGGACAGGAAAGAAACCCGAAGGTGGGGCTCTAGCATAGAAAAAGCAGCCCAACTTGGCCAACGTTCTTTGTTTCAAGTGCAACAAGATGCGCCACTTTGCAAACCAGTGCACAATTACCACTTGTTTCAACTATGGCCAGCAAGGGCACATGAGAAATGAGTGCCATTTCCCAAAGAAGGGGTTTCAAAGGCAGTTTTACCATGGAATAAATACAATCCACTTCAACAGATCAAAAGGAGAAGCAAGTGTTGCATGGTATATCATCCATTTTAATATTCCTATAAAAGTATTACTTGATACCAATGCTTCCCATAGTTTTATTTCGTATGACCTAATGAATAAGATAAACCTTAAATATTTTATTCTAAGCAATCCTATTTGTGTGTCAAACCCAATTGGGGGTCCGACAGATCTTGACACTATGTGTCTAAATGTGCCTCTTTCTTGTCAAAATCATCCATTTCCTTTTGACCTGTTTGTTCTTGGGTTTATGAGTTTGGGAATGTTGTTGAGAATGGATTGGTTATTGAAGTTTAGAGCGATCTTGAATTATGATCACAGGATTGTCAGAGTAAGTGATGCTGGAGATGTTTGTGTGGATATATGTTGTGAAAAGCTTAACGAGTTAACAGTTTTCTCTATTCACTCGAAGTGGCTAAAGAAGATCTAAGAGATGTACCGGTTGTTGGGTTTTCACTAACATTTTGGATGAAGAGCAAGGTTTGCTTCCTCACCATGAAGTAAAGTTCCATATTGATTTGGTTCCAGGAACCAGACCTATTTTACAACCTCCTCGTAAGTAGGCTCTGAAAGAAAGAGGGAGTTAGTAGGCCAGACATTTGACTTGTTATAGAAAGGTTTGATCCGACGCAGCACCTCGAGTTGGGTATCGCCAGTCGTCATTGTTACAAAGGCGAGTTGTTATCTAAGGTTATATGTAGACTACCTGGAGTTGAACAAGATGACTATCAAGAATAAATATCCTTTACCAAGGATCGACAATATGTTTGATCAGCTCCACGATGCTCGGATATTTTCTCAATTGGATCATTCCACTGGTTTCCACTAGTTAAGGGTAGCAGAGGAGAGTGTGCCCTTAACAGCCTTTAGAACTCCGGTTAATTTTTATGAGTTGTTAGCTATGCCATTTGGGCTGACTAATGCACCTGCTTATTTTGTGGACTTAATGAATCGGGTATTTAGAGATGTTCTTAATAAATTTGTTCTTGTCTTTATTAATGACATCTTAAATATTCGAAGACGGACAAGGTCATAATTAGCATCTCCATATCATACTAAATACCTTAAGGAGCCATGTGTTGAAAGCCAAGTTTTCTAAGTGCTATTTCTGGAAATCTAAAGATAGGTTTCTAGGATGATCAAGCATTCAATGGATTGAAGGAGAAGTTGACTAGCACTTCTGTTTTAACCATTCCTGATGGGAGCGAAGGTTTAACCATCTATACATATGCTTGTGGAATCAGACCGGGACCAGTTCTGATGCAACATGCGATGCCTATGCGAGTCGACATCAAAAGCCACATGAGAAAAATTATGCTATACATGATTTAGAGCTTTTAACTATTGTCTACGTACTTTAGATTGGACGCATTACCTTTTGGGTGAAAGGTTCTAGTTATACATGGACCACAAATCCTTAAAATATCTCTTTACCTAGAAGGATTTGAATTTGAGGCAGCGTAGATGGCCGGAGTTTCTCGCTTCTTATGATCTGGAGATTTTTTATATCCCTAGGAAAGCAAATGTCATTGCTGATGCACTGAGTAGGAATGTCGCAATGGTTAAAAACTTAGAAGCCAGCTATGATGGAAAGGATTGCATCTAGTCAAGGGGCAGATCCTATTTTAGCTCGACTAAAGAAGAACGTTGAAGAAGGTGCTATTTAAAGCATTGAGATTGATCCCTGGGGTATATTGAAATTGAACGGGCGTATATGTGTTCCAAACATTGATGGAATTAGGCAAGAAGTGTTAGCCGAAAGCTACCATTCAAAGTTATCTTTTCATACAAGATGTTCAAGATATGAAGAGGGTATTATGGTGGAAGGGGATGAAGCGAGATATTTTGATCTTTATGAGTCGTAGTGCAAACTGCCAGCAAATTAAGAGTGACTAGCAGAAGTCAGCTGGATGCTTTAGCCACTTGAGATCCTGAAGTGGAAGTGGAAGCAAATCTCTATGGACTTTATTGATGGGCTTCCTAGGTTGAGAAGTGGTAACAAAGGCATTTGGGTTATGATCGACTGACTAAAGGTGCCCATTTCATTCTTGTTAAACCGACTAGGACTGCTACAAGTCTGGTGAGCTTGTATGTGAAGGAGATTGTAAGACTCCATAGTATACCATGTAGTATTGTAAGTAACCAAGACCCAATATTCACTAACAGGTTCTGGAGGGACTGCAAACTGCTTTAGGCACCGAGCTAAGTCTAAGTACATCTTACCATCCCCAGACAGATGGGTAGATGGAGAGAGTGAACCGGATCTTGAAAGATTTGTTGCAAGCATTTGTTAAACCGACTAGAACTGCTACAAGTCTGGTGAGCTTGTATGTGAAGGAGATTGTAAGAGTCCATAGTATTCCATGTAGTATTGTAAGTGACCAAGACCCGATATTCACTAACAGGTTCTAGAGGGACTGCAAACTGCTTTAGGCGCCGAGCTAAGTCTATGTACAGCTTACCATCCCCAGACAGATGGGCAGATGGAGAGAGTGAACCGGATCTTGAAAGATTTGTTGCAAGCATGCATTCTCAACTTCGACGGTTCTTGGAAAGATCATTTACCCTAAGTCGAATTCATTTACAACAACAAATATCAAGAAAACATTGGTATGGCCCCTTTTGAAGCTCTTTATGGTTGTCTGTGCCATTCTCGTTCATGTTGGGTTAAGTCGGGTGATAGAATTGTTTGTGGACCCAACATGATCTTAGAAGCCAGTGAGAAGGTAGCTAAAATTAGAAGAAAAATAAAGGAAGCACAGGATTGGAAGAAGAGTTATGCGGATCAAAGGCGTTAAAAGGAATGATGATTTTGGGTTGTACCAAGTCTAAAACCAAGCAGATTTATTTTTTGTCCCATATTTTTTATTATATTATCTTTCCATCTATTTTTTTCTAAATATGAATCTAAATTTTAAATTCATCGAAAGATAATTTCAATTTATCTTTTAATACAATTGTTATATGACAAGTTGTCCTTTTTATCGGATAACTACTGATTTGACTACTTCCCTAGGGATCAGCAAATTTCCTTTACCAACTATATGAGACGAAAAGTGATAGGCAAGAGAGTGATTTTCCTGAATTTCCTAAGCCATCTCAATTTTCCTATTTGATGGAATTGAAAAGACTGGGTAACCATGGATGAATTGGACAGACTAAGGAGCCTACGTAACTTAGTGCCCTTGGGGCTACCTTTCTGTGTCAACAACCGTAACTCGAGCGCATCCGACTACTATCAACCTACTCTAAGGATCTAGAGTGCTCAGTTGGAGATTCGTCATTTGTGAAAGTTTCTCCATTAAGAAGTGTTGTGAGGTTTGGGAAATTAGGGAAGCTAGCCTCTCGTTTTATTGACCCTTTTTCCATACTGGACTGGGTTGGTAGACTTGCATATAAAATGAATTTACCAGGTTGATTATCAGATGTGCATAACTTTTTTTTTGTATCTCGTTTACGTAATTATATATACGACCCTTCAACGATAGTGAAACCGGCACAACAAGTTGATTTGGAAGTTCAGCCTAAGCTAACCATTCTTAGGTGGCCTATTCGTATCATCACTCGAGATATAAAGTGATTGAGGATGAAGGTTGTGAATCTTTTTAAGGTTCAGTGGACTGGAGATGATAGAGATTGTACTTGGGAAACCGAGGACTATGTTAGGGATTCTTAACCCAAGTTATTGTTGTAGTAGTTTGTATTTTGTTATATCTTTTTAGTGTACCCACCGGTTGTGGTAGAGTCACTTTCTTTGTACCTTTTGTTGTATGAGATCATTTGGGTTTCTTTTGATACCTTTTTTGTGTGCGATTAATTTTACGGACCAAATTTCCTATAAGGAGGGGAGGACGTAACGACCCATAGTTTAATCACTTTGAATTTGAATATTTAAATTATTTAAATATTTAAATCAATGATTTTATAACTCAAATAGACCTATTTTTAGTAATAACTAATGATGGTAAAGGTTTTTCAAAATTTAGTTTACAAAAATCAGTAGTTGGGAAAAAAATCGAAAATGTGACTGAAAATCGTTTTTTGGATTTTCGGCTTTTTATCGACCAAAAGTTGTTGAAATGTGTGGTGTACAATAGTGTACATGTGTACACGTTTATATAAATAACATATGCTTTTATTAACAATATGATTTGATTTTAATTTGGTTTAAAAATATAATTAAGATATTAATAAGAAATTTGACTTTTTTGATATAAAAATATAACAAAGTACAAGGTATCTTCACAAAGTACATTTGTATTTGTGAATAGGAGATGATGGAGTGTAGCTATGGACTTTCGTGTGGAGCAAGGGGGAGGTGGTGATGTATCCACTTTTGGGTGGATGGTATGGAATATTATATTAAGGGGGGTATTTTGGTAAATTACCATCTCCATTTTCTATAAAAGAAGCACCGCTTTCTCATTTTCATTTTTTACTTCATTTGCATTTTCTTATTTACCTTCTTTCCTTCTCTTCTCTCCATGCATGGAGTTTAGTTTGTAAAATTTCAAAAGTTGCCTCTTATTTTTCACTTTTACTTAAGAAAAATTGCTAAAACTTCTTTAATTCTTCTCTATACCACTCCTCCACCAAAGGAAGACCAAAAACCACCTAAACTAAGCCTTGGCTAAGCATTACACTACCTTGGCCAAACCATATTGACCCCCATAGCCCCTTAAAAGTCGAGTCCGTCCAAGACAAAGCTAGGCTCGTGTGTTGGTTGCAAGTTCATGGTAGCTTTGGTTTAGTTTGAGCTTGTTTCGGTGAGTAAAGCTTCCTTTAAAACCAAGTTTTAAAATTTACAATTTGTTGTTGTAATCATAGTTAATTACTTTTGTTGTTAGGTATTTGTAATGATTATTATTTTTTTGACTCCCACTTGGAAGCGGATGGAAGATAGTAGGGGACTTAAATTGAAGTTAAAGTGTTGGAAGCGAAATGGTCACTACGACACACTTAGAATTGCATAATAAAGATTTTACAGAGGACTTTTGTAGAGAGACCCTAAAGGGGTTCTTGCCTGTAATGATTCAATTTCATGTCATGTTGTTTATAAAAAATGAATGTATATGACACATAGCTTGTTTCCATGAAATTGTTGTTATAACGGCTATCGCTATACCGAAACTTTGGAACATCATTCCTCTTGAAATATTTTGTGTGTGATCTCGTCCTTAGGTTTTACAAAATAAATATTTGGTTGTGCTTTGGTACTTTTAAAATGTTGTTTGAACCAAGGTTTGAAGTAATTTTGATTTACAAAACAAGTTTAGAAGTTATGGTCCATATAGCGATAGTTGCTATGGATGCAGTTCAGAGATATTTTATTTTTTGTAAAGTATAAAAGGTTATTTACAAAACATTTAACTGTTGTTTCAAAGTTTGTACAAGGGTATTACAACTTCCATAACTTGTTGTTTGTTAAAAATCTAAAAATCTGAAAAGCGCGTTCCGTTCACATTTTCAATTTTCCATCGAACTACCCATTTATGTAAACAGAATTCAAATATAAATATTCTAATATTAGATATAAATTAAAAGAGGGTTATTAAATTATTAAAACCATTAATTGAATATATAAAATAAATTAAATATTCACAAATTAAAGTGATAAAATTCTGGGCCGTTATATTCTCCCCACTTAAAAGGAATTTTGACCCAGAAATTTCCATTTCAAACAGCAAAGAAGAAACTAGTAAGGACTTAACCAATTTACTTTCTATATTTGTTTATGAAAACATATTCAATAAACACCACTTAAGTTTAAGTCCTCTAGAATACGCTATTATACCCTAGGGGTATATGTTACTGTTTGAATCAAAACCTTTTCATTTTGAATCTATTTCATTGAGTAAACTCAAGATCCGAATACCTGTTTTTTATTTAAAAATCCCTTTTTGAAATGATACTATATATTTTAACCATAGAAATATCTATATATATATATAGCCTGAGTAACCCAAAGTGATACTAACGAACTGGGTACTACAAAATAGTATCATATATTCCCTGAACAAGAAGGGTAATACTTAAAAGAAGTGATTACCAACATAACACATCTCTTTCCCCCTTTTTAGTTATTTTAGGGCCACTTGAACTAGTTAACATAAAAATACTTCATCTATTCTTAAAATTCCACCTTTTAAACAATACTGTATATATTTCCATAAAAATAGTTTTAACAAATCTCAATTTCCAACTTGCTTTGGGTTCGTTTGGATTTGAACTCGTTTCGATCGTACAATAATAAAGGGAATAATTTACTAAGTTCCCTACAACGTTCACCTAGGCAGACATCCGACCATCACAAGAATATTATTTAGATCATCACAAAACAAACCGAGGCTCATTTTCCAAACCAATCCAAAGAAAATATTCGTTACTTGAAAATTTCCTTTCCAAAATAAAAATATTACTAACTTTTTTCCATAAAACATTTGAAATCTTCTTCAAGGATCTAGGATTTAAATCCTCAAAACCTTTTATTTATGAAATACATTGTTATAAATCAAATTTATATAAAATCACTTCTTTATACAAAATCATTTCTCAAATATTTATTCCAAAAATATTCTAGCTTTCTTTTAATAAATATCTTTTATTAAAATTAAATTTTAACCCAACATTAGCATCAAATGCCTTATAGTCAAATTATGAAACTTAATTCATTAGGTGTTCGTTTCAATGTTCCTACAATTCTATCTACCTAACCCATGTTTAAGGAAAGAAAATTTACAAATGAATCCACAAACACTAGTTAATGCCCACATTGGGTGAGGATGACTAATCAAACCCTAAATAACAGTAACTGAATATTATCATTTCCTAACAAACAAACACATCAAAAACTATATTAACTTTTGAAAATTATCTTTTTATACATAAAGTATACTCCTAGGTAAAATTATTTAATTTACCAATTTAAAATAATACTATGTCGGTTGGCCTTGTTCAAGTGTTTAGAGATCGCTATCAGTAACTTTAGCTAGTCGCATTGACCGGAATCCATATACCACTCAACAGATGAATCATCACAATATAAAACATTTTATGGCATTAACAATTACACACTCTTACACACACACACTCAGACTCATTATAGGGTGTCACTAACCCTATCTCTAATGAGTTTACCCAATTGGGGGCAAGGTTCTCACTTAACCCTAAGCTCTGATACTGTAACAAACCGCCTTTTCAGCCCTCAGAAGTCGACACTAATACATCCACGGTATTCACGTGTCGAGCATCTAAGTGCTGAAAAGATAGATTGTTGGAGAAAAAAGAAAAGACAAAACAAAATATCATAATATGATGAATATAATATCCAAATTATCTCTTTACAAAAGAAATTCCATTAATACTCAAACAGCATTAAAGTCTAAATTATGATCAGTCTAGATAGTTATAACAGTGTATCCTTATAATTGTTGATAAACACAACCAATAAAAACAGCGAAATAAAAATACGAAAATACGTCTTAGGCATCCAACCCGTCTCCTGCAGTTCCAAGTGTCCAGCTAAATCTGAAAATATGCTCGGGCTGACCCGAGCATTATAAGAAAATTAACGCCCGGATTAGTCTAGTAAAACCAGTATGAGAAACTCAAATCATAAAGAATTTTTGTATCTTATAAAACCTTTCAAAAATAAAGGTATCTCATATGACCACGCCGCATATAAACAAGGATGGGTTTTTACCTTACGATACCGAAAACATTTCATAGAAAATCTAATGATACTAACATAAATTATGAATATAGCTTGAATGCTTATATCTGTAACAACCCATATTTTTACCAAATATTTTAAAATTAAATATATTTGAAAACTTTGATTTTTAAATCATTTTTAGATTGAAATATTGGAATTTGCCAATGTAATTTTGGATTTTTTTGTAATTTATTTTCCAAATATAACAAAACAATTATTTTCTGAAAATTTTATATTTTGGTCAACTTTGGTCAAACTTTGACTTACAGTTGAAATTTTTAAATTTGAATTTTAAATTTCTAATCTTTTTCTTTTAAGCTGTATTTAATTCTGATATTTGTCCTGCTTTTCGTTTCGTCAAATTTTGTTTTGTACTTTTTAAATTTGATAAATTACAGTGTTTTACACACAATTATTTTCTGTAATTTTATTTTCTGATTCCTATGTTCATTTCTATATTTTATTTCCTATTTTATTTTGTTTAGACTCTTGTTTTATTTATTGGATTTTATTTTGATTATCTATTTTTAAATGGCTTGGAAATTTGAAGAGACATAGGTTACATGTTTTAATTCATGCCTTTTCATTTGCCTAATCACTCAACCAATATCCTAGCCGTTCATTACTTGTTTGGCCATGCATTTCTATTTTCAATTCACGTACAAAACTCCTCAAACTTCTCATTTCTCATTTGCATTCTCCTGTAGAAATTATGGTAAGTTTCCATGGATTCTCCTCTTTCTCTTTTTCCATTTTTCTTTTATTTTTCTTTTGTTTTCTTCATCAAGTGCTCGGCCTCCACCTATATTTTCGACCACATCTCCTCTCCACCTCCTCCATGACCGGCCAACACCTCTACACCACCACTCCAAAAACCAGGCCGTGACTCCTTGAAGGCAAAACTCCACTAAAAGCAACATAAAATCCATCACAAGCCAATTTATTCACCACTTCTCCTCCATTAGCCTCGGCCACACCAAACAACTCCACCTTGTATTGCTTTGCCGTGACTTATTCCATGCCTAAGCCGTGCCTATGTGACCACTTGACCCAAATAAGACCATGGCCGAACCTATAGGTGAACCCAAACCCCTCTTGCCTTGCCTCCTTGCATTCCAACCCCTACCTTTTCATATTCCAATGCTTTGCCTTTCATTTTCTAACCATGGTCGTGCATATATGCTTCATAACCATGATGGCCGAGCATGCTTTGATGATGGTCAAGCCCGTTTTCTTAGTGGCCGAGCCCACCTACCTTGGTAGAGTCCACTTTGTTTCATTTTGATTTATATTTTCACATTGTTTTGATGTATTGTTATGTGTTGAATCATATTCTTATATATGTGTTGTAATTGTTTGTTACAAGATTTGGATTTTGGCTCTTCATCCACTCAAATCTATTCGTGATTTGTCGTGCTTTTCGGAGTGTAGTTGTGTGTCTTGAATTGTCATCTCTAACTCTAGAAAGTGAGTTATCACTCTCGACATTCATACTTATATATTTTGTGAACGATGACAAGTGGATGTGTAGTATTGTTATGCTATGTTGATATAAGTTCATATATGCCTGTGATATGATTATATGATGTTATAACCTGATTATATACCTGTTACAACAACTAATATGCCGTGCTATACTTTACTATTTCTTTATATTTCTGTTTCTCACACTGCAAGTTCCCTGTAGAATAGAATCACTATGGATTGAAATGATACATACCCGAATGGATATTAGAATAAGGTAAAATCGTTATGAGCTGAAATGATAGGCTCAAGCGATTTTTATCTATTTTGTTTGACTTGGGATTGCGGGTTTGAATTGATAGAACCCGGATTTTTCTTATTAAATTACGGATTGAAATGATATATTATCCGTATCACTTGACCTAGGATAGAAAATATTATACAGACCCGTGGTTCAAAATTTTTAAGTATTTGGAATTTAAATTTTCTGAGATTTTAACTTAATTTGGATTTAAATGATTTAAATAAATTTTATAGTGATTTTATGTAAGTTAAAGTGTATAAGCAAATTAATGATTGAAAATGTAAATTTTGATTTGACTTAATAATTTAAAATTTAGTGTTAAATGGAATTTTAAGCTTAACTTAGTGATAAGAATATTTTATTTATGAAATGGGTATTTTAAATAAAGCATTAAGTTATTTGTTAAAATAAAAGTTAAGTAAATTAATGTATTTTGACTTGATAAATGAATTATAATTTAAATTGGATATTGGTTAAATAAATGTTATTTTATTAAAAATTATAAGTTAAGTAATATCCAAATATATAGTTTTGAAAAGTGAAATAAGTTTGATAAGTTAAAAATGGGAAAAGTTGAAGATATATTGTTTTTAAATTGTTATAGTAAAAACTTATAATAGTATTTGTAGCATTTCTGAAATGCTATGGGTTTCAGATATCATTCTATAAGTGCTACCGTTGCTGAAATTTAACTGTTTTGTAATACTAATATATCTACTGCAGCAGTTTATAAGTGCTGCTGTTTCTGAAATTTAACAAAGTACTGAAATACTAAAATACTTACTGTAGCACTTTGTAAGTGCTGTTGTTTCTAAAGCTGAACAGTTTTGAAACTAATATACCTACTGTAATACTTTATAAGTGTTGTTGTTTCTGAAATTGAACTGTTTTAAAATAATAATTTAGCTACTGTAATACTTTATAAGTGCTGTTGTTTCTAAAATTGAACTGTTTTGAAACTAATATACATACTGTAGCACTTTGTAAGTGTTGATGTTTCTGAAATTGAACTGTTTTGAAACTAATATACCTACCGTAGCACTTTGTAAGTGCTGCTGTTTCTGAAATTGACAATGTTTTGAAATACTAATATATCTACTGTAACACTTTATAAGTGCTGCTGTTTCTGAAAATACAATGTTTTCGAAATTGGTGTAATTGAATGAATGAACTCAGAAAATGCTATAATTCTAGAAATTGAATATTGATTTGAAAGTATATTGAATTTAAATTAAATGGTTAAATGAATATGTTATGATTTCAAAGATATGATTTCAAAGTGTTATGAATTTCAAGGTTTTGATTTCCAAAGCGTTTTGATTTTTAAGACTTATGATTTTGAAAGTATTATAACTTTGGAAAGTGATATGATTTTTGAAATAGATATAATTAAAGAGAAAATGGTATTGTTTTGATATGGTTAAAAATAGATATGCTTTGATTTTTGAATATAAACCATTTTGAAATTTATAACAACGGGTTATAATAACGATTGGTTGTTAAAGAGACCGGGATCAGATATGGGCATACTCTTTGTCGATATCGAAAACCACTTTAACAACCGTGTACGCGGTGGAGATTCCAGAATGAAGTAGGATGGTGGCGACGATTCCTATTGAGGTATATATGTGGACCCGACTCTCGTGAGTTGGCATAAGGTGGCTAAAACAGGAGCGATTGACGGGCCAATGAGGTAGCTCCTCTGATCGGACACATTCCGTCGTATACTATTCTATTACTTTATGATTGATTTGATGGCCATCCTCGATTTTTGATTCGGGAGTGTTTCCTGAGGAGGGCGGTAGTGGCTACTATGCGTTACCACCAGCCCGGATGCGTAATTGGTATATCTACCCTGGCATTGCCTAGTTGTGCCGTGTCACCTACCCTAGCGAGCCTTGTACGAGTTTGGTTTTGTGCCGTAGCCTGTGGAGTATTTAGGGTAGCCTCCCGATCTGGAGGTACGCTGATACTAGATAGACTACTGGGACTATAATGTGTTAAGGTGGAAAATGTAAAGCCTTAACGCTATTTAAAAGTAAGTTTATTTTACTATTAGACATTATTATAATTACGTATATTACTACATAGTAGATAGTTTAACGGATCCTTAAAGGATAGGCGATCCCAAGCATCCTTTAAGTTACTTATGCATTTTATTACAGTTCACTTGAGTTGGTTTACATTGTATAAGTATGTATGTCCTGACTCGAGTGTTTTGTGTTTTGCTTTACGCTCGGGTCAGACTGAGTTGTACCAGTATTCGAGACTCACCTTTGGAGTTGGAGCTTCGCTTGGATCCATCCATTGATTTTGCTTTCAGTCATTCAGTTGATTCCAGTGATGTATTCAGATCTTGTATTTGACTATTGTATTGAGACATCTTTGTATCCGTGACTTTTGTTGTATCTTGTTAACTCTGATGTATACATATATAGTAGCTTCATGAAGTACTATTCTTGGTTTCCGCTGCACTATTGTTATATTACTCTTTGTCAGTGATTCTGTGATTATTTATTTACTGTATATTTTGAGTTTTGCCAAATTTATATTTACAATTCGGTATTTTGAGCAATTCAAGTCCGACATGTGCGGATGCGAATAGTTGAAAATATCGGGTCGTTACATTTGGTATCAAAGCTCTGGTTTTAGGAAAAACTCAGTATATAGAGTAGATTAAATTACGGAATCACTTTCGTTCGAGCTTGAATTCCTTCTTCTTCGATCCGGTTTCCTTTGAATTTTGGAATGTTCCCTCGGTTCCAAATCCATTCTTGTCTTTCCCTATTCATATTCTTCCGAATTTTTGAGTATCCCATAGCCCCACTATATGATTTGTAAGGAAGTGAAACTCCTTACAATAGGCATTGATTCACCGGAGATTTCTGTATCCTCGGTTTACAATGCTGCTATCTCTTGCGATATTCAAATTCTATCTCTGGCGATCGGATGTCGATTTGCCTCTGAATTGTACCACGATCTTATTTTGAAGTCACGGTTGGCCGATTAAGGTTGCCCGTGATTTATATAAGTCTAACCATTCTCTTCTAAATCTATTTATCTATCTATAGAGCTTATCTTCTAGTTGAATTCTGTTGGTTGGATCACTCTACATTTGAACCTCTATCCTTGAATCATCTGGTGAGGGAGTGTATTTTGTATATTGTTATTAATATTAAAATGTTTTATAGTTTGTTGTTTGAGTTGTTGATGTTGGTTTTGATTTTCGATCGATTCGTCTGATCAACGCTATCGATAGGAATTCCAAAACACTTGAACATAGAAAACTGACACAATATTATTTTCAAATTTGGTAAATGAAATAAATTTGTATGATTATATTATAAATATATATAAGTAAAATTTCCTGGAATTTAATAAGTTAAATATATTGGTTGTTTGAAATGATAATATTTGATTATCATTTATTGTTCTATAAATGAATTTATAAACATGGTTTATGAATTGATTTAGGATTGAAATGAATTTAAATCAAGAATTTGAGAATTTAATTTCCGATAATTTCAAACTCTGGTTTTAAAGTTTTAAAAGGTATACTATTTAAAGTATTCGTTTCAGAGAATTATAAAATGTTGAAATCAGTACTCTCTTCGTTTGTCGCTGGAAAATAATTTCGGTGATGACTGCAGCATCATCGACATTCATTTTCGAGTTTCGAAGTGGAAAGGCTATTCTGTGGCTTTGCTACACTTTTGTTCGAAGATAAATTTTAATTAAATTTCTTAAGTATGATTTGATTTATATATATAGGTATATTATTTTAATTTGATTTGATTTGATATATGTAGTAAATATATTTATCTTTAAATGGTTTGAAGTGAATCAGAAATTTAATTCTTTAATTTATATTAAAGGATGATTTTAATTATAGATAAATTCAATATTTTTGAATAAATATTTAAGTATAAATAATTGAATTGGGAAAAAATTTCCTGTATAATCCTCTATTGCATTCTAATATAACTTACCTTAATTATTCATAAGTTAATTATGTAATGGAATTTTATACAATATAAAATGATGATAAAGAAATTTTAAATAATTTGAGTGGTTATTATTAGTGTGATCAGAAGGGGCACTATGCTAATTGTTGCCCTGCTTCAGTTAGTACTGCTGTTCTTCCTTCTACTCCTGCTCCTAGTGATACCCAAGGTACTCTTCGGGGCACCTTTCCTTTATTTTCAGTATCCTGTTCATGTTTCATTTGATTCTGGAGCTTTCCATAGTTTTAGATTTGTAGATCTTTCTGATAAGTTTGAACATCTCCTTTCTCCTGAGTATGTTCCCGAACTTTTGTGTGTTTCTAATCCTGTTGGGTTCCGCAAACCTTAGTAGGATTTGTAGAAGGGTAAAACTCTTCTATTCTGGCCATCGTTTCTGGTAACTCTTTGGTTATTCAGTGTCGTATGCCTCAGGATTTTTCTGGCAGTTTCGTTTATTCTTTTGATTCTTCTCCTGGTGATCGTTATTCGACTCTTGTGGTCAAACTCTATCCCGATGTATTTGGTGAAGTCACTGCTTTACCTCCTAAGCGGGAAATTGAATTTTGTATCGATCTTATTCCTGGAGCTATTGTTTTCTCTCAGCTTGATCTTGCCTCAGACTTTCACCAGCTCAGTGTTACTGTGGAAAGTATTCCCAAGACTGTTTTCCGTACTGAGAATGGTTTCTATAAATGGTTAGTTATGCCTTCTGGTTTGACTAATGCTCCTGCTTTCTTTTTGATCTAGTCTTTGTTTATGATATTCTTGTCTTCTCTAGTCTGAAGAAGAGCATGACTCTCATTTGAGCTTTGTTCTAGAGACTCTTAGGAGTCATCAGTTGAAAGCTAAATTCTCGAAATGCCATTTCCGGAAGGATGAAGTCCGATTTCTTGGGCTTATTATTTCTGGTAATGGAGTTCTGTTGATCCAGTTTTGATCGCTACGATCAATGTGAATCTTCTTTTCCTTTCTTTTTCTCTTTATCCTTCAATCATTCTGTCTTTTCTGTTGTCCTTATATCTCTCCTTATTCTGTAAAGGATTGGGAAACTCCTAGGACTCCAATTGATATTCGTAGTTTTTTGGGCCTCTCCGATTATTATCGGAGATTCATTGAGAATTTTGCTCGGATTGCTGCACATTTCCTTGCTTTGACTCATAAGAATGTTAAGTTTTACGAGAGTATTTGAGTTATGGTAGATAGACTGACCAAGTCTGCTCATTTCATTCCGGTCAAGTCTATTCGCTCTGCTTCCTGTTTGGCTGAGATCTATGTGAGAGTGATTGTTCATCTTCATGGGGTTCCTATCAGTATTGTTTGTGATAGAGATCCCATATTCATCAGTCAGTTTTGGAGAGTTTTCTGGAATCTTTGGGTACTCACTTGAATCTGAACACTACTTACCATCCACAGACCGATGGTCAAACAGAAAGAGTGAATCAGATTCTAGAGGATCTTCTTCGGGCTTGTGTTCTTGATTATGGAGGATCTTGGGAAAATCATCTCCATCTTATCAAATTTACCTATAACAACAGTTATCAGGTATAATTTCAATTTTCTGTTTTACCTTGTCTTTAATCCTCTATCTATCTTATTTTATCTTTTATAACCAGGCTAGTATTGCAATGTCTCCGTTTTTTGCTCTTTACAGACGACCTTGTAGATCTCCATCTTGCTGGATTAAACCCGGTAATCATTTGGTTTGTTGGTCCTTTCTGCATCTTAGAGAGGGTTGGTTCTTTGGCTTATCACATGGATTTGCCTGAGAAGTTTTCTGGGATGCATATGTATTCCATTGTTTCGCATCTTTGTCGGTATCTTCAAGATCCATCTCTTATTGTTTCGCCTTTTGCCCTCGAGAGTTTGGATATTGAATCAAACCTTACTGTCGAGAGAAAGCCACTTCGTATTGTCGATTGAGGTACGAAGCAGCTGAGAAGGAAATTTGTCATCATGGTCATAATGCAGTGTTGAACTGATGATCGGAATTGTACCTGGAGACGAAGGAGAGCATGTGTGCTTCGAATCCGGAATTGTTTATTTCAGGTGCTATTCATTGTTTATCTTATCTTTCTTTGTTATTTCGTGTCTCGTTCCTTTTCGAGGACGAAAAGTTTTGAGTGGGGGAGAGTGTAACAACCCATATTTTTACCAAATATTTTAAAATTAAATTTATTTGAAAACTTTGATTTTTAAATCATTTTTAGATTGAAATATTGGCTTTTATGATTCGTATATATATATATATATATATATATTCAAGCTGGTATCGACATCTACTCATGGTTGACTTTGACTATCATGGCAAAAGCTGATTGATACCATAGTGCCTTATTGATGAATGACTCCGTTGAAGAAATGAAGATAGAACCCAGTGTTGACCAACATCGAAGTCATCAAAGCTGTGGCCAATATTATCGCCGATGCTATCATCAAAGCTGATAATGATGCATGTCGATGATGTTGAAAGTAAGACAATTCCCCTTCTTCCTATGTTGTTCAACCAAGAAAACAATACCAGGATGACGATGTCAAACTCGAGCCTACCGAAGACATAAGAGGCGGAGTGAAGCCGCTTTATGCCAATACCACACAATATCGACGCCACTTGTCATCAATGTTCCATAATGCTTCCAACCGATGCTGTCGGCGTCAATCAAGAGCATTTCAATACATAAGAATGCCACGTGTCGTAAGCTATTGATCGATGCCATATTTCATGAGTGTCATTGTCACACAACATCCCTGCTATAGGATGATGAAGGTCATACAAAGAGGGAAGAATAAGATCATTTGCAAGAGAAAATTCAAGAGGATTTAGTGTATTTTCCTTCATAAGTTGTAAGATCCCCTATTTTGAGGCCCAAAGCTAAGCGCTACAGATGCTGCAGTCATCTATAGTATTAACTTTCAGTGAAAAAGTACAGTAATGTTAATGGTATCCATAATATCAGAAGCACACGAATATGAAATAAAATCAACATAGATTTCAAAAACAGCTTTTCTGATTACATTACAAATCAATGTTCTATATTCAATTACATAATCCCAAAACGATTCCTAGGTTTTGATCAAATATTATTATTATAAAACACGCCGAGAGCAACATATGAAGATGCCCCATTGGATGATCAGAGTACTGGATAGATAGACATATCAGTCATAAATACATCACAGCGGAAATACTACTAAATAACTCCTACATAGCTAGCTTTGCCTCCTGCATGTCTTTGGAAGCTTATTTGTCCAACCTACTAAACCTAAAAAGTCCTTAACTCTCAATCTACTCAAATTTAATTCTGAGTACCCGAGAGTTTAAGGGGAAAACATAAACTTCAAGTCAGACATAAAGCCTGGTGTGAATAATTCTGTTACATCTCGGTTTACTGATGTCAAGTGAGACCACACCACTTAGTGGAACGGGCTTCCCCTTACTATTATCCTTTAAAAATACATATCTTTTGCAAATCAAAATCTTGCGATCAAACTGATTATAACAACAATAGCAATAACATATATGCATATAAATCAGGTAATCAACGGACTATCTATCCAAACATTATAGTTTTATCTGGCTAACTATTAACCACTGGCTGACTCGGGCCTACCAAACATAATAATATTCTAACTTCTGTTAGACACAATACTGGACGGTCTGTCCTTAACTTACTTCTTGTAGGGTCAACTGGTTCTAATGGTTTTGCGGGCTTACCAATAAACTATCTCTACTTCTTTCTGTGTGTAATATCATTTTAGTCTTACCTGTGACAAAGCCCTACACACTGGAATTGTGGGATTATTTTAGCTAGGGGCTACTAGCTAAAGTATAGGGTGCGACCCCATACCAATCCCGTCTGGTCATCTAATATCTGAGTCATATACTTAGGATCAACTACCCTATTCAATTTTCTTTGAAAACATTTCTTTCAAATTGATTCAACCCTTTTAAATCATACTTAAACAAGGAAAATATACTCTTTGCTTTACTTAAAATACCTATACCATAATTTATGCTTTTTGCATAAAATAATGTTGATGAAAACTTAAAATCAACAGGGTTGTCTATCCCTTTAAAACAAGATAAATACTTTAACCTTGAAAACATTAGGTTGAAAGACCGAAACCTTCCTTTCGAGTGTATTGGAAATAGACCTTTCGAAATCATTACTTAAAATCTTAGACATCCTCTTTCGAATCCATTAATCATATATTTCAAAACACTTAAAACAAACCTTTCCAAACACTTAAAATAGACATTTAGAAACACTTAACACATGCCTTTTGAAACACTTAAAGCATACCTTTCGAAAGAATTGGGTCAAGTAAGAAGTTATGGAAGTATAGCTTCAAAACCAATTAAAAGTATTGCTTTCGAAACCATACTTTGAAAACAAAACAAACTACAAAGTATAAAAGAGGACACAGTCGAAAGCTATGCTTTCGAAACCATTGCCTCCGAAACTATTAGTAAAACAGCTAAGTCATTCCTTTCGGAAACATTGGGGAAGGCGACTTCAATTGTTGTGGAGGTGTATTGGTTTGAAACCTACCTTTCACACTCATTGATCTAAGGGTTATAAGAAGCGGCCTCTTACTATGTCGAAAGGTTTTAATGTGGCAACTAGGGTATCAAAGGGGTTCAAAAGCAGCAACCCTTTCGAAGATATTAAATCAAAGGCAGGTTTATAGATTTGAAACCTAGAAATACAACTTCACCCCTTACGCATGTATACTTTCGACACCATTACTACCTTTCGCATAGGTCTAATACACTTCATACCAATAACTTGATACCGTGTATATTGGTACCGAATGGATGCGAAAGGGTTAGAGGCAGAAATATGATGTCGGAAGCTAGTAGGGTTAAGTGGCGAAGATATAACTTGTATGAAAACTGCGTTTTCGCTTATTAAAGAAAATACTTTTCACCTACCATCAATATATGTTAAAATCTTATTGGATGATAAAACTTTATCAGCTTCTCTTTTCAGAATTTCTACCGAAACCAGTTTGAAACCTTTTGAAGATAATTTAACATTTAAGCCCTTCTCCTTAATAAAACGTTTAAATAATTTAAGTCCTATAACTTAAATAATTTATATACCATAGTTAATCACTTAGAAAAATCCCCAAAAATCATAATAATTAACATTAAATATGTTTTCTAATATATATATATATATATTTCAAGCTCGAAAACATTATTTAATTGCCTTAAGCAATTTAAATTTGAAATTCAATATTTTCTCTCTTGGAAAATTCATAATAAATCCAAAATTATTTAGAAAATTATGAAACTTGAAACCCCCTTCTAAAATAATAATTTTGACTATATCTCAAAAACGCAAATCATTTGGATGTCATTTGATAGATTTTCTAATCTAAACATATACTAAAATCCATGTAAATCATCAACAAGCATATATATTCGTTTAATGTATCAAAACATGACATGATACTTGCAAAATAATTCGGATCTAACTTAAAACCAAAATCATCATCAAAAGTGAGATGTAAACTAATTATTCACCTTGGTTTGATTAAGAATGTTGAGATTTTGATCAAGGTTGATTTCCTAAGCTTTTGATCTTGAATCTCCTAGCTTTAATCTTTAGTTTTCCTTCTCTTTAATGGCCGCCACACCCATTTAGTTTTAGTTTAGTTTGTAGATGCAATTGAGTGAATAAAGTGGAGAATGAGAGGGTTTTAGGATATAAAATAAGGTTCCTATTTTGCCCTTCTAATTTTCCTCCTCCTTATCTTAAGTTTTAATTACTTATTTTAGTTCATTCATAAGGCATGACTCAAGTTTAATTATCAAATCTCAACTTCTTAACCTTCTACATTACTTAATTTAATTTATCTAATTAAATGTCTAAATAATGTTAACTAAAATTAGGGTCATTACAGACTCCCCTCCTTGAAGAATTTCGTCCTCGAAATTACGATAAGGTACCTACACAATCAGACATAAAGGTAAAACATACCATGAAACAAGTTAGGATAAGTGTCCCTAATCCTGCTCTTGGTTTCCCAAGTACAGTCTCTCTCGTTGTCGCTCCACTGGACTTTGACTAATTTAACTGTATTTTTCCTTAGTCTCTTCTCATCTCTCATAACTATACGAACTGGTTTTCTAACTACAGTCATATCTGGTTCCACTACTAGATCCTCTAACACGGTCGGTGTAATAGTAGTCTTTGGATCTCGAATACACTTCCTTAGATGAGAAATATGAAAAACGTTGTGGACTCTTATCAAACTATTCGGTAACTCTACTCTATATGTGAGTTTCTCGATCCTTCTATAATAGGAAATGATCTAACGAATCTTGGTACTAACTTCCCTGATCTACCGAATCTGATCACGCCCTTCATCGGTGATACTTTGATGAAAACATAATTTCCAACCGATAATTCTAAGTTTTTTCGTCTCGTGTCAGCATAACTCTTCTGCCTAGACCAAACCTCCTTCATTCTAGCTAAAATTAACTCAATCTTCTTCGTAGCTTCTCTAACCAATTACGGACCAAGAACTAATCTATCGCCGGTCTCTAAACAACAAACAGGAGATTTGCATGGTCTTCCATACAAAGCTTCAAACGGTGCCATCCCTATATTAGTCTGATAACTGTTGTTATACGAAAACTCGACAAAGTGCAGATGGTCTTTCCATGATCCTCCAAAATCTAGCATGCAAGCTCTTAACAAATCCTCTAAGACTTTGTTAACTCTCTCTATTTTTCCATCTGTCTGCGGATGGTAAGCAGTACTCATATTGAGCTTGGTACCTAAATTATCCTGTAGACTTTTCCAGAATTCACTTGTGAATAAGGGATCTCTGCCGCTTACTATACTACTAGGAATTCCATGCAGTCTAACAATATTCTTCATGAATAACTTAACTAAATCTAGTGTTGTTCTGGTCGACTTAACGGGTATAAAGTGTGCACTCATAGTCAACTGTCCACTATAACCCAGATACTCTCATTTTCCCTATCCGACCTTGGTAATCTGTCTATGAAAGATAGAATCCCATTTCCAGACTGGAACATCCAAAGGTTGAAGTAATCCACTCGGTTTCTGATGGTCGACCTTTACCAGTTGACAGTTTAAACATTACTTCACCCATATGCCTATATCTCTCTTCATACCTTCCTAGAAGAAACTCCTTTTCATATCCTGATACGTCTTGGTCCCTTAGGATGAATTGTAAATTTTGATCGATGACATTATCTAAGGACCTCCTTCCTTAGGTTTTCTACATTTGAGACACACAATTGTCCTTTCTTTCTCAACCACCCTCTCTGGTCAAGACTAAAATCCTTCAGATCATCAATCACGATTCCGGCCTCTAGCCTTCTAATCTTCTCAGCTAACACTGGGTCATCTTTCTACTTAGATGCAATCCTTTCGTCATCATCGGTCGAACTTCTTAACATGATAACATGACGGTTTCTCAACTAGAACTAGCCTCGGATATCCATTGTACTCTTCATGTAGTCAGTGCTTCTAAATATTTCCACTTGGCTATCAACGCCAATACTGCATTCTGTTGTTTTTTGCTAAGTGCATCTGCAACCTTATTTCCTTTTACCGGTGTGTACTCAATATTAGAGTCGTATGTAGCTATGAACTCTAACCATCTCTGCTATCTCATATTCAACTCCTTCTGAAAGAATAAATATCTTTGTGACTTATGATATGTAAACAGCTCGAATCTTTCTCCCAAAAGGTAATGTCTCCATACCTTCGATGCAAAAATTACCATTGCTAATTCCAAATCATGAGTTGGATATCTAACTTCATGCGGTCTGAGATGCCGAGAAGCATAGGAAATCACTTTACCTCTCTGCATTAACACGGCTCCTAATCATGTTTACATGCATCCGTGTATAACACTAAGTCCTGAGTCCCCTCTAGAACAACTAACACAGGTGCATTAGTCAATAAATATTTCTGTTTCTGGAATGCCTCCTCACACTTATCAGTCTAAACAAACTCACATCTTTCCGAGTTAGCTTAATCATCGGTGCTGCTATCCGCGAGAAATCCTTAATGAATCTTCAGTAGTAGCCAGCTAATCCAGAAAACTCTTTATCTCAATCACTGTCTAAGGTCTCTTCCAATTATTCACTACCTCGATCTTAGCTAGATCTATGACAACCTCTTCTCTGAGACTACATGACCAAGACACTTCACTTCCTTCTTCCAAAAGTGACACTACGAAAACTTCCAAAAGAACCTTGGCCATCCATTTCTAGGGTTTTCGATCTAACGGTGGATCGTCGACCGTTTTACGATCGAGAAGCGGCTTTTGGAAGAGGTCGGAGAGCAGGTCTCGCGGGTGGTGTTCGCTCGTTCTAGAGGTGTCAGAAATCACGGTATTTCTCAGTCAAAAGCGGGGCAAGGGGTTTGGTGGGCTCGCAGGTGGTCGCGCGACTAGGAGGTGGTCGGCCAGACATGGCGAAGTCGAGAGCGAGGTTGGATCTGGTCATCGATGTTTATAGGAGCGGCGAATTGTAAGTGAACGTGGCGGCTTTGGTCGTGATGGTGCCTGTTCCCGTGCGTGAGTTAGGGTAAACAAGGTGAACGCATTTTTTATTTTATTTATTTTATATTATAAATCATATAACTTCTAATCTTAATATCTTTTGCATACAAGCTCAGATTCCTGTGCGGCTTTCTTTATTGTGATTGTATCGAAATTTCGGACAACATGGAACTAGTTTGGTTGCATTTTGAGACTATTAAATTTTTGGGCCTAATTTGGATTTTAAATCATTGATAAATCAAAGATGAGTGTTTTAACCCACTCACGAATACTAAACTATCTTATGTTAGTTAAATTAAATTTATGATGTGCTTAGAAATTTATCGGTTATTGTTTGGTATTTTAAATTGTCATTTAAATTTAATTTGAGTTTATTTGAATTTAGTTGCCATTTAATTAATATTGAAATTAATTGCCAGTTAAATACATGATAATGATGACCAGTTTATTTGTTGTGATTTATTGGTTGATTTGAATGATGATTGTGGTGGATGTTTAATTGTAGATATTTGGATGATTGGATATTATATTCATTTTATATGTTGTTATCACATTGCAAGTTCCCTTAGTTATTATTAGGAAAATCACTATGGGTTGAAATGATACATACCCAAACGATCTTATAGATTAGGGAAAAATCGTTATGGGTTGAAATGATAAACTCAAGCAATTTTATGGATTTTGAATTTTAACTCGGGATTGCGGGTTGAAATGATATATATCCGTAAATTTAAATTATTACGGGTTGAAATGATATATCTGTATCACTTGACCATAGGGTAGAAAATTATATACGGACGCCAGATTGGTTAAATTAAATGATTTTAAATCCTTAATTCTTTTTGAATCCAATTAAATGATATTTTGAAATAAAATTTGATTTATATGAACTGAATTGTTTTCAAAATTCAAGCTTTAAAATGTGAAATCGAAATTAGTTTAAATGAATTGTCTAAAGAATTTAAATTGAAATTTTAAAAGTTGAATTTTGAATATAAATGAAATTTATCAAAATTGAGTTATTGTAAACGTTTGAATATATAAACATTGAAATCTATTGTATTTGATGTGTGTTATCCCACCTTTTGGCAAGGCCGTGACACCAGGAACTTGACTAGAAACCAATGACTATTCCTCTTGAAGGTCGGTTATACGCAGGTTCACTATGGATATCAACAAATTTTGTCCGAGTCCAGATCGAGCTACAATCGACAAGGCACGACGAGGAAAGCCATAAAAGTCAACGTTCCAAATTTCAAGTCAATCCGAGTTCACATGCTCAAGTTATGATCGATGCAAGTTTGGACGAGAAACGGTCTCGGGTTCGAATCCATCAGGTGGCCGCTGTTCGAATCGATCGATTTCACATCCATCGACATGCTCTGTTCGAATCGATCAGCCAATGACCACTTCATATCGATCTGCATCCATCAGGAAGCAACAGTTCGACTCGATCGTCTAATGCCTACTTCGAATCCATCAGTAGATAAGTGCACTTCGTATCCATCAACTGGAGCGCGTTGCTCGAATCCATCGAGCAACAGTAGTTCGTGTCCATCTTTTGTCCAGTTCGTATCCATACTGGAAAAGACTTGTTCGAATCCATCAAGTTTCGATACTTCGTATCCATCGTGGATCCACTGTTCGAATCCATCGTGTTGCCGTTATTCGAATCGATCGGGCCATCACTGTTCGCATCCATCCGGACCCTTCAGCTTCGTATCGAATGACCAGAGTTGATTTCCATCGACACGAACAGAACCGTACTGGCAATGCGTGCCATTCACTTTCCATCGATACGAAAAGGGGGCGTTTCCATCGATACGAACGAAGCAAGACTATCGATATGAACGGCGTAGTTCTGATCGATACGAACGAAACAGCCTGCCGATTATCACCATTTCATATCGATCATATCTCCTAATCTACAAGTCCAAATGTTATGAACTTTTCACAGGAGCTTACATACATGCTGAGGAATGTCCACGCCAAATTTCGACTCCATCGGACACAATCTTGATCAATATGAAATTTGTTCGTATCGATCACGGATCGGGCTGAAACTTCACGGGCTTGGGCGCGTGGGCCTAGTCACGTGCCAGAGGGGGTCTCTTGAGATCTGAGCGAAATATCAGCCTCCTACACCTATAAATAGACCCCCAAAGCCAATAGAAAAGGGGAGCTTTTTCTTCTTTGAACTCTCCAACGCCCAGACTCTGCCGGATCCAGATCCAAACTCCGTTGCTGCTGCTGCAAACGAATTTCACTGCTGTAATTCATTGTTAACTACTGTAACACGCTGAAATCAATTGTAATCAACAAAGAAATATCAATAAAGCAATCAACTTCATAGTGGACGTAGGCAACACGCCGAACCACTCTAAATTCTTGTGTTTCTACGCGTTCTTATTACTTTCATTATCTGTTTTTGGAGTTTTTGTTAGATAATCCTCTTTTTCCATTTAATTTTCTTCATTTTATCTCTTCAAAAACTTCCGAAGAGTGTTGTGCCCAATTTTGGTACAAACACTTTGGTGCTTTCACTGAGAAAACCCAATTTTTCTCCTGCTCTTTGGATCTCCTATCAATACCGGATTGCATAAATCCAAGAAGAAGATCCAGATCTAGAACTTTGAAGCCCTTCCATTCTATTCAGATTTGCATCAGATCTAGGAAAGGACTTTCATCAATTCACCATGGTAAGTACACGAACTAACTCTACAGCTACTGATCTGGGAGGACGGGACAGGTAGAATCCCGCGCAATTGCCTCCATCAAACCAAGTTGCCGCCAGACCTTTAGATCCATCAGGCCCGGTTACCAGACAAGAGTTTCAGATACTGCTTCAAGAGTTGACCCAGAGTCGACAACAGCTAACTGAACAACTGCGCGCCAACACAGAGTTGTCCAACCAGCTGAATCGCCAAAGGCGCAGAAGATCAAGAAGAGACCAAGGTTCTTATTCTTCCACAGAGAGTTCAGCCTCATTTGATGGTCATCGCCGATCCACACGCCCGCGGCTGGATGTAAGCTACACCCAGGCCACAGGACACCAACCTGCTTCGAATCTTGGACAACCCAAAATTTGACCATCCACTAGTAACCGTACAAGACCTTCATCCTGAGGAGGTACTGCTCCTTATCATGTCACAGGCAACCTCGCTACCACCACTACTACTGAACAAGGAGGTGATGCTAGAAATCAAGCTGACCCTCATCGTAACCAACGAGAGCAGACTCCAGAGCCTTATGTCCCAGAAAATGTTGAACCAAGGAGGCGAGACACGGACCGTCGACCACATCTGGTCCAGACTCGTGCTGTGGAACCCGACCACACCTTGGCGCAACATGCCCCAAGTATCCATATGCTAGATATACCGATGATGATTCGTCAAATGATCCGTGAAAGTCAGGGTCTCACTAATGACGACTGGGGAATCTCCCGGAGTCATACCCCTTTCACCGATGAAATATTGTATGCCGAACCAACTCGGCGCTTCAGGATGCCAACTTTACCAGTCTATGAAGGAAGTTCTGATCCCAACCAACATATCATGAATTATGAATGGCCGATGAACGCTGCGAGAGCTGACGATGCAGTAAATAGCCGTAGTTTCCCTATTTCCCTAGGGGGCATTGCTACCATGTGGTTTACTCGTTTGCCACCATGATCCATCTCTAATTTTGACCAGATGGCCACCAAGTTTGTTGAACAATTACGTATGCACGTGGCAAGGTCTAAATATGTTAACACTTTGTCTAGTGTTACTCAAGCTCCCAGAGAGACACTTAGACGTTACTTGGAGTGATTCCATGCTGCATGTGCAGAAATAAGCAATCCCAATGATAACTCTATCCTGATGGCATTGACTAAGGGGATTGATGCTGATTCCGAGTTCGGAAACTGGTTAGCTGGAAAACCACCTGCGTCATTGGACCGTTTCTATTCCAAGGCAGCCCAATTCTTGAGAAGGGAGGATGCGAAACAGTCTAGGAAGCAGGATGATGCAGGGCCCAACATCGAAGGAATTCAGAGTAACATCGCCATTAAACAATCCAGAGAGAGCTCTGGAAAAGTTCAGTTAAATGTGCAAAATAAACAGAATCAGCAGAGGGACAATGGGAATCCGGGCAAAAAGCGAGATCAGAATCGTGGTCCACGACGAAGAGCTCCCATGTACGATAATTATACTCCATTGAATACGTCATTGGAAAATGTGTATTTGCAGACTTGTAACACCATGCAATATAAGAAACCTGCCCCGAAGCCGTCAACAGAAAGACAAGTTCAGACTGGGAAGTTTTGTAGATTCCATAAGAGTTATGGCCATAACACAAATGAGTGTCGTCATTTACAAGATCTCATTGAGAAACTGATACGCGAACGGAAGGTGGATCAGTATGTGCGGGCGCCGCAGTCAGGTAGTGCGGGCCCATCGAATCAGAATCGTGCGCCAAATCCGGAAATGCAGGAGGAACCCGCTCGTACTGGTGGGAGGTTGGTTATTAATACAATAAGTGGTGGTCCTCATCCAGCAGAGCGAAGCTGGAAGAAAATGGAGTCGTATGCCAGCTCTATCAAGCATGCGAACTTCGAATGTTATAGTAGTTTTGATAAAGGGGCTCCGGCCAAACAACAGAAGACGATGACAGATGACATCGTGTTCACAAACAGAGACGTTGATAAAGTCGAAGCCCCCACTATCGATCCACTGGTCATCTCAACTCAAGTAGGTCCTGCTTGGATGAAGAGGATCTTAGTTGACAGTGGAAGCTCTGTGAATATTATGTTTAAGCGAGCTTATGATCAAATGAGAATGGAAGCCAAGGATTTGAAACCTTGTCAATCTCGAATCCATGGTTTCAACGAAAGTGCTACTATACCCACTGGAATGGTGGAACTGCTAGTGGAGTTGGGAGTTGGAGAATGCCGAGAGTACGGATGTTACAGTTCATTGTGTTGGACATAGACTCACCTTACAATGCTTTCATGGGCCGACCGGCCCTCGCCGAGTTCAGGGCAGCCATTGCCTTGTGGTGTTTGACTTTAAAGTTTCCCACTGATCATGGAGTGGGAATCATTCAGGGAGATCAAGCTGCAGCGAGAGCCTGTTATGTTGCGGAGCTGCGGGAGGCGCAACGAAAGGAGAAAGGAAAGGGCGTAGAGGAATCTCTCTGCGTCCGCTTTGCTGATAATTGACAATTAACGCCCGGGCCTAGGCCTGGGCACCCCAGCCAATTCTAAAGGGATCTTGACCCAAGAGAAACTGAAGACGAATAAGAATCTAAAGAAAGCCAAGCATCCCCGGTCGAACTGACGATCGATGTCCCAATTGACGATGATGATGACTCTAGAATGATAAAGATTGGGTCTCAGCTAAGCCAGCAAACTCAAGAGAAATTGGTTGAATTTCTATGGGCGAATCTTGACGTATTCGCCTGGACGCATTCTGACATGTGTGGGATCTCGCCGGACATCACGAGCCACACTCTGAATATTGACCCGCGGCATGTCCCGGTCAAACAGAAAAGGCATGGTATGGATCCAGAGAGATCTGCCGCCCTTAAAGAAGAAGTAGATGTAGGATCGATTTCACCCTAGAGGGAGGGGTGAATAGGGTGATACTATTAATTATAAAAATTATTGCGGAAGTTTATATAAAATAATTTCAACACAGATCACAGCAGTATAATATCAGCACAGATAATAGCAGACTAGTAAATGCACAAAATAGAACACACAGATTTACCCAGCTTCGGCAAAACCCTGCCTACGTGCTACCCCCAAGGTTTCTACTAGAAATTAGATAGTCACACGCTTACACACGTAAACTCGCGACACCCGCTACTGACTAATCCTAACTCTACTCTCAAAACCCTACCACAACTCAGCCACTGAGTTGCGAATTCTCAAACTACGCCACGTAGTTTGTCCCCCTAGTCACACGACTTGAAATTACACAAAAGATTAAAAGAAAAATACAATTTAAAAACAATTTAAAAATCAAAACCCTAATTTAAAAATAAAAGTCCTTAATAATTAAAATTCCAAAGCAAATAAGGAAGGCCGGCCCAATTAATATTAAAAAGAAATCCCTTTTCTTTTCTCTTATGTCTTCGGCCCGCTTCCTTGCTTGATGAAAATGGCTGCTCGTTCTCGTTCTCGATCGTTTCCTCTTCAACTAAATTAGGGCTTTGTAAATGAAGTGCCACTTTGTCAAATTGATTCTAGAAGCTTCGATTTCCTTTCTTCGTTCGATTATATTGTTCGCGGCTACTTCAATTTGGTCGAGTTGATTGTCAAAAACGGTATGCGATTTCTCCTTTTTCGATGTTGATTTTTGCTCGACCTTTTATTCGAGTTATTGATTCTACTCTGTTGTTACTTGAAATCGAATGATTAAAACTGCCGATGATGTTAGTGTTTATATAGGGTTCGAACCCCTTGATTTTTGTTCGAATATATTATTCGACTTCGTCTGATAATTTTAAGCTTGGCCATTTGATTATTCTTGAATGATGGTGATTTCTTAGGACTTGTTCAAATGCGTATATTTTGTGCTTGATTTTCGCGGCTTCTATTTCTGACTTGGTTGATTTCCTTGGTTGCCACGGTATTGATTTAGAACTGTTCGATTCCGTTCATTGTTGCCTTGGTCATCACGGCGTTGAATTCTTCTCTTGGTTCGTTGTCACCTGACTTCGGCACTGACTTTGTTTATGTGATAATGTTTGATTTCGTAAACTGCTGCGACTTTTTCATTGTGTTTTATCTGCTTCACTCCATCCTGTTACTTTTGAAGCTCGAGTCTCTAGTCTTTGACTTTGTCTTGTTCGACATGTCTGCATTGCACTATCCACTGTTCTGTATTTGTGCATTCATGTGTGTTTGACAGTTAAGCATTGTTCGACTGTGATATTGGACTTGCACTTGAACTTGTAATATATATATACACATATATACAAACATTCATGTATGTATATATATATATACAGTGTTTGTATGCATTTTTTGTATTTGAAACTTGAACTTGACTGGAGCATTTGCTTTGAGAAGACTTCGACCTGTAACTTGTGATAATGTTTGATATTGAGGCCTACACTTGTATTTAGTTTGAACATCTGATTTGGTTGCATCTCCATTTGTATATTTGATGTTGATTTGGGTCTGGTCTTTGATGATGCTTGACTACTTGTTGTATTTGCATGCCAGGCTGGTTTATGATGTTTCACTGGCTTGTTGTACATGTTGCATACCTGTGCATGTCACTGTTGCATTGCTCCATGTATATATATGCATTCATGTATGTTTGCCTGGTCTCTCTTTGTTTGTTGGTTTGAGTTTTGCTGCCTTCATGTCTGTAGCATATTCACTGATTCATATTTGGGCTTCATGTAGTCTGATATGTGCATATTGAAGTCTGTTGCAGTTTGAATTATGATGAGTTGCTTCTTTACTTTGAAATTGCAGTCTGGTCTTGGTCGAGTTGGACTGTCTAGCCTCTGTTTTCATGTGTATGACTTGAACTTTGGTCGATACTTGATTTTTGTGTCTTGAACATTTCATTTGAATTGGCACCTGTGTTGAATCCAGCTTTAAAGGTCGGGTTTGACCTTGTGCTCGTGTAGTGACATTATTTTATTGCACTTGAGTTGAACCCGACTTTTCATTTGGATTTGACCTGTGCTCACCTGTCCCTGTAATTGTATCAAGTGTATATCGGTGTGCACGGCATTGTGACATATACAGTGATACACTGCGTATGTCACAAGCTGTTCGTGTATGATGAATTCAAAATTAAATGATGACGAACAACCCAAATAACCGAGGCAAATAATATTTCAAAATCTCATTTTATTTTATACTGCAAAAATATTTCCTTTTCAATTTTACTGCGTCAGTGTATATTTTTGCAGATAGCTCAGATGCTGGATTCAATCTGGACTGGAGTTGAAGATAAAATATGAGTTGAGTGAACGAGTGTTATGTAGTGAGGTCAAATGTAAATGTGAATCGTGATGTAGTCAAATTTGTATTGTAGTCAAAATTGTGTATTTATATAGTGAGAGCTTGAATTTGTACTATTCAAAATTGTAATAAATATTTGTTTTATTAAAATATCTGTTTGAATTTAAATTCTGTGTTACTTATTTTATTCAGCAAATATTTATTTAATCCGTGAAAATAAAATAGTACAATAACAAATACATTTAAATGAATATATATATATATATATGTTTATTATCATCAAACAAAAATCATATATACGCATATTCAACAATCTCCCCCTTTTGATGATAACAAACATATATTTAAGATTTTGAATATATTAAATGTATTTGGTTATTCAGTTTGCTCCCCCTATTTGAATGCTCCCTCTCTACACAATACTCCCCCTTCATATATGCATGAGAATAGAAATATTCAAATGAACCTTGATGCAATTAGAAAATGTTTGACCTTCATTTACCAAAATCTTAACCTTTCTCTCCCCCTTTTGTTATCAGCAAAAGAATAATAGTGTTAGAAAAATAGAGATAAAGTGATAGAGATTAATACAATATTAATGCTCAGTCGAGTATAAATATTAAATTTCAATATTAAAATCAAACAAAAATCATAAATACTCTGATTGACGCATATTCCACTTTAGAGTGAAGGAATGATATCATCATATAAACCATATAGTTGTGTCTATTTGTGGTATATTTATTTCAGGAAATTTGAATATCTACTAACCATGCATAACCGCTAGGACTTTTAAATGAGATTAGTAGTATTCCATTTTTTTTTAAAATGAATTCAAGTATCTTCTAACCACGCTTAACCGTGAGGACTTTTAAATGGGATTAGAATCAACTTGTTTATTTAATCAATCAATTTTGATATGCGTTCCATACATGCATAACCGTGAGGACGTTTAAATGAGCATGGAAGCACATAATCAAAAATCCAAATAATTCACCCATGCATAACCGTGAGGACTTTTAAATGAGAGTGAATACTTTGGATGTTTTTATTTGCTAAAAATATAATAAAATGAAAAATGAATGATTCCCGTTTAAAATACCACATATTAACATACTATATTGGATTTTGATGAGTGGTGTTCGATAGAAATATGATAGAAATAGAAATGGTCATGGAATTTTTACCAAACAAAAAGTTTTTATAACTCTTATTTAAATTTCTAAAGAAATTTACTAAATATACTGTCTCGAGTTATAATATATGATTAATATCAACACTCCTCACTTTTTCAATCACTATTTATCTTTTTGATAATTAGTAGGGGGTCAGATTAGTTAATGTAGTTACTTAAAATCAATTTCAAAAATAATTATAAAATCAAAATTTTCAAAATGACTAATCTAAAACAAGGTCAACAAAAATGATTTTCTAGAAGGGGTTTTTATAAGAAAAATGTCTGTTATCTGAAAATTATTTGAAGTGTAAAATATGCAGATATTTTCTTTGAAAAATGATGCAATTACTGAATGTTAAATCACGTTCCACTAGAAATTTTTCTATCAACTAGATTACCAGTGTAATCTGCATCTGAATTTTCCTTCAACTCAAGATTATCATTAGTTTGATTGTTATAGACCAGACTGTTATGTAGCAACAAATACCTTGAAATCATTTTTAACATCTTTTAAATGAAATTGAATTGAATTTGAATTTGAAGCTGTGCAAATAAACAAATCAGTGAACATAATCACCAAATATAACATGAGCAATCGGAAGTCAATAAAACACCATCATTTGACCAAACAAATTTATATGAATTAGTTCAAAGATGAAAAGATGATTGGTCAACATTTAAGCACAAATCAAAGTCATAAATAAGAACAAGTCATTAAGAACATAGGAATAACTCAGAATCAATATCAACATTTATTTTATAATTACATTACTGGCTGATTAGATTACGGTGCAGATTTTCACATTAAATATATCGTTCAAAATAAATATACCGTTACCTCTTTTACCTTTACGATATTTTTCGTTGTTGCCCATTGTGATTCTGTCACCTTTGTACTAGGCTAAGGAACTTTGATTTGTCGCCCGTTGTGTGTCTGGAACAGCCAGATTCCAGATGACACTATTATTGTTCCTTAGCCTGCCACCACACCTACATGATAAAAGGTTTTTGTGACCTATTTGTTTTTATAGGTCCATTGTTGTTAGTGGCAGAATATTTTGAAAAATAATTTTGTGGAGACCCATAACTATATATATATGTTCCTTTTGGCACCCAGATTTGTTTAACTTTGAGGGATTTTATATCTGTGCCTTTTGGAACCCAAATTGGAATTGTTTTCACATTTTTAGGTCTATACCAACAAAGATTTTGATTTTGTCCAAATTTTCTGCAAATTTTGCACATGGAATCACCTTGATTAATTTTGCTTTTAACAGATTCAGATTGATTATACCCAAGTCCTTGTCTATCTATATTAGCAGTTTATTTTCCTATTAGCATATTTAGTGATCTTTCACTTTTGGAGAATTTTCCCAAAGTTGTAGACAATTGTTGGACTTTTGTTTTAAGAGATTTATTTTCGTTCAATAATTGAGTGCATCTTTTAATAGAATTTTCTCTTCTAGTGTTTTCACTCTCTTTCAAAATCAGAATATCATTTTCAAGCGATTTAATTTTAATTTCTGATTTTTTAATCTCTTCTTCGAATGTTGGACACTTATCACACTTAGGGCTTCTACTTTGATAGTTTTTAACTAATTGATCAAGTTGTTTATTTAAATATATCACAGTATCTTTCTGTGATTCAAGTTTAACGTATCTTTCCCTAAGTCATTCAAAACAGCCGTTTACTTCGTGGAAATAAATAAGCAACTCAGAATGGGTAAGTTTTGATACCTCACTTGGCTCGTCATCGTCACTGTCAGTTATATCACCTCGAAGGCACAATTATGCTTTTTCGCTTTCACTGCCAGTGCTTTGACCATCCTCATTTATTTCATCCCAAGTGGCTGCAAAACTTTTCTTTTTCTATTTCTTTTCATGGCTGAATTTATTTTGTGGGCAATCGGGCTTTATATGACCGGGTTTGTTGCACTTGTAACAGATGATCTTCTGTTCTTCTGAGTGGTCTAGTGCTTTGGCTATTCTGCTTTTTAATTTTTGATTTAGAGCTGAATTTCCATATTTGTGATTCCACTTTTTGAATTTCCTTATTAACAGCTCTAGTTCTGCTGCACCATCATCATCGTCATCATCATTACTTTCAGTTGTTCCTTTGAGAGCTATCGATTTCTTTCGAGTATCACCTCCTTCTCGTTCTTCCTTGAATTTCATCTCTAGCTCATAAGTGGTGGTATTTCCGATAAGTTCGTCAACTTTGAGTTGTTTCAAATCTTTTGATTCTTGAATTGCAGTAACTTTCGCTTCAAAGCTTCATGGAAGGACTCTGAGGATTTTTCGGACTATTTCCAATTCTGTGTATGATTTTCCAAGAGCTTTTGATTTGTATACGATATTGGAAAGTCGTCCGTACATCTCTTTGACATTTTCTTCCTTGGCCATTGTGAAATTCTCGTATTCGTTACTTAGCATGGCAAGGCGAGATTCTTTGACTTGATATGTTCCTTCGCGAGTCACTTCGAGTGTGTGCCATATTTCCTACGCAGTTAGACAATGTGAGACACGATTAAATTCAATATGATCCAATGAACAAATAATAGAATTCATAGCTTTAGCATTTGCATTCTGTAACTTATATTCTAGATTTGTCCATTGATCAATTGGTTTGTCTATTTCCTGATTATCTACAATTATAGTTGGAATTCTATAACCTGTCTCAACAATATTCCAAGCATCAATGGTTTTCAGAAAAACTTTCATCCTATTTTTCTAATAAGCATATTCACCATTGAACATGGGAGGTCTAACTATCGACTGACCCTCTGCAAAGGCATTATTAAAAGAAGCCATTTTAAAAAATCAAATTTTTTAAAACAAAAGTTGGTTTTTGAAAAAAAATCGAATTTTTAAAACAAAAATTTGACTTCTATTCCTAGCTCTGATACCACTTGTAGGATCGATTTCACCCTAGAGGAGGGGTGAATAGGGTGATACTATTAATTATAAAAATTATTGCGGAAGTTTATATAAAATAATTTCAACACAGATCATAGCAGAATAATATCAGCACAGATAATAGCAGAATAGTAAATGCACAAAATAGAACACACAGATTTACCCAGCTTCGGCAAAACCCTGCCTACGTGCTGCCTACAAGGTTTCTACTAGAAATTAGATAGTCACACGCTTACACACGTAAACTCGCGACACCCGCTACTGACTAATCCTAACTCTACACTCAAAACCCTACCACAACTCAGCCACTGAGTTGCGAATTCTCAAACTACGCCACGTAGTTTGTCCCCTATTCACACGACTAGAAATTACACAGAAGATTAAAAGAAAAATACAATTTAAAAACAATTTGAAAATCAAAACCCTAATTTAAAAATAAAAGGCCTTAATAATTAAAATTCCAAAGCAAATAAGGAAGGCCGACCCAATTAATATTAAAAAGAAATCCCTTTTCTTTTCTCTTATGTCTTCGGCCCGCTTCCTTGCTTGATGAAAATGGCTGCTCGTTCTCGTTCTCGTTCGTTTCCTCTTCAACTAAATTAGGGCATTGTAAATGAAGTGCCGCTTTGTCAAATTGATTTCAGAAGCTTCGATTTCGTTTCTTCGTTCGATTATATTGTTCGCGGCTACTTCAATTTGGTCGAGTTGATTGTTAAAAACGGTATGCGATTTCTCCTTTTTCGATGTTGATTATTGCTCGACCTTTTATTCGAGTTATTGATTCTGCTCTGTTGTTACTTGAACTTGAATGATTAAAATTGCCGATGATGTTAGTGTTTATATAGGGTTCGAACCCCTTGATTTTTGTTCGAATATATTATTCGACTTCGTCTGATAATTTTAAGCTTGGCCGTTTAATTATTCTTGAATGATGGTGATTTCTTAGGACTTGTTCAAATGCGTATATTTTGTGCTTGATTTTCGCGGCTTTTATTTCTGACTTGGTTGATTTCCCTGGTTGCCACGGTATTGATTTTGAACTGTTCGATTCCGTTCATTGTTGCCTTGGTCATCACGGCGTTGAATTCTTCTCTTGGTTCGTTGTCACCTGACTTCGGCACTGACTTTGTTTATGTGATAATGTTTGATTTCGTAAAATGCTGCGACTTTTTCATTGTGTTTTATCTGCTTCACTCCATCCTGTTACTTTTGAAGCTCGAGTCTCTGGTCTTTGACTTTGTCTTGTTCGACATGTCTGCATTGCACTATCCACTGTTCTGTATTTGTGCATTCATGTGTGTTTGACAGTTGAGCATTGTTCGACTGTGATATTGGACTTGCACTTGAACTTGTAATATATATATACACATATATACAAACATTCATGTATGTATATATATATATATATACAGTGTTTGTATGCATTTTTTGTATTTGAAACTTGAACTTGACTAGAGCATTTGCTTTGAGAAGACTTCGACCTGTAACTTGTGATAATGTTTGATATTGAGGCCTACACTTGTATTTAGTTTGAACATCTGATTTGGTTGCATCTCCATTTGTATATTTGATGTTAATTTGGGTCTGGTCTTTGATGATGCTTGACTACTTGTTGTATTTGCATTCCAGGCTGGTTTATGCTGTTTCACTGGCTTGTTGTACATGTTGCATACCTGTGCATGTCACTGTTGCATTGCTCCATGTATATATATGCATTCATGTATGTTTGCCTGGTCTCTCTTTGTTTGTTGGTTTGAGTTTTGCTGCCTTCATGCCTGTAGCATATTCACTGATTCATGTTTGGGCTTCGTGTAGTCTGATATGTGCATATTGAAGTCTGTTGCAGTTTGAATTATGATGAGTTGCTTCTTTACTTTGAAATTGTAGTCTGGTCTTGGTCGAGTTGGACTGTCTAGCCTTTGTTTTCATGTGTATGACTTGAACTTTGGTCGAGGCTTGATTTTTGTGTCTTGACCATTTCATTTGAATTTGCACCTGTGTTGAATCCAGCTTTAAAGGTCGGGTTTGACCTTGTGCTCGTGTAGTGACATTATTTTATTGCACTTGAGTTGAACCCGACTTTTCATTTGGGTTTGACCTATGCTCACCTGTCCCTGTAATTGTATCAAGTGTATATCGGTGTGCACGGCCTTGTGACATGTACAGTGATACACTGTGTATGTCACAAGTTTTTCGTGTATGATGAATTCAAAATTAAATGATGACGAACAACCCAAATAACTAAGGCAAATAATATTTCAAAATCTCATTTTATTTTATACTGCAAAAATATTTCTTTTTCAATTTTACTGCGTCAGTGTATATTTTTGCAGATAGCTCAAATGATGGATTCAATCTGGACTGGAGTTGAAGATAAAATACGAGTTGAGTGAACGAGTGTTATGTAGTGAGGTCAAATGTAAATGTGAATCGTGATGTAGTCAAATTTGTATTGTAGTCAAAATTGTGTATTTATATAGTGAGAGCTTGAATTTGTACTATTCAAAATTGTAATAAATATTTTTTTGAATAAAATATCTGTTTGAATTTAAATTCTGTGTTATTTATTTTATTCGGAAAATATTTATTTAATCTGTGAAAATAAAATAGTACAATAACAAATACATTTAAATGAATATATATATATATATTTATTATCATCAAACAAAAATCATATATACGCATATTCAACAGTAGAAAAGCTTAAAGCAAACGGGTTCATTCGATATGCTTTATATCCTGAATGGGTGTCGAATCCCATGCTCATCCGAAAGCCGAACGGAAAATGGAGAACATGTGTTGATTACTCCGATCTGAATAAAGCTTGTCCCAAAGACAGTTTTTCGCTTCCCAGAATTGATCAGCTAGTAGATTCAATAGCTGGGCATGAGCTCTTATCCTTCATGGATGCGTATTCTGGCTACAATCAGATACCGATGCATTTACCTGATCAAGAACATACCAGCTTTGTAACCAATCTGGGACTCTATTGCTACAAAGTTATGTCGTTCGGACTCAAGAATGTCGGGGCTACTTACCAACGATTGGTCAATCAGATGTTTGCCAGTCAAATCGGGAAAACAATGGAAGTATATGTAGACGATATGCTTGTGAAGTCACGATTTTCCATTGACCATGTAAAAGACCTAGAAACTATGTTCAACATACTTCGAGAATACAGAATGAAACTCAATCCACTGAAATGTCATTTTGGAGTTGCATCCGGAAAATTCCTTGGGTTTATCGTCAATGCTAGAGGGATCGAAGCTAATCCCGAAAAGATCTGGGCAATCAGAAATCTTGAAACCCCAAAAACTATAAAGCAAGTCCAGAGTCTCAATGGGAAAGTAGCAACATTAAGCAGGTTCATTTCAAAGTTCACCGACAAATGCATTCCCTTCTTCGATCTGATCCGAAATGGAAAACGAAACTTTGAATGGACCACGGAGTGTGAAGGCGCTTTCCAAGCACTAGTTCAGCATCTATCCACACCACCTATCCTGTCAAAGCCTGTTGATCATGAGAAGCTGTACACATACTTGGCAATATCAGAAAACGCTATCAGTGTTGCCTTAATTCGAGAAGAAGACAAGATACAGAAGATAGTATACTACGTTAGCAAACGATTGACTGGAGCTGAAAGGAATTATCCGAAACTAGAGAAGTTGGCTTATTGCCTTGTTATTGCATCAAGGAAGCTCCGACCATATTTCCAAGCACATCCTATCATTGTGTACACCGACCAGCCGTAACGACAGGTCCTTGCACGGCTTGAGATGTCTGGTAGGTTACTCAAGTGGAACATCAAGCTGAGTCAGTTTGATATTACTTATACTCCAAGGCGAGCCATTCAAGGACAAGTCCTAGCCGATTTCATAGCTGAATTTACCGTTCTAGAGGACTTTCCCAAAACCAGTGAATCTCCCGAATACGTCTAGAAGCTGTATACTGACGGTGCATCAAACGACCGGTGTTCGGGCGCTGGTGTTGTACTTGAAACTCCCGAAGGACGATCTATATGTTATGCTTTGAAGTTCGATTTTCATGCGACCAATAATGAAGCTGAATATGAAGCCCTCATAGTTGGATTGAAACTTGCTGGAGATTTGAGAATTATCGCTGTGGAAATTTATTGTGATTCATAGTTAGTTGTGTGTCAAGTACGGGGAGAGTATCAAGCGAGAGATCGAAGGCTGGCTGCTTACTTAGCTCGAGTTCAGGAAGTACCGAATCAGTTTGATTATTATGCCATCTATTGTATACCTTGAGAACGCAACCAAAAAGCCGATTCATTGGCGAAGCTAGCCAGCACAGGTGAAGCTCAGCAAATGGTACTCGTTCCCGTAGAGACGTTATCTTCTCCAAGCATTGACCAGGAAGAAATAGACTGGGTATGCGAAACCGTCCCCGAAAAGGATTTGTGGATGACTCCACTCAGAAATTACATTGAGCACGGAACCATGCTGGAGCGCAGGAGTGAAAAGAGACAAGTCCTTCGGAAGGCCTCGCGATTCACCATCTAGAATGGAAGCATGTACAGAAGAGGGTACTCTGTTCCTCTACTCCAGTGTATCGCTCATAATGAAATTAAACGAGTATTGTACGATGTACACGAGGGAGAATGTGGCGATCACACCGGGGGGCAAGCACTTTCCAAGAAAATACTTCGATATGGATATTATTGGCCTACTGTGACTCGCGATGCGTCAGATTATGCAAAGAAATGTGATAGGTGTCAAAAGCACGCACGAATTCCTAGAGCCCCGCCTACCGAGACAACACAAATGGTCAGCCCATGGCAGTTTGCAATGTGGGGCATCGACATCATTGGCACTTTACCTCTGGCAAAAGGTGGTGCGAAATACGCCATCGTCGCGGTTGATTACTTTACAAAGTGGGCTGAAGCTGAAGCTCTTGCGACCATAACGATGAAAAAAGTAATCAAATTTGTAGTCCGCAACATTATCTGTCGATTTGGCCTCCCACACACCATTATTACTGACAACGGAACCAAATTCGACAGTGCTGAATTTAAAGATTTCTGCAAATGATTCCATATCCAAAAGAAATTTTCTGCAGTTGCACACCCTCAAGCAAACGGACAGGTCGAAGCGGTTAATAAAGTTATAAAGTCCATTCTGAAAAAACGACTGGAAAAGGTCGGGGGCAAGTGGGTCGATGAACTTCCTATGGCTTTATGGGCTTACCGAACAACCCATAAGACCACGACCGGTCACACTCCATTCTCTCTCTCTTATGGTTCAGAAGCAATTATTCCAGTTGAGCTAGAAGTACCTTCTCATCGTGTGCATATTATGATCCAAAGACAAATGCTATATTGCTTGCTGAATCTCTCGATCTACTAGATGAGAAGCGTGAAGAGGCTGATTTGAGGGTAGCCACGCATCGAAGTCGAGTCGCCCGATTGTACAACGCCAAGGTCCGCCCGCGAACCTTTAAACTAGGCGATCTCATCCTGAAAATAATCTATCCGGTTCCTTCGCATATGAAGCCGACATGGGAAGGACCGTATGTTATTGAACGAAGGCTCGAAGATGGCACATTCAAACTATTGACCGTTGACGGTCTTACTCTGCCAAGAGCCTGGAATAGCGAGAGTCTTCGTTGCTACTACACATGACAGGCTATGTTTATTCGTTTAGTTTATTTTCCATTTCGCAATTTTTTTCTGCATTTCGAAATTAGAATTTGTAATAAGGCAACTGACTTTGCCATATTTTCTTATTTCAGCAATAAAATGCAATCTCTTCGAGCCAGAGCTGTGCCTTACTTGAAATGCTTCATATGATCATCACTATGCACGGAGAGCTAAGTTTCACCATACGGTGGAATTTATTCAAATAGGGAGTGACTGTGATGCAATCGGTCACTCGCTATGTGAAACCCGAGCTTGGGGACGAGCCATCACATCAAAGTCGAAAACGGATTGAAACACGACAATCCCTCACTCAACTCCCAGTTCCCAAAGTGCAAACTGGAGTGTTAAAATACGTCTACGAAGAGGGTGGATCTGTCCGCCTAACAACTTCGTCTGTATCTGCACCAAGTTTGAGGAGGATGGAGCCGTCCATCTAACGACCTCACTTGTTAACTCAGGGTGGATGTGATCTAACCATCCATGATCCTGATACACCTTTCATTCCCAGAGTGCGAGCGAAATCCAAAAATATACAGTAGATGTGACTGACCGTCTGCTTATCAACTCCGGATTCCCAAAGTGCGAAACAGAGTATAAACATCAACTCCGGATTCCCAGAATGCGAAACAGAGTATAAACATCAACTCCGGATTCCCAGAGGGCAAAACGGAATATAAACATCAACTCCGGATTCCTAGAGTGCGAAACAGAGTATAAATATCAACTCCGGATTCCCAGAGTGCGAAGCGGAGTATAAACAACAACTCCGAACTCCCAGAGTGTGAAACGGAGTATAAGCAACGACTCCGAACTCCCAGAGTGCGAGTCGGAGTATAAACATAACCTCCGGATTCCCAGAGTGCGAAACAGGGTATAAACATCAACTTCATGTTCCCAGAGCGTGAATTGAAGCATAAATATCAACTCCGAACTCCCAGAGTGCGAGTCGGAGTGTAAGTGTCAATTCCGAGTCCCCAGAGCACGGACGTATGATTTATACTTAAGCCGGCGTGACCAACCGCCAACAAACAAATGAGAATCCCCGGAGTGCGGATATGATCGTCGACAATCGGACAAGCGTGAATAAACTGCTCAATCTCCGCTTGTCCCAAACATCCATTCAGTTGCACTAGACTCAACATGTTATAAGTGAGAAGCAATCGCTGACTGATGTTCTACAACTCATCCCCGAGACTGGGAGGCATGACTTAAGCATCGACCATTGACTGAAGTGGTGAGACGTCAAAATTCAACTCACTTCCTCGTTGTAAACCATGTCCACAGTTTCCAGACTTGGTGCAAAAAGACAAACTTGACTCGAAACATGAAACTTCACAAGTGTACTTCAGATATTGAAACACTTAAGCAAATACGCAAGAAGCTAAAAAAGAAAAAGTTTCATTTTTTCTATTTATGAAAGAAATTCGTATACAAGTTGGTTCCCAAAAAATTCCTACTAGCACGGGCGAACCCGCATCTATACACGGCCAACAAAATGTAAGTCAAAATAAACCAAGGAAGCACGTCTAATCTTTCTTCTTCCTTGGCTTCCTTCTCGGTGTAGACCCACTGGAGCCGCCACTATTTTTCTTCTTTGAGCCTTTGCCTTTCGGTGGTCGGTCTCCAGGCAGGGGCATGATCTCAACATCCTCCTCCGAGCTTGTATGAATGGGAATGCTTTACGCAGGCGGAGTCGGAGGAACAAGATCAAGTGCAGCAGGTGGAATGGGCACGCTGGTGATGAAAACTGTGCCACCATGAGATATCATTCTGAGCGGGGCCGGCTCGGGTGCCGCCATCCCACCTCCGAAACTGCCACCATGAGTCGCTGCTGCCATTTTAGCGTCGATTTGCACGAACATTTCCTCTTCGGTAACCGCTCATGCCTCGCTGGGGGCATCAGTAGTTGGCATTGAAGAACTTGTAGCAGGAGCGCCTCCACCCACAACAAATGGCAGGTCAGCTAAAGGATCGCCATGACGGTGAAAGAGTTCCTCCATCAGCTGCTCATCAAATACAAGTGTGCTTCCCTGCGCATCGTCAAGTGGAGCAGTTGTAGTTGTAGTGATCGCTTCGGTCACGATAGCCTCCTGCGTCTGATATAATTCTTGAGTGGCAGGAGGCATGGCCGGTGAAGCATCGATCACTGGACAAAAATAAGAGAACTATCAGAATTTAATTCAGATAAAAATTCTGACTTAAGGCAGAATGTGGAATGTTTGGAATACCTTCCTCAGTTTGACTTGTATGCGGTTGAACGACTTCAGCAACTTGCTCAGTAACCGGAGACATCTGCGGCTGATCCAGATTGTAGGCATGAATAGCTTAGGGATCAACCGCAGGCAAAGATTCTGGCTGGGTTGGCGTTGGAACTTCAAGACTCGCCTCATGATGATCAACCCCTGAACCCTCTGCTACTTCGAAGTGCTGGGCGCCGAGCCTTTTTTTCTCATGCAGAATCATCGACTCGTGGAGAATCTTCCTTTCATCTTCATTCAGAATGCGATTCTCGAATTCGAATTCATCTACAGACTCATCCAGATGCACCTCCTTCTCTTCTTCAACTAATCGGCCCCAGGCGTTGTATAGATGCGCCGGATAATCATCGAGCCAGGCTAGACCCCTGTGCCTCAGCACGTTAGCATTGTAAACAACGAGAAGGTCTTCGATATCATCCTCTAGCCTGGACTCGGCCAATTTCACCTTCTCCTCGACCTCAGTCTCCACCTTGCGGACTTTAGCCATAGCCGCATCCCGTTCACCCCAGAGCAGAACAGCCTGGTCGCACGCCTCCTGGGCAGCGTTATTCGCATCATCCTTTTCCTTGGCCATGTCGGAGAACTTAGCCTTAAGCTCAGTGAGTTCCTTGACCGCCGCGTCTCGTTTGGTAGTGACTGTAGTGTTCCAATGGCCCATCTCCTCCACCAAGGCAACATGTGTCTGCCTCAACCTCTCTATTGTTACGTTCGCTTCATCAGCTTTTTTGGTGGCCTCAATTTCAGACTTCCGAGAAGAATCAGCCTCAGCAGTAAGCACTTGAATGATCCGGTCCCTTTGAGCGAGTTCGGTTTCCATTTTCTCAAGCGCTTTGGCTCGCTCAAATGCCACCTTAGAAGCTTTCTCTGCAGCCTTTACCCACTCTCTATACTGGGTGTAGATGTCATGAACGTAATCATGCATCGTGTTTTCCACTCCAAGTGGGATTCTTTTTAAGTGAGGTGGGAAGACGTAGCCATCGAAGCATATGTTTGGAAAATCCTTCCTCATCTGAGCCAATTTAATGGCCCCTTCTCCTGTGGGCTCAGTTGGGACCTGCTCTGCAATTATGGAGGCCGAGGTTTCGACTCTCTGAAGATGAGTCTCGGATCTAGAAGTGTGAGAAGATGTCCTGTGACGTGGAGGCTCCGGTGGATGTGGAACATGAACAGGAGGTGGAGATGGAAGTCTAAGAGGAGGAGAGCGAGATCTTGTTATCCCTCCTTTTGGCAATGCCGTGGCACCAAGAGCTTGACTAGAAACCAAAGACAATTCGTCTAAGAGAATCGGTTATACGCAGGCCCACTATGGATATCGACAAATTTTGTTCGAGTCTGGATCGAGCTTAAATTGATATGACACAACAAGCGAAGCTATGAGACTCAACGTTCAAAATTTCAGATCAATCCGAGGTCGTATGCTCAAGTTACGATCGATGCAAAATTGGATAAAAACAACCTCTGTTCGAATCGCTCAGTTCGAATTCATCAGGAATGCCTACTTCGACTCGCTCCGCTTCGCATCCATCACAGAACCACTGTTCGACTCGCTCCACTTCGACTCCATCTCAGAACCTCTGTTCGACCCGCTCTACATCCTTCAGAGAACCACTGTTCGACTCCATCTAGTTTGACTCCTTCGCAGAACCACTATTCGACTCCATCTAGTTCGACTCCTTCAGAGAGCCACACTTCGACTCGCTCCACTTCGTATCCATCCGAAGACTTCTACCTCCATCGATGCGAACTGCACATCTTTTATCGATGCAAACAAAACAATCCCATTGATACGAACAGGGCGAAAGTCCTAGAACGACTCGATCAAAACAACATCAAAGGCGGAGTGATCCAGAGATTCAAGTGCCACGTCACCGAGTCGAACAAGAGCGAGTCGAAGTGAGGGAGTTGAACGAAACAACCAACCGAGAATCCCATTTCGTATCGAACATATCTCCTAATCTACAAGTCCAAATGCTATGAAATTTTGACAGAAGCTTGCGTACATGCTAAAGAATGCCCACGCCAAATTTCGACTCCATTGGATGAAATCTTAATCGATACGAAATCCGTTCGTATCGATCATGGATCGAACCGAAACTTCACAGGCTTGGGCGCGCGGGCCTGGTCACGTGCCAGAGAGGGTCTCCCGAAATCTGAGCGAAATACCAGCCTCCTACACCTATAAATAGACCCCCAAAGCCAACAGAAAAGGGGTTCTTCTTCTTCTTTGAGCTTTCCAATGCCCGGACTCTGCCAAATCCAGATCTGAACTCCCTTGTTGCTGCCAACAACGAAATCCACTGCCGCAAATCATAATCATCTGCTGTAATTCATTAAATTTACTTGTAATCTTCAAAGAAAGATCAATAAAGTTAACAACTTCATAGTGGACGTAGGCGATACGCCGAACCACTCTAAATTCTTGTGTCTCCTTGCATTTTAATTGCTTTCATATATGAAGTTTGGAGTTTTTGTTAGATGATCCTCTTTTTCCATTTAATTTCTTCACTTTATCTCTTTAAAAACTTCTGAAGAGTGTTGTGCCCAATTTTGGTACAAACACTTTGGTGCTTTCACTGAGAAAAAACCCAAATTTTCTCCTTCTCTTTGGATCTCCTATCTATATCAGATTGCATAAATCCAAGAAGAAGATCCAGATCTAGAACTTTGAAGCCCTTCCATTCTATTCAGATTTGCATCAGATCTAGGAAAGGACTTTCATCAATTCACCATGGTAAGTACATGGACTACCTCTACAGTTGCTGATCAAGGAGGACGGTACAGGCAGAATCCCGCGCAATTGCCTCCATCAAACCAAGATGCTGCCGGACCTTCAGATCCATCAGGCCCGGTCACTAGACAAGAAATCCAGATGTTGCTCCAAGAATCGACCCAGAGTGCGAGTCGGAGTATAAACATCAACTCCTGGTTCCCAGAGCGCGAAACGGAGTATAAACATCAACTCCGAACTCCCAGAGTGCGAGTCGGAGTATAAACATCAACTCTGGATTCCCAGAGCGAGAAATAGAGTATAAACATCAACTCCGAACTCCCAGAGTGCGATTCGGGGTATAAACATCAACTCTGGATTCCCAGAGCGTGAAACAGAGTATAAACATCAACTCCGAACTCTCAGAGTGAGAGTCGGAGTATAAACATCAACTCTGAATTCCCAGAGTGCGAAACGGAGTATAAACATCAACTCCGAACTCCCAGAGTGCGAGTCGGAGTATAAACATCAACTCTGAATTCCCTGAGTGCGAAATGGAGTATAAACAACAACTTTGAACTCCCAGAGTGCTAGTCGGAGTATAAACGTTAACTCCCGGTTCCCAGAGTGCGAACTGGAGCACTAAAATACGTCTACGAATAGGGTGGATCCGTCCACCTAACGACTTCGTCCGTATCTGCACCAGGTTTGAGGAGGATGGACCCGTCTATCTAACGACCTCACTTGTTAACTCAGGGTGGATGTGATCCGACCATCCATGATCCCGATACATCTTTCGTTCCCAAAGTGCGAGCGAAATCCAAAAATATACAATAGACGTGACTGACCGTCTGCTTATTAACTCCGAACTCCCAGAGTGCGAGTCGGAGTGTAAAACATCAACTCCAAATTCGCAGAGCGTGAATTGGAGTATAAATGATAGCTCTGAACTCCCAGAGTGCGGGTCGGAGTATAAACATCAACCCCGAATTCCCAGAGTGCGAAACGGAGTATAAACAACAACTCCGGACTCCCAGAGCGCGAGTCGGAGCATACACGTCAACCCCGGATTCCCAGAGTTCGAGTCGGAGTACAAAAGGTCGATTCCACGTCTTCAGAGCGCGGACGTATGATTTAAACTCAAGCCAATGTGACCAACCGCCAATAAACAAATGAGGATCCCCGGAGTGTGGAGATGACCATCGACAATCGGACACGCGTTAATAAACCGCTCAATCTTCGCTTGCCTCAAACATCCATTCAGTGGCACTAAACTCAACATGTTGTAAGCGAGAATCAATCGCTGACTGATGTTCCACAACTCATCCTTGAGACGGGGGGGGGCAGGATTTAAGCCTCAACCATTGACTGAAGCGATGCGACGTCAAAATTCAACTCACTTCCCAGTCGCAAGCCATGTCCACAGTTTTCGAACTTGGCGAACAAAAACAAACTTGATTCAGAAGATGAAACTTTACAAGTACATTTCAAAATTTGAAACAATTAAACAAAGACAGAAAAGAAGCTAAAAAAGAGAAGTTCCATTTCTATTGTTTATAAAAGGAGTTCGTATACAAGTTTGTCCCAAAATTCCTACTAGCAGGGGTCGAACCCGCATCTATACACGGCCAACAAAATGAAAGTCAGAATTACACCAAGAAAGTATGTCTAATCTTTCTTCTTCCACGGCTTCCTTTTCGGTGTAGGCCCACTGGAACCGCCACTATCCTTCCTCTTCGAGCCTTTGCCTTTTGGTGGTCGGTCTCCAAGCGATGGCATAATATCGACATCCTCCTCCGAGCTCGAGTGAATAGGGATGCTTCCTACGGGAGGAGTTGGAGGAACAGGATCAAGTACAGAAGGTGGAATGGGCATGCTAGTGATGAAAACGGTGCCACCGGGAGATATCATTCTAAGCGGAGCTGGTCCCGGTGCTGCCATCCCACCTCCAGAACTGCCACCATGAGCCGCTGCTGCCATTTCTGCATCGATTTGGGTGAACATCTCCTCTTCATTAACTGCTCGAGCCCCACTGGGGGCATCAGTAGTCGGCATTGAAGAACTTGAAGCAGGAGCGCCTCCACCCATGACAAATGGCAAGTCAGCTAAAGGATCGCCATGGCGGCGAAAGAGTTCCTCCATCAACTGCTCATCAATCACAATCTTGCTTCCCTACATATCGTCAAGAGGAGCCGTTGTGGTTGTGGTGATCGCTTCGGTAACGATAGCCTCCTGTGTCTGATGTGGTTCTTGAGTGACAGGAGGCCCGATATGTGCATCATCGATCACTGGAGAAAGAATAAGAGAACTGTCGGAATTTAATTCAAATAAAGATTCTGACCTAAGGCAGATATGTGGAACGTTCAGAATACCTTCCTCAGTTTGACTTGTCGGTGGCGGAACGGCTTCAATAACTTGCGCCATGGCCGAAGACATCTGCGGCTGATCCGGATTGTAAGCAGGAACGGCTTGGGGATCGACCGCAAACGAGGATTCGGGTTGGGTTGACACTGGAATTTCAAAACACGCCTCATGATGTTCAACCCCTGAACCCTCTCCTATTTTGAAGTGCTGGGCGCCGAGTCTCTCCTTCTCATGCAGAATCACCGACTCATGGAGAATCTTCCTTTCATCTTCAGTGAGAATGCGATTCTCGAGTTCAAATTCATCTACAGACTCGCCCAGATGCGCCTCCTTCTCTTCCTCGACCAGTCGGCCCTAAGCGTTATAAAGATGCGTCGGATAATCATCGAGCCAGGCTAGACCCCTGTGCCTCAGCATGTTAGCGTTGTAAACAACGAGAAGGTCTTCGATATCAGCCTCTAGCCTGGACTCGACCGACTTCACTTTCTCCTCGACCTCAGTCTCCACCTTGAGGACTTTAGCCACAGCTGCATCCCGCTCACCCCTAAGCATAACAGTTTGTTCGCACGCCTCCTGGGCTTCGTTGTCTGCGTCTTCCCTTTCCTTGGCCATATCGGAAAATTTAGCCTTGAGCTCGTTAAGTTCCTTGACCGCCGTATCCCACTCGGCGGTAACTGTAGTATTCCAATGGCCCATCTCCTCCACCAAAGCAACATGTGTCTGCCTCAACCTCTCCATGGCCACATTCGCTTCGTCAGCTTTTTTGGTGGCTGCAATTTCAGATTTCCGAGAAGACTCGGCCTCAGCAGTGACCACCTGAATGATCCGGTCCCTTTGAGCAAGATCGGTCTCCATTTTATCAAGTGCTTTGGCTCGCTCAAAGGCCACCATAGAAGCTTTCTCTGCAGCCTTTACCCACTCTCTGTACTGGGTGTAGATGTCATGAACATAATCATGCATCGTGCCTTCCACTCCAGACGGAATTCTTTTTAAGTGTGGTGGGAAGACATAGCCATCGAAGCAAATGTTCGGAAAGTCCTTCCTCATCTGAGCTAATTTAAGGGCCCCTTCTCCTGTGGGCTCAATGGGGACCTGCTCTGCAATTATGGAGGCCGTGGTCTCAACTCTTTGAAGATGAGTCTCGGATCTAGAAGTATGAGAAGATGGCCTGTGACGAGGAGGCTCTGGCGGGTGTGGAACAAAAACGGGAGGTGGAGATGGAAGTCTAGGAGGAGGAGAGCATGATCTAGACCGATGTCTGTACTCCTTGTCCCTATCACGCCCATACCTATCTTGGTTAGAGTACTCGCGATCGCGATCTCTATCCGAGTCTCTCCTACGGGACTCATAATAGGAGGAAGCCTTTCGGGCCGAGCGAAGATTCCCGAGCATCGATCCTTTTCCAGACATAGTACCTGAAAATGAGAAACGAAGAAAGAGTTAGTGATTTCGATATGCTTTATATCCTGATTGGGTGTCGAATCCCATGCTCATCCGAAAGCCGAACGGAAAATGGAGAACATGTGTCGATTACTCCGATCTGAATAAAGCTTGTCCCAAAGACAGTTTTTCGCTTCCCAGAATTGATCAGCTAGTAGATTCAATAGCTGGGCATGAGCTCTTATCCTTCATGGATGCGTATTCTGGCTACAATCAGATACCGATGCATTTACCTGATCAAGAACATACCAGCTTTGTAACCAATCTGGGACTCTATTGCTATAAAGTTATGTCGTTCGGACTCAAGAATGTCGGGGCTACTTACCAACGATTGGTCAATCAGATGTTTGCCAGTCAAATCGGGAAAACAATGGAAGTATATGTAGACGATATGCTTGTGAAGTCACGATTTTCCATTGACCATGTAAAAGACCTGGAAAATATGTTCAACATACTTCGAGAATACAGAATGAAACTCAATCCACTGAAATGTCATTTTGGAGTTGCATCCGGAAAATTCCTTGGGTTTATCGTCAATGCTAGAGGGATCGAAGCTAATCCCGAAAAGATCTGGACAATCAGAAATCTTGAAACCCCAAAAACTATAAAGCAAGTCCAGAGTCTCAATGGGAAAGTAGCAACATTAAGCAGGTTCATTTCAAAGTCCACCGACAAATGCATTCCCTTCTTCGATCTGATCCGAAAAGGAAAACGAAACTTTGAATGGACCACGGAGTGTGAAGGCGCTTTCCAAGCACTAGTTCAGCATCTATCCACACCACCTATCCTGTCAAAGCCTGTTGATCATGAGAAGCTGTACACATACTTGGCAATATCAGAAAACGCTATCAGCGTTGCCTTAATTCGAGAAGAAGACAAGATACAGAAGATGGTATACTACGTTAGCAAACGATTGACTGGAGCTGAAAGGAATTATCCGAAACTAGAGAAGTTGGCTTATTGCCTTGTTATTGCATCAAGGAAGCTCCGACCATATTTCCAAGCACATCCTATCATTGTGTACACCGACCAGCCATAACGACAGGTCCTTGCATGGCTTGAGACGTCTGGTAGGTTACTCAAGTGGAACATCAAGCTGAGTCAGTTTGATATTACTTATACTCCAAGGCGAGCCATTCAAGGACAAGTCCTAGCCGATTTCATAGCTGAATTTACCGTTCTAGAGGACTTGCCCAAAACCAGTGAATCTCCCGAATACGTCTAGAAGCTGTATACTAACGGTGCATCAAACGACCGGTGTTCGGGCGCTGGTGTTGTACTTGAAACTCCCGAAGGCCGATCTATATGTTATGCTTTGAAGTTTGATTTTCATGCGACCAATAATGAAGCTGAATATGAAGCCCTCATAGTTGGATTGAAACTTGCTGGAGATTTGAGAATTATCGCTGTGGAAATTTATTGTGATTCACAGTTAGTTATGTGTCAAGTACGGGGAGAGTATCAAGCGAGAGATCGAAGGCTGGCTGCTTACTTAGCTCGAGTTCAGGAAGTACCGAATCAGTTTGATTATTATGCTATCTATTGTATACCTCGAGAACGCAACCAAAAAGCCGATTCATTGGCGAAGCTAGCCAGCACAGGTGAAGCTCAGCAAATGGGACTCGTTCCCGTAGAGACGTTATCTTCTCCAAGCATTGACCGGGAAGAAATAGACTGGGTATGCGAAACCGTCCCTGAAAAGGATTTGTGGATGACTCCACTCAGAAATTACATTGAGCACGGAACCATGCCGGAGCGCAGGAGTGAAAAGAGACAAGTCCTTCGGAAGGCCTCGCGATTCACCATCCAGAATGGAAGCATGTACAGAAGAGGGTACTCTGTTCCTCTACTCCAATGTATCGCTCATAATGAAATTAAACGAGTATTGTACGATGTACACGAGGGAGAATGTGGCGATCACACCGGGGGGCAAGCACTTTCCAAGAAAATACTTCGATATGGATATTATTGGCCTACTGTGAATCGCGATGCGTCAGATTATGCAAAGAAATGTGATAGGTGTCAAAAGCACGCTCGAATTCCTAGAGCCCCGCCTACCGAGACAACACAAATGGTCAGCCCATGGCAGTTTGCAATGTAGGGCATCGACATCATTGGCACTTTACCTCTGGCAAAAGGTGGTGCGAAATACGCCATCGTCGCGGTTGATTACTTTACAAAGTGGGCTGAAGCTGAAGCTCTTGCGACCATAACGATGAAAAAAGTAATCAAATTTGTAGTCCGCAACATTATCTATCGATTCGGCCTCCCGCACACCATTATTACTGACAACGGAACCAAATTCGACAGTGCTGAATTTAAAGATTTCTGCAAACGATTCCATATCCAAAAGAAATTTTCTGCAGTTGCACACCCTCAAGCGAACGGACAGGTCGAAGCGGTTAATAAAGTTATAAAGTCCATTCTGAAAAAACGACTGGAAAAGGTCGGGGGCAAGTGCGTCGATGAACTTCCTATGGCTTTATGGGCTTACCGAACAACCCATAAGACCGCGACCGGTCACACTCCATTCTCTCTCTCTTATGGTTCAGAAGCCATTATTCCATGTGAGCTAGAAGTACCTTCTCATCGTGTGCATATTATGATCCAAAGACAAATGCTATATTGCTTGCTGAATCTCTCGATCTACTAGATGAGAAGCGTGAAGAGGCTGATTTGAGGGTAGAAACGCATCGAAGTCGAGTCGCCCGATTGTACAACGCCAAGGTCCGCCCGCGAACCTTTAAACTAGGCGATCTCATCCTGAAAATAATCTATCCGGTTCCTTCGCATATGAAGCCGACATGGGAAGGACCGTATGTTATTGAACGAAGGCTCGAAGATGGCACATTCAAACTATTGACCGTTGACGGTCTTACTCTGCCAAGAGCCTGGAATAGCGAGAGTCTTCGTCGCTACTACACATGACAGGCTATGTTTATTCGTTTAGTTTATTTTCCATTTTGCAATTTTTTTCTGCATTTCGAAATTAGAATTTGTAATAAGGCAACTGACTTTGCCATATTTTCTTATTTCAGCAATAAAATGCAATCTCTTCGAGCCAGAGCTGTGCCTTACCTTAAATGCTTCATATGATCATCACTATGCATGGAGAGCTAAGTTTCACCATACGGTGGAATTTATTCAAATAGGGAGTGACTGTGATGCAATCAGTCACTCGCTATGTGAAACCCGAGCTTGGGGACGAGCCATCACATCAAAGTCGAAAACGGATTGATACACGACAATCCCTCAATCAACTCCCGGTTCCCAAAGTGCGAACTGGAGTGTTAAAATACGTCTACGAAGAGGGTGGATCCGTCCGCCTAACAACTTCGTCCGTATCTGCACCAAGTTTGAGGAGGATGGACCCGTCCATCTAACGACCTCACTTGTTAACTCAGGGTGGATGTGATCTAACCATCCATGATCCTGATACACCTTTCGTTCCCAGAGTGCGAGCGAAATCCAAAAATATACAGTAGATGTGACTGACCGTCTGCTTATCAACTCCGGATTCCCAAAGTGCGAAACAGAGTATAAACATCAACTCCGGATTCCCAGAATGCGAAACAGAGTATAAACATCAACTCCGGATTCCCAGAGTGCAAAACAGAATATAAACATCAACTCCGGATTCCCAGAGTGCGAAACAGAGTATAAATATCAACTTTGGATTCCCAGAGTGCGAAGCGGAGTATAAACAACAACTCTGAACTCCCAGAGTGTGAAACGGAGTATAAGCAACGACTCCGAACTCCCAGAGTGCGAGTCGGAGTATAAACATCAACTCCGGATTCCCAGAGTGCGAAACAGGGTATAAACATCAACTTCATGTTCCCAGAGCGTGAATTGAAGCATAAATATCAACTCCGAACTCCCAGAGTGCGAGTCGGAGTATAAGTGTCAATTCCGAGTCCCCAGAGCACGGACGTATGATTTATACTTAAGCCGGCGTGACCAACCGCCAACAAACAAATGAGAATCCCCGGAGTGCGGATATGATCGTCGACAATCGGACAAGCGTGAATAAACTGCTCAATCTCCGCTTGTCCCAAACATCCATTCAGTTGCACTAGACTCAACATGTTATAAGTGAGAAGCAATCGCTGACTGATGTTCTACAACTCATCCCCGAGACTGGGAGGCATGACTTAAGCATCGACCATTGACTGAAGTGGTGAGAGGTCAAAATTCAACTCACTTCCTGGTTGTAAACAATGTCCACAGTTTCCAGACTTGGTGCAAAAAGACAAACTTGACTCGGAACATGAAACTTCACAAGTGTACTTCAGATATTGAAACACTTAAGCAAATACGCAAGAAGCTAAAAAAGAAAAAGTTTCATTTTTTCTATTTATGAAAGAAATTCATATACAAGTTGGTTCCCAAAAAATTCCTACTAGCACGGGCGAACCCGCATCTATACACGGCCAACAAAATGTAAGTCAAAATAAACCAAGGAAGCACGTCTAATCTTTCTTCTTCCTTGGCTTCCTTCTCGGTGTAGACTCGCTGGAGCCGCCACTATTTTTCTTCTTTGAGCCTTTGCCTTTCGGTGGTCGGTCTCCAGGTAGGGGCATGATCTCAACATCCTCCTCCGAGCTTGTATGAATGGGAATGCTTTCCGCAGGCGGAGTTGGAGGAACAAGATCAAGTGCAGCAGGTGGAATGGGCACGCTGGTGATGAAAACTGTGCCACCATGAGATATCATTCTGGGCGGGGCCGGCTCGGGTGCCGCCATCCCACCTCCGAAACTGCCACCATGAGTCGCTGCTGCCATTTTAGCGTCGATTTGGACGAACATTTCCTCTTCGGTAACCGCTCAAGCCTCGCTGGGGGCATCAGTAGTTGGCATTGAAGAACTTGTAGCAGGAGCGCCTCCACCCATAACAAATGGCAAGTCAGCTAAAGGATCGCCATGACGGTGAAAGAGTTCCTCCATCAGCTGCTCATCAAATACATGTGTGCTTCCCTGCGCATCGTCAAGTGGAGCAGTTGTAGTTGTAGTGATCGCTTCGGTCACGATAGCCTCCTGCGTCTGATATAATTCTTGAGTGGCAGGAGGCATGGCCGGTGAAGCATCGATCACTGGACAAAAATAAGAGAACTATCAGAATTTAATTCAGATAAAAATTCCGACTTAAGGCAGAATGTGGAATGTTTGGAATACCTTCCTCAGTTTGACTTGTATGCGGCTGAACGACTTCAGCAACTTGCTCTGTAACCGGAGACATCTGCGGCTGATCCAGATTGTAGGCATGAATAGCTTAGGGATCAACCGCAGGCAAAGATTCTGGCTGGGTTGGCGTTGGAACTTCAAGACTCGCCTCATGATGATCAACCCCTGAACCCTCTGCTACGTCAAAGTGCTGGGCGCCGAGCCTTTTTTTCTCATGCAGAATCATCGACTCATGGAGAATCTTCCTTTCATCTTCATTCAGAATGCGATTCTCGAGTTCGAATTCATCTACAGACTCATCCAGATGCGCCTCCTTCTCTTCTTCAACTAATCGGCCCCAGGCGTTGTATAGATGCGCCGGATAATCATCGAGCCAGGCTAGACCCCTGTGCCTCAGCACGTTAGCGTTGTAAACAACGAGAAGGTCTTCAATATCATCCTCTAGCCTGGACTCGGCCGATTTCACCTTCTCCTCGACCTCAGTCTCCACCTTGCGGACTTTAGCCATAGCCGCATCCCGTTCACCCCAGAGCAGAACAGCCCGGTCGCACGCCTCCTGGGCAGCGTTATTCGCATCATCCTTTTCCTTGGCCATGTCGGAGAACTTAGCCTTAAGCTCAGTGAGTTCCTTGACCGCCGCGTCCCGTTTGGTAGTGACTGTAGTGTTCCAATGGCCCATCTCCTCCACCAAGGCAACATGTGTCTGCCTCAACCTCTCTATTGTTACGTTCGCTTCATCAGCTTTTTTGGTGGCCTCAATTTCAGACTTCCGAGAAGAATCAGCCTCAGCAGTAAGCACTTGAATGATCTGGTCCCTTTGAGCAAGTTCGGTTTCCATTTTCTCAAGCGCTTTGGCTCGCTCAAAGGCCACCTTAGAAGCTTTCTCTGCAGCCTTTACCCACTCTCTATACTAGGTGTAGATGTCATGAACGTAATCATGCATCGTGTTTTCCACTCCATATGGGATTCTTTTTAAGTGAGGTGGGAGGACGTAGCCATCGAAGCGTATGTTTGGAAAATCCTTCCTCATCTGAGCCAATTTAATGGCCCCTTCTCCTGTGGGCTCAGTTGGGACCTGCTCTGCAATTATGGAGGCCGAGGTTTCGACTCTCTGAAGATGAGTCTCGGATCTAGAAGTGTGAGAAGATGTCCTGTGACGTGGAGGCTCTGGTGGATGTGGAACATGAACAGGAGGTGGAGATGGAAGTCTAAGAGGAGGAGAGCGAGATCTTGTTATCCCGCCTTTTGGCAATGCCGTGGCACCAAGAGCTTGACTAGAAACCAAAGACAATTCGTCTAAGAGAATCGGTTATACGCAGGCCCACTATGGATATCGATAAATTTTGTCCGAGTCTGGATCGACCTTAAATTGATATGACACAACAAGCGAAGCTATGAGACTCAACGTTCAAAATTTCAGATCAATCCGAGGTCGTATGCTCAAGTTACGATCGATGCAAAATTGGATAAAAACAACCTCTGTTCGAATCGCTCAGTTCGAATTCATCAGGAATGCCTACTTCGACTCGCTCCGCTTCGCATCCATCAAAGAACCACTGTTCGACTCGCTCCACTTCGACTCCATCTCAGAACCTCTGTTCGACCCGCTCTACATCCTTCAGAGAACCACTGTTCGACTCCATCTAGTTCGACTCCTTCGCAGAACCACTATTCGACTCCATCTAGTTCGACTCCTTCAGAGAGCCACACTTCGACTCGCTCCACTTCGCATCCATCCGAAGACTTCTACCTCCATCGATGCGAACTGCACATCTTTTATCGATGCAAACAAAACAATCCCATCGATACGAACAGGGCGAAAGTCCTAGAACGACTCGATCAAAACAACATCAAAGGCGGAGTGATCCAGAGATTCAAGTGCCACGTCACCGAGTCGAACAAGAGTGAGTCGAAGTGAGGGAGTTGAACGAAACAACCAACCGAGAATCCCATTTCGTATCGAACATATCTCCTAATCTACAAGTCCAAATGCTATGAAATTTTGACAGAAGCTTGCGTACATGCTAAAGAATGCCCACGCCAAATTTTGACTCCATTGGATGAAATCTTGATCGATACGAAATCCGTTCGTATCGATCATGGATCGGACCGAAACTTCACGGGCTTGGGCGTGCGGGCCTGGTCACGTGCCAGAGAGGGTCTCCCGAAATCTGAGCGAAATACCAGCCTCCTACACCTATAAATAGACCCCCAAAGCCAACAGAAAAGGGGTTCTTCTTCTTCTTTGAGCTTTCCAACGCCCGGACTCTGCCAGATCCAGATCTGAACTCCCTTGTTGCTGCCAACAACGAAATCCACTGCCGCAAATCATAGTCATCTGCTGTAATTCATTAAATTTACTTGTAATCTTCAAAGAAAGATCAATAAAGTTAACAACTTCATAGTGGACGTAGGCGATACGCCGAACCACTCTAAATTCTTGTGTCTCCTTGCATTTTAATTGCTTTCATATAAGAAGTTTGGAGTTTTTGTTAGATGATCCTCGTTTTCCATTTAATTTCTTCACTTTATCTCTTTAAAAACTTCTGAAGAGTGTTGTGCCCAATTTTGGTACAAACACTTTGGTGCTTTCACTGAGAAAAAACCCAAATTTTCTCCTGCTCTTTGGATCTCCTATCTATATCAGATTGCATAAATCCAAGAAGAAGATCCAGATCTAGAACTTTGAAGCCCTTCCATTCTATTCAGATTTGCATCAGATCTAGGAAAGGACTTTCATCAATTCACCATGGTAAGTACATGGACTACCTCTACAGTTGCTGATCAAGGAGGACGGTACAGGCAGAATCCCGTGCAATTGCCTCCATCAAACCAAGATGCTGCCGGACCTTCAGATCCATCAGGCCCGGTCACTAGACAAGAATTCCAGATGTTGCTCCAAGAATCGACCCAGAGTGTGAGTCAGAGTATAAACATCAACTCCTGGTTCCCAGAGCTCGAAACGGAGTATAAACATCAACTACGAACTCCCAGAGTGCGAGTCGGAGTATAAACATCAACTCTGGATTCCCAGAGCGAGAAACAGAGTATAAACATCAACTCCGAACTCCCAGAGTGTGATTCGGAGTATAAACATCAACTCTGGATTCCTAGAGCATGAAACGGAGTATAAACATCAACTCCGAACTCCCAGAGTGCGAGTCGGAGTATAAACATCAACTCTGAATTCCCAGAGTGCGAAACGGAGTATGAACATCAACTCCGAACTCCCAGAGTGCGAGTCGGAGTATAAACATCAACTCTGAATTCCCTGAGTGCGAAATGGAGTATAAACAACAACTCTGAACTCCCAGAGTGCAAGTCGGAGTATAAACGTTAACTCCCGGTTCCCAGAGTGCGAACTGGAGCACTAAAATACGTCTACGAATAGGGTGGATCCGTCCACCTAACGACTTCATCCGTATCTGCACCAGGTTTGAGGAGGATGGACCCGTCCATCTAACAACCTCACTTGTTAACTCAGGGTGGATGTGATCCGACCATCCATGATCCCGATACATCTTTCGTTCCCAAAGTGCGAGCAAAATCCAAAAATATACAGTAGACGTGACTGACCGTCTGCTTATTAACTCCGAACTCCCAGAGTGTGAGTCGGAGTGTAAAACATCAACTCCAAATTCGCAGAGCGCGAATTGGAGTATAAATGACAGCTCTGAACTCCCAGAGTGCGGGTCGGAGTATAAACATCAACCCCGAATTCCCAGAGTGCGAAATGGAGTATAAACAACAACTCCGGACTCCCAGAGCGCGAGTCGGAGCATACACGTCAACCCCGGATTCCCAGAGTGCGAGTCGGAGTACAAAAGGTCGATTCCACGTCTTCAGAGCGCGGACGTATGATTTAAACTCAAGCCAATGTGACCAACCGCCAATAAACAAATGAGGATCCCCAGAGTGTGGAGATGACCATCGACAATCGGACACGCGTTAATAAACCGCTCAATCTTCGCTTGCCTCAAACATCCATTCAGTGGCACTAGACTCAACATGTTGTAAGCGAGAATCAATCGCTGACTGATGTTCCACAACTCATCCTTGAGACGGGGGGGGCAGGATTTAAGCCTCAACCATTGACTGAAGCGATGCGACGTCAAAATTCAACTCACTTCCCAGTCGCAAGCCATGTCCACAGTTTTCGAACTTGGCAAACAAAAACAAACTTGATTCAGAAGATGAAACTTTACAAGTACATTTCAAACATTGAAACAATTAAACAAAGACAGAAAAGAAGCTAAAAAAGAGAAGTTCCATTTCTATTGTTTATAAAAGGAGTTCGTATACAAGTTTGTCCCAAAATTCCTACTAGCAGGGGCCGAACCCGCATCTATACAAGGCCAATAAAATGAAAGTCAGAATTACACTAAGAAAGTATGTCTAATCTTTCTTCTTCCACGGCTTCCTTTTCGGTGTAGGCCCACTGGAACCGCCACTATCCTTCCTCTTCGAGCCTTTGCCTTTTGGTGGTCGGTCTCCAGGCGATGGCATAATATCGACATCCTCCTCCGAGCTCGAGTGAATAGGGATGCTTCCTACGGGAGGAGTCGAAGGAACAGGATCAAGTACAGAAGGTGGAATGGGCATGCTAGTGATGAAAACGGTGCCACCGGGAGATATCATTCTAAGCGGAGCTGGTCCCGGTGCTGCCATCCCACCTCCAGAACTGCCACCATGAGCCGCTGCTGCCATTTCTGCGTCGATTTGGGTGAACATCTCCTCTTCAGTAACTGCTCGAGCCCCACTGGGGGCATCAGTAGTCGGTATTGAAGAACTTGAAGCAGGAGTGCCTCCACCCATGACAAATGGCAAGTCAGCTAAAGGATCGCCATGGCGGCGAAAGAGTTCCTCCATCAACTGCTCATCAATCACAATCTTGCTTCCCTGCATATCGTCAAGAGGAGCCGTTGTGGTTGTGTTGATCGCTTCGGTAACGATAGCCTCCTGTGTCTGATGTGGTTCTTGAGTGACAGGAGGCCCGATATGTGCAGCATCGATCACTGGAGAAAGAATAAGAGAACTGTCAGAATTTAATTCAAATAAAGATTCTGACCTAAGGCAGATATGTGGAACGTTCAGAATACCTTCCTCAGTTTGACTTGTCGGTGGCGGAACGGCTTCAATAACTTGCGCCATGGCCGAAGACATCTGCGGCTGATCCAGATTGTAAGCAGGAACGGCTTGGGGATCGACCGCAAACGAGGATTCGGGTTAGGTTAACACTGGAATTTCAAAACACGCCTCATGATGTTCAACCCCTGAACCCTCTCCTATTTTGAAGTGCTGGGCGCCGAGTCTCTCCTTCTCATGCAGAATCACCGGCTCATGGAGAATCTTCCTTTCATCTTCAGTGAGAATGCAATTCTCGAGTTCAAATTCATCTACAGACTCGCCCAGATGCGACTCCTTCTCTTCCTCGACCAGTCGGCCCTAAGCATTATAAAGATGCGTCGGATAATCATCGACCAGGCTAGACCCCTGTGCCTCAGCATGTTAGCGTTGTAAACAACGAGAAGGTCTTCGATGTCAGCCTCTAGCCTGGACTCGACCGACTTCACTTTCTCCTCGACCTCAGTCTCCACCTTGAGGACTTTAGCACCAGCTGCATCCCGCTCACCCCTAAGCATAACAGTTTGTTCGCACGCCTCCTGGGCTTCGTTGTCTGTGTCTTCCCTTTCCTTGGCCATATCGGAAAATTTAGCCTTGAGCTCGTTAAGTTCCTTGACTGCCGTATCCCGCTCGGCGGTAACTGTAGTATTCCAATGGCCCATCTCCTCCACCAAAGCAACATGTGTCTGCCTCAACCTCTCCATGGCCACATTCGCTTCGTCAGCTTTTTTGGTGGCTGCAATTTCAGATTTCCGAGAAGACTCGGCCTCAGCAGTGACCACCTGAATGATCCGGTCCCTTTGAGCAAGATCGGTCTCCATTTTATCAAGTGCTTTGGCTCGCTCAAAGGCCACCATAGAAGCTTTCTCTGCAGCCTTTACCCACTCTCTGTACTGGGTGTAGATGTCATGAACATAATCATGCATCGTGCCTTCCACTCCAGACGGAATTCTTTTTAAGTGTGGTGGGAAGACATAGCCATCGAAGCAAATGTTCGAAAAGTCCTTCCTCATCTGAGCTAATTTAAGGGCCCCTTCTCCTGTGGGCTCAGTGGGGACCTGCTCTGCAATTATGGAGGCCGTGGTCTCAACTCTTTGAAGATGAGTCTCGGATCTAGAAGTATGAGAAGATGGCCTGTGACGAGGAGGCTCTGGCGGGTGTGGAACAAAAACGGGAGGTGGAGATGGAAGTCTAGGAGGAGGAGAGCATGATCTAGACCGATGTCTGTACTCCCTGTCCCTATCACGCCCATACCTATCTTGGTTAGAGTACTCGCGATCGCGATCTCTATCCGAGTCTCTCCTACGGGACTCATAATAGGAGGAAGCCTTTCGGGCCGAGCGAAGATTCCCGAGCATCGATCCTTTTCCAGACATAGTACCTGAAAATGAGAAACGAAGAAAGAGTTAGTGATTTCCTAAGTTAGACGATTTACAGCTGTGAATCATGTAGTGCAGTGAAGTGTATGCATGTGCAACCCCCCGACCAACCGGAAATGTCGGCCGCACTCATAGCAAGTGACCCGCTCAGTTCAAGAGCATTATCAAGCTCCTCCATCCCGACGTCGCGTTGAGATGACACAAAATCCGGAATCGGAATATCAGCAAGCCCTTCAAAAGGATTCTCTACTTGCGGGGGAGGATCCCACGAAAATCTAATCCCCGGGATGGGCAAGGACACAACCACAAATTTAAATCTCTCGGATTTAGAACGCTTGTGAGCAACAGCCTTGCCTTTTATCTTTCCTCCTGAATCTTGGGCATCGGGAGTAGGCCCAGCTGGGAGCTCGGTATCGGTAGGCGTTCTCTTCGGATCAACTTCTTCGGTTATCGCGACTGCGGGCGCTTTGCGCTTCACCCGTTTCTTCGAGACCACTCTAAGTGTCCCTTCCAGTCATATGCTCTGCCTCCGTTCAATTAGCCCGACAGTCCTCAAGTTTCTGTCAGTCAGAACCCAGTCGATATGCCTCTCTTAGCCCGGAGCCGCTTGGAGGATCCGAACTAGCTCTCTGAAGTATGCACCATTAGGTCGAGAGATTGCAGCTATAAAAGAGGAAAAGTACGTCAGTTTTGAAGTCAGTTACTAATATCTCGATGATTCAAGAGAAAAATGGCAATGCTTACGTCTATCCAACCATCGCCTAGCAAATCTAGGGGGCACCGAACGTAGAACTATTCGGTTTTAAAGTAACTTAGCCTTCCCTATTAGCCCATTACAATGTGACAGTTTCTGACCGCTTCCAAGAAGGTGAAAGAGGGGCTGTCTCCATGGCTCTTGACGTTAAATAAATATCTGATCTCGATCGGCTTTGGTGGCCGAAAGAGGATCTCCATAAACAGAATGAAGGTGCTATTCAACAAAGCATACCCGTTGGGATGTAGCTAGGATGGAGCTATTCCAAGGAATGACAACATCTCCCTTATATATTGGTTGAAAGGAGGAAGCGTTCCCGCCGTACAGGCGTGACGGTTAAAAGCAGTAAAACCCTCCGGGGGATCATGCGGCCTATCATTTGGCCCAGGCAGTAGCACGTCGTCGAGCGACAAGCCGTGTCTTAAACAAATCCGTCCCAGCATATCTTCGGAGATACCGGACGGCATAGAATCTTGTGGACGACAAATGCACCGGGCACCTGGACGATCGTTCGGAGCTGGGTCTATAACTTCGGCTTCAATAACCGGTATCTCGATGGTTGGAGGAATTGAACTCGGGAGTTCCTGCTGCTGAGAACTTGAAGGTTCCATGACTAGCTAGCTTATGAAAAATCATTGTTAAACAGACAATAACGCTTGTGCATCTCCCAGTGTAAAGTGTGTGAGTGTGTTGTGCAGTGCGGTACTATATATCATTTAAGAAGTTCTACAGAATTGGAAAAAGCATGTAAACGATGAGACTTCGAAATTCAGTCGGAGTGACCGTCATCGCTGACCATCACAACCGTGCCATCCAGAAATTAGCAATCAATCCAATTTAAAGTTTGTTAAAATTTTGTCAGAATTGTAGTTCCATCGACGAGCTTCGAAGGGAAATCAAATATGCAGTCCAAAGGTCAAGTCTAATTATGCCAAAAATGAAGCTCGTCGGAGTTAGATATTCCAGATGCAAAAGGTTTTTCGATGTCATCAAAGTTAGGTTCATTGTCAATCATCAAAAGTTCATGTTCGAATCGGTCGCTCAAGTTCAAGTTCGCATCGATCAGGTTCGATTTCGTATCGGTCACTTAGGGACACTGTCGTATCGATCCAAGGGCTACGCAGTTCGAATCGGTCCAAGGCCTCCACTTCGACTCGATCCAAGGCCGCCGCTTCGAATCGATCCAAAGCCATCCACTACGACTCGATCCAAGACCGCCGCTTCGAATCGATCCAAAGCCATCCACTTCGACTCGATCCAAGGCCATCATTTCGAATCGATCAGGCGCAACCCCTTCGTATTAATCCACGTATTCAAAGCACTCGATTCGATGCAACGCTCAACCATCAATCGATACGAAGGCCTCCGTCTCATCATCCCGAAGCTCCTACTCTAGATCGACGCGAACCTGAGGCCAAGAAATCTTCGATCGATCACGACTCTGGTTGATTTGGTGTTAGAGATCGAGTCTCATCGTTCACACGTTGAATTCGCCTAGTGGATTACCTAAATCTGGCAGTTAGTTTGAGTGATTGAGGATATGAATCGGTTCGAAGGCAAGAATGTTTTCTTCTTTTTTCCGAGAGTCTGAACGATACAAAAATGAGAGCGCAAGAGTATAAAAGGTAAAAAGTGAAAAAATGGTTAAGTACAGAGTATTTATATGGACTCGAAAGCAAAGGGAATAAACGATTCGCATCCCGGTGGATTCGACCGGTTACGAGACATCACCCCGGGATCGATTCGAACAAGCTTTTCGACTCCATCTCTGGTGCATCGATGCAAAGCTCCTCTTCGTATCGTTTATCTTCGACTCCATCTCTAGTGCAGCAATACGAGCAATCAGTTCGACTCCATCGATACGAAACCACACTTCGTATCGATCACCTTCAACTCCATCTCCTATGCAGTTCGAATTCATCGAATCACGGCTTCCAGAGGCCAACTCCATCGATATGAATTGTCAGTTCATATCCAGTGACTCCATCTATATCGATTCGAAATACTCATTTCGCATCCCTAAATTCAATGAAAATCGTCTTCAATGTTTCAACCCTTCACATCGATTCAGGAGAGGATCGTTACGAAGGAACATTCAAAAACAACCATCGAGCGTTGTTACAATGAATTTCACGTCGGTTCAGGAGAGGATCGATACAGAATTCAATATAAAATAAACTGACAACGCCTCGTGAACGTACAAACATCAACGAGAGTCAGATTGATATGTATGCATATATGACGGACTAATATTCAATATTCCAGATTTATAGGAATTGGAAACTCGTCTGATAACAATAACAACAACAAATGGCTAATCACTAGCATACAACAATCAGTTGCAATAATACAGGGTACGGCAGTTGACAGTCAACAGTTTACATTATCAAGAAAAACAGTCGAAGGTTACAGCTTTCATCGGAAAGACGATAACTATTCAGAATGAAGATTGCAGCATTTCAAAGCACATCATGTTCCCACAAGACGTACTTTAGGGGCAAATGTTATCCCACCTTTTGGCAAGGCCGTGGCACCAAGAGCTTGACTAGAAACCAAAGACAATTCGTCTCAGAGAATCGGTTATACGCAGGCCCACTATGGATATCGACAAATTTTGTCCGAGTCCGGATCGAGCTTAAATTGATACGACACAACAAGCGAAGCTATGAGAGTCAACGTTCAAAATTTCAGATCAATCCGAGTTCGTATGCTCAAGTTACGATCGATGCAAAATTGGATAAAAACAGCCTCTGTTCGAATCGCTCAGTTCGAATTCATCAGGAATGCCTACTTCGATTCGCTTCGCTTTGCATCCATCACAGAACCACTGTTCGACTCGCTCCACTTCGACTCCATCTCAGAACCACTGTTCGACCCGCTTCGCATCCTTCAGAGAACCACTATTCGACTCCATCTAGTTCGACTCCTTCGCAGAACCACTGTTCGACTCCATCTAGTTCGACTCCTTCAGAGAGCCACACTTCGACTCGCTCCACTTCGCATCCATCCGAAGACTTCTACCTCCATCGATGCGAACTGCACATCTTTTATCGATGCAAACAAAACAATCCCATCGATACGAACAGGGCGAAAGTCCTAGAACGACTCGATCAAAACAGCATCAAAGGCGGAGTGATCCAGAGATTCAAGCGCCACGTCACCGAGTCGAACGAGAGCGAGTCGAAGTGAGGGAGTCGAAAGAAATATCCAACCGAGAATCCTATTTTGTATCGAACATATCTCCTAATCTACAAGTCCAAATGCTATGAAATTTTGACAGAAGCTTGCGTACATGCTAAAAAATGCCCACGCCAAATTTCGAATCCATTGGATGAAATCTTGATCGATACGAAATCCGTTCGTATCGATCATGGATCGGACCGAAACTTCACGGGCTTGGGCGCGCAGGCCTGGTCACGTGCCAGAGAGGGTCTCCCGAAATCTGAGCGAAATACCAGCCTCCTACACCTATAAATAGACCCCCAAAGCCAACAGAAAAGGGGTTCTTCTTCTTCTTTGAGCTTTTCAACGCCCGGACTCTGCCAAATCCAGATCTGAACTCCCTTGTTGCTGCCAACAACGAAATCCACTGCTGCAAATCATAATCATCTATTGTAATTCATTGAATTTACTTGTAATCTTCAAAGAAAGATCAATAAAGCTAACAACTTCATAGTGGACGTAGGCGATACGCCGAACCACTCTAAATTCTTGTGTCTCCTTGCATTTTAATTGCTTTCATATCTGAAGTTTGGAGTTTTTGTTAGATAATCCTCTTTTCCATTTAATTTCTTCACTTTATCCCTTCAAAAACTTCCGAAGAGTGTTGTGCCAAATTTTGGTACAAACAGATCTAGACCGATGTCTGTATTCTTTGTCCCTGTCACGCCCATACCTATCTTGATTAGAGTACTCGCGATCGCGGTCTCTATCAGAGTCTCTCTTGTGGGATTCATAATAGGTAGAAGAGTTTCGGGCTGAGCGAAGATTCACAAGCATTGATCCTCTTCCGGACATCGTACCTGAAAATGAGAGACGAAGGAAAAGTTAGTGATTTCTTAGGTTGGACGATTTACAGTTATGAATCATGTAGTGCAGTGAAGTGTATGCATGTGCAACCCCCCCGACCAACCGGAAATGTCGGCCGCACTCATAGCAAGCGACCCGCTCAGCTCATGAGCATTATCAAACTCCTCCATCCCGGTGTCGTGTTGAGATGACACATAATCCGGAATCGGAATATCAGCAAGCCCTTCAAAAGGATTCTCTACTTGTGGGGGAGGAGCCTCCGAAATTCTAATCCCCGGGACGTGCAAGGACACAACCACGGATTTTAATCTCATGGATTTAAAACGCTTGTGAGCAACTGCCTTGCCTTTTCTCCTTCCTCCTGAATCCTGGACATTGGAAGAAGGCCCAGCTTGGAGCTCATTATCGGTAGGCGTTCTCTCCGGATCAACTTCTTCAGCTATTACGACTCCGGGCGCCTTGCGCTTCACCCGTTTCTTCGAGACCGCTCTAAGTGTCCCTTCCAGCCTTATACTCTGCCTCCGCTCGATCAGCCCGACAGTCCTTAAGTTTCTGTCGATCAGAACCAAGTCAATATGCCTCTCTTCGCCCGGAACCGCTTGGAGAATCCGAACTAGCTCTCTAAAATATCCACCATTGGGTCGAGAATTTGCGGCTGTAAAAGAAGAGAAAGTATGTCTGTTTTGAAGTCGGTTATTATTATCTCGATAATTCAAGAGAAAGATTGCAACGCTTACGTCTATCCAACCATCGCCTGGCGAATCCAAGGGGCACCGAACATAGAACCATTCAGTTTTAAAGTAACTTAGCCTTCCCCAAGACCCCGTTACAATTTGGCAGTTCCTGACTGCTTCCAAGAAGGTGAAAGAAGGGCTATCTCCACGACTCTTAATGTTAAATAGATATCTGATCTCGATCGGCTTTGGTGGTCGAAAGTGAATCTCCATAAACAGAATGAAGGTGCTATTCAACAAAGCGTACCCATTGGGGTGTAGCTGGGATGGAGCTATTCCAAGGAATGATAACATCTCCCTTATATATTGGTTGAAAGGAGGGAGTGTCCCCGCTGTGCAAGCGTGACGGTTGAAAGCAGTAACCCCTCCGGGGGATCATGTGGCCTGTCATTTGGCCCAGGCAGTAACACGTCGTCGAGCGACAAGCCGTGCCTTAAACAAATCCATCCCAGCATATCCTCGGAGATACCGGATGGCACAGAATCTTATGGACGACAAATGAACCGGCCCAACCGGGCGCCTGGAAGCTCGTTTGGAGCTGGGTCTATAACTTCGGCTTCAATGACCGGTATCTCGATGGTTGAAGGAATTGAACTCGGGAGTTCCTGCTGCTGTGAACTTGAGGGTTCCATGACTAACTAGCTTATGAAAAATCATTGTTAAACAGACAATAACGCTCGTGCATCCCCTAGTGTAAAGTGTGTGAGTGTGTTGTGCAGTACAGTACTGTATATCACTTGAGAAGTTCTACAGAATTGGAGAAAGCATGTAAACAGCGAGACTTCGAAATTCAGTCGGAAGGACCGTCATCGCTGACCGTCACAACCGTGCCATCCGGATATTAGCAATTGATTCAAGTCAAAGTTTGTTAAGATTTTGTTGAGTTATAGTTCCATCGGCGAGCTTCGAAAGGCAGTCAAATGTGCAGTTCTATCGTCAGGTCCAGATATGCAAGGATGAAGCTCGCCGGAGTCATATGTTAATTAAGTTCGTATCGATGACCCGAGGAATCAAGTTCGAATCGATCGCCTTAAAGCCCGATCATTTCAATTCGACTCCCTCAGTTCGTATCAATCGCGGCCTGTGTTCTTGTATTACTCGGAAAGAACAACATTTCGAATCGATCGGATCTCAACACTTTCGTATCGATCAATTGGGTCGCTTTCGTATCGATCCCCTGGCACATAATTCGACTCGATCGAAAAACTCTGGGTTTCGAATCCATCAGACGCAACCCCTTCATATCGATCAACATGCTCGAGGTATTCGCATCGATCATCAAGACTCGATGCAAAAGCTTAGCCATCGATCGATACGAAGGCCTCCATCTCATCATCTCGAAACCCTGACTCCAGATTGACACGAAAACGAGGACCAAGCTATCTTCCTCCACACTCCTTCTTCCCCAGCTCGATTGGAACTCCATTTTATCCTTCCTCAACCTCGCATGTTATCTCCTTTCTAGAGCAACGTTCGGACATGAATTCAAATGGAATGGCATGAGAATTTGGATCTCATCGTGTTACGACTGGATTTATTCAATTGATTACCTGATTTCGATAAATGGTTGAAGGGATTAAAGATTTTGGTTTGATTCAAAGTCGAGCAGTTTTCCTTTCTTGGTCTCAGAAGCGATACGAAAGAAAGGCACAAAAGTAAAAAGTGAAAAGTGAGAAATGGCTAAGTCCATGGTATTTATATGGACTCGAAGTTGAAAGGAAAAAACGATTCACCTCCCAATGGATTCAACCGGTTACAAGGCGTCACCACGGGATCGATTCGAACTAGCTGTTCGAATCCATGAAATCGAGTCTGTATCGATACAAAGTCTTCACCAAATTCATCGATGCGAAGCCCTTCTTCGTATCGATCACTTTCGACTCCATCTCCAGAGCATCGGTATGAACGATCAGTTTGAAACCATCAAATCGCAATCCATCGATTCGAAATACACAACAGGGGCTGTTCTAAAGGCATTGAACTCCATCGATATGAATGACCGCTTCGTATCCATCGAACCCCACATCCATCGATTCGAAATGCACATTTCGTATCCATCAATACAATGAATACCGATGCAAAAAAATTGTTTTAACCTTCTACATCGATTCAGGAGAGGATTGTTACGAAGGAACATTCAAAAATGACCTTCGAGCGTTGTTACAATGAATTTCACGTCGGTTCAGGAGAGGATCGATACGGAATTCAATATAAGATAAACTGACAATGACTCGTGAACGTCAGCGAGAGTCAGATTAACATATATGCATATATGTCGGACTAATCTTCAATATTCCAAGATTTACAAGAACTGGAAATTCATTTGATAACGATTACAACAACAAACGGCTAATCACTAGCATACGGTAACCAGTTGCAACAATACAGGGTACAGCAGTTGGCAGTCAACAGTTTACCTTATCTAGAAAATCAGTCAAAGATTACAGCTTTCATCAAAAAGACGATAACTATTCAGAATGAAGATTGCAGCATTTCAAAGCACTTCATGTTTCGACCAGACGTACTTTGGGGGGCAAATGTTATCCTGCCTTTTGGCAAGGCCGTGACACCAGGAACTTGACTAGAAACTAATGACTATTCGTCTTGAAGATCGGTTATACACAGGTTCACTATGGATATCGACGAATTTTGTCCGAGTCCAGATCGAGCTACAATCGACAAGGCATGACGAGGGAAGCCATAAAAGTCAACATTCTAAATTTCAAGTCAATTCGAGTTCACATGCTCAAGTTATGATCGATGCAAGATTGGACGAGAAACAGTCTCGGGTTCGAATCCATCAGGTGGCCGCTGTTCGAATCGATCGATTTCGCATCCATCGACACGCTCTGTTCGACTCGATCAGCCAGTGACCACTTTGTATCGATCCGCATCCATCAGAAAGCAACAGTTCGACTCAATCGTCTAATGCCTACTTCGAATCCATCAGAAGATAAGTGCACTTCGTATCCATCAGCTGGAGCGCGTTGCTCGAATCCATCGAGCAACAGTAGTTCGTGTCCATCTTTTGTCCAGTTCGTATCCATACTGGAAAAGCCTTGTTCGAATCCATCAAGTTCCGGTACTTCGTATCCATCGTGGATCCACTGTTCGAATCCATCATGTTACCGTTATTCGAATCGATCGGGCCATCACTGTTCGCATCCATCCGGACCCTTCAGCTTCGTATCGATCGACCAGAGTTGATTTCCATCGACACGAACAGAACCATACTGGCAATGCATGCCATTCACTTTCCATCGGTACGAAAAGGGGGCATTTCCATCGATACGAACGAAGCAAGACTATCGATACGAACGGCGTAGTTCTGATCGATACGAACGAAATAGCCTGCCGATTATCACCATTTCGTATTGATCATATCTCCTAATCTACAAGTCCAAATGCTATGAAATTTTCACAGGAGCTTACATACATGCTGAAGAATGTCCACGCCAAATTTCGACTCCATCGGACACAATCTTGATCAATACGAAATTTGTTCGTATCGATCACGGATCGGGCTGAAACTTCACGGGCTTGGGCGTGTGGGCCTAGTCACGTGCCAGAGGGGGTCTCTTGAGATCTGAGCGAAATATCAGCCTCCTACACCTATAAATAGACCCCCAAAGCCAATAGAAAAGGGGAGCTTTTTCTTCTTTGAACTCTCCAACGCCCAGACTCTGCCGGATCCAGATCCAAACTCCGTTGCTGCTGCTGCAAACGAATTTCACTGCTGTAATTCATTGTTAACTACTGTAACACGCTGAAATCAATTGTAATCAACAAAGAAATATCAATAAAGCAATCAACTTCATAGTGGACGTAGGCAACACGCCGAACCATTCTAAATTCTTGTGTTTCTGCGCGTTCTTATTACTTTCATTATCTGTTTTTGGAGTTTTTGTTAGATAATCCTCTTTTTCCATTTAATTTTCTTCATTTTATCCCTTCAAAAACTTCCGAAGAGTGTTGTGCCCAATTTTGGTACAAACAATGTGGTTTAAATTTGTAGTTCAAACATGGATTTGAAATTGTTATAGATTGAAATGGTTTTAATGAGAATTTGAATTGAAAGATTAAAATTGAGTTTTGTTGATTTGGAATCTGGATATGGTCTAGATTTGTTGAAATGGAAGAAATAGTTCAATTTGCTATTATTTTCAAATTAATTATTTTAATATAAACTGTTTAAAATTCTATTATTTTAAAATTTTAGATTATTTAGATTTTCAAACTATTTACTATGTAAACCATTTTCAATAATCAAACCATTTATATTAAACTATTTTAACTGTTTAAAATCCTTAAACTATTTAAACTATTATAACTATTAAAACTATTTTAAACTATTATAAACTATTTCTAATATATTAACTCTTTTAATATATAACCTATTTTAATATACAAACTATTCTAGTATATAAACTATTTTAATCTATAACCTATTCTTAAAATATAAACTATTTTCAAATTGTTTAAAGTTGGAACTGTTATGATTTAGATTTAATTGATTCAAATGCGAATATTTTGATATAATGGTTTAACCTATTTTTGTGGTTATGATTTTGAAACGAATATTGATGTGCACGTAAATGTGCATATATTTACATCCATATTTTATCTCATTTTATTTAAATAAACATCATATTTGGGCATTTGTACATGTTAAAACCAAAATTCAATTATTTTCAAACCATCATATTTTCATCTTCATTCAGGGGCAAAATGGTCATTTTTGTGCATGTGTAAATTTGAGAATTTTTACTTGGACATTTTTGATGATTTTTATAGGAATTTGGATGCATATGGAAGAGGCTTATATGAAGATACATGCATGCACAAATGAATACAAAGGAAAGAAGAGGGAAATAATTCAAAGTAAAGATCATGGAGGACCCCACCTACCCACCTACCTTAATGTACAAATTAGAGGCTAATGAACATGCTTATGGAATTAATGGCTTCATGTACACCTAAATGATGATTAGTAGAAGCTAATGATTACTTGGCCTCCATACTTCCTAAGGGGTACTTTGGGAAGCCCCCTAAAAATAGAATTTGGGTTTTATGCATGTATAAATAACCCTCTTATGTATGTGAAACTATCATCTACTCTTTCATTTTTACTTAGGAAATTAAGAGATCAAATTGTAAGCTGAATGTTATATGAAATAAAAATGGCTTCCAAGCCTCTTTTTCCTCTCTTTTCTTCATGCTTCTCTTTGTTTTCATGTTAATGCTTTTATTTATGTTCTTTTCTTTTCTTTGCTAGTAGATTAAATTTACATTCATGCAAGTAGTGTAGTTTATATTTTTATGCAAGTAGTTAGTAGCTAATTACATTCTCTTCTTTGCTATTTTTCTATTTCCTTCTCTTTTTAATGTTGAAATTTACTTATGTTGCTTCAATGCCACAAATGAGTAGCTAAACCTCTTCAATTTAGGGGTAATGAAGCTCTCAAATATTATGTAATTTCAACATTTGTTATGATTTATGATCTCTTTGTTTGTGCTTTATGAAAGTGAATTTTTATGCAAGTTTATACAAGTGGGTTTGATAGCTTATATTGCTTATGCAAATGAGCTATTCTTATTCAACATAAACATAAGTTGCATCATCATTTGCTAATCCATTTTTGATTGTGAAATTAAAGTAAAAATGAAATTTGATGATCTATATTACTAGTTACAATAGTAAATAGATCATACTTAAAATATCTTTTGCTTTGGCTTCATTTTCATGAGAATTCTAAGTGGTTTATTTGTTGTATTATAGTTTAATGGTTTGAGTTATGTTAATTAATAACATAAACAAACCATACTTATGACAAATACAACAATATTTCACTTAATATCAAAATCTAGAGATCACAAATTGTTCGTTTATTGATTTACAAAAATATGAGAGTGGATTTGCCTCTAAATTGTTCTCTAGTTTAATAGTTTTTAAATCACATTTTAATTCTAGCTTTAGCTTCTTTTTGTAGCTAACAACTTTCATCTCACTTTGGTCTAATTTGATTGAATAGATTTTTAATCTCTCACAATTCCCTGCGGATCGACCAGTATTCTCCACGTACTACAAAGTGTACGCCGTGCGCTTGCGGTAAATTTTATTTCAAAACTTTTCGACGGTTTTCTAATCCGATAGAAATTCCGTCGATTAACAAATATGATTTAAGGTGAATAACGATTTCGAAAGTGAATATGATTTTGAAGTAAAAAATGGTTTCGAAAGTGATATGATTTTAAAATGAATATGATATTTTGATATGAAGTATGAACTATTTGAAATGTAAAAGAACCAACCGGTGTGAAATAAGCGTTTGGTTGTTAAAGAGACTGGGATCAGATATTGTCATACTCTCTCCCAATATCGAAAACCACTTTAACAACCGTGCACGTGGTTGAGAATCCAAAATGAAGTAGGACGGTTTGACGAACACTACTGTATAAGGTATGAACGCAGTCCTGACCCCCACGGGTCAGCTTGAGATGACAAAAACAGGAGCCATGCCGGTCCATATGGGGTCCCTCCCCCTATCGGGCACATTTCTTTGATACCATATTTATTACTTGTGATTGATTTGACGACCACCCCTCGATTTTGATTATGGGAGTGTGTCTCGAGGTGGGCGGTAGTAGCTGCTATGTGTTACCACCAGTCCGGATCCGTAAAACAGTAGTATCCTACCATGGGCATTGCCCCGCGTACCTTGTCATATACCTTATCGAGCCCATTACGAGTTTGGTTTGTATCGTACCTATGGAGTGCTCCCTGAGTATCATACAGGTTTGGTGAGGCTTACAGTATCTGTATAGACTATGGTATTTATATAAAAATGTGTTAAGGGGGATATGGGTAACGCCTTAATGCTATTTTAATACTTTACTTTACTGTAGACATATTATAATATCGTATTGTACTATGTATGTAGATAGTTTAACGGATCCTTAGGAGATGGAATCTTGAACATCTCTTAAGTTATTGCACGCACGTTAGACACTGGATAGGAGATGTAAAATCCCATAAACATCTCTAAAGCAATTACACTTATATTCATTTACCGTTGATTTAACTTACATAAGATCTTTTAGTTCTGACTCGAGTGTTTTGTCTTTTCATTACGCTCAGGTCAGTCTGAGCTTTTTAGTGTATTGAAGACCATTTTATTTGGAGGATGAAGACGGAGATAAGTTTACTATTTATTATATTTATTTCAGTACATCATGTTGTTCCGCTGCATTATTTATTTATTCCTGTGTATGCATAACTCTGATTGTATTGTAAATGTGTAATCAAATGTTATTTTTAAAACAGCTTCATGAACTGTTTATTTGATTATTATATTTTTGTCATTTCGCAGTGAGATTCTGTGTTATGTTTTTCCTTCTTTTCTCTTATTTTCTTATTTACCCCATTAACAATTCTACTTTTTGAATGGTTTGAGTTGACATGAATGGTTTATTGTCGATTTAAACCGTCCAAAAAGGTAGGCCGTTACACAAGTTTTTGTCTCTTCGATGATGGCAATAATATGTTCGAACTTTGATGATGATCTAAGAATCTTCTCCATAATTCTTATATCATTTAACTTCTCACCATTTCTTTTTAGGTTATTAGCAACCGTTAAAACTCTTAAGAAGTAATCAGAGACAAGTTCACCTTCTTTCATATGCAAAGTTTCAAACTCTCCTCTTAAATTTTGAAGACGTACCATTTTGACTTGATCCGTTCCTTTGAAAGATGTTCAAAGCTTTTCCCATGCTTTTTTGGCTGACTTTGATCCCGAAACTTTCTTAAAAGTATCGTCATCCAATGCTTGATAGATTAGACAGAGAGCCTTCTTGTCTCTCGTCCTTGAGTCTCTCAAACTATTCCTTTGAGTTTGAGTTAGACTATCTTCATTCTCCTATTCGGTGTAGCATTTCTCAACTATCTTCCATACGTCGTATGCTCCAAGGAGAGCCATCATCCTTAAACTCCAATTGTCATAATTGGTCTTAGTGAGCATTGGGACTTGTAAGGGAACGCCGCTATTCGCCATCTTTTTAGGAGGATCTTCAAACTCTAATACCACTTTGTTGGAAGTTTTGTTCAATGGCAAATATATTTGATTTTAGAAGAAGATCAATAAGAAGTTGGAGAAGAAGAAAATGGGATTTTTTTAATAAGGAGAAATTTCTTATTACTAAACTTTATTACAAAAATTCATATATTTGTTCTTACTATATTTCTTTTCTCTTCTTACTTTCTTACATCCAAGATGCATGAATGCACCTCTATTTATAAGACTTCACATCTCAAATAAACGGTGGAGATTATCTCAATCTAACGGTTCTCCATAAATATCTCCTAAATACTCTCTTACAATTTCAAATATATTAGTCCATAAAAATCTCCTAAATATTCTCTCATACAACTTCAAATACATTTTTCTATATATTCTAGATTCTAGATATTTCCTACATGGAAAATGAGTCTCATGGTTGCACCATTGTGTACCATGCACTTGAATTTGGATTGACCTCATGCGTTTGCGTTGCATGGAGCTGTTTGGATTGACCTTGCATTTTTCCCTGCACTTGAATCGATTCAACTAGGTTTTGTTTATGTGCACGGACTTATGACATGTATAGTGCTACACTATGTATGTTGTCTATTGCTCATGTACATTTATTTTGATGTTTATTTCAAGGTATGAAAAAAGAAAACCCAATAGACCGAGGAAAGATATAAAGACAGCTGAAGCAAGAAGATATGAAATCAAATTCGAGCGTGTGTGAGTGAGTGGGTGAGTGAATTTTATATGAGAGTTTGTTGTAATGAGAATGAAAAAAAGTGCTATGTTTGAAAGTGTAAAATATAGTGGAAGCTATGTAATAAGTGTGTACTATTCGAAATAGAAATGAAATAAAAATTTGTTCAAATGAACTTCTAAATAAAATATTTGTTTAATTAAAATTCTGATTTGTTATTTTATGTAGTGGTATTGAAATAATACTATAAAAAACATATTTACAAATGTATATATGTTTATTATCATTAAAAAAATCATAAACTGTTATATTCTACAATCTCTCCCTTTTGATGATAACAAATATATGTTTAGATTTTGTGCCTAGCAAATGTGTTTGATGTTGTGATCAAGCTTCCCCTAATGCTCCCTCTACAACTAGACTCTCCTTACACAGATACATGCAATTTAAAAATGAAAAATAGATTTGTCAAATAATTGCAAAAACAACTGTAAAAACAACTGTAAAAACAACTCTTTGATAATAAGAACACCTCTCGAATATTAGTAAGGTTATTTTTCAACCACTAAAACCTTAACCTCTCCCCCCTTTTGTTATCATTAAAGAAAAATTAAGATAGTGATGAATTTTGATTAAAATCATAAAATCATTTTGGGAGAGAAATATATATTGCAAATTCCAATCAATTAAACAAAAATCATAATATTTTATTTAGTAGAGACAAATTAATTCCACTTTAGCATGACAAGAGGATTATGGTTTAAGGGAAATTTATACGGTGATGGTAGTGTGGTATTTTAATAAAGGAAAAAGTTTGTAAATTATCGTTTTAAATATTATGCAAAAAAATATTAAGCACTTTCTAATCATGCATAACCGTTTGGACTTTTAAATGAGGCTAGTAGTTACTTAAAAAAATTTCAAGTACTTTCTTACCATATATAACCGTGAGGACTTTTAAGTGAGGTTAGAAACTACTTGAATATTTATCCTTCTCTTGTACACGAGTCTCATCCATGCATAACCGTGAGGACTTTTAAATAAGAATGGAAGCACATATATGGAGATTAAGGTTGTTAACCCAAAAAATGGATCAACACCCTAGATTGAGTGTGAAAGCACCAGCACTGTTCTTATAGAACAATAATACAAAGAATAAATGTAGAAAAAGCAGAAATAGTAAGAAGACAAGAAGATTTTTATAGTGGTTCAGCTGTTAATGAAGCCTACGTCCACTTTATAATTTTATTATTGACTGATTGTTGTTACAAGGTGAATTGGATAACAAGGTCGTTGAATATCCTAAGTTAGAATAAGTCCCAAATACTAGAGTTCACTGGAGAATCACAATGAACTCCTTGGATGACTATTGTGAGGGAGGAGAAGAGTGAAGAAGGTTTTCTATAGAGTTCCAGTTGCCAGTCCAGAGGATCCCCTTTATATTGCAGATAGGTGAGTATTTATAGAGGTTGGAGAGCTATTGGGCTAGGCCTTCTTGCCAGATGCTTGCAAATGACCGTAGGAAGACGCACTGCAAGTTTCATTACGAACCAAGCTAACTTGATGGATTGCTAACGATCCATAGCTTCTGATTCGGTGGCGATCCAACATCTTGAGATGCTTCCCCTTACCTTCTACCTTAGAGTTCATGGCGAACTGGCGAAAAGGTATGGATTGCTAGCGATCCATAGTACAAGGATTGCTAGCAATCCATGTACTTAACTGATTTTTGGACTTTGTCTTCTGGGGTGCATTGTTATCTCATGTTGGTGTTTTCCATGTAATTTCATAGCTTGTTGCCTTGTTTTGATGATGATCCACTTACTGGTTGCATTAGACTGCTGATTGAATTAAACGAATGCCTGCCTTTCAATTTAACTAGCTCGGAATCCCATCAAACTTAGCCATTGTCCTTAGAATACCCATTGGACCCTGGTGCAAGTGAATTCATGAATCCACGAGCCAAGCTTATGGGTCGCTGTCGATCCATAGATGATGGATCGCTAGCAATCCACCACCTTTGTGTATTTTCGCTTTCCATTCCTCTAACTTCTCTTGGTTAGTTGCTCCAGTCTTTTTGGTTGGCTCTTGAGCTACTCTGAGTCGACCAAGCTGATCCGAATTCCTTCGGATTCTACTGGGTTAAAAACCCGGATAACATTTGCCCCCCAGAGTATGCCTACGTTGAAAACAAGGCATGCTCTAGAAGTAATTGTTTTCCAGTTTCTGCTTGGCGAGGTTCAAGTAATCGTGTTAGGGCCACACAAATTTGACTTTAGCTATTCGGTTGCTTGTTCAGTTTTGACCTGAACTGTCGTCGCTTATTATAACAGACCAATTTTTACCCCATAACTTTTAGAATGCCTTGAAAGAGCACGTGGATCTTGCTAGATAAATTTGAGATCGATCGCACACGATTCGATGGATCGCTAGAGATCCATAGCCGATGGATCGCTAGCGATCCAACGACTTAGACGTTTTTTCGTGTAATCTCCTATTTAACTACCCTGAGCCAACCTATACTCCAGTCTTACCTTCTTCTTACGACCTGAGCCTTCCCCTTGCGGTTCAATCCAAACTACATCCAAGCCCTAAGCCCATCCGCTCTATCACCGTCGCCGACCATTCACCACCAGATCCTTTTGTCGTTGATTGACCTGAGTCTCGCCGTGGCCTTGATTTCAACCGAGCTCCTTCTGGATTGCCGCCGACCAAACCCTAACTCCATCATCTTCTTCCTTGGATCGCCACCGACCCTTCTTGCTTGGATCGCTGGGTTAAAAACTCCGACCATCTTTGCATTTTGATTCTTGATTCGAGGTGGGTAATGCTGATTCTGACGTTCGTTTAGCGATTTGACGATAGAGTGTATCGATGATGATTATAGTAAAGAGTCCGAGTCAATTGTGATTTTATGGAAGAAGATAGTAAATCGAGTCTTGATTTCTTCTCGGATTGACACTCGGGCCTTACCCAGGCGCCTGACATGTTTTGCTATCTTCATCCATAGAATCAAAATTGACTTGTACTAAGTTACATTGTCGATACAACATGATGCATCACGAACTGGTTTTATCCCTTCCAAAGGGGGATAACGGCTTAGGATAGCGTCTCGTAAGCAGCTTATGTTGTTGTCGCCTTTCGGAGAAGAGCTTTCTGTGTCGCTTCAAATAACGGTTCTGTTATCGATCATTAACGGGTTAGAGTAGAAGAAATAATTTCAAAAAATGATATGAAAAGCCCTTTTCATTCTTTACTATGAGCAAACTATATACACGGGATAGAGCGTTTGTAGTATTCAAGACACCAAGCTCACCGCCAGCAGATAACACACTGCACTTGCCCTGGTATATACTTGAAATCCAATGTGTCGGCGTGAATCGATGTCCTTTCGAAATTCAAGTGTTATAAGGGAGTTTTTAGTTAAAGAAGAATTACCTGACCGCTTTGGATGCAAGTCCGTTGTATAGAATGAAGTATCCATCTTCTCACCGTAAGTCCAGCGGAGGAAGTCCAGCACTTTCAGAAGCTGAATCATCATCTGTCGCCCCTTCTTCTTCCACTTCGCGGTTTAAATACGGTCAGCTAGTCCTAGTCGGTCCGGTTGTGGACCAGACTCCGTCGAATTTTAGAGTTCTTCTTAACCCGCTAGAGAGAGCTTCCTCCGTAATCTCCGCCATGGTTTTGCATAACATTTGCTTGCAACATGGCATTCCCGAGGACGACGTGTGCCTGCCGAAGAAGAATGAATTCGCCCATATGCCGCCTCCCAAATACACTGTTTGCCATTGATATATGTGCCTAAACGGAGCAGTGCCTCATTTCAATGATTTCTTGAGGGAAACTCTTTTAAACTTGGGAATTGCCTCGTTCCAAATTCATCCTAATTGGTATGCGATCTTGACTTGCCTGCACATTCTGTTTATGCGGACATTTAACCGTGCTTTAAGTTTCGATGAGTTAAGAAATTTCGTCTCGTTTAAGAGGAGAGACGAGTGTCCATCCCTTGTCGTCATTGAGGCCTAGAGGAATCACAAGACCGTGCTGCAGCTTCAAAGCAATTTGTCCTAATTCAAGACTCGGTACTTCTTCATTAGATGTCCCGAAGGGTTCAATTGCCTTTGTACAACGAGGGGTAAGTTCTCTTCTTTACTCATTAAATTTCAAAATGTCGCTATGGAGTTTCTAACAATTCAAATGCTTCCTACGGTTATTCCGAAGCCAAATAAGGACTTACCGCTTGACCAAATTTTCCATACTCTGAAGGCTGTAAATGCCAGGGAGAGATCGGTTAGATTTCTGCTAACAGACGAAAATTTGCTCCGATATGGGTTATTGCATCCTGGGAGATTCGCCGTAGTGGTTGAAGTTCCGTCTTCTTCCCGCTCCAAAATACGAACGTGCTCCACTTCTTCGTCACATGGTTCTGAAGAGGGAGTTTTTCAAGAAAAGGTGGGCTTGTCTAGCGAGTCAGCTGAAAAGACTCATGAAAGAAGAGAAGTCGTGACTGAAGCCAGCTGCCCATCCAGAATGTCCCCAATTCCAGAGGAAAGTGAAAAAGAGTTCAAGCAACGAGAAGGCAAGGCTGCAGCGGCAACAAAAAAAGAGGAGGGTGAAGTTGAGAGTAGTAGAAACTATGACTCCTCCTTTAGTGATGATGATTTTGACGTAGGTTCTGGTGACGGAGACTCTAAATTGGGTGTCGAGACTCCAGGGATGAGTCTCATTCTTTCGGATTTGCCTTACCAATAAATCTACGATAAAGATGCTCTTCCAGTAGCCGAGCGACATCATGATTCCTCGATTAAAGATGTCGGCGTAGACTTTGGGGATTTGAGAAAAGTCTGCATGGATATTGACAAACTTATAGGGGAAGATTTCAAATTCGAAGAGACGTCTCCTCGCCCGGGCGATGTTGCGTCCGAAATCAGTCTGATGTCTACTGCAATGGCTGCCCAATTTGGTTTGTGATGTCATTTTAGAACCTCCTAGACACATTACACATTTCACTAGGGTCACATTCACTTACACACACATTATTCAAGCCTACTTTCCATTACTAAAGCTCTTTATTTATTTTTTATGTCAGGTACCATGAGAGGATGTGGCCTTTATGACGATCTCGAGGAATTCACTGATTCACAACATTGGTCGAAACAATCCATAAGCCATCATCAACCTCACAAGATCAAGGAGGAATGGAGAAAGCAGAAGGACTTGGAGGCTGAAGCTCGTCGTCTGGATGAGAGGGCATGGGGTCGGACGTACAAAGGTGGCTACGAGAAGAGAGAGACCCTTAATGAGCGTGAGGAACCATCTAAGAAGTCAAAGGTTGATCGTGATTGTCATCCTTCTGCGCAACAGGACTTTGCCCCAGCTTCCGTCATTCTTGAAATCTCGGTTTCCTCCGTTCAGGCTCCATCTTCATCTCAAGATCCATTATCCCACATGGCGCTCGCCTTTGGTTCTTCGCGCCCTCATCGAAGATCAGCTTACATTCTTCCGTCTAGACCTCTTAGACTTGAAGCAGTGCTCCCCGAGTGGTTTTCAAAAGGAGTTAAGTTTGACCGCGACCTTCGCCCAGTCCGTAAAGATTCCTATATGCCCCACCTTCAAGCTATCCAAAGTGATTTAGAGCAAGCCGAGGGATGGGAAAAACTATGCAAGCAGTTGGCTGATGCGAACTGCAATAATTACCAAGAGATCTTCTCCTTTAAATCAGAGAAGGATGACTTCGAGAAGGCATTGGTGGAACGCGATGCCAAAATTGAAGGACTGGTACATGAAAGGGATGCGGTGCTCCGGGAGAGTAACAATAACACTGGCTTGCTGAAAGAACATAAAGAAGCCCATGCAAAAATAGAGATTGTCTTCCGATATGAAATTAAGAAGGACCATGCGGACGGAGTCAAGTTGAAAGAGGAGCTCGAAGCTCGCAACACGATTATTGAAGCCAAGAAGAAGACTATCGCTGATCACGACAAGATTGTTGAAGGGCATAGCAAAACAATCGCGGTGTATGAAGGGATCGTGATGTCCCATGATAAGAACATCTTTGATTAAGCCTAGATGATTGCCCTACTCCAAGAAAGAGTTGCACAGCTTAGCGCCGACAAAACTTGTGTTGAAGTTGAAAAAGCTACCGTTACAGCGGATTATTTGGAGCTATAGGACACCTATGAGAGGAAAATGGAGAAGATGGACGATACCATCTTGAACTTCTATGTCAAATACCTATTGCATCATGGGAGTCTTAGTTATTTAGGCCCAAGTTACCACACACTCTCGCCGTTGTTTCGGAGGAAATTCTGACCCGTTTCTAAGGTAGCAGGGATGCCTACACTAAGCGGGAGCTAGAGAATACCTACCTTAACGAGGAGTCAAAGAAAGCACTGATAGAAGGCCGAGAGATCCTGCGAATTGAAAGGGAATAGGAAGCTGCTGATGTGGCCCGGACTGCAACTGCCAAAACGTTGCCGGAGCCCCTTGTTTCTGGACCTGGCGAATCGTTAAGACAGCCTCGTAACCAATTGGCGAGTTCTGGTCCTAAAGCTTCTCTGCAGATTGTGCAGCCATCAAAAGAAGGAGAAGGCGGTGAATATGAGATAGACATTCTTGGCCACTCCTCTGATGCAGGTAACCTTCTTGTTTCTCCCAAGTTTGAGAATTTCCAGCGAACGCCGCAAGAACAAGACGAATTTAACGCTTTCATTTTTGATCTTATAGGTCCGTCCTCCTTACCTGTTGATCCGCTAGTTTCTTTGATGCCAGGACACGTTGCTATTTCAACCACCTCAATGCTTGCCTCTATAACTGCTCCAACTATTGTGTCTTTGTCTGGTTCGCATCCATGGCTGGAGTCTGAGAAGATCGCTGCATTGCATGACTTAGATGACCCTTTTGTATCTTTGGAGGGTGACCTTACGGCAGTCGAAGCTCGAGAGTAGGAGGTCCAGACTGAACAGCCGCGTAAATCTGAACAGCAACCGGTTGCCATTAAGAAAGAAAAGATTGAAGTGATAAAATCCTCGAAGAGTCCCCGCAAATCCTGGAAGCGCAAGACGAAAGGGGAGTCCTCCGAGAAGGTTAGAGAGCATGGAGGAGATGTCAGCACCGAGGAGATAGTTTATATCACCGGCAATGACAGTACCCCTGGCTGGGATCCTGAATATAACTAAAATTTTCCAAATAAAGGCGGGAAGGGGAGCGGCGGAAAGAGGCGTTGAGATGTCCGGATGGCAGTGAAGCTGATTTTCGAGACATTTTTTTATTTTTTTCAAGCGCAAAATCTACACTTACTGCTTTTGTTGTAGCGTCTGGATTTTTCTTTTGTTTGTCGATATTATGTGGGTACGGGCCCTACATTTTGACTTTGTACAAAAACATTATAAGTAATACAATGCTGACATTTTGATCGTAATATTACATGTCTACTAATCTGTGTTTCATGCACTTATGTCAATTTCATTTGCTACTTTTTTTATCTAGTCATGTGATTACCGCTAAAATTCTTTGTTTGGAGCAACAGAACTATAAAGTGATTTGTTTTTGAGTATTTCTGTTTGAGTATCGGCGTGTGCCCCCTAGTTCACGGGGTTGTTTACTTAGAACACCTGACAAATGATCGGTTGATCTAACTGTTTGTTTATTATTGTCCTTTTAATCACCCAACTTGCTTTATGGTTCCTATCCTTGGGAACTTATGATTTGAATGGCTTAATTACAGATTTATTGTTGGTCAACAATTAGAATTTTCTACCAATTTGTAGCATTTTGATTTTTGTTGGATTCATGGCCGTTGCTCCCGATAATGGGGGTGGGTTGATTCTTGTTATTCCTGCAATGGGCGAGTTTTCCCCGTATCGTCGGGGTAATACCGGTACTTAAAAGTATGTGCGGCTTTTGAAATGCACGGCTTTTAGAAGTATGTGCAACTTATGGGATGCGAGGCTTTCGGGACCGATACGACCCGTCGATCCAGAGCGGTTTCGGAACTTATCGACGTTGCCAATCTTCGGACAACATGAGGAGTTTATTCTTTTAGGAGCGTGATTCCACAGCTCGAAAAGGTAGTGCACGGCTTATGGGATGCGCATCTTAAGGGATGCGCAGCTTTCGGGACCAATACGACCCGTCGATCCAGAGCGGTTTCGGAACTTCTCGACGTTGCTAATCTTCGTGCAACGTGAGGAGTTTATGCTTTTAAGAGCATGATTCCATGGCTCGAAAAGGTAGTGCACGGCTTATGGGATATGCGGCTTTGATTTGAGCATTCCCGGTGCTGCCGGAGCAACATCGGTTCTTAGAAGGCGGCGATCGAGTTCCGCCGATCCAACGATTTGAGTCAATTTGCTTCCATCGACTCGGCGGGTAAGTGGGGCATGCTTGGGCGTGATTCCACTATCTCAAGCAGCGATTAAATGGTTTTGAGCCGATTTGACCCTGTCGACCCAACAGGTTACTTTTATGAACATAGTTTTATTTGTTCAGATAGCAAAGCAATTTTATTAAGAAAGGTCTGCCTATTTACAATGTCCCCGGCATTCCGTGACGGCTTATTTGCTGAAAAATAAGAAGTACATATTTCTAGGTGAAGTAACGACGCAGCGATTCGTTGTTCCATGCTCGGGGAATTGGATTCCATCAACAATTGTTAGTTTGAATGTTCCATCCCCTACCTTTTGACCGATGACATATGGGCCTTCCCAGTTTGGTCCAAATGCCTCCAGTATGGGATAGACTCGTTTTAGGACGAGGTCTCCCACTTCGAAGGTTCGACTGTGAACTTTGGAGTTGAAGTATCGTGCGACCCTTTTTTGATGAGTAGCGATCTTTAATTCGACTTCTCTCTCTTCTCGTCGATCATATCAAGCGACTTGAGTAGGAGCTGCTCGTTTTGCCTTTGACTGAAATTCTGCCTCCGATGAGAGGAGACTTGCAGTTTAACTGGGATCATTGCTTTTGAACCATACGCCAAGGCGAACGGGGTATGCCCGGTTGCCGCTTTGTGTGTTGTTCTGTAAGCCCATAGTGCGATTGGAAGTCCATCAACCCAACTCCCATTAGCTTTAGATAGCTTCTTTTTGATGGTGGACTTGATGGTCTTGTTTACTGCTTCCACTTGCCCGTTTGCCTGTAGATGAGCGACCATGGAAAAGCTCTTCTCAATTCGGAAGCGTTTGTAAAAGTCTTTGAACTCGGCACTTTCGAATTGGGTCTCGTTATTAGTGATGATTTTCTGTGGCACACCGAACCTGCAAATAATGTTTTTAGTAACAAAGTTAATGACTTTCTTTGTGGTAATGGTGGCCAGCGGTTCCGCTTCGGCCTATTTGGTGAAATAATCAACGACAGCTATAACATATTTAGCCCCTCCTTTAGCTATTGTCAACACGCCAACCGGATGAATTCCCCATATTGCAAACAGCCATGGGCTGACTATCTACGTTAGCTCTATTGAGGGAGTTCTTTTAATCTTGCTGAATCTTTGGCATCGGCCGCGCCGTTTGGCATAATCTGATGCATCACGGTTTAGGGTTGGCCATAAACACCTATATCGAAGGATTTTCTTTGCAAGGGTTTGCCCCCTGTATGTTCTCCACAATCGAATTAGTGAACTTCCCTCAGGATCCTTTGACCTTCGTCGTTGGTCACACATCTGAGTAGGGGGGTTGAGAACGCCCTTCGATAGAGTATCTCAATCTGTATTAAGAATCGTGGTGCCTTTTGAAGAAGCTTTTTCTGCTGGTTCCTATCCACGAGAAGATTTCCCATGAGCAAATAGCTTCTGATTGGCGTCATCCACGTTTCTGGTTCAATGGTAGTCTCAAAAATCCAGTTGACATCCATTTTGCTTATGCTCGGAGCGGTCTGGGTTTCAACCGGGACTAGGCCCAATAATTGAGCTTCTCCGGAACTAGCTAGTTTAGCCAAGTAGTCATCTTTCGTGTTCTGCTCCCTTGGGATGTGAGTTATAGTGTAATGTTCGATGTCATTCAGCAACTCTTGCACTTTAGATAGATATGGGGCAAGGTTCTCCCCTCGAGTCTGGTATTCGCCTTTCATCTGATAGACAACTAACTGAGAGTTGCTATAGATGTGTATGGATTTTATGTCCAGTTCTTTCACAATTTTTAGCCCATTTATCAATGCCTTGTATTATACTTCGTTATTTGTCGCTGGGAATTCTAATCACAAAGCATAGCAAACGGCTCATCCTTCTAGAGTCTCAAGCACTACTCCTACCCCCGAGCAGAAGTTATTAGATGCACCATCAACAAAGAGCTTCCATCATGTTTCCACTTCCGGTGTAGTCTCCTCTTCATCTTCCTGAATGGTAAATTCGACGATGAAATCTGCTAACGTTTGCCCGTTGATTACTATTCTAGTGTGGTAAGTGATTTCATATTGACTTAATTTGATATTCCATTTGATGAGCTGCCCGGACGTCTTAGGATGGTACAATACCTACTTCAAGGGTTGATCGGGTGTGCTTGGAAATATGGCCGCAATTTCCTAAATGCAATCAAGAGACAATACGCTAGCTTTTCCAACTTCGGATAATTTTCTCGACTCCACCGAAACATTTGCTGATGTAATACACAGGTTGCTAGGTCCTAGCTTCTTCACGTACAAGAGCAGTACTTAATGCGTAAGGTGAGACTGCTAGGTAGATGAACAAGTCCTCTCTGTCTACCGGCTTCGATAGGATTGGCGGGGTTTCCATGTGTCGCAGCAATTCTTCAAATGCGTTTTGACAAGCCTCATTCCATTCGAAATTCTTCTTTCCTTTATTTAATGCATCAAAGAACGGTATGCATTTGTTGGTGGCTTTCGAGATGAATCGGCTTAGCGCTGCGATTTTCCCATTCAAGCCTTGTAATTCCTTCTTGTTCCTTGGGGCTTTGACTTCTCGTAGGGAATTTATTTGCTCTGGATTTGCTTCAATGCTTCCGGCGCTCAATATGAATCCTAAGAACTTTCCAAGGGCTATCCCGAAGTGACGTTTGAGTGGATTGAGTTTCATTCCATATTTTTGGAATATTTCAAACATTTCGGCAAGATTATCTAGGTGATTGGTCGCTACTCGTGATTTCACCAACATGTCATCCACACAGACCTCCATGGTTTTTTCGATCTGACGCTTGAACACGGTGTTTACTAATCTTTGGTAGGTTGCCCCTGCATTCTTTAGACCGAATGGCATTACCCTGTAGCGGTATAATCCTAGGTCGGCGATAAAGCTGGTGTTTTCCTGGTCAGGTTCATGCATTAGGATCTGATTGTAGCCCGAGTACGCATCCATAAATGATAGCAGTTCATGCCCAGCCGTTCCATCCACAGGCTGGTCAATTCTGGGCATTGGAAAACTATCCTTCGGGCAGGCTTTATTTAAGTCGGAGTAGTCGATGCAAGCACTATTTCCCGTTGGACTTCTTGACCAAAACCGGGTTAGTTACCCATTCAGGGTAGGTCGCATCACGGATAAAACCATTAGCCATCAGTTTGTCTACTTCTTCTCTCAATGCCTTGGACCGCTCAAGGCCCAGGCTGCGCCTCTTTTGCTTTACCGGTGTAAACCTGGGGTCAATGTTGAGTGCGTGGCATGCAATTTTTGGCGATACCCCACACATATCAGAATGTGTCTAAGCGAACACATCCAAGTTGGCACGAAGAAATTTGGTGAGTTCTAATCGCATCTTGTTTCCATAGTGTGATCCAATTTTCAAGACCCGTGTTGGGTCATCCAAATCGACAGGAACAAACATCGTCAATTCTACGGGTGTTGCTCAATCCTCCCCTTAACTCTTCTTTCTAGGGTCCAAAGCCTTGTTGAATCGGCTATGGTCCCCAAGCCAGGGGCCGCTCTGCAGTTGCTATTCGGTAGGTTCGCGAATATGGAGAGTTCTCCCTACATTTTTTCCTTTTTCTTTTCTTTTGGATTCGCGCAGTTCTGCAATGTAACATTCTCTGGCGACGCATTGATCTCTTTTGACCACCCTGGTTCCATTTGTCGTTGAGAATTTCATAGTAAGGCACCACTAGGCTAAAGTGATTCTGAAATGCGCCAGCGTGGGCCGTCCCAAGAAGGCATTGTATGCAGAACTTTCATCTACAATTACGAAAGTCTGGATGAGGGTGACTCTTCGGTCGTCCTCCCCAAGTTCTACTGGCAAGTCAATCTTCCCGACGGGTTGTTTGTGTTCGCCAGTGAATCCTTGGATTTTTATTTGGCATGCAGATACATCTTTCATGGTGATCTTCATTTGGTCGAAGGTACGTTTGAAAGAATATCCACAGAAATGTCGCTGTCAACCAATACTCGCCGGACCACAGCGGACCCGATCCCTACTGTCACTACCATGGGATCGAGAGTTGGAGTTTCGATCCCTTCGGTATCCCAATTTCGGAATACTACATCATCATTCCAAGTTTTCTGCTACTTGGTTGGAGCTCCATCTCCGGTTGTGCAGCACGAATCCTTCAAAGCATGCTTTAACAAACTCGCATATCGCTCCATTTCTCCCTAACTTCTCTGTGCGGGATGTGGTCCTCCAGATATCGTTCTAATGATGAGTCTCTTGTCAGTTCTCTTAGATCCCTCTTTGTTGATTCCGGCTTGGTTTCTTCGATCTCTAGGAGCTTGGGGAGCCACGGGTTGGTTAGGATTTTGCGATTTTGTCACGTATTGTTGAAAATTGTTTTCCCGAATTATCTCTTCAATCAAGTTCTTTAGATGACGGCACTCGTTTGTGTTGTGACCATGCATCTAGTGGAAGTGACAAAAACTTCCCCGAGCGCTTTTGTTGTTTAGTTGCTTCCTTCTTAGAGGATTTTTTATACTCCTCTATCCCCTGTGTTGCGAGACAGATTTTTTCCGAAGTATCATTGAGCAGAGTGTAATCCTCGGGCCTGAAGCCTTTAAGTCATTTATTATTACCATTTCGTTTATTGGAGTTCTGATTTTTCCTTTTTTGGTTTCCGTCTTTCCCTGCACTTCCTTCGGTGGTCCCGGAGGCGTTTATGTTTCGGTTCATCGCCATGTCACTCTACCAATAGTTCATACGTTACAAGCTAGTAGGCTTCCTTTCTAACTCCTACGCCTCTTCCAATCTCAAATATTGATCTGCCTTACGGTTGAAGTCCCTCCTAGTGGTAGGTCGTTTCATTCTGATCCATTTCCCGAACTTAGTTTTAGGGTGGATGGCGCGGACCAAAGCCATGAAAACCATATCCTCATTCGGATTGCTTACCTCTATCACTGCGGTATTGAACTGATTCATGAAAGAATTTAAAGATTCATTTCGTCTATGGAATAGGCCGGATAAGGACATCACATATTTAGGCTGCGTTGTGTGAAGTCTGAACGGATCAAGGAATCTTGCTGCTAGTTGGTCAAAAGTGGAGATGGATCTTGGTGGAAGCCTAGTGAACCACATGGAAGCAATTCTTTTCAGAAAATTGGGAAACATCTACATCGAACAGCGTCCGAAGCATTCGCTCCGTCCATGTCCATGTATCAACTGCACTTGTACAGATGGGGTTTTGGGTCTTTTGTTCCATCATAGGATGAAATAGTTGGCATAGTGAACTTTTCTGGGTACCACTCATTCAAGATCTCCTTAGTGAAGGGGGTCCGACTTGGAGCAGATCTCCACTCATCATCTCTTCTATTCCTACTCTCATCCATCAGTCGCTTGACCATATCCGCGATAAATGCCTATGATGTCTGGTAGTCCGGGGGTCAGCTGTCAGTCACTACACCGAGTGTTTGGCTTTGCAAACGGTCTTGGTAAGTGGGCTAAAGCCTAGGCTCTCCTGTCTTCGGAAGAGCCAATCCCTCTGGATCCCGTTGGCTTGCGGTTGGCCAGATTGGTTGTAACATCCCCCTACTTAGAGGCCCAAAACTAACGGCTACAGATGCTGCAGTCATCCGTAGTTATTAATCTTCGGCGACCAAATACGGCAGTGCTAGATACATTGATACACAGATCACAAAAATATGGAAAAAATTTAATAATTCAAAAATACATTTCCATATTCAAATCAAAACATTTCTTGTTCATTACATAATCCCCAAATTACGTTAACCACGTTCATAAAAATATAGCTATTACAAATACGCCAAGAGCGACATATGAAGATGCCCCCTTGGTTGATCAGAGAATATAGTAAGGCTAATAAATTTGCCTTTACAAACAAAATACATGGCGGAAAGAAAAACTATAAATAACTATCTACCTCCTGCACGCCTCCGGAAGCTTTATTTGTCAAAGAAGAAAACCTGAGAACCTTAAATCTCAAACTACTAAAAATCAATTGAGTACCCGAGAGTTTAAGGGAAAATTAAAAACTTCGAGTCGGACATAAAGCTTAGTATGAATAATAATCTAACATCTCAATCCTTTTAGATATCTAGTGAGAACACATCGCTTAGCGGAACGGGTTCTCCCCTCACTAGTATCCTAAAACCTTTATAAAAGCAAATTCTGTCCTCCTGCATCCACAATGGTTAAAACATACATTTCAAAACATTATGATGATATGCATACTTGAAAATAAATAAGATTTTCCCATTCCCAGTTTAATTTAACACTCTATCATTATTATAGTTTCTAGGGTCACTATAAACCATTTTAGTTTTCATGGGTTTACTAATAACCTTGTTATAACTAATAGACACCCCGTCCTATTCATACTTTTCATGGGATCACTAAGAACCTATAGGCTCCTGCTAGTTAACTTAATTAATTCATAGGTCCTCCTGAACCTATTAGTCATTCCAATAACTAATCACATTATCCTAGTTTTCATGGGTTGACTAGGAACCTATGGACTTACCCAGTAACTCACTGCACATCCTAGTTTACATGGGTTGACTAGGAACCTATTGATACTTCCATTAGCCACTTACTTATCCTAGTTTTCGTGGGTTTACTAGGAACCTATTGACTGATGGCAATTCTTAATCCGGATAAGTTTTCATGGGTTCACTACAAACCAATTAGCCCCTGCCAACTGTCCTTATGCATAGTTTTCATGGGTTAACTATGAACCTTTTGGTATGCACCAATAACTACCTTATCATAGTTTTCATGGGTTTACTATAAACCTTTTGGTTTACCTCCAAAAACTACAAAGTTTAGGCATCCTATATTTTTGGTCACCCTGACTCCATGGATGCAATTCTAGTCATTCATGAGTTAAAGTAATTTATATTCACTGTTTGAGTTAACCTACTAGTTCTTCTACCCCTTTTTCCTCAAAATACGGTGATGGGTTATTATGTAAATATACTCATATTTGAAGAAGTAAACATTAATTAATAATACCACTATTATGGGTTTAACACTACAAGAAAAACCATTTATAGTTGCAAAAATCGGTGGCGTTTTATTTTAAATGCAACAAAAAATAGATTACCAAATAATATAAACGTGGCAAAAAATAATTCACGTTTCCCGCTTCTAAAAAAAGAGTCCGCGCGAACTAAATAAACGTAACCTATCATTTTACTCTCGTACTTAACAAAATTCTCGTCCCTAATTTGCTTTCTTCTTCAGAAAATTTTTTTCCCCTTTTAATCGTGTTAAATTTTCATCGCACTCAAGTATCATCGTCAACTCCGTCGTTTCCCCCTTACTCAACATCGAGTCGCGGCAGCCAGCAGATCTAGGTATATTTAGGTATGAATCTTTTAAATCGATTAGGTATATTTAGGTATGAATCTTTTAAATCGACTTTGTGATTCTATTTGGATTTTATATGAATTTGAATGCATCTTATTTTCGTATTTTTTCCTAAACTATTACTGAAATGGTTGATTTAACCCTAATTGCAATGATCTGTTGGGATATCTGCTTTGATTTCTTTGAGTACATGAATGTTCTGTTGAAGTGGTTCAGTGAATCAATGGTTGCTTGTTGAGAGGAGGTTGAGGTTGCGTGTTTCGGGAATTTGGTGGGTTCAAGTAGCATTGATGGAGGTCGCGGGTTTGTTTGCGATTGGGTATTGGCTGGCTCGATGGTTGAGAGTGGTAAATGTTGGAGCATAAATAGTCTTTTGTGGAGTGGCAGGCACTGGAAATATGTCAGTTGTGTGGATGTGAGGTAGTTAAGAGGAGGCGGTGAAGTTGACTGTTGGTTTGGTAAGAGGAAACTGTTGGTTTGTACATTCTGAGGCTTTGAATTTATATGCAGTAATTCTATAATTTGCTAGACTTAGGCTTTGAATTCATGCATGGATTAATTATAAATACATGTAAATCTGAGGTTAAATGCAAAATATAAGTGTAAAATTTATATTTTTGGAAAAGTATTCTTTGCCTTTGTCTACTAAACCACCATGGTTATATGCAGTAGTGCTACAAGTATTTGTACTTCAACGTCTAGTTATTTTTTTGATTACAACAGATAACCAATTTATACGTCAAAGATTGGAAACTTATTTGCCTTCAAATGTCGATAATGGAAAAAGGCTGGGTTTTTTTAAACAGGTGATAAAACCATGATTAACTTAATATGTATTTTGAGAATTAGAACATATAATCTAATACTAAAGCTCACTTTTTTTTACTTTTTTCATAGAACTAGTATAGAATACCGACAAGGAGCAATGAATTTCGTGCATGCTGCAAAGAGGAATGTAAGAAGTGTAGAAAATTTTTTATGCCCTTGCAAGGATTGTTGGAATCTTAGTCGTCATGATGACCAAATCATCGTTGAACATTTAATTATAAAAGGAATGGATCCTAAATACATTGACGGTGTATGGTTTAACCATGGTGAAGAGATAAATGTAGAGAATAAAACAAATACGTTTGACGTATATGAACTATTCAAGATGATTCACTATGAAGATGAAGATTTTTCGAATCAAGATTTTTTTGATGATGATAAAGACGATGTTGATTCTCGAAGAAAAGAGGATGAGTTAGTCAAGAACTTGGAAGATGCAGAAACTCCATTATATCCTGGTTGCACAGATCACACAAAATTATCTGCCATCACCGTCTTGTATAATCTTAAATGCGAGACTGGCTTGTCCGATAGTGGTTTTGATAAGCTTTTAGCTGTGCAACATCTATTTCTGTTGAAGGATAACGTGCTTCCCAAAACCTTATATGAAGTCAAGAAATTTCTTAAAGCATTCGACATGGGTTTTGAAAAGATACATGCTTGTGAGAATGATTGTTGCCTTTTCAGAAAAGAATACAAAAATTTAGAAAGTTTTCCAAAATGTGGTTCCTCGAGATGGAAGAAAAATCAAGATACTGAAGAGGTTATACAAGGTGTTCCAGTTAAAGTATTGAGATATTTCCCAATCATTCCGAGGTTTAGACGAATGTATAGATCTCAAAAGATGGCTGAAGAATTAAGATGGCATTTTAATAATAAAAGTAACGATGGAAAAATGCGTCATCCCGTGGATTCTATGACATGGAAAATGGTGGATGAAAAGTATTAAATCTTTTTCATCCGATCCACGCAATCTTAGGCTTGGTCTTGCTACAGATGGATTCAATCCATTTTCCATGTTGAGTTTGAAATATAGTTGCTGGCCGGTAATGCTTGTGACATACAATCTCTCGCCTATGTTGTGTATGAAGAAAGAAAATATTATGTTAACTTTACTTATTCCAGGCCCGAAGCAACCCGGGAATGATATTGATGTATATTTGGCGCCTTTGGTGGAAGACTTGCATCACTTGTGGTCTAATGGAGTTACTGCTTATGATGCATTTAGTAAAACTTTATTTAAACTGAATGCAATTTTGTTATGGACGATTAATGATTTTCCGGCTTATGGAAATCTTGCTGGATGTCGTGTGAAAAGGCAAAAAGCTGGCCCATTATGTGGTGTCAATACCCATTCTCGTTGGTTGAAACATAGTCGAAAGTTCGCCTACATGGGTCATAGAAGATTTCTACCTCCTTCAGATTTACGGAGGAAACAAAAGGCATTGTTTGATAATACCATAGAGACAGATGGTGCTCCTAGAATGCTTTCTGGGAGAAACATCTATGCATTATTGAAGGATTATCCAAATGATTTTGGAAAAGGAATAGAGGAGAAAAGTAAGAAGAGAAAGCATGTCTATGATAAAGAAGATGAATATGATGATACTAACAGTTCTACAGAAGTAGAGCTATCAAGGTGGAAAAAAAGATCAATTTTCTTTGATTTGCCTTATTGGGAGGTTAGTGGTTAATTTATTTATTTTTCATTGTTTTAATACAAGAAAAACCCAATAATGCATTATTGTTTTGGTTTTCATAGGAACTTCCATTACGTCACAATTTAGATGTGATGCATGTGGAGAAGAACAGTGGTGAAAGCCTATTGGGCACAATGTTGCATGGAAATAAATCCAAAGATGGAACCAACTGTAGAAAGGATTTAGAGGATTGGGGAATTCGAAGTGAGCTTCATACACAACCTCGTGGGAATAAAACATATCTTCCACCGGCTCCATATATGTTGTCAAAATCCGAGAGAAAAATATTTTGCAAAAGACTGTATGATTTCAAAGGCTCGGATGGCTACTGTTCAAATTTTAAAAATCGGATTTCGTTGTCGGATTGCAAAATTAGTGGATTGAAGTCACATGATTACCATGTATTAATGCAACATTTATTGCCAGTAGCATCGAGAGGGTTCATGGCAAAGAAGGCAAGAAAAGCGATAATTCGCTTATGTTCTTTTTTCAACAAATTATGTCAACGTGTTCTTGATAGAGAGAAGGTAGAACAAATCAATGTTGAAATTATTGACGTTTTATGTGAGCTTGAATTTTTTTTTCCACCATCTTTCTTTGATATAATGATACATTTATCCATTCATCTTGGAAAAGAAGCACAAATGTGTGGACCTATTCATTTTCGATGGATGTACCCATTCGAAAGATATATGAAGACACTTAAAGATTATGTCAGAAACTATGCACGACCAGAGGGATGTATTGCAGAATCGTATCTTGCAACAGAATGCATGTTGTTTTTCAATGAATTTTTGAAGAAATCAGGACATATAGAGGAGAAAGGAGCTCGAAATGAAGATTATGAAAGTAGTAGAATATTAGAGGGACGTCCAATTTCAGTATTGAAGACAATTAAATTGCCAGTTAATGAGAAAGAAAGTGCTCATTTAGCTGTGTTAATGAATATGGCCGTGGTGGAACCGTTTATAGAGTAAGTTTATGTTATATTGTTTTAAATATTTTGATGTGTTCGCAATGATATATATAACTTATAATCAATTGTTCAATACTAGTTTGCATTTGGAGGAATTAGAAAATTCAGACCAACGCATGACAAAAAATGCGACCTTACTTTGGGAAACACATACAAAAAGTTTTGTCGATTGGATTAAAAGGAAGGTTAGTTAGATTTCAAATATATTCTCATTCAACTATCAATATTACTATATAAATTTACATGCTAAATGAAATTTGTTGTAGATACCTATTACTAGGCTTTTAAATCTCCCCGAGATGGCCAAGATGAAAAATCCGAGATATCAGCCAAAATCCGAGATTTGGCTGCCTATTTAGTTATAAGTGTTTTAAATATCGCCCGAGATAGCCGAGATATTTTCCCGAGATATTGGCCAAAATCCGAGATTTAAAACACTGCCTATTACCTCCAAGGATCATAATGACATGTTAAAATGGATTGCTTATGGTCCAAAGGATGATGCCATGTCTTTCAAAGGATATATCATCAACGAGCAACGTTTTCATGTAAAAGATTTAGGGAGAGAAACTCAGAATTGTGGGGTGACTTTTGATGCAACTACTATGTGTAGAGCAAGTGCTAAAGATATGTCCCAAGTGGTTGATGTGGTCACTTATTATGGAATATTGACAGATATAATTTTATTATATTATCATTTGTTTTATATTCCAGTTTTCAAGTGTCGTTGGACGTATAAAGGAAATGGAGTAAAAGTTGATGATGATGGGTTCACTCTTGTTAATTTACATCAAGCATCATTTTCACGAGACCCATACATACTTGCATCTCAAGCAAAACAAGTATTTTATTCAAGAGAGAACGATGTTTCTAATTGGTACGTTGTAATGAAAGCACCATTAAGAAGTTTTAATGATATAGAGGAGCACGATTGCATCGAGGAAGATATTCAAGTGGTGGAAGATGAAATAACTGAAGCGGATGATGAAGATGTTTGCTATGTTAGAGTGGATTACGAGGGCATAATTGAGTAGATTATATGTTCTACTTGAGCATAGTTGTTCATTTGCTTTAGTGATGGTTGAACTTATATATTAAATCCGGGCTATTTGGAAATTTCATTGAACTTGTATTGACTTTCTTTAGTGATTGTTGTTCATTTGCTGCACTAATGCTTTGTTTTTTTTAATGTTGCGAATGGCTGTTAGTTTGCACCATTTAATTTTCTAATCCATTGCAAATGCATGTACCATTCAATTTTTGTTCTTTGTGTTTTGATCTTTGTATACTTCCATAGATAAAGCATTATATGTTCTTATCAATTCTGTTTGCATATATTGCTTGATAATGAGTAGTGTTCTTATCAATTCTGTTTGCATTACATGTACATTTTCTCATAAAATTACAAATCTGTTCATCATCTCAAGGCTTTTAGGCCTGCTTGTTTGGTTTGCAAACTGCCACATCTCTTTTCAGCTACATGTTGATGATATTTAAGTGTTGTTTGTTAATATTAATCGCTGCTTATTATTTACATGTGCTTATTGGTTTATACTGTGTTTTCTGTCACTTACAGAAAAATATGTCTACAACATCTGTACGTACCCGCTTGTAGAGAAAGGCTGAAGAACAAACAGTCAAAGCTAAGAACAAACAGTCAATGCGAAAACGTAAAGTTCCAGCTAGTATAAATGAAATAGAAGAACAACCAGACAATGCTAAGAAGCAAGCCACTGTTCACAATGAAGAAGACGAACAACCACTACATGATATCCCCTCTGACCCAAATGAAGGACTCCGCTCAGAAAATGAAACCCGTCCTGAACAAACTGCTGATGCCGAGCTGGAAATTGGGAAACAAAGTGAAGCTGAAATCAGAAGTACATCTCGGAAAAGAGGCGGTAGAGGTCCAACAAAAGCAAAAAAGACTCCCGTCATGCAGTCAGGATCGAATTGAAGTTGAGTTCAATGATCTAGGTATACCAGTAGGGCAAGGGTCGGTATATTTATCCTCTTTTCTTGGACCGCTTGTGCGGGAGCAGGTTCCATACACCATTGAAATATTAGTGATGACTTAAAAGAAGTTTTTTGGCAGTCGGTTCTGGTATGAAGTAGGCATCTATTATTTAACATTCTGACTCTAATATGTTTTGAAAATGACTTCTAATATTGCATGGTCTTGCCAATTATAAATTAAAATTGCCATCTAATAACTTCTGGATAAATTGAAAAATAGTTCTTGCCAATTATAAATTGAAATTGCCCTCTAATAACTTCAGAAAACCTTTCAGATTTAATTAAATCTGTCGTATTTAAATTAAATAAATTTTACTAATATCATGTTTTGATGTATTGTTGCAGATTAGATTTAAATTGGAAGAGGAATGGAAAAGAAAAGCTATATTTCAACAAATGAGAGTACTTTGGAGATCGTTAAAAAGAAAATTGGTTCGAAATTTGCAAAAAGCGGAGAATGATGAGGAAAGACTTAAACTGAAACCTACGAACATAAAAAGCATAACCAATTGGAGGAAGTTTGTGAAGGCGAAAACAAGTCCGGAGTTTAAGGTAAATCATTCCTACTGAACTCGTCTGGCATGTTTCTGCAAATCCATCTACATAGTTAGCAACCGATAAATTTCTTTAGAAGTGAAGTCCAAGTGTTGGTGGATGTTGAGGGTTCCTGTTTAGGTATTAGCTGCAGGAACCTATGACAGTACAAAATACAAATGCATTATGACAAGCACAAGAACATTTTAAATGAAGTAAAAAAAACACTTTGCAAGTTAGTTCAATCTATAAATATTATTAGTAGATATGGAATGCTGTATATGTCACCGAGTTATCCAGCATTAATAATACCAAATAAGTATATGACCATGATGAATTGATTTTCAAATAAATTGCAATCCTCACCATACATATTTACCATGCATTATAAATATTAGATAGTTTTTCTTTTTATGATTTTGAGTGTTAAATTCTAGCATCTTTCAATATTTTCAGCAAAAAAGTGAGAAATATTCAGCCCTTAGGTACACACAACTTCCGCATACAACCGATCGTAGGGGAATGGCTAGAAAGACCGAAGACATGGTAAGTTAATTAACTATAGCATTATTTAATATTATTTTATACCTGTCAGTTTATTAATTTAATGTTATTCTATTTTTAGAAAAAAGAAAGTGTAGATCCATCATCCATAAGTAGAGTTGATGTGTGGATTAGATCTCACATAAAAAAAAATGGTGAACCAGTGAACATGGAAGCTGCGAATACTATTGTAAAATTGTTTTTAATTTTATTGGTATTTTTTTTTGAAACTATGATATTTTTACCATTGTACATTATCTATGTGTATTTATTTATATAGGAGGAGATCAAAAAATATGGTAGCCTATCCCAATCCGGCTCGACACAGACTGATATTGGAAAAGATGCTCTTGTACATGTACTGCGACAAGATAAACCGGGACGGTTAAGGGCATTGGGTAGGAGTTGCACTTTAACCAAGCTAGCTTTGGCCCAGTCCAAAGATAAACAAGTGTCTCGGTGTCGAGAGGAAATAGCAGAATTGAAGGGAATGATACAGACTCTGATGGACCAGAAGGTAAATTTTTGGAAATTAATTTATATTCATAAAATATTAATTTATATTCGTGCTTCGCTGCAGGGTAAAGAAAGTTCGAGAAGGAACTCGCCTGATTCGGTAAAATAATATTTATATTACTTAATAAATGAAATTTATATTTTAATTTTTTAATCCAGTAATTGATTTAATTTTCGGTTGATTAATTGTAGAGTGACGACGAAGTATGTTTGCTGTTGAATTGGGATGGAACCTCTGGAGTTGTTGCCCATGGGAGGCTGTTGTCCATGGACCCAGATGACGTTGTCAATGGCATTCGTCTTGGACCAAATGCTGGGAGCGTTGTTATAGATTCAGTGGATAAAGCAGATACTTATTTATGGAGGCCTACACCTGAAATGGCAGTCTTAGCAGACGCTAAGAATAAGGTAGTTGCTTGGCCATCAGTTTGCATCAAGGTCCCGCTGCGAACACGGTTGAACTGTAGTGCAGCCAGTACCCTAAATTTTTTCACGTTAAGTATATTAGTGTAATATGCTGCGAGCTTATTGATGTCTAAAATGCAGCGAGCACACACCCCATCTGAATAAAAATTTAACACATATTCATTGTTTTTGTATAGCATACTAAAGTCTTGAATTTCACTTCTCATTTTTAGAGTACCAGCATCATCGAAGACACTTGCAAGATTTACGGTTGGACTGAGGGTGAAGGTGTAGTTGCCGAAGGAAGAATCCACGCCACTGATCCAAAATATACTGTTAATGGTATTCCACTTGGTCTGTCTGCTGTTGTGATTTGGGTGGACAAAGTAGTAAATAAAGATGCTTATTTGTGGCGACCCACATCTGATATGTCGTGCATTGGAGATGCAGTTGGTAGGAAAGTAGCATGGCCAAGATCAAAAGTAGAAGCTGATCAAGAAAAACTAGATGAGAGTCGTGATGATACTGAAAATGTTGTGAATTCTCCCATGAAATCCGCACATATGGTCATGAATAAATCGCAAAATGTAAGTATTAATTTTCAAATTTGAAGAAGTTAACTGTGTATGAAAGTTTATTTAATGTGCATGTATACATTGTGCATAATAATCTCTTTTCTTTCAGCCGATTGCAACCATGCAAAAGGATGCCAAATGCCAGTTGATCGATTTGGGTGGAGCAGACGTAGTGGCTGAAGGAAGTATTGCATCAACTGACCCGATAACGATGGTCCATTGTCGTCCATTGGGACGTAATGCTGTAAAAGTTTGGATTGAACTGGTGATAGTTCTAGATGCAGAGATATGTAGACCAACATCGGGTCTGACGTGCATGGATGATTGCTTTGGCGTTCCCATAGCTTGGCCAATGGAAAAAATCATTATTAAGTCAAAATGAAAGGTATATAATTTTTTATATATATATACATTAGGAATGCTAGCAGCTAAAGTGCAGATAGATTTTTGGTAAAATGATAAAAGTACATAAGTAGGGGTGTTATATTCGAATTGTGATTGAATGATTGTGATTGGTGGTTCAGGTTCAGGGGAGGGAAAATAATTGATGGTGAGGAGTTATGTATGGATTGTGGTGGAATGTTAGTGATGCAGTTTTAAGTTCAGGTTTTGTTTTCTCACTCTTTTGTTCTGTTCTTTGTTGACAGGTAGTTCAGGTTTTGAAGACATCAACAATGACAGGTAGTTCAGGTTTTTATGGTGGTTCAGGTTTTGCTCGGTACTTTGGTTATTTCAGACGTTTATTTCAGATGTATATGTACAGTTATGACACTTATGGTAGTTTGGTTATAACACTTATGGTAGTTTGGTTGTGTATGTGTACGGGTAGCTTTTTGTCGACACCTATGTATGTGGATGTATGAATGTCTATGTATCTTGTGGATCTTCAATGCATATACGTATTTTGTAGTTGTTTAATATATTGTGTTCAAAAGTGTATGAGCTTGCGTATTCTGTTATTATATAATTGGATGCTAGATCAGGGGTAAATCTGGAGTAGCAGGTGGAGGGAAACAAATGCTACTGGATATTATTTATTTTGGTAGCGTTAAAATGTCGCTACAAAAGAGTGATTAAAAACTCAAGTACACTTATGCTGGCGTTTATTAAGCGCTACAAAAAATGTATATAACGCCATGAAAAGGTAACGTGGAGGAGAAAACCCTTTCGGTGGCGTTAAACAGGCGCTACAAAAAATTTAGATAACGCCATAAAAAAGTATCATGGAGGAGAAAACCTTTTCGGTGGCGGTAAATAGGCGCTACAAAAAAGGAATTCTATGGCGTTATAAAAACGCTATCAAAAAAACAAATTTGGTGGCGTTTAAAAAAGTGCAACTAATACTCGAGGATTTTTAGTGGCATGTTTTCTCGTAACGATTATCGGAACGCCACTAAAAATACGTAGTGGCGGTTTTTGGGCGCTACAAAAAATCAGTTTTCTTGTAGTGTAATGTCCTTAAAATACATATCTAAAAACATTGTTAACACCTTTAACTTATATTTTTATCAAGGCAGTACTTCTTCAAACTTACATACTTAAAACCCTTACAAAACTCATTTATATAAGTCGTGAGTTTTCCTTCTAAAATTAGAGTATGGGTTTTCAAATCTTTTAAAAGCAAACGTTTCGACCTTGTCGAAAGGCCTTCAAAAAAATCTTATGAATCCAAACCTTTCAAAACCGTTGAAACCATTCAGCAATTCAAACCTTTCAAAAGCATTCAACTTTTAAAATATAAACCTTTCGAAGACTTACTAGGTTCAAGTTAAAATATGCGGAAGGTCCTCTTTTAAAACCTTTCAACTACAATGGAAGCAACATTCGACCTAGTCGGAAGGTCAGCTTCGAAAGCTTTAAAACATTTCATTTAAAATAATAGACCTCCACCTTTTTAAAGCAACTCCTTCGAAAGCTTGGGTTATATTTCAACTATAAAACAAAGGAAAATCATCTAAGTCGAAGGCTTTGATACCTTTCGAAAGCAATGGGAGAAGCAACTGGTTTTTAAAGCAAGTAAACCTTTCGTCTCTGTCGAAAGCAACGACTTTGAAAGGTTGGAAAAAGCGGCTATAACCTTTCGACTGTGTCGGAAGGTTCAAAACAAAACAACGATAAGCGGCGGTAACCTTTCGACTGTGTCATAAGGTTCCAAAACAAAATAGTGGTAAAGCAGCAGTAACCTTTTGACTTTGTCGAAAGGTTTAAAACCTTCCTTTTTAAACATTTGACCTGGTTGAAGGCAACCAAGTTGAAAGGTCTAATTCGAAAGCAAAGCAGGTGAAAGCTTTTGGTTTATAAAACAAACATACCCCAACCTCTTTTGCCATCAACCATTCGACTAAGAACCCTTCGACCTTGACCAATTCATTACGTAAGATACATGATACCATATGCATTAGTTTGACCTTGTCGAAAGCTATAACCCTTCGACTTAGTCGAAAGGTCTGGGTCGGAAGGTTTACTACCGTAAAAGGCTGAAACATGCTAAAAGTATGATTTCTTTGTTCTTAACTTAAAAAGATAACTTTTTAACTAAGCTGCCTTTATTTGTCAAATTCCTATTGGTTAAAAAATACTTTTCAAAAAGGGTTGCCACTAATTTCAGAATTTAAATAATAATTTAATTTTATAAAATGCCCCTTCTTCTTAATTAAATATATAAAACATTTAAGTCCCATACCTTAAATAATTTTATATATTCATCAAAACACTTAGGAAAAATCTGGAAAAATCCCAGAAAATCTATTTTAATATGTTTTCCAACATATAAAAATTTCAAACCCAAATAATCTTTATTTTAGCCGTAATTAATTTATAACCCAATAAATCATTTTCTTCACTAGAAAATTTATATAAAATCCATATAGAATCAGAAAATTATGAAAATTGAAACCCATCTCCAAAATCATGTTTTCTATAACATAAAATTTTCCCATGGCATCTAAAAGTCATTTCATCTCTATTTTACCCTAAAACCGTGTATATCTACTTTTTAAACAACCTTGTTTAATCCATATATAAATCAAAATCAAGCATATCATCATTCAGTATATGATAAAACAGATTTATCCTAAAATCTGAACCATATGATGTTAAAATCAAAATAGAGATGTAGAAATTATTATTCACCTTAGATTGGATAAGGAAATTGAAGTATGATTGAGATTGATTCCTTCTAACTTGAATCCTAGCTTTTAGTTGATTTTCTCTTCTCCTCTTTCTAATGGTCGGCCTTGCTCTCACTTCTTACGGTTATAATTTTTTGTTTTGGTGAAATGAACGTGTATGACCTAATGAGAATAGTGTAAGGATGGAAAGTATGGTTATTTACCCTAATGCCCTTATGTTTAATTTCTTAACCATTTATATAAGTTCATTAGATTAAATAAGCACGGCCACCTAGTTTATTAGTCAACCTCAATCTCCTTATCTACATTATTCTATTTAATTTATTCTAATTAAATTTCCTGAATAATGTCAATAAAATTAGGGGTGTTACAGGCTCCTCTCCTTAAAGAATTTCATCCTCGAAATTCAGTAAGGACTAACTAGCAAACATAGCAATCATCTGTAATATCTCCTAGCAACCAATCTATGTAAATCTACTATACACATACCATCAAAACAGGTCAGGATAAGCCTCTCGAATCCTATCCTCCGTCTCCCAAGTACAGTCTTTCTCGTTGTCGCTCCATTGAACCTTCACCAACTTGACTGTCTTGGTCCTTAATTTCTTCTCATCTCTCGCTACAACCCGAACTGGTTGTCTAGCAAAAGTCAAATCAGGCTCTACTACCAAGTCCTCCAACTCTGTCTAAGGAATAGTAGCCTCTGGATCATGCACATACTTACGAAGATGAGACATATGGAATACACTATGGACACCTGCCAAACTGCTCGGCAACTCTACTTTGTAAGCGAGCTTTCCAATCCTTTCTATAATCTGAAATGGACCAACGTACCTTGGGGCCAACTTTTTAGACTTTCCAAATCGTACCACACCCTTCATCGGTGATACTTTAATGAAAACCTTGTCTGCTACTGAGAACTCTAAGTTCTTACGCCTTTATCTGTGTAACTCTTCTGCCTAGATTGAGCTTCCTTCATCTGCCCTCAGATTAACTCAATCTTTTCTGACGCCTCTCTAACCAAATATGGACCTAAGACCAATCTGTCTCCGGTCTCTAACCAACATGCTGGCGATCTGCATGGTCTTCAATACAAAACTTCAAAAGGTGCTATTCCTATACTAGTTTGATAAATATTATTATAGGAAAAATCAATCAAATGTATGTGATCTTCCCAAGATCCACCAAAGTCCAATACACAAGCCCTCAACAAATCTTCGAGTACCTTGTTGACTCTCTCTGTCTGCCCTTCCATTTGTGGGTGATAAGTTGTACTCATCTTGAGCTTGGTACCTAATACCTCTTGCAGACTCCACCAAAATTCGCTAACAAACAATGCATCTCTATCACTAATTATGCAACTAAGAATCTCATGAAGTCTAACTATGTTCTTCATGAACAATTTGCTAAAACAGGTGTTGTCCTAGTTGACTTTACCGAAATGAAATGGGCACTCTTGGTCAACCTGTCCACTATAACCCATACGCTTTCGTTTCCTCTATTTTCCATTGGCAACCCGTCTATAAAATCCATCGATATCGAATCCCACTTCCAAACTGGAATATTTAAAGGCTGAAGTAACCCACTTGGCTTCTGATGTTCGACTTTCACTTGTTGACAGTTAATACACTGCCTAACCCATAAGCCAACATTCCTCTTCATGCCTTCCCAATAAAAGCTTCACTTCATATCTTGATACATCCTAGTTCCTCTCGTATGAATCGTTCGATCGATGACACTCTTCTAGAACTTCTCTCCTTAAGCTCTCTACACTTGGAACACATAACCGTCCCTTCTTTCTCAAACATCCTCTTTGGTCAAGATTAAAATCCTTTAGGTCATCAACCTCCGATCCGACCTCAAGCTTTCTAATCCTCTCAGCTAAAACATGGTCTTCTCTCTATATAGAAGCTATCTTCTCAATCAGCACTGGTCGCACTTCTAAACAAGACAACATGGCAGTACCCTGACTAGAACTAGCTGTAGATCTCAATTGCACACCACAACTGGCTAAAGCTTCTAGATCCTTCCATTTTGCTAACATCGCTAACACTACATTCTGATGTTTTATACTGAGAGCATCTGCTACCTTATTTCCTTTTTCCGGGGTATACTCTATACCGAAATCATAAGCAGCCAAAAACTTCAGCCACCTTTGCTGTCTCATATTCAACTCCTTCTAAGAGAATAAATATTTTAATGACTTATGATCGGTATACAACTCAAATCTTTCTCCCAATAGATAATGCCTCCAAATCTTCAAGGCAAAGACCACCGCAGCCAACTCCAAGTCATGAGTAGGATATCTAACTTCGTGCGGCCTAAGCTGCCTAGATGCATAAGCAATAACTTTGCCCCTTTGCATCAACACTGCTCCCAATCCAGTACCACATGCATTAGTGTATACTACCAACCTTTGGTTACCATCTGGAACTACTAACACTGGCGCATTGATTAAAAAATGTTTTAACTTAAGGAATGCTTCCTCACATTTGTCGGACCAAACAAACCTTACGTCCTTCCTGGTTAACTTAGTCAAAGGTGCTGCTATCCGCGAGAAATCCTTGATGAATCTCCGGTAATAGCCAGCAAGTCCAAGAAAACTCCCGATCTCGGTTACCATCTCTGGTCTCTTCCAATTATTGACTGCCTCGATCTTAACTGGATCAACTGACAGTCCTTCCTCTGAAACCACATGACCAAGAAACTTAACTTCTCCCTTCCAGAAATTACAATTGGAAAACTTCGCCTTCAGCTGATTCTGCCTCCGCGTCTCCAACACCACTCTAAGATTAATCTCATGCTCTCTTTCATCTTTAGAGTACACCAAAATGTCATCTATGAACACCAACACAAACCTATCCAAGTGCTCTCTGAAAACCCGATTCATAAATCAACGAAGAAAGCAGGTGCATTCATCAATCCGAATGGCATTACTAACCACTCATATGGACCATACCTAGTTCAGAATGCAGTCAAAAGAATACTATCCTTCGCCACTCTCAATTGATGGAACCCCGTCGCCAAATCCAATTGGCAAAATACTTTGGCTCCACTCAATTGATCAAATAGATCATCAATCCTTGGCAGAGGGAACCTATTTTTGATCGTTATCTCGTTTAACTTACGATAGTCGATGCATATCCTTAACGACCCATCTGGTTTCTTCACAAACACCGCAGTTGCTCCCTAAGGCGAACTGCTTGGTCTAATAAAATTCCTTTCCTCAAGATCCAATAACTATACCTTCAATTCCTTCATCTCTGTCGGTGTCATTCTACTAGGTGATCTATTAATAGGTTTAGCTCCCAGTATAAGGTCTATTCGAAACTCAACAGCTTATTTCAGGGGTAATCCAGTACCGGCTCAAAGACATCTGCAAACTCTCTAGCTACTCGAACCTAACTAAGCTCTTCTCCAACCTCCATGGTACTCAACAAAGCACAAACACTCTTACTGGAATTCTCCACCAAGAAAATGATTCGGTTATGACTATCTGGGTGCCTCAATGATATTTCCCAATCTTGGCAAAATATCCTAGCCTCATACTTACCCAACCAATCCATACCTAAGATGATCCTGAAATCTATGAAATAAAAAACATACAAACTGCATGCAAACTTATGTCCTAACAAATCAAGTTCTAACCGGTCACATCTCATCCCAAGAGTTGCATACCCTCCTATTGGATTCACAACCCTTAAGGCAGTAACAAGGTATGCGGGTTCTATACCTAACCTATCAACCAAATACTGAGATATAAATGAATGTGATGCACCGTTATCAAAAAGTACCCTAACTAGTATACTCTATATCAAAAACGTACCTTACATCACAGTTTTCCTTTTCTCTGCTGTAGTGGGTTTAGAAGAAGACGGTGGTCCAATAGCAAACACCTTCCCTCTGTCCGCTCTAACTGGCTCTGGACCCTGGTTCTTATAATGCCCAACTTGGTCACAGTTGGAACATTTCACATTCTTCTTCTCCACAGGCTTCTTTCCTTTACCAGTTCTGCACTCGTGGGCATAATGGCCCTTCTTATCACACTTATAACACACCAAATCAGCCTTCGCCTTCTTAGCGGCCTCCCCTTTCTGGGCTCCTTTCTTCTTAAAGAATTTCCTTTTTCTTCCTTGAAAACCCTGGGACTCAACTGGCTTCTCCCTGGCTGAAATAGCAAGCATCTCCTCATGGCGAATGGTCATCTCCACCATCACATGATAAAGCTCTCTAATATGAGTCATAGCCATCCTGCCTAGCTCTGGCCTCAAACCTCTAATGAATCTCTCATTCCTTCTGACATTAGTGTCAACCAAAGCAAAACCATATCGAGATAGCTCATCAAACTTAGCAGCATACTCGATCACAGACATCTGCCCTTGGACAAGATCCATGAACTTCCTCATCAATGCTGATTTGGCAACCTCAAACAAGAACCTCTGCTCAAACCTCCTCGTGAAGTCAGCCCAAGTCAACTCTTCCTCCGGCACTCCGGCCATCACACTATTCCACCAACGGTGCGCTAACCCCTGCAATTCTTTAGAGGCTAGTCTTCTCTTCTCTCCATCATTCAAGCCTAAATCTGTAAAGATCCTTTCACAGTTCAACAGCCAGTTCTCAACTTCAACAACATTTTTCGTTCCAGCAAATGGCTTTCCTCCCAGACTAACATAGTATCTACTCAGCTTAGCATGATTATAACCAGCTGGAACTACAGGATTAGCTTCTCCCATATTACCAGCAGCTCCTGCTTGCAAAAGATTAGCCAACACCTGATTCACCATCCCCGCATCTACTGGCGGATTTCTAGCACCTACATTGGCCTCAACATTTTGATTAGCATTAGCCTGTCGACCTTGGTTCCTCCGAGTATTAGGTCGAGCATTTCCATTGGTTGTGGTGCTTCCTCCACCCAGATTTCCTCTTCCGTTTCTTGCCTCGATATCCTCTTTCTCGTATATCTGCATACGAGCCTTAGTAAGATACAGAAGAATGGTCTAAGAGAGAAGGGAATACGTGCTTATATATATACCTATATATCAAATACAAGTATGTTATTATAGCGTTAACCCAAACCCCGATCTTATTTTTAAATTTATTGGATTATGTTTGAAAAAGCTTTTAGGTTTGACTTTTCTTTTAAAGTTTTATAAACCTATGCTCTGATACCAACTTGTAACACCCCCTACATGGAGGCCCAAAACTAACGGCTACGGATGTTGCAGTCATCCATAGTTATTAATCTTCGGCGACCAAATACGGCTGTGCTAGATACATTGATACACAGATCACAGAAATATGGAAAAAATTCAACAATTCAAAACCACATTTCCATATTCAAATCAAAATATTTCTTGCTCATTACATAATCCCTAAATTACGTTAACCATGTTCACCAAAATATAATTATTACAAATGCGCCAAGAGCGACATATGAAGATGCTCCCTTGGTTGATCAGAGAATATAGTAAGGCTAATAAATCATCCTTTACAAACAAAATACATAGCGGAAAGAAAAACTCTAAATAACTATCTGCCTCCTGCACACCTCCGGAAGCTTTATTCATCAGAGAAGAAAACCTGAGAACCTTAAATATCAAACCACTCAAAATCAATTGAGTACCCAAGAGTTTAAGGGGAAAACAAAATCTTTGAGTCAGACATAAAGCCTATATGAATAATAATCTAACATCTATATCCTTTTAGATATCTAGTGAGACCACGCCGCTTAGCGGAACGGGTTTCCCCTCACTAGTATCCTAAATCTTTATAAAACCAAATTCTGTGCTTCTGCATCCATAATGTTTAAAACATACATATCAAAACATTATGATGATATGCATACTTGAAAATAAATAAGATTTTCCCATTTCCAGTTTAATCTGACACCCTATCATTATTATAGTTTCTAGGGTCACTATTAACCTTTTTAGTTTTCATGGGTTTATTAATAACCTTGTTACAACTAATAGACACTCTGTCCTATTAATAGTTTTCATGGGATCACTAAGAACCTATAGGCTCCTACCAGTTAACTTAATTAATTCATGGGTCCTCCTAAACCTATTAGTCATTCCAATAACTAATCACCTTATCCTAGTTTTTATCGGTTGACTAGGAACCTATGGACGTACCCAGTAACTCACTGCACATCCTAGTTTTTATGGTTGGACTAGGAACCTACTGATACTTCCATTAGCCACTTACTTATCCTAGTTTTCATGGGTTTACTAGGAACCTATTGACAGATGTCAATTCTTAATCCGTATATAGTTTTAATGGGTTTATTACAAACCAATTAGCCCATGCTAACTGTCCTTATGCATAGTTTTCATGGGTTAACTAAGAACCTTTTGGTATGCACCAATAACTACCTTATCAAAGTTTTCATGGGTTTACTATGAACCTTTTGGTTTACCTCTAAAAACTACAAAGTTTAGGCATCCTATATTTTTGGTCACCCTGACTCCATGGATGCAATTCTACTCATTCAGGAGTTTAAGTAATTTATATTCACTATTTGAGTTAACCTACTGGTTCTTCTACTCCTTTTTCCCTAAAATACAGTTATGGGTTCTCATGTGAATATACTCATATTTGAAGAAGTAAAACATTAATTAACAGTAACACTGTAACATCCTGCCATTTTGGACCATTCAAATCGACAATAAAACCACACATGTCAGACTTGAATAATTCAAAACAACAGATTGTTAATAAAATTTGGGGCAAATAAAATCAATCACAGAATCACAGACACAGAATATCAGAATAACTCATAGCGGAATAAAATAACATATGAGTTCATGAAGCTCCTAGATACAAATTCCCAAAACCAATACATAATACCAAGTCTGGAAACAAATATACTTGTAAAGTTAGATACATAAGTTGCTACTACAAAAGCAAAAGTGGTGTGGAAATAACTGGAATAAAATATCAAGTATACGACTGAACCTTCAACGGATCTCTAGCTTCGAAAGAGGATGAAACCAAAGCTGTGGAACTCAGGCTGACCCGAGCGTAAAGCAAAAACACAAAACACTCGAGTCAGGACATACATACTTATAAAATGTAAATCAACTCAACTGAACTGTAAAGGGATGCATCAATAACTTAAAGGATGCTTGGGATCGCCCATCCTCTAAGGATCCGTTAAACTATCTACTATGTAGTAATATACGCTATTATAATAATGTCTAAAGTAAAGTAAACTATTAAAATAGCGTTAAGGCATACATTTTCCCCCTTAACACATTTTTATTTCCCATAGTCTATACAGTACCGTAATCCCACCCGTATTGGGTGCCGTTAGAGGGCACTCCATAGGTATGGTACAAACCAAACTCGTAGAAGGCGCGCTAGGGTAGGTGACACGGCACAACTAGGCAATGCCAGGGCAAATATACCAATTACACTTCCGGACTGTTGGTAACGCATAGCCGCAACTACCGCCCAACTCGATCCACACTCCCGAATCAAAGGCGCGCACCAAATCAATCACAAAGTAATAGAATGGCTAACGATGAAGTGTGTCTGATTAGAGGAGCTACCTCCTTGGCCCATCAATTGCTCCTGTTTTAGCCACCTTATGCTAACTCACGGGAGTTAGGTCCACGTAAATATACCTTTAGGATCGTCACCACCATCCTACTTCATTCTGGAATCTCCACCGCATACACAGTTGTTAAAGTGGTTTTCAGTATCGACAAAGAGTATGCCCATATCTGATCTCGGTCTCTTTAACTACCAATCGTTATTATAACCCGTGGTTATATAAATTTCAAATGGTTTATATTTCATATCAAACATATTCCTTTTAAACCATATAAATTCCATATCATTATTCTTTTAAAATAATATTCATTTTCCCAAAGTAGTAATACTTCCAAATTCATTTAATTATAACCCTTTTTAAACATAAAAGTTTAGAGATCCTAGCACTTTAAAAAAGTAACTTTTATAACCCTACATATAACCTTTAAGAAAATTTTAGCATTCAGAAAATGTCACCTTTAAGAAAACGCAGCAGTACAGAAGTGCTACTGTAAGAATTCGCAACAGTGTAGAAATGCTACTGTAAGAATTCGCAACGGTGCAGAATTGTTACTGTAATAATTCACAGCAGAGCAGAATTGTTACAATAAGGAAATCGCAGCAGTGCAGAAATGCTACTGGAAGGAAACCGCAGCAGTGCAGAAATGCTACAGTAATACTTCCTACTACAATAGTTTATATAATCAAATAGTACATATCTTTGCAGTTTTTATTAAAGTCGTTATATCATTCCTATTATATTACTCAAATTTAGCTATTTAGTCATTAAAGAAATCACACCTTAAATTTAATAACTTTGTTATTAAACATCAAATTTTAAAATAGAAATCTTTAAACCGGTAAAAATTATTTTAACTTACATTTTAATTTCTTCTCAGTAAATGACATTTATCATTTTTATTCCCCAATCATACCATCTCATTAGTTAAAACTTACATGTCAAATGTACGTTTTAACTTACATTTCTTTTCACAAAACATTTATCATTTTAATTACTATTCCATAAATTAAAACTTAAAATTTATAAGATAGAATAAAATTCCATTATTAAGTCAAATCGGATTATTAAATTTTTCATTAACCTTCATACTGTAAATTAGATTCCAAAACTTTACATTTCCAACTATTTAATTCTTATAAAAGTTAAACACATGTAAACAAATTTACAGAAATCCTTACATAAATTTTTAGTTGAGATTCATATATAGAAATCCAAAATACTTAATAATTTTCAAAAAAATCATTTTAAAATCAACCATGGAGTCTGTACAAAATTCTCTCCCTAGGGTCAAGTAAATACGAACATATATCATTTCAATCCGCAATTTATTAATTTTCCGGGTTTTATATCATTTCAAACCCGCAATCCCAAGTCAAATAAAATTGCTCAAGCCTATCATTTCAGCCCATAACAATTTTCCCTTACTCTAAAGATCGTTCGGGTATGTATCATTTCAACCCATAGTGAAGGAACTTGCAGTGTGATTCCAGAATATTAAATGAACATAAAAATATTCAACATATCATGACATATGATCAAACAGACATAATATGATATGAAATAACAAAATAAAATCATATGAATGACATAATATAAACATATGAAATGACATGATATAAACATATGAAGTAATATGATATAAACATATAAAATAACATGATATAACATATGAAATAACATGATAAAATAATAAGTGAAATGTCAAACTTGCATATCCATATCCTCACAATTCAATTGTCATCAATTCATCAAATAAATAAGTACGTATGTCAAGTGTGATTTCTCACCTTTCTTTGGTTGGAAAAGTGATTCAAAGCGCAACACAAAAATCGACAAACTACGGACCAGTTTGAGTGAGAGGAGAATCCAAATCCGACGCTTGAAAAATAAAATAAATTCCATACGTAAACAAATAATTTTACATAGAAAAATAAAATAGAAAAAAAAAATTTGCAAAATACATAAGAGGGCTTGTCTAGGGTTTGCATAGGCTTGGTCTAGAGGTGGTTTTGGTTTGGTCTAGGCTAGGTTAGGATTAGGTGGGTTCGGCCATAGCTAGGTTTTGGTGGAGATAGGTTCGGCCATAGCTAGGTTTGGGGTTTGGCTAGGGTTTTTCTTGGGTTCGGCCATCATCTCTAGGGCAAGGCTCACGGCTAGGAAGGCAAAAGGAAGGGGAGGCAAAAGGTTGTGCTGGGCTATGGGGATGCTATTTGGTGAAGGTGGTCGGTTTTGGATAGGAAAGAGGTCACGACTAGGGTTTGGAAGAGGAAGGTCTAGGGTTTTGGGAAGAGGTGGAGAATAGGAGAGAAGAGAAGAAGGTGAGAGGAGGTGGTGAAGGTGATGGCAAATTTTGTAAGAAGAGGAGTGGTGGACAAGAAGATCTAGGGTTTTGGAAAGAGGAGGAAGAAGAAGGAGACTTACATTTTTCTGTGGAGGCACAAATGAATGGATGTGGAGACTAGCTAAAACCCTAGGAGATTATATATAGGCTACTCATCTAACTAAAGGTTTTCTAGCCCAAATGGTTAAGCCCAAACAAATCACAATAAAAATAAAATAGATGTTGTAGGGAAAATAACTGCATGTAATACGCCAAAAGTTGCAAAATTTGAGAAGTAAACATCAAAATTTAACAAAACGAAAAACTGGGAAAATGTTAAAATTAAATTCATCTTCATAAAAAAAAGTTAAAAATTCAAATTTTAAAAAATTTCACAGAAAGTCAAACTTTGACCAAAGTTGACCAAAATTTGCATTTTAACAAAAAATCTTTATTTTATTAAATTTGGAAAAACATTTCACTTCAAAACTCAAAATTATCCTTTAAATTTTCCAAGTTTCTCAAATTTAAAATAGTTAAATTCAAAGTTTCAAATAGATTTTCATTTAAAAATATTTTCAAAATTTGCAGATTGTTACAAACACTCCTATAGGTTTAAGGTCCTTGAAATACATATCTTAAAACATTGTTAACACCTTTAACTTATATTTTTATCAAGGCAATACTTCTTCAAAATTACATACTTAAAACCCTTACAAAACTCCTTTATATAAGCCGTGGGTGTTCCTTTAAAAATCAGAGTATGAGTTTTCAAATCTTTTAAAACCAAACCTTTCAACCTTGTCGAAAAGTCTTCAAAACAATCTTCTGAATCCAAACCTTTCGAAACCATTGAAACCATTCAGCAATTCAAACCTTTCGAAAGCATTCAACTTTTAAAATATAAACCTTTCGAAGACTTACTGGGTTCAAGTTAAAATATGCGGAAGGTCCTCTTTTAAAACCTTTCGACTACAATGGAAGCAACCTTTCGACCTAGTTAGAAGGTCTGCTTTGAAAGCTTTAAAATATTTCATTTAAAACAATAGACCTCCGCCTTTTTAAAGCAACTCCTTCGAAATCTTGGGTTACATTTCAACTCCTTTTAAAGCAACTCCTTTGTATTCAAAATCATACTTTTGAATTTTAAATCAAAACTAGTTTTGCCAAAACAAAACTCTGATGGTAGCAATTCCTCTCTTGGAAACCCGAAAATGAACATCAATGATGATGCAGTCATTATCGAAATTATTTTCCAACGACCGAAGTGAGTTCAATGTTTTCTATATCTTTTAAATCCTTTTTAAAATTATTTCTAGACAAAATACTTTCTAAATAATATCATTATTACTTTCCAAAACCTTGAAAAACAATTTTCCAAAATCAACGGAATTTCAAATTCTCAGCTTTTAAATCCTCTTTATTTAGAAATCATATTTATAAATTTCCCTTATATTTATAATAGCACTATGGTTATATAAAACCATTTCCTAATTGTTTATTTTGTTTACATTACAACGTTTATTAGAACACAAACAACAAACAACAAATGATAATAATCAAATATTATCATCCATTAACAACCAAACACACCATATACTATATTAATTTCTAAAAAATTATTCTTTTATATATATAAAATATAATCAAGGTAAAATTAATTCATTTACCTAATTTCAAAACAATACCATATCAAATTGATATATCCAAGTGTTTAGAGATCCCTATCAATAACGTTAATTACTCGTATTGACCAGAATTCATAAGCCACTCAACATATTAACCATCACAATATAAAATATTTTTATATTACTAACAAATACACACTTATATACATATACACACACACACACTCAAACTCATTCTAGGGTGCTTCTGACCCTATCTCTAATGAGTACCCCACCAAAGCCAAGGTTCTCACTTAACCTTGCACTTTGATACCACGTTATAACGACCCACTTTTCCGTACAGATTAAGCAGATAATCAACCACACATGACCCAATTAAATTGAACGGAAAGGAGGATAGTTAGGGATAAGAAAGAAGATAAAGAGAAAGCTAAACAATACAGAATCTCACATCGGAACGAATAATCCATAATATACAACAATCTTTACGCAAAAGCAAACTTTAATATATATACATATACGGACATCAGTCAGAGCATACTAATCTATTTCAGTCCGGACAGTTATAACAACCTATCCTCACAATTGCTGATAAATACAACAATGAATGCAGTGGAAAAATAACCATATATGTGAATACGTCTCTAGGCCTCCAGCTTGTCTCCTAAAGCTCCAAAGCATCCCAACTGAATCTGTAATATGCTTGGTCTGATCCGAACATTATAAACAAATAAAACCCGAGTCAGTCTGGAAAACCAGCATGAAAAAATACATCTCAATTGAATTTTTAAAGTAATAGAAATCTTTTGAAAATAAAGGTATCCCGTAAGACCATGCCGCACATAAACATGGATGGGTTTTTATGTTACGATAACCAAAAGAATTTCGATAGAAAATCCATTGATATTATAATAATGTCTACGGGTCAAAATAAAATATGAATATAGATAAATTGCTTGCATCTCACATTTCAGCGTAGTTGGGCACAATAAGTTCGTACGACGCTTATTGGAGAATGGATTGCACACAATGATTGGGCTACTGGGGTACCACCCGTCACGATGTACCTCTAGATAAAATAACAACGAGGACCTCGCTGGGATCCCCTGCCAACATAGAACGGCCTACCACTTGACTAGTAGTACCGAATATGATCAGCCCTCCGTTAATAGGCCCCATAGCATACAAATGAGAGATAATATCGACTCTAGATAGAGATGATCATACCCTACTTGGGAGCGACCCACTTAGCCCTGTTGCATCTCCCATGTTTTAATCATTCCCGGTTGATGAGGCTATGTTTTACCTTTTATATAGCACTTCCCACCTGGAATGCTAACAGTGCCCTCTAGGCAACAATGCAATGCCAACATTCATCCATATAGGTTCGTTCTGGGACTAAATGAAACGCTTGAGAGCTCCGACTTCAATTCCATCATCTTCAAGATGTCTTCACTTCGAAACGCTTGAGTTGGATCGAAGTGGTTTTCAGATAACATATCTGATCCTGGTCTCTTTGAAACAACATTCGATAGTTTCTCGTAAACTCAACCTCGGTTCTTTAGGAAATAAACAGTCAAAGATACGAGTAGAGATCACCTCCTAACCATTAGTGGACAGATTTCCTTATAATTTGTCATAGGAGAGTGAAACGAGATTTATACGCATAATACAACATCATTGGAGATGACTGTGCCATATAACTCACGTGTTTCTCCTAGATATTTCCAAGTTACGTTTGGGTCCAAATTCGATAGCCGGTTATTTAACTATCAAATAAACAAACATCCAAATCGGGGATTTATTTCCATAGGGAAAACCAACATTGGTTAAGCATATAAACGACCACTAGCCACCTTGATAAATCTTTTCATTAATTAAAATCACTTTGTAATACTTGTATATAAATAACTTTATAAAGATATACGCACAAATCCCTATATTTTCCATACTTAGAAAATATCCATATACTCATCTTAACGCTATAAGTATATTCACAAAACCGAGAAAGATTTCCTTTCTATACAATTATAAAATCATTTATAAATCCCTTATAAATCTCAAAAACCATTTATGAATCTATTTTATAAATCTCTGAAACCGTTTATAAACTTTTTATAGAATCCCCTTATAAAACGCAACCTCCACTTCCAATTATAAACTCTTTTATAAATTTCAAAACATTTATAAACTCTTTATAAATCCATACAACCATTTATAAAACTCTTCTTATAAATCTATAAACGCATTTCCGAAACTCTTTTATAAATATATAAAATCATTTATAAACTCTTTTTATCCGGTAAATAATCTCCCTTTAAATCTCCAAATCATTCTATAAAATTCCCTTTTTAAAAAACAAATCTTTTTATAAACTCTATTTATAAATCTCAGACATTTGTAAATAAATAATAATCATTTACTTCAAACACTATTATATAATGTAAACCTTATAAATAAATAAATAAATATTATTAACCTTAAAACATCTTAAAATAATAATTAATAATTTCAAAGACATTATTAATAAAATACTAATAATTAATTTTCAACCTTATTATAAATAATAATTATTAATTCTTAAAATAGTATTAATAAATCATCATTATTAAATTCGACCATATTAATTATTTAAGTAATTAATCTTAAATATTAACATATTGATAAATAACCCGAAACATAATATTAATTATAAATAAATAACTTTAAAACAATATTAAATATAAATAAAATAACTCTTTAAAACAACATTAAATATAAAGAAAATAACTTTTTAAAACAACATTAAATATAAATAAAATAACTTTTCAAAAAAATATTAAATATAAATAATAGAGGAAAAGATCGATGAAAAGGTGGTAATAAAATAGAAATTAAATCCTTTAGAACAAAATATTTCTGAAATCCAATTTCGGATTTAAAACCATTTCTATCTCAAAAACCAATCCCAATTCAAATGGCAATTTATAGTATTTTTAAAATACTAATTCGAGGCCAATAGCTGCCCAATGCTTTACTAATATCGATATTTATTTTTATTTAATCACTGTAGGGTTTAGATTCTAAACATATAACAATGTCATAACCAATTGTGTCAAACAATCAGGTTTGATTTTCAATGATTCATATAACATGAATAATATTTAAACAATTCAACAATGGCGAGGAATCCCGTTAGATCCCTCCAACTCGTCCCCTTACATCACACAGTATATAATAAATAATATAAATCAACCGCTTCAAGACGGGATCGTATACAAAGGGTCATCCACTCTTACATGGGAATACAATAGGGTCTCATCCGCTCCAGGGGCGGGAATATATCCAAACCAATAATATAAAATAGTAAATCATCCAAACACTCAATCAACAATTCATTATTGTTAATATAATATTACTTGTTAACCAAAAAGGTGAGTTTAACTCACCGAAATTTCTGTTGTCGCCAAGGCATTCCGATTTGGAACTAAAATCGAACGACATCCGATTTTTGCCCAAATTTCAAATGTCTCCAAATTTGTCCAAACCAGTTCCATTGTGAAGCTTACGTCACCACAAGCCCAAGCAAAAATCCACGCCTCGATTGGACCTCGTATGGACAAGATATCGATTTTATAATTTAAACAATTTTTAAATTCCCAATTAAATAAATTAATTATATAATTAATACATAACCACATTAAAAACCTTTCTTCCCTCTTTCAAAAATCGCACTTCACAAAACTCACCTCCGCCTTTCTCCACCTCACCGCCACCGCGCTCGTCGCCAACCATCGCAACCACCACCGTAGCACGCCCAGACCCATATGCTTCCACTGCGACCCGCCTCATTATCGATCGTGCCCCCAGTGTCGAGACGACCCAAAAACAGAGCTGGGAACGAAGCTCCTCCCTGGCCACCACGCGCCGTCATAGTTCAATCCCACCATTGAACAAGTTCAACTCGTCGATGCCGACATTTCTCTAGTTGACGATGTGACCTGAAACCGCCTCGAGTGGCTACGATGGGCGAGAGCCGTAGGATGAGGGGAAGTTTTAAATTTTGAAAACGAGAACTTTTATTTCCCTGGTTGATCATGTTTTGAATAGAAAGGGAAGGTATGGTTCTAACAGTGAAAGCATGGGGAGAAGTATGGCTAAAAGTATGGGTAGGTATGGTAAGGGTATGGCTTAAATATATTATTTTAATTAAAAAAAATAAGCATTAAATGTCCGAAAATCTCAAACTCCTATCGAGACGTGCCGCCCGGCGTCCTATATGTAATATCCCTATTTCGTACACAATGGAACTAGTCTCGAGGTGTAATTCGATCATATATGAAAGATAGCTTTCCAAACCCGGTTATATTATAATAATTTCTGTAATTAGTTTCTACGCATTTCGATCTCGCATGACCAAATGATACGTCCATACGCCACGAAATTCAATAGTGTAAAACAACTCTCGATTATGGATCCAATGAAACTAGTTTCGTCAAATCCGAGACAGTGCCCCGGAAGGCTATTTTCATACGTTAATTAAAACGAATTTTTATTAAACCCAAATAAATCACTTTTAAATCTAAATTAAAATTTTACTACTTCATTCTTATTTAAATTGTATTTAAATGGTTCGAAATCATTTTTAAACAATTCCAAATATTAAATTCAACAATTTAATTATCAAATAAATTACTATATTTGAAATTCAAGTTATTTAACTTATAAAATTAAATTTTCAATATTTAAAACTAATTAAATATTCTAAATTCAAACGACTAAAATTCTTGGTGGTTACACCCTCTATACTCGCGACCCTCGCTAACCTGATTGTTCTAACCCTACGCTCAAAAACCTTCCACAACTTAGCCCTGAGTAGCAAATTCTCGAACTATGCTCTGTAGTTCGAACTAGTTAAAAACTAGAGTTTTACAAATTTGTAAAAACAAAATATAATTAAATAAAAGAAAACCTAAATACAAATAACTATGGTCCAAACAAATTTATTCTTCAATTTAAAAAAATGGCCCATTTAAGATGAACAAAGTATTGTTTTCAAGCCGCTTCCCTTCTTATCTTAAATTAAGGCTTCTCAAATCGAAGTAGCCATTTCCAGACTTTGAATCACTCCACCGCTTCTCCGTTGAATTTTGATTTTCAAAATGTTGGAGGCTTACGACTGCTTCGTCGTCGAGTTTCCTTCGACTGATATTTGTTATGATTTTTATTTTTCTATTTTGAGTTTATTATACTGCTTCGAACTCGACTCAATTTGCTAATGATGATAATGGGTTGTTTGTAGTCATTTGATTCCACATATTTCGTGTGACTCTGATTTGATTTTGGCTTTGAATATACAAACTATACTTCGGTTTTTCTTTTTTCCGTTGAGATCTGATCGAACGATCATAATACTTGACTTTTTCAAGTCTTGATATATATTAAAATTCTTTAATATATATATATATATATGTGTATGTGTGTATGTGTGTGTGTGTATTTAGACCCTTGTTGAATTTCTAATTTTCGAAGTATGCTATTCAATAATAAATGCAACTGTTGAAATTTTGTTCTCCCGGTCCATGCTCGATTGCTTCTCTGTTTCTTTGTATTTCTAATTGAGATGTTTGATATAGAAATTCTGGTTGCAAGAACTATCCTCTATGATTTTTTCGATTGCATTTATTAGTGAATTTCTAGCATTGATATCCTCTGTATTTGTTTCTTTTTAGACCTATGTGCACTCCCTTTTGTTTTCACCTTTGGGTGCATATCTAAAGACAGTCCGTGATGTAGTTGATAATGTTGGTGTTATCCATATAATTTCAATACCAAAATAGTGCTATGAGTGATAGCGTCATAAAAGAATTGGTGCTACTAAATTCTATGTCAAAGATGAATAATGTGTAAAGTCCGTGATGTATCTCTTCAATATCGCCCTTCATCCACATCGCGCTTCATCCACACCACCCCTCACCCGCATCGCACATCATCACTTCGCAATTCATCAGCGTCGAGTTCCATCAACAATGAAAAAGAAGAATATCGCACTTGATCAAGGCCGCATAGGACTCACCTCGCCCATTGTCGAAGTCATAAAGTGGTGGAAGCAACACTATTTCAATGGCGCACCTAATCAACATCTCCATTCAACAAGTGCCGCTCCTTTAATGCCGTCGAATATCATCAGGATACGTCACTATTAATAAACTATTTTGGGATTTATTGTCACCATCTATCCTCGCGACGTCGATGATGAATATCGTTGATGTTCATGAAGATAGGATGATAGTCGAAGCCGATTCAACTCAATGTTTTCATCGATACCCCTATTGTATGCTACAAAGACCAGCTTGTTGGCGACACTGATCCAGTAATGCAATTTAGGATTGATGATGATGATATTCATGCCGCTACTCAAATGGTTTCATATTCATTAATGCCGCCAATTATGAATGTTGCCAATAACCCATACTATACACTGTTCGTGGTGCATTTCATTCATACTAAAGAAGGACCACGCATATAAATGTTCGATAGTGACATTGAGACTCATTAATATCTATTAAAATCGTCAGTGCCAACACCATATGGAATGTGGTCGCTCTTCATCGATATTTAACATCGCTTTCAATCGGTGCCGCCAATAACTAATTGAAAGTGCAACCAAGCATAAGACTACCAATGTCGAGGTTCCTCTGCTTATCAAGGGGTGTCAAGTGTCATCGTCAAGCAAGTCAAATACAAAGCAACATTAAGGTCGCCGATGCTGTTGCCAATGCTATCGACGAAGCCGATATTGATGCATGCGGAAGACACTGGAGTCGCACTACCTCTATAAATATGGACCTAAGGTGCCATTATGAGAAGGATTTTCTTTCTTCTCTCTCTATTCTTGAAATCAAACCCTTGTAGACCCAAAATTGGGGGAAAATCCTATTTGACTGTAATCATGCCTAACTTATATGAACAAGGACTTGGACATGCCTATTGCTTATGACTATGCCTTTTCGAACATTATTGACTTGGATGTGAATATATTTGAACACCTTGATTTCCTTACATGACGTGGTTATTTAAAATGAACTTGGGACTGTGACAAGCAAATATGTGCACAATATATGAACATTAGACTTCGAACATAAGAACGAATTACATAATCCATTATTATGCCTAATGGACAATTACCCAAATTTATCGCTTTTATTCTTATCTCTTATGAACAGATGACATGACATAGGCCCTTTTTGGAATATTATCCTTGAAAGCCCATATGGACTCTTGAATATGATGACTCTAAATGACTTTATAAGATCTCAAGCATAGTGATCTACAAAAACACAAGGACTTTCGTATATTTCTCCTTAGGGGCCTATTTCCATCTCCAATCCATCCTTCAATGGTTCTATCATGCACTAAGTCGACATCGATTGAGTGTGCTTAATCATGTCACCACATTTGTTTAAGTCAAGGACTAATTCATAACTATTAGCATCATGGATGTTATACTAGTTTTTGATTTAACATTTTTGTCACTAGAAGAAGAGCCTGAACCTCCGATCCTATTTAATTCTTTCCATGAGCTAATGAAGCAAATTGTTGTTTCAAGAAAATAAGATCAAGATGACTTAATGCTCTAATGAAGAGGTTATTCAAACAACACCAGAAGAGAGTGTATTTCCCAACTTCAACTTGGGAAATGCAGAGCCTGAACAGCCATCAAAGCTGGCACGACCTACCAATATGGAATCCAAGATTAAAACCCTTAAACAACAACTGCTAGAGATGAACGGACTTTTGGAAGGAATACTTTCTCAAAAATCCTCCAAAATTACCAGACCCACAGGAGGAGATAAAGCAGAATCTCCAAAGAGGGACTTGAATGCTTTTTTGCTTAGAAGTAAAAGCAAAGGCAAACTTACCCTAACTCCATAAAGAGAAGAGGTGACTAAAAAACTAAGGAAAACTACCAGGGAAGATTAGAAGAAAACCCAAGGAACAATCTAGAAGCTCAACTTCTGAAGGGTACAAACCTAAAAGAAGAAACTACCATGATGATGAATATTACTTGAAAGGCTTGGCCAAAAAAATAGCAAAAAGCATGCTTAAACTCTAGGGAAAAAGAACTCTAGACGACAGAGTCAACGATAATCATCGAGAAGCTCCCTTACGGATGAGATTATGACCACAAAAATTCCTTCTCATATCAAGATCCCATCCATCAGGTATAATGGAACAACCGATTCAGACTATCACTTATTGGCTTTTGAAAGTCAGATGGACCTATACAATGCATCCGGAGTTGTGTGTTATAGGCTTTTCCTAACTACTTTACAGGGAGTAGCAGCTAAACGGTAACGACAATATCGAGAGAGGACTATCTGTACTTGAAAACAGTTTTCTTATGAATTCTCAACGCGGTTCTATATCTACAAAGATCCCACCATCAACTACACCATGGTAATTGATATAAATGGAGACAAGGAGAGTTTTTAGATGATTATCTTAAGAGATTTAATACTAAAACCCTAAAGGCGAAAAATATGACTAATAGATACAAGCTGGTGGCAGTACATTCTAGGCTAATTGAGCAAACTCCGTTTTGGTAAGAACTCTACATGCACAGATGTAAAGATTTTCAAGATATCCATTTTCAAGCCGATAAATTCATTCGAATGGATGAAATATATCACGTCTGAAAGAAGGCCTAAGGGAAAAGGGAAACAAGAAAGATGAACAACAACCGCAACCATAAGAAACCAAGATGGGAAGAAGACTCAAGCACCAACCATGTTGCTTTGAATAAGCCCATATCTTACATATATGCGGCAATGAAGGAAAGAGATGACTTTTTGATTTCTTACAAAGCTAAAACTAATCCCAAACCAATAAAGGAGGGAGATTACTATGCTTATCATAAATCGAACGGGCATAAAATAGATGAACACCGAGTGCTAGCAGACATTTGTAAGATCAATTTCACCCTAGAGGGGGGGTGAATAGGGTAATACTAATAATAACAAAAATTAATGCAAAAATATATATAATAATTGCAGCACAGATAATAGAAGAACAATAAAAGCAGAAATAGAACAACACAGATTTACCCAGCTTCGGCAATAATCTGCCTACTTGCTGCCCCCAAGATTCTACTAGAAATTAAGTAGTCGGACGCTTACACATGTAAACTTGCGACACCCGCTACTTGACTAACCTAACTCTACGTTCAAAACCCTGCCACAACTCAACCAATGAATTGCGAATTCTCGAACTACACCACCGTAGTTCATAACCTAGTTACAAAACTAGACAGTTACACAATTTAAAAAGAGAAATTACAAAATAAAACTAAAAAACAAACTAAAACACTAATTAAAAAAAATAAGCCCAATATAATATAGAGGCGGCCCAAATAAATTATCACTTAAGAAAAAATAGACGTCTTCCCTTCTCTTTTGTTATACTCTCTTCAGCCGTTCCTTTATATCTGCTCTTCACAAATTAGGGTTCTTCAAATTGAAGCTCCGCTTTTGATAATGATCGATTGAAGTGTGTTATTGCGTTGATTGGCTTCGTCAATTGATCCCTTGGCTTTGATAGTGTTGTGGCTGCTCCAATTATCGAGCTCGAATGCAGTACATGATTTTTCGATTTGATTATGCTCGACTTCGACTGATTTGAGTTTTAGATATATTCTCTGATTTGTTCTAAGTAAGTATGCTCACTGATTTTAGTTTCGAACTCGAATGCTTCTTTTGCCGATGATGTAATGGGTTTTTATAGGGGTTAAAGCCCTAAATTTTTGTTCGTATTTTTGTGTTTGAATTCTACAAATAATTTTGTTCGGCCATTCGATTTTGTTTGAATGCTTGTGATATATTCTGACTGGTTCATTTGTTTACACATCACCAATAAATTTTTACTTGCTTGAGTCAGTTCCTTCTTTTTCTCCTACGATCATGGACATTTTAATTTTGAGATAATCTGGAAATTTTGCATCTTGACTTGTTCAATGTTTGCTGATTTGTTAGAGAAAATATTTTGACTTCGTGAAGATTTTGTTCAACCATGACTTTATTCAACATGCTTCCTTCTTGTTCGTACTACTACTTTTTCATCATGTTGTATTGTGACTCATGTAACTGCTTAATTGTTTTATGATTTTTGAACACTTGTATCAATTCACATAGAACTGCTTGCTGTTTGTTGGTCGAGTCTGGTCTGTAGTTCATTTTGAGGCTGACACATGTATGTATATATGCATATATATGCATACATGTGTATATTCATGTATGTTTACTGTCGCATTGTAACTTGCATTCTCCGGCTTGCTTCGTTCACTGGAAATCTGAACTGTAGTCATCATTGGTCTGGTCTTCATGTTGCTTTGAGTCTGATGCACTGTTGATGTTCATGCAATCAAGTTTGATTGAGATACACATCCATGCTGCTGGTAATTGAAGTTGTACATTATCACTTGTATGTGTGTCTTGTTCCATATGAATGAAGTCTTCATTGATGTTGACTGTCTAGTGATTATGGTATTCTTTGACTGGTCTGGTTCTTACAGTCTGACCATTCCATTTGAACATGCACATGTTTGGTTTTGGTTCTCTGGCATTGTGCTTTGCACTTGAGTTCCATTGTACATATAATTTGAATTTTGTGAACATGGTTCTGTCATGCCTCTTGAAACTAGTTTATGTTGTACCTGTTGATGTTTGCATATGAACTTGTGTTTTTGAAATCTGGTGTAGTGTTGATGTGCATTTGTATTCTCATGTGTGCATTGGTCTTGCATACTGTTGAGGCTACACTTGTGCTGCTGCATTTATATGCACTGGTTCATTTTGCTCCTGTTTATTTTGGAGTCTGATGCCTTGTTCCATTTGGTTTGATGGTTCTTTTTGGGTTCATGCCATTTGTTCTTGTTATGTTTTGAACTTCAAGTGCTCATGCTTCGAGTCTGTGCATATGATCTTTAAGGCTGTGTTGTTTGTCACCATACTTGTTGCTTATTGTGTGTACTTGTATCAATTCATGTTGAATTCACCTCTGGTTCACTTTGTTGTGGTGGTCAGGTCATGTATACATATTTTCTCTTGGAGTCTGGTTCCACATGATGTTTGATCTGAAGCTTGATCTATGTTGCTTTGAGTTGTAGTCATGTGGTTTGAAGCTTTTTGCATATGCACTTTGTATATTTGGAGTTGAACTCTCTGTTGCATCACTATTGTTTTGCATTATGGTTTTGCTTATGCACTTGAACTCGAGAGCCTGATATATTCGAATTGCTTGCTTCTGAATTGATGTGTGTTTTCATGCATATCTATATATATTCGAACATGTTCACTTTGTTGCTTTCTGAACTGAATTTTTTTTGTATTTTGGATTGCACCTGTGTTGAATCCAGCCTCGGCTTGAGTTTGACCTAGTGCTCACCTGTCCCTGCGATTTTAACAAGCAAGTGTATATCGGTGTGCACGACCTTGTGGCATGTGCAGTGCTACACTGTGCATGTCACAAGTTGTTCGTGTATGATGATTTACAAGAATATGATAACGAACAACCCAAATAACTGAGGCAAATAACATTTTCAAAACACACACTTCATTTTGTACTACAAAATATTTCTTTTTCATTTTTACTACGTTAGTGTTTATTTTGATGATAATTCAGATGCTGGATACAAACTGGAATAGAGTTGAAGATCAAATATGAGTGTTGAGTGAATATGTAGCGAGGTGAATTTGTAAAGTGAAAATTGTTTTGTAATTGAAATTGAATTGTAATTGAAATTGTGTAAATGTAGTGAGAACTCAAATTTGTAATATTTGAATTTGTAATAAAATATTTGTTTGAATTAAATATTTGTTTAAATATGAATTCTGTGTTATCTATTTTATTCAAAAAATATTTATTTAATTATGTGAAAATAAAATAGTACGATAGCAAATACATTTAAACAAATATATATATGTTTATTATCATCAAACAAAAATCATAGGCTATTGTATTCTACAAGATAATCCAATGAATGATCCGATCCGAAAACTGATGGAATTTGTTAAGGACAATTAGAAAGCTATTCGTTTTGAAAATGGCAACAAAGGCCACCCAGCAATACCATGAATCTGATAGAGGATAACGTTCATCCAGGTTTCATTCCACCTCTCAATAGAATTGATGTAATCCACAGTGGCCCGTAGCTGGCTGGAAATAGCAAAGGAGCTAGGAGTCACTATTTTAGGAAAGCAAAGGTAGGGATTTTCTCTATTTAAGAGGAACTGCAGCTCAAGAATCCAAGATTCCAGATCCAGATGCATAATCTGACCATCACACCACAAGCTAAGAGGGGTTCGCCACCCGCACATTGACCCGTCATGATTACTGTGCAAACTGGACTTTCAGTGGTTACCAAAATTTTGGTGGATACCGAAAGTTCAGTCAATGTAATTTTCAAGCATGCATTTGATCGGATGGAGATTCTGGAAGAATAGCTTGAACCAAATTTTGAGCCCATTTTTTGGTTCAATAATAAAGGGTCGAACTCCTATTAGACAAATAAGACTTCTCGTGCAAATGGGAGTTCCACCGCACTCTCAGACCTTTGAAACTCTCTTTATCATCATGGCTCAATCTTCGTATTATAATGCCTTTTTCGGAAGACCAGCTTTGGACGAAGTTGATGCTTTATCTCCCTTAAGTATCTGTTGGGGAAATTCTTGAATAAAAGTGGGCGGGGAACTATAAGAAGGGAACAATTCAGTGCTCGTGGGATCTACTTTGCAACTATTGAACAATATGAACGAGATTACCTTTCTTGTTATGATTCGGAGAAAAATAAATTAATCCGAAGTGATACTAAAAACCCTTTAGATGGTGATTCTTCAAACTCAACGATCAAAGAAAAAACATAGCCCATTAAGAAGACTAAACATGTACTGAGAAAATTTGACTTCTCAAAGAAGAAAAGAAAATGAAAGGAAGCAAATCTGGTAGCTAGAAGATGAAATAGAAGATGAGGAAATTATCACTGAACCAAACTGTAGAAATGAACAAGAAAGGATGAAGTGTACAGAAGATCTGGAGGAAATATGTATAGATTCTGTCGATACAACGAAGACTGTCAAAATTGGGAGAGAGTTAGATAACAAACTCAAGGGAGAGCTACTTCAGTTCCTTCAGTCTAGCAAAGATGTATTTGCCTGGACCCACTCAGATATGGTTAGAATAGATTGGACCGTCATGTGTCATGCTCTGAATATAGTCCTCAATATCACACTAGTCCGACAGAAGAAAAGGCGGTTCGATAAAGTTTTGTCTAGTGCTTTGGAAGAAGAGGTCAAAAGATTGCTCGAGAATGAATTTATTAGAGACGTACTTTATTCGAAATGGTTAGCTAATCCAATGCTAATCAAGAATCCAATGGGAAGTGGAGAATGTGTGTTAATTACACTGATTTGAATAAAGCATGCCAAAAAGATTGTTATCCGCTCCCAAGGATAGACCAGTTAGTCGACGCAACAAGCGGACACCAACTCTTATCTTTCATGGACACACATTTGGGATACAATCAAATTCCAATGTTTAAACCAGGTAAGGAAAACACCAGTTTTTTAGCAGATTGGAGAACGTATTGCTACAAAGTGATGCCCTTCGGATTAAAGAATTTGGGAGCAACATACCAGAGACTGGTAAATAGAATGTTCAAGGACCAAATTGGTTGAAACATGGAAGTATATGTAGATGACATGTTGCTCAAGTCTCAAGAGTGAAGCAGTCATCTAAAAGACCTTAAAGAAATGTTTGGTGTATTGCGAAAATACCATATGAAGCTTAACACGCAAAAGTGTTCTTTTGGAATTTAGTCCAGCAAATTTTTGGGATATATCGCTAGTGCAAGAGGAATCGAAGCTAACCCTGACCAAATTCAAGTTATTAGAAACATGGAAGAACCTACTCTGACCAAATTCAAGTTATTAGAAACATGGAAGAACCTAAGACAAGCAAGGACGTAATGATTCTGAATGTAAGAGTGGCAGCGTTGAACCGGTTTATTTCCAGAGCTACCGACAAAATGCATTCCATTCTTTAGTGTGATTAAGAAGAATAAAAACTTCGAATGGAGTGAGGACTGTCAAAAATCTTTTAAGGGGCTGAAGGATCATTTGGAAAAACCATCAATCCTCTCTAGCGTTGTGGATGGGGAAAGTCTTTATCTCTATTTGGCAGTTTCTGAATATGTAGTGGGCTCAATGCTAATAAGAGAAGAGAAGGGAATTCAGCTTCCAGTATATATAGCAGCAAGAGGCTGAAAGATGCAGAAACTAGATATCCAGTTATAGAAAAGTTGGCATACTGTTTAATGCTCACCGCACGAAAGTTAAGAGCTTATTTTCAAGCACATCTAATCAAAGTCTTAACTAATTTTCCACTAAAGCAGGGTTTTTAGTAAACAGGAAACTTCCGAACAGTTGGTTAGAAGGGGAATTTTACTTAGCCAATATGATATTGAATTATTGCCCCGGGTATCAATTAAGGGACAGGCACTAACCTAAGTGGCAACTATTTGTGGATAGGGCATCATATGAACAAGGAGCCGGAGCCGGATATATGGTTATAACTCCTAATGGACATTATTTGCACTATTGGAATTTCGATACGAGTCCAACAAAAGAAACCGCGCGTCAATTGGAGCTCGTATGAAAAAGTTATTGACGTAAGAAGATATGAAAATTAAATTTTAAATAAAATTAAACAAGGGCACAATTGTAATTTACCAACGTCTCTAACCCTAACAGCAACAGATCACGCACGCTAACCCATCTCAGCTGCCACCTTCCACTCCAGTTCGTCGTCGCTACGACTGCCCATATTCAGATCTGACACTGCAGCCACCGCCACCACCTCAAGCCGACCATCTCCACCCCGCGCGCGAAACCCAGGCGCCGCCACACGAGATCTGCCACCGCGGCCTTCTACCCCAATTCTTCATGAACCTGTGCATCTATACGGTGATCGAAGACCATAGATCAACTTCTCTCATTGCCCTCTACACTCTAGTACTTCCCGATCATCGATTGGGTGAAGATCCACCGTCAAATCCAAAACCTAGAATAGACGACCGAGAATGTTTCACCAATTTCTGAACAAATGGAGCCTCCAATCGAAAAACAAATTGCAGGCATAGATTCCTTTCGTCGAGACCTTCGCAACGATATATTATATGATAAGGTTTGAGCAGTTTGAAATTTTGAATTTGATTTGAAATCAGTAATTAGGGTTTTGGCTAATCTCCATTGAGAAGGAACAAATAAGAACTGAAATTGTACGTACAGGAAATAGAATAGAAGAAGGTTGCTAGGATTTATAACAATATATATATATATATATACATATATATATATATACATATATATATATATATATATATAGACAAAGATGGAACATGAATGGATGGAACAAATCGATTGGGTCAAAACGATAACAAAGATCCCAAAAGCCCATTTCGTTCCCGAAACGAAAATAAGTCATCCTATATATCGAAATATAGGCTTTTAATATTTTTAAACTCAATGAAACTAATTTCAAACTCTAATTCTATTGTATATAGAAGTTAGCTTTTAAAATCAAATTATTTTAATTAAATTCCTTTAACTGATTTCTACGCGTTTCAAGCTCGCACGATCAAACGATAAGTCTGATCGCTACGAAACTTGAAATCCTATAATAATTCACTATTTCGGATTCAATGAATCTGATTTCGTCGAAATTCGAGACAGTGCCCAAAAGACTAATTTTATATGTTAATTAAAAAATCTATTTTAAAAATCAATTTAATCACTTTAAAATTCTAAATTAAAAGTTTTCTATCATCATTCTTGATTAAGCAGGAATTAATAATTTTTTAAAATACAATTTTCCATATTAAATCCAAGGTTTGAATATTACATTAATATCAACATTAAATTACAATAGAAATAAAAACCTAGTTTATTATAATTTAAATTCCAACATATTCTTTTATTTTTGATTTAAATGTTCTTATATTAAATCAACTATTACTTTATGAATTTATTCAACATAAGTTTCCATCTTATTGTTCTCATACTCTACAGTTGACGTCTTTTACCATATTAATTGCAATATTTCCATTACATTAAATTCCAACAATTGATTTCCAAATTAATTTCAACGATTAAATGATAAGATGAGAAATAGAACAATAATTACATTTAAGTAATTTAAACGCATTTATAGATTTATTGTTTATAAACAAAGGTTAATAAATTTACGTACAAAATAATTGATTGAAATTACATTAAAACGGTTGTAAATTACATTCAATTAATATTATTAAATTATATTATAATAAATTTTTTCATTAATAAACCATAAATTTTAATTTTTGACAATATTAAATTTTAAATTCTTATTAAATTGAATATTTCTAGTTATCAAAAATACGGATCGTTACAGTAGATATTGTGATAAGTGCATAAATCGTCATGGATAGTTCAAATACAGAACTGAGAGTATTATAAGCAGTTCTCAACTTTATTAATATCAATTGTAAAATATAGTACTCGCACATTAAATTATGAAGAAGAGGTTGCATGACACACACACAGCATAAACAATTATTGGCATACGTGTGGAATCTCATGACCACTGGCTTCATTTCCTGCGATGAAATTTGCAGACGTATACGAGTAAAATCTAATATTATAAAGTCGTTTAAAATGTTGGATCATTTTAAGAAACCATCAAGTGACCTATACTCTATACATCTTAGCTAATTTGTAAAAAGAGGTTTAGTGCTTAATTGACTACACATGAACACGCTTATTTTTCTATTTGACTAATCAAGCATTCATAACTTTGAATTTCAATTTAACAGGAATTTGCTCTGAAATAATAGAAACACGCTAGAAATATCTAACAATCATGCCTTGCTTGAACCTACTGCTAATAATACAAAACAAATTTCGCTCTAGGCTTGGTATTTTCGTGTTCCTCTTGATCAAAATCCTACTCGCTTATTCAATAGTCCTCCTCGATCTGGCCCGCTAAACAAAGACTGCTGTGAAAACTTTATTTTCAACCTTTGCTGTTGAAAAGACGGTATCTATCTCCTTCATATGGATAATCTTTTTATTCTCTGTTTTTATATCTCTGAAGTTATTATGTGTTCAGTCATACAGGAAACCGTATTATAAATATAATTATCATTCTATATAACTGTGAAATAATAGTGATATGTAGCAGACATAACACCAGTCCAGTTCACATCTCAGATAAATGTAACTGCTGACAAACGGGAAGGGTATCATTGCAGCAATGAGGAGACTTTTATGTCAACTAATTACTATATATAAAAAATATCTTTTACCGCCAAAAGACATCACCACACAGAAGCTATTTCCTTAGTGAAAAACAAACAAGATCATTCATATATGGTTCTATCCTAGGAGCTCAGAATCTTTCAACTATGATCAATGTTTCTTCGTTGTTGATGTATGAATGACATGACTATCATTATTATCAGTGTTATGTGTTTTTTTTTTTCGTGAGTGCACAGCTTAGGGTATGAAGCAATATTGCCATTTGAAATGCATATTTTATAATATGTAGTTAATTCAAAAAAGCTGTCATGCAACTAATATATTCTATCACTTTGTCTGAATTCACCAGATATTAGCAATTCAAAACATGAATCAATCAATGATTTCGTTATCATTCCAATGTGGATTGACATTCTCAAGGTTGATCACTGTTATGCAACAGAAGATATGTCGCACTTGCACCATATAACCAGTTAATACAACAACACTAAAACATTTCAATAACATGATACCATAAATAGATAAAATTATGTTAAGAGAAATAAAACAGAACTGTGCAATTTCTGACATATAAGATTGTATATGAATTTTGAAGAAGAAATAGTGACACAATTCTTAACTACACCATCACCTCACACTTCCACTAATAATACTAGGCACATAAAAAGATTCAAATGAGATTCAAAGCAAAATGAATTTAATTTAAGCACATATCATCATCTTTATCACATTGTAATAGCTCAGTAAATGCGTATTTCAGTTCAATCTTATAGATCATACTTTTATCTGCCGAATTAATTTCATTATTCTAGGAAAGTATGTTGTAAATTACCAAGCTACTGCAATTGGACGGTTTATTCATTCATTGTAACAAACAATATAATCTGAAGACCTAGAGGCAGCTTCATTAGGAATCATATTCTTATTCCTCTACACTGCCCACTTAGACTTTATCCAATTTGTTCACATTAAAATTCACCAGTTAACATTGTGATGCAGCAAGTACTTCAATCCGCATTGGCGATGGAGTAGACGAAGACGAGCGACCTAAATCCACTCCTTCAATTCGCGAGCGACCTAACTCCACTGGCATAATCCGCGAGCGACCTAACTCCACTCCCCTAAGTCGCGAGCGACCTAAACTCCTCTGCTCTAAGTCGCATGCGACCTTACTCCGCCTCATTAAATCATCGCGACCTAAGCCCATGTCGCTGCTCTCCGACCTAACAATGCCGCGACCTACCAGACCCTACGACCTAAGTTGTTTCAACGACCTAACTTCACCACGACCTAACTCCACTTCCCTAAGTCGTTTCAACGACCTAACTCCACCACGACTTAACTCCACTTCCCTAAATCGCTCCAGTGACCTAATTTCCCTCACCACGACCTAACGATTCACAACCTAAAAGCTATCTTGAGACGAAGAAGGAAGCTATGCGATTCTCCTTAGGTCGTTTAATCGGGCTACGCGATCTTCCTTAAGTCGCGAAAGAATTATGTCGCTGCCGAACTATTTTTAAGTCGTGTGCGTTTATTTTAGGTCGCAAACTTTATTTTTTAGGTCGTTAACGACCTATCTTAAGTCGTATACTCTAATAAGTCATGTATTGTAATGTGTTATTTTTTGGTTGTAACTTTCTTAAGTCATTTGTGATGTTGTAAACCCTATAAATAGGGATGTAATGTCATTGTAAGTGGTTGTTGAATTTGAATAAAATTTCCTTTGTTAGCTTTGTGCTTTCATCCAATTGGTAGTCGAGTGTGATCTCCTATCTCCACCTTCGGTCAATCGAGTGCGCTCGATTCAACGATCGTGAAGCCAATTCGCGGTATCAAGTACGCTTGATCAACGCTCGAAGAATTGAAGATCTACTTTCACGGTATCGTGATCGATCAACGTGACGTAGTTAGCTAAAATTCGGTATCTTCGGATCAACGAATTTGGGCCATTCAGTATCTTTACTCCATCGATTGCTACTTTCATCGTATCATCAATTTTTGTATTCCGCCGCTGCGTCATTTGGTATCGGAGCTGGATCGCAAGGAGTTTGCGTAGATTTTTGGAGTTGTGCGAGATTTACATCATTTGGGGAAGTGGGTTATCGAGATTTGTTCGTTTGGAGATTTTTGAAGTTTTCAACAAGTTGGTAGTTTTGATTTGAAGATTTTTAGATCGAAGTGAAGTTTTTGTTGGAATTTGTTGAAGAGTGATCATGCCTCCGAGAAGAGCTAACCGTTATCGCAACATTAATGCTTTATATGAGAGAGAAGAAGCCGATGAGATGGAGCAAAGAATTAACGAAAACTTTAATGAGAAGCTTAATGAAGGGATTGGTCGATTAGAGAGGATGATGTTGGAGATGAGTCAAAATCAGAGAAGGGTATCACCTGAATCGAGCCATGGGAGAAGTGGAGTTTCACCACATTCAAATCGAGAGAGAAGTGTTGATAGTGATCATAGAAGCGTGGATCGAGATTGTGATAGAAATGTTGATGATCGAAGTCGTGATAGAAATGTGACTGATCGAGATCGGAGGAATGTAGATCGTAGGAATGTTGGTGGAAGAAATGGTGGTGGTAGAGATGTTGGTGGTCAGGATCGACATCGATATACATCGGATTGTGAAGAAGAGTATGATGGTGGTAGTGTTCATGGACGAGGACGTGTACAAGGAAGAAATCAGTCGGAGTACGATCACAAGTGGGAATCTGGGATGAAGAATGAAATTCCAGAATTTAAAGGTGGTATGCAAGCTGAGGAGTTTTTGGATTGGTTGTCTAATGTGGAGGAGATTTTTGACTTCAAGGAAGTTCCAGAACATCGTAGAGTGAAGTTGGTTGCTACAAGGTTGAGGGGTAGAGCTTTGGCATGGTGGCAGCAAACCAAACTTACACGTGAACGGATGGGGAAGTCAAAGGTTGAATCATGGAAAAAGATGAGGAAAATGATGAAAGCCACATTCTTACCTTATAATTATCAATCGCTTATGTATTAGAGGCTGCAAAACTTGAGGCAAGGAACGAAGTCTGTTAATGACTATGCTGATGAATTCTATCAACTGATTGCAAGGAACGATATCATGGAGACAGAGGAACAATTAACAGCTAGATTTGTTGGAGGATTGCGTATGCAGATTCAAGACATGGTAAATATGTTTGATCCCAGATCTGTAGCGGAAGCACACCAGAAAGCGTTGGCTTGGGAGAAACAGGGACGAGGTGGTGGCGTGTTTACTAATTCCAACAATCAAGTGAAGGGTGTTAGTGGAAGTCCTAATGTTCCTAAGTCTGTCAATAAGCCAATGGTGAAGGAGGTTGAGAAGGCGAAGGTTAACAATGGTTTCAAATGCTACAATTTCCAGGAGATGGGTCATAAAAACAATGAGTGTCCAAAGCCTAAGAAGCGAGTGATGGTTGCGGAAGCTGAGGACAAGGAGAAAGAAGCTGAATGTTCTAATTCATTACCAGTGGAGGAGGAAGACTTGTTGTCGGGAGATGAAGGGTATTCATTGATGATGAGGAGAAGTTGTTTGACCCCAAAGCAAGGGGAGGAAAGTAGTTGGTTGAGGAATAACATTTTTCAGTCTACATGCACTATTCTAGGAAGAGTTTGCAAGTTTGTTATTGATGCTGGAAGTTGTGATAATATTATCTCTACAGAAGCGGTGAAGAAGTTAGAGTTAAATACTGAGAAACATCCTAAACCGTATAAGTTAGCATGGTTGAGAAAGGGTGGTGAGGTGAAAGTTGGACGAAGGGCTCGAGGTATTTTTTCGATTGGGAAGAAATATAAAGATGAAATTTGGTGTGATGTGGTAGATATGGATGTCTGTCATTTGTTGCTGGAGAAACCATGGCAGTATGATAGGGCTGTGCAACATGATGGGCGTACCAACAGTTACAGTTTCATGTTTGAAGGCACGAAGATTACTCTAGTTCCAAAGAAGCGACAACAGGAAGAAAACAAACTAGAGGAGATTGAAGAGCTGAAAACTTTATTATCCTTGAAGGAGTTTGTAAAGGAGGTTGAAGAGGAGCCGGAAGTATTCTTGTTAATTGGGCGTGAGAGCAGTGAAGAGGTTGAAATTCCAGAGGAAGTGAAACCAGTATTGAAAGAATTTGAGGATGTATTTCCAGAGGAGTTACCAAAGGAGTTACCGCCACTGAGAGACATTCAACATCAAATTGATCTTGTTCCGGGAGCAATGTTGCCACATAGACCACATTATCGAATGAGTCCGAAGGAAAATGAAGAATTGAGGAGGCAAGTGGAAGAATTGCTTGAACAGGGGCGTATGCAGGAAAGCTTGAGTCCGTGTGCTGTGCCAGCTTTGTTAGTACCGAAGAAGGACGGGACGTGGAGAATGTGCACTGACAGTCGAGCATTGAATAAAATTACTGTGAGATATAGATTTCCAGTGCCGAGGTTGGATGACTTGTTAGATCAATTGAGCGGAGCTACTATCTTTTCGAAGATTGATTTGAAGAGCGGATATCATCAAATTCGTATCAGGCCAGGTGATGAGTGGAAGACTGCTTTTAAAACCAGAGAGGGTCTGTATGAATGGTTGGTAATGCCATTTGGACTTTCAAATGCGCCAAGTACGTTCATAAGGGTGATGAATCAGATTTTTAGACCTTTTATTGGGAAATTTGTGGTGGTGTATTTCGATGATATTCTGATATATAGTGGAAGTCCAGAGGAACATTTGAATCATCTGAGAGAAGTGCTGATGGTACTGCGACAAGAACAATTTTATGCTGCAACGAAGAAATGCGTGTTCATGACGCATAGTGTTTTATTTCTGGGGTATGTTGTATCAGAGGAAGGGATACAGGTGGATCAGAGTTAAGTAGAGGCGATTAGAGATTGGCCACAGCCTAAGACGATAACAGAGGTTCGCAGTTTTCATGGGTTGGCTTCATTTTATAGAAGATTTATTCCACACTTTAGTAGTGTGATGGCGCCTGTTACAGATTGTATGAAGGGTAAACAGTTTTCATGGTCAGAGGAAGCAGGAGATGCTTGTGGGAAGATCAAGGAGTTGCTGACGTCCGCACCAATTCTAGTATTACCAGATTTTCAGTTGTTGTTTGAGCTACACACTGATGCGTCAAAGGTTGGAATTGGAGGAGTGTTGAGTCAGAGGGGACGTCCGATTGCATATTTCAGTGAGAAGTTATCAGGAGCGAAGATGAGATATAGTACGTATGATGTGGAATTTTATGCTGTTGTGCAAGCTATTAAACACTGGAGACACTATCTATTTCAGAAAGAGTTTGTTCTTTACACTGACCATGAGGCGTTGAAACATTTACAAGGGCAAGACAAGATTTCATCGAGACATGCATCATGGATTGCATATCTGCAACAGTTTACGTTTGTTGTGAAACACAAATCGGGAGTGACGAATCGTGTTGCGGATGCATTGAGTAGAAGAAATCATGTGTTGACTACAATGAAGGTCGAAGTGACAGGGTTTGATGTGCTACCAGAGTTATTTGTTGAAGATCCTTACTTTATGAAGTTTGTAGATAAAGTGAAGAAAGGAGAGATGGATGAGTTTGTGATGGTAGATGGATTCTTGTTCAAGGGAAATCAATTGTGCATACCAGATTGTAGCTTGTGAATGAAGATAGTGAAGGAGCTGCATGAGGAAGGACACGTGGGTAGAAACCGTACACTACAACTGATTTCTCAATCTTACTTTTGGCCATCGATGAGAAAAGAGGTTGAGAGATTTGTGGAACGATGTCATATCTGTCAAGTGTCGAAGGGAACCGCTACAAACGCAGGATTATATATGCCGTTACCTGTGCCTACTAAACCGTGGGTGGATGTGAGCATGGATTTTGTTTTGGGATTGCCTAGAACTCAATGGGGAAATGATTCAATATACGTTGTAGTGGACAGGTTTTCTAAAATGGCACATTTCATCGCATGTAAGAAGACAGCAGATGCCGTCCGAGTCGCTCAGTTATTCTTTAAGGAGGTGTATCGATTGCATGGGCTACCTGAATCGATTATTTCAGACAGGGATACTAGATTTCTAAGTCATTTCTGGCTAAGTTTGTGGAAGATGGTGGGAATGAAATTGAAATTCAGTAGTGCTTATCATCCACAGACAGATGGACAAACTGAAGTTGTGAACAGATCCCTGGGAAATTTATTGCGGTGTCTAGTTCAGGATAATCTGAAGAGTTGGGACTTAAAGTTGTGTCAGGCGGAGTTTGCTCATAATCATGTTGTTAACCGAAGCACTGGTTACAGTCCATTTCAAGTTGTATATTCAAGCTTGCCAAAGGGGCCGTTGGATTTAACGGTAGTACCACAACCGAAAGGAGTGATTAAACGGGCGTCAGATTTCGTTGATGAGTTGAGAGATTGTCATAGAATTGTTCAAGAACGATTGGAGAAGACGAATGAGAAGTATAAACGAACTGCAGATAAAAAGAGAAGAAGTGTGGAATTCAACGAGGGTGATTGGGTGTATGCTGTGTTAACAAAGGATCGTTTTCCAGTAGGTGCTTATAACAAGTTGAAAGCCCGAAAGATTGGTCCAGTAGAAATTATAAAACGGATCAATGAAAATGCTTATAAGTTGAAGCTGCCAGAGGATGTTTACACTTCTGACGTGTTTAATGTTAAACATCTTATACCTTATTATGGAGATGAACAACCCAATGGGGAAGAAGTTTTAAATTCGAGGACGAATTTTTCCCAACCTGGGGAGGATGATGCAGCAAGTACCTCAATCCGCATTGGCGATGGAGTAGACGAAGACGAGCGATCTAAATCCACACCTTCAATTCGCGAGCGACCTAACTCCACTGGCATAATCCGCGAGCGACCTAACTCCACTCCCCTAAGCCGTGAGCGACCTAAACTCCTATACTCTAAGTTGCAAGCGACCTTACTCCGCCTCATTAAATCATCGCGACCTAAGCCCATGTCACTGCTCTCCGACCTAACAATGCCGCGACCTACCAGACCCCACGACCTAAGTCGTTTCAACGACCTAACTTCACCACAACCTAACTCCACTTCCCTAAGTCGTTTCAACGACCTAACTCCACCACGACTTAACTCCACTTCCCTAAATCGCTCCAGTGACCTAATTTCCCTCACCACGACCTAACGATTCATAACCTAAAAACTATCTTGAGACGAAGAAGGAAGCTATGCGATTCTCCTTAGGTCGTTTAATCGGGCTACGCGATCTTCCTTAAGTCGTGAAAGAATTATGTCGCTGCCGAACTATTTTTAAGTCGTGTGCGTTTATTTTAGGTCGCAAACTTTATTTTTTAGGTCGTTAACGACCTATCTTAAGTCGTATACTCTATTAAGTCGTGTATTGTAATGTGTTGTTTTTTGGTTGTAACTTTCTTAAGTCATTTGTGATGTTGTAAACCCTATAAATAGGGATGTAATGTCATTGTAAGTGGTTGTTGAATTTGAATAAAATTTCCTTTGTTAGCTTTGTGCTTTCATCCAATTGGTAGTCGAGTGTGATCTCCTATCTCCACCTTCGGTCAATCGAGTGCGCTCGATTCAACGATCGTGAAGCCAATTCGCGGTATCAAGTGCGCTTGATCAACGCTCGAAGAATTGAAGATCTACTTTCACGGTATCGTGATCGATCAACGTGACGTAGATAGCTAAAATTCGGTATCTTCGGATCAACGAATTTGGGTCATTCAGTATCTTTACTCCATCGATTGCTACTTTCATCATATCATCAATTTTTGTATTCCGCCGCTGCGTCACATTGTGTAATTAAGTAAACACATTCCTTTAATACTCAAAATCTTCCACTCATTTCATCAATCTCATTGTTCCTTCCACAATTCCTAATTTGTAAATTACATGAATCAAATTATATGTGAACCTATTCAGCACATAAATGTGTAAAGCTATATGCTGGAACTCTAAATGGCTCAAATCAGAAGAATTTGATCTTTTCAATGTACCTACATCGACACTATATATTTTAGTACCAAGCTTTAAAACTGACTTAGTAATTTTGACGAACACCTAATTCATATATGTAGCTAGTCCTGGATTATTCGCATTATTTAAACAATTTCTTCTTAAGCAAGACAAAGAAAAATGGAAAATAATAGTTGGGAAAACATTAATAAACAGTAGTACCCTCTGCATCATGTGATGACAATCAAAGTCATATTCGATATCTAGTTTAGGGACTGAAGCATTAAAAAATCACAGTATGAAAATTCTGATAAGAGTTACTTAGCTTTGGTGCGTAATCCAAGCCATCACGAGTAGTCGTCGCGAGTAGTCTTTGTGGGGTAGATTCACGAAAGCTTCAGATCGAGTAATTCTTTGCGATAGCTTGGTGGAAACCTCCAACTGGCGGTGATGATGATAGTTCTTTCAATTCACGATGACCTGATTTCCACTTAAAAGACTCCAATCCCCGATGGTCCGTACTCATCATGATGACTCTAACTCGTCGTGATGATTCCAACATACAGTCGCGTTCTATTTAAAGTAGACTGTTGATGAATCAGAGTCGTAGCCATTTTTCTTTGAAGGAAGCTATCGTGATCAATTATTGAGCTGTCGCGTTCGATATAGGAAACTAGCGTAATGAATTTTGGACCTAGACAGCCATCGCGATCAATTTTGGGGCTAAATGAAGCTCTCCTCAAATTACCAAGAATTCTATTAACAACACAAAGTCATTCTGTTACATCGAAGCCATCGCGATCGATTGCTCCAATTCTTCTCGACTGCTTCTAGTAATGATTCTTCGCGACTGCTTTTGGTAATGATTCTGCTTCTAGTAATGATTTTTCGCGACTGCTTCTGGTAATGATTCTTCGCGACAGTATGGGTCTTACGAGTCGAAGTTAGGAATCGTTCCAGAATTAAGAGCCATCGCGACGAATTGAATTTGAAGCTGTTGAATTTTCTGTCATCGTAAAGGACTGAAGTTGTGAAGAATTTGGTCCAGAATTAGGAGCCGTCGCGAAGAATTTGGGTGACGAGTGATGAAAAACAACTATGGCGACGAATTGAAGTCCTATAGCCTGCATATATTAGACACGACGGTTAATTTTAAACTTTAAAATTAAAACTTTCAACGTATTTCATCAATAATAGCCCGATACAAAAAAAAATTCAATCAATGCGTTTACAAAAATATGAACTATATTTTAATACTATTTTAAAAAAATCCAATTTTTTTTAAATTAAGGTTATTTTGATCATTTTGTGAAATTCAAAAGTCTTAAATTCAACTCTCAATTAAAGTACCAAAAATGTTAGTCCAAATTTAGTGTTAGCATCAAAATTGGTCACTAACCTCGTTGAGAAAGATTGTCTAGAGATATAAGTGATGAAGATAAATTAAACAAGGAAGAATATGTTAATTTAAATGCAGAAAGTAAGAACACCGGATTTATAGTGGTTCAACGTAATTGCCTACGTCCACTTTGAGGTTAAACTTTATTGACCTTCTTAATGATTGATTACAGATACAATTCGTAGATCAAATGCTTGGATGCAATTGCTAAGTAAAGAAGATGAGCCTTGAAAATGGCAGAGTCTCCCCAGTGTTCCCAAAAAAAGGTCATTTTTCACTGTGCCCCTGCCCCTCTATTTATAGACATAGATGGGTTGGACTTCCCAGGTGGGCTTGGTAGCCGAACACCTTGGACCAAATGGAGTGGTCGCTGTATGCCGAACAAAATAGGCCGAACGGTTGGATGCCGAACCACTCTCTCTATGCCGAACGAGGCGCCTGTTGCATGGGAAGAGTAAATCGAACGTCAATCGAAGCCGATCGTGCCTCTGGCCGAACGAAGCGTCTGGCCGAACGCTACCTTTGGCCGAACGAAACCCTTAACCGAATGATGTCTCTGGCCGAACGATGGCTCTGACCGAACGTTGTCTTTAGCTGACCAATGCCTCTGGCTGAACGATGTCTCTGGCCGAACGATGGCTCTGGCCGAACGTTGCCTTTAGCCGACCAATGCCTTTGGCCGAACGATGGCTCTGGCCGAACGATAGCTTATGACGAACAATACAGCCATGCCGAGCAGTTGTACACGCCGAACGTCTTCTGATGCCGAGCGCTCATGGATGCCGAGTACTGCTGGATGCCGAGTACTACTGGATGTCGAGTACTGCTGGATGCCGAGTACTCCTGGATGCCGAGTACTTCCTGGATGCCGAGTACCTAGTTGCCTGGTCAAATCTCCAGGAAACACTTGCCCCCCAAAGTGTATTACGTGACTGAATCGTGATATGCTTTGAAGTGCATATCCCCCGTACTTCGCTTCGAATCTAGGTTTACTCTCCTTGGAGATGCCTTCTTGAGAATATCAGTGGTTGTGGTGTGCGCCTGTTGTGGCATAAATGCCGAACGTTCCTCATGTGCCGAGCGACTCTACGCTTTGAAGCCAAACGCTACGGCTTTGATCGGTTCTACCAGATATAGCCCCTTCGACTTCCACTTTCTCCCTATAAAACCAGGCACCTCCCCTCTTCTCTCCTTTTACACTCTTGCTTCTGTCACTCCATAAAGACTTGCAATCCTCGCCAGTCAATCAGTCTTAAAGCCTAATCAATCCTTTCTTAAGCTCCGATCTACAAACTAGGTATTACCCCTTCTATGATTTAAATAGTTTCAACACGAGACAGCCGAATGTGTCAAAAACTTTTGATTAGGTCGTCTTTAGTGTTGAATGATGCAAGGCGAGGAGGAATGACCAGGAGTGTTTGCACACATAAGATCATTGGGCGATTAGCTTCTTCGTGCCGAATCGAAGCTAAATGAGAAGGAAGAAAAATGGAAGCATTGGAGGTGGTAAGGGTGTCGAATGGCATAACTCTGGTTCGGCGTATATTATCATGCGCCGGACAGTGAAATGGAAGGCTAAGGTGAAGGCATGAATTAGTGGGATGGCGAACGACTACGAATGCCGAACAATATCTTAGCCGAACAAACATAAATGCCGATCCATGTTAAGGCCGAACACTACTACCAATGCCAAACAATATCTCAGCCGAACAATATTTCAGTCGAACAATACCAAGGCCGAACACTACTTAACTGCCGGACCAATATACGTCGAACAACATAGATGCCGAACAATGCAAATGCCGAACAATACAAATGCCGAACAACATAAAGGCCGAACAACATAAATGCCGAACCACAATTCACCGAACGATTGTGAATGCTGAAAACCACTTTGGCCGAACAAAACTTAGCCGTACGTGCCGAATGATACCTTTAGCCGAACATGAATTAGACCGAACACTTATTAACCATGCATATTCATATAGCAAAACAAGGACCAGGACCTAAATATACTAGCATATATGAAACTGACCTGGATCATTAACTTTCTGGCTTTAGTAGACATAAATCTGAACTTAGATTAACATATGTTTTCTGAATCTGGAACTGTAATCACCACAAGGGGGGCCTTTTGAGACGGTCAGCGATGACGGTCTTCGAAGGCGACGATTCGAAGCTCATTTTCATATCTTTGTAACCTTTAGATTCTCAATACTTATACACGATTGCTTGCACTAGTTTTACACACCACGTGGGGGGAATACTCATGCTGTTAATTCTAACGTTGAACATTTTTCAAGTATAGTTTTCACAGGCGCTTAGACAGATTCATTATTTATTGGGGATGTCTAAAAAGTCTAGCTCCGCCATTATATCTGAAAGGCCTGGGCCGTCATCAAGGCAAGAAGTTGCTGACACTTCAAATCCGTCGACTTCCCCAGCTCATAACTTAGCTCCTGATGCCCTGGAGGCAACAATTCTCTTAGACAATCCGATCGACTCACAGGCTTCGAAGATTAATGAAGTCGCACTTCGGCGAATATGCTCCATCCATGGAATCCCCTTTGCCGATGTGTTGGTCCTGTCGCGACATGATCATCCTCACCTGCCCCCAGTCGGATATACCGCTTGTAACAAGTTCATGTGCTGGATGGGCAGCGTGCCTCCATTCAATTTATTTCTTCGGGACGTGTTGCAGTAAATAGATATCGCCCCGACGCAGCTGCACCCAAACGGTCACGCGTTCATATACGGGACATATCTACTTTTCATGGCCGTCTTCTCTAGGCCTCCAACTTCTGGCGACATCAGATACATTTATATGATCAAGAAGCGGAAAGATAGCCCCTCCTTCATGTTCCTTGAGCCGTACCACAAGTGCCAGATTTTAACCGGAGCATGCAGCAAATTTTCCCTGTACAAACAGGAATGGTTCTATGTGCGTTGTCCTCCTGGCTTCGCGAGGAGATGGGTCGAAGGCAGTAAGTCTCTTCCCTGAGTCATCATTCACGTTCAATCGGAGTTATGCTTTTTCTAACTCCTTGTTTGATCTTTTCAGGTATTAACCCGCGTCCTGAGGGCTGAGGATATTCTGAGGCCGTTGAAGCCATTAGAGCTCTTCCTGCCGAGGATCGGGACATCCGAACCATAATTTCAAATGAATCATTGTCGAGGTTTGGTTTGTTAGCCCCAGGTCGCCGGATTAGCCTTTCGGAGGGCATTTCCATCCCCAAATCCGCTCCCGCTAGAGGGAAAAAACAAGATGGATCGTCATCACGCCATACTCCCGATGCACACGAGGAGGGTGAAAACAAGGAGGATGAAGCTCCTGAGACTCAAGGCAAGAATGTGGGTCCCGCCTGGAACCCGGCGGTCGAAGTGCACGATATTGAAACGTCATCTTCCCCTTCGAAGGGAAAGAAGAAATTGACGTACAAGATACGGAAGGAGAAAGTTGGCGGAACTTCAAAAGTTACGCTCATCCCATCAGAGAAAGAGGCTTCTTCACAACATATGGAAAGTTCTTTAAAGGGTCTGTCGAACCTTTCCATCCCCGACGATATACTCAATTATGGTTTCGATGATCCGGAAGCCTTTAAGTTTCATTCGCCCGCTAGAGGCAACGCGGGAGTTCAACCCCCAGTCTAGGGAGATAACACTCCAATCAGTAAAGATAAAGGAACCGGTCCGTCGGGGGGAACACTAGGACACACACCCACACACGCACTTCACCATACACTTTGAGTTTTTCCATTACCCCGATTTTTCTTAACTCGTTGTCATTTTTATCCTTTGCAGGTGACATGGGGCGCTCCCATGGACTCGATCGCCTCCACGGCTCTTCTATATTTCACCATCCCAAACGGGATTCAGGCTCGGGTAGACGCAGGGACAGAGAGGATTACGAGGATCGAGACAACCGTCCTCGCGATTCGTCTTATCGAAAGAAAACATATTCCCAGTCTTCATATTCTCGTGATCCTCCTCCTCAAACTAAGCCAGATAGAGAGAAGCTTTCGCAGAAGGGATCCCAACCCGATGTCTCCCGAGAACAACACTCCGGTTCGTCGAGCACAAGGCAAACTCGGGAGCATCGAAAAAAAGCAGAACTTTCAAAGCCCCCTCCCCATGTTCCTGCGGCTGACCCAACTATAGCAGAGAAGATGGTCGATCTTAAGTCTAAATTCCCAAAAATCTACTTTGATGGCCTGAAATTCCTTCCAGCTATTCATCATATCCCAGGGCACGTGAAGCAGAGTGCCATTGCCTGCAACAACGACGTCTATGTTCAACACGACGCGTTTGTACACTTGGTCAAAAAAATCTCTGAGGTATCTGTTGAGCGACAACATGAAATTGATTGTTTGAAATTGGAAGCTGGCTGTGACAAGGACATCATCAAGCATCAAGATGAAGAGCTCGCTTCGTATAAGTCGAAGCTTGAAGCCGTAGAGCAAAGTGCAAAAGACACTGCCGAGGCCGTCACTCGTTTAGAGATGACCCATAAGAAGGAACTCGATGAAGCAGTCCAGCGCAGCGGAACCCTTGCCATAGAAAAAGATTCTATCCAGAAAGAAAGGGACGCGCTTGCCATACAAGTTAGAGAGTTGAAAGAATCACTCTCTAAGGAGAAAGAGGATAAAATAGCTGCTCAAGAAGAGTCACAACGATACTACGACGAAATCGTTGCTACACGGCTCTTAAAAACAAAGCTTGATGATGAACTCGCTAGGGTTGAAAAAATGAAAGACGAAGCCTGCGAGGAGGGCAAAAGAAAAGCTTCGGAGGAGATTGACTCTCGCCTCGAGGCGGCTGCAGAGGCCGGCAGGGAAGAGGTCATGTGCATGTTTGACCCGCTGATTGCCGAGTATGGCGCCCACGTCTGTAACGCCCCACTCTGAGACCCACTGTAACAAAGATTATTACGGGAGTAATACCGTCTGTTAAAGCGGAGAATAGAGTATAGTGGAAGCGACCATTTGTAATCAAGCTATAACTATCTACTGAATACGTCGAAAAGGTGGTAACTATTTTTTTTTTCAAGTGGTTCGACATATTCAATAAATATTTATAACGAAATTACAATGGCTAAAGATCTATCAGAATAAGCATAGTAATAAAATGATAAAACATCACAGAACAGAATCACATAACAGATATAAAATCTCAGGACAATACATCGTCAATACAGATCCAAATACTATAAGTGGGTACAAAGCCACTGCCCACACATGTGAGTCAAAAATATGTACATATCAAAGTCTGAATAATAACAGAGTAGCGGAATAGTGGACAAATAAAAGCGCTATCTATCAGCATAGCAGATAATGTCCAAAGCAGAAGCACAGAAGCTAAGTCCAGAGACCTAACCTGAAACAACTCGGTCTGACCCGAGCGAAAACACTCGGGTCAGGCTAGCTAAACAATCAGTAATAACTAAGATATATAATAATGCGGTACATAAATAAAACAGTACTTTTCCTAAGAGAAGAGTATTTTGGACCACATGAATATAATGACGGTCACTAATCATCAATCAACAGAAAAAATCTCCAAAGAGAATCTCAGCACCAAAGTGTTGAATAAATAAAATCGCCTCATATCATCGGCGTAGCCAAAGCTATATAAAGTTGCACATAGGAAATAATCCCAAGAATGACCAGAGTCTGTAATCAATGCCCAAGCAAAGATCGATGCTCCAAAGAGCAATGGGGATATACTGAAAAGTCAATGAAATCAAATACTGAAAAGCAGTGCCTAGAGACACTGTGAATCCACAAGGTAATCGCACTTACATCGTATGGTTCCATAGGACCAACACCGAATGGCGGTACTCGAATGGATATAAAAATCATCAGATAATACATGTATAGCACGTGCACCGACCGGAGTCGTTATTGCCAAGTACTGTAGAGTTGTGATCGATCACTCGCACAGATGCGGAACGCACGAGACGGCGAGATCCTTCCCTGAAGGATAAAGGCCCAGAGGCACATGCCGAAAAAGAAACTGCTCCATAGAACATATGTCCAGAGACGGTTGCCCAGAGGCGTGGTGACCCAGAGGTCCAGTACTGGCTGCCCAGAGGCTAATGTGTCACAAACTTCTTGGAGAGGAACCCGTAAAGTGTTAACAATGAGTCCCATACCCCCACGTTCGCACTAAATGGTTTACTAACCAATAGCAAGCTCATACTCCAAACAATATAAAGTCCACCTCGTATCATCGGTAAACTAGACCCAAAGGTCAAAACGATCAATCGAATAGGTCGGGGATTAACCGGAAAGAAAATACATACGGTTCCATAGGCCGGAGATTTCCTAACTGTTTAAGCACCTTTCCACTTCGCTCGACGTGCTAAAAAGTGAGTGTGAGATTTTTATTATAGAAAATAATGGTTCGAAACGGATTTATAATTGATTTTGAGAACACTTTAAAACGGCTTTTGAAAACTCTCCTATTATGGACTAAATAGTTTACTAATTAAAAATAATATTATATAATAATTTCGAAAGCCATTTCGGAGCGAAATCCTTTTAAAACCTTTTTATAAGGCCCGTGTACAAAATCCAGAGACAAATCTCAAAGAAATCGATGAAACCAAAAAATCACTGAAAATATTCTAAGTGTTGGAAAATAGTCCAAAACTGACGCGAACCCAAGTTCGGAAAATTATTCGGACCAGCAGACCGAATCCGAATGGCATGAAAATTGGGAGGAACGTAGTCCGACATTCTTACTTCAGAACGCAAAAGAATTACTCGATTCCGACTTGAAACGAAGGCGTAGCGACGTTCCAAAGTCGGACACAGAAACATGAAATGCACTGTTTTGCACAGCGATCTGGGTTCAACTCTGACAGGAATATCGAAGGATCTAATGAACTCAGATGATGACCAAACTTTCCAGATATGGAGTTCATAACTCCATCTTTCCAACGAGACCAAAATCGTCAAATTCCGACTAGCGGCTCAAATGTTATGACCAAAATAGTTTCAGTTTCATCCACAGAGCTAATATGTGTAACGCTCTCGGGAAGATAGTACAAAAATCAAGTTTTGACCTAGTTAGACTCAAAATTAAAGAAAACTCACTCAACAAAAATTGTAGAATAGGATTTAAGCTTTCCGGAACATCTAAAATTATCAAATTCGGATCAAAAACGAGAGAGATACATGCAAAACAATATCAGATTGAAACTCAAGATAACTTGTTAAAGACAGAATTGGTCTTCTGTCTTTGAACGCATTTCAGGTCATCTAAATGGCAAAATGACAGAAAATTCACTAAACAAAAATTGTAGCATATGTTTTAAGCTTTCCGGAACATCCAAAATTATCTAATTCGGATCAAAAACGAGAGAGATACATGCAAAACAATATCAGATTAAAACTCAAGATAACTTGTTAAAGACAGAATTGGTCTTCTGTCTTTGAACGTATTTCAGGTCATCTAAATGGCAAAATTACAGAAAACTCACTGAAAAAAAATTGTAGAATATGTTTTAAGCTTTCCGTAACATCCAAAATTATCGAATTCGGATCAAAAACGAGAGAGATACATGGAAAACAATATCAGATTGAAACTCAAGATAACTTGTTAAAGACAGAATTGGTCTTCTGTCTTTGAACGCATTTCAGGTCATCTAAATGGTAAAACTACAGAAAACTCACTGAACAAAAAGTGTTCCTTATTGAATCTAGTTTGCAGCAAAAAAAACCTGACCAAAAACGGATGAGAAATGAAGAAGTTATGCCTGATTTCATTTCAGCTACAATTCCAAAACGAAAATTATAGAAGCATCAAGTAAAAAAGGATTTAGCTGGCAATTTTACCTCAACCAATATAGCAAGAAACTTGTGTGCACACCCAAAATGAAAGCAAAGAGGATCAAAGAGCTATGATTCACATGTTACATAATAAAACATGTGTTACTAAATGATTACTGAAATTAAAAGATGATTAAACACATATTAGAAGAGGTTTTTAGCAATATACCTCTCTAGAAAGCAACAAGACTACTATAGCATTAACCCAAGTTAGCAAAAGATGATTAGGAGGCTATAATATCAAAAAAACACATAAAACATGTGTTACCAAATAAATTTCAGAAATGAGAAAGATATAAAAACGGATTTGAGGTGGGTATTTGCATTACCTTTGCATATAATGACTTGCATAAGCTAAAACTAGAAGGAGATGAAGATAGAGGCCATTTTTGTTAAGAAAGTTTTAGGAAATGATTAGGGTTTTGATTAGGGATGAATGAATGAGGTTTGGAGAGTTTGAGATAATTTATAGAGGAGGTTTAGGGTGGGTTATTGAGTTAGGTTTAGTAACCCAATAAGAAGAGAGTTATTTACATGTTTTCAAAAATTAGTCTAAGTGTTCATATATGTTTATAAAACTCATTTTTCTTATCCAAACCCGTTTTAAAATCTCTCCTAAAATATTTAACTTTCCAAAATAACATTTTATCCTCATTTTAAAATCTCATATTTCCCATTTAATTAAAATAGCTTTTTTCCAATAAATTTTGTTATTACAAATCCTTTTATGCTTCATTAAAATAAATAAAAATCCTAACTTTTATTTATTAATTGGTAATGCAAATCCCGGGTTGTTACAGACTCCCCCCCTTAAGAAAATTGCGTCCCCGCAATTCCTTAAGATAGATGTCGTCTATAACGTCAAATCCACAAAAGAAGTGATAGAGATAAAATAGAGAATTCTCACCCGCAGAAGAAGATGGGAGAAAGCCAGGATAAGAGCGTTCGATAGATTCTCTGGTCTCCCAAGTGCAGTCCTTAGGGTTCGGTGACCATTGAATCTTCACGAGTTGGACCTCTTTATTGCAAAGGCGTCTAACCTCTGAATCAAGCACACGAAGAGGTTGCTGCTCCAAAGATAAATCAGGTAAGATCTCTAAATCAGGCACAGCATGCCGCTCAATGATAGAATCAGGATCGCGGACACACATGCGAAGTTGGGAAACATGGAACACGTCGTGCATTCCAGAGAAGTGAGCAGGTAGAGCCACACGATAAGCCACGGGGCCGATGCGTTCCGTAATAGGAAATGGTCCAACATAGCGAGGAGCCAACTTCCCTGTAGAGCTGAAACGCACAACCCCTTTCATAGGAGATATCCGAATAAAGACATGATCACCAATGGAGAACTCAAGAGGCTTCCTACGGTTTTCCGCGTAGGATTTCTGACGGTTCTGCGCTTCTTTCAATCTCTGACGAATAAGAATAATTTTCTCAGAAGATTCCCGAACTGAATCTGGGCCAAGAAGGAGCTTCTCGCCAGATTCTAACCAACACGCAGGAGAACGACATGGCCTTCCATAAAGAGCCTCAAAAGGAGCCATGCCAATACTAGACTGAAAGCTGTTGTTGTAGGAGAACTCTACAAGCGGTAAGTGATCCTCCCAACTACCTCCGAAATCCAGAATACAACAGCGCAAAAGATCCTCTAAAACATGATTCACCCTCTCCGTCTGACCGTCGGTCTGAGGATGATAAGCAGTCGAGAGATTCAGCTTTGAGCCCAAAGCTGACTGTAGGCACTTCCAGAAGTGACTAGTGAAGATAGTGTCTCGATCACAGACGATAGAGCTAGGAATACCATGAAGTCGAACGACTTCCTTCACATATAGCTTGGCAAGATGAGGAGCAGTCCACGTGGACTTAATAGGAATGAAATGAGCTGATTTGGTCAAGCGATCGACGATGACCCAAATAGAAGTATGGCCTGACCTCGATCGAGGCAGACCGTCAATAAAATCCATGGATATCTGATCCCATTTCCATAATGGAATCTCTAGCGGCTGAAGAAGACCAGATGGACGCTGATGCTCCGCTTTGATCTGTTGACAAGTCATGCAACGGCTTACATAACTTGCAACATCACTCTTCATGCCCTCCCAATAAAATAGGCGACACATGTCGGCATACATCTTACTCGACCCGGGATGTGTAGTGTACTTAGTGCGATGACACTCGTCTAGAATGTCATGCCTAAGTGATAAATCAGATGGTACCAAAATACGGTTCTTCCTGCGAAGACACCGATGAGAATCAATAGAATAATCCGAAAATGTCTCATCACTGGATCCCGACTCAAGGAGATGAATATATCGCAACAAGTCTGGATCCTGCCGCTGAGCATGGGCAATGCGATCCAATAGAATAGGTCGAGCTTCCAAGCTGAATAGCAAGATCTGAGGATCAGAAGACGGAGCTCGATTTCGAATATCACACATAGATAGAGTCTCAAGAATATCCCACTCGGCTATCATCATAGAAACTACTGCCGAGTGTTTGTGACTGAGTGCATCAGCCACACGATTACCCTTGCCAGGGGTATACTGAATGTCTAAGTCATATGAGGCGAGAAACTCAAGCCATCGCTGCTGCCTCATATTGAGATCCTTCTGACTGAATAAATACTTCAGAGACTTGTGATCGGTGTAAAGAGTGAAGCGTTCGCCTAATAGAAGGTGATGCCACGTCTTCAAAGCAAAGACGATAGCTGCCAACTCAAGATCATGAGTCGGATAGCGAACCTCATTCGGACGTAGCTGCCTAGAAGCATAAGCAACTATCTGATCCTTCTGCATAAGCACAGCACCGAGCCCGCTACCACAAGCGTCGGTGTAAACAACAAGATCCTGGTTACTCTCAGGAACTACAAGGATAGGAGCATGAGTGAGAAGTTCCTTCAATCGCTGGAAAGAAACTTCACACTTATCAGACCAAATAAAGCGAACCCCCTTACGAGTCAGGGTCGTGAGGGGAAGTGCAACACGAGATAAATCCTTGATAAATCGACGGTAATAACCCGCCAGACCAAGGAAGCTGCGAATATCATGAACGTTCTCGGGCTGCCTCCAATTCTGAATAGCTTCGATCTTGGCAGGATCGACAGAAATACCCTCAGATGATACAATATGGCCCAAGAACTTGACCTTGCTCTCCCAAAAATGGCACTTGGAGAGCTTGGCCTTAAGCTGATGCTGACAAAGAGTATCCAAGACGATCCGCAAATGATGAGCATGCTCTGCCTCGGATCTAGAATAAACAAGAATATCGTCGATGAAAACCAAAACGAATCTATCGATGTATTCCCGGAATACTCGCTTCATAAGACCGACAAAGAAAGCCGGAGCGTTCGTCAAGCCGAACGACATGACCAACCACTCAAAAGAACCATAACGAGTGCGAAATGCTGTAAGAGGAATGCAGCCTTCTGCGACTCTTAGCTGATGGAATCCGGTGGCAAGGTCGAGCTGAGAGAAGACCTTCGCACCGCTCAACTGATCAAACATATCGTCTATCCGAGGCAATGGATAACGATTTCTGATGGCCAACTCATTAAGCTTGCGATAGTTAATGCAAAGCCTAAGAGAGCCATCAGCCTTCTTAACGAAGACCACAGCAGCACCCCATGGCGAAGAACTGGATCGGATGAACTGCTTCGCTTCAAGCTCAACTAACTACTTTCTGAGTTCCTCATTCACCTTAGTAGACATTCTCGTAGGAGGACGCCCAACTGGATGAGAGCCTGGGATGAGATCGATGCGGAACTCAATAGCTCGCTTTGGCGGCAGTCCGGATACTGGCTCGAATATGTCGGGGAAATCCCGAACAATAGGAATACGAGATAAGTTCAAATCCTCATCTCGTGAATCGAGAGAAAATAAAGTAACATCAGAAATCCCAACATCCTGAAGAGTAATAGCTAATAGAGAGGATGAGTCAGGGTGATGAATGAATAATATCCGCTCCGAACAAATAATTTTTGCGTCATACTAAGCGAGCCAATCCATGCCAAGAATCATGTCAAAGCCCAAATACTCCATAACGTGGAGATTTGCACGGAAAGAAAAGCCACAAAGATCAATATCTATATCCTCACAGAGCAAGCTAAGAGTCGTGGATCCACCAATGGGATTCACAATCCTTAGTGAAGAAACCAGACAAGTAACATCCAAAGATAAAGTATCAACTAGTTCCTTTGATACGAATGAGTGAGAGGCACCCGTATCAAAGAGAACTCTACAAGATCTACCATGAAATAAAATAGAGCCTTCAAGAACGGAAGGATGTGTACCTTTAGGCTGAGCAGAAGTGGTAGGATCCTTGGCAGCATTAAGCCTGCCAGGCTTGGCACTAGCTGGAGCAATAGGACAAGCGGAGATCCTATGTCCCTCCTTCTTGCAGATGGTGCAATAGAGAGGTTTGGGACACTCTCGAACATATGATCGGTAGATTTAGTTAAGCACGATTCAAAGATAGATAATTCATTAAGGAATATTACGGAATATAATAGATTCCTGCACATATTCCTAACTTATTTATCTAAAGGTGGATATGTTCAATTTGGATCGTATTACAACGTACTGTACTACATGTCTGTTCTGTGTCTGTTATGCTTAATTCTGAACCTTGGCTCTGATACCAAACTGTAACGCCCCACTCTGAGACCCACTGTAACAAAGAGTATTACGGGAGTAATACCGTCTGTTAAAGCAGAGAATAGAGTATAGTGGAAGCGACCATTTGTAATCAAGCTATAACTATCTACTGACTACGTCAAAAGGGTGGTAACTATTTTTTTTTTCAAGTGGTTCGACATATTCAATAAATATTTATAACGAAATTAAAATGGCTAAAGATCTATCAGAATAAGCATAGTAATAAAATGATAAAACATCACAGAACAGAATCACATAACAAATATAAAATCCCAGGGCAATACATCGTCAATACAGATCCAAATACTATAAGTGGGTACAAAGCCACTGCCCACACATGTGGGTCAAAAATATATACATATCAAAGTCTGAATAATAACAGAGTAGTGGAATAGTGGACAAATAAAAGCGCTATCTATCAGCATAGCAGATAATGTCCAAAGCAGAAGCACAGAAGCTAAGTCCAGAGACCTAACCTGAAACAACTCGGTCTGACCTGAGCGAAAACACTCGGGTCAGGCTAGCTAAACAATCAGTAATAACTGAGATATATAATAATGCGGTACATAAATAAAACAGTACTTTTCCTAAGAGAAGAGTATTTTGGACCACATGAATATAATGACGGTCACTAATCATCAATCAACAGAAAAAATCTCCAAAGAGAATCTCAGCACCAAAGTGTTGAATAAATAAAATCGCCTCATACCATCGGTGTAGCCAAAGCTATATAAAGTTGCCCATAGGCAATAATCCCAAGAATGACCAGAGTCTGTAATCAATGCCCAAGCAAAGATCGATGCTCCAAAGAGCAATGGGGATATACTGAAAAGTCAATGAAATCAAACACTGAAAAGCAGTGCCCAGAGACACTGTGAATCCATAAGGTAATCGCACTTACATCGTATGGTTCCATAGGACCAACACCGAATGGCGGTACTCGAATGGATATAAAAATCATCAGATAATACAAGTATAGCACGTGCACCGACCGGAGTCGTTATTGCCAAGTACTATAGAGTTGTGATCGATCACTCGCACAGATGCGGAACGCGCGAGACGGCGAGATCCTTCCCAGAAGGATAAAGGCCCAGAGGCACATGCCAAAAAAGAAACTGCTCCATAGAACAGGTGTCCAGAGACGGTTTCCCAGAGGCGTGGTGACCCAGAGGTCCAGTACTGGCTGCCCAGAGGCTAATGTGTCACAAACTTCTTGGAGAGGAACCCGTAAAGTGTTAACAATGAGTCCCATACCCCACGTTCGCACTAAACGGTTTACTAACCAATAGCAATCTCACACTCCAAAAAATTAAAAGTCCACCTCGTATCATCGATAAACTAGACCCAAAGGTCAAAACGAACAATCGAATAGGTCGAGGATTAACCGGAAAGAAAATACACACGGTTCCATAGGCCGGAGATTTCCTAACCGTTTAAGCACCTTTCCACTTCGCTCGACGTGCTAAAAATTGAGTGTGAGATTTTTATTATAGAAAATAATGGTTCGAAACGGATTTATAATTGATTTTGAGAACACTTTAAAACGGCTTTTGAAAACTCTCCTATTATGGAGTAAATAGTTTACTAATTAAAAATAATATTATATAATAATTTCGAAAGCCATTTCGGAGCGAAAAATCCTTTTAAAACCTTTTTATAAGGCCCATGTACAAAATCCAGAGACAAATCTCAAAGAAATCGATGAAACCAGAAAATCACTGAAAATATTCTAAGTGTTGGAAAATAGTCCAAAACTGACGCGAACCCAAGTTCGGAAAATTATTCGGACCAGCAGACTGAAACTGAATGGCATGAAAATTGGTAGGAATGTAGTCCGACATTCCTACTTCAGAACGCAAAAGAATTACTCAATTCCGACTTGAAACGAAGGCGTAGCGACGTTCCAAAGTCGGACACAGAAACATGAAATGCACTGTTTTGCACAGCGATCTGGGTTCAACTCTGACAGGAAATTAGAAGGTCTAATGAGCTCAGATGATGACCAAACTTTCCAGATATGGAGTTCATAACTCCATCTTTTCAACGAGACCAAAATCGTCAAATTTCGACTAGCGGCTCAAAAGTTATGACCAAAATAGTTTCAGTTTCATCCACAGAGCTAATATGTGTATCGCTCTCGGGAAGATAGTAGAAAATACAATTTTTGACCTAGTTAGACTCCAAATTACAGAAAAATCACTGAGCAAAAATTGTAGCATAGGTTTTAAGATTTCCGGAACATCCAAAATTATCTAATTCGGATCAAAAACGAGAGAGATACATGCAAAACTATATCAGATTGAAACTCAAGATAACTTGTTAAAGACAGAATTGGTCTTCTGTCTTTGAACGCATTTCAGGTCATCTAAATGGCAAAACTAGAGAAAACTCACTGAACAAAAATTGTAGAATATGTTCTAAGCTTTCCGAAACATCCAAAATTATCTAATTCGGATCAAAAACGAGAGAGATACATGCAAAACAATATCAGATTGAAACTCAAGATAACTTGTTAAAGACAGAATTAGTCTTCTGTCTTTGAACGCATTTCAGGTCATCTAAATGGCAAAATTACAGAAAACGCAATGAACAAAAATTGTAGCATATGTTTTAAGCTTTCCGGAACATCCAAAATTATCTAATTCGGATCAAAAACGAGAGAGATACATGCAAAACAATATCAGATTGAAACTCAAGATAACTTGTTAAAGACAGAATTGGTCTTCTTTCTTTGAACGCATTTAGGTCATCTAAATGACAAAATTACAGAAAACTCACTGAGCAAAAAGTGTTCCTTATTGAATCTAGTTTGCAGCAAAAAAAAGCTGACCAAAAACGAATGAGAAATGAAGAAGTTATGCCTGATTTTGTTTCAGCTACAATTCCAAAACGAAAATTATAGAAGCATCAAGTAAAAAAGGATTTAGCTAGCAATTTTACCTCAACCAATATAGCAAGCAACTTGTGTGCACACCCAAAATGAAAGCAAAAAGGATCAAAGAGCTATGATTCACATGTTACATAATAAAACATGTGTTACTAAATGATTACTGAAATCAAAAGATGATTAAACACATATTAGAAGAGGTTTTTAGCAATATACCTCTCTAGAAAGCAACAAAGACTACTATAGCATTAACCCAAGTTAGCAAAAGATGATTAGGAGGCTATAATATCAAAAAAACACATAAAACATGTGTTACCAAATAAATTTCAGAAATGAGAAAGATATAAAAATGGATTTGAGGTGGGTATTTGCATTACCTTTGCATATAATGACTTGCATAAGCTAAAACTAGAAGGAGATGAAGATAGAGGCCATTTTTGTTAAGAAAGCTTTAGGAAATGATTAGGGTTTTGATTAGGGATGATTGAATGAGGTTTAGAGAGTTTGAGATAATTTATAGAGGAGGTTTAGGGTGGGTTATTGGGTTAGGTTTAGTAACCCAATAAGAAGAGAGTTATTTACATGTTTCCAAAAATTAGTCTAAATGTTCATATATGTTTATAAAACTCATTTTTCTTATCCAAACCCGTTTTAAAATCTATCCTAAAATATTTAACTTTCCAAAATAACATTTTATCCTCATTTTAAAATCTCATATTTCCCATTTAATTAAAATAGTCTTTTTCCAATAAATTTTGTTATTCCAAATCCTTTTATGCTTTATTAAAATAAATAAAAATCCTAACTTTTATTTATTAATTGGTAATGCAAATCCCGGGTTGTTACAGCATCCTTATGCATCGCGACTTGACATTCCTAGGCGAGGGTTATCTTGAATCCCTAGCTGAGGCCTGGAAAACTTTAGTGAAGATTAGAAAAATCGAGTCGGGCTCTGAAGAAGTCGATGAGGATGCTCTGGTGAAGGAATTTCTTAGAGGGAACGAGCCAGCGGACTTATCTGCAGCTTTGGCGCTTTATAGCAAAGGCTCTCCCCTACCAAAAGAGAAGAACGATGAAGTTGGTCCGTCTAGAGCTAAGATCTCAGCTCCTCATTCTGCTGCTCCTTCCTCTGCTCAATCGACCGGTCGGCCAACACTTGACCCATTCGAGCAGCATGCCGACTATGATCCAGAAGATCCCGGGCTTGGCATTCATGTGCTATCCCCTATTCTAGAGGGTGAAACTCCACGCGCAACTAATAGCCAGCCAGAACCCGGTACAGAATTCTTCTTTTAGAAGTTAAAAGGTCTATCACTTTTTAGTAGTGGCTATTTGTCCTAATGTTCATTCTTTGTGTTTTCACGCAGGCTGCTCTGATCCTGAGCCAACTCTGAGGAGCGACGACGCCAAGGAGGAGGCAGAGAAAACAAGCGATGTTGCTCATGCGGGAGTAACTCCTGGCCCTGACGCTCAAGTGATCGGGGTGCTAGATGATGATAAGCTTGACACTTCATCTCCCGCCGAAGGGAGTGATGAAATCGAGATTACTGGCGCCTCCGAACATACTTCGAAGATGAGCATGAAAGAAAGTCTCGCCGAAGAGGAGAAAAAGAAAGTCGGGATCAAAATTGAGCCTGAAATATTGGAACTTACCGACCCGCGGAATAGACCTTTGAAGATCATTCTCCCTAGCAAATCCAAACCGCTGGATGTTCCTTCTCCCACTCCTGACTTCGCTTCTTTAGCAAGCAAGAAATCCAAGAAGAAACGTGAGGGAGAGGAATCGTCTGAGAAAACAAAGGAAGACAAGAAGAAGAAACCAAAGAAATAGTCGCTATACTCGTTCAATGAGATTTTGTTTAGGTCTTGTAACTAGTTTCATTCTTTCATTTCTGTAGTTTGTGTAGATGGATTTTTGGCTCCAAGCTTTGGAGGAATAGCTGTGTAACCCCATTTTGGACTATTAAATAAAGTTTAGTTTCTTTGTCACTTGAATGATTCTTTTGCTTCCTTAGCTTTATGAATAACTGTGGTCAAAACTCAAGTTCTTATGAATTGCATATTTCCCAGTCCATTCTTGCGTTGTTCGAACATTCTTCGGAGTGGCATACTTCTTGTTCTACATTTTTTGAGTACTTAGAATTTTTTCTAAATCCGCGTTCCAGGGATTTAGAGTAAGTTGATTCGCACTCAGGGGATTCGAATCGTTTATACTCTAGTCCGCACTCCAGGGACTTAGAGTACTCCGGTCCGCGCTCAGGGGACTTGGAGATTTGAATCGTTTATACTCTAGTCCACGCTCCGGGGACTTAGAGTACTTCGGTCCGCACTCAGGGGACTCGGAGATTGAATCGTTTATACTCTAACCCGCGCTACGGGGACTTAGAGTACTCCGGTCCACGCTCAGGGGACTCGGAGATTGAATCGTTTATACTCTAGTCCGCGCTCCGGGGACTTAGAGTACTCCAGTCCGCGCTCAGGGGACTCGGAGATTGAATCGTTTATACTCTAGTCCACGCTCCAAGGACTTAGAGTACTCCGGTTCGCGCTCATGGTACTCGGAGATTTGAATCGTTTGTACTCTAGTCCGCGCTCCGGGGACTTAGAGTACTCCGGTCTGCACTCAGGGGACTCGGAGATTGAATCGTTTATACTCTAGTCCACGCTCCGGGGACTTAGAGTACTCCGGTCCGCGGTCAGGGGACTCGGAGATTTGATCTTTTATACTCTAACCCGCGCTCCGGGGACTTAGAGTACTCCGGTCCGCGCTCAGGGGACTCGGAGATTGAATCGTTTATACTCTAGTCCGCGCTTCGGGGACTTAGAGTACTCCGGTCCGCGCTCATGGGACTCAAAGATTTGAATCGTTTATACTCTAGTCTGCGCTCCGGGGACTTAGAGTACTCCGGTCCACGCTCAAGGGACTCGGAGATTGAATCGTTTATACTCTAACCCGCGCTCCGGGGACTTAGAGTACTTCGGTCCACGCTTAGGGGACTCAAAGATTTGAATCGTTTATACTCTAGCCCGCGCTCTGGGGACTTAGAGTACTTCGGTCCGCGCTCAGGGGACTCGGAGATGGAAGTCGTTTATACGAGTTCGTACATCGTGCAGAATAATGTGACTCTAGTAATTCATCGCCCGACTGTGGGATATAGAAACATTAATAATTTATGGAAAAGACGGCTTCAAGCCTTTATTAATGAAAACCAACTAAATTGCCTGATTACATGGTCAAAAGAAACTAAGTGATAACGAAACAAAAACATGCAGGGAATAACTATGCCTAAAACGGGAAAGAAACGTGCTAAATGTAATAATGTCGCAGATGTTCACTGTTCCACGCTCGGGGGAGTGTCACGCCATCAACGGTCGCTAGCTTGAATGTTCCCTCTCCAAGCTTCCGTTCAACGACGTATGGACCTTCCCAGTTGGGATTCATACGTGATGTTACTGGGAAAACTCGTTTCAGAACGAGATCACCCACATCAAAAATTCTTGGACGGACTCTGCCGTCGTAATACCGCTTGACTCGGTGCCTATGTGCTGCCGCCATTAATTCAGCCTTTTCACTTTTTCATCGATGTAGTCCAGTGATTCCAACAAGAGATCTTGATTTGTCTTGGGATCATAATATGTCACTCGATGCGATGGGACTTCGAGTTCAACGGGTATAACGGCTTCCGAGCCGTATGCCAAGGCGAATGGAGTGTGGCCAGTCATGGACTTGTAGGTAGTTCTATAAGCCCACAATGCTGTCGGGAGTTCATCTACCCACTTGCCTCCGACTTTCTCCAAACGCTTCTTCAGTATGGACTTGATTATTTTGTTTACAGCTTCAACTTGTCTGTTAGCTTTTGGATGCGCAACGGCGGCGAACTTCTTCTCAACGCCATACTTTAAACAGAACTCCTTGAACTCTCTACTTTCAAACTGCGTTCCATTGTCTGTAATGATGGTTCGAGGGAGGCCAAAGCGGCATATAATGTTTCGTACAACGAAATTAATTACCTTCTTAGAGGTGATTGTGGCTAAAGGTTCTGCCTCGGCCCATTTTGTGAAATAATCGACTGTAACTATCGCGTATTTCGCACCACCTTTGGATATGGGCAAAGAGCCGATTATGTCGATTCCCCAGATCGCAAATGGCCAGGGACTAACCATTTGTGTGAGTTCTGTTGGCGGAGTCCTCTAGATTTTCGCATATCTTTGACACTTGTCACATTTCCTTGCATAGTCTGCAGCGTCTCGATTTACGGTTGGCCAATAATATCCATAGCAGAGGATCTTTTTTGCTAGCGTTTGCCCCCCACTATGGTCGCCACATTCTCCTTCGTGAACCTCCTTCAAGACCCGCTTTATCTCATCATGAGCGATGCATCGTAATAAGGGGACTGAGAACCCCTTTCGATACATTAATCCATCCTGCATCCCGTATCGAGCGGCCTTTCGAAGGACCTGTCGTCTTTCACTCCTTTTTTCCGGTAAAGTCCCGGTCGTCAGGTACAGTTTGAATGGGGTTATCCACGACTCCCTCTCGATTCCTGTTTCCAACACAAGATCAACTTTCATCGAGTCTATGCTTGGAGCATGCAGGACCTCTACGGGAAACAATCCCATTTGCTGCGCATCGCTAGTGCTTGCAAATTTAGCCAATGAGTCGGCTTCTTTGTTCTGTTCACTCGGGACATGCGAAATATCATAACGCTCAAGGTTCGACAGTAGTTCTTGGACCAGAACAAGGTACGGAGCAAGATTATGTCCCTTTGCTTGGTAATCTCCCCGCACTTGGTAGACCACCAACTGCGAGTCACTAAAGATTTCAATTGATTTGACTCCGAGTTCTCCAATGAGTTTTAGGCCAGCAATCAGTGCTTCATATTCTGCTTCATTATTCATGGCCGGGAAATCGAGCTTCAAAGTGTAACAAATCGATCGATTTTCCGGAGTTACAAGAACTACGCCAGCACCGGAGCAACGGTCATTTGATGCCCCATCGGTGTACAATTTCCATCGAACGGGGGGAACGACATTGTGATTATCTGGTTCGTCAGATACAGTAAACTCAGCGATGAAATCTGCTAATGCTTGCCCTTGTATGGCTCTCCGTGGAAAGTAGGTGATATCAAACTGGCTCAACTCGATATTCCATTTTAACAACCTCCCAGAGGTTTCTGGTCGTTGGAGTACCTGCCGTAGGGGCTGATCGGTATAAACACTGACTGAGAGTATGGGCGTAGCTTACGTGATGCAATCACCAAGCAATAGGCCAATTTCTCAATCTTAGGGTAATTTCTTTCTGCCCCCGTTAAACGCTTACTAACGTAATACACCGGCTTTTGGATTCAGTCCTCCTCGCGGACCAAAGCCGCACTTATAACATGTGGGGATACGGCCTAGTATACGTACAGCATCTCATGGTCTACTGGTTTTGACAACACCGGAGGACTCTCTAGATGCCTCACCAGATCCCGGAATGCTTCCTCACAATTAGATGTCCATTCGAAATTCCTCTTCCCTTTCTTTATTATATCAAAGAAAGGAATGCACTTGTCCGTGGCTCTGGATATGAATCGACTCAACGCAGCCACTTTCCCGTTCAAGCTTTGCACCTGTTTTATAGTTCTGGGCACTTGCACATCTCGGATAGCTTGAATCTTTTCTAGGTTAGCTTCAATTCCCCTTGCGTTAATAATGAATCCCAAAAACTTCCCCGACGCAACGCCGAAGGAACATTTCAGAGGATTGATCTTCATCCCATAATATCTGAGTATATCAAACATCTATGCTAAGTCTCGAATGTGGTCGTTTGACTGTCGTGACTTCACGAGCATGTCATCCATATAGACTTCCATCGTTCTACCAAGCTGGTCTTTGAACATTCGATTCACCAAACGTTGATAAGTCGCCCTTGCATTTTTCAATCCGAAAGGCATTACTACATAGCAATATAGCCCGATGTCTGTGACGAAACTGGTGTGTTCTTGGTCCGGAATATGCATCGGGATTTGATTGTAGCCTAAGTATGCATCCATGAATGATAACAGCTCGTGTCCTGCAGTGGAGTCGACCAACTGATCAATCCTAGGCAACGGGAAACTGTCCTTGGGGCATGCCTTGTTCAAATCGGAATAGTCTACACAAGTTCTCCATTTCCCATTCGCCTTTTTCACCAGCACAGGGTTCGATACCCATTCAGGGTAGAGGGCGTCGCAGACGAACCCGTTGGCTTTGAGTTTGTCCAACTCCTCTCTGAGAGTAGCGGACCTCTCCGGGTCCATTCCTCTCCTCTTTTGCTTAACCGAGACGTATTTCGGGTCTATGTTCAACATATGACTCGTAATGGCGAGAGAAATCCCGCACATTTCAGAATGTGTCCAGGCGAAAACATCAAGATTTTCTCGGAGGAAATCACTAAGGTCTTCAGTCATTGCGGGACCGAGTTGCGATCCGATCTTCAGTACTCGCGATGGATCGTCTCGACCGACTGAAATATCAACTGTTAATTCAGCTGGCGTTGCCTTTTCTTCCCTGGGTTTCTCATCCTCGTCTCTCGGATCTATGTCTCTGAAGATCCGAGAATTATACCCGAGCCAGGGCTCGGGCACTACATGTCAATTATCTGTATTAAGGATGCGGACGGAATTGTCCGTAGCCTTTCCTTTCTCCCTCAGATGGGCCTCTCGGAGCTCATCCACATAACAGACACGGCCAGTTGCTTGGTCGCCATGAACGACACCTACTCCTTTGTCGGTTGGGAACTTCAAAGTTAAGCACCACGGGGCCAATGCTGCCAGGGCCGGTCGGCCCAAGAACACGTTGTATGGAGAATCCACATCCAAAACTACGAAGGGTAGGATTCGCACCCTCCGACGTTCGCCTTGTCCCAGTTCAACTGGTAACTCAACATACCCCACTGCATCGGTCGCTGCGCCATTAAAGCCGTGTATACGAGCTTTGGACGGTTTCAAGTCCTTTGTTTCCATTTTCATCTGGTCATAAGCCTTCTTAAAGATGATGTTGACAGAACTTCCACAATCTATCAGAATTCTTTTCACATAAGCCAGTCCGATCGTCGCAGATATGACCATCGGGTCAATGGTTGGAGCCTCTACTTGGTCAGCATCTCTGTTTCTAAACACTATATCGTCTGTCATCACGCGCAGCTACTTAGCAGGGGTCCCATCCTCCACGTTGGAACAACACTCGAAATCTGCATGCTTCAGGGAACTAGCATACCGCTACATCTCCTGCCAATTTTTATTTGCGGGGTAAGGCCCGCCGATGATCGTGTTTATGACTAGTCTACCCACAGTCCGGGCAGGCTCCTCGGGATGGCGCGGAGCTGGTGCACGACCTGGGTTGGATGTTCCCTGTCCTCCTTCCTGTGGATTCTTCACAAATTCCTGCAACTTTTTCTGCCTGATCAACTTCTCTATAGCGTCATGTAGGTGTCTGCACTCTTTCGTATTGTGCCCATAAGTCTCATGGAAGCGGCAATATTTTCCAGTCCGCTTCTGTTCCTCGGTTGACTCTTTTGGACGTGGCTTTCTATACTGAAAAGTATTGCAGGTTGATAGGTAAATGTTTTCAAGAGACGCATTCAGCGGGGTATACTCGTTTTAGCTTGGAATTCTCAGCTTCCACTTCCCCGCTTCTCTCTTCTTCCCTTGATTTCTTCCTCCGGACTCCTTAGGCTGCCCAGGCTTGTTCTGGACATTGACTTGGACTTTTCCCGAGTTGTCTTCGGACTGCTTCACAGCAATGTTGCTTTTTACGGACTCCTGGACTAGCCCCGGTGCCTTATCTCGCCTCACCCACCTGGCTTCCTCTCTTCTTATGAACTGGTGTGCTTTTGAGTAAAAACGCTCTAGCGTAGTCGGAGGTTTTCCTGCCAGCCAGTCTCCGAACTCAGAATCCGGATTCACACCTCGCATCACAGCCATTAGAATTGCATGATCATTGGGATTACTGACTTCAGTTGCCGCAACATGGAATCTTTGTAAATACTCCTTTAATGACTCCCCAGGAGTCTGGATTACACTTGACAGAGACATCACGTCCTTCAGGCGAGTAGTGTGTATCCTGAACTGTTCTATAAACTTCTTAGCCAACTCCTCAAAACTGGATACGGACCGCGGAGGGAGTCGGGTGAACCACATAGTAGCGATCCCAGATATAGTAATTGGAAAGCATCTACACTTGGTTGCATCGTTTGATCTAGCTGAATCCATCATCCACTCATACCTCATGACATGCTGTCTGGGATCAGTCTTTCCTTCATAAGCCGGGATAGTTGGAATACTAAACTTCCTGGGGTACGCTGCCTGTAGAATGATGTCTGTGAAAGGAGTATGACTTCTCGACACTCCCCAATCGTCATTCGATAAGCCTTGATTCTCTTTCATTAATTGCTTGATCATGGCTGTCAGGTCTGGTGTTTGTATAGAAGGTGGGAGGCTGGAGTCTGTTCTACGTGACTAATCATGCTGATGCCTCCTCTGTTGGCGATCTTCCAAATGCACATCTTGAGGTTCGACATCATTAGCGTTTTGATGGTCTGGGCCTCCAGCCTCCACCTGCACTCCAGCTCCTAAGTTTCCAGCTCCGACTTGGTCACGGTCTCTAGTTGTTCGGACAGCAGCACCTGCCTGCGCAATTTCAGTCTTACGGCGCCTACGCCTAGGAGGTTCATCGGATGAAGTTGAGCTGTCGGATGAGGAGTAAGGAGCGGGACTGCCCCCAGCATTCTGTTGCTGTTGTTGAGTGAGTTGTGCCATCAGGTTGGCGTTAGCTTGCATCTGCTCTCCTAGTTGTCTCCTGCTTTCCTTGAGTTCTCTCATCAAGTCGTTGAACTCTATTCTGGTGACAACCGGAGTCTGGTCCTGGGCGGTAGTTCCTACACCCGGAATCGCTGGCTGATTGCTAGGTCATGCTTGTTGCACGCTAGCAGTCTCGTGGGCGTCCGCATTATGAGAAGCTGACCTGGTACGCGGTCTTTCCATTGTAGAGTTATTGGTATGAACTCTGAGTAGAATCAACGGACGTCCTATCAATGAGTCGGATCTTCTTTAGGGGATTTATTCAATCCAGTAGCTTCAAAGCAGATCCTTGAGGTCTGAGAATTCAATTCTCAGTGAAAGAACCAAAGTGTTAGCACCAAAATTGGTCACTAACCTCGTTGAGAAAGATTGTGTAGAGATATAAGTGATGAAGATAAATTAAACAAGGAAGAATATGTTAATTTAAATGCAGAAAGTAAGAACACCGGATTTATAGTGGTTCAGCGTAATTGCCTACGTCCACTTTGAGGTTAAACTTTATTGACCTTCTTAATAATTGATTACAGATACAATTCGTAGATCAAATGTTTGGATGCAATTGCTAAGTAAAGAAGATGAGCCTTGAAAATGGCAGAGTCTCCCCAGTGTTCCCGAAAAAAGGTCCCTTTTCACTGTGCCCATGCCCCTCTATTTATAGACATAGACGGGTTGGACTTCCTAGGTGGGCTTGGTAGCCGAACACCTTGGCCCAAATGGAGTGGTCGCTGTATGCCGAACCAAACAGGCTGAACGGTTGGATGCCGAACCACTCTCTCTATGTCGAACGAGGCGCCTGTTGCGTGGGAAGAGTAGATCGAACGTCAATCGAAGCCGATCGTGCCTTTGGCCGAACGAAGCGTCTGGCCGAACGCTACCTTTGGCCGAATGAAACCCTTAACCGAATGATGTCTCTGGTCGAACGATGGCTCTGACCGAACGTTGTCTTTAGCCGACCAATGCCTCTGGCTGAACGATGTCTCTGGCCGAACGATGGCTCTGGCCGAACGTTGCCTTTAGCCGACCAATGCCTTTGGCCGAACGTTGCCTTTAGCCGACCAATGCCTTTGGCCGAACGATGGCTCTGGCCGAACGATAGCTTACGACGAACAATACAGCTATGCCGAGCGATTGTGCACGCCGAACGTCTTCTGATGCCGAGCGCTCATGGATGTCGAGTGCTCCTGGATGCTGAGTACTGCTGGATGCCGAGTACTGCTGGATGCCGAGTACTTCTTGGATGCCGAGTACCTAGTTGCCTGGTCAAATCTCCAAGAAACGTTTAGCCTAACATTTAAATATTTTTGATATACATGGAGTTTAAATAAAATGGCAATAAATATAAAATTCAAAAATATTTAAAATTTTCTTTATTCGATGGCCAACATGCAAGAAATCCAAATCATCTCCCTTTGTTAAAATTTAAAAAATCAAGAAAGAAGTAGATATGCGAATTCATATTTTTAAGGGTCCTTTTGCAAGTCATCTTCTTCTTCATCGGCCACTAAAATAGATTTTAAGCTAGAAATGGGAGGTTAGAAATATCCAATCAAAAATTATGATTTGTGCTGAGAGAGGAAAAGAAGAGAGGAACCTCTTCTTAGGTGGGCTTGGGTCTCTATTAATAGAGGTTGGAGAGTGTCGTGGCTTGCTTGGAATGGTTGATTGAAGTTGATGCGGATCAGTGACTTGGCAAGGTGGATCATCTTGATGGTGCCCCTTATCATCATCTCAATTCTATAGTAATTCACACAGATCGCTATCTTAGCCATTGCATCAACAAAGATGGCATGGTTTAAGAGTGTTTTGAAGTCTTATTACATAGAATTCCCTTCATATGAATACATTACTCCTTTATATGGGTTATTGCTATCACTTCACTATTATATGATGGCCTGTAACTCCCACTTGTAATGATTTAAATAACTAACTCTCCCTGACTTTGAATTATCAACACATGATGTCTTGATGGCTTGAATAGTTTTAGTGGCTATAATGAACACTTTATACTATCTTTAAATAACCCTTGGTGATAGCTTATAAGGTACTCTTCGCAATAACTTCATAGGACTCTTAGCGATGGCTTCATAGAACTCCAAGCGATGGCTTCATAGAACTCCTAGTGATGGTTGACAATTTTTTAACCGTGAAAATGAATGTTATTTTAATTCCTTTAGTATAGTTCATATGATGCTAGTTCAATTTAACTTTCTATTTATCTGATGCTAGTTTAATATAGCATTCCGTTTATCCGATACTAATTTAATATAGCATTCTGTTTTATCTGATACTATATAAGTATAACATTTATTGTCCTTCAAACTAAATTTTTAAACTTGTGCCCTTTAGACTAAAATCGATCTCTGGTTTTATCTTTAAACTAATTTCCTCAATTGTAAAATGGGTATTAGGTGGATTTAAAATGTGAAGAAAAATAACTTAATGTAAATTGATTCTTTTAATATCTTAGTATCCCTAGTTTTAATTTTGCTAGGTGATGAATTAATTTCAAAGAGTTGAAGTACAATGTGCCCAAATGATATGTGGTTTATATTATGCCTAAATAATATGTGTTATATACCTGAGCTCCTTCGTGTACTTGCTTAATCTTGTTTGATTTCTAGCAGCTTGTACATTGTTAAGACCAAAGCTATTTTGTATCCAATGCTACTTGAAACTTACAACATACATACATACATATATACATACATGCATGCATGCATATCATTTTGTTCTCTTTTATTTTTACATTTCATATTAGCAGCTGAACACCGGTTGTATCTTCATATATCACTCAAAAATTATAGGTTACTACAAGATATAATCATTACTTCTTGGCCACTCTCTTCTCTGGGAAAAAGAAGAAAAGCAAAGGCCCGGTAAAAAAATTTGAGAAGCAACCTGCATCAATATCAAGGGAGGCATGTTTGCTGGTAATACCAGTTATCATAAACAAGTTAGTTTCTTCTCTGCGTTGGTAGTCTACCTATACCCAAACTCATTGCCTTTTGAGTCTAGTATATAAGCCCGTACAAAGTATGCAGTGCTAGGTACGTCTTTTGCACTTTGTCTTCATAGATTGTATTATGATTTTCCTAAGAATGGTTTCTTAATTACTTTGAATTGGCAAAAAATTTCCTTTTAAGATCGTCTAGTGTCTTTCTTCTTCATCCATCTGTTTGGTTGATTAAAGCATAACACAACTACCTTAAAAAAAATGTCTTTACGGTTGTTGTTGTTTTGAATTTTCTGGTTCCATGTGTTATGATCTCAATATATTTTAGGATTGATTAATCATGAAACCCTAGATCTAAATAGATGATCCATATTGATTTGATTGTGAAAAAATCAAAGTAAAGTAAATGAATTAGCGGAAGCCATACCTGAATCTATAGTTGCTGATTGGAAAAATAAATTTGATTTGGTTTTCCATATTGACATAAGCCATATATCTTCTATTAGATCTGAATCCATAGTTGCTGCTTTCATGAACTGATTAAGAGAAAGATATAGATCTAAAAGATAAGTGTAACGACCCGCTATTTTGGACCATTCGCATCCGCACATGTGGGACTTGAATAATTCAAAATACCGAATTGTTAATTTAAATTTGGCAAAACTGAACATATACAGTAAATAAATAATCACAGATCACAGACACAGAGTAATAAATGCAGCGGAAATAAAAAAGATAGTAGTTCATGAAGCTACTATATAAATGTATAAGTTACATCAGAGTTAAACCAGATACAACGGAAGAGTAATACGATACATTAGATACAAATCAGAATACATCACTGGAATCATCGAATACTGAAAGCAGAATAGATGGTTGGATCTTCAAGCAAAGCTCCAACTTCAAAGGTGAGTCTCGAATACTGGTACACTCAGTCTGACCCGAGCATAAAGCAAAACACAAAACACGCGAGTCAGGATTAACATTCTTATATTAATAATTCCAACTCAAGTGAAATAGCAATTGAAATACAAGTAACTCAAAGGATGTTTGGAATAACCATCCTTTAAGGATCCGTTAAACTATCTACTATGTAGTAGTGTACGATAAGTAGATAATGCCTATCAGTAATATAAAATATCAATATAGTGTTAAGTCATGGCCCATTCCACCTTTAACACATTTTTATTTCCAAGAGCATATGCAAGACCGTAGTTTCCCCAAAACCGAAAGTCACCAGAGGGCAATCCATATACTAAAGGTACAAACCAAAATCGTAGTGGTCGCGAATAGGGATACAAGTATGACAAGGCACATGAGGCAATACCCAAGGTAGTGAAACTACCATTCGCCTGATCCGGACTGGTGAGAACGCATCGCCACAGCGATCGCAACACCGTGAAACAACACTCCCAAAATCAAGGGTGCACCAATCGACAACAAGTAATGAGTAGTTTTCGAAGAAGTGTGTTCGCTTGAGGTAGCTGACCTCCATTGGCCCGGCACGGCTCCTGTTTTAGTCATTTCCAATTTGACACAAGTGTCAAGGCTATCCATTATCGTTCTCTTTCTTCAGTCATCACGTACATCATTCCAACCACTTCATTCTGGATCATCACTCCGCGTATAGTTATTAAAGTGGTTTTCGGTTTAGATAAAGAGTATATCCATAACCGATTCCGGTCTCTTTAATAACTTCCGTAATTATTACACCGATTGGTCGTTTATTCATTTCAAAACCAAATCAATTTCAATTTCAATAGAATTTGTAAATCAACATTTCATTTGTCTTTCTAAATCAATTTCCATAATTTACGTTTCAAAACTTCCAAATTCATAATTTCAAAATCTTATAATACAATTTCAATTTCTATTTAAAACAATTCAAATATTGATTTAAGTTCGTATATAAGTTTCATTCCGAAATCATTTAAATCAATTAAATTTAACATTCAAATCAATTTAACTTCATTTATCGATTTCATTCAATATTCGTTAAGTAAATTTATCATTCAAACAATTTCTATTTAATTTCCAATTTACTAAATCAATTACTTAAGTTCAACTTCATTATATCAAAACTTACAAATTTGAATTAAATTAAATTCATCAAATCAATTCTTTAAATTACAAGTCTTACATTTATTTCAATAAATCACATTTTATTTCTTGTTAAAGAAATTCAATATCACTTATTTACTTTCTTAAATAATTTTCCAAAAAAAAACTTACTTAATAAAGAAAACTCAATTTCAATTATTTACGAAGTAAAATTCACTTATTCAAAAGTTCAATTTCTCTTATCAAGAATTCAATTCAATTTGATCATTAAATAATTCAATCTTATTAAATTATTAAATAATTCAAAACTTGATTATTAAATAATTTCAAAGTTTGATAATTTCAAACTTAATTATAATTTCAAACTTAATTATTAAATCATTTCAAAGTTTAATAATTTCAAACTTAATTATAATTTCAAACTTAATTATTAAATCATTTCAAACTTAATTCAATCATTTCTCAAATTAAACAACATTCTTTCATCAATTATATTGTTAATATTTTGTTTCATATGATTAAATATTAACATTTTCCTTTCATAAAAATTCAAATTCCAACTTCATTTCAAAACCATATTATTTATTCAAATAAAATCTTTATTTTATTTTAAATCAAATTATTTGACCAATCGGTTTTTATTTAATTTTCTATCCTAGGTCAAAGTTTAATTTGGGTATTTATCATTTCAACCCGATTCCAATTCAATTCAAAATCAAAGCATAGCAAAGGAAACTTGCAGTGTGATAACTGGGATGGTGTCAAAGTAAATAAACAAGCAATAACAACAATCAATATTAATCCAATAATCAATTCAAATAATCCCGAAATAATCGTATTAATTCACATTGTTGTTTGTGCGAATTAATATAATTATTTCTAGAATCTACACTATCATTTCATATAGATTAAAGATTATTACAATAATATTAATACGGTTCTTCATTTGATATCAATTGTTCAATTTCAAACTACATGGATTTAAACAACATACATTTAAATGGTTCAAGGCGTAATTAACCATATTACTACGTGTCAAGTAATTAAACATTCAAGGGGTCATATTATACAAATTTAACAAATCAAATTCTACACATATGCCGATTCAAATTTTTAACTATCCTTCGTCAAATTCAATTTTCATACTATTTATCACTTTATACATTACAATTTAACATCCAATATAAACAACAAACAATCAATCACTTATCAACCAAACGGGATTATCATAGTATAATTAACAGATAATGGTGTTAGATGTCACAGGTGAACTGGTACAGTCAATAGCATAAATAACAGTGTAAATAACTAACAGTAGCATATTTCAATTGTCGTTTCAATTGAAATCAGATTTAATAAATAAAAGAACGTTAATCGTGAGTGATTGCTCACCTTTCGAGGCTAGAGAGATTCGACGATAGAGTGAGTTACGATTCCAGACACGGATTTCAAAGCAAAGCAAGATTGAACGCGAAATGGACGAACAAGGCTGATAATCAAGAATAAATAAAATGAATCAGAACTGGATCGATGATGATAAATGATATAAGCGAACTTGTATAACCATATATATACTATATATATATATATAATCATGTTCTAAATTCAAACGTATATTAATTTAAATATATATTCATATTTCAAAATCATTGTTCAAATTAAACACACATAAAACACTATTAAGTGGCCATATGGTCATGTATATTTGTAACCCAAAATATAAGCTTTATGTTTTTTTTTCGCCAACGGTACTCATAAAAGCATGCGTACAAAACCAGGTACATAAAAACATACAAGCATATGCCAAGTTTATAGGGTTTTGACTCAACCTCTTAAAACTATTCTTGTTTCTTAAAAATAAAACATAAAGCATTTAGAAAGGAATTTAACTTGCAGAATAGTAAATACTAATCAAAATCAAAACAGACCATATCTATATAAAACATATTGTAAGCCAACGCTCTATAATACAACTATATGTGTATACAACTGCAAATTAAAATTTATAAAACTCATATACAACTATATAAAAGTGACTAGTCACGGCTATGATAAGTCCAACCCATATGCATATTTATACAAAAACGAATATATAGTACTTTACTGTTCCTACATATAGCAACTAAAATAGACCTTTACACTATACCACTTACATACATATTAAAATATATATATATATATTTATAAGCTAATGTACATATACAACAGGCCAACAGACGTACATAAGTATGAACTGATAATTTTATAACTTTCATAGGACTTTATATCTATATATAGCATGATCAGATATACACTATATAATTAAATATCAATATTTAATTTAAACCTATATTTTTAGCAAAATCCAAATATAAACTATATATAAGAAAATCCAATCGGCATATGCTTTAACAAACCTTTGATGTTCTTTTTTTTTCAAAATAAAACATAAAAACAAGAACAGTAACCAAATAAAGCAAGTAACTACCCAAAACCTCTGTCCATGTTTACTAGACTATAAGACTTTTAAACCAACGTAATATAGGCTAACAATTAAATATACTTTACTTACATATAAGATTAGAAGGAGAAGATAGTGGGAAGCTCGGTTGGGTCTGGTCGCACTATTTCACAGGAGGTCGGAGCATGGGGAGCAGGTTGCGGTGTGGTTTGACGGAGGACGGAGGTGATGCCGAGGCAGTGGCAGGCCAAGGGTGATGGGAAGGTTCTGCGTAGTTGGGTTGCTCGGCGTTCGAGAAGATGCGGGAAAGAAGGAGCCCGCAACAAGGAGGGGAGGCACGTAGGGTTCTAGGCGAAGGTGGCGAGGCCGGAGGCGGAGAGCGGAGGTTGGTGGCGCGGGCGAGGTGAGGCACGGGCTTCACGACAATGGGTGCATGAGGAAGCTCGAATCTCGGTTGCAAGGTTGGAGAATGGGATGAGGTTGGAGGAGGAATGCAGTGGCTCGGCCGGTGAAGGCTGAGCTCGCGGCCGTGGTGGGGAGATGTTCCGACGTGGGTGTTTGACGAGGCGGGAGAAGGTGCGGCTGTTCTTGGCTTCGGGTGGAGTAGAGAGGACGAGTGGGGCAGATGAGGCAATGAATATGGTCTAAGCAAAAGTGGTCAAGGGAAAAAATCAAGCAGGTTGGATCTACAGGCAAAGATGGAGAACGAAATATAATTTTTGAATGTAGTGGCAGAAAAAATAGAAAATGAGTTGGAACCCGAAAGAAAATGAACCACTAATATTGAATGTAGTGGGAAGGCAAAGGTCAGTAATAAATTATGGGCATTAAAACAAAGCTAGTGGCTATTGGAATTATCAAGAACAACGGAAAGACACAAAAACCCCAAAAGCTCCAAACGAATACCGGTACGATTTATCGTTTTATCGATTTCGTTGAGTACCGAACTTCGAAACACACAAACGAATGTACAGTGGTGATCAACACGACGAGATTGTCAAAACGGTATAAAATTATCAGTGCCACGATCGAATTATAAAAATTCGAATTTTCTAATAGCGGAAAATGAAAGAAAAACGCTGAAAAATAAGATCGACGGAGCCAAAGATGTCCGAATTTGGAAAAACGACAAACTGACATCTTGCTCAAAAGATGGTTTATAATTTTTCTATGTTAAAATATTTAGGTTTCGGAAACATTTTATTTTCATCGCTTTTTAACTGATTAAATTGAAGTAAATTTACGCGCGAAATAAACTTCCATATTTTCAGACGAAAATTTACCAGTTGCTATGTTTAACTAGACGCATTCCAAATATCAAATTTATATTTCAAAATTTTATCGTTTAAATTTCACAAAATTTTGCAAAATTTCAATTAATAACGTTAATAAAAACCGGTTAAATTACGGGTCGTTACACTCTCCCCCACTCAAAAACTTTTCGTCCCCGAAAAGGAACGAGAATAGAAACAACTAGAAAGAAAAATGGCTTGAAAACAAAATAAACAACTAATTTAAAGCCATATAAATTTCAACTTAAATTAATTAATATTCAATAATTTGATTTAATCCATTTGATTTCACATAAGTGAAATCAATCTTAACTATTTCTAAATCTATTATCTTATTATCCAATTATGTTTAATTAACAAATTCCTAAAATCATAAATTAGAATAGTCATTTAATAAAATCATATTTATTCAACAGATTTAATTCTTCTTTATTCCAAATTATTATTAAGTTTATTTCACTTAATATATCTTATTACATATATTTAAACCATATAAATTAATTTAAACCATATAAATTTCAATTTAAATTAATTTATATTTTTCTCAATTTGGTTAAACCCATTTATATTAAATCAATAAATAGTCATTCGATTTAAATTTGTTAGTTCAACTGTTAATTCTACTCATATAAATTCCATTTTAAATCAATTAATATTCAATAATTGATCTTGATTCAAGGTATTTCATTAAGCTGATTCAATTTAATTTGTTAATTCTTTTAGAACAAAATGTACTTTATTTACCTCATTCAATTAACTTATTATTCTATCATCTTTATTAGCATCTTTTATAATTAAAATCTAAGTGCAAAACATTATAAATACTCAAATTTTATTTATAAAATTATTTTATATTGTATATTATCCAATTACATTTTAACTTCTGAATAATTTAGCTAAATTATTTTGAAATGCAATTTAGTACTATACAAATAAAATTTTCGAATTCAATTATCTCAGGTTTAAATACTTATTCAAAATTTAGCTTTATTTAAAATTTAAAACATCTTTTAACATGATTTTTAAGAATTAAATTTCCGTTTAATTTCAAACCCTTTAGAAATAATTATGTATATACAATATATATTAAATCAAATTAAATTTAAAATAATATTCCCATATATATATATATGTATAAATCAAGTCATATTTAAGAAATTCAAATTAAAATATTTTTCCAAAACAAAACCGTAGCAAAGCTACAGAATGGTTTCTCCACTTCGAAACTCGAAAATGAATGTCGATGATGCGGCCGCCATCACCGGAATTATTTCCCAGCGATAAAGAGAAGAGCACTAATTTCAATATTTTAAAATTCTTTGAAAACGGTTTATATTTGAAAATACGTTCAATAATATACATTTTGAAAATTTAATAAAACAAAGCTTGAAATTTTAGGAAATTAAATTCTCAAATTCTAAATTTCCTAAAATTTCTAAATTTTAAATTCATTTAAATTTCAAATCAGTTTATAACCCATGTTTAAAAATTCATTTATAGAACAATAAGTGATAATCAATTATTATCATTTCAACAACCAATTAAATTAACTTATTAAATTTCAGAAAATTTTACTTATATATATTGATAATATATTCATACAAATTTATTCCATTTACCAAATTTGAAAACGATATTGTGTCAGTTTGCTCTGCTCAAGTGTTTTGGAAATCCTATCGATAGCGTTGATCAGACGAATCGATCGAAAACCCAAATCAACATCAACAACTCAAACAACACAATATATTTTAAAACATTTTAAATATAAATTTACAAATACACTTCCTCGCTCGACTATATAAGAATAGATTTCAAAGCAAAGATAGAGATTCAAATTTGATGGACTCAAATCAAAGAGAATTTTGATTCGAAAATAAGTTTGACATAGAAGATAAGATAATTCGATTACCACAATCGGGAGATGGAGGAGTTTATTTAATTCACGGGCAACCTTAACCGGGTCGTCCGTAACTTCAAGAATAAGATCGATGCTGAATTCCGAGGTAAATCAACACTCGATCTCAAGAGATGGAATTCAGGTATAGCATGGAATAGATAGCATCGTAAACCGAGGATACAGAAATCTCCGGTAAATCGATGCCTATTATAAAGGAGTTTTGCTCCTTTACGAATCATTCGAAGATTGGCGAGACCGCCGATCTATTATAGATATCATTCAAAATAGAGTTATGAGGTGCTCCAGAATTGAAAGAAGACGAATAGTGAAGGACACGAATGAATTTCGGAACCGAGAGGAACATTCTAAAATTCAAAGGAATTGAGTCAAAGGAAGAGATTGAAACTCGAATGAAAGTGATTCTGTAAATACATTTACCATATATGCTAAATTTTGCCTAGAGCTACCAAAGCTTTGATACCAACTGTAACGACCCGCTATTTTGTACCATTCGCATCCGCACATGTCGGACTTGAATAATTCAAAATACCGAATTGTTAATTTAAATTTGGCAAAACTGAACATATACAGTAAATAAATAATCACAGATCACATACACAGAGTAATAAATGCAGCGGAAATAAAAGAGATAGTAGTTCATAAAGCTACTATATAAATGTATAAGTTACATCAGAGTTAAACCAGATACAACGGAAGAGTAATACGATACATCAGATACAAATCAGAATACATCACTGGAACCATCGAATACTGAAAGCAGAATAGATGGCTGGATCTTCAAGCAAAGCTCCAACTTCAAAGGTGAGTCTCGAATACTGGTACACTCAGTCTGACCCGAGAGTAAAGCAAAACACAAAACACTCGAGTCAGGATTAACATTCTTATATTAATAAATCCAACTCAAGTGAAATAGCAATTGAAATACAAGTAACTCAAAGGATGTTTGGAATAACCATCCTTTAAGGATCCGTTAAACTATCTACTATGTAGTAGTGTACAATAAGTAGATAATGCCTATCAGTAATATAAAATATCAAAATAGTGTTAAGTCATGGCCCATTCCACCCTTAACACATTTTTATTCCCAAGAGCATATACAAGAACGTAGTTTCCCCAAAACCGGAAGTCACCAGAGGGCAATCCATATACTAAAGGTACAAACCAAAATCGTAGTGGTCGCGAATAGGGATACAAGTATGACAAGACACATGAGGCAATACCCAAGGTAGTGAAACTACCGTTCGCCTGATCCGGACTGGTGAGAACGCATCGCCGCAGCGATCGCAACACCGCGAAACAACACTCCCAAAATCAAGGGTGCACCAATCGACAACAAGTAATGAGTAGTTTTCGAAGAAGTGTGTTCGCTTGAGGTAGCTGACCTCCATTGGCCCGGCACGGCTCCTGTTTTAGTCATTTCCAATTTGACACAAGTGTCAAGGCTATCCATTATCGTTCTCTTTCTTCAGTCATCACGTACATCATTCCAACCACTTCATTCTGGATCATCACTCCGCGTATAGTTATTAAAGTGGTTTTCGGTTTAGATAGAGAGTATATCCATAACCGATTCCGGTCTCTTTAATAACTTCCGTAATTATTACACCGATTGGTCGTTTATTCATTTCAAAACCAAATCAATTTCAATTTCAATAGAATTTGTAAATCAACATTTCATTTGTCTTTCTAAATCAATTTCCATAATTTACGTTTCAAAACTTCCAAATTCATAATTTCAAAATCTTATAATACAATTTCAATTTCTATTTAAAACAATTCAAATATTGATTTAAGTTCGTATGTAAGTTTCATTCCGAAATCATTTAAATTAATTAAATTTAATATTCAAATCAATTTAACTTCATTTATCGATTTCATTCAATATTCGTTAAGTAAATTTATCATTCAAACAATTTCTATTTAATTTCCAATTTACTAAATCAATTACTTAAGTTCAACTTCATTATATCAAAACTTACAAATTTGAATTAAATTAAATTCATCAAATCAATTCTTTAAATTACAAGTCTTACATTTATTTCAATAAATCACATTTTATTTCTTGTTAAAGAAATTCAATTTCACTTATTTACTTTCTTAAATAATTTTCCAAAAAAAAAACTTACTTAATAAAGAAAACTCAATTTCAATTATTTACGAAGTAAAATTCACTTATTCAAAAGTTCAATTTCTCTTATCAAGAATTCAGTTCAATTTGATCATTAAATAATTCAATCTTATTTAATTATTAAATAATTCAAAACTTGATTATTAAATAATTTCAAAGTTTAATAATTTCAAACTTAATTATAATTTCAATTTTAATTATTAAATCATTTCAAAGTTTAATAATTTCAAACTTAATTATAATTTCAAACTTAACTATTAAATCATTTCAAACTTAATTCAATCATTTCTCAAATTAAACAACATTCTTTCATCAATTATATTGTTAATATTTTGTTTCATATGATTAAATATTAACATTTTCCTTTCATAAAAATTCAAATTCCAACATCATTTCAAAACCATATTATTTATTCAAATAAAATCTTTATTTTATTTTAAATCAAATTATTTGACCAATCGGTTTTTATTTAATTTTCTATCCTATGTCAAAGTTTAATTTGGGTATTTATCATTTCAACCTGATTCCAATTCAATTCAAAATCAAAGCATAGCAAAGGGAACTTGCAGTGTGATAACTGGGATGGTGTCAAAGTAAATAAACAAGCAATAACAACAATCAATATTAATCCAATAATCAATTCAAATAATCCCAAAATAATCGTATTAATTCACATTGTTGTTTGTGCGAATTAATATAATTATTTCTAGAATCTACACTATCATTTCATGTAGATTAAAGATTATTACAATAATATTAATACGGTTCTTCATTTGATATCAATTGTTCAATTTCAAACTACATGGATTTAAACAACATACATTTAAATGGTTCAAGGCGTAATTAACCATATTACTACGTGTCAAGTAATTAAACATTCAAGGGGTCATATTATACAAATTTAACAAATCAAATTCTACACATATGTCGATTCAAATATTTAACTATCCTTCGTCAAATTCAATTTTCATACTATTTATCACTTTATACATTACAATTTAACATCCAATATAAACAACAATCAATCAATCACTTATCAACCAAACGGGATTATCATAGTATAATTAACAGATAATGGTGTCAGATGTCACAGGTGAACTGGTACAGTCAATAGCATAAATAACAGTGTAAATAACTAACAGTAGCATATTTCAATTGTCGTTACAATTGAAATCAGATTTAATAAATAAAAGAACGTTAATCGTGAGTGATTGCTCACCTTTCGAGGCTAGAGAGATTCGACGATAGAGTGAGTTACGATTCCAGACACGGATTTCAAAGCAAAGCAAGATTGAACACGAAATGGACGAACAAGGCTGATAATCAATAATAAATAAAATGAATCAGAATTGGATCGATGATGATAAATGATATAGGCGAACTTGTATAACCATATATATACTATATATATATAATCATGTTCTAAATTCAAACGTATATTAATTTAAATATATATTCATATTTCAAAATCATTGTTCAAATTAAACACACATAAAACACTATTAAGTGGCCATATGGTCATGTATATTTGTAACCCAAAATATAAGCTTTATGTTTTTTTTTCGCCAACAGTACTCATAAAAGCATGCGTACAAAACCAGGTACATAAAAACATACAAGCATATGCCAAGTTTATAGGGTTTTGACTCAACCTCTTAAAACTATTCTTGTTTCTTAAAAATAAAACATAAAGCATTTAGAAAGGAATTTAACTTGCAGAATAGTAAATACTAATCAAAATCAAAACAGACCATATCTATATAAAACATATTGTAAGCCAACGCTCTATAATACAACTATATGTGTATACAACTGCAAATTAAAATTTATAAAACTCATATACAACTATATAAAAGTGACTAGTCACGGCTATGATAAGTCCAACCCATATGCATATTTATACAAAAACGAATATATAGTACTTTACTGTTCCTACATATAGCAACTAAAATAGACCTTTACACTATACCACTTACATACATATTAAAACAAATATATATATTTATAAGCTAATGTACATATACAACAGGCCAACAGATGTACGTAAGTATGAACTGATAATTTTATAACTTTCATAGGACTTTATATCTATATATAGCATGATCAGATATACACTATATAATTAAATATCAATATTTAATTTAAACCTATATTTTTAGCAAAATCCAAATATAAACTATATATAAGAAAATCCAATCGGCATATGCTTTAACAAACCTTAGATGTTATTTTTTTTTTCAAAACAAAACATAAAAACAAGAACAGTAACCAAATAAAGCAAGTAACTACCCAAAACCTCTGTCCATGTTTACTAGACTATAAGACTTTTAAACTAACGTAATATAGGCTAACAATTAAATATACTTTACTTACATATAAGATTAGAAGGAGAAGATAGTGGGAAGCTCGGTTGGGTCTGGTCGCACTATTTCACAGGAGGTCGGAGCATGGGGAGCAGGTTGCGGTGTGGTTTGACGGAGGACGGAGGTGATGCCGAGGCGGTGGCAGGCCAAGGGTGATGGGAAGGTTCTGCGTAGTTGGGTTGCTCGGCGTTCGAGAAGATGCGGGAAAGAAGGAGCCCGCAACAAGGAGGGGAGGCACGTAGGGTTCTAGGTGAAGGTGGCGAGGCCGGAGGCGGAGAGCGGAGGTTGGTGGCGCGGGCGAGGTGAGGCGCGGGCTTCACGGCAATGGGTGCATGAGGAAGCTCGGATCTCGGTTGCAAGGTCGGAGAATGGGATGAGGTTGGAGGAGGAATGCAGTGGCTCGGCCGGTGAAGGCTGAGCTCGCGGCCGTGGTGGGGAGATGTTCCGACGTGGGTGTTTGACGAGGCGGGAGAAGGTGCGGCTGTTCTTGGCTTCGGGTGGAGTAGAGAGGACGAGTGGGGCAGATGAGGCCATGAAGATGGTCTAAGCAAAAGTGGTCAAGGGAAAAAATCAAGCAGGTTGGATCTACAGGCAAAGATGGAGAACGAAATATAATTTTTGAATGTAGTGGCAGAAACAATAGAAAATGAGTTGGAACCCGAAAGGAAATGAACCACTAATATTGAATGTAGTGGGATGGCAAAGGTCAGTAATAAATTATGGGCATTAAAACAAAGCTAGCGGCTATTGGAATTATCAAGAACAACGGAAAGACACAAAAACCCCAAAAGCTCCAAACGAATACCGGTACGATTTATCGTTTTATCGATTTCGTTGAGTACCGAACTTCAAAACACACAAACGAATGTACAGTGGTGATCAACACGACGAGATTGTCAAAACGGTATAAAATTATCAGTGCCACGATCGAATTATAAAAATTCGAATTTTCTAATAGCGGAAAATGTAAGAAAAACGCTGAAAAATAAGATCGACGGAGCCAAAGATGTCCGAATTTGGAAAAACGACAAACTGACATCTTGCTCAGAAGATGCTTTAGAATTTTTCTATATAAAAATATTTAGGTTTCGGAAACATTTTATTTTCATCGCTTTTTAACTGATTAAATTGAAGTAAATTTACGCGCGAAATAAATTTCCATATTTTCAGACGAAAATTTACCAGTTGCTATGTTTAACTAGACGCATTCCAAATATCAAATTTATATTACAAAATTTTATCGTTTAAATTTCACAAAATTTCGCAAAATTTCAATTAATAACGTTAATAAAAACCGGTTAAATTACGGGTCGTTACAATAAGAGTTGAATCTGATCTTCCAAATTAATATAAACCCTAGATCTGAATTATTTTCATAGAAGAGATTAGGAGAATAACCAGAGCTTATGTAATTTGAGGACCATAACCTCTTATTTATAATGTTGGAATTTTCTAATTTAGCCCTTTAACAATTAGAATTGCCCTAGTATATACACATTAATACCATGACAATTATATCCTTAAGCCTTTTAACTTTAATTCATAATTTTCATTTTAATTAGGCTTTATACTAAAAAGCACAACATATTTTATTTTACATATGTTGCCCACATGTTGGAATTTTCCAACACTTTTCCCCTAGGCCATATATGTAATAAGCTTATAAATATATATAACTTTATAAGCTCCAAAATTTCCTTTTTATAACATAAGATGTTTCTGAAACAATCTCATCCATTAACTATACCAACAAAGGATCAATGCGGCTTTCGTTATTTTTAAGCGTAACTAAACTCATCAATGGTAATATATGTCAACACAATCAAATGACTTAGATCAATCATGAATGCGTAACATGGGAATTACATGAAATGTGAACTATGCATGTCTATTTTCAACTGATCCTACTTTAGCGAGATCAAAACGTTCAATATTTGAACTTCATGGAGTGCGAAGAAAGTTTTATTACTTTATTTTTGATAAAAAATACTTATGTAACTGAAGTATAGAGCAATGTGTCATATGACTATGCCAAATACAACTCACTCTGAACCAAAATATCCTTACACAAAGTTACACCATATGCTTATAAAAGACCTTGGGTGATAATCCTTTTGAAGTGGATCTGTTATAATGGAGTTTGTCACAATATGCTCTATGAATTACAATCTATTTTGCACTCTCTCCTTATTGGAAAATAATATGTTGTTTATTGTCATAATATTACTTTGATGTTCTTTCAATTCCTTTTTAATATTCCATAACTTTGTGACAAAATTTTGCAATTATTTTCTATTGTTGGATGCCCCATACCAGAAAATAAATGTAAGTTCCATAGTAGAGGAGGCTATAAGTGTCTGTATGACAACTTTTCTTATATAGCTACACCAAAAAATTATTATAACTTAAAGGGGATCTTTTGTTCTCTTGGCATCCAAAATATTTGTATTATAATGTTTATGTTCTCCAACCAATCCTATCTTTTATCTATGAGCATATAATCTTTTTTGGTTCCTTAAAGATACCTCATAACTATTTTGGTTACTAACCAGTGATCCACTTTCAATGTTGGTAATATATCTGCCAAATAATACACGCAAATCCATATGTGTATATGCCTTAGTAAGCATTAGACTCCACACCGCAAATGCATGATGAATCTTTTGCATTTCTTTAGTTTCAAGGATATTCTTATATTACTATATAGACAGCATTTTTCACTTTTGGCAAAAGAGAGTCAACTGATTCGCAGTTTGCATACTAAACATTTTTAAGCTACTTATCTGCCTAACTCTTTTGTGATAATTCAAAGATCACCCCATAAATAATAATGGTGTATTAATTTGAATCACTAATACAAAAGAGTAATCCATAAGTGGGTTCCTTAAGTTGTTTCATCAATGTCTCTGTTAAGAAACACGACTTTAATATCCATTGAATATTGCTCAAAATAACAATATGAAACAAGCCCCAAAGTGATTCTAAAGAGACTTTCATTAAAAGCAAAGAGAAATTTTCTTTTTAAAAAAAATTAATTTCCTTTTAAGAATAGTCTTTTCCATAAAAAGAGCCTTATAGCTTTCCATATTACCCACTTGATCCCTTTTGGTTTTGAATAGTTATTCATAATCAATGATATTATTACTTAGGTTAGGGGGGAAAATCTCAAACTTTATTGTCCTTATAGGTTTACACTATATATTCATACCTTAAATCCACATTTCAAATTAATACCTTGTATCGATTGATGTAAGTCCACAGAATCATCTTCACCAATTCATTATTTATCTTTATGGAGAAATACTACATAATCATCCAGAATAGTATTTCTTCTTTTCCAAGTGGATTTCCATAGTGACCTTGCATCTTGAAGTTGTTGAGTTTGTTTTCCTGAAACATTAACCTTAACTTGAAGAAAAGTTTATTTAACATCGTCTTGTTATGGTTTCTAATTTACTTTTTGTCAATGAAAGGTAACAAATCCTATACATTATCCGAAGAAGTAAATGTAGTTGGATCAAAGATAATGATTCTCTTTAAAGACAATGATCCATAAGAAAATTTTATTTAGCATTGTCTTATTATGGTTCCTGATTTACTTCTTGTCAATGAAAGGAAACAATTTATACATTATCCGAAGAAGTAAAAGTAGTTGAATCAAAGATATTGATTCCAATGATCAATACTTTATTTCTCCCCCAAACTCATTTTCCATCTTAATTTTTTTTCCTTGGTATGGGTTTATAAAACTTGTAGGTTTTAAGACTCTTAGAGTATTAATAAATTATTTGCTACCTTTAGTGCCTCAATCTAAAATTATTTAGTAAGATGGAATAAATAATTACAGTAATCACCATATGCAAATTCAAGGCTTTATAAGAGGTATTTATCATGAATTTCAAGATATTCAATTCCAATAATATATGAATTTATTGATAGATTGATCTTATTATTTCTGAAGGAATGATATTAATAAAAAAAAATTATATCAAAATTAGAAACCAGAATATGTCTAAGTGATAGTATAACAAAAATATCAAAAAAATCCAAAACAATATGCTTATCTTTTCAAACACAACATATGTGATATCTAGTAAAATTCGTTTTATATGTCCATAGATTTCATAAAAAAACTACAAATATATTCTTATGTTATTTCTTTTATTTAGATCCTTAGCGACACCTTTATTCTTTATTTATATATTTATTTACAATGTATGTTAAATGGATACTTTCTATCTTAGTATGCTTCAATCTCTCTTCTCCTTCCCATAATGTGAAATGAGCTCAATAAGAGGTCATTTTCTTCTTAAGAAAATAATTACAATTAATAATAATCTTTAAATGGTTATACTGTGAATAAAGGGAGTATCAAAAAAAATAACTTGAGTGACTTTAACTTTTAAAACATCTTTCCATATAGTTCTTATTTATGTTTCCTTTATTTTGACTTTGTAGAGTTAAGCATTGCAAAGCATGCTTGTTTCTCCTTATCGTATTAACAAAACTCTTTTCATTCTCGGTAAAGAACTTCTTAAATTTGGTTATCAGATACAACATCTTTGAAAGCTTTTGAAATATTTTACTTTTTAATCATTTAACTCTTGCTGTTTGAATTATCTCACCCCTTAATGTTCTTTATAACATTATAAGAATATTCAACTGTAATAGGGGTGGTTGTGACCCTCCTAATTGTAAGAGCTAGATCCACGAAGTCAAGAACAAACAACATGTTCTCTTATGAAACTCTAGAGTTGGTTCAAAATCAAATGAGAATATTATTAAAATTGGAAGACACTTTAATCAAATTAGTTGAAAATTGAACAAAAAAAAGATTGACCGTATATGCTCGTATCCAAATATCAGCCATAGTAAATTAAAATAATTGGTAAGTCTCTTCTCAAGGTACCTAGTACGACATCAATATCAAGTCTTTGGACAGTAATATTAACTACAAGTATTAATCTTGTTATAATGATCAAACATTGACAATAAATTTATGTCAAATAATAATCTTCCTTTGGGCCAATTAATTATTAACTTGTAAAACCTTATAATTGTCACATATTTATCATCACACATGTATAAGTGATTTGGCTAAATATTAGTCTTTTTTGGGCCGGCTAATATCCACACACTACAACAAAAAGTGTCTTTTATAGCGGCATATAACCGCTATTAATCACAACCATAGCGGTTTGATAAGCGCTGTATATCGACATGTTATAAAAAACTGTTGAATATTTATAACACAAAATATGCCGCTATGGTTGAGCTTAGTTTTATAACGCAAATTCGCCGCTATGGTACGTTAATTCAATAGCTCATTATAGCCGCTATAATAAAGCTAAATCTTAATGGAACTGGAAATTTTTATAACACTATTTTGCCGCTATAAAATATTTATTCAATAGCTCATTATAGCCGCTATAATACAGCTAAATCTCAACGGAATTGGAAATCTTCATAACACCATTTTGCCGCTATAAAATATTTATTCAATAGCGGTCATTTCACGCTATTAAATCAACATGTTATAGTATTGATAAATTCTTTTACAGGTCATATATGCCGCTATAAAAATCGTAGATACACTTTTCAAGAGCTATGCCTATATATTACATTTTAATAATAGCAATCAAACTAAATCTTCATAAACGAACAAAAATTATAATCAACAAATATAACACAAGAGCATGCTCAGAAAGAAATGTGATATATTTTACATTATCGTTCACATTTTCATTTGAACATACATTTTAATCCTCTTTTCACTATGCAACTTCATCCCTGTCATATACATCTGTTGCCACTCACATAATTGCCATCTTCTTCATCTACCATTTTCTAATCTACAACAGCAGCCTGCCTTCAAACTAAACTGCTCTATTGCCTTCCATTGTCCTACCTTTAATAGTGAAATTATAAACCACCTGAAACTGCCTCTACCAACACTACTTCAACTTCCAGTGCACCCTTCATCAACTTCAAATTGCACATTCTCCCTCTGTTCTACCTTGCAACAAACTCCCAGCCTCCATCATCTCTAACTGCTGCGATCATTTTACATCCCACTGCCACCGTACTTTCATTTCATTTCACTTCCACTCTCCCTTACAAACCATCCAACAACAGCCAGTATAGTCAAAATCACCATCAATTTTCCTACCTTACATGATTGCTGTCATAACCTGCTGTGACTCACATACCCACAACATCAACTCTTCCATCACCATCCGCCTCTCAATACGACTACTGCTACATCACCAACAACCCACTACAAGCCTTACATCCTAGTGCTCCTACCACCAGTAACACCAACAATTGCATATAACCCACAATTCAACCTCCACAATCTCAATAAACACATCGCCACCCGCATATCATTCAGCTCCTGACCACCCTGTTCAAACCCGGTCAGACCATCCACTTGCCCACACAACATCACACATATCATCATTCCCTCGATAACAAACAACAGTGCCTATCATCCAGTTCCATCAACTTCACACATCATCTACCCACATCAACTCCACTTCAATTAAACATCCACTTCATAGTCACAAGCAATCACCACTACTCCCCCTTACTTGAATTAGGCCTGAATTAACAAACTATTACACCAACATGCCTATTTAAATAGTAAGATTTGTAAAATAGTTAAAATCACGTATAAACTATATCGTAAGAAGAACATATACCAATTTCTTTGGCTTTTGCATAAATATTCTAAACTAGGTTAGAATTCCATTCAATCAGGTTTTAGTTTGAAATAAAAAAGCACACTACAACACAATCCTAAGGATATCCATTTAATCTCTTCAAAAACTATAGAGTTAAATCACAAAATAAAATAGCTTAACATGGAAGAAACTCATGATCAGTATTTAAAATACAACCATAAACAACAGTCATCAATGCAACTTGTGAATAAAGTTGTACGGTTGAGGTGAAATTAACATGAGGTGAAATTTAAGCCTCCACACTTTGAAACCATTGTTAATTGGGATCTAGGATTTTATAATGTTCAGAAACTAACCATAAGCTAAAGATAAAGTAATTCATGGAGTTCATGTAAATTTGTAATCAATGTTTGACATCATGATCGCGTGAAAATAACCGAACATCAATAAACGTGTAATGCATAACTACGTAGTGTGCGGTAGTGCTTTTAATCCATGTGAAATACCTGCTACTGTGTTGCTTTTTTATCCAGTAAAATAAAATTAAAGTCCTACGCATTGAATAAGTAAATTCGGCTTACAAGTGCACTTCAGGAAAACCAATTCCGGATAGGCAACTGCGGCCACTAACCAACCGAAACTACAGTGGAAAAAAATACATGATTAAAAATTATCAGGTGATAAAAAAACGTAAGATATAAACGATAGTGGACTAGACTACCCTGTTATAATTTATTAAGACTTTAGATATTCAAATACACAACCTAGCAAAAATTGTCTCAGGTGTGCATCAACTTTGAACAACTGCAGTCTAGCCATGTTCGATTGTTATGCATATAGCTTAAGGGCCCACAATTCAGTTTTCAACACACATTTTGCTCCATCCAAGAACTACGCAGAGCTTCAGTTTCATTTCAGTTGCTTTAGGCATTCCTTATTATTGTCTAGCATTTCTGTCTCAGTTCGGATTTGATGTCGTCCTTGCTTTATTTGGCCACATTTTGATGCTCATTACTGAATTGCTTCCAACCAAAAAATAGGAAGGGTTTAAAAACAGAAAATGTGCTAAAAGAAACATGAATTGTTCAGTAGTTTTAGAAAAAGCAGAAAAAAGATCAGAATCTATTGTTCGTTCTAATCAAACATGTGTGTATTCTTTTTCCGGGCAAAGAAAATTGGTTAATAAACTTAAGATGTTTAAGGAATAGCTTGTATGTAGGATAAATCAAGATAATAAGGCACATGACTGAACAATATTTTTTCCTACGAATAAAAATGCATTGAATTACAACAAAAATATCAAGGTACTTCTGTTCCTCAGTTAAATGTTTTCTTAATAACACTGTAACATCACGTCACTAATTATAAGTTAGATTATCTATAATTTTCCTTAGTTTAAGTTTGAAAATTTCATCATCATCATCATCACTATCATTATTATTATAAGCAACTTGACACGACTAAAGTGACCCTCAAAAGAAATTACCAACGACAAAGCATAAGTTTGAGATTGACGTGGTTAAATTAAATACAGTCTTCTGAAATTAGGGTGTAAATAAACATGAATGCAAGGTTATTTAAGTGGAATAATACCAAAAAATGAACACATACCTCATGCTCAAAAAAAACATTTGGTAGAGAACAAACTTCACCAAGAACTTGACCAACAAGACTATCAACTCTAGTCAATGTAGGGTCCATAGTTGTTCCAACTCCAATAAGTACTGCATGCACTGCAAACTGTAGTCAATGAATACATACCATTCCAGGTCGTACTTCAATTAATTAGTCCGCTTTTAAAACTCGTAGAACATTTACATACCACATATTCAATGCATGTTCAAATATTAAGCATTCCATATAAACAAGGCAATATCATAGTTTTTCCCGGGTTACCTCGCTCCTAGACAATAATTGAAAATAATGTAACTCCCTTTTATATTATAACAAACAACGGTTAATAGTAGAATGAATGCGACTTCTACCACCTGCATATAAAATCTCTGCAAGTTTACTGAGCAACTTTTTGAAGCAAGATATATCATTTCTTCGCTGTATCAATCATAAATTGTCAGTTGAATAGTTGTACATGGAAACAATTCAATGCATGTTAATCAACTAAAGACTGGCGCATATAGTATATATTCACGTTCGAAAATTTGTTTTCTTGTACAACCAAAATAAAGTAGTCCATATGTTTTACTATTGTCAAGTAGCACTTTTAACGCATAGGAGATGAAATTTTGTAATGTTTTATCAAATGTAAGAACTTCGCTTTTAAAAGTTTATTCAAAATAATTTAAAAGAAAATTATGTTCTACTTCGTATTTTTCCTTTTTCAATATCAAATCGATGTAGATAACAAAATCCAATATTATACTATTCAGTTCCATAGAATAAAGCTTCTTTTTTCAAAGAAAAAAGCATCAAATGGGGTTAATAACATCACTAGCCAATTTAAAATGAATTCTTAAGGTTATAAAGTTTTTACCTATTAATATAGTTAAAGAAAAACGAAAGTATTAATATTTTCCATGCAGACGTTTTGAGCATGATATACTTGCAAACACCTACATTCAATTTTATCTGAAGGAATCATGATCATTCTTCGATAAACGATTTTGATTTATTGCTGAAGATATATAATTGGTTAGTGTACCATGTCCTAGTTTGTGCCTTTCAATTTTGTTTGGGTTTTTTTTAATGTAAATACCTAAAATAAATAAATAAATAAACAAATAGCGTGCTATTTTAAGTTATTTACTATTTTGTGCTTTGACAAAATAGCGTGCTATTTTTTGAGTTATGGATAATACGTTCGCTATTTAGTTGATATACCGCACACCCTGCGCTATGAGCAATTTTGTGCTATAGACGCACTATGATAACTCTGTAAGTAGCGATTTTAATCTTATAAGAACTGAACTGTGATGTTATGCAAGGCTAGGACAACCGATTTGTGCTGGTATTAGACATACTTAAACAATTTAAGGGTTAAAATAATATAATAAAAAATATAGACATAATAATGGGGTTAAAATAATATAATAAAAAATATAGACATAATAACGGAGCCACGGTCTGCTTTTGGAATTTGAGGCCTCCCCTTAAACTTCTGATCATTGATCTAAATAACAAGTTTGAATGTAAGACTGAGATAAAACTTAAGCAGCTATTATGGCTGCTAATTAGCAGCAATGTTTAATTCATGAAGAAGATTTGGATACAGGTTAACTTACGTTTGCAGCTGCAGCTTTTCCCCATCCAGAAGATACGTTTACAATAATACCATGTTTTTTCTCAATCATGAGAGGCAAGAAGTGGCGCATCACATTTGCTACACCTTTTATGTTGGTGTCAATGACCATGTCAAATTCTTCAGCTGGCACTAGCCATAACTTGTTATTTTTGTTGATAGTCCCAGCATTGTTACTGTAATTGTGATATCATGTTTGGTTATCATTGTTATACTGCATGAACGAGCGAAGAAACAAAACATAATACAAACTGGATTCTATTTGATTTATATTTACTAGAGTTCTTTTATACTACTGACAACTATCTAACAATAACACTGAACTCAAAGAGGTCATAAAAGCCATTGGCATTTTTCAGAACCAAAAGTAATAAAGAAGATCGTCAAAGATGAATCTTTAAAAACCAAAAAAATAAAGTAAAATAAAAACACAATAAAAAATCACCAATATACCAAGTATTGTCTAAATAATATTTTGATGAGCTTATTAATATTCTCTAAACAGTCTGTTGATCAGTTATACTACATGAACGAGCATTGTTTGTTGATAGTCCGAGCATTGTTTACTGTGGTTGTGATATCATGTTTGGTTATCATTGTCATACTGCATGAACGAGCGAAGAAACAAAACATAATACAAACTGGATTCTATTTGATTTATATTTACTAGAGTTCTTTTATACTACTGACAACCATCTAACAATAACACTGAACTCAAAGAGGTCATAAAAGCCATTGGCATTTTTCATAACCAAAAGTAATAAAGAAGACCGTCAAAGATGAATCTTTAAAAACCTAAAAAATAAAATAAAATAAAAACACAATAAAAAATCACCAATATTTCCAATTGCAGTTGATATACTGATATGATTTTGGTGACATATTGAAATGGCATACAGAATATAGATTTTTAGAAAAAAGATACATTATACCAAGTATTGTCTAAATAATTTTCTGATGAGCTTATTAATATTCTCTAAACAGTCTGTTGATCAGTTACACAGGAGATTGCCACTTTGCAGCAAATGAAGTAATCATTCTACTACTGTGAATCTTCTGTTAAAAGTTATCTGATACCCAACTGTTGTTCAGTGTAAACAGAGATAAATGGCATGTATGTCTGATCTTTTGTTCAAAAGTTCAAACGGTGATTGATTACTGTTTATTCCCTGTTACATTGACTCATTTGTAATTTAATCGCTATACCACTATATTCAACGACAACAACAAATGATGAGCTAATAACAAGAAAACAAGTAGAAAGTGAAATCAGAAGTTAATTAACCATCCACAAAACTAGGAAAGAAAAGTAAACTTCACATATTATTCAAAGATAAACTCATTTCCATAATATTTTGTTGTTAAACTTCGATGATCACTTATATAATGACATGGATACTTCAAAACAAAAGTTGTAATTATGTTCATTAGTTAACCATTTTGGATGACTTTTGGCAAATGAAAATAATTAATCATCAATGAACTAGTGCAATCTTGACTATTAAGAAACTTCCCACTCAAACAACTTATACAACAAGGAAATGATGCACCAATCTAGAACAAAGCAACTAAATAATGAAATGTGAAAAACAAGTTACATTACTCATGTAAGGGTACTAACCTATAATATCAGAAATTTGATTTGTCTCTGCAACTAGTTTTGCCAACTCTTTGACACTGCTTTCATTTTTCTGCATAGAGGAGCAAGTGGTGTATCAATAAGGATTATGATGTTTAATATAGGGCATTGTTAAAGAAACTCCAAAACTGGATAAGTGAGCGTCATTTTTTTATTTTTTGAAAAATTGCTTAGGGGTGTACAAAATAATTTGTCCCCCCTAAACAAAAAAATTTAAATCTAGAACTACCCTTAGTTTTTCGATGATTAGTTGCCGTTTTTCACTTTTTTTTCGACATCCCTGCCAAAAATGGTTTTCGATGAATTATCATCGATTTTTCTTCTCATTTTTCGATGGGTGGTTGCCGAATTTTTTATTGCACAATGGGTAAAATTGTAAATTATTTTATTTGGATAGAGTCCAATAACATATTTTTCCTATGCTGGAGCCCCCTAAATTTTGTCCTCCTTTTCAAAAATGAAGTCCCTTTAACCGTGCCCACTGTGCCCTTTATTATATAAGTTTACTCAACGGATTCAAGTGAATAGAAAGTTCACACAGAACAATTATCAAATATCATCCAATAGCAAAAACACAAACACGCAGTGCATAATAAACTACAATCAAAATAAACCAAAAATCATCACAAACAACAGTTTAACATACTAAGTAATCACGGCTATCAACACTTCTACACATCCAAACGGTTTTTTTTACCAAACCAAAAGAAACCCTAGCACTCATACAACCCAAATTTCATTAAAAGACCCGATTAATGCTACATATAAAAAAGAAACATAAATGAATGAAATTACCACATCAAGGGTTTGAAAGAGGTGGTTCAAAGGAGTCGTGGTGGAGGTGGAAGGAGAAGGAAGAGGACTGGGAGGTGCAGTGATTTCAGAAGAGAGAGACTGAAGCATATCTTGTGATCGAGCGCATCCTATTATCGTGTGCCCACGCTTCGCTAGCTCCAGAGCAAGTGCTCTTCCGAGCCCTTCGTTAAACTTGAGAGGGTTTCTGCTTTCTTCGAATCGCTAATGTAATTTGGAGGAGGGAGCTGCGCGCGTTTTGGAGTCTTCGAATCGCTAACGTAATTTGGAGGAGGGAGATGCGCGCGTTTTGGAGGGAGGCGGAATGGTTTTGGAGGGAGAGGGAAAATAATTTGGGAAGTTGGAGGGAGATGTTTTGGGGCAGCGTTACACGTGAAGGGGAAGGGAGATGCGCACGTTACACCTGTAGGGAGAACAAAAATCAACCGGTAAATAGATAATTAAGGGTCAATAATAACGCTTCAGAATAACGCGTTATTAAATAGCGTTATTAATATCATATTTTGTTGTAGTGACATGAATAAATACACACAAATATCAAACATTTTTATGAACAACTAAAATAAGAGAAGTCACTTTGGTGATATGTTATTTCAATTAGTTAATTTGGAATGTAGGATATTTACAATTAGTTTGCGAGGAGACACCAAAAATATTTGAATTTATTTCTTACTGTATGTTTAACATATTTCAAGTGCTATAAAACACTCTCAATAATGCTTTAGGTCTATGATATTTGAAAATCTCAAAATTATAACCATGGCGCAACATGTTTTAATCATAGTTATAATCTTTTACTTTAAGTATATGGTTCTATTCATGACATTCCCTAAATAAATATGATACAATGCATCATAAATAAATCATATAACAAATGTCGTGGATGAACGCCAGAATTAAATGCCATAAAAATTATACATAAATGACATAGTAAATGTTGTCCAAATAACATGAATGAATTATTAGCTGTGATGTATTTCTGAACCATAATATAGCTATACAGAATGCTACTATATCACTTTATCTTCAGTTTTTTATTTGAATGCTTAGTTAAGGTTAGTAACCATGCAATTTGTTAAAATATGAAAATTGCTGCTCTTTTTATTTTATGCTAACCAAAGCATGGAAATGAAACATATTTTCAACGAGCATGGGTCATACATATAAAATATATGTATCCATCAAACATAAATGTATCAAATAATAAACCACATACATTTTCTTATTCCAAATACAAACATATTGCATCATTGAATTTATTGTAACTAACGCATTTATTACATTTATGACAATAAGTTAATTAATTTATTACCATAACAACTGCATTTAATGCATTTATGGTAAAAAAAATGCAATTGGCCGTTATATGGTCCAAAATGTAAATTACTGTCATGTTAAAATATATTTCTATAATAAAATAAATATAAACACTCTTAAAGGAGCATACTTTATTTCTAATTAATCAAAATTTCTAAAATAACCAAAGTACATTATATATATCCAAATTACTTAATCAAAAGTTAATTAAAATTAAAATAATCATAGATCCGGATTTATATTGCTTGCATAAGTGGTTCTAAACTTTATACACACACACACACAGACACACACACACCATTCATAAACATTAAATAAAATGACTGTACATATATGATCCAAAGTATTCTTCATTTAAAATTCACAAGTTATTTACAAAATATACAAGAATAAACATGTGGATGTTTTAATCAACATAAGTTGTTTTCGAAATTTAGAGAAATTTAGATTATTTTCAAAAAAATTATTGATTTCAAAATTCTATTTTTGGCAAAGCCAGCGGGGTTAAATGGACCCCTACCATACTTATTATTAACAAAAGGATAAAAACAAGATATTACAACAAGGAAATCACCAAAAACAAAGGGTCAATACAAAGGACCAGAAAAGGTTATAAAGAACTAATAATAGAGAGGACCAATACATGTTTAGAGGTAGCTTGCCCTTTAAACACCCTAGTGTTCCTCTCCATCCATATGAAGTATAAAGCCTTCTTAAAGATTCTTAGTAATAAGCAACCTCTTTCAGTCTTCCATCTTGTAGCCTTGAAAATATTGTACCATTCCATGGTGGAAATACATACAGGCCTTTGAAATCCAAAATGAAGTAGCAGGTTACTCCAAATATGAAAACAGAAATCACATTCAAAAAACAAATGTGACACAGTCTCAACTCCAGTACCACAGAATAAGCATATATCACTTTGAATAATACCATAGGATTTAAGTTTATGTAAAGTAAGGATACCATTCTTCAGCACTTTCCACATGAAAATGTTTTCCTTTGGCACAGAAAGAGAGTCCCAAGTTCTGGAAGACCATAAAAAGGAAGGATGCTCATCAGTGGAGGTAAGAGCAGCATACACAGAATGTAAATTATGAGCCTTGTCATTCCAGGAAACATGATGATTGCAAACATTATATTGCTGAGTCTGAATAATATTCCAAGCATTCCTAATCACAGAAGAACTGCAGTAGGGTAAAGAGACAATCCCATCAGCCCAGTATCTTTCAACAGATGCATTATCATTAATGCCAGAGAGGAGTTTAGATTCATACTCAATTTCAGTAGCCAGAATGATACCTCTAGTAGACCATGGGTCATACCAAAAGGATATGTTAGCAATGTCTTTCATTTTCCTCTGGACCATGGGAAGGAAAAACTCTCTGCTTCTCAAGATATTCCTCCAAGCCCAACTACAGTCAGATGGAGTAGGTATAGTCCAGAAATTATTATCACGAATGAGATAGTTCCTACACCAAGCAGCCCACAAATTATTATCACACCTCTGAATTTTGTCAATTCTAGAAGATAGGGTAGCAAAGTTCCATTTCTTGATATTTATAATTCCAAGACCACCTTTATCAAAAGAACAGCATATATGTCGAAAGGCAATTGGAATCAATTTCTTAGCAAAAGGGTTAGCATGCCAAAGAAACTGATTCAAGGCAGAGTTAATCATGCTAATAAGTTTGGCTGGAAGGATGAATATTCTGGCATAATAAACACACATGGATATTGCAACAGACTTAACAATAACAAGCCTACCTGCCATAGAGAACTTAGAACTTTTCCAACTAGATAACTTAGTAGTAACTTTTTCAAACAGTTGAAGGCATTGATAAGTTCTTATTCTAGAAGTACACAGGGGAATACCAAGATATGATTCATTGTCACTAAAAGGGGAGAGACCTGTCATTGCATACAATATTACTTTTTCTTCATCAGGCAAGCCAGCAATGAACAATCTAGATTTACTTCTATTAATGGTAAGACCAGTCAGAACCTGGAAGGAAGCTAGAACATTTAATACCCCACTAATAGAGTTATAAGTTGGCTTGGTGAAAAGGAGAAGGTCATCAGCAAACAACAGAGTGGAAATACCATTTTTCTTGCACAAAGGATGATAATCAAAAAACGGTTTAATAAATCAGCCTTTCAATTTGCAATATATAAAAAACGATACTAAACCTAATCCAAAATCATCACAAAAAAAACTTTGATACATAAATCAAGCAGATATGAAACTTGATTAAGAAATTACATGAATTCGGTGACTTCTAAATGAAGTTTAATTCAAACTTACTCAAAAAAAGCATAAAAAAATTTCCCAATTAAATCAACGATGGTTGGCTCAAATACCACTTGTTAGGATTTCAATATACTTTAGGATTGATTAATCATGAAAACCTAGATCTGAATAGATAACATATATTGATTTGATTAAGAAGTAAGATAAGGAAAGTAAATAAATTAGTAGAAGTTATACCTAAATCCATAGTTGCTGATTGGAAAAGTAAATTTGGTTTAGTTTTCCACATTAACACAAGCCCTAGATCTAACCAGTGCTTATGTAATTTAGGGACCATAACCCCTTATTTATAATGTTGGCATTTTCTAGTTTGGAACTTCAACAAATTAGAATTGCCTCGGTATCTACGCATTAATACCATGACAATTATATCCTTAGCCTTTTAACATTAGTTCATAATTTGATCACTTTAATTAGGCTTTACACCAAAATAGCACAATATATTTTATTTTACATATGTGGCCCACATGTTGAAATTTTCTAACACCATGACCATGCTGTTATAAACGTGTCTTCTCTATCTTTCAGTTCTGTAAGTTTAAATGAGATCATATGCATTTTTGATTAGTTATCTTCAAAATATACAAAATTAAATTTGAATTGAGCATATAAGTGGCTACTTTAGAATTCAGATCAATCCATGTATCTTTTATTTGAATAGGAGATGTTGTAACTATGATATTTCTATTAAGTTTTGGAAATTCAATTCCTTCGACAATAGTACATATGAAATATGAACCCAACGATGTAAAGAAGGATGAGAGTAGAGAAAAAAAGGAAGCCATTAATTCTTCCGTGTTGTTTTTATTCTTGTCAAGTGTTCTTTTTGCTTAATTTTAAGTTTTTCTGTATTATTGGAGATAGCAACAGCTGTTTTATATACTTCAATCTGGATCTGCTACAGTATTGAAAATTCAGTTAGCTTAAAAATAAGCCAAAGGGTACAAATTATGAGTTTGTGTAGGTCTGTCTATTACATAGTTAAGCAAGGGACCAAAAAAATATTAACATCTAAGTAAAAAATTCATTTTAGGTTAATTTTCAAAACTTATTGCACTTTTAACCTAGTTTCAAAACTTTTTGCAAGTATAGCTTAGTTTCTTACCATTGTGTCAATTCTTGTTTATCTTGCTCGACATCTTGCTCAGGTTCTTATTTTCAGTTTTGAGCAAGATGAGATTTAGCAAAATGAGATATCCAGTTTATTTTTTTTTCAATGCAGAGCCTAGTTATGAAGCGAATTGTACATTATACAATTGATCATTGATTACAAGTTGTTTTTGCGCTTGAAACTTATGTGGTACAGATTGTATTTGTTAAATGTTACAGGTAATTCTAGTACTTTTGGAACATTAGTTACAGACTTTAAGGAAACAGAGTCAACAAATAACCCACTTGGTTTGTAATTAGGAAATAACTGGGAAAAAATGTCCAATGTAAATAATTTTATTTTTCTCTAATGGTTATTTGTTTATTTCCTAAAAAACAATCAATTATTAATAACTATACATCTTTTGATGCTCTGAACTCCCTCTCTCTTCTCCTAATAGCGCCTTGTAACGACCTGAAAATTCATCACTTCAGTAAAATTTCAAAATATTCAAAAATAAGATATTTTAACATAAATGATAATGTTTGAATAATAAATAATATTGGTAATCTTATTTTGAACAAATATTTATAAAAATATATTCTTTGGAAGATATATCGATAAAATGACCAAAAATCGTTTTATCGATAAACAGTGCTTTGAACATCCGACATCATGTACGGAGCTGGATACAAATACTCATTTATCTATATAAGTGAGAATTTGTAATAAAATAATTTATCTTATTTTGGAAAATTAAAAGTATATATGATATCACTAATAATATTGCTATTTATGAGTAATTGATTTTTGAATTTAAATTGAGTTTAAATGATTTAATAATTATTTTAAATATTAAATGAGCCCTTTTAATTATTATATAATGATAGAAATATTATTATTAAACTTTGTTTGCAAATATATGTATATTAACTAAGAAGAGAAAACATGACCGGAAATCGAAATAGGAATTCGTAACAATTCAAGGTGTAGAAGTTGTGCAACATTGTGGATTATATGTAGCATACATATGCACATATACATGTACACATACATAAAGACATTCACATGCACATGTATGCAAACATATATACATATACATTTCAATATAAAATAACCAAAAATATCAAGATATTTTCTTATTTCCTTAAGCCTTAAGCATCCTAAAGTCAACCTCTTACACATCAAAGTACATGTATATGGCCAAGCACATGGGAGGGGTTTTTTGGTCAAACCATGTGAGGTAAGAAGGGTATGTGATGGTGAGCAAAAGATGATGTATATGCACTTTAATATCTTGATATTTTACTCCTTCCATTTGCCTATAAATACCCATCATCAATCTCCACTTCCATTCACTTCTTCTTCTTTAGTTTCCTAAGCATTCCTCTCTATTTTCATTGCTTCCATACTTAGAGAAATAATGGCAAAAATATTTGCAAAAGAAAATTAAATTATATAATGTGTATATATATCAAACCACTTCAAAACTATAACAAAACTCCTCCTTCCCACCTAATTACCCCACGGCAACCACCCTATTCCTCCCTAGCCGAGCCTTCCTCCCATCCTAGCTAAGGTCGTGAGCAGCTACCACCATCCTAAGTAAGGCTCAAGCCCTCTAGAGTTATTAGTACAAGGATTCGTGAGCTTAAAATTCGAGCCAGCGAAGCTATAGCCATTTTTAAGTTAACCGTTTAATCCAAGGTAAGAAAACTCCACTTATATATATATATATATATATATATATATAGTGTAACGACCCGTAATTTTCCTATAATTAAATTTTTGAATTTAACAAAATTTTGTAATTTAATGTTGGAAGAAAATAAAATTTATGATGTAGGAATGAGCAAACTAACTAGAATGAAGTTTAATAATGTAAATTTAATGTAATAGATGACTACTTGAATGTAATCTCATGTAATTGTAATAATTGTAAGTTATAATTGGTTATAAATTTAAAATAAGAAAATAAATTAAATGTTATATTAATTAGTGAAGTAATATGTAATCAATTGTAATTGGGTAACATTAGTGTTGTGTAAATGGTTATAACATTTGTTTGTAGATAATAAACTTATAAATGTGATTAAATTAAGTAAAAGGTAATAATTGTTATTTAACACCTATTTATTTGATTTGTTGAAATTAAATTGGAAAACAATTACAATTAATCTACTTAAATATTTCGGTTAGTGTGGATTAAAATGATAATTATAGACTATTGATGTAATAAACGTAAACCAATGTTAATTATATCCATTAGATAATGATTGATTGAATAAAAAGAGTGAAATCAAATTTTATCAATTTTTTTGAATTTAAATTTTAATTAATGGATTTATTGCAATTGAAATTAAATACTGTAATTAGTACAATAATTAATATTGAATTTGACATGGGAAATTGGTTTAAAAAGATTGTAAATTTCTGTGAAATTAAAAGTGATAAAAATTGTTAGTTATTAAATTTGATAATAAAAAGTGATTTAATTAATTTAATAATAATTTATTGAATTAACGTGAAAATAGCCATTTGGCCACTGTCATGGATTTCGACGAAACTAGTTTCATCGAATCCGTAAGAGTGAATTATTGTAGGATTTCAAGTTTCATAATGATCGGACTTGTCGTTTGATCGTACAGGCTCGAAACGCGTAGAAATCAATTTAATTGAAATCAATTTGAAATAAGCTGATTTTAAAATTAACTTCTTCATACGATGGAATTTTGACTTGAAACCTTTTCCATTGAGTTTAAAAATATCGAAAACATCTATTTTGATATATGGGATGACCCATTTTCGTTTCGGAAGCAAAACGGGCTTTTCGGGTCGTTATTATCATTTCGAACCAATTCAAAATATTCATTCTTATCGGGCCTTGTCCATATAAATGGACTTTGTTTCTCAAACCCTAGCAGCCATTCAGTTATTCTGTATGTACAATTCTATCTGCCTATTCCTTTCTTCCAATGGCAGAAACAAAATTTCAGATCCAAACACTAATTTCAATTTCCAAATCAATTTCAAAATTTAAACTCCTCAAACCATATCGAATTATATACCGTTTCAAAGCTCTCGACGATACAAATCAGTGTTTAGTGTTCCTTTTTGGAGATAGTGCTTCAATCATCGGAAAATCACGGTCAAAGTCTCAAATCACGAAACCCTAATTGTAATTTGGGGGTTTTTGATTTCGTTATCAATCAGCGAAATTAATTTATGGGTTTTGTAGAGATCGTCGCGTGGAGTCATGTGCTGGTGGTTGCATGGACTAACTTGGCCGAGGCGGTCGGAAAATGGAATTAGAGTTTCGAAAACCCTAACTAAACGGCGGCGGCCCATGGGGCGATTGGAAACGACCGGTCAGGTCGTGGGCGTGCGGCGAACTCAAGGCGGTGGTGGTTGAGGCTTTCGGCTGCGCGTTAGCAGAGGGTGGCACAATCATTCATGGCAGCGGTTCGTTATTCTGGAGTTGACTTCTTGCGTTCTAGAGTTAGAGAAGGTATACAAATTACATTCTTGCCATTGATTATTTTATTTTAAAATTTAAATATAAAATCGTTCTAACTAGCATATCTTGTTCATACGAGCTCGGATTCATGCGCGGTTTTCTTCGTTGCAATCGTATTGAAATTACAGACATTATGGAATTGGTTTGAACAAATTCCGAGACTGTTAGATTTTGGGTCTTATTTTGGATTTCAAATCGATTTGAAATCAAAAGTGAGTTTTTGACCCACTCGCAACTACTAAATTATCTTATGTTAGTTAAATTGAATTTATGATGTGATTAGAAATTGATTGGTTGACGCTTTGTATATTTAAATTGTCACTCCAGTTAAATCTGTCTTTTATTGAATTTAATCGCCATTTAATTTAATATTGAATTTTAAATTTCCAGTTAATACGTGCTATTGACAATCAGTAAATTGTTGTTATTTATTGGTTGATTTGGATGATGATTGTGATGGATGCTTGATTGTTGATATTGGATGACTGGATGTTATATTCTTATATTGTTATAACACTGCAATTTCCCTATGGGTTGAAATGATACATACCCGAACGATCTGATAGACTAAAGAGGAATCGTTATGAGTTGAAATGATAGACTCAAGCGATTTCATGGATTTGTGATTAAATTCAGGATTGTGAATTGAAATGATATATATCCGTAAATATAAAATAATTGTGGATTGAAATGATAAATATCCGTATCACTTGACCATAGGGTATAGAATTATATACGGACACCGGATTGGTTAAACTTAAGGATTTTAAATCCTTAAAATTTGAATTCAGTTAAACGATATTTTGAAATAAAATTTGACTTATATAAACTGAACTATTTTCGAAAATCCATGTTTTAAATGTTGAAATTGGAGTTGGTTTAATAAATTGTTTAAAGAATAAAATGGAAACTTCAAAGTTGAAATTTGAAATGTAAATGAAATTTATCGAAATTGAGTTATTGAAATGTTTGAATAATTAAACTTTGAAATATGTGAAATTAAAGTGCTTTAAAAAATTTAGTTCAAACATGAGTTTGAAATCAATATAAATTGAAATGATTTTTATGGGAATTTGAATTGAAAGAAATTTAGTTTTGTTGAAATCTGGATATGGTCCAGATTTGTTGAAATGGAAGAAATAGTTTAAATTTGATATTAATTTCAAATTTATTATTTTAATATAAACTGTTTAAAAATATACTATTTAAAAAAATCCTGATTATTAAGATTTTCAAACCATTAAACTAATTTAATATATTTTCAAACTATTTTAAAAAGCTATTTAATCAATTTAAAACTATTTTTATTTATTTTAATCTATTTTATCTATATAATATATTTTATCTATTTAATCTATTTTAAATCTATTTAATCTATTTTAAATCTATTTAATCCTATTTTTATCTATTTAATCTATTTTAAATCTATTAATCTATTTGAAATTTACTTAAACTATTTTAATCTATTTTTAAACTATTTTAGGGTATTTTTACTATTTAAAAATTTATTTTAAACTATGCTAAACTATTTATAACTATCTAACTATTTTCTAAATTTCAAACTGTGTAAAGTGGAAGTATTTAAAAGCGAATGCGGTTAAATGAAGATATAATCTATGTTGGGTTTTGAAATGATGTTTTTAGTGAAATGACATATTCTAAGTAAATATGATGATTTTGAAATGAGAATTTAACCTATTTGTGAATATGATTTCGAAAGTGATATGGTTTGAATTGAATATGATATTTTGATATCAATTATGAAACAGTTTTGGAAATTTAAAAGAACCATCCGGTGTGAAATAAGTGTTTGGTTATTAAAGGGACCGGGATCGGATATTTTCATACTCTCTACCAATACTGAAAACCACTTTAACAACTGCGTACGTGGTGGAGATTCCAGAATGAAGTAGGATGGTTTGGCGAACGATTCTGTATGAGGTATTTACGTAGTCCTAACTCCCTTGAGTCAGCTTGATGTGACTAAAACAGGAGTTATACCTGGGCCAAGTGAGCTTGCACCTCCGATCGGACATGCTTCTTCGATACCATATTATGACTTTGTGATTGATTTGGTGGCCACCCCTCGATTTAATTATGGGAGTGTGTTCCGAGGTGGGCGGTAGTAGCTGCTATACATTACCACCAGCCCGGTTATGCAAACGGTAGAATCCTACCCTGGCATTGCTTCGCGTTCCGTGTCACATGCCTTATCGCACCTTCTACGAGTTTGGTTTGTGTCATACCTATGGAGTGCTCCCTGATAGCCCACCAGTTTACGATGGAGTTTACAGTATCTATATAGACTACGACATTATATAAAATGTGTTAATGGGGATATGGGTAACGCCTTAACGTTATTTTAATACTTTACTTTACTGTAGACACTATTATAGTAGCGTATTGTACTATGTATGTAGATAGTTTAACGGATCCTTAGGAAATTGAAATCCCGAACATCTCTTAAGTTATTGCACTTACGTTAGACACTGGATAGGAGATGTCAAACCCCGTAAACATCTCTGACGCCGTTACACTCATATATACTTACTGTTGATTTAACTTACATAAGATCTTTTAGTTCTGACTCGAGTGTTTTGTCTTTTCAATTCGCTCAGGTCAGTCTGAGCTTTTCAGTTTATCAAAGACTGCTTTCTGGGGGACGAAGACGAAGATTTAATACTGTTCTTATTTATTATATTTATTCCACTGCATTATGTTATTCCGCTGCATTATTTATATATTTCTATTATATGTAACTCTGATCTGTATTGTAAAGGTGTAATCAAATGTATTTGTAAAACAGCTTCATGAATTGTTATTTGATTATTATATTTTGTCATTCTGCTGTGAGATTTTGTGTTTGTTTTATTTCTCTCTCTTATTTTTCTTATTTATCCCATAACAATCCTCCCTTTTGAATGGTTTGAGTCTGACATGTGTGGTTTATTGTCGATTTAAACCTTTTAAAAAAGTGGGTTGTTACATATAGTTTGGATGATGATATGATATGTTGTTTGGTTTCCATGATTTGATCATCATGTTTGGTTGTGAAATATTGTTGTTTGGATGTGTAAAACAAGTCACATTTAAATACACGTCCAAATATCACAAAGGAAATCACTTTCCTTTTTATAAATGAAATGGTGTATATGGAATTTTTAAACCTCTTGAAAATGGTTTAAAATGATTTAATAAAGTTTTGTAAATATTTAAAAGTGTTTCGGTAAAGTTTTGACAAGATATGAAAATTGAGTCAAAAATAGGCGCGTCGCGTAACGGTAGTTCGTAATGCCACGCTATCGAAAGTTAAATCCATTTATACGATTGATTCGGAGTTGGAACCCTTTGTAATAAGAATATTCCAAACTCTTATAATCATAGTTTTCAAACAAAAGAAACAGATTGAGATTTCATTTAGTAGATGTTGAAATATGAGCAATATAAGTTTTCAAAATAGTCGCGGTTTGACAGTTCAGAAACCAATGCGACAAATTCTTTCTAAATAATATTTTTGATCTTTAAAAATATGGAATAAATTCTATAAATCTTTTAAAATTTATTAAAAGAGATTTGAGTTATAAAAATGGATTTCTAAATGATCGAAAAGTTGTTTTGATCATATAAGCTTTGAAAACACTATTTGTAGCACTTTTTAATAACTTTTGAAATATGGATTTAAACTTAACAATTCTTTTCCAAATATTTTATAAATGTTTTCAAATAAATAATTAAGTATTTTAAAAATGATTTGGAAGTTTTATAATTTATTTTGAAAGGTTTAAATAAACGATTTTAAGAAAAGCTGTTAAAATCAAGTGATTTAATCTTGGCTCTAAAAGCCGATGAGTAGACTGGATTTTTCTATTCGTGAGATTCGGATGTGAGGTGCTTAAACTAAGGAGATGTTCAGGAGCAACCAATACTCTGGCTCACTTCGCCTCTTTCCTAGTCGAGGAATAGATAAGGTCGAAATGTCGAAAGCGAGACAAGTATAAAAGATTTAAATTTACAAATTTAATTTAATACAAATTGGATTGTATAAAGATAATCTTTTTATACTTGGTATTAACTTCCAAAGAGGGAGTCTGTACTATCTGTGTGAATTTAAAAGATGATTTCACCATTATTCGATGGATAGTAAAGGTTGAATACATAAATTGATGTTGAGTAGAATTAGTATAATTTCTATCGACCCTTTTTAACTTAATAATATTTTTCAATATGAATTATGAGAAATGATTTTGATTTGGTATTTCCAAAGTCGAAGAGGGGTTTAATGATTCTATATATACCGAAAAGAAATGTTTTAAAGATACATGTCTCTACAAGATATTATTTTTGACAAAAAAGAAGTAATTAATCAAATGATAAGCACTTATTTACTTAATATCTTTTTATCGATGATTGGTTCAAAGGAACCGGTGTTGGATTTGAGTGATTCTTATTCAAAAACCACTTCGAACCAATTTATGTATTCGAAGTAAAGACATGGAATGATAGTAAATAAAATGAACGGTTGCTTGTCATAGACCCTTGGAGGAATTTCTCATATCATATAAATGTGACAGTAGTACCTTAAATTAATCTTCGATGCAAAGGATGCTTGCTACTAATCTTACGGATGATTCGTGATAGGATGTGATAGAAGAGTTCCTTCGATTTGTCCTGTTCCTGAATAAATTGTATGGAAAAATGTTTGACTTGCATTTCGAGATCGCATTGAATGATGTCTATAAACTCATCATCTGTTTGGTGAAGGAGAAGGCAACTTCTCTTAACTTAACACTCTTTCCTGAGATGTACGAGCTCCGGAGTTATACATTTGTAGAAATTAGTTGTGTGATTGTGGAATGGCAATGTGGCTTTCAAAGTGAAATGTGTTCTACGAAAGGTAAACGTTGCCTTAAGCCTCGCACCCCGAAAATGACAAAAACAAGGTAGAAGCAGAAGGGCTATGTGGGTCGCACCCATTAGGAGATGTCGTCACCTTTCTAGATACCCACTATAATACGAGTTGATATGTATGCTTCGGGATCCCGGTAAAGGTCGGAAATGATCGGGGTGATGACATATTCGGTACTATCAAGGAAGTGGTAGGACGGTCCTGTATTGGTTTATGCGCCCAGTATCCAGACCCTAGGTACATCCCTCTAGAGGTGTATTGTAAGGAAGGTAGTCCCTTACCTTGTCATTGTATGGAATCCATTTTCCAATAAGTGCTTCAGACTTCGTTGTAAACCTATTATGCCGTCAAATTTAACCAATGTAACAATTTCAGCTATTTTAATATGTTTATTGGAAAAACATTTTTCAAAGAATGTCATTAGAATAATATTCCTAGATTTACGTAGCAAATGTTTTGGTTATCATAAAGTAAAAACCTGTTTTGTGTTTATGTGCGGCATGGTCTTATGAGATACCATTTGTTTTCAAATATCCATATTTTGAGTTTCTCACACCAAGCCCATGACCGACCTGCAGTTTATTTTCTATTCCTCTTAAACTCTAGGTGTCCTATTATGACGCCCCACCTTGAGACCCACATTAACAAAGAGTATTACTGGGTAATACTGTCTGCTAATGTAGAGAGTAGGGCTGGTTAGGAGCGACCATCTATAGCCTTGTCTTAATTATCTATTGAATACGTCGACAAATGTTATATATATTTTTTTATAACTCAAGTGGATCTACATATCCAATAAATACTTAACACAAAGCCATAGGTGGCTATAAGATCTATCAGAACAAAATACAACAACTCAAATGTAAAACACATCACAGAACAACAGATCATCACATATATATACATATACAGATACATTATAGAGTATACAAAATGATACATGTCAAGTGGTATAGCGACCACAATATACAAGCGAGTCAAAAGAATATAGAGTAGCAAACAAAAAGGACTGCACAAAAAGCTATAACAAAAAGAGCTAGCAGAATAGTCCATGCAGAAGTAGAATAGGCTAAGTCCAAATGTACCTAACCCGAAACACCTCGGTTTGACCCGAGTATAGATACATAGGTCAGTCTAGCTAAACAAATCAGTTTACTAGGATAAGCGATAATATGAGCATAAGGATAAAGTGATAATATTCCCAAGTGATAAGGGACAGTTTTTAAGTGTATTGTTACATCAAGTGATAATATGCTATCACTACACAAACATACAATCTCTAAAGAGATAAAACAATTCATAAAATGCTAAATGTAGCAAGCCTCATATCATCGACATATCACAAATCATCAATAATGGTTTAGGGAAAATTATAGCTCCTAAAAAGGAGAAGTCCCAAACCCGCCATAATGGCAATCTCAAAAACAACTCAAAGAAATCACCATCTCCAAATGCGCCACAAGGCGAATATAACTCCAAATAGGAGATTAAAATCTCAAATATACGCCATATCGGCAATCTCAATAAAATGCCAGTGTAGGCAACTCAAATCTCAAAGATAGAACTCACAAGAGTTCAAATTCCCGTAACGTAATCGCCGTATATATATAATATCCCAAATGGCTCAAATGGCCAACAATAAAAAGGCGATACGCTTGGGAAATCACAAACACCAATGAAATCATCTCAAAGATATAGCACGTGCTTATTGCTGAAGCCCACCAAGCACTATTCTCTCAAATAAGGTGCCACGTCTCTTAGACAAACGTCTCGAAGGACAAATAAATACGTCTCTTAGACAAACATCCCGAAGGACAAATACGTCGCAATGACAAACGTCTCTTAGACAAACATCCCGAAGGACAGATGACTCGAAGGTCCAGTACTGGCAAATACGTCTCTTAGATAAATGTGTAACAAACTCTCGGATAGGAACCCGAACAGTGTTAACGTGTGTCCCATACCACACGTTCGCACTAAACGGTTTACTAACCACTAGTAAATTTCACACTCAAGTTAGTAAAAAGTTTACCTCATCTCATCAGTAAACTCGACCCGAAGGTCAAAAAGATCAAACAGACAAGTCGGGAATTAACCGATAAGATTAACGCACGTGTCCCATACCACATGTTTTACCAAACCATTTAATTCTCCTTCTCATTCGCTCGAAATGTGCAAAAACGTGTAATTTATATATAAAATAATTTACTTTGGAAAACAAGCTTTGAAAACAAATTTCCGAAATCAATTTGAAAACCCATATTTGAAAATTCCCTTATTATAGGGAATAAATAGATTTTACACTTGAAAATACTTCAAAATATTATATAATAATCATTTTGAGATGTCCATTAATTTTAAAAATCATTTCAAAAATATTTGGAGAAAACCGTGCTTGAAAGCGAATCAAAACGAAGAAAATCACTCAAACCATATTCAAATTCAAATTCAAATTAATTCAACATTTGAATTCCAAAATCTCCAAAATTCAGCTAGTCTATTGATAGACATCATGGCCTATAATCATCATCAAAATCATCTCGAAATTTGCAGCAAAACCAGTGACAAAACCATCATAATTTCAAGGCAAAAACTTCAAAACAAGCTACAAAGGCATAAGAACAAACGACCACAATTGCACGCACCTGGGCCAACCAGGAGTCGACCCAGCCAAGAGGCCAGGTCGACCTCCAGGTCAACCTGAAGCTTGCTCGGTCCACCGCCTGGTCGACCCAGGCTACGGATTTGTTTTCCCTGGGTTTTTCTGCTCCGTTCTCAACTTTGTTCGGCAAATTAGCATAGCAAATGATCAAGTTTTGCAGCGAAAATTGACATGCATAGAGTTTGACAACTAAACTATAAATCAGAAAAGATCCGACAGCAATTCGACTGAAAATCAAAGATATATTGGTGCTCAAAGTAGCAAACCAGAAATCAGAAAAACTAAGAAACAACTAACATATAGAATATGATATACAGTAAACGAATAAGCTAAAATTTTCATAGGAAATTCATTTTCCAGCTAGCAATTTGTGAGCTTGAACTCACCTTGATGAATTGGCAAGGTTTTTGATAGCAAGCTGTGATCTTTGATAAAGATATAAAATCTAAATACCTATAAATGTTGAAACAAGAACATGCAGCACAAGATAAATTGGTTATAGACAATTATATCACAGCTCAAAGATTTTAGATGAAATTTCTTGTAGTATTGGATGTGATTACCTTGTGTTATGTTATTTAGTGGATTCTCTTCTTGAATTAACAACTAATTTGGAGTGGGAATTGATTTTAGAGGAAGGCAGCCATTATTTTTCTCTTTTTGCTTTACTGTATGTTTTGTTTCTTAGAGAAGGAAGAAATGAAACTTACGTACAACTACTTTCACAAGCCAGAAGCCTCTAGAGAATAGGCTAATGGATCCCATGTCTACCCAATTAAGCCCAAGAGCAAAATTACTTAGTGAAATAAAATGCTATGTACATGCTTACTCTTATTTTACACCAAATGCATATAATACTATGTTTTCTAGCCAAATTAATGTAAACAACTACTTGTTTTGAAATAAAATAGTTATTAAAATAAATAAAATTTATTTTAGTAATAAAAAGATAATTTTAACAAATCACATATTTTCCCTTTATATTCAATAAAAGGCTAATATTTGAAATAATTACCAATATTACTATATTGACTTAATTAAAATACAATAAATGATTATTTCACTCCAATTTCTCAAAATAAAAGTTTTTAAACTTTATTTTCATCAATTTATATTTATTTCAACAATTAAATGTTGAAATACATCTCTTGATTAATTTATTAACTCAAATTACCAAAAATTCCAATATTTTCAATGTATTAACCAAAACTCCATTCAATTGAATTTCCAAGGTCAAACTTTAACTTCAAACACATTGTTTATTTGAAATAAACAATTTAAATGAAATTTATCCTCTCTATTTCATTTTATTCTCAATATTAAATTATGACTATCGTTATAATTTAATATCATAGGTAATCACCAATACCAGGGTTGTTACACCTATTTTCCCGAGCAGCCTAGTAGTTAGGTAATCTTGGAGCATTTTTGATGGAGCATGAGCTTGGACTTGGAGTATCTTCTTTAGATAGTTATTTGTTTTCAAATTCACTGTATTAAGTAACTATAAGCCCCTGTAGGGATAGGCCATTATAACTATCCTGTTTGGATTATACTTACCATAACTTTGATACATCATTTTGGGAGTGATTGTACATACTATCTTCATGTATAATTTAGTGTTTAATACGATGTGAGATTCTATTGCTGCTCTACCTTCTATCTTTATTTTCTTTTTACCTGTTGCGATCGGGTTTTCGGCACTTGAATTTGCGGCACGTGAATACCAAGGATGTAAGAGTGTCGATTTTCGAGGGTCGAAAATATCGCTCGTTACATTTGGTATCAGAGCTTGATCAGAGTCCGCACTAGAGGATCGGGGGATCAATACTAGTTCAGAAGTAAAGTTGTGGATTAAAATAGTAGATCGAATCAGATATTGCGTACGAATGATTTATATACGTCGTACGGGTTTAAGTTTAAAAATAAATATTCTGGACAAACACTTTTGGGTATTGCATTGTAATTTCGAGGACGAAATTCTTTTAAGGGGAAAGTATGTAATGACCCGAAAATTCATCACTTCAATAAAATTATAAAATATTAAAAAAATAAGATATTTTAACATAAATGATAATGTTTTGAACAATAAATAATATTTGTAATCTTATTTTGAATAAATATTAATAAAATTATATTTTTTTGGAAGATATATCGATAAAATGACCAAAAATCGTTTTATCAAAAAATAGCTCTTTGACTATCCGACATCGCGCACGGAGCTGGTTACATACACTCATTTACCTATATTAGTAAGAATATGTAATAAAATAATTTTTTTTGGATAATTAAAAGTATATATGACATCATTAAAATGTCGCTATTTTAGAATACTTGATTTTTGAATTTAAATCGAGTTTAAATGATTTGATAATTATTTTAATTATTAAATGAGCCTTTTAATTAATATATAATAATAGAAATACTATTTTTAAATTTTTTTACAAATATATGTATATTAAATAAGAAGAGAAAATATGACGGAAAATCGAAATCGAAATTTGTAACGATTCAACGTGTAGAAGTTGTACAACATTGTGGATGATATGTGAGATACATATGCACATATACATGTGCATATACATAAAGAAATTCAGGTGCACAAGGATACACACATATATACAAAGAAATTTTAATAGAAAATAACCCAAAATATCAAGATATTTTATCATTTCCTTAACCCTTAAGCATCCTAAAGTTAACCTCTTACACGTCCTAATACATGCACATGGTCAAGCACATGGGGGGGTTTCGGCCAAACCATGTGAGGTAAGAGGGGTGTGGGATGGTGAGCAAAAGATGATGATATGCACTTAAATATCTTGATATTTTATCCCTTTCATTTGCCTATAAATACCCACCATCCATCTCCACTTCCATCCACTTCTTCTTCTTCATTTTCCTAAGCTTTCCTCTCTATTTTCATGGCTTCCATACTTAGAGGAATAATGGCAAAGATATTTGCAAAAGAAAATTAAATTATGTATTTTGTGTGTGTGTGTGTATCAAACCACTTCAAAACTATCAAAAAAAACTTCTTCTTTCCACCTAATTACCCTAAGGCCACCACCCTATTCCTCCATAGCCGAGCCTTCCTCCCCACCTAGCCAAGGCCGAGAGCAACTACCACCATCTCAAGCAAGGCCCGAGCGATCTAGAGGCATGAGTGCAAGGGTTAGTGAGCTTAAAGTTCGAGTTAGTGAAGCTATAGCCATTTTTAAGTTAACCATTTAATATGAGGTGAGAAAATTTCACTTATATTTGTATATATACTTTGGATGATGATATGATATATTATTTGGGCTATAATTTGATTATCATGTTTGGTTGTGAAATATTTTTGTTTGAATGTGTAAAACAAGGCACGTTTAAATTCATGTCAAAATATCACAAAGGAAATCACTTTCCTTTTTATAAATGAAATGGTGTATATGGAATGTTTAAACCTCTTGAAAATGATTTAAAATGATTTAATAACATTTTATAAACATTTAAAAGTGTTTCAGCAAAGTTTTGACATGATATGAAAATTGAGTCAAAAATAGGCGCGTCGCGTAATGGTTGTTCGCGATTTTGCACCGTAGAATGTTAAATCCATTTATACTATGGATTCAGAGTCGAATTTCTTTATAAGAATTTTCCGAACTCTTATAATCATAGTTCCCAAACAAAAGAAACGATCAAGAATTCATTTAGTAGATTTTGAAATATGAGCAAAGCAAGTTTTCAAAATAGTCGCGGTTTGGCAGTTCGGAAACCAAATCAATAAATTCTTTAAGTGATATTTTTAATTTTTGAAAAATATGGAATAAATTCTATAAATATTTTAAAATGTTTTAAAAGAGATTTTAGCTATAAAATGGATTTGTAAATGATCGAAAGTTGTTTTGATCAAATAAGCTTTGAAAACACTAATTACAACACTATTCGCAGCACTTTTTGCAGCACTTTTTAATAACTTTTGAAATATGGATTTAAACTTAATAATTATTTTCCAAATCTTATATAAATGTTTTCAAATAAATAATTAAGTATTTCAAAAATGATTTAAGGTTTTATAATTTGTTATAAAATGTTTAAATAAATTATTTAAAGAAAAGTTGTTAAAATCAAGTGATTTAATCTTGGCTCTAAAAGTCGATGAGTAGACTGAATTTTTCTATTCATAAAATCTGGATGTTAGGTGCTTAAACTAAGGAGATGTTCAGGAGCAACCAGTGCCCTGGCTCACCTGGCCTCTTTTCTAGGCGAGGAATAGATAAGGTTGAAATGTTGAAAACAAGACAAGTATAAAAGATTCAAATTTACAAATTTAATTTAATACAACTTGGATTGCATAGAGATAATCTTCTTATACTTGGTATTAAATTCCGAAGAGGGAACCCATACTATTCGTGTGAATTTAAAAGATGATTTCACTGTTATTCAACGGATAGTAAAGGTTGAATACAGAAAATGATGTTGAGTAGAATTAGTATAAAATCTATGGACCCATTTTAACTCAATAATGTTTTCCAATATGATTTATGAGAAATGATTTTGATTTGATATTTCTAAAGTTAAAGAGGGGTTTAATGATTATGTATATCTGAAAGAAATGTTTTAAAGATATATATCTCTAGAAGATATTATTTTTGACAAAAAGGAAGTAATTAATCAAATGAAAAGCACCTATTTACTTAATATCTTTTTATCGATGATTGGTTCGAAGGAACCGAGGTCAGATTTGAGAGATTCTTATCCGAAAACCACTTTGAACCAATTTACATATTCGAAGTAAAGACGTGGAATGATAGTAAATAAAATGAAGGGCTGCTATCAACGACCCTTTGGGAAAATTTTCCATATCATATAAATGTGGCAGTAGTATCTTCATTTGATCTTCATTGCAAGGGCTGCTCGCTGCTAATCCTAGGGATGGTTCCTGATAGGATGTGGTAGGAGAATTCCATCAGTTTTTCATGTTCTTGGACAACTTGTATGGATGAATGTCTGACGTTGCATTTCGAGATCACATTGATTATTCTCTATAAACTTATCACCTGTTTGGCGGCAGTGAAGGCAACTTCTCTTAGCTTAACTCATTTCCTGAGATGTACGAGCTTAGTATTCATACGTTTGTAGAAATCAGTTGTGTGATTGTGGAATGGCAATGTGGCATTCAAAGTGAAATGTGTGGTATGAAAGGTAAACGCTGCCTCAAGCCTCACGCCCCGGAAATGACAAAAACATGGTAGATGCAGCAAAGCTATATGGGTCCCACCCATTAGGAGATGTCGTCACCTTTCTAGATACCCTCTTTAAGATGAGTTATTATGTATGCTTCGGGATCCCGGTAAAGGTCGGGAACGACCGGGGTGATGACATATTCGGTACTATCAAGGAAGTGATAGGTTGGTCCTGTGTTGTTTTAAGCGCCTAGTATTTGGACCCTAGGTACATCTCTCTAGAGGTGTACTATACGAAAGGTAGTCCCTTACCTTTTCATTATATGGAATCCATTATCCAATAAGTTCTTTAAGACTTAGTTGTAAACCTATCATGCCGCCAAATTTAACCAATGTAATAATTTTGGCTATTTTAACATGTTTATTTGAAAAACGTTTTTCAAAGAATGTCATTAAAATAATATTCTCAGACTTTGCATAGCAAATGTTTTGGTTATCATAAGTTACAAACTCATTTCGTGTTTATGTGCGGTGTGGTCTTATGAGGTACCATTTGTTTTCAAATATCCATATTTTGAGTTTCTCGCACCAATCCCATGACTGACCCGGGGTTTATTTTCCATTCCCCTTAAACTCAAGGTTCCCTATTTTTTCAAGCAGCCAAGTAGTTAGGTAATCTTGGAGCATTTTGGATAGAGCATGGAGCCTGGAGCTTGAATGTCTTTTGTAGATAGTTATCTGTTTTCAAATTTCTGCTGTATTAAGTATCTACAAGCACCTGTAGCGATAGGCCATTATAACTATCCTAACTGGTTAGTATTTACCATAACTTTGATACATCATTTTGGGAGTGATTGTACTACTATCTTCAAGTATAATTTAGTGTTGAATAAGATGTGATATTCTGTTGTTGTTATATCATCTATCTTTATTTTCATTTTATCCCTAACGATCGGGTTTCCGTCACTTGAATTTGCGACACGTGAATACCAAGGATGTATTAATGTCAATTTTCAAGGGTCGAAAATCATGTTCGTTACAAGCCTTCTACAGTTCTCTGCCAATATAACATTTCAAAGTATAACTTTATTTAAATAATACAATGATTAATCTACCTTCGTCAACATGTTGTTTTTGTATAACTGAACTACCAGCTTCTCATAACATGGATATTGTCAGTAATCAATGGCAGTACATAAAAATGCTAATTTTTTGTCTTAATGATCATATTTTTAACCTTTGTTTATTTTATTTATGTAACCACTTTGAAAAATATTAAAAGATGAAGGTCCCTTTTGGTTTTGTTTTGGGTTTGGGTTTTGTGTTTTCAACTGTCAGTACGAAATACTAAGAAATAAGAGAAGATTTATATTTCTTAGCCATTCCGACGACCAACAAACAATGGAGGAGTTGGATTGTTCTCCATTCTTTCGTTATCTCTCAAAATACAAAAAACAAAATAAACTTGTTTTTTATTTTACATTTTAATTTCATTTTCAAAATTGTTTGTTTTCCAACAATATATAAGATGTCCGCATTTTTGTTTAGATGAAAACACAAAACTAAAAACAACAAACCAAAAGGGGCTGAATATTTTATGATTATTATTTCATCTTAATACTATTTTAGGTTTTAATGTACGGTACAATTGATTGAGATCATGGGGTGATGAAGTTCATATATTGTGGTAAGCTCAGCGTTCTTTAACTCTTTAGGGCCCGTTTGGTTTATTTTGTACTTTGTGTTTCCAACATTAATTACAAATTATGAGAAGGGTAGAGGAACGACGGATGAGGTGGAAGGAAGATAGAGGGGACAACGGAGGGGATCGAGGGACGACGGAAGGAGGAATTATTTTTCATGCTTCCATTATTTTCCAAAACACAAAAAATAAAAATAAAAATTGTTTTCTATTTTGTATGTTAACTTCGTTTTCTAAACTGATTGTTTTTCACAATATACATGCGTTGTGCGCATTTTTGTGTTGTCAAAAACTTAAAACTAAAAAGGGTAAACCAACCGCAGCCTTAAGTTTTAGTTTTTTCATAATCTCAACATGTTTTGTGTCTGTAATTTTACCCAATATAGTTCAACTATGCTATTTTTATCTTTTTTATTTTTAGGAAAGTTGGATTTCAATGCAAGATAGTTGGCGGTCGAGAACAAGACGTCGTTCTGTCGACTTTCTTCCTTGGCTATATATAACATTGTTACATACTATAACATGATTGGTTCAAAATTTCATTTTTCACGCAAAAAATAGCTTTCATCTTATACACCATGGTTTTGGGTTGTTTGATTAGCTTGTTCAATAGTATATAATTGTCAGTATGTAATGTTTAACTGTGAACATGTTCTGCTAATGGCTGCAGAATGGATATCTCTTCATTCAAGAATATATCATTAGCTAGTTGCTACATAAGCTTAATGGACAACTAGCTAATATTTATAAAATTTAACAAAGGTAACTAGTTGACAATATGTTCGGCTTAGTTAATTTGTACTTTATGCTATGAGATTAAAGATCACGAGTTCGATTCTTGAGATCGACACTTGCTGACCCAAATGAACCATGTTTAAAAAAGTAACTAAGTTTTATAAAATTTAACTAAGTTAACTAAGTTCAATAAAAATAAAATAGTTTTTTAAAAATTAATTGAGTTTTATAAAACTTAACCATGTTAATAAAAATTAATAAATTAACTAAGTTTTATGAAAATTAAATAAGTTAATTAAGTATTATAAAAAATGATAAAAATTTAAAAAAAATGAAATAAGTTTTATAAAAGTTTAATAAAAGAAGAAAGAGGGATGGGTTTTAGAACCTTGCATTTCTAATTGATGCTTTATCCCTTGAGTTGTTATGGAAATTTCTTAGCAACATAGCCTCTGGTAAAAATAAATGAGTAAAAATATTTCTTAAATAAAAGTTTATGGATAATCAGAGTGGATTCCAATGCCTCTTTGGCATAAAAGTTATTGATTTACTCCGAAAACACCAGTCATGTTTTAATAGATAGACAACTAGTCAATAGGAAAATACTAACTTGTGGTTCGATCCACGGATTGAAGGCAACTCTCCGATTAATATGTTAGGATGACAATATTTGAGCAACATAAAGGAGTTAAAAAAGATTTGCATCTGCTCCCATTTCATAATCAAAATGGAGTCTCAATACATCGAATTTTCCATACAATATTTTGCAAGCAAATCGAAGAGGTTAACATTTTAAACAATATGGAAAAAAGATTTTTGGTTGTGGAATCCAAAAAACAATGAGGTTTCTATCTCAGATCTTCTTAGAATAGCATTAGAACTAAGGACACAACTCAAATATGGGATTATCATGTATTGACAGCATATTGTTGGAACTGGGTCAACCTGCTGTGGAAGATATGAGTGAATTCAAAAAAAAATCCCTTATTGGATCTATATTAGGCCTATGAAGTCTAATTTATTTAGAAAATTTCTAAATTTAATTTAAATAAAATCTCTTATTTCATATAAATTTATAATCAATAGATGGAATTTATTTAATTTATATTCAGTTAAATATAACGGTACACATATGTATCATATACATATATGTATCTGTGTGCATATGTAACATATTAATCCGTGCAAGATATAAATGCCAGTATATAGATGTTGAGATTTGCATCGCAACGGACGTGTTAGCTCATCTTATATATAATGTATGTTGTCCAAATATAAGTATGGATATAAACTTGTTATTTAAATAAATATTAAAACAATATAGATATTACTTATATATATATATATATGAAAATATATGCATTGCATATATGTAAATTTTTAATAATATATATATATATATATATATATTGAATTAGATATTAATTAAATAAATGACTATATAAATATATAAACATACACACACACATATATACACACATAATATACAAAATAAATTTAAAATAAAATATACATGTGTATTTTACCATAAAAAAAATATATATATAATTATATTTATAATATCTAAAGTATTCATAAATATATGTATTTAAATAAATAAATAAATCAATCAATCAATTATGAAAACTAAATAAAACTAAATATTATTATTATTATTGCATTCCTAATCGAATACACAACACATGAAATATTTAACTATAATTTTATATTATTAAATTATTTATATGTGTATTAATTAGTCGAGAAGCATTAAAATAATTTCGTAATATATTTTACAAATCTTAAATTTTCAAAAATTCAAACATTACATTTTAAGGTCAAGAAAAAAATTCCATAACTTTTTGAGTCAAAATTAATTTTTATTAATGATTTATCATCGGTTGTACATACAAATGATTTTTTTAAAATAAAAATTTTAATATTTAAATTCTGATTTTCGGTCGAGAGATAATGATGAAATAATTTTACAAAAATTATAATATAATTTTCAAAACATATTATTTTGTATGAATTGTTCAACTTGTATTTTGATTTAAATAATATTAGATGATAGTCAATAATTATTAAAAAATACTTTGTTGTTACCTAAAATTATAGTCAGCATAAATATGCATATATAAAATATAAGATCAATTATTAACATGATATGATGACATAATTAAATATAAATCATTTAATTTATGTTATATGACATACTAAGACATGGAGAGGTTATCCCTCGAAAAAAGCGAGAATGCATGGGGGATTGATGCTATGTGTTAGACTGACTAAAAAGAAGGGTCGGTTGTGGTGGGCATCTGTATCCTCTAGCTCTACTCCTCGGAGTAGGGTATATATATGTGTGTATTTAAAAATGAATAATAATTAAAATAAATTTATTCGGGTATGTATACATCAGATTTATAAAAAAAAGGTTTTTTATAGTAATATACATAAAAATAACCAATCAAATATGTGACAACATTGATACTTATAAGAATCTCACCTAACTAATAATATAATAATGATATACAAACAAAAAATAGAATATTATATAGTAATCATAAGTCATATGGTATAGTAAACACATACCAAAACTAATGCCTTGAAGTACACCTTGTAATGATGAATCTCCCTTAGAACTCTCCTTGATTCGGCAGACTGTTAATCCCTAAATTGTAGACCGTTGACTATCGAATAATTATTGCTTTGAAATTGATATTGAATGAATTTGTTGGAGCTCCTATGTTGATAATTCGACAAGCAATGATGGGAAATGGCAGCCAAAAAATTCATTTCTGCAATATGGTTATGAGTCCTTTTTATTATGGAAGGAGTAGAGAGAAAGGTGGATCGTATCTCATACCAATTCTCCCTAAATCTGAGCCATCCGTCTAAAATACCCCTACTCCACTTTTAACCGCATCCTGCATCCCTATTTCTATCAAAATATCACAATAATATTATAGGCTAATGGCCTATTTAGTTTCAAATAAATATTAGTAATTAAATCTGATTTATTGCTTATCGATATCACATATCGATCGATATATTTATAACTATTATATATATATTTAATACTTTTTATTCCTCCAATCATATTCAAAATTTAATAATTAGTATTTCATAGTTATTAATTAATTTAATTAATTTATAACATTTATAAACTAATTAAATCATTTGGTCTAAAGAGAACTCATCATTCCGGTTGTGTGACTTGTCAGGTGTAAATTTGGTCAGCGATTAACATTGAACTATTCGAATGTTAATGTTCATATATCACTTAGCAAGTGGTGTAACATTTTGTTCAAATTTATCGCTTACTTAGTTTCAGTAAAATCCAATTTCACTTTATCAAGCATTACCAGGTTGTGACATTTGTTTACACCAATTCTCTTCGTCAAAACTATATCACTTTGGACTTATGGAATGTGGTAATGGTCAAAATTCCAATATCACTTTAGACTTATGGAATTTGGTAATATTCAACTCTATAGTCCAAACACAAAGCCCTTGGTTCAATAATAACATTTATTATTAACCGAACTACTTTGGCTAGGAACTTTGACTATGAATTGACTTTAGTTGACAGTGATCCTAACCCTATATAACCGAGAAGATGTAACAACCCATCCTAAAATATGCCTAAATTTCGATCCGAAAAAGGCCCATCAAAACTTAGATTCATTCTAAGGTAAGCTGCTTGGTAGTAAAAAGAAACAATATTGCAAAGCCATAACTAAACTTTCAAAACTCACAGCGGATGGAACAAAATATAATTGTAAAGTGTACCCATTTATTTCAAAACCATAAAAATGTCATAATACTAAATTCCATAAGAACCGTAATATCTGTTACAATAATTGTCTAAATACATGGGTACACATAAAAGCAAGCAATAATAACAAATACTACCATAAGCCAAGCTTCTTCATCTCTAAGGATCGTCACCGCCATCACTCCATCCTTAACCTGTGTTGTAATGAGGAGGGAGTCAGAACAACAAATGTCTGGTGAATAAAAACCTCGAGTCTTAACTTTTTAGTACTTGGGCAGTATATTTCAAAATAAAATATGTCTACGAACATAAAATCATTGAAACCATTTAATTCTTCTTTATAAGGAAAGGAGGCGGGTCCTACCATTTAATACCTTCCATTCCAAAAGTAAATCCCATATCCCAATCATACGTCATAAATAGCGAATAATGTAAGAGACGATACCTAAGCCACTATTACTTTCCAGTGGAAAATAGGCAGACTCCGTCATTTCAAGCCTAATTCCAGAAGCGTGCTCCTCAATGGTACTATCTACCTGACATTATATGGAATCTCATAGGCCGCTTAATACTTCCAAGTGGAAAATAGGCAGACCTCGTCATTTAAGGCCTAATTCCAGAAGTGGACCTCTGTAGAGATACCACCTAGCATAACCCCTTGGCTATTTAATACTTCATCTGGGGAAAAAGGCGGGTCCAACCACTTAATACCTCAAACCTCAAAGTAGGCCCTTCATCTTATGGAATATACCTATAATGACGTCTCACATTAGTCCACTATTCATAGGAACTGGTAGCCAGATTAGCTGGGCAGAATTCCCCTACTGCATTTGGAACTTACCTCGCGTCATTACAAATATTTATCATAAGGATATCTCACATCAACAAAAGTATACACAATTGTTGGTAGCCTCAAAGTGAAGGGCGAACTTTTGTCATGTAACTCTATTGAACTTGCATCCGTATGACTTAGCTACAAATCAATTACTCTACACACACACACTCATCTCACCGTTTCATAAATAAGGTCTTATAAGGAATCTTTCTTATTACGCCTTAAAATAATAATTAGGCTATATAGGAGTTTCCTCATATTTTCACCTCAAAATCAATTACCTTTCTAATGGGGGAAAATAAATGTAAATAAATGCCTAATTAATTACGCCATATACACAATAGTTATACGTTAATTACATAGAAATAAATATTCGCGCTTAATAATTTCTAACAACACAGATTTTACGTCCTAACTAGCGTTTAATGTCAATTCCCTAGCCAATTATTATTACAAGTCCTTTTCTTCAATTTTCCAAGGTTTCATGGAATTCAAATGTCCGAAAACAAGGAATAAATATTCACAATCAAAACTACAATAATAGACTTATAAATAAAATAGAAACTCAATTTATTACACCAATTAACTGGAATATCTTAAACAATAAGAATTGCATTCAAAATCTCATATTCTATTCATCTCCTCTTTTTACAAAGAAATAGATAGGAATAAGTGGTGTAAACTACGAATAGAATTCGTATTCTAAACCCTTTATTTTATTGAAGGATCACAATTTAACCCAAAGGAGAAGGAGAAGTGGAATAGAGTATGAAATTATCAAAAATTGCATAAACAAAACAAATTCCATTAAATTAATGTAAATAATTGAGAATCTTAACATAGAATTTACATTTCGAAACAAAAAGGAATTTGGGGGAATTTTATCTATTATATTTTTGAAATCCCAAAATCTCTAAGGCATATTCAAATCCAAAAAATATATTAAACAATTGCTGAAAAGAAATACTACGGTTTCCACTCACATATTATCCTTAGCATTACTCAAATGTATTTGCAGCCTTCCGATCTCTTCTAGAATCTCTCTATTTTGATATATATACACAAACATAATAGGGAAGGGGTATATATATTCATTAGATTCAGAACAATTGGAGAAGAATAGATCGAAGGAAGAAATAAGTTGAATACTACCTGAAATTTCTACGGAGTTTCTGAATATTACTAGAGACATAGCAAAGGCAAAGTTTCGTCGTATTCCCTAAAATAAGATGAATAAAAGTGGAGAGGGTAGGGTTCTATTTATAGGAGTTAAAACGCACCAGAACCGTAGGATGGAAGTAGGTAGGAAACAGGTACATCTGGAGCGCACAAACGAATAAAACAGAACTTAAAACCTTAGCGTCCATTGGCAACTATTATTGCCAAGCGGTCGACTGACCTTGGGCAACCGGCCGACTGCTACGGTCGATTGGTCGACCTATTCAGGTCGACCGCTCCCTTTATTCAAGGGGATGTTTATTTATTTCCATTGCCATATAATTTTATTTCCTTATTAACTTTTTAACATTAAATGTTAATTAAATGTTTACTTAACCCCCAAGCTAATTTTTGAAATTTAAATCTTAAATTTGAATTTGAATTCAAACTAAATTAATTTAATTCTGAAAACTTCTAATGCTCATAGCTTCTTCGTTCGAGCTCCGTCTTCAGCATATTATATATGGAAACAAATCAGAATTTTGCCAGAAACGCAATGGAATAACTTTCACGGTCAAATTCCAACTTTTATAAAATTTCTATATTCAACCTTATCATATTTAATTCAATTTGCTTTATTTATTTATGGTTCATTTTACGGGGTGTTACATTCTTCCCCCCTTAAAAAGGATTTCGTCCAGAAATCTTCCAAGGGGAAAACAATGTAACGTGCAATAAAATTCATGTTATACAACCAAGTTATCTACACAACCAATAGTGCAATGTGGTTATGTAATGCAGACATACTAAAATGAGCTCAATCCTAGCGTGTGTGTGTAATCGTGTCATGAAAGTATGCATGCAAATACCCTAAACATGCATAAAAATTTCTACATGAGTGTAAAGTGATTATGAAAAAGTGTAGCAACCATCTCCTGCCATCCAATCTAACAACCATGTTGCAACCAAAATCCTAATTTTGGAGAGAAAATTTTCAAGAGAAAGGTTTTGGATAAAGAGTCCTCATGCCTCCCATCAGATTTTCTCACCGTTGTACTCGAAACAATCTAATTTTTTGTTGCAGGGCCTTCGAGTTCCGTGCTCTACGATGCATGCAGTGGCACATGACGCTATTGGTTCCATCTTAAAATCCTCTATTTGCTTAGGCTATACAACAATTATTATGCTACGTAGGTATTTCCTCAAATGCAAAAACGTCATGGACTCAAGCCAACATAAAAGTTTTCTTGTTTTTCCTATATTGGGATAAGGCCCAATAAATCTGGCGCTTACTTTCCAACTATCTAAATCGTACACTGCCTAATCAATTTGGACTTTCCAAAGTCTCGTAATATAAATTTGGTTCGAGTAGAATTTTTCGGTAGTTTCCCACCCACAATTTGATGATCGACATGGCCTTTCCAAAAGAAAACGCTTCAAGGGTGCCATACTAATCATCCATTGATGACTATATTCCTATGCGAATTCTACTAAGGGTAAGTGCTTGTAACGCCCCACCTCTATGCTCACAATAACAAAGAGTATTAAAAGAAATACTGTCTATTATTATAAAGAATAAGGCTGGATAGGAGCGGCCATCCGTAGTTGGGCCTTACACTAGTATTGGTTACCTCGATAGGAGTGGTATATATTTTTATTTTTCATCTCTTATTTATTTACTCCCATCGACATACCCAATTCCAGTATAAAACGAACTACGATGGTTCATAATAGTTTAGGACAATATATATAATAATAACACAGATAATAAAAATATGGAACACAGATAATAAAAGTCTCATATATATATATATAACTGATGTCAGTTACAATACATTTGACACAATACATATGATACAACTACAACTGTCGACTCTGGAAGTTACATATACAAGTACATTATTGACAATAATATATATGGATACATATCATCCTATATTATGACACAACTACTCCAAAAGATATGAAGAGACTTCATAGCTCAAGCAGCAACCCAAAGCAAGATATCAACAACCTGAAATAACTCGGTCTGACCCGAGTATTAAATTCAAAAGAAAATAATACACGGGTCAGTCTAATTCAAACTCAGTTATTAATGCACAGAAGCAGTAATAATTAAATAATCAATAGACGACAGTCACAGAAATCTCGTATATCCAACTCTTCGATAAGAGAATCGGATAACGGCAGATATAACACTAAACAGTGTTAAACAACAAATCGGCAAATTCAAATCATCAACAAAGATAAATAAAAAGATTATCAATGAAGATAAATTTAGAAAACAACAGAATTGTCTAAACGACAATTAACAACAAAATAATCAATACTGTTCGGCTGCAGTACACGCTCGCGTGCACTGCCTCGCCACTACAGTGATGAAATTCACAAAAGCTCCATGAATCAGAAACAAATGCATCAAATCAAATCAAGATGAACCAAATGGAACTGCGACAACATCCATCCAGTAACCATCAAATGAACGAAGTGCTTACGAATGCACAATGAAAACTCCCAATCGAGCATGAGGTCAAACCCGAGCATTTAAAGCTGGGTTCAACTCAGGTGAAATTTCCAAAAAAGGCAAACCCAAATGTACAAGTATAAACCCAATACAATCAGAAATGGGCTTAAAGCAAAACCAGACAGCATGTAAAAGTCAAGCTACAAAATGAGCACGACCAGTGAACAATCAGATGACATGTAACCATCAAGATGAACCAGTAACTTCGTAGGCAACTACACAAGTAAACAAAAGTGGAACAGTGATGTACACAGGCCAGTTGTACAGGCTACGACTTCGAGCATGCGAACAGGAAAACCAAAACAATGCCTAACTCAAAGGGACATAGCAAAATGCACAAAGGCATAGCAACTGCACCAAGACCAACCAAGACTACAATGTACACAAGTGGATGAGTACATATGGTGTCAGTTGCGACCTAAGTATGCACACATGAAGTAATGAACCAAACAGGCTGCAGAGAAAAATTCAATGGCCGCAGTCATGAAACAACAAGTAATGTCGAACAAGGTCGAAAGTCAACAAATTCAACATCGTAAAACCAAGTGAAAGCCGAAGCCATCAAAATTCATGAAATCAGAGAACGAAGTCAGAAATCATCAAATACAGTTTCATGAAATCCAATTGCCAAGGCAGCTACAATGAATGATCAAACTCGAGGAATGCTTCAACTACCAATGCACAGCAAACATACTTGAAGGCTAGAGTGCGTAAGGTGGAAAATTATATGTGAAATGCAACTGGAACAGGACAATGCTATCAAAGTTGAACTCAATGGTCAGTGGGACTAATATGGCAACATAGCAAGCACCTGAATGCACAATGCAACTACAACCAAGTGATACAACAATGACTGATACAACCGACAGTGCAAGTTAATGACATGAGCATGCTACGAATCATATCAGTAGACATACATAAACAATGAATCCAACAATGCAACAAGCCACAAGGGTCAGACTAATGATCCATGTATTCGAGCTCAAGACAGTACAACCCAAATGCAAACTGCAAATACATGGGGGATGTGACAATATAATATGAACCAAATAATGCAACTATAACTTCATGCTAAAAGAAACTGGGCCAAATGCTATCGTAAGTACAAAACCCAAAATCAAGTAGCAGTTTTGATCCAAAAACTGAGGCAGTGAAACCATAGGCAATGTACAAATGAAGACTACAAGTCAAGTGCCATTGAACCATATATAAGAAATGCAAAATTGACAAATGCAAATACTACACGCTGGACAGCATGTCAGAGAAGCAAGTGTCGCCCAAACAAACGAAACAGTGCAAGCATTCAAGTACAGGATCGAATGCAACCAGTTGATATAAGTACTAAGCAGTATCGAAATGCTTACAAGCTCAAAATCATGGAACAGCAATTTAACACTTTTATCAAAGCCAAAGTCAGGTGGTGAAAAACAAGTTGAAGCAGAAAACAAGTATTACCACCAAACCATAAACACAACCGCAAATCTCGGAAACGAACAAGACAGAAAAATCACAGTCCTTCAAAGATAATCAAGGTGTCAAGCAACTTCAAAATTGAAGCCGTGGAAATCTAGTAATAAATCAAATATACCCATATGAACAAGTCATAGATCATCTAAAACATTCAATCAAAATCATACGACCGAGATAAGGCAATTGACGAGTTCAAATTAATTCCAGACGAACGAGAATCAAGATCTCGAAACAAATATAACAGAAGGCTGAATTAGATGTGAGTGAAAATATCACTCACCTTTTGTTGAACCCAAATTGAAGCAGCCGAGCAAAACTCTACAAGACGAACGATCGACAACTCAAACACGCAAATATCCTCTAATCGATCAACATAGGCGGTGCTTCGAAGATTTCTCAAAAGCCCTAATTTAACAGCACGGAACGAACGAGAACTGAAAGCCACCATTTTCACAAAGGAAAAAGAGCCGAAGCACAGAGGAACGAATGAAGCCGAGAGCCCACGAGAGCTGCCATTTTTTCTTTCTTTTGTTTAGGTTAGGGTTGATGATGGAAAATGAATGGGTCGGGGAATTGAACGACATTGATAACCATCTCGGCAACAAAATAAAACATGGGCTAGATTCAATTGAAAGCCCACAAAATTCCTTAACCAATCAATAAAAGAATTTTAACCGATTACAAACTCCCGACAACAATTAGCTATCAACAATAATCGTCCGATGACGATAATTAATGGTTATAAAACTCCGGGTTGTTACAGACTCCCCTCCTTATAAAAATTGCATCCCCGCAATTTTCATAATTAAAGTCATCTATAACATTTGTTTTTCTAACATAAACTGGTTACGCTAGAAAATGAAGATCGAGAATCCAAACGCCAAAGAAATCTTTTAATTTCATAAAAGAAATTCACAAATTCTCAACAAAATATAATTATCAAATAGATAATCAGAAAACAGCAGAACTGAATTAATACAATTACCGGCGATATTCAATTATCAATTAGATAATTAGAATACATAAATCACAAAACAACAATGTCTAATTTTCAATACGATAATTAGAAAACAGCAAAATCTAATTATCAACAAAGATAAATAGAAAATAGCAATTCAATATAATCAACATAATCTAGAATCAATTAGAGGATAGAAAATCTCATATCAATAAAATCAGCAATCAAAAAATATCTAATTATCAAAAACGATAATCAAAAATCAACAATTATCTAATTATCACAAACGATAATTAGAACTCAAATCAACAAATATCTAATTATCAAAAACGGTAATCAGAAATCTCAAATATCTAATTATCAAAAACGATAATCAGAAAACATCAGGAAATCAGAAATCTCAAATCATCAAATATCCGATTATCAAAAACATTAATCAGAAATCAACAAATATCTAATTATCAAAAATGATAATCAGAAATCACAAATCAACAAATATCTAATTATCAAAAACGATAATCTGAAATCTCAAATCAACAAATATCCAATTATCAAAAATGATAATCAGAAATCTTAAATCAACAAATATCTAATTATCAAAAACGATAATCAGAAATCACAAATCAACAAATATCTAATTATCAAAAACGATAATCAGAAATCTCAAATCAACAAATATCCGATTATCAAAAACAATAATCAGAAATAAACAAATATCTAATTATCAAAAACGATAATAAGAAATCTCAAATCAACAAATATCTAATTATCAAAAACAATAATCAGAAACAACAAATATCTGATTATCAAAAACGATAATCAGAAACAACAAATATCTGATTATCAAAAACGATAATCAGAAACATCAGATAATCAGAAATCTCAAATCAACAAAAATCCGATTATCAAAAGCGATAATCAGAAATCTCAAATCAACAAATATCTAATTATCAAAAACGATAATCAGAAATCACAAATCAACAAATATCTAATTATCAAAATCGATAATCAGAAATCTCAAATCAACAAATATTCGATTATCAAAAACGATAATCAGAAATCAACAAATATCTAATTATCAAAAACGATAATCAGAAATCTCAAATCAACAAATATCTAATTATCAAAAACAATAATCAGAAACAACAAATATCTGATTATCAAAAACGATAATCAGAAACAACAAATATCCGATTATCAAAAACGATAATCAGAAACATCAGATAATAAGAAATCTCAAATCAACAAATATCCGATTATCAAAAACGATAATCAGAAATCACAAATATCTTATTATAAAAAACGATAATCAGAAACAACAAATATCCAATTATCAAAAACGATAATCAGAAACATCAGATAATCAAAAATCTCAAATCAATAAATATCCGATTATCAAAAATGATAATCAGAAATCAACAAATATCTAATTATCAAAAACGATAATTAGAAACAACAAATATCTGATTATCAAAAACGATAATCAGAAACAACAAATATCTAATTACCTGTAGATAATTGGAAACAACAAATATCTAGAAATCAATTAAGATGACTAGAAAATCAACATAAAAGGTTGGATCGATCCCATCAGATGGCGAGTTTTAGCTACGCCGCACGTGCATCAACAAATGGCCTAAGCCTACCAAGTACTATATTTTTGGCGCCCAACAAATGACCCGAAGGTCCAACAAATGACCCGAAGGTCTAGTACTGGTATTGACCCGAAGGTCCAACATAGTGGCTCGAAAGCACACAAAATCATCAAAATCATCAAAACAGCAAATATTTCAATTAACGAGTCCGGAATTAACCGAAATAGCAAACGCACATGTCCCATACCATGAGTTTTACTAAATCGTTTGATTCTCTTCATCGTTTCCTTGAAAGTGCAAAATTGTGTATTTTGTAAAAAATACATTTTACATTCTCAAACGGACAAGTCCAGAATTAAGCGAATCAGTAAAAGTAAGGGTTCATAGTCCTCGATTTTGCTGAATCGTTTAAATCGCTTCCTCATTCTTTTGAAAGCGCAAACTGTAAAAATTTTGTATTTAACATTTTACGTTCTCAAACGGACAAGTCCGGAATTAAGCGAAACATTAAAAGTGAGGGTTCATAGTCCTCAATTCTGCTGAAGCGTTTAAATCGCTTCCTCATTCTTTTGAAAGCGTAAACTGTAAAAAATTTAAAACAATTTTCAGAACACGTTATTAAACAGCAACCTCAGTAGCAATTTCGAAAAGGAAATTGCACTTCCCAAAACATCGTAAAACGAATCTCAAAATCAGCATTACGGAATAACCGCTTGAAAATCCACTTTAAAATTTGACGGTTACTGAAGCCAAAGCGACAGTAATTTTAATACGTCAAAATCTCATCAAAATAATTCACATCAAAATGTAACACCAGTGAATTTTCATTCAAAAAGTGTCAACAAAACACTGTGCTTCAAAAATTTAGCACCGATGTAAAAATCCCGTTATAGAATAACGGCAACAGAATACATTTAAACCAAACACCGGTTCAACGTAAAATTAATGCAGTAACGTGCAACTCAAATTTGCACGTATACTACCAAATGAACCCAGAAATCATTCGAATGTATCTTCAATGAAGATAATTCAAAACAGCAAAAATCTCAACAAAAATCACATAACTGCAATTGCTTTGAATCCTCAAATCGGATTCGAAATTTTCAAATAAACAACATAAACCCAGCTATGTAAACAATAAATGAAATTTATTTCAATTTCATATTTTGATTTTTAAATCAAAAAGGTTATCAACTGTATTCAGCGAAGACAGTCTCACTATTTCCGCTGCACACTCTGATAAACGGAACACAAATTACTTAATCAACAAAACACAATTTCACTTTTTTTTAAATAAAGATATTTAAAAATTTCATCATAATTTCAAAACTTTAGTTTTTGACTCAAAGCACAAATAAAACATCAACAATTAGTTGTAACACATGTTCCATCTAAGTTATGTTTTATATTATGTCCATAGACCCCAAGCTTTGATACCAACTGTAACGCCCCACCTCTATGCTCACAATAACAAAGAGTATTAAAAGAAATACTATCTATTATTACGAAGAATAAGGCTGGATAGGAGCGGCCATCCGTAGTTGGGCCTTACACTAGTATTGGTTACCTCGATAGGAGTGGTATATATTTTTATTTTTCATCTCTTATTTATTTACTCCCATCGACATACCCAATTCCAGTATAAAACGAACTACGATGGTTCATAATAGTTTAGGACAATATATATAATAATAACACAGATAATAAAAATGCGGAACACAGATAATAAAAGTCTCGTATATATATATAACTGATGTCAGTTATAATACATTTGACACAATACATATGATACAACTACAACTGTCGACTCTGGAAGTTACATATACAAGTACATTATTGACAATAATATATATGGATACATATCATCCTATATTATGACACAACTACTCCAAAAGATATGAAGAGACTTCATAGCTCAAGAAGCAACCCAAAGCAAGATATCAACAACCTGAAATAACTCGGTCTGACCCGAGTATTAAATTCAAAAGAAAATAATACACGGGTTAGTCTAATTCAAACTCAGTTATTAATGCACAGAAGCAGTAATAATTAAATAATCAATAGACGACAGTCACAGAAATCTCGTATATCCAACTCTTCGATAAGAGAATCGGATAACGGCAGATATAACACTAAACAGTGTGAAACAACAAATCGGCAAATTCAAATCATCAACAAAGATAAATAAAAGATTATCAATGAAGATAAATTTAGAAAACAACAGAATTGTCTAAACGACAATTAACAACAAAATAATCAATACTGTTTGGCTGTAGTACACGCTCGAGTGCACTGCCTCGCCACTACAGTGATGAAATTCACAAAAGCTCCATGAATCAGAAACAAATGGCATCAAATCAAATCAAGATGAACTAAATGGAACTGCGACAGCATCCATCCAATAACCATCAAATGAACGAAGTGCTCACGAATGCACAATGAAAACTCCCAATCGAGCACGAGGTCAAACCCGAGCATTTAAAGATGGGTTCAACTCAGGTGAAATTTCCAAAAAAGGCAAACCCAAATGTACAAGTATAAACCCAATACAATCAGAAATGGGCTTAAAGCAAAACCAGACAGCATGTAAAAGTCAAGCTACAAAATGAGCACGACCAGTGAACAATCAGATGACATGTAACCATCAAGATGAACCAGTAACTTCATAGGCAACTACATAAGTAAACAAAAGTGGAACAGTGATGTACACAGGCCAGTTGTACAGGCTACGACTTCGAGCATGCGAACAGGAAAACCAAAACAATGCCTAACTCAAAGGGACATAGCAAAATGCACAAAGGCATAGCAACTGCACCAAGACCAACCAAGACTACAATGTACACAAGTGGATGAGTACATATGGTGTCAGTTGCGACCTAAGTATGCACACATGAAGTAATGAACCAAACAGGCTGCAGAGAAAAATTCAATGGCCGCAGTCATGAAACAACAAGTAATGTCGAACAATGTCGAAAGTCAACAAATTCAACATCGTAAAACCAAGTGAAAGCCGAAGCCATCAAAATTCATGAAATCAGAGAATGAAGTCAGAAATCATCAAATACAGTTTCATGAAATCCAATTGCCAAGGCAGCTACAATGAATGATCAAACTCGAGGAATGCTTCAACTACCAATGCACAGCAAACATACTTGAAGGCTAGAGTGCGTAAGGTGGAAAATTATATGTGAAATGCAACTGGAACAAGACAATGCTATCAAAGTTGAACTCAATGGTCAGTGGGACTAATATGGCAACATAGCAAGCACCTGAATGCACAGTGCAACTACAACCAAGTGATACAACAATGACTGATACAACCGACAGTGCAAGTTAATGACATGAGCATGCTACGAATCATATCAGTAGACATACATAAACAATGAATCCAACAATGCAACAAGCCACAAGGGTCAGACTAATGATCCATGTATTCGAGCTCAAGACGGTACAACCCAAATGCAAACTGCAAATACATGGGGGATGTGACAATATAATATGAAACAAAGAATGCAACTATAACTTCATGCTAAAAGAAACTGGGCCAAATGCCATCGTAAGTACAAAACCCAAAATCAAGTAGCAGTTTTGATCCAAAAACAGAGGCAGTGAAACCATAGGCAATGTACAAATGAAGACTACAAGTCAAGTGCCAGTGAACCATATATAAGAAATGAAAAATTGACAAATGCAAATACTACACGCTGGACAGCATGTCAGAGAAGCAAGTGTCGCCCAAACAAACGAAACAGTGCAAGCATTCAAGTACAGGATCGAATGCAACCAGTCGATATAAGTACTAAGCAGTATCGAAATGCTTACAAGCTCAAAATCATGGAACAGCAATTTAACACTTTTATCAAAGCCAAAGTCAGGTGGTGAAAAACAAGTTGAAGCAGAAAACAAGTATTACCACCAAACCATAAACACAACCGCAAATCTCGGAAACGAACAAGTCAGAAAAATCACAGTCCTTCAAAGATAATCAAGGTGTCAAGCAACTTTAAAATTGAAGCCGTGGAAATCTAGTAATAAATCAAATATACCCATATGAACAAGTCAGAGATCATCTAAAAGATTCAATCAAAATCATACGACCGAGATAAGGCAATTGACGAGTTCAAATTAATTCCAGACGAACGAGAATCAAGATCTCGAAACAAATATAACAGAAGGCTGAATTAGATGTGAGTGAAAATATCACTCACCTTTTGTTGAACCCAAATTGAAGCAGCCGAGCAAAGCTCTACAAGACGAACGATCGACAACTCAAACACGCAAATATCCTCTATCGATCAACATAGGCGGTGCTTCGAAGATTTCTCAAAAGCCCTAATTTACCAGCACGGAACGAACGAGAACAGGAAGCCACCATTTTCACAAAGGAAAAAGAGCCGGAGCATAGAGGAACGAATGAAGACGAGAGCCCACGAGAGCCACCATTTTTTCTTTCTTTTGTTTAGGTTAGGGTTGACGATGAAAAATGAATGGGTCGGGGAATTGAATGACATTGATAACCATCTCGGTAACAAAATAAAACATAGGCTAGATTCAATTGAAAGCTCACAACATTCCTTAAACAATCAATAAAAGAATTTTAACCGATTACAAACTCCCGATAACAATTAGCTATCAACAATAATCGTCCGATGACGATAATTAATGGTTATAAAACTCCGGGTTGTTACAGTGCTACTCCTAAGGTCCTCTAAAGTCCAAGATGAAAGCTCTCAACAAATCCTCCAAGTTCTCATTCATTCCTTCTGTTTGTCCATCGGTCCTTAGTCGGTAAGCGATGCTTCGATTTAGCGAAGTTCCTAAAGCTACTAGCAAACCCCTCCAAATTTGCTAGTAAATTAAGGATCCCTATTACTAATGATGCAGAGCGTAACTCCATAAAACTGTGTTGGAGTGTTGCGGTTCTACTACTTCTAATGGAAAATTTCTGCCACCTTCTTCTTAATCCTTGATCAAAAAGAAATTCCATTCTTATTCCTATACATTTCTCTTTTCCTTGCATGGTGGCATTTAATGAGCTAAATCCTTTATGTTTCCCAAAATCTAAAGTTTTGAGATTGAAACATTTACTCATTTTAAGCTGCTAACATAATTTCCTCATTAACTTCTAGTTTTATCTATGATCTATCGCTAATTAAGTGTTCCCATAAAATTTCCTTATTTACTTTGCTTTCCAACATATATCAAGTGGTTTAAATCCCATTCATAAAGGCTACAGAGGAATAAAACAAGAATATATCTTATACCACATCATCCACTTTTCTAATAACTAAGGAAGACAACTAGCGACTATAATCCAAGAACTCCAAAAGAAAATTTTACTGGAATTTGCCATTTATTATCAGTTAATATAAATGGTGTTGAGGTCCTACCACTCATTTCTAAATTAAGATGTTATCTTTAATATTTCATTCCATTCCTACCCATTTTCTTAATTTCCTCTTCTTTTTTCGGTCTTTAATAAATGTGGTCCATTTATTGGTTCAATTAATACCCATAGTAGTTGATCATTATTGTCAAAACTGGACCATCTCTAATTAATCCTTCTTTAATCTTTTTAACCTTCTTCAGGTTTCCAAAATCCATTCATTATTCAAATTTCTTTTTTTCCACAAATGCAATATCAAGTTTCCTTAATCAGTCCCCTTTAGATTACTTTTCCTCTCATTAATTACAAATTTATTTCCCATTAGATTTGTAATTAACATCCATAAATCATAACCCCTCAATTACTCACGAATATACGTAGTTGTAATCTATGCTATCTATATATATATTCTAGTCGTTTAGCGTAGCTGTACGATATCTATATCTAACACTACTTATACAACTAGAATACTCATTTCCATATTTTAATTCATCGAAGTTATCCTTCCAAAAAGATTACTTTCATAAATTATCCATAATTAAGATTTTTTTGCTTTGTTTGAAATTACAAGAAATAATTTCTTTTCTTGTTATTGAAATAGATAGTATAAACTATGGAAAGGAATATTCATCTCTTACACATCTCTTTCCTTTTTAGTGTATTCCTTGCTACTTCAAACAATGCACGTTTACATGTATTTTGGAGTTGGATAATTTATGGAAATTACGTGGAAATTTCTCCACAATTAAAATATAGAAATTCGTATTCTATGGGCAACCTAACTCACAACCCAATTATAGATCTGGAATATCTTTACACTTTACCAACTTCTTCAAATAGAGGTTTGAGACCGACTTCAACTTTCCAGATCAGGTTGTACATTCTATTTTTAGTTTACTCATATCCTAAAAAAAAATTTAGTCTATCCCACCTAGGCCATGATCCGTATCTACTCCATAACATTTTTATAAAATTATAACTTTCGCACACAAAATAAAATATCTTCATACAAATAAACTTATTTTAAAAAAATAAGCATTTATTACTTCATTTCTTGCAGTCTTTAAAACATGAAGTATCAAATTCAATATCTCCATCTTTGGAAATTTAAACTTTAATAAAAATCCTTATCAAAGATTCAAAATTCCTTTGTTTCTAAATAGGAATAGAATAATCTGCCTTTTTAAAACTTTATTTACCAAAACCTTTTCTTTAAAAGTTAGACTTTCTAATTTATAGAATTCAAAATTCTCTTGGTTTTTCAAAAAGGAACTTACGAAAAACTATCATTTTCATTAGCTTACTAAAATAAGGATTTACTCCTTTTTTTAAATAGGAATTTTAACACAGAAGATTCAAGACTTAATTATCTTCCCAAAATAAAATGTCAAACCATTTTTGTTTCAAAGAAGTTTCTAGCTACAAGAATTATCGTTTACAAAATAGTAAAATTTTCACAATCATCATTTCAAAATAATAGTTATTTCTTTCTAAAACATACAATAATAATTATTAGCTTATTACTCAAATTATACTATTATTTGATGAAATATAGCTCGTAACTTTGCTAAAAAACTCTTAAAATCTCTTGCAACACTTTTCTTTATCAAATCCAATATTATTATTATTCAAATAAATTTTGTATTCAAATTAGGACAAACATATAAAATTCTCAGCTTTACATAAATGCTTCTCCTTATACAAAAACATCTAACTTATTTATCAATCATCATTTAAATCCAATCAGTGGTCAAAGATACCTTTCATAACTTTATATGATAGAAAAATAGATGGAGTAGACAACTTCTATCTTAGTCTATTACTCTTTCTATACTATCAGACATTCCTTTCTTTCTATCCCAAAATATGTGTTATTTCTATCTATAAATCCGTAAAAAGAGTTCTAATGACAGAACCTTTGGTTCATAAACAAGGAAAAAAATAGAAGGGTCAAAGAACCAAAAATTGAAATCTTTTTAAAAAGGTTTACAAATGAAAACTTTTCAATGCATTAATTTACAATTAAAACCATCCACCATTTTTTCTTAAAGAAATTCATCGCTTCTTAAAATTGCATTCCTTTCCAAACTTTTCCAAAACTAATGGTGGTATATTTCCAAAGTTGTCTAAAACCATAATTATATTTCTTAAAATTTCCAACTTGCACATCCTCCAAGAAATTATAAAGGCAAGAACTTTCAAATTTATTGCATAGGAAATATAACATAGAAAAATGGAAGAATACAAAACAAGGAATTTAGAAGCTTTCCAATTCAATCAAATTTTAAATTGAGAAGTTAATAAATGGAAACTTTTTTTATCAAAAAGTCACTAAATTTTTAAATTAAAATCACCTACCAAAAATGTTTCACCACCCTTTTTAAATTTACAACCACTTTTCAAACTTTTTACAAAACAAACGGAGGTATAATTTAAAAGTCATCTAAACTCACCTTTTTATCAAAAATTTCTTATAAGATTTTCATTTCAAAATCTTTTGGAAGGCTCTTTCAAAATTTTCAAGGCGTTTTCAAAGAAACATTTTTATCAAATTTTATCATAAAAGGTAAGGTTAAAATTTGTTCTTTCTTTTGAACTTTTGTACTCTACGCTTTAAAAATCTAATTTCCTCCTTGTGGTGATAAATGTATTCCTTCTTATAGAAGTTTGCTCCTTTCCTTACTTTCATATTTTATTAATACATAACACCTTCATTTATTACCTCCATAAATGTTAATTTGTCCTTATTAATTGTCAGCCTGACAGACGTTTCCTTAAGGTCATTTACTTCCTATCAAGGAGTCAATTACTATCGAGCTTCTAGGGTGCTTCCATAAATTGAGGTCATGCTCATCCTAGTTTGCTCCTAAAGATATGATCTCTACTCCACTGGTAGTCAGAGTATGAGTATAAATTATCTCTATTTATTCTTCCAACTCATAGTCGCCTCACCTATCCTTTTGGAATATGGTCGCAACTACTTCTATAGTCAAAATTTATAAAGTTAAGCGTAAATTCAAAAATAAGTGTACCTATATATAGTATGAGTTTCAAAAAAATCATTTCAAAAACCTTTTCAAAAATAACAAGTATGCCACTCATACGTATAGTATACTTACCCCGTTAATCGGGTAATTTATGGCTCTAATACTAAATGTAACAACCCACCCCAAAATAGGCCTAAATTTCGATCCGGAAAAGGCCTATCGAAACTTAGATCCATTCTAAGGTAAGCTATTAGTAGTAAAATGAAACAATATTGCAGAGACATAACTAAACTTTCAGAACTCACAATGGATGGAACAAAATATAATTGTAAAGTGTACCCATTTATTTCAAACCATAAAAATATCATAATACAAAATTCTATAAGAACCGTAACATAATATCCGTTACAACTATTATCTAAATATATGGGTACACATAAAAGCAAGCAATAATAACAAATACCACCACAAGCCAAGCTTCTCCATCTCTAAGCATCGTCACTGCCATCGCTCCATCCTTAACTTGTGTTGTAATGAGGAGGGAGTCGGAATAATAAGTGTTTGGTGAATAAAAACCTCGAGTCTTACCTTTTCAGTACTTGGGCAGTATATTTCAAAATAAGAATATATCTATGAACATAAAATCATTAAAATCATTTAATACTTATTTATAAGAAAAGGAGGTAGGTCCAACCACTTAATACCGTCCATTTCAGAAGTAAATCTCATATCCCAATCATACGTCATAAATAGCTAATAATGTAAGATACGGTACCCAAGCCACTTAATACTTCCTAATGGAAAATAGGTAGACCCTATCAATTAAGGCCTAATTCCAGAAGCGTGCTCCTCAATGGTACTATCTAGCTGACATCATATGGAATTTCATAAGCCACTTAATACTTCCAAATGAAAAATAGTCAAACCCCGTCATTTAAGGCCTATTTCGAGAAGCGGACCCCTGTAGAGATACCACCAAGCGTAACTCCATAGCTATTTAATTCTTCATTTGGGGAAAAAGGAGGTCCAACCACTTAATACCTCAAATCCTGAAGCAGGCCCTTTGTCTTTTGGCCCATACCTATAATGACGTCTTACATTAGTCCACTATTCGTAGGAACTGGTAGCCAGATTAGCTGGGCAAAACTAACTTCATGCCATTACATATATTTATCAGAATGGTATCTCACACCGATAAAAGTATACACAACTGCTGGTAGCCTCAAAGTGAAGGGCAGACTTCTGTCATGTAACTCTATTGACCTAGCATCTCTATGACTTAGCCATGAATCAATTCTTCTCCATACACACACACACAAACACACTCATCTCACCGTTTCATAACTAAGGCCTTATAAGGAATCTTTCTTATTACGCCTTAAAATAATAATTATGCTATATAAGAGTTTCCTCTTACTTTCACCTCAAAATTAATTACCATCCTAATGGGGAAAATAAATGTAAATAAATGCCTAATTAATTACGCCATATACACAATAGTTATATGATAATTACGTAGATAGAAATAAATAAATATCTGTGCTTAATAATTTCTAACTGCACGGATTTTACGCCTTAAATTAGCGTTTAACGTAAATTCCCTAACCAATTATTACTATAAGTCCTTTTCTTCAATTTCCCAAGATTTCATAAAATTCAAATGTCCAAAATAGGGAATAAATGTTCATAATCAAAACTGCAATAACAAACTTATAAATAAAATAGAAACTCAATTTATTACACTTATTAAATGGAATAACTTAAACAATAAGAATTACAACCTAAATCTCATATTCTATTCAAGTCCTCATTTTACAAAGAAATAGATATGAATAAGTGCTACAAACTACGAATAGAATTCGTAATCTAAATCCCTTATTTTATTGAATGATCACAATTTAACCCAAAGAAGAAGGAGAAGTGGAATAGACTATGAAATTATCAAAAATTGCATAAACGAAACAAATTCCACTAAATTAATGTAAATAATTGAGAATCTCAACATAAAATTTACATTTCGAAATAAAAAGGAATTTTGGGGGATTTGATCTATTATATTTTCAAAATCCCAAAATCCCTAAGGCGTATTGAAATCTAAAAGAAATACACTAAACGATTGCTGAAAAGAAATACTAAGGTTTCTACTCATAGATTGGCCTTAGCTTTACTCAAATGGATTTGTAGCCTTCCGATCTCTTCCAAATTCTCTCTATTTTGATACACACACACACACAATAGGAAATGGGTATATATATTCATTAGATTTAGAACAATTAGAGAAGAATATGAAAAGAATAGATTGGAGGAAGAAATAAGTTAAATCCTTACCTGAAATTTCTATGGAGTTTCTGAATCTTATTAGAGAGATAGCAATGGCCGAGTTTCGTCGTATTCCCCAAAATAACATGAATAATAGGATAAGGTTCTATTTATAGGAGCCGAAATGCAACAGAACTATAAGATGGAAGTAGGTAGGAAACAGGTAAATCTGGAGCGCATAACCGAATAAAACAGAACTTAAAACCCTAGCCGCCACCGGCAACTATTATTGCCAAGCGGTAGACCGCCCTTAGGTGACCGGTCGACCGCTATGGCCGACCGGTTGACCTATTCAGGTCGACCGCTCCCTTTATTCAAGGGGACGTTTATTTATTTCCATTGTTGTATTATGTTATTCTCTAATTAACTTTTTTATGTTAAATGTTAATTAAACGTTTACTTAGCCCCAAGATAATTTTCAAAATTTAAATCCTAAATTTGATTTCTCATTTAAATTTGAATTCAAACTAAATTAATTAATTTAGAAAACTTCAAACGCTCATAGCTTCTTTGTTCGAGCTCCGTTTTCAACATATTATGTATGGAAACAAATCAGAATTTCACCATGAACGCAATGGAATAACTTTCATGGTCAAATTCCAACTTTTGTAAAATTTCCATATTCAATCTTATCATATTTAATTCAATTTACTTTATTTATTTATGATTCATTTTATGGGGTGTTACAGAAGATGAACTCCCTATTGAATAGTGCTTCACTTCCAATAATTCCACTCAACCTAACTATAGTCACTCAATGGAAGCCATATCATGATTTGACTATAATCAAAGTGAAGCTTTCATATTAAAGATCCATAGTGTTGTTAAGTCGAGAGAACTGTGTAAATCAGTCACATTGATATTTTCCATTTGACCTTAGTTATATTAACCAAAAGAAACTATCGAGTCAGTCATTTCATAGTGATCTAATAACTATCAGTACTAACCCCTAGGTGCCCTCAGGAGTCATGCGTAATACACAATCCAATATTTGGAGAGCTTTATGCACTCTAGTATCAACGGATACATTGATATCCAGTCTTGATGCATCTTAACTAGGAACATTTAAAATGGTATACTTATTTTTATTGTGATAAATTACTCATGGTTACAACACTTTGTAATCACTACTACAAAACATACTATTTATAGATTTCTATCAAAAATACTTTTAATTTAATTAATTAATTAATATAACATATTATATCAAGTATATAATAGAAAGAAACCACCTTTATTTCGAACAACATTGGTCCATGAGTTAGATATATGTAGAAAATTACATAATTTCCCCTAGGTCATACCCCTAACTGTATCAATCTCCCACTTGCACTTGGGGTCAATTATGGAATCTTATTCCAACTTCTCCAATCAGTTTCCTTAAAACCAATTGGGTTAGTTCCTTAATGAATGGGTATGCTATTGTGTTTAAATTATCTCCTCTGTCAATTAACTCTCTCCGACGCTAATAAATTACCTTTATCATGTGGAACAATTCGAAGTATGTCTCTCGACTTCAACTGAGCTCTAAGTTATGTTATAAACTATATAGTGACAATGTTGTCATATATCAATTTCATGGGATTTTTAACATTTGGAATCACCTTTAGCTCAGTTATAAATTTGTGCGTTTATATTTATGTACATTGTTTTATTGCGGCACTATCCAAGGCAATGTACTTAGCCTTTTCATTGAATCAGCCACCTTCTTTGATTTGGAACATTCCAAATTAAAGATTTTAACTTGAAATTATTATTAACATATTATACTTAATATCTTATGGAAGTTTGAGTCTGAACACTCCTTCATAAGGAGTACGTTGTTTCTTTAAACAATTCTCTAGTATTTCAAAAATACACAAGAACGCCTCAATCAACCATTTAGTGATATCTGTTTGGATTTTGACATTAGTTTTATGTATCAAATACATAAAAAAATCATGATATAATGGAGAATATGACATGTATGATAATTCCTATTACCAATGCAAAAGGAATCCATCTTACATGTTCTGTATCAAACATTTTAATAATGTGTCATTGCATATCGTTTGGGACATTCCCAATATCTTTTATACTTACTTTTATACTTACAATAAAAGACATCAACTACAAATCCAATGTCGAGTATTAAAAAACAAAAGCTGATTTTAGCATAAGTATATCGTTAACAATCGATAGTGTATTTTTTACTTATGGTTTAGAACTATTTATGTACCATTTAACATTCTTTCTTATGAGCACATGCTTCTTCTGCATTTTGATTGACAGTCAAACTATTTGATATTTCTATCAAAACACTTGTTCAATTTTGATGCGTGTTGAATGACACTTTCATATCCGTTCTTGGATCATATCCGGAAACTTACAAACCCAAATATCGCTTCCACTAACTTTGAGACACTTTGGTCATTATATGCAAACAGTCTATTCTAAATCATTATTCAGAAATTTCCATTTCAACACATACGTACCAAACACAAAGCCATACTAAGCAATAATTTTGTGAGTAAATCTGAATCAATTTGAGCGCATCAAATTGTGAATTTGTTATGTTAATTTCAATAATTGAAATTTATTGTATTATTCTTAACAATGTGGCTCATTATGTTCCAACTGCATTTGTCTTTCTTTTAAAGAAATATTTGAGGCCAATGTATCATATCCCTTTGAGTGCAACTATCAAAATCATATTTTTATACTGTACTTGAAATCCATTTTGGATTAGTGTATTGTACCATATCATAGAGTCAATACTCTTAATGGTTTAATTAAACAACCGAGGATTATTCATTCTTAGCATCGATAAGAAAATCATAGTTTCTCTTTGTACAAGAATACTCATTAGACATTCTATGTGATGTGTTTATTTAGGATAGGTTAATTCTATTTCATCCCATGTAATCAGTTTCATCTTTGAATCATATCTAAATCTATTTTAATATCAATAATTTCTCAAAGAAATTCCTTCGTTGTGAGGTTGTTATTTCTTGAAATAACAATTGTTTCTTAGTGCAATGGAATATGCAATCATGAATATTTTACGAACTGCATTACATAAAAATGATTTTTCATTAGTTCACAATATATTTATGTTCGCAGGATAAATTAATCATCCAATGACTATTGTACCCAAACTTCTTTTTGGGCGATTCATACAAGGTTCCTCAAGAACAATTATTACGTGCAACTTTTGACTTGCACAACTTGCCAACTCCTTAGCCTAGGATATGTTGGGTTTCTTACAAACCCTTATCTTGTATGATTTTGTAAACTATTATTTAGATGAAATAATATTAACCTAGTGTACTACTCTTAAGTACATGACCTTATAGAAAGAAGTTAACTCAACTTCACTCATAATTAATCGTACTTTATCCAACAAAGCTTAACTACTCCTTATCAATACATCATTATATATTATAAGGAGAAGTTAATGTTGAGAATGAATCTTTATTCATTTTAGGTTTGTTTGGAACTCTTTCAAATATACTTACTCACATGATCAAATTGAATCAATTCTTCTACATGTTATATTATTTACTTTCATTTTATATTCAATGAGCTTATCATAAACTTACACATGTGTATCAAATATACACATTCATTTTTGTGATAATTCATCGGTGAATATGATGAAATATGTAGAACTGTTTTGCTATTAATAGACTTTCGATTGCATACATCTAATGTATCAATCCTAAGAGTTAATTAACTCTTATGATGCTTGCAGTACATGGGTGCATAGCTCTTAATTGTTTGAGATATAATTAATCAGTATCGTATGATTCATTATCAAATAATAAAAATTATTTCTCAAAACTATTAAGTTTATAATTCCAAAAAAATTATAAATAATTTTAGATACTTCAGTATTTTCCAATGCACCACTTTTGTTTTAAAAAAATACCACAATATAGTTTTATTTCATAACGAATATTCATAATACTCACATTGAAATATAACTATCTATTCTAAAGTCGAGACCGAAAAATAGTCATTATTTCATAAATAATGTTTGATATATTTTATGAAAATAAGTTTCATAACTTGATGCAATCAAGCTATATGCCATGCTCCCACTATTTCTACCATTATTATAATAGAATACTAAATTCGTATGTCCATTATTCACTTAATATAAATTATTTATTTTATATACCACAACTAGTTTACAGTGGAGAGTTCTTTGATCAAATATCTTGAACTCAAAGAAATAAATCTTATAGAAAACAATATTCTATATGAAAATACATTTCAAAATAGAAATTATATTTCTTATTATAATATTAAGTATCAATTATTATTTTACAATTCTTGTTTTCGATGCTCCTTTTTGAAATAAAAGTGGTCATTTACTCTTTTCATCACAACTGCACCTTAAATCACATATATTCTTGTACATTCGTTATTCTTTCTGAATAGTCGAACAAATCAAAATAATATCCTTACTATAACATTATAATGAACTCTTTACAAAAGCACACTCGATCATCCTTAACATTTAAGGTCATCAAATATGTTGCTTCTTAAATAAACCGATCAAACTGACTTTTTAGTGATCGAGTTCTTAGATCTATATTGTAGTTTTGGTTTTATGTTACATTTAACACAATACAATCCATTTGTAGTCAATCAAATTGAATACTCGATCTTACAGTTCTATTTATTGGCCTATTTCAAATGAACTAATTTCATCGAAACATCATACATTATGAACTATGACCGTTCCCCATATAACACTTATATGCAATAATATATGGATCAAATATCCATAGCCTTGTATTGCTTTTAGATTTCAAAACTCATTGAATGCAATACACGGTCTCAACCAAATAAACAAGTAAGAGACCAAATTACGAATGTACTATGTAGTTGTAAAATTAGGTACTTGTGTGGGTATAGAAAACATTAACATGCAAGAAGTATTTAATAATAAGAGTGTGTGTGTGTGTGTGTTATTTTATTTGTGTAATGACCCGCCTTTTTGGACGGTTTAAATCGACAATAAACCACACATGTCTAACTTAAACCATTCAAAAGGGAAAATTTTCAATGGGGTAAATAAGAAAATAAGAGAAAAGAAGGAAAATAAAACACGGAATCTTGCAGCGGAATGACAAAATATAATAATCAAATAAATAGTTCATGAAGCAGTTTTACAATATACATTTGATTATACAATTTTTACAACAAAATCAAAGTACAATCAACAAACATACCAAAATAATGCAGCGGAATAATAGTAGTAAATATGGTCTAACAAATTCCATCTTCATCTTCAAGGAATAATGTCTTCAACACTGAAATACTCAGGCTGACCCGAGCGTAATGAAAAGACAAAACACTCGAGTCAAAACTAAAAGTTCTTATGTAAGTTAAATCAATGACAAGTAAATATGAGTGTAATAGCTTCAGAGATGTTACAGGATTTTACATCTCCTATCAAGTGTACAACGTGAGTGTAATAACTTAAGAGATGTTACGGGATTTTCCATCTCCCAAGGATCCGTTAAACTATCTATATGTAGTAAAGTACGCTATATTTGTAGTGACTATTAGTAATGTAAAGTATTAAAATAGCGTTAAGGCTTTACATTGATCCCCCTTAACACATTTTTAAGCAGGTAGTCTATGCAGGTCCTGTAACGCAACCAGTAACATCGGTAGCCAGTGAGTCCCCTATAGGTACTATACTAAAACAAAATCGTAGTGGTCGCGAATAAGGATAAAGAGTATGACAAGGCACGCGAGGCGATGCCCAAGGTAGGATACTACTGTTTTGCGTTTCCTGACTGGTGGTAACCCCTAATGGCCCACTGCGAACATCCATCCCATAATCAAATCAAGGTGCACCAATCAAGTCAAAATCAATATAGTAATATGAAGAACAGATGTCGCTAGAGGTAGCTAGCCTCATTAGTCAGGTATGGCTTCTGTTTTAGTGATTTTAAATTGACACAAGTGTCGGGGCCATCCATCATCGTTCTTTTTCTTCAAATCCAGCAAACGCCGCCAATTCAACCTCTACATTCTATATAACATCCACGACGTACACAGTTGTTAAAGTGGTTCCGGTATTGACAGAGAGTATGCCAATGTTCGACCCCGATCTCTTTAACAACCAAACGTCATTTTTCACACTGGTTGGTTCTTTTACAGTTTAAGAACAAGTCATATTTCATATCAAAATATCATATTCACTTCAAAATCATTTCGAATTCAAGACAGGTTATACCTTCATATCAAAGCATTTGTATTTAAATCAATGATTTAAATCTAAATAATTCCCCTCTAAAATAGTTTGAATATTGAAATGGTTTTGAATAATTAAAATAGTTTGAATATTAAAAATAGTTTGGATAATTAAAATAGTTTTAATATTTAAAAATAGTTTGGAATAACAGGAATAGTTTAAAGATTGGAAATAGTTTGAATATAAAATAGATTTTAATATTGAAAATAGTTTGGATAAATAGTTTATATATTAAAATAATTTATATTAAAACTGTTTCTTCCTTTTCAAAACTATTTGAACTCATGTTCCCATTTCAAATCACAACAAATTCCACTTTTCAACTTCCAATTTCAAGTCAACTTCATATTCAAATTCCGATTTACATCAACCACAATTCAAAACAATTTCAAACTTTACATTAAATTCAATTTAAACAGTTCTATTCAAATGGCTGAAAATTTCAATTTAATTTCTAATTTTTTAAACAATTTAGTTTAAATCCACTTCATATCCAAAACATTGAATTAACAATTTAACCCACTTTTATTAAAGTAAATTCAATGTTTAAATTTAAACCTTTAAATAATTCACTTTTAATAAATTCCGTCATATTCCAATTTCCACTTTAAGATTTCAAATTCAATTCTTAACAATTTCATTTAAACAATTTCAATTTCAACATTTCAAAGCTCGAATTTAGAAATAATTTAATTCATATAAATCCAATTTTTTTTAAACCAATATCATTTCAAACCAATTTAAATTAAAGATTTTAAAACCATTTAATTTAACTAATTCGGTGTCCGTATATAATTTTCTACCCTATGGCCAAGTGATTAGTTAATTCAATTTTTATTACATAAATGGATATATATCATTTCAATCCATAACTAAATGACATAGGTATATATCATTTCAACCTATTTCTTAGTTCATTTCAGATAATATAAATGATAATTTATATAATGTCAAATAATAAATTGGGAAATAATAGAGATATATCCAAAATAAATAAACAACCATACATCCAAAATCAATCAATATCATACAATAACAAACAACATCCAAATCAACCAACATATCAACACAGTTACTAATTATCAATTGGAGGTGTTTAACTAGTAATTAATTTCAATAATTAACTTAAATATCAATTTAATTCAATATAAAATTCAATTTAATTTAAATGACAATTCAAACTACCAAACAACAACCAATAAAATTCTTATCATTTCATAAATTTAATTTAACTAACATAAGAAGATTCAGTATTGCCTAAGTGGGTTATATCACTCACCTTTAATTAATAGCCGATTAAAAATCCAATAGCCCAAAATTCCAACAGTCTCCAAATTCAACCAAACAAGTTTCATATTGTCTAGAATTTCGATATGAACCCAATGGAAGAAACCGTACGTGAATCTGAGTTCATATGCAAAAGTTATTAACGTTAGAAGATAAACTTTTAAATATAAATTAAATAAAAAAACTAGGGGCATTAATGTAATTAGCTAATCACCTTCCAACCCTCGTTTATCGCACCGAACCTAAACAACAACCACAACCGCCATGTCTTTGCTCCAAACGCTGCCGCGTCCATCACCTTCGACCAGATCCAACCTCACCATCACGCTCGCACCTCCGCCCCCACCCCCCACTGCCCACGCGCATGACCACCAGGCGCCGCTATGTGGAAACCGCCGCCGCCACCTATGTTCACTAGATCTGGCGAATCCAAGCCTCCTGGGCATGATCGGAGACCACGGATGCACTGCTCGTCCCCCTCTACATGCCAGTGCTTCCCGGTCATCGATTGGTCGACGATCCACCATCGAATCGAAACCCTAAAATAGATGGCCGAGAATCTTTCATCAATTTCTGGACATTCGTCGAGAGCTTCGCGATATATATGATATGATAGGGTTTGAGCAGTTTGAATTTTTGGAGTTTGATTTGAAATCAGTAATTAGGGTTTTGGCTAATCTCCATTGAGAAGGAGCGGATAAGAACTGAAATTGTACGTACATAAAATATAATAGAAGGCTGCTAAGGTTTATCACAACATATATATAGACAAAGATGAAACAAGAATGGAAAGAACAAATCGATTGGCCTACACGATAACAAAGACTCGAAAAGCCCGTTTCATTCTCGAAACGAAAATAGTTCATTCTATATATTGAAATATAGGTTTTCAATATTTTTAAACTCAATGAAACTAATTTCAAACCCTAATTCTATTGTATATAGAAGTTAGCTTTTAAAATCGAATTATTTTAATTAAATTCCTTTAATTGATTTCTACGCGTTTCGAGCTCGCACGTTCAAGCGATAAGTCCGATCCCTACGAAACTTGAAATCTTATAATAATTCACTATTACGGATCCGATGAAACTGGTTTCGTCGAAATCCAAGGCAGTGCCCGAAAGACTAATTTTACACGTTAATAAAAACAGTCTATTTTAAGAATCAATTTAATTGCTCTTAAATTCTAAATTAAATGTTTTCTATCATCATTCTTGATTAAAAAGGAATTAACAATCTTTTAAAATACAATTTTCCATGTTAAATCCAAGATTTAAATTATAAATTAATTTCAACATTAAATTACAATAGTAATAAAATCTTAGCTTATTATAATTTATATTCCAGATAATTTCTTTTATTTTGATTTAAATTCTTATTATTAAATCAAAAAATACCTTATGTGTTAATTAAACATAAATTTCCATTTTATTACACTCATCGCTCAACAGTTAACGTCTTTGCTCATTTAATTGAAATATTTAATTACATTAAATTTCATTGATTTCCAAATTAATTTTAAATTGATTAAATAATAAGATGATAATTAAAACAATATTTACATTTAAGTAATTTAATCGCATTTGTCAATTTATTGTTTAAAACAAAGGTTAATAAATTTACGTACAAAATAATTGATTTCATATTCTATATTAAAAACTAATTCCAATTAAATAGCATATAATTTCACCATTTAATCCATCATTTATTTTATTCATTATTAAACTAACAATTGATTGAAATTACATTAAAACAATTGTCAATTACCTTCAATCAATATTACTAAATTATATTCTAATAATTTTTTCGTTTATAAATCATAAATTTTAATTTATGACAATATTAAATTCCAAATTCTTATTTAATTTAATATTTTTAATTATAAAAAATATGGGTCATTACAACTTGCCAATCTTCAACTCAATTCTTTTGTATATCTTAACAAGGCTTATTATATTATTATATGTTGAACATATGTTCTTATAATATAAGAAAGGTTAAATGTTATCATTTCATTTTTCTAACAAGGCTTCCGCTAGTCTTTTATGTTTCACCAAACCCTAAGTTGAAACATAGAAATCTTTCGACTTCACTAGTAGGCGTTAGGACTCATCCACCTTGGAATTCTAACCTTGAGTCTGCTCAACAAGTCCTAGCTCCATGGACGATGGATAACCCCTTATCAGTTGTATTGTATACAATTCCTAACCCTTTGTACCATGTCCTAATTCTGCTTCGACCTCAGCCCAACAAATTGAAACGAAATTATTTACTCGTACTTACCATATCACGATGGCCAAAGTATAGTACATATACCTTGAGTCTACTCAACAAATACATATCGTTATCTTACCTCGTCTATTCAATATATTAATAATACTACACATAACATCCCTAGCTTGAGTCTGCTGAACAACTAAGGAGTATGCAAGTAATTTATTAATATATATATATATATATGGTAGAGAATAACACTATATCGAAGATTCATAATCTTCAATATATTATATAGAGTTATATCGACTTATGGAATAATGTATTTCTTATAAAATACACTCGTGATTCAAGTGTCCAACACATTTGAAATCATGGTATACGCACTGTGCATATGTATTTATCCTTTAAGTCTATTTTGGGTCTCTTACTGTTCCATCTTTTATTATACATTTATATTATATAAGTTTTTATTATTATATAACTTTTATATTTCATATTACTTATATACTAATCTTATGTATAACAGTATATTAATTGAATCTTATTTAATTAATTTTTAATTAATTAACAATTTAATTAATTTTATATTAACTTAATATAACATTTATATTTAATTTTATTATATACTATAACCTTTATAGTATAACACATATATCATATATATGTACATTTTATTATATACTATAACCTTTATAGTTTAATTAAATTATACTAATTTCGAAATTCATTTCGTATACATACATGTATAATTATGTTATTTTAAACATTTTAAACAACATAACATACATCATAATATATAATACATGTATATATTTATTAAATAATTAACTTAATTTATTTATTTATTAATCTTATTAATAAAGTTTATAAATTTCTAAATTAATTTGTATTAATTTTCAAACATTTTGAAATTTTTTATTATATTATAACATTTATGATGTGTATATATTTTATTTTAAATTTAACTATTAAATTTAGAATCTTATATTTTCAATTTTTAAACAATGTTGAAAATTAGCCCAAGGCCCAATTCAAATTAGGCATTTTCTATTAAGGAAAACCTTGGGCTGTGAGCTTAATAATTAACCCTAACATGACTAATCTAGACTATATAGGCTTTGGGCTCTAATACCATTACTGGAACTAGGCCAGCCCGTAGCGGAAGTCACGAGTGAATTTCAAGAAAATTCCCTTATTGGATCTACATTGGGACTATGAAGTATTTAGACTAATTCTAATTTTAATTTAAATAAAATCTCTTATTTCATTTAAATTTATATGTAATAGATTGAGTTTTATTAATTTATATTCAATTAAATATAATGGTACACATATGTATCATATACATATGTGTATGTGTATGCATGTATAGCATAATAATCTGTGCAAGGTATAACATGTCTGTATATTGATGTTGGGACTTGCATCGCAGCAACCATGTTAGCTCATCTTATATGTATTATATGTTGTCTAAATATATGTATGTATATAAATTTATTATTTAAATAAATATTAAAACAATATAGATACATACATACATACATACATACATACATACATACATACATATATATATATTGCATATATGTAAAATATTAATAACATACATAAATATAGTGTTATCCATATATTTTCTAAAGGATGCAAGCATGGAAGCAAGGTAATATGATGTTATTGCAAATACATAAAAAATAATGTCAAGTTTACAAAAGTTGCTTCAAAGAACGATGTCGAACTTATGAACAAATAGGGATATCGAACTTAGGGATGTCAAACGACTGTAGCACAAGATGTCGCCACATATAAAATACCAGAGGACAAAAGGAGATGTCAAGCTCATAAAAGCAGCTAGAAATAAATGATGTCGAATGTATAATATCAATGGGAAGTCAAATTTAAAGATATCGAATGGTTGCAATGTGAATAGGATACCGTAAGTCACCAACGTAACAAGAGGCACCATTATTATCAATTCCTCATCTCTTCAATGTTGCACCTTTTCAATGCCGATTGATGTTGTATTTCATCGACAACAGATGCCGCATGCTATCAGGGTGATAGGGATATCGAATAGCTGCAGTATGGCATTGATATCGTAAATCAGTAGTCTGGTCAAAGATGGCACATATCATCAATACAATAGGAATATCGATGTCGAATGTTAAAGATATAAAGGAGATCGAATGAATGCGATACTGAGAGGATATCATAAATTATCAATATAAACAAGAGGTTGACGAATGTCTAAACACAATAGAGGATGCTGAAGATTATCAATCCAGGTGATAATGTCGTATGTCTAGGACTCTAAATACTTAAGGGATATCGTAGATCACCAAGCCAAGTAAAGTCAAGAGGATTTAGCGTATTTCCCTTCATAAAGCTTCAAAGGCATTCACATTCCATCACATGCTCCATGTTGAGGCCACTCCCATATAGTAATCCATGTGAAGTAATCAACCTTAAAGAGATCATGACAACATCAAATGCATCCATTATGCCAAAGTCATCAATACACACCAACTTACATTAATTAATGGAAGCAAGCTTCACTTCCTCCCAAACACTATAAATAGAGGTGCATGCCCTTATGGAAGGGGGCACATAACATTTTTCCTCTCTTAGCATAAATTACTTTTGAACTAGAACTTTTCTTAGCTCTCTGACGAGCTTGAGAACTATTGTAATGGAAAATGGCCAACGAAGAAGGCGATGACATATGACATTTGCATATAAGGACTTGAACAATTAGAAATTTGCATATTTGGCTTATTTTGTAACATGCCTTACAATTAAATAAAGAATATAACTTATACCTATTGCCTATTTTATCTATTGACAATAACTTTAGTTCTATTGATTATTTGGACTTGCATATTCACCCTTGAACACATGATTTAAATGATTTCGTAATTAATTCAAACCAAGCTTTATTATTGCAATTTCTTCGAATATGCCTCCTTGTAGAGCATTTTGGGTGTTAAACCAATTTTCGGTTTAACAGTTTGGCGCTAGAAGGAGGGCCCGTACCTCCGAGTGTTCAAAAAATGACCAAAATACCATAAAATTTGAATTTTATATATTTTGGATTTTTTTTAAAACTTGATCTTGTCAAATTTTCAATTGGAAACTTACTACTATTAGTGTTCGTAAGTAATGAAAGAAAATTGCTGGACAGCTTAATAAGCGTTCGAAATCCATCTACATCATTTCGCTTACAACATCCTTTCGTTGTCCATTAATTCACGACATTTATTAATTTGTTTTTGCATTATTTATATTCTGCCATTCGATATTCGACATCCTATTTATTTTCGACATCATGTGATTTGCTTTCTTTTCATATACAAGGAATGACTGTCAACTCCCCAGAATTGAAAGATGATGGAAGAAAAGTCTCTTTCGCAAAAGTTAGAAAATTAAGTCCTTATTTTTAGTTTTTGGCTAATTTATGCTACTTTTGCCCCTGATTTCAATGCTGGACCGATTTTCTAGAAAGGGACGGTTTGGTAAAAAATAAAAAAACAGATACCTAATTTACATGGGTTTATGAATAGAAACATTTTATGCATGGGCTTTGAGAATAAGGACATTTTGTCCAGAACCCCTTTCATATGCCCATCGTTTAATATCCATTGATTTATGATAGCTCACACTACACCATAACATCCATTTCGTAACACTTATTTTTTCTAGTTACCAACACTTATTTGCGTTGTAGATCAATAACAAAAATAAGCGTTGCTAAACAAAAAATGTGTGACCGAAAATATACATTTACAATTTTTTTTTTGCCGACACATATAAGTGTTGGGAAATCTGATGAAATTGAAATTAACCAAATGTCGGTAGGGCAAAAATGTAAATGAGCATCCTTTGTCATCTGTTGCCCTAATCCTCAACGCTTATTCATTCCTTCAGCTGCCACAAAAAAAATATTTTCTCCTTCAGGCGACTATTTCGTCCTCTCACCTTCAGTGAATTGATCACTCTTCTTCAGGCAAGGAATCGACCTCTCTCCTCCAAGAAAATCTGCCTTAACCTCAAGCAATTCGATTTCGGCCACATCTATTTCTGCCTTCTACCGCATCTAAAATTGTGAATTCGACGACGTTTAGGGCCTTCGGCAACCTGTTAGCAAACGATGACGGTATGTGACCTTGGTCGATCTGACTTTGTTTACATCGATTTCAACTGTGGTAAATGTGTTAATTTAGGGCTTACCATTGTTTCTTTTAACAAATGTTCCTTCCTAATTTCAGACTTCGTGTGAACTAACTTCTTGAATACAACTGGTTATGGGCATTCAGATATTGTCTATTTTCATATATTATGGTTTTTGTAGTATTAATCCACAGTAATGGAATTTGACTTAGGTAAGAAGTTTGATTGGCAGATATGCCTCCATATCATTAGGGACCGTCTATATATATGTAGAGAATGAGTTTTACCCTTTTCAGTGTGTACATGTTATCGTTGGATAGTCGGCACATCCGGAAGTGGGGCTTTGTTTTGCATTTGACAGGTGATTTGTCTACGATTATGGCTAATCGTAAAGTTGATGTTTATGTTAATAGCTAAAAAAAGCCCAAAAGAAGCATATGCTGTTATTATGGAGTAGAGCAACACCTTGATGTTTCATTTGGATTTGGATAAATAGATGATGAGGTGTGCTTACAAATGCTTGTGGAATCTCTGTCATTCTTCTGGATGTATGGACACATGCATGCCCCTCGACCTAGATGCTCCCTTCCATTTACTTTTTTCCTACGCTTTTATATTTCCTAACATCTCTTATTTTATTTTTTATAAAGCGGAGGTTTGATTGCTGGTTTATTTTTATTTTATTTTTGTAAACCAACTAGAATTGGGGAATGTGGTATAGATGATACACAAACTTGGACAAGGTTTAATTTATGAAACCGAGTTGTGGGTGTAACAGCATTGTTTTAGGCTTTCTTTAGTTTTTGAGATTGAATGCTTGAATATATCAAATTAAGAATGTTAGCATTAAGGAAAGATAACATGCAAACTCCATGTGACTCTACTATTAAATCCAAAACTGAAGAGAAACAAATAATGTAACTGTTGTATTCGGGATACATACTTTAGTTTCTCAACCTAGAATTTTTATTTTAATTTCTTTCTTGAAATATGAATCAAGTATACAAATGAATATCAGGGATGGTTGTATTCTTAATTTAGTTTGATGTCAGTTGCTTCCAATCTGTTGCAGGATTTGGATCAAATAGTTGTTCAGAAATTTTCCATTTGTCTGAATAATTTGGTTAAGAAAAAAAATTAATGTTAGGTGCTATTTGGAAAATTTTGCAATTTTTTTCATTTAAATGATGATATAAACATCTTTTATTAAAACTAGTCGAGGTTTTACGCATCCGGATGTTGTTTCATTTCTGCCACTACTCGATTCTTTAATCAATAACGTTATCACTAATAATTCAACTAGGATGTAATAGTTGCACATAATTTTACACCAAATAAGGGAAATAAATTAGCAACAGATGCACAAATAAATGCGTGTGTTTATCTGGTAGGCTGGGAACTTAATTGTAGATCACACAACTAGGCTAATTTTTTCACATCAACCATTTCCAGAGTCAAGTTGATGGGAAGTACTAGTTAGGCAAGGATGAATAAGTATTGTATTTTGTATCCTTTATAGTGAATAATATACCTTACACTTGACAGGTTAATGATGACTAAACCACAACAAAATGAAGTATGCGCACTTGTAGTCTAATAATGGTAACGAAGGTAAGATGCAAAATAATGAAGTCTACTGTTCTTTGTGTTTTACACGAAGGTAATCTAAATGAAACAAAGAAGAATAAATACAAACTGAAATCGTATTCACTGCTGATATTCAATTCAAGTAGCTTATGTGATGTAAATTAAAATGGATATAGCTTCATAACTAAACTATGAAGAGGCAAAGGATCACTTGTAGTTCTATTTAGATCAAGCTAAAAATTAAGCCTGGCTTGGCATTCTCAAATTTGTCAAAGTCTATTTCATGTCTTAATAAAAAGATTATATATACATATAAATTCTTTGTGTACAAGGTTCACCAATACTATTATCCATCAACAATAACACATAAATAAAGTAAGGTTAAGTGTCTTATAAAATTGTTCATACAGCATTTATATATCAGTTATAACAAGATTCCAATATACAAGTAGAAATCAGACTCTAATTTACTTATCAAAAGCCAATGAAAAGTAACTCTTTATTTCCACAACCGTTATAGTATCTCAATGAATGAAGCACTTATTAGCTAGTTCCAGATTTGTATTTTTTTTTCTGCTGTAGACTTTAACCTATTAATTCTCTTTTCCAAGTAGAATGCATATCGATGTACAATGCATGATAGATTGCACTGTTATAATGGAAACCAATATTCCTTGCAAGTTCATTTTCACAGTATACTGAGATTATTATTTTAGTACATTTCAAGCTAAAATTCATCAGCAATGCACAGAAATTGTATATAGCCTAGCCATTACTTCTCAAAATCACAAGTTCAAGATCAGTATGTCTTAACTGAGGCCTCGGTCTAACTTAGGCAATGCTATATTTAAAATTAAGGCATGCCTCAGTACAACTGAGGCATTTTCCTAATCTTATTGAATAGAACCAGAGTACAACTAAGGAATATGCAAAAGAAGGTTAGGAATTAATGAAACAGTGCTAAATAATTTGACTTGGCTTGGTCTTTGCTGGGATGAAGGTTGCGGACATGTAATCAATTTCAAATCAGTGTTACGAAATATAAAATATATTGCCACTCCTTAATCTATGACCATTATTATATTTGTATACAATACAAGTATAAGATTTTGGTTTATCGTTTCATTTCATGTAGTTAAGTTTTCAAACATTCATTGCTCTTCCAAGATTTTGATTTTTCCAGTTCTGATCCTGACTAAATTTGTTATTTGGTTGCATATGTTTCTCTTTGATTTGTGATTGCCTGTGTTGCATATTCGATTGTTCCTTTCTCTCCATACAACCCAAACGCAAGTTGAAAAAGTGATATATGCTATTTTTTCGAGTTGATATTATGTTTGAAATTTTGTTTAATTCTTACATTTTTGTGGCTATGTGTAGTGTTTCAGTTTGATCTATAGGCCAATGTAATGAAATTCTACACCATTTCCATAAGAAAGCTCTAAATTTGCACTTGAAAAATAGACGATAAATGTTTTCTATGTGCTGTTGACATAATACACATATAATGTAAGCGATTATATACCTTTGTGTTAATCTATCTTTTGTGGGATATCTGATTATCATGCATTTATAAAGACATATAACCATCTTAAGTGCATGCCATTTACACAATACAAATTTGGCCTATGCCATATTGCTCTGTATCTTATGAATTGTATTTCATACCTCTTTGAATGTATATAACAGTTCATTTGTTCTAATTTTGATGTTTGTGCTTTTCTACGTAAGACATGGTGAGTTAAATACTTATGTATGTTATAATATGATAAATTAACAGAAAACTTGGGAGTTCAAAGGCCATAATTACACCGGCGCCACATAATGATGGTCATCAATGGAGAAAATATGGTTAGAAGGATATCTCTAATTCTAAACATCCCAGGTAATATTATTAGCTTTATTTCTTTGCTTCAGTTTTATGAAATTTGTCAATATTTGTATATATATAATGCATCAAATAATATGTACTTAAAACAAATACAATCTTATAGGACATACTATATATGCACACATAAAGAAGATCAAGGTTGCCTTGCAAGAAAGCAAGTCCAGTTGGTTTTGTACATACATCCAAATTAATATAATCCATCCTTACAAAGATTAGAACAATCTGTTTGTGAATCAGATATAATCCACAGTACATTGGAGTTTTTTGATCACTTTAATCTGGGCTATCCAAAACATGATCGATTGGTCCATACTTATGGTCAAACCTTACTCTAGTAAGTTACTTGAGTAGTTGATATTTTCTACTAAAATGCGAACTCAACAAAGACCTATTTTCTCAATGATAAATCTGTACTGGATGGAAATGGCATTGTGCTAGGACCCAACTGCCTATATTGCTATAGGCAAATTGAGAGATAAATCAGGTATTTGTTTCTTATAATGTGAAGGTTCCCAAACATATCTCTGTTGAATAACTAGCTAACTACTATTAATTTCACTTAGAAATATTACCTAGTTAGGCAATTTTATATTACAAACACAAAAGTGAACATGAAATGATTATTGAAGTACGTTATTAGAAGTGAACATTCCCACATGTTTTCTCCACCTCCACAAGTGGTATGTGATATTTTTGATCTAATTTGCCATATTATGATAGCCAAAAATAAATAAAATGGAATTGAAAACAAATTCAAGTTCCACTTCCACCTAAATGTATAATTTTGATAAGAACAAATGCGCACATATACCATATTTGTCACACTAAGCTCCACTTTCTAACTTTGTATGGAAAAGATGTTGCAAGAGCTTTAAACACCAATATCTCTGTATGAGCACTCACACTACTAGAAAAGGCTAATATACCGACTATGAATGTCCCGTTTGGTTTGCTATTTTTAGTTTTGTGTTTTCGTCTAAACAAAAGCACCCTACTTACAGGGGAGTCAGGATGCGCAACTGGGGCAAATCGGTTTCAGAAATCAGAGAACCCAGAAAAAAGTCCAGAATCTGGCTAGGCACTTTTCCTACTGCAGAAATGGCTGCACGTGCACACGACGTGGCTGCTCTGACCATAAAAAGTGAATCTGCTTATCTGAATTTTCCAGAATTGGCATCGCAGTTGTCGAGACCAGCTTCTACTTCACCTAAAGATATTCAGGCAGCTGCTGCTAAAGCGGCAATGTTAGACTTCACTGACCTTAAAGCTAATGAAAAGCAGGATTTACCAGCGGCTGCTGCTGCTAGCAGCGATGATGAGAACACACTCTTTGATCTGCCTGATCTTTTGCTTGATTTAAGAGAGAGTTTCAGTCGATCTAGTTCTTGGGTTTCTTTGGTCGATGATATTGAATTTCGACTCGACGAGCCTTTTCTTCTGGAGTACTACTAGATTTGCTGCATACTTATTAATGTCATACACTGAAGTTAGAGAAATAGGCAGTCTACCTTGTAATGTTTTGGTCATTGTTAGTATGTATTATTATTACATTTTTGATTCGTGTTCAATGTTGTACCTTGGTTTAGATGCTCAAGTGAGAATGCAATAAGGGTTGATCATGTGCTTTAATCACATGGAAAATGAATAACTTTTTTTTTTCTTCCTTATGTTATGAAGTAGTTGACTATGAAATATATGTTGTTATTTGATCAAGAATATTGTAAATTTTGGGTTCCTATTGAATGTAGTATAATAATGCGTATCATGTTAGTTATTAATTTTTTATTAATGTTAAAATAATTGACTATATTGAGAATGAAAATATTTCAGCGTTTGGCAATTAAAATTTACCAACGCTTATAAGCGTCAACATAGAAAATTAAACAATGTTGGATGGTTAATTTGCCAACGTTTATAAGCGTTGCTAAATAATATACACCAACGTTTATAAGCGTTGGCGAATACAGTCTTTCAACGCTTATAAGCGTTGGGAAACTAAACTCGCCAACGCTTATAAGCGTTGGCAATAAATTGCAACGCCCCTACAGCGACGCTAATAAGCGTTGCTGAAACTGTTTGCGACAGTTATACTCGTTGGGAATCACCTGTTTTGGTGTAGTGTCATATCACCCATTTATTTCATCTACTACATCACGACATCATCACGTGGTCTCCTTTTATTTTATTTAACCACCTTCCTATACAAGCAATTTATTTTTTCCTTTCATCATTTTTCTACCTTCCTCCCTCCATTACTAAAAAATCATCAACCATCCTACTCTTCGTTCTTGCCTCAATAACTCACTCTCATTGATCCATATCAGATCTGGATCAGTTAACAGACATAAATGATGTCAAAGATTTATGGGCTTCATTTCGAAGATTATCATTTTGTTGATTACCAAGGTTCATGTCAAAAATTAGGGATTTTGAGGCTTCATGCTTCATGACGAAGAGAATGGCTTTGTATATGTGATTTATGTCGAAGTCAGATTATCAGGCTTCATTTCGCAGATAAAGGATTTCAAAGTTTATGATTTTTGAAATTTGCAGATTTCGAAGATCTGGGTTTCGTAAGTATAGAGCTTTGGATATGTAAGTTTTGCTATGGATGATTTCGGATGGAGGCGTGATATCGAAGCTCAAAGCTTCAAGTCAAAGTTAATGGCTTCATTTCGAAGACCACCAGGATTCAAAGATTAAGAGGGTGTCAAATATATATCATATTTCGAAAGTATATGATTTCGAAAATATATAAAGTTGATTTCGAAAGTATATGAAAACGAAAATATATAAAGTTGATTTCAAAAGTATATGATTTCGAAAATATATAAAGTTGATTTCGAAAGTATATGATTTCGAAAATATATAAGGTTGATTTTGAAAATAAATGATTTTGAAAATGTATAAGGTTACGTATGATTTCAAAAAAGTATCAGGTTTCATATATATTTGATTTTGAATATGTATTTGGTTTCGCATTTATATACATAGTTTTGAAAATATCAGACTTTTGGGAATATAAGCTTCAAATGTATAAGGCTTCATATGTGAACGGTTTCATATTCTATCATCATGTTTGGAAAAGTGTAAGGGTCTCAAATATATATATATATATATATAGAAAGTCTGCTTGAACGCAATTGGTGACAAAAGTAATCTTTACCATTAGATTGCCCACTGAATTCCATCTTTCATGTAAAGATAAAAAGATTCAATGGTCCAGATCTTTTGTGTTCTCGTTTAAGTCATCAATTTATGTCCAAATAGTGGGACCCATATATATAAAATTTCTTGTATATTTACAGTTTCAAAATTATAAGATTTCAAATATATGTCAATATGAGTTTTCGAATATATACATGGTTTCGAAAGCATTTAGTTTCAAATATATATCTGGGTTTCGAATATCATAAAGTTTTAAATAAATATGGTTTCGAATGTATAAAGTTTTAAACATATGCAGTTCCGTGTATATGTACAGTTCCAAATATACTAGGCTTTCGTAAATATATCAAGTTTCAAACATATGCCACTTTCAAAAATATATGAGAGTTGTCAAATATACCAGTTTCTTATGTATAAGATTTTAGTTTTGAATATATATGAGTTATCAAGTGAATAAGCTTTGAATATATATGGTTTCATACACTGTTTTAAAGACCCAACCCAATCACGTTTAACCTTCGACTTTGGAGCAGTACGGCTCTGAAAATGAAATAACCTTACGTGTGCATGAAACCGCGGTTTAACTACAAAACCGTAAAAAACCTTTAGACCAACCACTTTTAATCCATGGTTCTTCAAAAATGAGGAATAATTATTGCTTCTTCTTTATTTTTTCACATAATTAATTTAATAAATAATTTCATAACCTTAGCTGCTAAATTATTGGATTATCTTATCAATTTTGGATGACATAATACATCATTAGTGTACATTTTACGAATTATCATTGAACTGAACCATTTTCATCTTAAAAAATAAGGAAATTTATAGTTTTACACTAAAAAAATGTTATAGAATTATTCTAATTAATATTCGTTATGAAATGTTTAAAAACAATTATTTTAAATTTTAATATATTAATTATAATTAATTAAATTTTAACAGTAATTGAAATGATTTATATTTAAATCAATAAAATAAAAATTAACGATCAACGCGGTTCTTACGGTCTGATCGGTTGAACCACTAGAACCTTTGACTTTACACCAACACGGTTTGATTCACGATTCGGCCTTCAAATCTATGGATTCATATATACAGGTTTCGACTGTATATAAAAGTTCGTAGTTATGAGTTTTGAAAATAAAGATTCGAAATATACCTGGACTTCGAATATAATAGCTTTTGAAAACATAATATTGAGGTTTGAATTTATAAGCAGAAAGGATATCAAGTATGAAGGGTGGTAACGCCTCTACGTGCATATCTGAACATATTAAGACAAAGTATAATGACATGGTTATATATTATGATAATAGTAATAATATAATAATTGAGAGTACTGTATAGGGTGCTTGAGCATGCTTGTAGTTTACGTTAAAAAAATTCTTATACACACCAACTGTATTTTGTAGCACATGACCACATGCTTATTGTTGTCAACTTGGACAAGCAAAGTTAAATATGAATATTAAATAGGGTAAGCACTGATTTGTCAAGCAGCCACGGTACTATATTATTATTAGTGAGTTAAATTTCAAACTCACATCTCATTTGAAATTTGGCAACTGAACAGTTGCGTTTTTATTTCTTTCTATTCGTTCCCAGCTTTCCACTTCCTTCGTTATCTTTCAACCTTAGATATTAAAGTTCTCCTCCCGATTCATTTATTTCTCCATCTGGGACGTTGCCCTCCCCTTCTCTTCTCCTGTCCCTCCCCTTTTCCAGACTGCAAACTCAACCGTCTCCGATATATTTACCTTTTCACCATTCCTAATATTATCGTTTCCCCTTTTTGTCTCTCTCATGCTGTCGTTCTCTCCACCGCCATTCTCCTTTCCCCCTTCCCTCCGCACGATATGCACGATATAGATCGATTCCCCTTCCTCTCTTCCCCTTCTCCTTGATTGGAAATCGTTAGATTCCCATCGATTTCTTCCATGCAATTTTAAACTCAAGCGTCCCGAGTTTTGTTCCTCTTTTTAGTGCGCATCTGCACCCTTCATCTCTTGCCATCCAAACTCTAAATGTTTCTCTACCCCTGATCTGTGCCTTTGCCCATACATCAGCGTCGACCTCTCATTTGACAGCCATCGCCAAGCCTTCCCGCACCAGGATTCCACCCAACCCTACAGCACCGACCCACCGCCCAATCCACTTCCTCCCTTATTATGATGATACAGTATCGGCGTCAGCCTCTGATGGTTTGAGTTCGCTTTTTGCAATAGCTTTGCAGTTAGTCTTTGGGCTGCCTGTTTTTCAGTTATACCAGGTACAATTCTCTCCACTTTTAGCAAGTTAAATATTTCGTTTACGTGCACCTGGTAGATTCTTAGAGTGCGGCTCGCTTCATATCCACTACTTCTCCGCTTATTAGTTTGTTAGATATTCGCCTGATTGTTTCAAACGTAGACTGCTTGCATATGTTTTGTATACTTGCAGTAAAACTGTTGGTATGGAATTTTTGTTCAGAATTCCATGTTTTTTTTATGTTATGTTGGTTGTTACAGTATGTTCTACGGTAAAATATTTGCAAAACTTTAATCATTGCTTATACATCCTACCATCTAAATATGAAAATCAAGGATTGCTTTTTTTCAAATCCTACTGTGTAAGAAGTTAAACTATTTTCAAATCTTACTGTGTGATATATTCTCCATATTCAAGTTCTAACCCGAAGCATAAACAAAAGAATTACATTATGCTATCATGTCATCTCTATGACATTGCTGTTTGATACTTCTTACAATAATATTCAACTAAATTGTCATCTTACATGTCAGTGGACAATGGTAATAAAGTTTTCAGTGGTATGTCTTGAACTATCAAAGTACGCCACTTATGCAGGTATATAGAAAGGTTTATTTGTATATAGTTTGTTACCAAAATATTATAGTTGATTGATATTATTAGGATATGAATAATTGATATTATTAGGATATGAATACTCTTATGATGTAAATAAATATGACTGCTTATACAATATTAGTAGCCAAACCTATAAAAAGTAGCATCTAAATACTTGATTTATAGTAAAATATGGACATGTTTGCCCTGATTTAACCACATACTGGTAACAATACAAGTCTCTTAGCGAAATTTATTAGATATGATTTGATTTGTATTTCAAAAAAATGTTAGCTCTTAATATACAATTCATGGATATGATTATGAATTTACAATGTACAAGTTTAAACATTTACGTGCTAAAAGCCTTAGTGATATGTATATATGGAGTATTAACCAAAATCAAATTTATTGTTCTACAAAAGTAAAATAATAGTTATGTTCCATTTACTCCAATATTTCTTATAATTATTTTACGATACAACTTAGATTTTCTATGCTATGCTATGATTACCGAGTTTCATTTCGAGAGCGCACAAGCGTTGAATAATTTATGAAGTCAACAGTCGCATTTTTTATTCCTTACTATTCGTATCGACCTCTCCGCTTTTTCGTCTAGTTGAAAATTTCTTTCTCAACTTCGCTAATTTCCTCTTCTCCATTTTCGTCCATTCGAAACCAATAAATTCCCCTCTCCCTAATCTCCTCTACCCTCTTTTCATCCAGTCAAAATCAATAAATTTCCATCAATTTGTACCTTATCCGTTCTATTTCCATCGATTTTGCCTCCACATCTTCCAATATTATACAGACCCTAAGATCAGGACCTTAACCGCCTAAGTCTCTCCTTCCGTTTTGTCTTGCTTTGCTCTGCAGTATTTTTCATCTACTTTTGCTGTACCAGTCGTCGATAGCGCTTAATTCATGGGGTGTCTTTCAGGTTGCCGCCTCTTCCCCTAATTAGTTTATTTTACTACATATAAAATTTACATTGTTCAACGTTATTCGTTCTTTTTTCTGCTGCAAAAGTAATGTTATTTTCCTCAGCACATAGATTTCAACTTTGTATAATAGTTTGTATTTTCCTTAGCACATGTATTTGGATTTTAGGTTTTAATTTCATGTTATGTACATCATGTTCATGGAAACAGAGCAAGGAAGAAAAGATGGAAATAAAGCCACGAATAATATAATTGGTCAACAAATTTTTTAATTATTCTTTTCCAGTTAATTTTGGATATTAGTTTGATTTTGGATCATTTCGTCAATTTGTTACTTCAATTATTGTTTTAGTTTGCATTTTTGTTACAAAGCCGTCTAAGCATTTTAGCTCATATGCTTTTTTGACTGTTCTTTAACATTTAATTTCAGCTCATATGTTTGTTCTATAAAAGGCAGCTTAATGAAATATATTGACGGATAAGAACGTAAGGTATAGAAAGTAAGTCAACCTTCAATGCTAATTTTAATTACCTGATGTAGTAATTATATTTGTTTTAGGACAATTATAATTATAGATCACAGATTTAGAATCTTGCAGCAACATTGTTGCCTAATTAGTCCATCTTCAACTATCAGGCCATAAAAGATGTATATTACAGTTAAAAGGTACAAAACTGATCCAAAAAAAGTAGGCGTGCACGAACTATTAGGACATAACTAAGTTCTAATTGGAAAAGATAACTTGAGTTAATCAATAACAATAAAACCAACTTAGTCTTTAGGTTGATAAATAAATTTGACTATTAAATGCTAAATTCAATACTTGAGTACATTTTTTATATGATTTGAATATGAAATTATCTAGGTTAAAAAAATTAGTACAAAAAATATCTTAGTTGGTAATTTATCAATTCTAAACTAGGCACGTGTTACTGTATACAAAGGTAACTCATTTTCGTTTTTGCTGTAAATTGTGGCTTATCTTGGAATTTAAGTTTAAAATTTTTAAACTACTAAAATTTCAACTTTTATTAGATACTAAAAAACAAATTCAAAAAAATCAGCACCTTATTTTCTGTTTTTTACAGTACTGTGTTTGACATTTATGATTTTTTTTTCAAGTAAGTAACAATAGAGTTTGGTGACTTAATTCACATCCGATACTATCTGGTTTTATCCCTGTTGACATAGTTCAAATTCTTAAACTTCTTTAACTTTTTGTGATCGCCCAAAAAATTCGGTTGCAAATAGATGCACTGACATGAACAAAGTATTCAAAAAAGCATTTATGTCTTCTATATTCTAACAAAATTTTGAAAGACCATTCAAATGGCAGCAAGATTAACATCTCATATAATGTATATTAAGAGTTTTGCTACGCCACCACGATTTATAATACTTCCAAAAGATATGAAGATACTTATGCTTTCAATTTATTCAAGATAAAACTGCATATGCAAACCTAATGCATGAGTATGATAAAGGAATCCATTATTGATGGCCAAAGCACATCGAAGAGAAAGAATGAATTACAGATTTGCAAGACAATTCCAACTATTGGCCAATGAAAAAAGTGAGGAATAGGCCAATAGAAAAAAGTGAGGAATAGGCCAATAGAAAAAGGTATCGTACCCTTGAAGTTCATTTTATTTGTGAACTGCCCGAACATGGATTTCCAACCAAGTAACAAATCCATGCCACGTAAGAAAAATATATGTCCCAGAGCTAGCAAGCCTCTATCAAAGAAGAGGCCTAATATTGTAAAAAGGAAAATAAAGCCCAATAGACTAATTCCAACCCTTTTCATTTCTCTTGATTCATAAGCCATTATGCTACCTGTTGTACAAATTGATTTTCTTACTTATTAGCAACCTTTGAAAGGAATTAGATGAATTAGTTCTTCTGCTATTTGTGTCCTCCTCTACTTTTCTAAGTATAACTATAACCATGGTAATTACATAACTTTCATTGAATATAAAACTTTAATCTATGTTAATTAGAATTGCATATGGATTTTTTTAATCCTTATTTATTGTTTTTGCTGCAGTTTGTGGAATATGATTGAAATCAGTAGATGTTTCATTTGCTTTAGTCTTTCTCAGCCCACTTTGTCTAATGCTTATTTTTATTGTAGTACCAACCCTTCATCAAGGTGTTGCTGTAGTTGATCAAGAAATACAAAAGAACATTGGTGGATAGTTTTGGTATGAAAATTTTAGAAGCGATTCTTTTATTCTCTCACCTTTTTCCCCGTTTTAGTAAAATTTCTCATTTTGGATGGAAAATACTAAAATTTTGACATAGGAAAGGTATTTAACTATAGTTCAACATACTTAAAAGAGATACAGATCATCTAAGTTTTTTACCATCTAATGTACAAATCAATAGATTGAAACATCTACTGCTTAAGGATGAAAAAGTAGAAGCGGTTTAACTATGTAACCAAAATAAAGAAGGATGCATCAAATATAAGATGGTGATATTTTTCCAGTAATTGTTTGATTTTCTTCTGATTCTTTACTTCAAATTTCACAGTAAGTTGTTTTATGAATATTCAAAACATTGTACTACCTTCACTAACGAAATAATAAATCAACCGATTTCATTGTATTAAACCAAAGAAATGTTAGTATTTTTTATAGTGTTGTTTGCGATCAATTTGATTCAGTAACTTTATGCAAAAAACAAGCTAAATTATTGCCTTTTAACTGTACTCTTTGTTTCTCATTTTGTACAAACTACTTTAAAAACTAATTTCTTTTCATTTCTTTCCTTAGCTATTTATTATCAGGTAGATTCCATTATTATATGAAATGGGTAGTGATACTTGCCTTCTAACTATAATTTTCATTTGATTTCTAGACTTGGTAAATCATTATTGTTGTCATAACATTAGGTTTTATATCAAATTCAATTTTCTAATGTTTTTTTTTATAAATTGGTATTTCAGGATATGTAAGATAAATAATTGATTGGTATTACAAGAAAATTGTTGGTATCTAGGGACTGCGTGCTAAAATAATAGAGAAAAAAACTAAAACAGCAATAATCAGATTATGGATAATGAAGTAAAATTTGAGTCTAACAGACATATCGAAAAGATGCATTTGTCGAAACAAGTACAGTTCAAAAATTAATAGTTCTATTTTTATCGTTTTTGAATGCATTGTTACTTGCAAATGCAAATTTCAAGATCATGATGATAGTCATAGCTCAGGAGTGGAGTTAAATTAGAGACAAGTTCTCATATTTAGTTATAGGTAGACTCCTATATTTAATTGGATTTGAATGAGTTGGGACAAGGAAGTTTAACAAGGATGTTCCCTTATTTGGCAAACTATTAATGTTTGAGTTTTTTTTCATGATGAAGAGTGGTCCAGCTCCATATTTTGCAGAATCCAAAGGTAATATGTTCTTATTGATATAAATTAGTAATTGCTGTAGTGAACCGTGTAAATGCATTTGCTTAGTTATTAATTTATTCTAATTAAAAGTAACGCTTGAACAAGTTGATTATATAAATATTTGCAACTGATTTTCTATGCTATATATATTTCAAAAAGGTTGAACAAAAATAAGTCTATTTTGTGTTGCAATAGAGTTTCTTTTACTGCCAACTCCTTTCAGCTTTTTGACTGGTAATTTTTGTATATGTCAACTGTCCATATTGTAAGGTAATTTTTTTCTTTTGTTCAATACCTTAAACGGATAATCTGAGTATGCATTACAGGAGGTATATATGTATTTTAATTACTATGCGTATTTGTAAGTACTTTTCTTCTGAACTTTTTTAATAACAATGTTTCACACACCCATCGTTGCATCAATTCCTTATTGTTTCCTACAGCTTGATTTTTTATTGCTTTACCCTACTAATAATAGACTTGAGAAAAAGAAAAGCTTCATATGAAAAGCCACATAATATGACATTTTTTCACAATATTCTAAAGTTCAAAATTTTAACGGTGTTTACCAGTTTAACACAAAATGCATTTGAGTTAGTAGATGACATTGAAATTTAAGATATGCTTAGCTTTCAAGACATTCTTTTACGAAGTTTAATCAAGGGGACAACTGATTATGACTTGCTTAGAAAATTATTACTGCCTGTTTGCATTCTTGCTGTGCATTTATGGTATAGAAGGCATAATACACACGAAAAATTCCAACTCTGAAAAAAAATGCTTAAGTTTATGATAAGTGCATTGGTTTGATATTAATGATAAATGAACTCCAAGTCTACAATTGAAAGTTTTAATATGTTTATATGACTTTACCCTTCGTCTAATAACTCAAAATTATTAAAGTTATCCAGTTTATCTTCTTGCCAAATTTAAAATTTTATAATTGTCAGTTTAAAAGTTAATAACTCAGAATTGTTAAATTTTATAGCAATCCAAGGAAGCTATTACAGGTAGTTTGTGTTTACACTTAAAAAACGACTTTAGGTCACCTGCATGGCCAGGTTCGAGTCTGGAAACAGCCTCTTCGCACTGCGAGGGAAAGGCTGTGTACATTATCGGCCTCTCTAGAGGTCGATATCGTGCATTGGGTTTCACATTTTTTAAGAAAAAACCCGACCATGGAATATCCATTTATACATTCTTATAGTGCTAATTTAGTCATTTAAGGTATAGGCTTTTAAAAGAGAACATGAGTACCAATATAAAGCCAAAAAACACTTTATATGTTTCACTTTATATGTTTCACTTTGGGATACGTAAACTATTATACAAGAATTTTTTTAATTATTTTCTGACTACAAAAAACACAAGGTTTGCTTGAAGAAAATAGTTTGTAATGACCACTAAATATTAGTTACTTTAGTTGCCTATTTTCAAAGCATTACTTTAGCTAGCTATAAAAGTACGAGTTCTCTTTACTAATTATACATATAATTATGAAATTTTAAAATGTTATCTACAGAACCATAACAAAGCCATATCAATTCAAATTTCACGGCAGTTCTTCTTATATTTGATATGTGTACCAACAACATAACACAAATGAGAGGCGTATTTCATAAAAAAGACAATACTTCATACAATTATAATTTTCAGTATAAACCATAAAACTCTTATATGTTCCCTTCTTACTATTAGTTTGACGAAAATAATATCCAAGAATTTTGAATGTTCATATAGCACTATGTACAAAGCGTTGATCATATTATTAGTAATAAAGTATCAAAAATCAAATAAAATACAATTACATCCATTCACATGGGAATTTTCTTTTGAAATTTCATGTCATACTCCACCTCCAACCATAACTTTGATATCATTATCCAAATTAATTGGGCTCATCCAATATAATAGACAATAAGGTAGAGTGACCCGAGAAAAAAGTTTGATTTGATTCTTTCGTGATGCCCAAGGACATGTGATAAATATTCTGTAGAACAAAACTGTCTTTGGTTCTTAACGTTAATATTTATATTCTTATTTAATTTTGGTTACGTATGTTTGGCCTATTACCATGTGGTCATACCGTTATGTGCAATTTAGGCAAAAAAACGTAAATTTTGTTCTGAATCACAATGAGTAAATATCATTTTTGTTTTAAGCACATCAATTTTTATACACAGCATATGCTTAGCTACAGACCTTTACTAGCTTAATTTTAGTAACCATCTTTCATTTTTATTTATATTTATTTTTAGAGCTGGATGTTGGTTTAGTTATTTGCATTTTCTATATGCTTTCATGGAAAACGGAAAAAATGAGACCGAAAATTCTTAGCATGATATTTAAGCCAAAGTCAAAGCAGTGCCAGGTAAAATTAAATTTAAAAAGCACTTTCAATGAAAATTTAAAGTCAAGTGACAAATGCATGGACAAATTATAAATGTGGATTATGCTCTCTAGGTCAAACTGTTGAGTATTATTTACTAAAATTATAAAAAACAGTCAGCTCATTTTGCCAAATCAGTTGATCAATTTATATGATGCTCCCCCAATTTTTTTGTTCTGTCTTACATCTAGCGAGATAGAGAATTGCTTAACATAAAATATATTTCATATTCATATTTTATAATATGGAGTCTCCTATAGTTTCCCTATCAAGTGAAACTCCAAACATCAAATTACAATATGGGAGTCATTAACAATAAGTTTGCTGGGAGAAGTGCATGAAAAGTAAGAAAGCTATGGCTATATTTACAATATAATTTGACAAAGTTTACTGTTTAGGTAGGACCGTAGGAAGGCACATTTAGGCTTCAGACCTAGAATATGTGAACTCAACTAATAGGTGTTACAAAAAGGGTTTAGAGGAAGGTTACTACAAAGTTTCCACATACAAGGCGCAGTAAATCGTTTTCAATTCCAAGCTCACGATATAGTACAATATTTGACTATATTTTTTATATTGATAGGCTCACAAATGCATTGAAAAAACATTGCAAATATTGTATGATGGCCTTATGAATGTTTTCCTTTTCTTCAAAATAAGGTTATAAATTGTATAAAATTTGAAATTAATCTCCATGAATACTTGATTGTTGTTTTAGTCTGTCTGCTATCAGTTCTCATAATGCATCCAATAGAGTTCACATGATGTTGACTTCTTATGTTGTTAATTGTTTCAAAATATTATTATGTTTTCAACTCATTTGTAGAATATAAGTCTAACACAAATCCAAATAATTTGAATAATATATTTTCCTACCATTAACTGCATTATTGTCTTGAAAACTTGATTTATAACTACTTTTTTTACTTACTAATCGACCTGATTCTTCTAATAAATGTTGATTCATCACCACTTTTTTGACTTACTAATTGATCCGATTCTTTTAATAAATGTTGATTCATCACAAATTTTTTTACTCGCTGATTGATCTGATTATTCTAATAAATGGATTGTAACATTGTATCATTGTTGCTTTTTGTCAAATTATCTCAAAGATAATATTAAAACGTACTGATTATATCAATAATACCTTTAATAAAGTCATGAAAATATAATTTTATTACTGTATTTTACTATTAAAAATTTCAAACAAAAACCGTGTGCGTAGCACGGGTTCACACTAGTTTTTTAAATTAAAGAGTTTTTTTAGCGATGTGGGACAATTTGACGACAACTCAAGTAGCATGGCATGCAAATTAAAATAAAAGGGAAGTATTAATATATTATAGTCCAATGCGTTTAATAATATACACGATAGCAGGTGTTAATATATTAGTTCTTGAATTAAAGTAAAAGATTCAAGAAATGAAACAACAAAATATAAAAACATGAAGGCCTAATTACACTTGTTGACTTGGCATGCATAAAAGGCATTAAAAATATGCATGCACACGTAAAATCATGAAAAAAGCATAATATACTAAAGAATGCAAAGTAGTAAATTATATTGGTAAACAGTAAATTATAATCGAAGTGGTGAATTATAATGCAAAGTAGATGATGAGAAAACTGTCGTATTATAAATTGCAAAACTAACACTTAACTCTATTTTTCAACAACTGATACAATTAGAAGACTATCCATCTAAGATGATATTTAGTTTGTGAGATAACAAAGAGGCTCTAGAAGGGAAAAATCCGAGAAGAGAATTAGTTTTTGCAATATCAAATTTCGATTCCGGCTGAATCATGAAGTTTTGTGGCTATCGTCCACAATGGATCAACTCTACTCATTGAAATTTCTGATACGGTTTATTTGTACTCAAAATTCATCATGTACTGACACAGAATCTAAATTTCTTTACAGGTTGAAATGAAGACTTATTTGCAAGTTCGGGAAAACTCTAAATTTTCTTGTCCAAACATGGGGGAAATTTTCATTATTAGAGCGATTCTGAATTTCTATATTAAATGGATTTCTGGATTTTTTTTATATCAGATGATTTCCCGATCTCCTTATATATCAGATGGAATTCTGGTTTTCTTATAAGATGGTTATCAAACGGATTTCTAGATTTCCTTATACCTGATGATTTTTAGGCTTTCTTATGTCAGGTAAATTTCTGGCTTACTTGTTGAATGAATTTCTCGTGCAGGTTAGATGTTTGGCTTCCTTACATGATGGATTAAGAATTATGACTTTTGCCCTCGGAATGGAGTTTGAAAAAATTCTTTCTTTTATGGTCGAGTTTTTAATACCAAAATGGAAATTCAAGTTTTCTTATATGAAACAATGGATTTCCTTCATATTTTTGGTATCAAAAGGTTAACTCCTATAGCCATGCTCATCACTCCCGATATAGCAAATGATTAGAGACTTTGGATCGAAGGTGCTGCTAACTCTTCCTATTAGATCAATTCCCAGAAGATTATTTTTATGGTTATCCAAGAATCGCTTTCTAAAAGTTTCATGATTTTGAATCTACTATCTAACCCAATTAGACGAGATAATATGTGTCATCTCTTATTTTAATAAAATATTTTGTTTTTAAAATTTCTATTAAACAGCCGGCTAACCCAAGAAAATTTGCAAGCCAAAAGCAGATTACCAAATAATAAATAGTTTTTATTGCCATAATTTCAATCCAATTTTTTTTTGGTAAAATCATTTCTAAGATTTGCAAATTACTAATATTAACCGAAAAGGGAGTGGCTACTCATAAAGGTAGCCTAATGAGGTGCAAGACAAAATTTGAACTTCAAGCAACCGGAATAGAATCTCTTATTCCGGCCATCAGAGTACTCTAAGTAGCTTCTAAAAAGTTGAAAGACAGAAAAACATTCATTAAGAGTCATGATCATGAGCAGTCAAAAAGCGACAAATCAGTCAAATCGATACTTTTTTAAAAAGGAAAGATCCAGGGCCATTAATGAATCACTTCATAATTTCAGCACACGAGTGTTTAGAGAAGCTACCCTGATTTAAAAAACAGAAAGATTCAAGGGAGAACATGCGATCGTCACTGTCTAGGAAATAAACCAGTAATGGAAACTGAATGAATAGTCACCAACCTAAGATCAAGGAACACATGAAACATAGGAATAATAAATGTATATTCCCATATCGAAAATGATTTTGATCCAACAATAGCAAGGCCAAAAGGAATAGGTGAAGCCATGAGAAGAGTCTAGAAAGGATTTTTATATGGATTATCTTAGCTATGTGGAGCAAAGCAAAAGATAAAGAGTCATTAGCAAAATGATCAATACTTCGAGACAAACTAAATATTGAAAGAGAACAATTATCCAACTAAAAAGGAGAGGAAATTTAAGTAAACCTACAACTATGGAGTCAAATTATTATCTATATAATAACTTTCAAAGCTATAATATTCGGTCTAAAATCTGCAAGGATCTTCCGAGAAAACGACAATAAGATTCATATTTCCAAAGTCTCGAATAATGGCAAGACAACAAAACCGATTATGGATTTTCACGAGAATCAACACCTACCATATATGAGTTCAAGAATATTAATTATCGTAAGACAATCTTTGAATTATCAACAGAATCCAAAGTACATCTGAAAATGAACTGGATCAGGAAGAAGAATTACCCCTGAAATTGCGAGTTTGTCAAAGAGTCACATATATATCTAGTCTCTATCAAAGAGAAAAGCAGTAAATGATAAAAAAAGAACCATTGAACAACGCTAAGTGATGAATACTTGAAGAAAGACTAGCAAAGAACAAGAGAAGAGGATAAACAAGGACAAGAAAATTAAGTTCTAGCTTTTGCTGCATACTTTATGAAAAGCAAAAGAAAATTGGGTGGGAAAGCTATCACCCACACTTTGGGCATATCAAACAAAATTATTAAAGCTATTCTTGAGAAGTGACTAGGTAAAACAAAGGAAATTGGGTAGAAGAATTACTTCTTATGCTATGAGCATACAGAACTTCTACTAAAACGGCAACAGGGCATACCCTATTTTCTTTGGATCTAGATGTGAAGCGATGCTTCTAATTGAGGTCAAAGTACCACCCCATCATAAGATTGCATATGCTTTTAATCCTAATCAAGAACTAAAAAGAGAATCTTTGGATCTGATTAATGAGTCAAGGGATAAAGCGTCCGTGCAAACAGCTGAATTTCAGCGATGAGTAACCAAGTACTACAGTTCCAAAGTGAAGGAAAGACCATTTCGAAAAAGGAGATCTGGCACTTCGAAAAGTTACGGTGAATACTAAAAATCCAATGGATGGCCCGCTTGGGCAAAATTGGGAAGGACCCCTTGTTATCCATGAAGTAATCCTACCAGGGACCTAGCGACTATGTCAACCAAATGGTAACGTCATAGCAAGAACTTGGAACTCTGAACATCTAAGGCCTTATTTTCCTACAATAAAGAAATTAGGACAAATATATCTATGGAATGGATAATCAAGGAAGGAAACTAAAAGGAAAAGCCTAAATCACTACCTAGGATGGTAGTAAGATGAAAAATAATGCCTTTGATCCCGCCATAAGAGCTTGGTCAAAGCACCTCGTAGAGGGAGGTCAGAATAAGCCTTTGGTCCCACCTAAGATGGTTTGGTCAAAGCACTACAAGCCTTTGGTTCTGCCTATGTTGCCTGGCCGGAGCGCCTCCTAGAGGGAGGATGGAGCAAGTCTTTGGTCCCGCCTAAGATGACCTGGCCAGAGCACCATACCTGCCTTCAGTTCCGCCTATAAGGCCTGTCTGAAGCACCTCTTAGAGGGAGGTCGGGTAAGACTTTAGTTCTACTTAAGATAGCTAACCAAATGCACCAGACAAAAGACCTAAATCATCACCTAAGAGAGTTATAAGGGGTTCGATCCAAGTTGAGATTATTACCAAAAGTTGGTAACAAAGAAATCTATCAAAGCCTAAATCACTACGTGAAGAGTAGTAAGAGGCAGTCTTCTAGAGGAAGATCAAATACAAAAACAAATCAAACTCGATCCTAAAGAGGGATCGAGGCAGCCATCTAGAGGAAGATCAATCAAATTCAAAAGCAAAACCAAACTCTATCCTAAAGAGGGATCGAGGAAGTCTTCTAGAGGAAGATCCGTTGAATGTAAAAGCAAATCCGACTTTATCCTAAAGAATGAATCAAAGGCAATCTTCTAGAGGAAGAACAATCAAATTCATTCAGTAATGCATCAAGACGAAATTAAGAAGAACCCTCAGAGGAAGAGTCAAGAATTATTATTACCAAAATGGTTTTCTAGACTTCTATTCAGAAATTATTTTTGCCAGATGATTTTCTGGTATTCTATTCAAAAATTATTATTACCGAATGGTTTTCTGGTATTCTATTCAGATTATGATTGCCGGAATGGTTTTCTATTCTTCTCTTTAAGAAATTATTAATACCAGAATGTTTTCTAGTCTTCTCTGATTATTATTGCCAGATAATTTTTTGATCTTCTATTCTAGAAATTATTATTGCCATATGATTTTCTGGACATCTATTCAAAAGGTCATTATTATTCGATGGTTTTCCGGTCTTTTAATCAAGAAATTATTATTGTTAGATGAATTTTCTAATCTTTTATTCATGATTTTGCTAGAAGGATTTATGGGCCTCCCTCTTATGATGTTATCAGATGATTTTTTGGTTTTCTATTCGGAAAATTACAATTACCAAATGGTCTTCTGGTTTTCCATTCTTGAAATCATTATCGCTAGATAATCTTCTGGTCTTTTCTTCAAAGAGATATTATCACCAGATGATTTTAGGATTTTCATTCAAGAATTTTTTTATAGTAGATTCACTAAGATTCTATTAAAGCAAAATTATTACCAGATAAATTCTTAGGTCTCTTCAAGCAAATTTGTAATCTTCTAAAAGTAATCTTGGCTTATATGGAGAATATGGACAGTTCTCTACAAAAAAGAGTATATACCAATTCATGGCTCTATTAAATCCAAGAGGGATTTCCGAAAATTAAATTTAAAATTAAAGTTAATAATGAAAATCTTCCACCTTGTGGTTTATAGGAAAACGGGGTTAGAGAGAAAACCTTGCAAACAATTTAAAAAAAAACAAGAAAATTCTTGCACTACACCAAAAAAGCCATTTTGCTACGGTTCTGGGCCGTGCTAAATAATTTTTTCACGGCCCAGAGCCGTGGCAAAATGGGGAGTGGCAAAAATTTTGCCACGGTTCGAAGCCGTGGCTGAATGAAATTTTGCCACGGTTTAGAGCCGTGGCTAATTTTTATTTCATTAAAATTAGCTACGGCTCTGAGCCATAGCTGAATGAACTGAAGCACAAACAATAAAAGCTATAATACATCACCAATAAACTTCAGACAACACAATAAAATTAGCCACGGCTCTGCTTTAGACTACACAAGCAAGCTAGAATCAAAAATAGCTATTCAGAGAAATATGACAACCAGAAACAGGAGCACATACATTACCAATAAACTGAAGTACATTAGCATTTTACAAAGATCAAGTCCTACAATACTTGCTCATGAAATAACTTGTTTTGCAAAGACCAATGTATCCGTGCTAATTCAAAATACAAATTCGTATTTCTCATGTCCTCAAATCCCATAAGACGATAATACAACAAAATGCAGACAGTAAAAACAATAAAAAGGACATGCTTTAATCCATTCTTCCATTGACGGTCATCTCCCTTGCTTCATTAGGTGTCCTGCAAGCATCAAATGCACATATTGAAACTTATTATTATTATTTGTATTATATTATATATGTTAGTGCCCTTTAAAAAAAGTGGTTGGGTGAAAGACACACTTACAGGAAATCCCAGTAACAATAAGAGTGCATATATACGTATATTACACAAACAACTATACAATACGTAGACTGAATAGACATAATAAAAAAGAAGTTAGCCTGCATATTATTGAATCACACATATAGGACTGAAGAACTTGTGCAACCACTTCAATTTTTGTGTCCAATGAACTTCAAATCATAAATAAAATCAGAAATAATAATCAAGAAAAGAGTCGCAGGTCCCTGTTTTTGATGTTGTTATAAGAAAAGTCCATGTAGATATGAATATGTAAATTTAGTCCCTATTTTTTGAAAAATAGAAAATGCAAGGTGTTTTGCATTTTTCTAACAGAAAATGCAAGCTAACTTGCAACTTTTTGACTATGAATTTTTTTTTTGAAAATTTTAAAACTTTTGAAATTTTTGAGAAGCGCAAGTTAACATGTGTTTTCTATCAAGAAAGTGCACGCTAGTTTGCGCTTTTATTTTGAATTTTTTTAAAATGTTTGAAATTTTTGAAAAATGCAAGTTAACTTGCGCTTTCCATCACTTTCTGAGTTTGATTTTTTTTTTAAATTTTTAAAATTTTCAAATATTTTGAAATTTTTGAAAAGCGCAAGTTAACTTACACTTTTTATCAGGAAAGCGCAAACTAGTTTGCGCTTTTTGATTTTGAAATTTTTTTTGAAAATTTTAAAATTTTCAGAAAAATTTAAAATTTTGAAAAGCGCAAGTTAACTTGCACTTTCTATAAGGAAAACGCAAGATAGTTTGCGCTTTCTGATTTAGAAAAAATAGGGACTTAATTTACATACTCATTATCATAGGGATTTTTCTTACAACAACATCAAAAATAGGGACCTTCAGTGCAAAGCCCCAATAATAATTCATATTGTTAGCTCTGAAGGTAGCATAGGGTTACGGTGTCGTTTCCATATTTACTTAGTTTAACTTAACAATGCCACATTTTTAGCACATCCTAATGATTCAAAAGGAAAAGTAATTCCAGATCTTGTTCTCCAGTTATTTAATTACTTCTATAAACATTTGTTAATCACTTAACAACAAATATTAGCTAGTCAGCATGGACCCAAAAATCTGAATCTTTCCTAACCATCTTAATTTTTGTTGTGTTCTTTGTGATCAGAGTCAGAACTCAACTCACAAAATCCTAAATATTTTAGCTCGGGCCAAAGACTCGTGGTATGTATATTATTGTTACAATACGCAATAGATACGTTTTGATGCATCCTATACCACCACAAAAGATTCTTATCAATTATAAACCAAAACTATGACAAAACCAATGAAAGAAACATTATTACCACAAAATTCACGTACATGGCATATATATTCATATCCATCATCCATTTTTCTGCTACAGACAACAGTTGAACCTCGTCTAGATAAGCATGAGACAAACAAATTAAAAGCCTTGGGCTATTCAGAACAAGAACACAAGAAGAATTCTGCATGAACAAATTCAGAACAAAGAAGATGGCGGTCTCTACATCATGTTTACCAATACAGCCAACAATATGACACCCAACAGTGACATACTGTCGAACTTATCATTCAGAAACTTCATTATAAATGGCCCGGGGACTTTCCTGAGTACTTTATTACCCGATCACTTTGTTCTGGTCTTGGGCAATTTAAATATTCAGATATTTATATTCTAAACAATTTTATAAATTTCCAACAATGTGGGACTATGCATCAGTTCAAGCAACCATCATTCTCTCAAAATTGTTCTCCCAAAGCATAATACATCAATGTTTTGTTCATATATTATTTTTACTGTAACTGTTTGTTTCTAGGCTTTTTTATGCAGTACCGCAATGGAAACACAGAAGACAATTCAGTAGGTTTTCTGACATGGTACGATTATAGGTGTATTTTAACTATACTCACAGATAAAAGTGATAACTAAAGAAATGAATACAAATCAATCCTTCTGATTAGGTTAAGTTGGCAAATAGTTTGACAGAGAATTTTCAAAAAATAATTGAAGGAAACTTATTTATGTTCATGAAAATGGTGAACCTGACTAATTTTATTTCATAAACACTCAAATCTTATGCTAGCTTATGTATCATGCTAGTACCTCAACATGAATGCAAGCCACAATTTTTTTTATGTTTTACAGAATAACCGAACTGGAATTCAATCCTTCAAATCTTTTGTAAACTCTTTTGCTTATATCAAATGTTATTTAGTATATACTACTTTTGACAGGACTATAGACTTTATTTTATGCTCTAATAACTGAAGTTTATGGTCTAATTATGGCTATTAAGAGTAGCATGTCAACATTATATCTAAGCATAATCCACAACAAATTGGTAGGACTAACAGGGAAAAGTAATGCAACTTATATCTATTCATATGCCAAAGTATAATGATACATACATACCTGCTTCTGGGTCTATAGATATCGAATATTACTCTTTGGATGACACACATAACTACCGATTCCAACTTCACCATAGGTCATAGCAAGAGGATGACTTTGTTTGCATGTTTTCTCTTCTAGTAGCAGTATATTGTCCACAACTAACTTCTCATGTGTTGGAGGTAAAGGTTTTCCATGTATAATGGATGTCGTCGAATCTCTGAAGACATCGGCTGTTGCAATGACCTCTAGGTCAATGTTCATGATTTCACATTTTTGATTGTTTTGTCCGGATGAATTCAATGAATTGGCAAACTCATTATTCGGCATTCTTTCAACACTTTCGCGTGGTGTACCACTTCCTCCTTCATTTGAAGTAATGTCTAGTAAATGATTTTCTTGACCCACATATTGTCCCTTCAACAAGTCGACCAATGACTTCAATGTACCCTCCATATTATCCATTCTAGCTTTCAAGTCTTCTGAGCCTCCTTGAGCTTTTTGAGTTGTTTATGCGCAATATTAGAAGCCTTAACTTGGGTCCTTGATATCTTGGCCCCAATACTTCTAGTCCGACCTCTTTTATCCTTGCCAAACACTTGTGATAAGATATCTTCATCCAATGACATGTCTTCTTCATCGCTATCAACAATTGATTTCTTTGCTTTTGCAATTTTTTCCTAAAATATGATAATACTTGAGATGTTATTTATTATGAAAACTTCATAGAATAGCTGAATTATTATATGTTTAACATATGAAGTACGAAGGCGAATCTGATATGGTACCGTCTTTTTTGGTGTGAGTCTTCTCCCATACTTGACGACGTGTGATTTCTTTTGTCGGATTTCACTATACCAGAAAAGCCAATTTGCCACGGCTTCGGACCGTGGCAAAGTGATTTAGCCAAGGTCCGTAACCATGGCGAATGTCGGAGTGGCAAAAATTTAGCCACGGCCCTAAGCCGTGGCTGTTTTCTATTTTACCACGGATTTGGGCCATGGCAGTATTTCGTTCGGCCACAGCTTAGAGTCGTGGCAAATACATGTGTCGCCACGGCTTAAGACCGTGGCAAATACATGTTTAGCCACGGCTTAAGACCGTGGCAAATACATGTTTAGCCACGGCTTAAAGCTGTGGCTAAACATTGTATGTTACTCAAATCAATTAACTGTCTCAGCGGCTCTTACTTCAGTTCAACAAAATAGTGTCTCAGTTGAAACTCAAAGCATAGAGTAAATGTCTCAGTTCACAATATGGTTCATTGTTACAAACAGTTCATCAATTACAATACAATGAAACACGTAGACAAAATTTTCAGATAGTTCATCAAGTATAATACAATGATACATGAAGAAAAAAGTTTCAGATAGTTCATCAAGTAGAATACAATGATACATGAAAACAACAGTTCAGCGACAATACATAATACACGCGACAAAGTGTAACTCCTTCTAATGCACTTGCTGAACTGCAAGTTTTTGATTTCGCACTATAAGGCATGTATTTCAACTTCAGGTTCACATCATCGACTTCAACAGCATGGGTCATATGTCAAAGATAAACATAGATAAGTATAATGTACATATTTTATTGTTGTAAAGAGGCAATTTGGCCACTAGGCACAAGAAACTTCAAAAGCAAAAGCTTGTTGTCAATTGCAGTAACTTAAAGACTAAAGCTTTGTTAAAATAATCTCCAGGTAAACACAAATCGATGAGGCTTGTCGACAATGCAAACTCACATAAACTAATCTTATCCAGGTTCACTCCTAAACGCGCTCACTTAATTTTCTATTACCACTTGGGAATTTCGAATTATCACAGCTTCATGTTTATTAAATGTGGTTATTATATAAAACGTACACAACTGGTGCAATAAAAGTAAGATTTCAATTCTGGTTTATTCTCAATTGTAGTCTGCAAATGGTTTCATTGCAATACAATGACCAATTTAATTGTAATTCCTCACATGTTTGCAGGATAGGTGGCTTTGATTGCAACATGTTGATCTTAAAATAAATAAAATTCAAGATAGGATTCCCAACTGTTGAATGCAGTATTTACAATTTTTCTCATGCTATCACCATTCTGATTTATCAATTCTGGTATTCTTTAACGAGAATTGTGTAATGATAACCTATTGCTTTAATCGTTGTAATCAATTCTGGTGGTATATTAAAAGTTGGCACGGAGAATCAAGTTGATGTAAGTATTGGGATGAATCAAGTTGCAGTTGTATTCTAATGAAGTCCTATCTCTAAATCATTCATATTCTTTAGACAATTTCTTTTTTTAAATTACTTGACGAACCTTTATGCTTAAAACAGAAATGGGCTTAGTATTCTTTAAGTGTGCTCAAGGCAAGCAACATAATTAAACGTCTTCAGAGATGTAATCCAATCGTCTAACCTGAGTTCAATCGTCTAACCTGAGTTCAAGCAACATAAATATGGTTTAAAACTACTTATCCTAATCAGGATAAGTAATTTAATATATTAATAAGTATTTAATACTTGTTTATGTTAAAGATTTAGAAATTAACTTAATGTTCCAAAAATGGTTTAAAACTACTTGGAGGCAACATAACATTAAAACTACTAAAGTACAATACTATACATACCTGCTTATGCGTCTACAGCTATCGAATATTACTCTTTGGATGACACACATAATTATTTAATACCAATAGGTAATGTTGCTCCAATACCTAACCAAAGAGCTACTACGGTATCGATCAAAAAGACTGTTGTAGCTACTGGACGACGAAATGGATTTTGGAATTTATTAACATTCTCCAAAAAGGGAACTGTTAATAATCTTGTTGGTACTGAAACCATTAAAAGAATACCTAATAATTTATTAGGTACTGTGCGGAGTATTTGAAATATAGGAAAAAAGTACCATTCGGGCAATATTTCCAAAGGAGTTGCAAATGGATCTGCCGGTTCACCAATCATTGATGGTTCTAGGACTGCTAAGCCGACATTACATGCAATAGTACCTAGAATTACTATCGAAAAAATATATAAAAGATCATTTGGCCATGCGGGTTCTCCATAATAATTATGCCCCATCCCTTTGGCCAATTTAGCTCTTAATGCAGGATCGTTCAAGTCAGGTTTCTTTGTTATTGGGATAGGTGAATTCTTATGGATCCATCCCCCGAAAGAACCAGACATGATAATTTTTCATCATCCGGCTTGAGCAAGATTCAAAAGAATTACAGAAATAGATTGATAGAAAATCTATATGACTGACGAATCAAATGATATTTCTGTTCCAATTTCTGTCGTTTCTTCTCCCTTTGAATCAAACATTTTCTTGCCATAATGTTCAGTTCCTATTATTATCAATAATACAGTTCGGATCCTAGATGTAAAAATAAAAGAAGGGGGACCCCCTCTTCATCGAAAGAAATGAGATTGTTGCTGACACAGTAAAAAAAGAACTAAATTAACCAAATTTTCCTGATGTAGAGGCAATCAAGAAAGCTGCATAAGTGAATATATAACCTACAGAAAAATGTGCTAATCCAACCAATCTTGCTTGTACGATGGAAAGAGCCACTGGTGTAACAACCCGCTATTTCGTGTCATTCGCATCCACACATGTCGGATTTGAATTGCTCAAAATATCATATTGTTAATTTATAGTTGGCAAAACTCAGCATATACAATAAATAAATAAATCACAGAATCACAGACACAGAGTAATATAATAATAATGCAGCGAAATAGATAAATAGTAGTTCATGAAGCTACTACATAAACATCAGAGTTAGAAATAAAATACAGCAAAATATCTCAAATACAATTGAGTCTCGAACACAAATAGATGACATCTCTGAACAAATCAACTGGAAAAGCTGAAAGCTGAATCGATAGTTGGATCTCCAAGCGAAGCTTCAAACTCCAAAGGTGAGTCTCAAATGTTGTATCACTCAGTCTGACCCGAGCGTAAAGCAAAACACAAAACACTCGAGTCAGGATTAACATTCTTATATCAATAAATCCAACTCAAGTGAAATATCAACTAAAATACAAATAACTCAAAGGATGTTTGGGATAACCATCCTCTAAGAGTTCGTGGAACTAAACATCATTATAACACCGTGGTCATTTCAAATTGATTTATACTTCAAAAACCAAAATATCATTTCCATTTCAACTATATATATTTAAAAATTATAACACTTTCAAAACTAAATTGATAATTTCATATATATATATATATATATATATATATATATCTTATTTTAACTTCATTATTATTTAGTTTGAAATATTCACTTAATAAATCCATTATCATTTAAATGACCTTAAATTACATTAAACTAAGTATTTCCTTCGATTTATTTAAAACTTAAAATATCCATTTAATCCCTTTAAATCAAAAATCAAGTTATAAAATCATATCTTAAAACCCTCAAATTCAATAAGTTTCAAATCGATTTAATTAAACAAAATTCTTAATTAAATACAATTTCGAATAAATTCAAATTTCATCTTTCCAAACTTAACTTATAGAAATCATTATGAAATCTATTTTAAATTTAATTTTAAATAAATAATCAAACTTTACTAGATTTAAAGCTTATTATTAAATCTATTTTATATTAAAACTTATTCATATACATAATATTTTCAAATTTAAATAAAACCATATATATATTTCCTTTTCAAAAACCATAGAAATCATTTTCAAAATATTTATATATATATATATATACCAACGGTGTTTGTATAATTTTTCTCAATCCTATGGTCAAGTGATACAGATATTTATCATTTCAATCCGTAATTTATATATACAGGTATATATCACTACAAACCCGCAATTCCAAATTCAATTCAAATGAAAATCGCTTGGGTTTATCATTTCAACCCATAACGATTTCCTCCTATTCTACAGATCGTTTGGGTATGTATCATTTCAACCCATAGGGATTCTATTCTAACATGGGACTTGCAAAGTGATAACAGATATGACAATTATTTAATATATCAACAACATGCATATAATATCAAGAACAATCACATATAAACAACAGGATATGGTGTCATATCCCATAGGTGAACAATTACATATAAATGCATATCATAGATAACAATTAAATAATTGACAATTCAATTTAGTAGTATATTTCAATTGTCGTTTCAATTGAAATCAAATTTAATAAATATAAGAACGTAAATCGTGAGTGATTGCTCACCTTCCGAGGCTAGAGAGGTTTGACAAGGAAATGAGTTATGAGTTCCAAAGCAACGCTAGATGGACACGATTCGATGAAGAAAACAGACATGACGGACAAGCTGATAAATGAGAAATCAGTGAGAACTAATAAGAACCAGTCTTGATAGAGACAGAAACGAAATGTACGTTGTATTACTATTATAAATTTCAAACCAATGTTAATTTAAACACATATTAAATTAAATATATATGTATTTCAAAATCATTGCTTTTAAAAAAAACACATATAAAACAACATATTTATACAGTAAAATTTAGAATAAATGAATATATATACTTATAAAGATAAACAACATCTTACATGTATATATATAACATACACAAAATCTTATATAAACTATATATATACATTCTATTTTAAAACGATACTCATATATATAAACTGATAGGCAGCTATACAGAACTAACTTACATATCAAATTATTCAGTATTAAACATGTATGTTACTGGAACTAATACATTGTATGTCATACAAACAATTATACTATATTATATGCTTTAAAATGTAAGTTATTAAAACATCTTTATTAGCATATTCCATTATATTGTAAACAGCATATCAATACAGTAACAAAAATTTACTTCACCTATATTATCATATACAGTTAACAAAACTTTCATTATTTAAATTTTATAAACTATACAACATATAAGTGTGACGACCCGACTTCCTATGCCCAGAAAGTCGCATCATTATGAAGAAAGAAAGGGGTAGAAAATAGAAAAGAAGAGAAGAAAGAAAGAAAACAACAACGATCTCACAGCGGAACGAATAAATTATATTAATAACATAAACTATTACATAGTTTACAATAATTTACAGAGTTACACAGCATATACATCACTTACTAGACAGTTATAAACATCTGTCTAGACATTACAACTCAATACACTACAGAGATACAAACACAGCGGAACTACTATATATATCTATAACGCTGAAGCCTCCTACTCCATTGCTCCTCCACAATTCGTCAAGCTAAACCTGAATCCCTTGGCTACTCGTAAAAATTTGAGTACCCAAGAGTTTATAAAACAGAAATAAACACTTGGGTCAGACATGGGTCTGGTGTGAGTAACAGGTTAAACTTGCTTAACTTCAAAACCTTTAGAAAGAAAAAGTATCATGTAAGACTCCCCACAAATAAACATGGGTAAGTTTTTACCTTACGCTAACCAAAACATTTGATAGGAAATCTGATTTTATTATAATAGGGTCTAGGGTTTTCAAGTAAAATATAGAAATAGCTGAAATGCTTACATCTCACATTTCAACATAGTTGGGCACAACTAATACGTACGGCACTTATTGGAGTTTGGATTCCATACAATGGCAGGGCTACTGGGGTACCGCCCGTCATAGTACGTGGCCTAGATCACCGTACCGAGGAGTACGCCCGCTCCCCTGCAACACAAAGCCGGAACCATCCCTTACTGGATAATTCCGAACAAGATAATCCCGTAGTTGGCGCGACCAACCACACACTAAGCCGAATAAAAAGAAAAGGGACCTCTAGACAGGGATCTATCTTGCTCTCAGTGGGTGCTACCCACGAAGCCTTGCTGCACCTTCCCTGTTTTAGCCATTCCCGGTTGATGAGGCTTGAGGTTACGATTACCTTTAATCAGAACATATCACTTAGAATGCTCATCGTCCGCCTGACGATGTGCTGAAAGCATTCAATCCATACAAGTTCGTTCCGGGTTCGAACGAAACCGAAGGCATTATCTCGTTACACTCGTTTTGGAATCACCCTCAGAGTTAACGACAATAACCCTTGCACTCTGAATCTTCATCTTCACTTGAGATTCACGACCTATCGTAAATTTGGATCGATGTGGTATTCGGGTCTCCAGACCTGGAATTCCGGTATACGGAAACCCGATCCCGGTCTCATCGAAATCCAAAACGTATCTTTTAAGGGCCAAGTTGTTTTAAGGTTAAAACAATTCAATTCTTATCTATATACACAAAGATAGATAATTCAATAGATAATCTACATTATCATCCCAAACAGATAATTCACATTATCATTATAATTCAACCAAACATCCATATCATATATCAATCATATCTCATCAGAGATATCAAACAATGAAATACATTCAATCTCATTCATCCATCCTTAAGCAATGATTTATATCATCTAATTAATTTAAAGTGAATTAAACTAATTACTTTATTCTACAAATCAAATTTATTTATCAATATTTTAAAAAGAATAAAACAAACATTTTATAACTTGTTTTAATATACAAACTTAGGTCAAAATATATTTTGAACAAATAAAACATTTATCTTATGTATTTTAACTATATAGTTATTTATTAAATAACTTTGAAAAGCTTAATATTAATTTAATCATGATTTCCAAATTACCCAAAATATATTAGAATTTTGAAAACATAATTTCATTTGTTAAATTCAAACCAACTCATCTATTTACAATATATATAATTATATATATACATTATAAATAGAAATCGTTCTATTAACCTTTTAAAAGATAAATCACTAATTAAATATTTATTTTAATTAGATTATTAAATTAATCCAAATTTATTAACAAAGATTATCAATCAATTTAATTTTAAATACAGATTATTAAATTGATTATTGCCCAAAATTCCGGGATATCACAATAAGTATCAATTTATATAAAATAATATATATATATATAACGATTGTATAATATAACCTTTAAAAAAATAGAGACTAGTATAATATAATCTTTAAAACAAACAAACTTGTATATAAACAACTTTATAAAAAATTTATAAACTTTAAAACTGTACAACAGAGGACACACATATATATATACTTAACTTATATAATCAAACTATATGTACAACTATTCAGTAATACCCAGTATAATATAAACTAACATAAAATATAAAGATACATATTAGTAACCAAAATAACTTGTATAACCTGCTTTATAAGAATACACACATATAAACATCAGAACATAACTGGTATAATAAAATTTATATTAACATACCATTAATAAACCGAAGTCAGCAAAACAAAAATATATATTTTTACACAATTAAAGTAAAAGATATATATATACATACTCATATAAATCCAACAGCAACACTAATATAAACTATTATAACTTTATATATTTTATAATATATAAACTGTATAAACTTTATAACTTTATATATACAACAAATCATAGCTAAGCTAAGACAAACTTATATACGTCTTTATCCATATACTGGAATCTTATAACACATATATATACTCTAGTATATAAGCTAACATATATATACATATTATATATTATATAAAACTGCAATATAAACATTTTACATATTATAACTAAATATACTTTTATAACAAACTCTATTATATAGCATAAAATATATTATAAAATATTATATAACATCAGATATATTATAAATACTGTATAATATATATACATGTGCCACGGTAAATGTATATACAGAAATCTAGAAAGAAGACTGCTGCTCAAAAATATATAGCTCACATTTTTTTCCTCAAACTTCAACTATATATATATATATTACATATATACACATATATATAAAACTAGACTCATATCAACCTATGTACATAATCAAATATACGTATGAATCAAGATTTCAATTCTGCAAATAGATCAGTAAACACATAAGTATAAAACTATTTCGAAACCAAAAGATATATATATATATATATATATAACCATCGCCGAAACAATATTTACATAAAATAAAATCATCACAGACTTAAACTTTTAAAACTACATATATGTATGTATACGTTATAAAACACTGTCACACTCACAGTAATGATATATGCAAACAACAGTTGTAACTAATATTGCTTGTAAAACTTCATACATATAAATATTTATATATTATGCTAAATATACTACGATATAATGAACTGACAAATATATTTGTACAGGCAAACCCATATATGAGCATACATACATAATATATAAATTTTTATAAATATATATATATATAAACTAATATTTTATTAAAACCATAACATATATATGCATTTATATACCTCACAGAAATGCTCGATGGTCTCGGCCGAACTATAGGGAAGAGGAAGAGAACAGGCGGAGGCTGGTGGCTCGACGCTGACGCGTGGCATTCTGTTGGATGAGGGTTTTCATTTGAGGCGGATGGCTATAGGAGTAATCTCGAGCAAACAATCATACATGCTCGAGCTTGGTGGGTGAGTGGCTCAAGAGGAGGAGACATGGTCGAGGCTGGGTTGATCGCGCTAAGGCGGAGAGTGGAGGGACGATTCATGCTTACGGTTTCAAAGCAATGAATTTTTGAGCTTCAGTAAACGAAAATGAGAAGGGAGGGATACGAAACCAACGCACAAATATAAAATAATTGAAACAGTGAAATGAAAAGTCAGGAACCCAAATTTATGGACGTTGGGAAAATAAAAGTCTGAAGTTGAACAGCTGGAATAATAATGATAAGTGATCATTTACTTTCAAACGTTTGAAAATAAATGGACACAATATCCAAGAGACTCAAAATGATACCGATACCGCTAATCATTATACCGATTTTTGCCGCATATCGGACTTCAAAACACAGAATCGAATATACCGTAGAGATCATCATGATGAGACGATTAAAACTATATACAGATATCAGTAGTGCGATCATCCTATCAAAAGTCGATAATCGGTACCAAAAAATGCTGCTAATTTGTCGAAAATAAGATAAACGGAGCAATAGAGGTCCAAATTTGATGAAATGGAAAATGACGTCTCACTTAAAAGATGATTTACAAATTTATTATGTAAAAATATTCAGGTTTGGAAAACATTTTATTATCATCAAATATTAACTGATTTAAATTGAAATTAAATTACACAAGAAAATAAACTTCAATATTAACGAATGAAAATTTACCATTTATTATGTTTAAATAGACATATTCCAAATATCAAATTTTCAATTCAAAATTTTATTATTTAAAATTTTATAAAAATTCAGTTAATTACGTTATTAAAACCATTAAAATTTACGGGTCGTTACACTCTCCCCCACTCAAAACTTTTCGTCCTCGAAAAGGAACGAAGACAGGAGAAAAGGGTAAAGCAGAATAGATAAAGCTGAGCAGATAAGGTAGATTCAAAAGAATAGTATCAGGCATGCAAAATTAATTTAAAACCACAAATTTTCAATTTCAAATGTTTATACAAAATTTCTTTGTTGAAAATACTTTTACAATAAAATACTTTTATATTGAAATAAATTTTCCTTTCGAAAATACTTTTATAACTCGATGTCTCAAAAAGTTTATCCTCGTTCCTGCAGACTCTGGCCATGCGTTGATCAGGCGCATAGCTAGAATTCTCCAAGTACTTAGTAGACATGTTTCTACACCCAGTGAAAATACTGGAAAAACCTTCAAAACCGATATGGAAAGTACAATCCAAACAAATCAACCGAATCGAATCGTGGATCGTAGATACACAATGGTTACGCCTGGATCCCCCAGGAAACATCCGTACTTGTAAGCCATCACGGCCTTGCGAATTTCGCCATGATAACAAAACTGTAGACCGCGGATACACAATGGGTATGCCTGGATCCCCCAAGAAACATCTATACCCTTTAAGCAATCTTTGCCTTGCGGATTATGCTACTAACACGACCATAGATCGCAGATACACAATGGTTATGCCTGGATCCCCCAGGAAACATTCGTACCCGTAAGCCGTCACAGCTCTGCGAATTACGCTATGCAGTCGAGTTCGTAAGACCATGAGTAACGCCATTGAATTCAAAAGACACTCGAGTATCATATCCGGAAAACCTAAATCAGAGAGCATAATATCGATAGAATGAATCCACAATGTGGCCACAAAGCGGATATCAAGCAGAAGGAACTTTCCATATCTTTACTTCGAAAATATGTATCATATAGTACCCTTTCAAATCAATTTCAAATATCATACTTATATAAAGTCCATTATATATAAGATTTCATTTTCAAATCGAATACCTTCCCAAATCAATAGTATATCAAATCACACTTATATAAACTTTGATTATAAGATTTCACTTTTCAAATTGAGTACCTTTCCAAATCAATAGTTTCGAATCAACTTCATACTTATACAAATCAATTTTATATAAGTTCGATAACTCCCAAATCAAGTATTTAGTCAAATACGGTTCTCAATTTCAATTCGTTCAATATCAGTTTAGTTTCAAAATCATATACGATTTCACCAAATTATTCTTCCAAATTAAATATCTTCAGTTTCAAAGTTTCCAAATAACAGGTTTAGAAAATAATCCAAGTCTCCAAATCAACATAATTTAGGTCAAACGAATTCATTTCCAAAATCATCATATAAATACTGGATTGTCAATTCCAACTATTTTTCGAAACCAAATATTTTCCTGAAAATCAATTATACCCAAAATGATTACCAAGTTTATAACCATCCCTTTAAAACCTTTAAACTATTTATTTCTATTTGAAAGATCAAATTTACCCTTTTGAAAATTATTATTATTATTATTATATATATATATATAGTTTTATAAAAGATGTTACTAAATTAAAAACATTTAAAACTAAATTTTATTCAAAACATTTCAAAACTAAATTTCATATTAGTATAATTCAAAATAGTCTTATTCATTTACTTAACAAGACAGTTTCAAACTTATTTAAATCATATTACTACATACTTAAACATACAAAACTAAACTTATATACTTTATCAAATAATTTATACCTTTTCGAAATTCCTTAGCTTTGAAAATTAAACCTTGATTTGGAAGTGTTCAAACATTCAAAATAGTCGGAGAAATCAAATTTCCAATCCAAGAGTTGAAAATCAGCAACTAATCAGTAAATCAATTTCGAAAGATAGGATTATACCAAATCAAATCCGAAACTCGAGGACTGAACATCGGGCTTACTTCAAATCGTTTCAAATATAAATACATATATCTTTCGAATATCAAATCATACTTCGGAATTTGAAATCAAAATTGGTTTCACAAAATCAATCGCATAGTAAAGCTACTAAAGTGGCATATCCCACACTCTGAAACTCGAAAATCAATGTCGATGATGCGTGCACTCATCACCAAAATTATTCTCCAGCGACATAAGTGAGTTATGGACTTCTATTTTATTGAAAACTTCTTTGAAATTTCTTCGAAATCATTGAAACTCATTTGAAGCCATTTGAAACATTTCTTATTCGGAAAATACTTTCAAATCGTATTATTATATATTTTCAAAATTTTAAACCAATTTCAAAATACCAGAGTTCAATTTCTCAAATTTCAAATTTAAAACCCTTCAGTTATAAATCATTTTTATATAAATCAATTTCTTATAAAATTTTCAAAATTCAAATCCTTTCGAAACTTCAAATTCTAGTTTTAAAAAGGTATATAATCCTTATCAAAACATTTTCATTTTTTTTATATATAGAATATAATCATACTTATTAAAATAATAATTTCGGTATATAAACAATTTCAAAAATACAAACAACCACGATTTTTTTCAAAGGATGATTCAAGAATGGATTCCAAACAAGGATAGAGATTCAAATTAGAGGAACTCTAATCAAATAGAATTCTGATTCGAAGATAGGCTCGATCGAAGATGAGATAATTAAATTTCAAAAGAGAAAAGGTGGATAGACTAATACAAATCGCGGGCAACCTTAATCGGGTCAACCGTGACTTCAAGAATAAGATCGATATAGAATTCTAAGGCAAATCGACATTCGATCGCCAGAGATTGAATTCGACATAGCAAAAGATAGCATCATCTAAACCGAGGGTATAGAAATCTCCGATGAATCAATGCCAATTGTAAAGGAGTTTCACCCCTTTACAAATCATCCAAAGATTAGCGGAATCGCCGATTTTTATAGAGATCATTCGAAGCGGAGTTATGGGATGCTCCAGAATCAAAAGAATACAAATAGGGGAGACAGGAATGGATTTCAGAACAAGTGGGATCATTCCAAAATTCAAAGGAAACCGAATCAAAGAGTAAGAGATTCAAGTACGAACGAAAGTAATCCTGTAATTAAATCTACTACATATGCTAAGTTTTGCCTAAAACCAGAGCTCTGATACCAACCGTAACAACCCGCTATTTCGTGCCATTCGCATCCACACATGTCGGACTTGAATTGCTCAAAATATCAGATTGTTAATTTATATTTGGCAAAACTCAGCATATACAATAAATAAATAAATCAGCACTACAAAAAAATCAGCCTTTGGTTACAAAAATTAGCGGCGTTTAATCGTAAGTGCAACTAATAATATTTCACCCTATGTTATAAACGTAACAAAAAATATTTTCGCTCTCCCGCCTTACCAAAAGTTTTCGGCCTTACCAAACATAAACGTAACCAACTTATCCCGCCTATGGTTCTGTAAAATTTTGGTGAAATTTTATTTCAGCTACTTTTTTCTCCCAACACTTAGATATTTTTATCATCTTAAAGAAAATTTCTTCGATCAATTTACCGTCAATTCTATGTTACCTGATTCAAGAGCTTCTTTGAAATCGTTCCAACGCGGAAAAGCACCTCGAGGAACTGGATCAAAAGCCTCGTCATTGATAACCACATAAACATCTAGCAAAATCACCTAATTCATCAACAACAACGAAGCATATGGGAAATTGAAACCCTGACCATTGTTGTTTTGGTTCAAATTCTACCTTCATAACCTTCATCGATCAATTCAAAACCTAGGTATTTTTCACTTTTTACCTATTTTTCATATGTTTGGATAGGACTTTGTTAAATCCATAATTAAATGATAGTTATTGATTAATGATTGTAAAATAACACGGTTGCATTTAAACAGGAAATGTTTTTTTCCTATGATTTCATTTGAGCAGTTTCTTTTTTAAGTAAATTCTCTTTCATATAGTTTTATACTTTTCCCCTATTATTAAAAAGTCACTGTACATATTAACTTTATCTTTTCATGTAGGTGAATAATATAATTCTTCTGCACCATTTGCTTCCCATTTTTATGTATAATATGTTTCTAACTAATATTTGTATACTACCTTGTCCATATGGCTTCCTCTGTATATAGGGTTGGTTACTTCTTTTGTGGAAATAGTTAGTTTGGTACTTTGGTTTAGTAACAATATATCTCTACTGATTAATAGTTACGAGTTCGAATTTCTTGTTTCATTCTATTGTTTTTACTTTTGTGTGTTTGTGCTATCCCGCCACATGATTTACATTTTCATAATTTCAAGTCCAAATATTGTATATTCAAATATATGTCTACTAGTATCATTCGGTTTTGTAAGTAACATAGTTAATATAGCCAATGACCATTGGTAATCACGTTTGATTTTGTAATCATAGATCTTAGGTTTAGTAAAAAAAAATTCCAAAATGATATCATGATGAAAATCCCTTGTATTTTTTTTACAGCCTTGAAAACTTAGATGCCACAAAGCAGTAATCAAATAAAAAACAACTTACTTGGCAGAACAACTAAAATGTCAGTCTGATGCTTGAACGCAAAGGAAATGAAAAACTTAGTTCCATTATCCTTTACAACTTGTGATTCACGTTCTAATCTATTCTCTTTTTTGCAGTTCATATGGTGTTGTCAAATTAATGTAATCTGATGCTAAATTTTGATAATTTAATGTTGGATTTGAAATGGATAGTTTTGGTTCAATGGAAATTAGAATGAAAAACAAAGGAAGGTATAGGGTAATTTTATCACCCATTTCTTTTCTTTTTTACAATGGGGGTAACTCAGCTAAATATTAAGGTGGAAATAAAAGCCTTGATGGTATGCCAATATACCATTACTCTAAATTGATAGTCACAAAAGGCTTAAATATGTAATTTTATGCTTTCTAATGATGTTAAAACAAAACTTTATACATGTGTATTGAAGGAAAAATAAATTTGATTTATATCGGTGTATGATTTCTATTGTAAAAATTCTTGACTCCCACATAGGTGCTAGACAAGAGCCATTTACTTACGGCTAGGTAGATGAGGCTTACCGCATCAGTTAAGCATTTAAACATGTATATAGGCAATGGTTAGGCAGTAGTTCACGCTTAATGACTCGTTTAAGTATCTACATACTTCATTTAGGTGGTCTTGTCTGCTCCCAAGCCCCAAAATTTTGAATCAATAAATACTAAATAAATTCCAAATTTTGAACAAAATACATGAGTTTATAAAAAGGCATATCATCATACTTCATTTAGGTGGTCTTGTCTGCTCCCAAGCCCCAAAATTTTGAATCAATAAATACTAAATAAATTCCAAATTTTGAACAAAATACATGAGTTTATAAAAAGGCATATCATCAATTGATCTCCGATTATTGTTCATCTAAACTATTATTCCATATTTCATGTCTATGGATTTTTATAAACTTTGTGTATGACCTTTGAACCTACATACAAATGGGTTCTGAATGAATGTCATGAACAAATCAAGAACAAGGAGTGTTGTCTGATTATCAGAAAATATTGAATAAATTCAAAAGGTGATTAGCTGCTAACAATTTCTATCGAACAAGTTTGGATTATATGGCAAGCCAAAACCAAGAGGACATATATTAGGACCCTTGGGACGTAAGGGTTTACTTATGATTGAAGGCTCGGAGTGGGCTAGGCATCGAAGAGTTATCAGCCCTGCTTTCACCATGGACAAGCTCAAGGTATTAATTTTACTTTTATTATTATTATTTTATGACTGTTTACTAATGATAACTTGATGTGCAGTTAATGACGAAGGCAATGGCACACTACATAGCATCAATGCTGGATACTTGGCATAACAAAGTGATAGAAGCAGATGATGAACACTACTGGATTGAAGTTAACAAGGAATTTCAGGAATTAACAACTGATATCATCCCCCATGCAGCTTTTGGTTGTAGTTTTGTCAAAGGGAAAGAAGTATTTTTAGCTCAAAAGGAGCTCCAAAAGATTGTCTTAGCAATAGTTTTCAATGCATAGATACTCGGATTCAAGTAAGTCTTACAACTTGTGATGATGAATTGATGATAGATTTATAGAGGTTGATGTCTCTATATAAATTTAATGAACTTACAAATATGTTCCCACAAAGAAGAATATAAAGAGATGGATGCTTGATAGGAAAGTGAAGAACACAATTACAAACATAATCAATAGTAGACTAAAATCAAAGAATTTTGGCTATGGTAACGACCATCTAGGTATAATGATGGAATCAATACAAATTAATATGGAGATTGATTTAATGTACTTTTATATGTCCAGAGCTTGCATATGAGGAAGTAGAGATGAGTAAGTTCATCAGAGAGCAGTTGGATGACATGGAGATTGAGTATGTTTACCCTATGGCAGTTACAGGTATTGTTGCTTTGATTATTATAGGGTTCCTCCATTTGTTGCCATTAGAGCTAACATGGATGCTCTCCCTATTCAGGTATATAACTTTTCTAAACCAGAGCATATGGTTCTTTGTTTTTGAGGATATTTTCTCTAGCCATCCTGGGAAGCACCACAGGGCCCACTTCCCCTATGTTCAGCCTGGTGGCCCCAAACCCATTTGGGTTTTTTGTGACGAGCAAAAGGTCTTCGAGGATGTGGACCCTAGGCTAGATGGGAATGTGCTCGCCTATTCTGACTGAGCCCGCTGGGCCCAGCGATGTTTATACGGTTGATTCTTGGCATATGAGTTTGTGTTTGGGAGTAGTTTAGTGAAGCCGTGGGAAGGAGATAGGATTCATGAGGAGTGCATGGATGATTTGGAGCTTATCTTTGGCAGTTCAAAGACTAAAGGCGATGCTCGATGAAGAATAACAAATCTACTTGTACATTATAGATGTTTTTTAATATTTAATTTTATTTAGCTTTAATGCATGGGTATTTGGTATGTCGATGCAGGCATGGAGGAGAGTATGTTGTCTCCATTGGCCTTCAATGGGTAATTACCTGAAAATTCAAGTATAAGATGAAATGGGGTTTACGAAGAGGTTTGTTTTGAATGTAATGGATGTTGGAGGTAGAAGTTTAGTGAAAAAATGTAATGTGATAAAATAGTTTTGTTGCATACTTCAGTTTTATTTAGGTTTTAACTTGGATTGTTATGCACTGCTTGTAATTGTGTAACTGTAGGAAGTAGTGGATTGAAAACATAAAAGCAAAGAGGATAGAAAAATACATGCATGCGGCCATGATGCCTATGTAGTTATGCTCCTTGGCGCTGAAAGAATTTTGAAGGCCAGAGAACATTTTTTACAGGTAATTTACACATAACTTTTGTGTAAGGCCAAACATATATTTAGTTTTACATCATATTTTCTTACTCAGAGTAGGTGAGCAAAAAGGAAAATATGAATTTAATTTTTCTTTACTTGTGCAGTAAGTTAAATATACCAAAATCTACCCTCTTTTATCCTAATGACAATGATAGTTAATTTTTTGGATGGAGATGATGAAGTGGTACTGTATGCTTTGTGCTTAAATAATGGTTATATGTAATTTCTATTTACTTACTGCTAGAATAAAGTTTCAAAACTTGCAGCATAACCTCATTATTATTATTGTACCTTTGGTATGGATACTGTGTATATATGAACATTTCTTATAGATTATGATCACTACAATATAGGTATAGATCCTAGCCAACTATCAATTTGATTTAACATTGCACTATTTTATAGATCCTATCTATACAAAATGACCAAGGTTTAATATTGTGTAAAGTTTGTTCATCATTTTTATTTTGGTTTCATTTAATGCGTTGGTTTTCTTATTAATTTGGCTTCAGTTCCACTGTTTGTGCAATTTTACGGCTTTGTCTATTCAAGATATAATGTTAAAATATATAGCTTCTGATGATATTCAATATAAATTATGATTCTGACCTCGTTCCCCATCTTTTTGTAAAGTGGCAACATGACTTATAGTATAAATGGTTCCTGTTTATTGTTGGTTTCAAACTTCAGTATATATGATGAATGATGAAATGCGGACGAGTTCTTCTTTTTATCACTTATGATGAATATAATTATGGTTATTATGTGTCGATGTATTTATGTTCAGTATTTATGTGTATGTATATAAATATCGCATATATATTCAGTATTTATGTGTGTGTATTCTGCATAATAATCTCTCTTTTTTCCAACCAATTGCGAAGTTGGTAAAAGATGATAAATGCAAGCTAATCGATGTGGGTGGAACCAATGAAGTAGTGGCTGAAGGAACCACCGCTTCAACCGATCCAATAACGATGGTTCATTGTCGTCCATTGGGACGTGATGCTGTTAAGGTTTGGGTTGAAACAGTGAGAGTTTCGAATGCAGAGCTATGGAGACCCACATCAGAGTTGACGTACATGGAGGATGCCTTTGGTGTTCCCATAGCCTTTCCAATTGGAAAAGTGATTAAGGAAACACAATGAAAGGTATGCAATTCTGTATGTAATTGAAATATTTTGGTTCCTATCAGTTTGTGTCATAATATTGCTTTAAAATATTATGAAGTCATTAAATTGAATGTTCAGAAATGAGAGGAGTATGAACTTAGGTCATACCGTATCAGAGTAAATGATTTTCTGATAGTATATGTAGGCAATGTTTGAAAATATAATTTTGATAGAAAAAAATTCTTTTAAGTGCAGGAATACACTGAAAAGTTGATTAAAAATAACATAATGTTGTAAAATTTAATTAACATATGGTTACAACTTATATATAGTTAATGGTAGAAGTATAGAGTGCATAATGGATACTTACCTTATAATCGGCCGTGATTAGCTTAGAAATTGTAAGAAATGATCCTGTTGGACGTCATTTGTTCCTTCAACATCTGGATACGAAAAATACGTGGAAAAAAAAATTGTGGTACAAATTAGCCAAAGAAACATAAAAAGTTTATATGACAAGTTAGAAATAGAAACACACTTATGATAATGAATTGGTACTACGTAAAAGCATATATTGAAGTTCAAGGGTTGGTTTGGAGTTGTAGAAGTTGGTGACAGTCGAAGTTTTTATTGGTAATTGGTTGCTAAGTGGAGTGTATGAGGGTTGTGGTTTGAAGGAAGGGAAGATATGTGAGGTCATGAGTTGTGGAAGTGCCTATTAGGTTGCGATTGTATTGATGGCAGAAAGGTGATTGGGTCTGTGATGATATAGAAGTATGGTGGGAGGAGGTGATGAAGAGCAGTTTGATGTTTTTTGTGAGTCGAGGAAGAGGGAGTATTTTGCTGTATATGTTTGTGGTGGAATGATGGTTGTCGACAGTGGTGGGTTTGTTGAAGGTGATTGTTTTCATATTCAGTTGTGCATATTCAGTTGAACACAAGATTGCACATATTCAGTTGTGCATAACTTTAGTCTCATTGTTTTCTCAGTATTGATGGTCCTGTCATTATTATCTCAGTATTGATTATAACTTGAGTCTCACTGTTGATTATATTTTGTCTACAGGTAGGCGTTTCTAAAGAATGAGCAGTAGCAGCACTAGTTTATCGTACTTGTTAGGTAGTTTGGTTGTTTATTATACTTGCTTAGTTCAGATGTTTATGGTACTTTAACTGCAGCAGTAGCATATTATTTGTAGTACGTAGTTCGGTTGTGTAAACTTCTATGTACGGTTAACCTTTTGTCTTGAAACTACTGTTCGGTTGTGTAAACTTCTATGTACGGTTAACGTATTGTTTATGTTAGTGCTTTTGTTTATGTATTTTGTGGTTTATTAAATGTGTTTATGTTTGAATGTGTATGTGTATATGTATATGTATTTTGCGGTTGTTTAATGTGTATGTGTTTATGTATTATGTTATAAGCTATGAACAAGATTGAACTGGAGGCAATATATAGGCAGAGCTGAAATATTTTTAGTAGCGTTTCGAAAACGCTACTAAAAAACGCTACAAAAAATAAAGGGTCGAAGGAGAGCATATATAGTAGCGTTAATAAACGCGGCTACAGGCTTTGTCAATAAACTGCGTCCTCTATTACAGCGTTTAACAAACGCTACCAAAATATTTTTGAGAAGACCAAGTACATTTTGGTAGCGTTTTATACACGCTGCAAAAAAAGAATTTAGTGGCGTTTTATAAACGCTGTAGTAAAACGATTTATGGTAGCGTTGAAATAAGGGCAACTAAAAATCAGGTATTTTTGGTCGCAGGCTTTATAACAGCGTTTATCAAAACGCTGCTAAAACTTTTAATAGCGTTTTTCGAGCGCTACTAAATATCAAAATTCTTGTAGTGAGAATCACAGACACAGAGTAATATAATAATAATGCAGCGGAATAGATAAATAGTAGTTCATGAAGCTACTACATAAACATCAGAGTTAGAAATAAAATACAGCAGAATATCTCAAATACAATTGAATCTCGAATACAAACAGATGACATCTCTTAACAAATCAACTAGAAAAGCTAAAAGCTGAATCGATAGCTGGATCTCCAAGCGAAGCTCCAAACTCTAAAGGTGAGTCTCAAATGCTGTATCACTCAGTCTGACCCGAGTGTAAAGCAAAACACAAAACACTCGAGTCAGGATTAACATTCTTATATCAATAAATCCAACTCAAGTGAAATATCAACTAAAATACAAATAACTCAAAGGATGTTTGGGATAACCATCCTCTAAGAGTTCGTGGAACTAAACATCATTATAACACCGTGGTCATTTCAAATTGATTTATACTTCAAAAACCAAAATATCATTTCCATTTCAACTATATATATTTAAAAATTATAACACTTTCAAAACTAAATTGATAATTTCATATATATCTTATTTTAACTTCATTATTATTTAGTTTGAAATATTCACTTAATAAATCCATTATCATTTAAATGACCTTAAATTACATTAAACTAAGTATTTCCTTCGATTTATTTAAAACTTGAAATATCCATTTAATCCCTTTAAATCAAAAATCAAGTTATAAAATCATATCTTAAAACCCTCAAATTCAATAAGTTTTAAATCGATTTAATTAAAAAAAATTCTTAATTAAATACAATTTCGAATAAATTCAAATTTTATCTTTCCAACCTTAACTTATAGAAATCATTATGAAATCTATTTTAAATTTAATTTTAAATAAATAATCAAACTTTACTAGATTTAAAGCTTATTATTAAATCTATTTTATATTAAAACTTATTCATATACATAATATTTTCAAATTTAAATAAAACCATATATATATTTCCTTTTCAAAAACCATAGAAATCATTTTCAAAATATTTATATATATAGACCAACGGTGTCTGTATAATTTTCTCAATCCTATGGTCAAGTGATACGAATATTTATCATTTCAATCCGTAATTTATATATACGGGTATATATCACTACAAACCCGCAATCCCAAATTCAATTCAAATGAAAATCACTTGGGTTTATCATTTCAACCCATAACGATTTCCTCCTATTCTACAGATCGTTCGGGTATGTATCATTTCAACCCATAGGAATTCTATTCTAACAAGGGACTTGCAGAGTGATAACATATATGATAATTATTTAATATATCAACAACAGGCATATAATATCAAGAACAATCACATATAAACAACAGGATATGGTGTCATATCCCATAGGTGAACAATTACATATAAATGCATATCATAGATAACAATTAAATAATTAACAATTCAATTTAGCAGTATATTTCAATTGTCGTTTCAATTGAAATCAAATTTAATAAATATAAGAACGTAAATCGTAAGTGATTGCTCACCTTCCGAGGCTAGAGAGGTTTGACAAGGAAATGAGTTACGAGTTCCAAAGCAACGCTAGATGGACACGATTCGACGAAGAAAACAAGCACGACGGACAAGCTGATAAATGGGAAATCAGTGAGAACTAATAAGAATCAGTCTTGATAGAGACAGAAATGAAATGTACGTTGTATTACTATTATAAATTTCAAATCAATATTAATTTAAACACATATTAAATTAAATATATATGTATTTCAAAATCATTGCTTTTAAATAAAAATACATATAAAACAACATATTTATATAGTAAAATTTAGAATAAATGAATATATATACTTATAAAGATAAACAACATCTTACATGTATATATATAATATACACAAAATCTTATATAAACTATACATTCTATTTTAAAACAATACTCATATATATAAACTGATAGGCAGCTATATAGAACTAACTTACATATCAAATTATTCAGTATTAAACATGTATGTTACTGGAACTAATACATTGTATGTCATACAAACAATTATACTATATTATATGCTTTAAAATGTAAGTTATTAAAATATCTGTATAAACAACATATCAATACAGTAACACAAAATTTATTTCACCTATATTATCATATGCAGTTAACAAAACTTTCATTATTTAAATTTTATAAACTATACAACATATAAGTATCAATTTATATAAAATAATATATATATAACGATTGTATAATATAACCTTTAAAAAAATAGAGACTAGTATAATATAATCTTTAAAACAAACAAACTAGTATATAAACAACTTTATAAATTTTTATAAACTTAAAACTGTACAACAGAGGACACACACATATATATATACTTAACTTATACAATCAAACTATATGTACAACTATTCAGTAATACCCAGTATAATATAAACTAACATAAAATATAAAGATACATATTAGTAACCAAAATAACTTGTATAACCTACTTTATAAGAATACACACATATAAACATCAGAACATAACTGGTATAATAAAATGTATATTAACATACCATTAATAAACTGAAGTCAGCAAAACAAAAATATATATTTTTGCACAATTAAAGTAAAAGATATATATATACATACTCATATAAATCCAACAGCAACACTAATATAAACTATTATAACTTTATATATTTTATAATATATAAACTGTATAAACTTTATAACTTTATATATACAACAAATCATAGCTAAGCTAAGATAAACTTATATACGTCTTTATCTATATATTGGAATCTTATAACGCATATATATACTCTAGTATATAAGCTAATATATATAGACATATTATATATTATATAAAACTGCAATATAAACATTTTACATATTATTACTAAATATACTTTTATAACAAACTCTATTATATAGCATAAAATATATTATAAAATACTATATAACATCAGATATATATACATGTGCGATGGTAAACGTATATACAGAAATCTAGAAAGAAGACTACTGCTCAAAAATATATAGCTCACATTTTTTTTCTCAAACTGCAACTATATATATATATATATTTTACATATATACACATATATATAAAACTAGACTCATATCAACCTATCTACATAATCAAATATACATATGAATCAAGATTTCAATTCTGCAAATAGATCAGTAAACACATAAGTATAAAACTGTTTCGAAACCAAAAGATATATATATATATATATATATAACCATCGCCGAAACAATATTTACATAAAATAAAATCATCACAGACTTAAACTTTAAAATTACATATATGTATTTATACGTTATAAGACACTGTCACACTCACAGTAATGATATATCCAAACAACAGTTGTAACTAATATTGCTTGTAAAACTTCATATATATAAATATTTATATATTATGCTAAATATACTACGATATAATGAACCGACAAATATATATGTACCGGCAAACCCATATATGAGCATACATACATAATATATAAATTTTTATAAATATATATAAACTAATATTTTATTAAAACCATAACATATATATGCATTTATATACCTCACAGAAATGCTCGATGGTCTCGGCCGAACTATAGGAAAGAGGAAGAGAACAGGCGGAGGCTGGTGGCTCGACGCTGACGCGTGGCATTCTGTTGGATGAGGGTTTTCATTTTAGGCGGATGGCTACAGGAGTAATCTCGAGCAAACAATCATACATGCTCGAGCTTGGTGGGTGAGTGGCTCAAGAGGAGGAGACACGGTCGAGCCTGGGTTGATCGCGCTAAGGCGGAGAGGGGAGGGACGATTCATGCTTACGGTTTCAAAGCAATGAATTTTTGAGCTTCAGTAAACGAAAATGAGAAGGGAAGGATACGAAACCAACGCACAAATATAAAATAATTGAAACAGTGAAATGAAAAGTCAGGAACCCAAATTTATGGACGTTGGGAAAATAAAAGTCTGAAGTTGAACAACTGGAATAATAATGATAAGTGATCATTCACTTTCAGCCGTTTGAAAATAAATGGACACAATATCCAAGAGACTCAAAATGATACCGATACCGCTAATCATTATGCCGATTTTTACCGCGTATCGGACTTCAAAACATAGAATCAAATATACCGTAGAGATCCTCACGACGAGACGATTAAAACAGTATACAGATTACAGTGGTGCGATCATCCTATCAAAAGTCGATAATCGGTACCGAAAAATGCTGCTAATTTGTCGAAAATAAGATAAACGGAGCAATAGCGGTCCAAATTTGATGAAACAGAAAATGACGTCTCACTCAGAAGATGATTTACAAATTTATTATATAAAAATATTCAGGTTTGGAAAACATTTTATTATCATCAAATATTAACTGATTTAAATTGAAATAGAATTACACATGAAAATAAACTTCAATATTAACGGATGAAAATTTACCATTTATTATGTTTAAATAGACGTATTCTAAATATCAAATTTTCAATTCAAAATTTCATTATTTAAAATTTTACAAAAAATCAGTTAATTACATTATTAAAACCATTAAAATCTACCGGGTCGTTACAACTGGCTTATCTCTCCATCGAATCAAATTGGCCAAAGGTGTGCGTTCATTAGCCCATGCTAAAGTTTCAACTAATTCCTGCCAATATCCCCGCCAGGAAATTAAGAACATAAATCCAGTAGCCTAAACAAGATGTCCAAATAAAAACATCCACGCCCATACCGATAAACTATTCATACCAAAAGGGTTATATCCATTGATAAGTTGTGAAGAGTTTAACCATAGATAATCTCTTAACCACCCCATCAAATAAGTGGAAGTTTCATTAAATTGTGAAACGTTACCCTGCCATAATGTAATATGTTTCCAATGCCAATAAAAAGTGACCCACCCAATAGTATTTAACATAGAGCATATTTAATACCCGAATATTCTGTTTGATAACCTGCAACTAATTCCTCCTCTGCTTCTGGTAAATCAAAAGGTAATCTCTCACATTCTGCTAGGGAAGAAATTAGAAAAACAACAAACCCTATAGGCTAATGCCACAGATTCCACCCCCAATAATTATTATGTATAATAATAAAATTGAAATTAGTCAGATATTTTATTTCTGTTACATTATTAGATTTGTTACATTATTAGAATAGAATTCTATTTAGTCATATTCTTCTATTTATTTATTAAATATATTATTAATATTAATTTGCATATTAATTATATATTTTTTTATTGGTTATATTATGTTATGGATAGAATTATGAACTTATGTGTCTATAGATATATTTGGTCCAATGTCAACACTCCATTCATGCTATTAAATTTTGATATTCTCAAACTAATAACACACACACACATGGAAATCATAATCAAACATTAACCATCCCTATTCTTCATGTAAATTTGTTCTAGGACTGGCAGCCAACTAAAAATTTTGCGATTAGTTAGTGTACTTGACCTTGAGAAACTGAAAGTGCAGCAAAAAATTTGCTTGCTACTTATAGTCTATTTGGTAAATTAGGTTGTTATTGTGCATGCTAGTGGTACAGTGCAATTTTATCACTTTTTAACATGCACTTCCTATCATCTTTAGGTTAAGTTGAACAATTTGTTTCCTTGTTTTGATTTTGATGTTGTTTATAAGAGAAAAGGAAAATGAAACTAAGTTTCAAAACTAATCAGCACTATCCCTCACCATTTACCATAGATACAATTATTGAATCCTAAACGTCAATAATTAATTAGATTTTGGATAACCTGAGTGGAGGAATGGTTGATAATGAGCTCATAGGCGAGAAGCTGTTTCTAGCCAAAAAAATATGCTGATTTTGCACTTGTTATGTGTAGCTGATTCTGATGTGGATAAATAAAACTTCACATGTTTTTACCAGACATATTTCTAAAACTAGCACACTACCTACTGAGATAAAATGAAAATTTTAAAAAATCTAGTTACAGTTTCAAATTTTGATGTTTTCGTATCATCGATATAGCACTTAACCACTGGGACAATGGTGCTTGTCCATGGAAAAATAGTTACAGATAGGAAGTTTCTAAAAATAGTTAAAGATAGGAAGTTTTTGGTTCTGGATGAGCAAACTAAAACTTAACACATATTTTCAGTCTTAGTTTCGGATAACTCATCTTTTGTTTTACCCTTCTTAATTTATTTAAGTTTTTATCTCATGTTTTTTCTTCATTTCACTAAAAATGCAGTTATTAACTTAATATGTGTCAATGTGAACATGCATAAAAGACTCATCATAGAATAGATAAACCTTTGAAAAAACAAAAAGCTTTATTTTGAGAATAAGCTTCGCCTCAAACTTATACAAAATAGATCTCGTTTTCAGGTGTGCATGTACAAATCCGGAATGTACATGCACAAAAATCCAAAAATGGGGTCGTATTTTATAATAAGTTTTAAATGAGATTTATTTGTGGAATGAATTTTGAAATGAGGCATAATTCTATAATTTACTTTTGCATAAATCTTTTAAACACAAACCTGCTATAACACAAGTGTACATGGCATAAAATAAAATGCTCATACCAAGTTACTAACTATATGAATGCATGAGCTTATCTAACTGCATGGAAATATTGACAGAATTGATGAGAATATGGATGTTACACTTGCAAATGTTGAGGGAGCACAAGGGCAGCTACTGAAGTACTTGAACAGCATATCCTCTAACAGATGGCTGATGATTAAGATATTCTTTATACTAATGGTTTTCCTTATGATTTTTCTTTTTTTCGTCGCTTGATGTTTTGCAAAATATACCGACTCTTCATTATACAGTCTCTTTGCCCATATTATGTCCATGTTATACTCATGAAATTCTTAATACAGCTTTAAAGGTATCATCTTCTTGCAAATCAGTACTGTGGGAATTTTTTTTTGTAGTGGTCGCAAGCATTTGTTCTAAATTTACAGATATCAATATTGATGTTCTCGCTTGTATCAATACTTTTAAGTGTATGTTAAGCAGTTCGTTTTCCCCCTTTTATTGGCATCCGACTGCGATATTCTTTGTATTAACAGTTTTTCTAATATATTTTTTTCTTTATTATTTTACATGTTTTCCTATGTTTGTAAGTGTTTGTTAAGCAGTGTTTTTCCATTTTTTTTCCATGGCTGATGATTAAGAAGTCTGATTATATTAATATTATCGTTAGATACCAATAATAAAGAAAAAATATGCAATGGAATGAAAAGTTTGTTGCAAATTTGAAAATAAAAGCATAAAACATAAATTTTGGAAAAAAAAACATATCAACTCTTAAACTATACCAATAATAAATAAAAAATATGCAATGGAATGAAAAGTTTGTTGCAAATTTGAAAATAAAAGCATAAAACATATAGATTTTGAAAAAACAAACATATCAACTCTTAAACTATTTGCGATGCTCTGCAAGAAGAATGTACACATACTTTTCAAACGCTTCACCACTCTCATAGTCCAACATCAACATTAGGTATTCCAAGTCCGTAGAGATTGATAAACATCGAGTAGAATAACCATCTTTTGTGTTGTTAGTCCAAACTAGTGCATATGTTGAATTGCTTTCCCAAATCGTAGAGCGTTTGCAAACGTCGATGCAAGGTCAAAAATAAAAGCATCAGCTTTAGTAGGAGCAACAACAAAAGTAGGAGCATAGCAACAAAGGAATATTGATTCTGTCGTTTGGCTTATCGTCCAGAACGGTGGCGTAATAGCATGTTTTTCATGTGGTCGGGAGTAAATGTAATACCTTGAAGTTATCAACATTTGTATGAAAAAGGTCTCTCCACAGCTTCTTCAGTGCATCGGCACTGCACATTTCTAGGTGGGTATCTCCTGGACACGATCCTTATGACAATTGACCTTGAAGCAGGTAATCAGACAACTCTCAATCGTAAACGTGGTTAAAAATATTATATTATTAGATTTTATCTATTATCGGAGCACGTTGTCACCACTAACTAAAGGAATTGAACCGGGTTGCGGTAGTTAAAATGAGTGAATTTCAATTATTTTTGTGTCTTTTCCTGATTACTGCAAACTTGTGGTCGTGGTAGCTATCAACTGAATACCTGCTTATCGCGGTAGTTAAAAATATTAACTATACATTACATCTTGTGTCTTTTCCTCAGCTGTAGTACATCTTCTTAATTACATTTGTTGTTTTTCCGTTACCTTCTAGTATGCACTTAATTATGGACACGTAAGTAGGATAATATATTTACTTTCTTGTGTCCCTATCTCGTATGATTTCCTTTAACAAATAAACATGAATATGGGCATTGCTTTGAATGACTTAGATGCATTAAAATTGAATTTTTAGTAGAAAACTGCATCGAGTAGATTATGAAGTTTATCAAATGAAATTGAGACACTGTTGCTTAACCAGTATAAAATAAATGCTACAGTACATTATTTTAGTATAAACCATTAACTTTTATGATTAGTTTTGTTCATTGGTACTATTTGATGCAATTCAGCCGTGGGTCACGTAGCTTACGTATTATTTGTTCTTGCAAAAGAAATGAAAGTCAAATCTAATATATAGCATGTAAAATTGTAGTATGACATTGTTATTTTGGTCTCAAAAGTTTTTCTTAACATTCTTAACCATTAATTAATAATGTATTGATCAATCTAGCACAAATCTTTCTGTAACAGTAAAATATCATATGCACGCGAAATGCCTTTAAGTATCAATCTTAGTCAGAGAAGTGTGTATTTTTGTAACCAAAACAATTTAACGGGCAAATCTGAGGACAATATTGTGATGTGGAACTATGTGAGGTACAATACAAGATGTCCTGGTCTATTTCCTATGATGGGTATCAGCTTTTCGGCTTATTATTTGAAAGAAGAAGAATAAGAAATAACTTTTCCAAAAATACTGATACCTACAACTATTTTGTTAAGTCTTGCTTCCACGCATTTTGGAAAAAGATAATGTTGATTAATTTGATAGCTCAAGCATTGTGGATCAGTTTTATCTAGCCATTTTCATTTCTTTTCATGTGTAAAATAAGGTTCAGTCATATAAAAATTCAGAATGAATGCATATATTCCGACTTCTAATGTGAGCTCAAACACTAGTATGCTGTTTGGATCAACTAAATAAGTTATTTTTTAAATTCAAAATCAATTCATTTTGACTTTAAAAATGTTGGAAAATAGCTTATTTAAGTCGATCCAAAAAAAGCCTAATATATATGATTTTGAGATGGAAAATAACCTACATATGAGTCCTAACACGCTGAAGCATTCCTATTATTATCCGAGTCTTGTAACTAAATAAAAATTGAACTAAAAAATGTTATCTTATTAGACAACAGTCATGCAGTTGTTTACGTTTGACGTGAATTCTGAGAGTAATTCCAAATCATGTTCCCATTTTATAAATAACATTAGAAATCAAAGAAAATGAACATACATTTGCCGGCTATTACCATAAAGCTGTGTAATGTTTGTTTTGTTCTTTCTTCACTTCTTTATGTTTTTTCCTGCTCTCTATTAATCTTCCCTTCTAGATCATTTTATTAATCTTTCTAGATTATACACTTAATTTTTCAGTCAACAGCCGAACATTTTTTGTTTTGTTCACCGAGTCATGTGGATAAAACAAGTCATTGGTTACTTAAGCCCCAAGTTTGCAAGTAGTTGCAAAATTAGAGTAAGTTGAAATTAGGAATTGCATTTTTTTATCTTAACTGTAAGCAGCAACATTTTTTTATGTTGTACCTTGTTTTAAAACTGAAATTTAACTTAGTTTATTTTAAATACACTTACATTTTTAAGGTCAGGCTTTTTAAACAAAAGATATAATCAGTTTCAAAATTTAACATGCTTTTAGTCATAGCCTGTCAGCTTAAAAACAAACACATAATACACACACATATATGACCGAGTGCTTGATTGCTAAATTATAAAACCGAGGAATAAACATAGTTGTCCAAAGTTGCAAAAATGAGCCTCTTTCAGTGCTGAACTGAATGTTGAGAGAATTCATTTTTGCAACTCACCGTTGATGTGTGTGCTCAGTTGGACAACTTATTCTTCAAGTTCAATTGCAAAACTAATCGCTTTGCATCATCGCTCAATTGAAATTTTGGACACTTTCAACGCTCATTTTAGCATTACGTCTACTCTTTTAGGCAAGAAAAATCATGAGTTCAAGTAAGTGTTGTACCTAACGATTGAAATAAAATCCAGCTGGAAAAAAGGAACCAATTCCCACAGGAAGGCCAAGCCATCCAAAACGAATGAAATCCAGGTCACACATAAAAATTTATTCTTTGAAATCCTATAATTTACAAAGTCGATACACATAAAAACTAATATTCACAAAACTTGAAATCAATAAGATGATATCAATAAGAATATCAATAAGATGATATCAATAAGAGATGCGAACGACAACGATACCTAACAGCGAACACGATTTTTGAGATTTACCAGATGATTTTCCGACGCCGAGCAAGAGAGGGAGGCATACTTGAACTGAGGCGCGGGTGAAGGAGAGAGGTCATCGTTTTTTAGGGCAAGATCGGGATAAAGGATGGAAAAAATTGTAGGGGGAGAGATGCGTTGGCTAGGGGAATGGCTGCGTATCTTTCTGAAACTAGGGTTAAAAAATGGAATAAGTTTGGAACTGTCTTAGAGAATTCACAATTGAGTTTGGAGTCGTTGCAACCTATTTTGCCACGGGTCAAAACCTATGCAAAATTGCAACGGTTCAAAACCGTTGCTAATTTTTCGCATGAGCTGTTGCAAATTGACGATTTTGGTGTAGTGTTTGCACTCGCCTGCAACAAAAAAGAACCATTCTTTAACCGTGCAACAAAACAGAATCATGCGAAACACTTGTTCTTTGTGTTATCAGTTTTACATTATATAAAACTAAACAAGTTAATTAAGTTACATAAAAAAATAACTACGCTAAGTTTTTTGATTTTTGATTGGTTAAGCTAGCTAAAGGAGATGATCACACTCATATTAGCACTCGAATTGCTGGAAACTGTGGTCATATGGCTCTTGAATGTGCAATGCATGGACATGTAACAGTTAAAACAGATGTATATAACTTTGGAGTAGTTGCTTTGGAAATCGTAAGTGGTAAGAGCAACACAAATTATGGATCAAAAGAAGATTTTATTTAAATTCTTGACTGGGTAAATTTACATCTTAATCTTGCTTTAATGGTTATCTTTGAATCTTTATAGTAGAATATTATTTACTAGCTTTATGCATAAAACTATCGGCTTGGGTGTTTCAGTAGAAGGGAAACCTCTTTGAGTTAGTAGATTCGGAACTAGGAATAGATAACTCTAAAGAGGAAATATTACAAATACTCGACACTACTCCTTTGTGCATGCATGCTTCACCAACCCTAAGACCTATAATGTCTTAAGTTATGAGCATTATAGGAGGATGAATTTCTTACAACCTCTGCTTAAACATATGAACTTATCAACAAATAGTTTGAGCAGTGCTAGAATCAGAAGAAACTAAAACATTTTATCTTATAGCCTTTGTAATTCAATTTAGTTTAGTAGTTCGTGTTAGGTGTGGCTCGCATTGTATTAGAGTGGGTGCGTAGATTGGATTATGATTAGTCCCACATCGCAAGGTTTTCTAAAAGAGATCAGCATATATATGGGATTGGTAGCATGTAACAATAAGGAATTCCTTTTGTTACAAATAAATGTTGTCATGAAAATATATATGCTCTGGGGGATGTAGGGATATCCAGTCATGACGCTGGCACCAAAAGAGCTTCGTTTAGTGGTTTTTCCCTTCTTCTACACTGAATGAAGCGCGCGCATAGCGGAAGATGCGAGGGGGTGCCGAAACAATTTTAACATGGTATCGGAGCCGATGGTTCGTTGGGACCAATATGATGCAGCATTGACCTAAGTATGCTCTAATATGTGGTTTGAGTTCAGGATTCTCATTAAGGTGGAGTTATAAGTTAAAACACGGTCTGCTCCAATCGTGGAAAAGAGAACTCGTTGTGAAACAGCTTGGCCAAACTGCTGGAGGTGGTAGCGACCTAATCTAAACTGCTGGAGGTGTTAGCGATCTTATCCAAGTGTTTGAGGACTCTGTATAACTTCAAGTTGAATTGAGAAAAATGCTCGCCAAGGTGGAGATCTGTTAGGTGTGGCTCGCATTGTATTAGAGTGGGTACATAGATTGGATTATGATTAGTCCCACATCGCAAGATATTCTAAAAGAGATCAGCATATATATGAGATTGATAGCATGTAATAACAAGGAATTCTTTTTGTTACAAATAAATGTTGCCATGAAAATATATATGCTCTGGAGGATGTAGGGATATCCAGTCATGACGCTGGCACCAAAAGAGCTTCGTTTAGTGGTCTTGCCCTTCTTCTTTGAATGCATGCCTAGTTAAAGACGGTTATCATCAATGCAATAATGGGGGTATGCCCTGTTAAAAAAAGTACCAAGTTTTATAAAGGTCAATGAAGTTATCCAATTCTATAAAAATTGAATAAGTTCATGAAAATTAACTAGTTTTATATAATTTAATTTAGTTTCTAGGAATTTGCACGAAGAACACTAAGAAAATGTTGTAGCTAAAGCTGCGATCATATTCGGTATATTTGATCTTAGGATATCAAAAACCTCAAAATGTGTTTCAGATTAATGAATTGCTTAAGGCCCAATTTAAATTGTCTGAATCTTTTAATTATACAAAACGGATTGGCAGGCAATACCCCTGGTTAATGTTTTTTTCAGGTATATCTCTAATGTAATCCTATGGAATATGGATACAGACTTGTGATGTATAATTCAAACAAGGAACAGAATTACTCACCTATCTGGACGAATTTCTAATTTCTAATTCTATATCGAAAGCTAAATCAACATATCTATAGACTGCATCTATCATACATAGGTTAAAATTTGGGAAAGCTAAAAGCATAAAATAGTTTACACTATGAACTAGTATTATGTAAAATAAATAAAATCATACCATATGCAATGCTAACTTGTTAGCATATAATAATTGCTAGTTCGACCAAATTATGATTTACGAAAATCATATAATAATCCAAATGACAAAGAGAGAAAAGAAAACTTAGACTATAAAGGCATGTCATGAGTTTATTTGCAATGATCTAACAAATGTTTATGGAAATACTAAAACCCAATAGTTCAATGTGTGTGTGTATATGAATTATATGTTTACCTCCATTTACTTATATTTAATAAAAAAAGTGAAACAAATATACCATTTCATGTTCTACTACAGCGTGACTTCTACGTCTAGTATGATGACCATAGTTGTACAGTGATCTATTTTTTTTGCCTATATCTCTTCTTTCCCTTGCACCGGGTTTTGCTTCATTTTTCACAAACTTATTCCAATCTTCTTGGGCGATTGTTGGTGGACAATTTTTCAACTTAACTTCGTCATTACATTGTTTGTCATAATAGTGTATCTTCAATTCGCTCTTGTGTTTCCTAAATGACTCGGTCATTTTTTTTTTAAAACTACTCCTTCGAATCTGACTCTATATCGTAAAATGTTTGTAAAGCTGTTAAGAGTTGTTTATGTAAAAAAGAAATTATGTGGCAACATATATATTTATAGAGCAAACTGGAAGTGGTACAAATCAATTTTAACTTACCAGCAGTTCATTCCAAACGTCGGTCTTGTATTTTTCAGGTACTTTATCCCAACTTTCATATGACATCGACACATGAATTCGTATTAATTTACCAACTCGACTGCTTACTTTTTCAGCATTTTTTGAATTAAGAGCACCTAATGCATTTATCTCAACTTTTTCGGGTTGTGTAGTGGATGATTGTGTAATTGAATGGGTTGACGCTTTTGTAATTTCATTTGCCCGCTCCTTTGATTACATGATTTAGTATTTGTAATTTTGTATACACCAAGCGTCTGCTTTCACAAATGAAAATGATCATTAAGGCAATTTTATATACATCTTAACACTTATGCGGGTCAAGGAAATCATTTTGCTTAATTACAACAATCACAATATGTATATTTTTTGATATGCAAATTTCAATCACTACAAAATAAAGAAAGCAAAACAGTAGTTGTTTGTCGTATACGAGTTTGCCATTCGGAAAATAAAATGGAAAGATGTGTACTTTGTACTATGAGTCAATTCTACCGATGCAGATGAGATCTAACAAGCAACAAAATGCTACAAAAAAATGCTACAAAGATTCATGTGTCTTAAACCAAGTGTAGTAATGCTACAAAGATTAAAAGCTTGTATTTTGAAACGAAATGCATAAAGTAAAAATAATAGTAACAACATGTTGAAATTTAACCTCTGACAATAGGGTCTCCTCACGTGAAGTTATTTTGAATGAATAAAGAATATGTAATAATTTTATTTAAGGGACAGTCTACCAATGCCTTTGTCTTTTCTTGTGTGTAAAAAGTATGTTTAAACTTCAATAGTTTAACCGACGTATGATGATGAATGAGCATTGACTTTTAAACTATTTGTACTGTAGATGGGAAAGGATGTTGTGTCATTTTTATCATGGGCAGCTGAGCCGGATATGGAAGAGCGCAAACTGGTACTTTGATCATAACCTGAACATAATTAATTATCTAATAATTCTTTATCTTGAAACCCTTGTAATTTTTTGCTTGCTTTTTATATGATATCAGATGGGATTCAAGTGGATTTTTTTACTCTCGCTTGCTTTTCTCCCAGCTGCATATTATCGACGTATAAAGTGGTCTGTTCACAAATCACATAAAATAGTCGGGGATGTTGTTAACTAATTGGTCCTCCCAGTAGCATGGGTGGAGTTTATATATTAAATTTATAGCTGCATTCATCAAAAAGTAACACACGATATATAAAATTAATGACTAAACATCAAACATAGGCATTCGATCATCGATAAAGACACGACATATGGGGCATTTCTTGCATTTCTCAGCACATGCTCTGTGTTAAATAAAACCAATTAGCATAAATTTCAATTTTTTACATTTAAATCATGTAAATTTTAATGAATTAAGTTCGAAATTATGTCTTACTTGCACAAGGTGCAGTGTCGACAAGGAAGAAAAACTGTGCTTATCTCTCCTTCAAAGCAAATTCTACATAGAACTTTTTCCTGAAAAGGACATTTATATAGACAATTAAATTTCAGTGTGTAGTTTCATGTTTGAACATGAGTATTTGTGTAGCGGATGTATGGCAAGTTTTTCAGCATTTTTAATTTTTGCAAATAATGTATATGGGATCATTATATTGTGCAAACATTCAATACTGACAGTACTCTACAATTAGCAATAAAACACCTGGAACTAAGAACAAAAATTCCCAAGATATATAGAAGTAGTATAAGTGGAAAGAAAATGAATTCCATGACATTATTTAGTAGACAATACTAGATATTTAAATGCCCAGGTACTGTGAAATTTATAAAAGTAACATACAATATCTATTTTATAGCTGCAGTCATCAAAAAGTAACACACAATATATTAAATTAATGACAAAATTTGACATCCAATTATAAAAGCCTCAAAGAAAAAGAAATTATTTTTAGCATTCCACCTCATAAAATAAATTGTATAAGATGAGTATGTATACTAAGATCTCTACATACACAAAGCATGAGAACTAAATGGTAACATATAATTATTAGGCTATCAACAAAGCAAACGAAATAAGCAAGTACAATAGTGATAAAATTGTTACAGGTTTAAGTACACCTTTAGGTTTAAGTACACCTTTAGGTTTAAAGAATCCATACACAACAAACGTTACAACGCTGAATACCGATAGTGAAAAAATTCTAAATTCAATCACACTTGAAATTCAACTTATTTCAATTAAGAAATACATCTTATATTAACATATGCATTTGGTAAGGTCTTCTAATTTTTGATTGTCTTCGAAAGCTGATTGATAGACAATAGGAAACTCAGTGTCATCCACAGTTGTAGTCAACCGTTTTGGTGTATGCAAAATCACAAACAATCCGTTACTTTTTAAATCTTTTGAGTAGAACACTTGACTCGCTTCTGATGCAAGAATAAATGGCTCATCATTCACTCTATCTTTGGTCTTTAATTTCTCTAAGTTAACTGTAATCAAGTTTGAAACGGGATCTATCTTACAACCATTAACCTTATCTTCGACTTTGCCCATTTGAAGTTAATGTAATCCAACTCAATTATCTACTGAATAACTCCATAATACATTGTTTCTGCTTCATTGTAATTTTTATCCTTCCCGCTCGCTCTAAATTTTGTAATTGCTCTCATACAAACACCACTATCTTATGTTACCATCAGTTCTTCGTAACTTTTTGGAGAAAATATGAATCCATTCACTGGCTACTTCATATAACTACGCGCCTTGAACTTCAGCCCGTTCACCAATCGCCACAGAGTTGAATCAACTTCATTTGTCTTGACCAACTAAAAAAACACAATAAGCAAAAAAGCATGATCGTGATGGTGTACGATCCACTTAAATACACATGAATACCTAAGAAGATGTAATACCTCATCACGTAACCATAGAGTGAAACTTTGATAAGTTTCTACGGATGTAACCCTACTTCGAGATTAGATTTAGTACTTTTCACATAGATGTTATACCTCCTACGATAGACATTTCAATACGTATATATGAGTTAATTTATTTTACAATAGTGGGAAATCAGGATAAATTAGTGAACTTACTTCTCCCAATCATCCAATCCATCATACTTATTAAGGACCCATCTACGAACTTTTTCAAACTGAACTTGGGTCAAGGTTATATCTTTACCACTATCTAGAGGCATCTCACAAGCAAACTCATCATCCTCGTCTAAAAAAGCTTCGTGGGTATGTTTATGAGTGTCATCACCTCCTTTTTGCATATACTCCATGCAGTAATAACTAGCTTCTTGTACAATATATCCTTCTGCAATACACCCTTCAATATATCTTTTGTTGCGCGCATATCCTTTATATGTTTTCATCAACCTATGTAGGTAATTAATTGTAATAACTAGTAGCTATTTAAATCGAATGAAAACAAAAATTAGTAATTTACCGTTCACAAGGATACATCAATCTATATCTGACAGGGCCGCAAATCAATGCTTCATCGGCTAGATGAACCATAAGGTGGATACTGATATCAAAAAATGCGGGTGTAAAATGTTTTTCAAACACACACATTGCTTCTACCAAACTAGCCTTTGCTTTTAAAACATGTTCCCTATTGATCACCTTTGAGCACAAAATGTTAAAGAATAGACTTATACGGTGTACAACATTACGCAGATCCTTATGTTGTGGATAAGAATGTTGAAGCAACACCGGAAGTAATTGTTGCATTATGACATGATAATCATGTGACTTCATATTTGTTAGCTCAGGAGGGTTGATGCTCACATTGTTGTGGAAGTTAGAAGAGAATTTGCTAGTTACTTTAAGGTTTTTCAAAATGGTGCAAAACCGTACCTTTTCTTCTTTGCTCAAAGTGAAAGTTGCTTCTGGTATAGTTATTTTATATGTTTCACGATCTTCCCTCACCCACAATTTCTGTTTTATAACCATGGTTTTCAAATCCTTGCGTGCACTGATGCTGTCTTTTGACTTGTCCTTATGACACATAATTGTACTGATGAGATGCTCGGTGACATTCTTCTCTGTATGCATAACATCAACATTATGTCGGACCAAATTTGCTTTCCAATATGGCATATCAAAGAGGATAGACCTCCTATACCATGCAGGAACAATGATAAGGTCTTCATAATCGGTTTTCTTTTTTCGTTTTCGACCAATTTCTTGTTTGTTTTTACCAACTTTCATCTTGATATTAGCTACCTTTTCTTCAACTTGATAACCATTCAATGGTCATGGAGGACGACGATATTTTTGTTCATTATTGAAGTTTGCCTTATCGTCTAGAAACTTATGGTGGGAAGGAAGAAATCTTCGATGTCCCGTGTAACACATCTTCTTACTTTCAGGAAGATAATAAGAACAAGTATCTTCCCCACAAATAGGACATGCAAAATATCCGTGAGTTGTGCACCCTGACAAACTACCGAGCGCAGGATGATCATGAATTGCCCACAACATCCTAGCTCTCATTGTGAATTCGAAATTATTAAATGATTCAAATGCATTGACTCCTTCCCATAACTGCTTTAACTCGTCTATCAACGGTTGTAAATAAACATTGATATCCTTTCCTGGTTGTTTTTGTAACGACCAGCCTTTTTGAACGCTTTAAGCAGACACACATGTCAGACTCAAACTATTCAAAAGGGCAAATTGTTATGGGGTAAATAAGAGAAGAGAAAGAAATAAAACAAATACAAAATCTCGCAGCGGAATGACAAAATATAATAATCAAATAACAGTTCATGAAGCTGTTTATAAATACATTTGATTATTCTTTACAACACAAACATCAGAGTTACAGAAAAAGAAATACATAAATAATAAATGCAGCGGAACAACATGATGCAGAAGAATATAATAAATAATACTAGTACAAATCTTCGTCTTCGTCCTCCATAAATAAGGTCTTCAACCGTGAAATGCTCAGGCTGACCCGAGCGGATTAAAAAGACAAAACACTCGAGTCAGAACTAAAAGATCTTATGTAAGTTAAATCAACGGTAAATATGCGTGTGAGGGTGTCAGAGATGTTTACGGGGTTTGACATCTCCTATCCAGTGTCTAACGTGAGTGCAGTAACTTCAGAGATGTTCGGGATTCACATCTCCTAAGGATCCGTTAAACTATCTACTATGTAGTACAATACGCTATTATAATAGTGTCTACAATAAAGTAAAGTATTAAAATAGCATTAAGGCGTTACCCATATCCCCCTTAACACATTTTTATATATTCCCTTAGTCTATACAGTACCGTAATTCCTCTGTAAACTGGAGGGCTATCAAAGGGCACTCCATAGGTATGGTACAAAACAAACTTGTAGAAGGTGCTCTAGGGCATGTGAACATGGCACTCGAGGCAATGCCAGGGTAGATATACCAATTGCGGATTCGGACTGGTGGTAACGCATAGCAGCTACTACCGCCTACCTCGGAACACACTCCCAAATCAAAATCAAGGGGTGGCCACCAAATCAACCACAAAGCAACATATATGGTATCGAAGAAATGTGTCCGATCGGAGATGCGACCTCACTTGGCCCGGTGTGGCTTCTCTTTTAGTCACATCTAAGCTGACTCACGGGAGTCAGGGTCACGTCATACCTCATACAGAACTCGTTCGCCAAAACATCCTACTTCATTTCTGGAATCTCCACCACGTACACAGTTGTTAAAGTGGTTTTCGGTATTGGCAGAGAGTATGACAAAATCCGATCCTGGTTTCTTTAACAACCAAACGCTTATTTCACACCGAATGGTTCTTTTACATTTCAAAAGTCAATTCATACTTAATATCATAATATCATATTCTCACAACCATATTATTTCGAATCATATTCACTTTCAAAATCACATTCACTTCCAAAATCATATTTACTCAATATGTCATTTCACAAAGGCTATCAATTCTAAATTTCAACTTAGGTTGTATCCTCATCAAGGATACAAATATTTAACTTTACACAGTCTGAATTTTTAGAAAATAGTTTAGGTATCCATAAATAATTTTAATAGTTTTAAAAATAGCTCAAATTAGATTTAATATAGTTTAAATAGTAAAATAGCTTAGAATAGATTTAAATTGGTTTTAGTTAGATTTAAAATGATTTAAATAGATTTAAAATAGATTAAATAGATTTTATTAGGTTTTAAAGGTTTTTAATAGATTAATTATATACTAAATTGATTTAAATTATATTAAGTAGATTTTTAAATTGATTAATAAATTTAAAATATATTAAATAGATTTAAATTATATTAAATAGATTTAAAATAGATTAAATAAATTTAATTGGTTTAAAAATAGGTAAAATAGATTAAATTGGTTAAATAGGTTATAATAGATTAAATAAATTAAAATAGTTTTAAATTGATTAAAATAGTTTAAACTAGTCTGAAATAGATTTCAAAGTCATTCAGATATTTCCAATAACTCAATTCCGATAAGTTCATTTTATTTGACACTTCAGCTTTGAAATTTCCAAATTTAAATCCTTTGAACGATTCATTAAATTAATTACAATTTCAATATTTACACTTAGATTTTCAAAAATAATTCAGTTTATATAAATCAATTTCTACTTCAAAATACCAGTTAACTGAATTCAAAATTTAAAGATTTACAAATCATTTTATTTAACCAAACCGGTGTCCGTATATAATTTTCTACCCTAGGGTCAAGTTATACAGATATTTATCATTTCAATCCGCAATTTAAAATTTTATGGTTATATATATCATTTCAAACCGCAATCCTGAATTTAAATAAAGTCCATAAAATCGCTTGAGTCTATCATTTCAACCCATAACGATTTTTCCCTAATCTATATATCATTCGGGTATGTATCATTTCAACCTATAGGGAACTTGCAATATTATAACAATATAAAATACAACATCCAATCATCCAATATCAACAATCAAACATACATCACAATCATCATCCAAATCAATCAATAAACATCAATAGATAACTGATAATTCATACAGGTATTAAATTGACAATTTAAAATTCAATATTTAATTAAACGATGATCAAATGCAATAAAAGTCAAAATTAACCAGAATGATAATTTAAACATACCAAACATCAATAAATAAATTTCTAATCACATCATAAATTTAATTTAACTAACATAAGAAATTTTAAAAGTTATGAGTGGGTTAAAACACTCACCTTCGATTTTAAATCGAATTAAAATCCAATTTAGGGCACAAATTCAAACAGTCTCAGAATTCGTCCAAACCAGCGTCAAAAAGTCCGAAATTTTGATACGATCCCAGCGGAACAAACCGCACATAAATCGGACATCGTATGCAAAAGTATTCACTAGTACAAAACTGGTCATTTGTGTCGGTTGTGTAACCCCTGTTGTGTCGGTTTTACAACCGACTCAAATGAAGACGACACAAAAGACATTTTTCTGTTGTGTCGGTTGTACAACCGACACAAATATCAATTATTTGTGTCGGTTGGTAATAGAGAACCGACACAAAACTATGAACAGTTGTGTCGGTCTTTCTAATAGGACCGACACAAATCAGCTTGTATAGTGAAGCAAACCGCCGTTTATTGTGTCGGTCCTTTAAGAAAAACCGACACAACTGTTGCTTGTTTTGTGTCGGTTCCTTATTGACGACCGACACAAATGATTGATAGTTGTGTCGGTTATGTTTGTTTTTTCAACCGACACAATTGATATGCAGTTGTATCGGTTCCCTTTGAAGTAACAACCGACACAAGTTATATCTGAAGCAAAAAAAATATATTATTACCGTTTAAGATTATAAAAACAGTATGAAATTGAATTTCAATTTTTTATAAACGAACGTTACTATGAACTGATTGAACAAAAAATATAATTATATTATCCATCAACATAATTCTTGTTTACAGAACAAAATAGAATATAATCTATCACAAACATAACGTACATAACAAAATACCAACGTACGTTACAAAAGATCAGCGTACACAACAAAAAACAACTACATCCAATTATACATGATATAACTAGCTAAATTCTCTCGAACCTCGTCTATCTCTTGTTGGTTATAAGAACCGTCTCGTACAAAGTCCTGCAATTAAGAGAATTGTTATACAAAAGACAATAATTAAGTCAGAAATGCTCTGCATAAAAGAATCTGAGAGTGTAATTCAAACACAGGTTGAACCATAAGCTGAATATATTATGTATTATCTCCAATCCATATCATACAATCCATTTAATAATTGATTTTCGTTTCCAATTTGTCAAGTTCAATATTTTACTCGATTATAAACAAATATCTTTACTATTTATTTCCAATTAGAAAATATAATCCAATTCCTAATTTTTCAAAAATATATCGGTTATGATTTCAGATTCATCTACTTTGCATTTCACAAAACAAATTACAGCCATAATTATTTTCTTTGTCCAGAACTTGTACACAATCCACAAATGAAGATGTACAAGTTGTTATTTCTCAGTATACCATTCAAAACAAGTTACAAAGCAAATAATTGAATTCCAAAACAACCACAGTAAAAATGGACTTAAGAATATTTGGGATGAGATTTAAATACGTGTGACAGTTGAACTGTTCTCGAGGTTTAAATACATCTATATGTTGTTTAACCGTTAGATAAATAGCATTGATTCGGATGAGATGAGAGATATACTGAAAGCATATTGAAATAAATATCAAGTGTGCAAATCAGAACCATTTTCAACTTTAACGATCCAAATTCCTATGAAGTAAATGTATATGTACCTTTCTACAAGAACATCCAAGCGTTCCTCCCTCTGACTTCCTCCGATCAGCTCGCCGACCTAATAAACAAAGTGGATTAAAATAGAGGGATTGTGATACAGAGTAACATAGCAAATGTGTGGTATTGGCAGCAATAACATAATTGTAGGCAAAAAAAGCAAAGATGTATGGTATTAGAAGTTTTTGATCATATGACAGTAGCACAAAAGTTCGTATATGTACCTTAGGCACAAGAACATCCATTGCTGCAACTGTCTTTTTGTCATCATTAAGTCTCATATAAAATGCTTTTATTTTTTTGGGATAGTTGTACACGATGACAGGCTTTTTGAAAATCATCTCGGTCAAGTACCTTCAATCAACAAAATAAAGACTATGAGCAAAATGAATATAAGAGCAAACTCAAAAAGGATTAAGAACAAATATTCACTAACCTTTCATGCTCAGAAGCCAAATCTATGCCCCACTCAACTTTATTCTCAAACTCTTTGTCTGTGACATTCTGTAAGAGTTGCACTGCCTTTGTATATGATATGCGCTCAAATGGGGTAGAGGAAACAAGCTTTAGGCGTTCTATAGCTGTTTTGTATTTATGATGCACCTCGGTCAGATCTTGAAGACTTTAAACAAATCGCTGCCCTAAATAACAACCATAAGAACATTCGTACCTTAAATCCCCTCTCATATGACATCAGCCAGTGTATGCACAAGCTAGAAATATCAGTTGCAATGAATATGTTTTTTAGTCATAAACTTATTTGTTTGATCTTTGGAACACTTCATTTCCGTGACAACGTAGAGGATATCTTAAATAGCAATTAACCAGTGGTGTGTTCTTATTACCTCTACACATTGGAATAAATGCAAAAAATTTAAAACAGCATTTCACTGAAACATGAACTCATTTTCCATTGTATGTCTAACTAAATTTCAATTTCAACTCGATATTTTTAACTGTCAGGCATATTACTGGCGATAAGACGTGCTATGTTCCGAGTAAGTATTTTTTTTGGCTGAGTAGACATATGGATGAACTCATACACATGTTATCTTATTACTGCATTCGGTTTCAAACAAAGGTGGGTTTGCAATTAAATTTATATTAAGCAAAGTTTAAGCCAGAAACTGTCTGGTGGAATTGAGTCTAAGCACATAAAAAACCTAAACACTTCCTGTCTTTTTCCCATTCGGGGAAAGCTTAACGACAAACCTTTTTTGGTAGATAATAGTGAAAAAAAACCAAAAACAGGTTTCTAATTATGCTTCTACTATTATTTTCTACTATTTTTTCTTCACTGTTGGAAAATTATATCTGGACTTCATACAAATTTAATATCTTCAAACTCAAACAATTTTGCATAAATATCCGTTTTTTAATATGACATATTAAACTACTGCAGTTTATATTGCATATGATTTCAGTTTTAACCTATCTACATTTGGTGTTTGAACTTTAATAATTTGAGGGTTATCCTTTTCACTAACTGAAGTAGCTAGAACACATGGTTTTCCTTCAATTGCAGAATCAGGCATATCCTAAAAATAACAACTGTCTTGGTTTGTTACTTATTATTTGTATTTGTAATCTTCACTTCTTCAGCAACAACATAAAAGGTAGCTGCTCCATTCAAAACAATTGCATTATTTTGTTCATAAAATTCTCTTGCTTAAGGTTCTTCATTGGATTTCACTTTCTCAGCTGTACCTTAAACCAAAATGTTTTCTAAGCTGTCAAACAATCTGTGATAAGCCATCCGGCGTTTCCTCAACATTATTTAGTCCGCTTCGTTAAAGTACAGTACATATTTTCCAAATAACTGTGTTTTAATTGCATGTCTCAGGTTATACATATATTTTCATAGTTTTTCATAAAGTTTAACAAAAACAAAATTTATTTACCTATTGAACTTTAACAAATTGACTTTCTTTAAGCTAATCTATGTCATTCATCGTTTTGATAATTTGCAGCGTCTGATTCTACTATCATAATTTACATTCAAGTTTGGTGAAATACGACATCACCAAAATACAGCAAAAATGTTTCAGGTATGCTTCTTATTATATTAAATTTGTTTTTACTATTGTCCTTGCATGTACTGTATTTATATTAAATAAGGCCATGAGGTGTTGACTACCACTATTCAAATACCGCAGAAATAAAAACATGCACTTGCCATTCAAGAATACTATTTTGTTCACACTTTTTTTAAAGTGTGAACAAAACACTTTCTTGCTATTGGAGGAATTTGGAGAGTCATATATGAGACCCCTGAATTCCTCCAATAAGAGCCGAGTGTTTTGTTCACACTTTGAAAAAAAGTGTGAACAAAATCACTCTCGCCATTCAACTCATATTGTCAGGATGCAGGACAGTTATTATTTAAAGATTTTGTCTTTTTAACGTCTATCATCGTTGAATAAAAATTGTAAAACTATTTTCGCACTTACTTTACCACTGTGGTACATTTTTTCTTCAACGCCTCATGGCCTGCGTTTTTTGCAGACATTTATATAAAGTACTGTTTTAGAGTCGGCAGTTGCTATATTTAATCAGATCCATGGATGCGATATTACTTAGCTTCAAATATTTGTTTGGTATCAATTTCTTTGTCTTTACTATTATGGTATCAGTTGCTGTAATTAATCTAGATAACCTGATTGTTGATCATTTCCTCTTTTTTAAATGCAATCTTACATTTTTTCAGTACAGATTATATTTTTTTTCCCACTGGGAATAAAGAATTCTTCAGCTTTATTCCAATCATTAACCTCAAGTTATCTTTTTCAACTATGAGTTTTTAACGTCTTCATACTTCAGTGCACGCCAACTTTTATTTGGAGTTAGTTTAGTAGTTTTACACATTAGCATACATTTGATGGCCTAACGGTTGAAGATGGACCTAATAGGCTACAATGTTCATGTCAGGTTCTAAAACTTTGATCTATAAATTTTTACTCCACTAAAACATACATGCTTACTATATCATGTAATTGTCTCATTTAAGGTTGGCTTGCTTTCAAAGTTATATAGAACAAAAAAAAGTTACAAAGCATGCGATCTACCTGCCTAATCATCAAGCTTTATATATTTGTATACCGATTATTTTTAATTGCATACCCATGTAACTAAAATATGTTCACCACGTCCGTATGCGAAGCACGGGTTCGCACTAGTGGTAATATAATTACACAAATTTAGTTACTTGTTTGTTATTGCATAATTCATCACCAAAAGTATAAATTTTTTATTTTCCAGCTCATCCCTAGTACTTTTGATCGACAATATTGTGTTCTGTGTTTTCATATTTCCCTCTAGATCTTTTGAATGTTACACAAAGAATTTGCAATTTTGTCTGTGTTTGAAGGGATGTTTTGCCACTGAAAAATCGAATACGAGTTCTAGGATTAGATTTAAAAATTGCTACCTAAATTTACAGGACGAGGTGCAGCAGGAGATTTAATATCGATTTAATATTTCAATACCCCAACTATGATATATAAAAATAATTTACAGATAAGCATGATCTTATTTAGTAACGTCCGTAACAAACAAATTACAAAGCGTGTAACAGTTTCCCAATTTAGCACTACCTATACCTTTTATTAGAATTAAATGTATGCACAAGGGTTAACATTACTTGTACATGTGGATTTTTTTTGGCTTAGTGGATCAAAAAATATCATAAGATACTCAACGAGTAATTTGACATGTAACCTCAGTAGCATACCTGTCAAATTTTCCCTTAGAGTGCCCTTAGGAACAAATTCATATACTAGCATTTGTTCCCCTTGGTCAAAGCAAAAGCCTATGAGATCGACTAAGTTCTTGTGATGGACCCGTGATAGTAATTCAATCTCTGTCTTGAATTCATGTCCACCTTGCGTTGATCCTTTATCTGCTCTCTTGATTGCAACCATTTGCCCATTAAAAAGAATACCCTTATAGACCTAAAACATATGAGACTTTTAAGATGATTTTTTTTTACATATCACTAGAGAGGTTTAAACTTGTGGCGTTCATACTTCTTTCTTACCTTTCCATAGCCTCCTGATCCAATTTCATTACCTTCTGAAAAGTTATCGGTGCACTTTTTAACTTCTTCAAAAGAAAACCATCTTGATCCCTTCAGCTGTGGGGCACCACCGGTATCTTTACCACCAGATCCCCAAGATGCTGAAATTATAAATATTTAAGGTTCATTTTCTTTTACTACAATAAGGTCTCATATATCGTTCAAGATGGCCAGATCTGGGCACGGTTAAGGAGAGGGGTAGTTGTTCGGCAAGTTTTGGTGGTGATGAGCTGAGGCTTTGGGCAAGATGTGCTCGGCGGTGAAGGCCAGATCCGGGCGCGGTGCTTGGTCGGCGTGAGGAGCAGTCGAGGTGGAGGGGACGAAAGCAGTGGGTTCGTGGCTACTGGTGGCTGCTTGACGTAAACTGGGACGGAAACGTGGAGCTTGAAAGCTGGGTCTAGTGTTCGGGAGAGGGACTTTTTGAGGGAGGAGGGGAGAGTGAGGAAGGAGTCGTTGGCGTTGAGGGGATCGGAGAGGGGGAGGGAGGAGAGGAAGGTGTCCAGGCCTGGAGGTGGCGAGGCGAAGATTAGATTTAGGGTTTGGAAAAGGAGAAGAATGAGAATTAGGATTTCGGACATGATTTACGAATTAGTCTGGAATTATTGGGGTTCGCGGGAAAAGATGGGCGGCTGAAATGGATTTGGGGGAAAAAGTTGTGTGCCTATAGTGTCGGTTTTTGGACAACCGATGCTATTGTATTTAATTGTGTCGGTTGTTCAAACAACCGACACGAGTAAATCTATTGCTTCCCTTCAATTGTGTCGGTTTCTTAAGAACAACAGATGCAAATTACATTTTTAACATTTTCTTCTTACCCCATAAGTCAATAGTTTCGGTTGTTAATAAACAACCGACACAAATTACACTATTTGTGTCGGTTTTATGGACAACCGACACAAATGAGGCGAAGCAACTGATCTGTTTTGTACTAGTGATTAACATTAGACGTTATACATTTAAAACATGGAAATAAAATAATAATAAAAGAAAATAACACGTCATCACCTCTCTCTCTCTCCAGGAAACGAACGCGGCAACCCTGGATCAAAGACGAACCCACGCACGGCCATTGACCGGCCCTTTGACCACAAATTTCTCCCCCTACACGTCGCTACAGACTTCGGCACCACCACCATTGTCTTTGCCTTGCTCAGCCGCATCTATGGCTAGAGGGCCGCCGCCTCCGGTCGCCTGAATTCGCCGCGTCGTCGAACCATTCGAAACCCTAATCATAAAAATCACGATGATCTAACCGTCGATACCACCTGCGACCAACTCCGATGGGTTCCCTTCTTGACTCTCCACCTAGCAGTACCCTCGATTCGACCATCGGTCGAAGATCATCGAACGCCAATGAATGGTGGAGACTTCATCACCCAATTCCAGCCACACAGAAACCTAGATCGAAAAACTAATAGCAGATTTTAATTGTGCTCGTCGAGAGCTTCAAACCGATATATAATTCGATATATTTTGAGGAGTTTCAATTTTTGATTTGATTTTGATTTGCAATTGAATTTGGAATTTGTTTGGTTTGTCTGCCATTGAGAAGAAGAAGTCAGAGAAAATTGTATATACAGACAAATGAAAATAAGAAGTAGTTAGGGTTTATAACAGGTTATTTATAGACAGATCAGAAAATAGAAATAGATGGACAAGATTGATATGGAAGTGAACAATAAACGACCCGAAAAGTCCGTTCTGCCTCTGGAACGAAATTGAGTCATCCCATATACCAAAATAGATGTTTTCAGTATTTTTAAACTCAATGAAACAGGTTTCAGGTCCTAATTCCATCGTGTGGAGAAGTTGGCTTAAAATCAGCTTATTTCAAATTAATTTCAATTAAATTTAATTAAATTGATTTCTAGGCATTTCGAGTCTGTACGATTAAACGGCAAGTCCGATCGTTACAAAACTTGAAATCCTACAATAATTTACCATTGTGGATCCGATGAAATTGGTTTCGTCGAAATCCGAGATAGTGGCCAAAATGGCTATTTTCACATTAATTAAATAAAATAATATTTGATTAATTAAATCACCTTTCTTAATTTCAAATTTTATAACTAACAATTTTCATCATTTTTGATTGCTTGGACATTTATAATAACTTAAAGTAAATTTACATATCATTTTCAGTGTTTAAAGTTTCACTAATTGCAGTGTTCAATTTCAACTGTAATTAAATCCAATTTAATTATAATTTGATTCCAATAAATTGATTTGATTTGATTTCAACCTTTATATTCAATCAATTATTACTCTAATAACATAGTTAACATTTATTGATATCTTATTTCACTAATATGCTACCATTTCCATCTTTTATTTGTGGTAACTACTATATTTCAATTATATTGAATTTTGTCAATTTTACACATTAATTATAATTTAAATCCCCAATTAATTCATTCATCTTGGTTTCATTCTTTTATTTAATCAATTATTACATTATGAATAAAATTAACATTTCTATTCCTTTTATTGCATTCACAATTTACAGTTACTGTCTTAACTTACGTTAATGTAACATTCAATGACATTCAATTGCAATTGATTAAATGAATTGGTAACAAATAACAATTGTCACCATTTCTATATTTAATCACATTTGTAAGTTTATTATTTACAACAAAAGTTATAATTACTTACTTAACACTGATTTTATTCCATTACCAATAATTATATATTATTTCATAAATTGATTCAATATTTACACTTGTTTTCTTATAATCAATTTATAACTAAGTATAACATTTAAATCATTTCAATTAATTGAACCTTCATTAAAATTGTTAATAATTGACTTAAATTGACATTATTACCTTCCATTCTAGTTAATGTTTCATTAATAATTCACAAATTTTTATTTTTTCTCCCATTATTAACTCACAAAATCTTATTAAATTATTTATTTTAATTATCGAAAATTATGGGTCATTAAAGTTTTGGCCTGGAAATCAACAATGTCAACATTGAGAACTCTCTTTTCATACACATTGATGGAGGAAGATTATATGATACTATAATTACTGGCCAACAACTATAATGACTAGCTAGAGACGCATGTGGGTTGAAACCATCAGTTGCTATTCCAAGCGTGATATTTCGTGGTTCAGCAGCAAATGTTTCATCAAAACAATCTACAGCTCGCCATTGAGAAGTGCCACGTAGATGACGCATTACATTTGAATCGGACTTGGCACGAGCATGCCAAGTCATAGCATCTACTATCCATGGTATGGTATACAGTCTCCTCAATCTAGAAATTAAAGAAAGATGTCTCAACGTCTTTTGAGGTACTTTGGTAGCTCTTTTCTCTTCGTTGAATGTTGTCTTATATCTTGGTTCGTTGCAAATTGTACAGGAAACTCTGTTTGCATCATCTTTCCAGTATAACATGCAGTCATTAATGCATGCATCATAAGTCTTGTAATCCATCCCAACTTGTTTAATTCTCTTCTTCATGTCGGGGTACTTTGTCGGTAGTGTGTTACCTTCAGGGAGTAACTCCTTTATAAATTCGAGGAGTGTAGTCACACCATTGTCAGAAAAGCCATATTGAGTTTTCAAGCTATTCAGTTTCACAATGGCATACAATGTTGGTATACCTTTAGAACGAAGGATACAATAGCTCTTTTGCACTATCAAAAAGTGATTTACACTTCTTCCTTTGATTGGTCGGCCGATCAACATCAACCGTAGACGGTTCCCCAATATTATCGGGCAATGGACTGGTATGTTGAAAATGATGAAATCTATCAGCATCATTGACCAAGTCTTCCATCGTAGGATGTTCAGCCTCATCCGTACTTATGGCTTGACTAATAAATTGTTTTTGCTTCTCTGTCGATTCTTCTCCATGAAAATGCCAAACGGTATATGACTGAACAATTCCCCATCTGAGTAGATGATAATGAATGTCATCTAATTTAATCTTCATTTTCATATTTTTGCACTGTGTGCAAGGACAAGAATAGATTTCCTTATCACCACTATTTTCCACAACAAATTCAATAAACTTCTACACTCCTTCTACATATCGTGTGGTTCTTCGATCATATTCTTTCATCCATTGTTTTTCTATACTAGACGACATATTGCCTTGCTATATCATACATGATATACAACATTATGATTGATGAAGATTTAGATTCACTATTCTATTAAATCTGATTCCATTTTTCAACTTTTCACAACATTAGCCTTAACTTTTCATCTTGTATCTATTTGGGATATATTTGGGATCTGTATACATGTTGGAAACTTTATTAGTATGTGCAAAACTAACAATTGTGTATGTATGTGTAGATATATGTATTTGTGTGGTGTTGTGCATATGTTTAATCATGTATGTGTGAGAGCTGCTGTATTAGGGTGAGCATACACTACTATGTTTATATGTGTGAAATATGCATGTGCATAGGATGTGCGTGAGTGAGTGTTGTTGTGTTTGTATGTAGGTGTAAGTTTGTGTGTACAGGCATTGGTAAGTAATAAGTAATATATATATATATATATATTCATGCCTTAAAAATTTAAAACAAAAAATAAATAAATATACTTAAATTCTACTATAAGTATATATATACACTTTAATATTATATATGAATGTAAATATAATTTAATTTAAAGTTTAACAAATGATCAAAGTGAATGTGAAAGTATTATTCAAATGGAAAAATATAAAATGGTTCTTGTTTGGTATTTTATAGTTTTCAAAGTATATTTTTATGATATTTTAATATACAAAACTTAAGTTTTGAAAATGTATTTAATTATATTGTCATTTTTAGTATCTATTGAAAATATTAATATATGGACTTAAATATAACGTGTTAGGAGGTAACAAATGAATTATTTGTAAATAATGGTATAAATATGTAAATGTACAAATCAAAATGTAAAATGATCGTAAAGAGTTAATAAAAATAAGTGTAAAGTAATAAATTGAAATATTTAATAATAAAATATCAAAAGATATGAAGAAGAGAAGAGAAAACTTCAGAAATAACGAAAGAGCCGAAAACTCTTTTAATGTACTATTATTTAATAGATATAAATCTAGTTTAGTCCAACTAAACTTTTAAATTTTAGACTTTTCATTTGGTCGAATTAAATTTAAACATGAATTCATCAAGAAAAAATAAGTAAATTACAGATGGAACTGTGAAAATGTTTACACTGGATTCTACTGGATATAGAGACATTTATTTGTACTTGATATGTTCAAGTTTAAGTTTTAACTATAAATAGTCTAGTTCGTACATTTATGCTCAAACTGTGAGCTTTTGGATATAATTCATTATCGGCGGACAAATTTCTTTTGCATCTAACTCAGGAATATTTTATCTAGGAAACATCAACATCATGAAATTATTTTCATGTTTGAACACTACAAGAAAATATGTTATTAATAACGCCATTAGATAACACGTCATTATAAAGCGTTATTGTTTACCTTTAACCTTTTGTTTTTGACTTTATATTTGTTTTGTTTCGCAAGTATGTAACGCCCAGGCCTCAAAATCAAATGCTCAGGCCTCAAAATTTTCGTCTCCCTTCGAAAAAACTCTATCCAGTTTTTGTCTCCCTCCCCTCCCGAAATGAAATACCGCGTAGTAATTTTCATCTCTATCACAAAACTAAATAACCCTACTCGAAACCAAATTAGTCGACGATGATTTCACTTTTTAGCAGTTTCATACTTCAGCTCCGATCTTCAGTGCTTCCACTTTGAACTACATGGCGATTCGAAGAACTTGGGTTGATTTAAAGAAGTTGCATGCAGGTAATTCAGTCCGAGGTGATCTTCCAAAACCTAATTCAATTTATTGCGATTTTGTCCTTCTGTTATTTCTAGAACCCTAAATTTCAAGAACCCAAAATGCTTATTCATTTTTTGGACTGTTTTTGGATATTATAACTTTATGAATTGTCTATCGGATAAACTTGTTTTGGCCTATAGATTTTGTGAACTATTGAATATGACATACAAATATGAATAAATGTTATATGAGTTTGTTGTTAGATTATCGTCCAAAATAAGTTGAGCACAAGTTATTACCAAGATCTCAGGCCCAAATTTTGTGTGTCTGGTTCTTCCATACCCGAGTTTACCAAATTGGCGTGTTAAATTTGGCATTATGAAAAAAATTTAGTAAAATATATTTCTGTCAAATTGCAAATCTTAAAATTTTTGTTGTCAATATATTTGTGTAATCTTTTGCTCATATATTTCAGTAAAATACTACAATGCACTCATTATATTCAAAATTACTATCATGAATTGATACTGCATGTTCAATATCACATTATTCGAAAGCTATTCAAATTGCATTATTCTATCCTTGAATTGATGTTTCATGGTTATGAAGATTGTGAATTTAGTTAACTTCTATCATATTAAATTGTTTTAGTTTCACTTTTTTAAAAATAATGATTACGCATGTAGTAAATTAAGTATAGCATGGTTTATGCTTTTGATGTTATTTGGAAGAAAGAAGATAAAAATTGTAGTTCGTATTTTATATGGAAAGAGCATAATTGTAAAATTGTTACAATTTTATGCTGGGTGATTTTTTTTAATGTATCTCTTGATATTTTTAATCATAAAATTCAATTCTTCTGTCATTCATCCTTACCATTGTACTTTTCTTTGACAATAACATATATTTTTGGGGTTTTGTACCAAAGGTCCCTATTCTCAAAGCACATGCACAAAAAGTCCCTACTCATAAACCCATAAAAATTAGGTCTCTGTTTTGTTATTTTTTACCAAATTGTCCCCTTCTATAAAATCGGCCCAGCATTGAAATCAGGGGCAAAAGTAGCATAAATTAGCCAAAAACTAAAAGTAGAGACCAAATTTTCATAACTTTTTTGGGAGGGACTTTTCTTCCATCATCTTTCAATTCTGGGGACTTGACAGTCGTTTCTTGTATATTTTTTCTAAGAGACCATCTTTTATATGGTATGTTCAAAATTTCCAAGTAAAGTGTGAAAAGTTGCTCATATTGATGGACATTCATGAAACATAGGTTTTATTTGCTATTTGTGTTGGTTTTTATTTAATCGGTTTTTCCTTTATTCTAGGGCCAAAGAAGGAAACAATGGAAGAGTAGTGCCAAAGTAAGTGCCCAATATTTTTTTCATTCTTACGTTACGACCAGTGACTATAGTTTGGGTTTTAGTTGTTATTAATATTATTGGTGTTATTGTAGCTATTATATTTTCTTATTTCTCCAGGTTTGTTTGAATAAATGTTGGCGTATAAGCATGCACAATGAGTGCAGCTGCATAAATTGTTGCTTGTTTTCCACTTCTTCATATTTTGACTTTCCACTACTTTTGTTTTTCTTTGATTCCCAACTGGATCTTGGAATATGAACATCATTTGTCGGTATTTCTGTTAAATTTTGTCTACTCCATGATCCATCTATAGCTGGATAGAACTTTTAGATATTGGTGGAAAAGGATGCTTTCATCATATTTTTGAGACATGGTTGAAATTAAGTGGTTTCAGTTATTGATAGGTGAGATTCAGATGTTTACTTAAATGATATATTATAGAAACGTGATAGTGAAACATGATGCTAATAAGTGATGGGGTGCACCAATAAGAAATATGCACCTATTATGAAAATGTGCAATCATCTTAATATGTAGTTGCTACAATAAACTTAACTGTTTATACTTAAAAGCCAAAGGTAAAAATCAAACCTCGTTTCAGGTCAATTTTAGTATTAAATTCCAACCATATTATTATAATTGCATAATTTTAAATTCCAGTAGTATACCATGTTTCAAAACATCTAGAATACTAGACTCCCCTCTTGTTCACTTAGGCCAACCATTTTTTTGTTTTCATAAAAGCCAGTTCTCAACTTCTCATCTACTTAATATAATGTTTCTAGAAAGCAGAAGTAAGAATCACTGTTATAATTATCTGTTAGGATGGCTATTTGGAAATTTCACCTTCTAAGTGTTAAATCTTCCAATGGACTAATAGTTTATTTAAATTTGTTGGATCTTATTTGTGATGGGTTTATATTAACTGTTACGATGGCTATGCTTATGTTTACCAAAAATCAAGAGATGTGCATTGTCTATAGATATATGAAATGTTGCAACAGCAATAATAAGTTCCATGATTGAAGAAATAAATGCTAAATGAAAGACATTAACTAGATGCTGATAAAAATCAAACTGAACCTCCATTAGTACTCTCTTTATACAAAATGATCGATGTTTCCAAAATTGTTTCCGATAATCGATTAGGGGGCTAGTATTACAAAAATTGGAATCAAGAGATTGTAGTCTTTGGGCATATTTTGAACATGCGTCTGTTTCAAATTTTGATTTTGGCAATTGTTTAACATGCGCTCATTTTTAATTTAGGTGCTTGTTCAACAGGCACCTACGATATACAAACTCACTATTGAGGAGAAACCCTGATTAGCAGTGTAACATATGATAATAGTTTTCTCAATCTTGGTCATCCTAGTGGGTTGATTAAAAAATTTGAACAATGTTATCATGTTATATCATTGTAGCTTTATGGGGTGCAGGACATGTATGCATATCTTTTTGAAAAGGAAAATCGCACCTAACAAGAATTCTTGCTATGCAATGAGTTTAGAGAGGTCATCATGTGTATATAAAATAGAGTTGTGTCCAATTCACGGAGTTTGTACTTCTAGAATGTACTTGCATGGAGTTTATACTTCTAGAATGTTCTCAGATGTCTACTTTGGTTCTATAATATTCTCAGACATCATAATGAGTGTTTTGCTTGAAGTAAGTATCACTCTTGTTATCAATCAGAAAAGTTTAGAACAATAATAATAACAACAATAGCAACAATCATAAATAATAAATTAAATATAGGTCTTTAAAAATTAACTGTTTAAAATAATAATAATAAATTATAAAATATTAACCGAGTTATCTAAAGTTTTATAAAATGTAACTAAATTTATATAATAATAATAAATTAATCAAGTTTATGAATATTAACTAGGTTTACGATAATTAAAATAAAGTAACAAATTTTAAAATATTAACCAAGTTTACTAAGTTTTATAAAAAATAACTAAGTTTATATAATGATGATAACAATAATAATAATAAATTGATTAAGTTTATAAAAATTAACTAAGTTTGAAGTAATAATACAAATAACAACAACAAGAGTCATAGTACTAGTAATAACAATAAACAAACTAAGTTAATAAATATTAACTAAGTTTCATAAAAATTAACTAAGTTTAGAACAACAATAATTAAAAATAATAACAATAACAACTATAATAAATAATAAATTAGCTATAAATTTTACAAAAATTAACTAAGTTTAAAATAATAATAATAATACTTATAATAATAAATTATAAAATATTAACCAAGTTATCTATGTTTTATAAAATGTAACTAAATTTACGTAATAATAATAAATTAACCAAGTTTATTAAAATTAACTAAATTTATAATAATCATAACAAAGTAATAAATTATAAAATATTAATCAAGTTTACTAAGTTTTATAAAGATAACTAAGTTTATATAACAACAACAACAACAACAACAATAATAAACCGATTAAGTTTATGAAAATTAACTAAGTTTGAAATAATAATACAAATAACAACAACAAGAGTAATTGTAGTAATGAAAGTTTCATACAACCTTTCATACAACAAATTAGCAACAGTTTCTTCTCTTGAGAGTGCCAAGGTTAAGCAAATTAGCAACATGATCTGATATGCAGTCTTGAGTGACTTCGATGAAGTTACTGTAGACGATTCGAACATCTGTGCTAACAGCTGAAGGATACAAACCAAAGGGAAAAAGTTTCGAAGTAGAGAAATATTTATTCAAACCATAATTTAATTATATGCTTCTTTTTGGAGTTCTACTTTATTCTTCTTTATTATGTCTATAACATTCTATTAGTATTAGCAGCCTCTATGCCCTCCTTTAACTCATGCATATATTTGCAGTTTGGGATGGCTTCAAACTTGCGTCAAGGTGGAATTCAGCAATTACTGGCTGCAGGAGTAGGAAGCTCAACATATTGTGAACAATGCTAGAAATGGTAATTCCTATCCGTGAACAATGCTAGAAATGGCATTATCTCATGTCTGGTTTGCCATGCTTGTCAGAAAGAAAATATACTGCTATTCGACATGTTCTCGTTACTTTTAGTTAATAGTCCCCAGCTTGAAAATTATCTTTCCCAAAGATAATTTGTAACATATAGCATTGTCTTTCCCAAATCTTATATACTAATATAATAATAATAATAATAATAATAATAATAATTGGCAGTTTTGTAAAAGATAATTTTTTGACAGCTTAGACTATTTAAGGCTTCTTTAATTTACTTCTAGACTTATTAGAAGTTTTATAAACTTAAATTAAATTTTTATCTATAGTTGGTATTTATATAAATATATTTATAGAATTCAATGGTTGGATCGAAAAGCTCTCTATATTGCAATTTTTCATAAAAGTTATTTATTGGATATTTCCGTAAAAGTATTTTTCATAAAATTTTTGACTTTTGCACCTTTCATTATTTTGACCAGAGGAGATAACCTCTCGCTTATCATGGTATCATAATATTCTTTTGTCTTTGCTTTTCTCAAATTATCGTATTAGCTAATTGTACATTTTTGTGTGGTACTACTGCCTGGGCTAGACAGTCATGGGAAATTTTCAAGTGCTGATGTTTGTGCGCGGCTATTAGGAGGTGGTTTAGCTGGGATAACCACTGCTTCTATTACTTATCTATTAGATCTTGTCAGAACTTGTCTATCAGTAGCACAGGTGGATATCTGTTAAGTTTCACAGTAATTTCAAGGCTTTTAGTAGCCTTTTAAGCTACTCTTTCACAAGTTAGCAACTGCCCATTGTCTTGCTTTAATTTATTTGGTTATACCATTTAGCATGTTTAGTCTTTAAGATACCCTTATGTTGCATAAATAAAATTAGCAAAATGCTAGTCAAATACATGACAGTAATTTGTTAAATAATTGACATGTCTAGGATGCATTTTAGAGAGGCCGAAATCAACATAGACATGGACTGTTCCACCAATTGTGACTACTTGTGCTTCTTTGGACAAAGTTATACTTGTTGATTAAGTCATATCACATGTTTCACCTTACATTTTGTATTTACTAATCTGAGCTCTCATCTATAAAAAAAATTCATTTGCCATCAGGCTTCAGGAGACTGAACTTGCAACTTTTTTTCCTCATCAATATTGGATGATTCAAAATTTTAACTGGATTTTTGAAATTCTAGGGGATAATATCCTCAGATTATCCTTCTCAGAGCCATGTCAACTTGTTCACATGAGCTGCTATAGGTTTAACTGAGTATTTAGGTATGTGCTTGACAGACAATTCTTGATTCCTGAATCAATTTGAAACCTACTGAATATTGGCATAATATGTCCAACTCATCACTTAATGGTTTTCTTAATTGGTTATTGATAGTTACAGTCGATTAGTGAGTAAAACAATTAACATGGATATGTATAAAATATGTTAAAGCAAGGTGAAATATGTGATTTATGAAATCTTGATTAATTTGAAAACTATCTTGATGTGAATAGATGGATAAATATTTCCTCTCTTTTGGATTGTTCCATGTCTAGAGGTTTTGGTGTTTCTAAATTAAAATAAGGATTACTATATATAGTCCTAAATCTATTTTGTGTGGCAGGTACGATGAGGAATATATTGTTAAATAGATGTTTGTAAAATCTTGTTCTCAAATTGTATCTTATACAACTTAACCTGGAAAGATTATCATCAATTTTTCATGGGAAATCGACTCAATAAATTCAAGTAGTCATATGAAATAGTTAAAGACAAACCAAATGTATTATAGAGGGATTTCTCATACACTTTGTTCCATCTGCAAAGCAATCAGCTTTTTTGTTTATGAAATGCAGGTTGTTGGACCTAGCATGGCAATCAACTTTTCTATTTATGAAACTCTAAGATCTCATTGGCAAGTAAGAAGGTAGTGATTTGTTTTTAATATCAAGTGATTTTTAATTTTAATTTCATGCAAAAGTTTGATTTGAATATGCTTGAACAGGCCTACAGATTCTAATGATTCGGTTAGCTTGGTTTGAAGAAGTGTTTCTGGCATTGCATCATCAACAGGTAATTAAGAGGGAGTATACTTACGTACTCTTTAGATATACAAATATTGTATTTCTAATCATTGGATCATTGTTTTGATGGAAAAATCCAATGCAAAGTAATTGTCCAATGAATTCATATCAGAATATGTTACTACTCTGTGTACATGGTTGTGGTCTTTGTACTTGCCTACGCATGGTTATTGATTTTTATATGCTATTCTTATGTACTCATGTAATTTTTTAAGTATGTAGTAGGTACCGAAGGCAAATACTTTGCATTCGGAGCTGCATGCTTGCTTTATAAATCGTTTTAAACACTCGCTAAAGATTGCAAAAAGTACATGTCTCGGATTACATACCGTATTTTTATGTTTTTTCCTACGGGATGCCTCATCGTTGAGATGAGATGTATATTATGTTGTTAATATATATTATAAATTTTTGAAACGCTAGCCACGCAAAGGAGATGCTGGCGAAATTTTTCGAAAATTTAAGGAGTTGGAAAATTTTTGAGGAATTTTGAAATTTTGATTCGAAATTTTGATAACTACGTAATTTTAGCATTAGATTTGCAAAATTAAATAAGTAGCTAGTTGTTTGCATTAGAATAACAACAACCACTACTACTAATAATAATGTTATGAAAATTAACTAATTTTATAACAACAACAACAACAATCATAAATAATGATAATAATAAATTAACTATAAGATTATAAAAATTGGAAATAAATAAACCAATTAACTACGTTTGAAATAATAATAATAATAATAGCAATAATAACAATAAACAAACTAAGTTTTATAAAAATTAACTAAGATTAGTATGATAACAATAATATACTTATAATAAATTATAAAATTTTAGCCAAATTGACTAAGTTTTTTTAATAAACCAAATTTATATAATAATAACAACCAATGTTTATGAAAATTAACTAAATTTATAACAACAACAACAACAACAACAACAACAATAAAAAATTAACTATAAGTTTTATAAAAATTAACTATAAGTTTTACAAAAATTAACTATGTTTGTAATAATAATAGTAGTAGTAATACTTATAATAATAAATACAAGGTCCAATCATTCGCTTTGTTTGTGTGTACATGATCCTGATTGTGTCCGTCGGTATTCTATTTTTATTTATAGCCATACTTCATTTTTCTATGCATCTGATTTTACTAGATATCAAGCATAACATGCATATTTTCTAGGTACGAATTTGCCCTGTTACGATTTAGAATATGTTGTGAATTCATTTTTATGATGTTGAATTATCTGATGCTTGTTGAACACCTCCTGGACCTGCTTCAACTCTGCTTCCATGCTTCACAGTAAAAGAGCAAGTCGCAAGATGATGGTTATGACCTGGTTTTGTGTTAGTAGCTATATTGTTTTTTAGTTTAGTTGAAAACTTATTTGCGATGTTGTTATTATATAATGAATATTATGTGTATGTTTGAGCATGTTTAATATAATATATGTAGACATTTGGTACGTTTGATAGAATGAGTTTCGTTTTCTAGTTACTATATTCTTCGGCTCTTACATTGTTCAACTGTTATGTGTTTAAAGAAGATTCATTTTTGATTCATATACGGCAGGGTGCATCAAGCACATAGAAAAATAAACCGTAGCGCTTAAAAAGCATTTTAGTTATATAATACTACATAAAAATGCATGTGTTTACCATTGAAGGATAACATAATAAGAGCGTTATTGTATCTGCGTATTTTATAGCGGCATATACATGCTATAGTACCGTGTAAATAGCGGACACATAGTGCTATAGAAAAATAATATTATAGCGGTCTATATGCGCTATAAAAGCTTACTATTTTATAACGGCATTTTTTGTGTTATAAATAGGCCACTAGTTTTTTATAACATGTCGATATATGACGTTTATCGAACCGCTATGGTTACCTTTTATAGCGGCTATATGCCGCTATGGATGACTATTTTTCTTGTAGTGGAACATGAGAATGTGACTCTATAGTGCATGCACTTGTTCAAATACTAGCAATAGCAATGCTACCTTAATAACGATGAGGTAATGACTAAGCATGCATAAATCTAAAAGAAATGACTTGTAAGGTTTTCATAAACTATCAGACACCTTGTAAATTAAATATGTAATTTTGTGTGTTATATAAAGATTGAGTTGGCGCTTTCATTTTACTTTGTAGATGGAATCACAGTATAAGAAAGTTTCGGTAATAGCTTTATGTACACATATGATAAAAAAGTACAAAATAAATGAAAAGAAAATTATAAAAAATTGTAATTTAGTTAGACTGACAAAAAGGTAGATTAAAAAAACATAATATAAAACTATCTAATTGAAAATAATCTATCCCATAATGGTTCTGCTATAAAATAATAAATATAATATAAGGAATTAGAATAACCAGGCAAAAAATTAATTAAGATAAAACTTCATTTAGAAAATCTGGCAGGTCAAAGCATAAAAAATTAACCATACCTAAATCAGAAGGTCTTACAAAGTATGATGATGATGAAGTCTGCAAATCAGCTTCCAGAAAGACTGAAGAAACTTCCAACAAGCACAACAATTCTTCAAACAAAAATAAGCGTCGTGTGCCCGATTTAGAGCCAAAAGAGCTCGAATCACTGACAAAGAAGCAAAAGCTCGAAAAGCAAGAAAACAATGAAGCAAAAGCGAAACGTAATGAAAGCACCAGTGAAGATATTAGTTCTAAATCCCATTCTAACACTGCAGAAGCATAAAATTTATAATTGATACATCAACATAACACTTAGGACTGGTTCAGATGGTAGTAAGTAGAAATACAGTTGATTTTATTATTGTGCACAAAACTTATAAATGAATTATGGGGGAAACAATAAGTTAAGGATTCACTCCATATGTTGTACTAAATATAATATGATATATCGTCTTTGGAAAAAAATCTGAATTGTTAGTACACATAATCGAGGAAAACCTCATTTTCATAATACTTGTTATTCATCATATCTCAAACAATGATCCTTCCGCATAAGACTTTGTCTGCCATGTATGTTATTTACAATTTCCTTCAATCCCCGACTACTCTCACCTGTAGGATGAAAATCAGGTGTGACTGCTGCATCTTTATTTTAGAGATATGCGCACGAGTGCTTAATGCTGAAGTTTTTTTTTTTACATTGTAATTTGAGACGTAGTGGTTGCACATCTGCGTTTCATTAACATTAAAAGATATCGATATAGATGGTGTCCTAAAAAGCTACAGACAAGAATAATTAACCCTTCATGCATGCCAATTGCCAGCTAAGTTTCAAATTATTGACATGTTATCGGGAGGAAAAAAACATCATTCTGTCATGTTCCGTAACAAGTCAGAAAGCTTTTACTATGTTCAGTCTACAACTTGGGGTATGTTGAAGTAAGCGATCACCCCTTTATAATTCAATGTTTTCCAATCCATATTTCAAAAATATGAATGTCAATAATTTGTAATTAATTCTTGCCTTCCCACGTTTCAACTAACTTAAGACCTCAATAATTCAGGATTTCCTTTCTGTATTCCCACTATTTTGATTTTTTTCTTCTTTTATTTATTTTTTCTTCTCCGGTCTCAAATTTAACTCTGCTTTTGTCGTAATGAGCAAAAACGTTGCAGTTCGTTTTCTTTCTTATTTCTAATAAACTTAGCAACAGCTGCACCTATGTAGAACTCCTGAGCAGCTTTGAAATGAAAAGGGAAATGCTGGTATCTGAATTGTGGTTTTGGGTTCAATCCCAACATCAAAATGAGTTCTTGTCGTCTTTGTGTAAAAAATAAATAAATAATAAATAGATAAATAACATCACCAACCACCATTCATTTTGCTTGAACACAAAAACAGCCAAACTAAGTAGGTAAAGTGTAATTAGAATTTTTTTCCCTTTATATCAAAGTTAACCAAACCATGAATGTACTTCTAAGAGAACATCGATCGATTTCACAGTGCAGACCAACAGAGAAGCTTATTGTCCTAAATTTGATTTTTGCACATCTTTATTGGCAATTTGGCATTTCCATGCTTTAATCAAATGAAACGTCCACAAGGGCTAAACGCCCTAATTGTTAAAGAGCTTCTAAAAATTTAGAAAATCGGGCAAAGATCAGATGACAAGTGATATGATTCAAATAAAACCATGAATGTACTTCTAAGTGATATGATCAGCACTACGATATTGCCCAAAACAAAAAAGAAATAGAATAAAATGTTCCCCAGTTGATCGACGGTATATTACCAATGAAAAGTTAAACCATGAACGTACATATTCAAACCGATAAATATCATTCATGATATTCACACATCAAACTAATATTTTGCAATTAGTAGTATTCAAAATGCTATATTTTCTATAGTGGATAAAATTCATAATATTCAAACTGATATTATATCAGTTCATATATATGATATTTATGTTCATTTACCGTATATATCAGTTCATAATTTTAGTTCAAATTTAATATACACTACAAAAGAAGCACCGTTTAGCGACGGCTAATAGCCGTTGGCGGCCGTCGCTAGCCGTCGCTAGCAGTCGCTAAAAGCCGTTGCAAAATATCTCGTTGCAACTAAAGAAAGCGACGGCCTTAGCGACGGCTCCGTTGTTCTTTTTGCAACGGCTTGTAACGGCTAAGTGTCCACGTGGAAGCAACCGTTGGGGTTGTTGGTTTCCCGGGTTGTTGATGCAAACCGTTGCAAAGCGTTGCAATATGGCCGTTGCTAGCCGTTGCAAAACTGGAATATATTTGCTGTCACATTGCAGCACTTTCAACCCTCAATCTCAATCAATCCAAATAATATAATTCCATCATTCCACACATATAATACCATTCCATCATACCATATAATCAATATCAACACAACCAAATCATCAAATATTGCATATTCCAACATATATTCACAAAATCATATAAGAAAATCAACATAACCAAATATGAAAATCCACCAAACCACGTAACTAAATTAAATGACCAGTACATATGAAGTGCCAAAGTATCAATCACAACAACCAAAATACCAAATCCACCAAAACACTAAGTATCAATCACAACATCCAAAGTACCAAATGTCAAACCCATCATAATATGTACATATATATATATAAAGCGTACCCATCAAAACAAACCAACTAAGCATCATCATCATCATCATCAGCATCTACACCTCCTTCCCCGGGCATTGACCCATGCTCCTGATAGAAGGCAGCAATACGCTCATCTATCTGCGTCGCCAACTGACTCTTCCGCCAATCATTGAGCTCATCCAATTGTGTTTGCATCCGAGCAATCTCTTCCTCATCTATGGATCTCCTATACGCCCTTTGGAAATTAAGAGCCTGTGAAATAATTCAAGTGAATAAGAAGTTCATGGAATACAATAACAATAATAAAACTCAAGTTATTGGTAATAAACTCAAGTGAATAAGAAGCTCATGGCATACAGGTTTCTACTGTGTAAACGTTGAGTACATACCATATTGCCGAAACTGTAACGCATGTTTCGACTTGCCGATTCAATGATTGAATCCCATATCCGATTAGACTCATCAACCGTAAGCGACTCCCGTCCACTCGCTTGTATCGCTCGTGCATGCTCTGCTTTATATCTCTCCTATAATTAAGAACAGATATTTGACACAATTGCTATACAATTTACTTATTTACTGTGAAATAAACGAATATGAAATATTTTCATTACAGAAATAAACATATTTACCATTACAGAAGCAGCCTTGTCGTCCGACCAATCATATGAAACATTCTCATCCTCATCTGTATGCTCCACTACATGTGTGACTCTGAAAACCTCAGCCGTTGTAGGCTCCCTTTCATACTTTGCCCACTGAATATATACAAGAATAGATTATATTGATAATTTGCATGAGTATATACAAGAATAGATTATATACAAGAATAGAATATATGGTAAAGAGACACTAGTAAATATATACATCAATAACATAAATATTGGTTAATTTATTTACCAATTCCCTCCTATGTTGTTGGAAGGATTTCGAGCCACCACGATGTAAAGCGGGGTTTTTGTTCCTATTAGCCTTGTTTCTTGCCGATAATTCCTATTAATTTATACACACTATTAAGTAAAATAATTCAACACATTTAAATGTAAAAATATAGTGACAATATAACTTACTTTGAATGCTTCAGATTCCCAATATTGTTAGAATCCAGCCCAAATATCATCCCCCATCCAACTTGGCTTTTTCCCTGAACTCTTAACCCTTGACAGAGTCTCTCTGTAATTTTTCCGCATCTTTTTATTCCAATGATTTATAAAAACATCCATATCCTGCGGATCCACACGTACAGCTGCCTACATATTGAATTATCATACGTGTTATGTAAAAGAGATTATATAATTATAAATCATTTCAGGTTAAACGATTCTAAAAAATTTCGGCAGCACTTCCCTTTATTCCCTGTATCGTACACAAATGCGTGTACAGAGGGAAAAAAGGAAGTGCCGTCGAAATTTTCTGAACCGTTTAAACTAAAATGATTTGTAAAATGTAACGACCCTGAATTTTTGACATTTGAAATCAGAATATTTAATTGATTTTAAATATCTGGAAGCCAGTTTAATTTGAAATTCAAATATCAGAAGGAATTTGGCAATTAAATTATTGAATTTAATTTATTGAAGTTGGATAAAATGTTGAATCTCGATTTTTAAGCCGATTAAAAATATTTTCAAGGCTTAGAAAATTCATATTGATTATACTGAAGATAATAGAAGCTTCAGAATTGAATTTGGAAATGCTTTGTTCAGTTTTGAAATTTTATCGTTTAAATCAATAATTGAAAATAGCCTTCCGAGGCACAGTCTCGAAATTCGACGAAACCAGATCCATTGGATCTGTAATATTGTATTATTATCGGATTTCAATTTTCGTAGTGATTGGATCGTGTGAGCGTACGATAGATAAACGCGCTGAAATTAAATCGAAAATTTAATATAATAACTGGGATCAAAAAGCTATGTTTTCCATACGATCGAATTTGGAGTCGAAACCTTTTCTATTGTGTTCGGAATAGGCGTATAACATTACGAACGCCTAGCGGCACGCCTCGATAGGAAGTCAAGAATGTCGTGTTGTATTTGTCGAGATAATTTGAATTTGAATTTAAATTAAAATGTATTTATACCCTAAGTCAAATAGCAGCCTACTTTCTTTCCATATCAGAACTTTTTCTCTGAAGCACTGTAGCCTTCCTCCATACGCCAACGTCTCGTCCTTGTCTCCCCATTTCTTTACAAATCTCACGCGAATCATTTCAAGAACAGAAATAAAGCAAAAAAGGAAACGAAAATACTTTCGTTCGAATCCTCTTCAATAAATAAAAATCAAATGGCCACAGTTCTCTTTAATTCAAAAAAAAGGAAATCAAAGCCGAGTTTTTTATCGTTCAAATCAAATCCTTCTTCCCCTATTCAGATCAAATCGAGAGCAGTTCGAGTGGAAGCTGCGAGTTCCCCTCGTCTTCATCAAATCGCGCGCCTTGGGTTCGTCTTAGCATCGTGGTGCGAGGTTGGGTAGCAAGTCGATGCGAGTCGATCTGGTGGGTGATTGGGGGAGGGGCCTTCGGCGATGTTGAAGGGGTGAGGCGTACTGATGGAATAGTAGCGACGTGTTCGATTTCGAGACTCGACAGCAGGCAAGGTCGAGGCAAAAATTTAGGGTTTGTGCTCAATTGGTGAGGTCGTTCTGGTGGCTGCAAGTCCGATCGATGGACGAGGCAAAGTTAGCGACGACTTGGGAGCATTCATGTGTGATGTGTTGTTCGAGTATTCAATAGTGAGGTATTCGAACTTTTTCTCTTTCAATTAAATTTTAATTTAATAAATGTATATGTGTAGAAAAGAAAATAATAATAATATAACAGTAGGTTTTATAAATTGGACATTAAATTTTGTTAGATAATATAACAGTGATAATTTATATATGTATATACTGTTAAATTATCTTTGTATAGCCTACTGTTAATTGGTTTGTATATTAGTATATTAACAGTGAGATGTGGATCGGATTTATATATATATAATGTATATAAGTACGCACACATATGTTAATACAGAAACTAAGCATATATAAGTTATTCTTGGTACAAGTGGTCTCAAAGAAGAGAAATAAAATAAATATTCATACATACATTTTAACTAATGTAATTATTTTGGTAACTAGAAAATACTTTATTAAAAGAAATTGGTTTAAAACCAATTAATAGTTAAGACAAATTATTAAATGGAAATGAATTGTTCGATCATCTCGAATATTAATAAATTGTATAAATTGTTTTATACAAGGTTAAAATCATGAGAACAAGTCAGGGTTGGATCGGATTGCGAAACAAAATATAAAGCAAAGGTGAGATCTTCTCACTCAAATCAAAATTGGAATTTCAGTTATTGATTGATTGATTGTTTGGATGTGATAGTATATATGGTAGTATATATATATATATATATATTGGTGATTGATATTCCCGCATTATATAGCGGATGAGACCCTATGCGCCGCATAATAACGGATGATATTTTATAAATCCCATATACCGCGATATTACACCTCGAAGTGGAATGGGTATTTAATTGTTGTACTAACATCTGTGGATGCAGGGAAACAGGTTTGAGGGATCCAACTGGATTCCTCAAATTTTATGAATTTGTTTCATATGTTGTATGAATTTGTTTCATATGTTGTGTGTGGATTTATTTATAATCCATGAATGATTATATCGATGATTAAATTTGTTGAAGGCTATAATTTAGCCGAATGTATTTTTGGTATTGTTGGATACCAGAAATAAATAAAATTGGATTTTTAAAATTAAAGTAGGAAATTTTAAGTGAATTCTTTTTGAAAGAGTTGGTTGAATTTGAAAGAAGGAATTTAAAAGTATAAAAAAGTTGATTTTTGTAATCTTATCGAATTAATTCCAAAATATGGTGAAAAGATTTTAATTAATGGATTTCGGGTAATATTATTCGAAGGTTGAAGTATTTATTTGAAATACAAATTTTAATAATTGAAAGAAACAAAGGCATTTATTTTAAAGGAAGATAAATTAGAAATCAATTTGGAATTTGATTTGGTGTTTGAAAGTGAATATTTGGAAATTGAAATTCACAGTGGGAATTTATAAAGGAAAGGGAATTTTATTCCGCGAGGGAAAATATGATTTGAAACTTGTTTTCAAAGTGATGAAGTGTGGAAAATATATATCTTGCAAAGATATTTTGAAATTTAATAATTGGGAAAAATTATTTAAATTGGACGATCTTTGTGAATATTGTGTGATAGTTAAATAACCGACTATCAATATTTGACTTTGAAGTGGCACTTGAATTTGTTTTCAAAACAAGCGCTCATTATTCGGTTTAGCCGGGAGAGGACTTTGTGTCATATAACCCATTCCGAAATAATGATACGACGTTATGGATTGCAATTGAAGACCGGTGTTGAAGACCGAGTGTTTGCGAGAACGATAGGATAACCTATCGATTGTCTCTACACTGAGTTGCTCTGGTATAGAGATTCCCTATGTGATGGGAAGTCCGATCGGGATTGTGGATACCCGGAATTGCAAGGGCTTCTTTGGAAGTGCCTTCGGTTCTGTTCGAACCTGGAACAGACTTGTATGGTTGTATGTCTGACATTACACTTTGAGATATAAAGCTAATTTCTTTCAAATACATTTCTGTTTGGTGGCGGAGAATTTATTCTCTTAGCTTAACACCCTTCTCTGAGACGTACGAGCTCAGAGGTTATGTAGTTGAAGGTTATCAGTGATATACTCCCAATTTGGTAGTGTGGCATGCTAAGTGTTGTTGTGTGTTGCCGATCATTTGTTGATCATTTGTTGATCAAAGCATGGCTTTCGTGTAAAGCGTAGCTTTGTGGACGAGACCTCATCGGACCTCACACCCCGGAAATGGTCGAAACAGGAAAATGCGGCAAGGTTATGAGGGTCGCGCCCTTTAGGGTATGTGACGCCCCACCTCTATGCTCACAATAACAAAGAGTATTAAAAGAAATATTGTCTGTTATTACGAAGAATAAGGCTGGATAGGAGCGGCCATCCGTAGTTAGGCCTTACACTAGTATTGGTTATTTCGATAGGAGTGGTATATATATTTTTCATCTCTTTGTTTATTTACTCCCATCGACATATCCAATTCCGCTATAAAACGAACTACGATGGTTCATAATAGTTTAGGACACATATATAATAATAACACAGATAAACTAAATGCGGAACACAGATAATATAAAATCTCATATATATATATAACTGAAGTCAGTTACAATACATGTGATACAATACATATGATACAACTACAACTGTCGACACTGGAAGTTACATATACAAGTACATTATTGTAAATAATATACATGAATACATATCATCCTATACTATGACAACGACTACTCCAAAAGATGAAGAGACTTCATAGCTCAAGCAGCAACCCAAAGCAAGATATCAACAACCTGAAATAACTCGGTCTGACCCGACTATTAATTCAAAAGAAAATAATACGCGGGTCAGTCTAATTCAAACTCATTTATTAATGCACGGAAGCAATAATAATTAAATAATCAATTAGACGACAGTCATAATAAATCTCGCATATCCAATCCTTCAATAAGGAAATCAAATAACGGTAAATATAACACGTAATAGCATTAAACAGCAAATCAGCAAAGCCAAATCATCAACAAAGATAAATAAAAGGATTATCAATGAAGATAATTTAGAAAACAATAGAATTGCCTAAACAGCAATTAACAGCAAGTGGCCAAGGCAAAACCCAAGCCAGTGAACAGCATAAACAACAAAATCTAATTATCGATACGATAATTAGAAAACACATAATCTAATTATCTAGTAGATAATTAGATAACAACAAAATAATCAATTTAAAGCAAATCAAAATACACTTTCAAAATATATTGAATTGAACACACGAAACAATTCAAGCAATTGAAATATCAATTAAAAAGTCAATTCTGATTTGGCTGCAGTACACGTTCACGTGTACTGCCTCGCCACTACAGTGAGGAAATAGGCAAAAGATCAATGAATCAGAAGCAAATGGCACTAACTCAAATCAAAATGAACCAGATGGAACTGCAATAGCAGGAATGAGCACAGCATCCACCCAGTAACCATCAAATGAACAAAGTGCACATGAATGCACAATGAAAGTTCACAAACAAGCACAAGGTCAAACCCGAGCTTTACAGCTGGATTCAACACAGGTGCGCTACAAAACATCATAAAACTGTCGAGCATAAAATTCAAATACAACCAAACAGTGCAGTGATGGATATGCCACCAAATGCCACCAAGTGGATATGATAACACAACCCATCACTGAAAAAGTACCAGCCCAAGTAAGTGAGACAAGGCTACACATTCATGTGCAACACATTGGTCCAAACAAGAAATACATAAGGATAAAATATACATGTGCATCTAACCAAACCAATAGTGCAGCAGCCTCAAAGACTAGTGAACAAGTCAACTGAATACAAACCAAAATTCATGGCTCAAACCAGCACCTAAAGAAGATCACACAAGCAACCAGACTGCACATTCAAGTGCAAGCCGAAGTGAAAGACCACAAATATGAATGTGTGTGCATATAAATGATGTATGTAGTGAGAACTAACATCACATCTCGAATGGTACATGTGCAGTGACCAGAAGCACTATAATGACAAACCAATCTACTATGCAACATAAACAGTGTATTGCAAAATCATGACAGAGGAGATTACAAACTGTAGCTCAAAGTAAAACCAAGGTCAGAGACATAATGGCCGAAGCCAATACACGAAGTGTATGTAATGCTCAAGTACAAGCCGAGGCAAAAATAAAGTTTAAATAGTCAAGGCCGATGTTAATAGAAAAATGCTCAAAGTCATCTGCAGTTCAAATCAAACTGTGCCAAAGTCACAGATATCAAATAAACTATTCAAAGCCGTGGTCATCAAAGTATCTTTCAAACTAACAGTGATGGTGACAGCAGAGTATCAAGCCAACAAACACAAAGAAAGAAATCATCGTCACAGTAAAGTCAGAGAAAACATCAATCATCGAAACAAGATCAAATGGCCGAGACGAAGTCAAGCAACTCTCAGTCGAACACAAAATTAGAAATTCGAATTTTACAAAAACAGTAGATTGAATTAAAGATGTGAGTGAAAATCACTCACCTTTCACGAAGAGCACATCCAAAGATCGAACAGTTCAGAGACGAAGCCGTGGTCCTCAAGAAATCGAGCGGAGCCAAAAAAAAACGAAACCCTAGCAGCCATTCGACAGAGCAAGGAAATCAAGATCAATCGATAGAGCAAGGAAATCAACATCAATCGATTTAATTCGGCTTTTTCAAATTTCTCCAAAACCCTAATTTTTAAAAGAAGAGGAACGAACAAGGAACGAGCCGCCATCATCGTGTATTTTGTTTTGGGCTTGCGAAAATGAATGAAGGGAGAAAAGGAACAGGTATTCACTTCAATAACACAGCCCAAGATTTTACTTAAAGCCCACATACCCTTAACAAATTTTTTAAAAAGAATTTCAACTGATTAAAACTCCCAATAGCAATTAGCCAGCAGATTTAATCGTCTAATGACGATAATTAACCGGTGCAAAACCCCGGGTTATTACAGCTCCCCTCCTTATAAAAATTGCGTCCTCGCAATTTTCATAATTAAAGTCGTCAATAACAATTATTTTTCTAATATAAACTGGTTAAGCTAGAAAAATAAAGGTCAAGAATACAAACGCCAAAGAAATCTTTTAATTTCATACAAGAAATTCACAAATTCTCAACAAAATCTAATTATCAAATAGATAACCAGAAAACAACAAAACTGAATAAATACAATTATCAGCAATATTTAATTATCAATTAGATAATTAGAATACAGAAATCACAAAACAGCAATATCTAATTATCGACATAATAATTAGAAAACAACAAAATCTAATTATCAACAAAGATAATTAGAAAACACAAATCACAAATCGCAAAACCGCAAATATCTAATTACTAAAAACGATAATCAGAAAACATCAAATATCTAATTATCAAAAACGATAATCAGAAAACATCAAATATCTAATTATCAAAAACGATAATCAGAAATCTCAAATCAACAAATATCTAATTATCAACAAAGATAATTAGAACTCAAATCAACAATTATCTAATTATCAAAAACGATAACCAGAAATCACAAATATCTAATTATCAAAAACGATAATTAGAAATCACAAATATCTAATTATCAAAAACGATAATCAGAAATCACAAATATCTAATTATCAAAAACGATAATAAAAAAACAACAAATATCTAATTATCAACAAAGATAATTAGAACTCAAATCAGCAAATATCTAATTATCAACAAAGATAATTAGAACTCAAATCAGCAAATATCTAATTACCTGCAGATAATTAGAAACAACAAATATCTAGAAATCAATTAAGATGACTAGAAAATCAACATAAAAGGTGGATCGATCCCAGCATATGGCGGGTCTAAGCTACGCCGCACGTGCAACAACATATGGCCGAAGCCTACCAAGTACCGTCATCATAATTTTGGCGCCCAACAAATGACCCGAAGGTCCAACATATGACCCGAAGGTCTGGTACTAGTATTGACCCGAAGGTCCATCATATGACCCGAAGGTCCAACATATGACCCGAAGGTCCAACATAGTGGCTCGAAAGCACACAAAATCATCAAAATCATCAAAACAACAAATATTTCAATTAACGAGTCCGGAATTAACCGAAATAGTGAACGCACATGTCCCATACCATGTGTTTTACTAAATCGTTTAAATCTCTTCATCGTTTCCTTGAAAGTGCAAAATTGTGTATTTTAAATAAATAACATTTTACGTTCTCAAACGGACAAGTCCGAAATTAAGCGAAACAGTAAAAGTGAGGGTTCATAGTCCTCAATTTTGCTGAAGTGTTTAAATCGCTTCCTCATTCTTTTGAAAGCGTAAACTATAAAAAATTTCAAACAATTTTATTTTAATTTTTTTTTCAAAACACGTGATTAAAACAGCAACATCTATAGCAATTTCGATAAGGAAATCGCACTTCCCAAAACACCGTAAAAACGGGTATCAAATCAGCATTGCGGAATAACCGCTTGAAAATCCACTTTAAAATTTTACGGTTACTGAAGTCAAAGTGACAGTAATTTTTATACGCCAAAATCTCATCAAAATAATACCAGTGAAAAATCCCATTATAAAATAACGGCAACAGAATACGTCTTAAAACCAAACATCGGTTCAACGTAAAATCAATGCAGTAACGTGCAACTCATATTTGCATGCACACCAAAAGATGAGCAAAGAAATCACTCGATTATATCTTCAATGAAGATATATTTGAAACAGCAAAAATCTAATCAATATGTGATTACCATAAAAGAAAACCAGCAAAAATCTCAACAAAATCAAGACCATGGTTAAACAACACAATGAAACTAATTTCATTTTCATATTCTGATTTTTAAATCAAAAAGGTTATCAGCTGTACTTGGCGAAGACAGTTACTGTTTCCGCTGCGCACTTTGATAAACAGAACACAAATTACTCAATCATCAAAACACAATTTCACTTTTATTTTTAAATAAGGATATTTAAAAATTTCATCATAATTTCAAAACTTTAGTTTTGACTCAAAGCACAAATAAAAACATCAACAATTAGTTGTAACACATGTTCCATCTAAGTTATGTTCTATATTATGTCCATAAACCCCTTGCTCTGATACAAACTGTGACGCCCCACCTCTATGCTCACAATAACAAAGAATATTAAAATAAATACTGTGTGTTATTACGAAGAATAAGGCTGGATAGGAGCGGCCATCCGTAGTTAGGCCTTACACTAGTATTGGTTATTTCGATAGGAGTGGTATATATATTTTCATCTCTTTGTTTATTTACTGCCATCGACATATCCAATTCTAGTATAAAACGAACTACGATGGTTCATAATAGTTTAGGACACATATATAATAATAACACAGATAAACTAAATGCGGAACACAGATAATATAAAATCTCATATATATATATATATATATATATATATATATATATATATATAACTGAAGTCAGTTACAATACATGTGATACAATACATATGATACAACTACAACTGTCGACACTGGAAGTTACATATACAAGTACATTATTGTAAATAATATACATGAATACATATCATCCTATACTATGACAACGACTACTCCAAAAGATATGAAGAGACTTCATAGCACAAGCAGCAACCCAAAGCAAGATATCAACAACCTAAAATAACTCGATCTGACCCGAGTATTAATTTAAAAGAAAATAATACGCGGGTCAGTCTAATTCAAACTCAGTTATTAATGCACGGAAGCAATAATAATTAAATAATCAATTAGACGATAGTCACAATAAATCTCGCATATCCAATCCTTCAATAAGGAAATCGGATAACGGTAAATATAACACGTAACAGCATTAAACAGCAAATCAGCAAAGCCAAATCATCAACAAAGATAAATAAAAGGATTATCAATGGAGATAATTTATAAAACAATAGAATTGCCTAAACAGCAATTAACAGCAAGTGGCCAAGGCAAAACCCAAGCCAGTGAACAGCATAAACAACAAAATCTAATTATCGATACGATAATTAGAAAACACATAATCTAATTATCTAGTAGATAATTAGATAACAACAAAATAATCAATTTAAAGCAAATCAAAATACATTTTCAAAATATATTGAATTGAACACACGAAACAATTCAAGCAAATTAAATATCAATTAAAAAGTCAATTCTGATTTGGCTGCAGTACACGTTCACGTGTACTGCCTCGCCACTACAGTGAGGAAATAGGAAAAAGATCAATGAATCAGAAGCAAATGGCACTAACTCAAATCAAAATGAACTAGATGGAACTGCAATAGCAGGAATGAGCACAGCATCCACCCAGTAACCATCAAATGAACAAAGTGCACATGAATGCACAATGAAAGTTCACAAACAAGCACAAGGTCAAACCCGAGCTTTACAGCTGGATTCAACACAGGTGCGCTACAAAACATCATAAAACTGTCGAGCATAAAATTCAAATACAACCAAACAGTGCAGTAATGGATATGCCACCAAATGCCACCAAGTGAATATGATAACACAACCCATCACTGAAAAAGTACCAGCCCAAGTAAGTGAGACAAGGCTACACATTCAAGTGCAACACATTGGTCCAAACAAGAAATACATAAGGATAAAATATACATGTGCATCTAACCAAACCAGTAGTGCAGCAACCTCAAAGACCAGTGAACAAGTCAACTGAATACAAACCAAAATTCATGGCTCAAACCAGCACCTAAAGAAGATCACACAAGCAACGAGACTGCACATTCAAGTGCAAGCCGAAGTAAAAGACCACAAATACAAAACTTAAACCAAATAAGAGACCAAACAAACAAGTACACCTTCAAGTACTTGAACCAATGACCAGATCCAAACAACACAAGTGCACAAGGGCAGTTGTATAAAAGCAAGTGCAGCCCCAACATGAAGCTTGAACACTTACAACAGAAAGTGGTGCAAATACAACCAGTAATCAAGTACAGATTCAAATTATCAAATGAAAACTCAAGTAAAGCAAAAGTCAGTGATGTACACCTGAATGCAACAGTGGACAATGCAAATAGTGCAACTCGATAACCAAGTAAACAGCATATGCAATGATACGTAAAGAACAAATATGAATGTGTGTGCATATAAATGATGTATGTAGTGAGAACTAACATCACATCTCGAATGGTACATGTGCAGTGACCAGAAGCACTATAATGACAAACCAATCTACTATGCAACATAAACAGTGTATTGCAAAATCATGACAGAGGAGATTACAAACTGTAGCTCAAAGTAAAACCAAGGTCAGAGACATAATGGCCGAAGCCAATACACGAAGTGTATGTAATGCTCAAGTACAAGCCGAGGCAAAAATAAAGTTTAAATAGTCAAGGCCGATGTTAATAGAAAAATGCTCAAAGTCATCTGCAGTTCAAATCAAACTGTGCCAAAGTCACAGATACCAAATAAACTATTCAAAGCCGTGGTCATCAAAGTATCTTTCAAACTAACAGTGATGGTGACAGCAGAGTATCAAGCCAACAAACACAAAGAAAGAAATCATCGTCACAGTAAAGTCAGAGAAAACATCAATCATCGAAACAAGATTAAATGGCCGAGACGAAGTCAAGCAACTCTCAGTCGAACACAAAATTAGAAATTCGAATTTTACAAAAACAGTAGATTGAATTAAAGATGTGAGTGAAAATCACTCACCTTTCACGAAGAGCACATCCAAAGATCGAACAGTTCAGAGACGAAGCCGTGGTCCTCAAGAAATCAAGTAGAGCCAAAAAAAACGAAACCCTAGCAGCCATTCGACAGAGCAAGGAAATCAAGATCAATCGATAGAGCAAGGAAATCAACATCAATCGATTTAATTCGGCTTCTTCAAATTTCTCCAAAACCCTAATTTTTAAAAGAAGAGGAATGAACAAGAAACGAGCCGCCATCATCGTGTATTTTGTTTTGGGCTTGCGAAAATGAATGAAGGGAGAAAAGGAACGGGTATTCACTTCAATAACACAGCCCAAGATTTTACATAAAGCCCACATACCCTTAACAAATTTTTTAAAAAGAATTTCAACTGATTAAAACTCCCAATAGCAATTAGCCAGCAGATTTAATCGTCTAATGACGATAATTAACCGGTGCAAAACCCCGGGTTGTTACAGGGTATGTCATTTCCTTCTGGAAAAAGGTGGTATCATGGTATGGAGCCCAGATGCTATACATGTATGGTGGCATTAATCTTATTTACTGTGTGATTGTTGCTTTGTGATCGAGGCGCCTCGGATAAAGGTCGGTAACGACCGGGGATGGCATACTTTTGTGTGGAGTTATCAAGTTACAGCTTCATTGTACCCCGAAGCGTGTGGTTACTCAGCCTTGTGTTGGCAGAGAGCTAGGTTGGTTCTCGGGATGTCCCGCCAGAGGCGTTCCCATGTGGTAGTAGGAAGTTCCTTAGCCTGACCATTTGTTGGAAATCCAAAGAAACAATACGAACCTTGTACGGTTTTAGTTGTAGAACCTGCCATTTAACATGGCAGCTATAGCAGGCATAATATAATGGTACCTATGCTGGCTAAGATTAATATTGTACTTTCGAAGTGTTTTCCACACTAAACACTAATGATAATATTAAAAAGATTTTGCGTATCAAGCATATTTAACTATCATAAGGAGAAATCTCCTCCAATTCTGCGTTTGCATTGTGTGTGTGGCGGAAGGCCTTATGGTAGTTTCATTTTCCAAAAGCATTGCGAAATTCTTTTATTTTCTTTGTGAAAATAATTGTTTTAAGATCTCACACCAGTCCCACGACTGACCTGGAGTTTATTGTTCCCTTTCTAAACTTTGGGTGCCCATAATTTTCCACATGGGCAGCCTAGAGTCAGGTTATCAATTGGATCTGGATGGATTGCTGTGGAGATATGGAGGCGAGCTGGTTGGCGAGACATATCACTTATACTAGTATTATTCCGCTGTGTATTCTGTATGTGGACAAGTTTATATAATTGTCCAGTGATGTGTATTGTTGATGTAAACTCTGATGATATGATGTATTGTATAAACTGATATAGTTTTGTTTAAACATTATTCATTTATCTATTATATATTGTTCCGCTACGAATGTGAGATTCTGATATTATTTCTGTTTCCTTTTCTTTTTCTTCTTCTACCTCTTCTTTTTAACCCTAATGATTCGGTTTTCCGGCATTCGATTGCGCGGCATTTGATATAGTGGACGTATTAATGTCGACTTTCGAGCGTCGAAAGATCGTATCGTTACATAAAATATGATTACTTTATTGTGTTTGTAACTTGTCCAAATACTAGGACAGTAACGACCCGTATTTTTACGGATCGAAACATTGTAAAACTGTTGTCGTTAGATCGATAGTATTGTTAAGTTGTTCGAAGCTTAAGTCGTGTAGTAGCTTAGGTCGTACAGTAGTTTGGGACGACTTAAGGGAGTTGGCGACCTAAGGAGTTTGGTAGTGTTGGGACTTAGGTCGTGAAGAAGGCTAGGTCGTAGACGACTTAAGGAATTGGCGACTTAGGAGGGTAGACGACTTAAGAGTTAGCGGCATAGGGATAGCGACCTAGGAAACTGGGCGAGCTAACAACTTAAGAAGATAGGTCGTGAGCGACTTAGGAGCGAGCTAAGGTGAGGTCGTAAGTCGCGCACGTGTGTTATGGCTTAGGATGTTGTACCGTTAAGTCTTAAGTCGGAGACAGTTAAATCGTAAGGTTTTCTTAGGTCGTGGACGAGTTAAGATAAGTCGTTGAGTCGCTATGGTATGTTTAGTTAGGTCATAGACGACCTATGATAGTATGCTGGGTGTAGTTAGGTCGTGAGGTGTTAGGTCGTAACCCAGCTAAGTCGCGAAGGTATTGAGTCGTTAGGTCGCACATATGTGTTAAGTCGCGCAAGTGTTAGGTCGCGATTGTTGTTAAGTCGTTAGGCCGCATTTTCGTTAAGTCGTAGGTCGAAGGGGATGGTTAAGTCGTAAGTCGTGGGATCTGGTAGGTCGTAGGTCGTGGGTTTTCTTAAGTCGTGAACGACTTAAAAGCGAGCAAACGACTTAAGGATCAGCCTATAAATACACGTCCATTTCCTCACTTTTTGGGATCCGGATTTTGAAGCGACGAAGTCCTGCCATTTTGAGAGCTCGAGTGCTGCACTTCTTCACTTCTTTTCTCCAATCTAATCTTGTGATTCCTTCCATCCTAATCGAAGATCAAATCGAAGATCCAAGAGCTTAGATTGAAGATCTACAACCATCGAAGAGAGATTTCATCGTTTGAAGCGGAGTTTTGGAGAATCGAGTTAGATCCGTCGCTGTCCATATCTGAAGTGTGTTGCTTTTGAAGTGTTTAGGTGATTTGGTGAGTGGTAGTTACCTCTCACATGGATCCAAAGGAGTATATCGGATTGATGGCTTGATTTGGTGTTAAAATAGTGATTTCCATGCATTTTCATAAACTTAAGTGTAGATCTATTGTTCATGATGATTTGACATCCATTTTACTACATGCTAATCTATGCAAGTTCATTCATCAAGATTGTAGAGATATTGCTCATGATTCATGCTTGTTAGATTTGGACTCTTTATTTACAAAATTGCCATTTTAGTTATAATTGCTTTTAGATCTTATTTGCATGATTGATTACTTGGATTAATGATTGATTTGATTGATTGTTATGAATTAGTTGATTAGTTGTTGGATTTAGACAAGATGGTCGAAGATGATTCAGAAGCTAAGGGAAAGGCTCTTGAATTGGAAAAGCTGCTCGTGGCATATGTGGCGGTTGATGAAGCTCATATGGATAGATTTGATGATGTTGATGTTGAGATGAGGCTTTGCTATGATGAGATGAAGCGAGGCATGGTATGAGATAGCCTTGGTTTAATCCAGACGGGATCATTCCAAGCATGTTGATAACTCGGTGAAATGGTTCGGGTTTGAGAATAATGGTTTGCTCGAGAGGCGCTTGAGCTAGTATGGAAATAGTCGTCGAGGAGGATGACTAGGAGGCTGAGGTTTCATCGTTATTGAAGGTTCTAGCAGACTCAAAGCAAGAGTACGCTGGGCAGATTCGATAGTCCCTCAAGACTATGATTGTAGTCGAGTACTCTGGGCAGATTCGATAGTCCTAGGCACGGGCTGCGACGACATGCAGAGTTCTGTCTAGAACCGGGGTTGCCATTAACCCTTGACGGACGGCTGAAAGAATGTGCCGGTCATTCAATTAACGGTGGTATCAAAGCAATGATAACAGTGATAGCCAGAGTCATGGATGTTTGGTTGTATCGTCATTCGGTCTCAAGAGCGATGTTTTCTGGGTGCTTATCTGATCTTGGTTTAGGCCTTGGGGGTTTGTACTTGGAAAACACCGACCTTGACTCGAGTGATAATTGCTTTACTTTAATTGTCTTATTGCTATGTTTACTTCTGTTTAGTGTGTCTGGGGGCTATCACTGTAGAAAGAGGTGGAGTGGGAGGGTTGGATTCCTATTCCTTTTTCCTTTATGCTCTTTTGGTATGTTGTTAGTTAATTTACCGCTCACTAAGACTGTTGTCTGACTCAAGGCTTTATGTTTAACTCTTATCGCCTTGGGCTGTTCATCCGCTTTGGGATGGGCAAACTAGGTAGCAGGTGACAGGTGCTGTTCTTAGTTTCCGACGATGCTGATGACGAAGACGAGCTGGAGGCTTGCATATTGTTTTCTTACTAGCTATATGTACTGGATGTTCCGCTGCTTTGTATAATTCTCTGAGTGATATGTAGTGAGGCTTGATGTATTGACTATTCAGATGTTTGTATTCAACTATTATGAAGCTTAATTGATGAGATTCTATTTTGAGATGCTTCACTATATATATTCTCTATTGTATTTTATGCATGCGCTGTGAGTAATACGATAGATTCTGCTGTTTTAACTTAACCTTGGCAATTGTCCATGGCTGCCTGGCACACCTTCCAGCGCACTATCTCTATGTTCAGTGCAGGGGTCATGGGCGGTCGTCACATTTGGTATCAGAGCTTTGGTTAATCGATTTTACCCAACGCTTGCTGACGTAACTACGTATGAGAGACGTAATTGTATTTTGATGATTGATTACTATATATAATATAGTAGCTTAGAAGGATTTGAGTTCTTTATGCAGTTGTTCTCAAGGTGTATTAATCATTCTTTTTTATAGATATTAAGGATGAGTCGAAGAGGGAGACCAGCTGCTAGGGAAGGCCGTGCTGCTGAGGGAGCTGTTGATTATGCAGCTATGTTAGAGGCTATGATGACTTCGATCATGAGAAGGATGCCAGCTCCGGGGCCATCAGTAGATGTTGGAGTTCAAGTTCAAGCTCCAAGACCGGTGGATTTTGCTAAGCTGTGTAAAGACTATACTGCTCTTGGAGGAAAGGTTTTCTTGGGAACAGAGTCAACCATTGAAGTTCAAAGATGGATAGATGCTTGTAGAAGGATCTTTGGTGATTTGGGAATTGAGGATGCAACTGAAAGGAAGCTTGCATCAAGACAGCTTCAAGGAAGAGCTTCTGACTGGTGGAACTCTATCACCATTGATACTCCGGAGGAAGAAATTACTTGGGAGCAATTCCAAGCCAGATTTGAAGCTAAGTTCATTTCTACAGCTCAGAAATTTGTTCTGTTTAAGAAGTTTGTGGAGCTCAAGCAAGGTGGAAGACCAGTTCTTGAGTATGTTTCTGAGTTTGAAGCTTTGTCCAAGTATGTCCGGTCGTATATTGAATCTCCTTATCAGAAGAACGAGAAGTTTGTGACAGGCTTGGACAGTTATCTTGGGAGGCAGTTGGTGGATCATTTGAACGATCCATTTGAGAAGCTTGTGGAGAAAGCTCTCAGGCACGAGAATCTGTTTCCTAAAGAAGGATCTGTTGTTGCTATAACCAAGGAAGAGTCTAAACCACAGCAGGGTGGAAACAAGAAGAGGAAGCAGCAGCAGCAAAAGGGTAAGGATGGCCAGAAGAAGCCGAAGGGCGAAGTGACTTGCTACAATTGTCAGCAGAAGGGCCATTCTCCAGAGATTGCAAGAATCCTAAGGTGCCGATGAAATGCCACAACTGTGACAAGCCGGGGCATATCAAGAGGAATTGTCCAGAACCGCGGAAGGACAAGCAGATTGTGCAAGCTTATGCTTTGGGGGCTGTTCCATCATCTTCAAAAGCTCCTACCGTTGAAGAGAAAGGAAAGAGTGTGGTGGTTCAAGGTACTCTTTCCTTATGTGGTGTTCCAGTTAGAGTGTTATTCGATACTGGGGCGTCGCATTATTTTATTTGTAATGAACTTGTAGGCCGGTTGGGTTTAGAACCGGATATTGTTATAGGCCATTGATTGTGACAAATCCAGTTAGGGGTTCGTCTTGTCTGTGTATGCTATGTCGTGGTCTGATTGTATCGAGTCATGATTGCTCTTTTATTTGTGATTGTTTTGTTCTGAACTTTGCGGGGTTTGGAATTATTTTGGGTATGGACTGGCTTAGGAAGTATGCGACAAAGGTTGATTATGAAAGGTTGGAGGTGACAGTCGAAAATGTGGAAGGGCGAAAGGTTGTGATACGATGTAAGCATGAGGAAGGCGTCTTCATGAGCTTCATGTATTCGCTGGTTGTTCCACGGGATGGACTGTCATCGGTGCCAATCGCTAATGGATTTGAGGATGTCTTTGATGAGGTCAAAGGGTTACCGTCGCATAGAGAGATCGAGTTTCGTATCGATTTAGTTGAAGGAGCAGAACCTGTTGTGATGCCTCTTAGGCGGATGGCGCCTAGGGAACAGCAAGGGTTGAGGGTGCAAGTTGATGATCTTTTACAGAAAGGATTCATTCGGCATAGTGTGTCCGAATGGGGTGCACCAGTTGTGTTTGTAACCAAAGCGGATGGATCGCTGAGGTTGTGTGTGGATTATCGTGAGCTGAATAAAGTGACTAAGAAGAACAAGTATCCATTGTCGAGAATAGACGACTTGTTTGATCAGCTTCACGAAGCTAAGGTGTTTTCTCAGATGGATTTGGCAACGGGATTTCACCAGTTAAGAGTGGCTAAGGATAGTGTGCCGAAGACTGCTTTTAGGATACCGTCCGGTTTCTTTGAGTGGCTGGTAATGCCGTTTGGATTGACCAATGCACCAGCATATTTTGTGGATCTTATGAATAGAGTGTTCAGAGATCAGTTGAACAAGTTCGTACTAGTGTTCGTGGATGATATTTTGATTTATGCCAGAACTGAAGAAGAGCACAAGACACACTTGCAGATTGTTTTGGAAATCTTACGGAAACATCAGCTGAAGGCTAAGTTTTCGAAGTGTCACTTCTGGAAGAGGGAAGTGAGGTTTTTAGGCCATATTATCTCTGGAAGCGGAATAGCGGTTGACCCCGCTAAAGTGGCAGCAATCCAGGATTGGGGTAGACCTAAGAATGCATCTGATGTGAGAAGTTTTCTTGGATTAGCAGGATACTATCGTCGATTTATCAAAGACTTTTCCATGGTGGCTGCACCATTAACAGGATTGACGAAAAGAATCAAGTATTCAGATGGGATGCTAAGTGTGAGCAAGCTTTTGGAATCCTGAAAGAGCGACTGACAAGTGCTCCTGTTTTGACTATTCCAAGTGGAAATGATGAGATGGTGGTTTACACCGATGCATGTGGTACTGGACTTGGAGCAGTGCTGATGCAGAAGGGTAAAGTTGTTGCGTATGCAAGTCGACAACTGAAGCCGCATGAAAGGAATTATCCGACTCATGATTTGGAGTTAGTAGCGATTGTTTTTGCTCTGAAGATGTGGAGACATTATCTATTGGGAGTTCGATTCGAGTTGTTTACAGATCATAAGTCGTTGAAGTATCTTTTCTCCCAAAAGGATTTGAATCTTAGGCAGCAACGATGGCTAGAGTTTTTGGCATCTTATGATTTTAGTATAGTCTATACTCCAGGAAAGGGTAACGCAATGGCAGATGCGTTAAGTCGAAGACATGTAGGATTGGGAGCCATGTTTTCAGAATGGAAGAGTCTCGAGTATTTGGCTGGATTTTACTTCAGGCCTAGATGTGAATTGGAACCTGAGATGTTGGCAAATTTATCGATAAGACCTACTCTTGTGGAAAGGATTGGCGAGAGCCAAAAGCGAGACGATAAGGTTGTCAAGATTATCCGTGATTTGGAATTTGGATTGGATCCAGAAAAGGATAAAGGATTCGAGGTCGATCGAGAGGGTTGGCTTCGGAAGCAAGGACGACTAGTTGTTCCCGATATAGATGAATTGAGAAATGAAGTTCTGAAGGAAAGTCATCACTCGAAGCTGACAATTCATCCAGGTGGAAATAAGATGTATCGGGATATGAAGAGAACCTATTACTGGGAAGGTATGAAGAAGGATGTTGGAAATTTTATTTTCAAGTGCATGAACTGCCAGTTGGTAAAAGCCGAGCAGAAGAAGCCCAGTGGATTGCTTCAGCCATTAGAAGTTCCTACATGGAAGTGGGAGCAAATATCGATGGATTTTATTGATGGGTTACCTAGAACAAGAACGGGAAAGGAAGGGATTTGGGTCATCGTGGATCGTTTGACTAAGAGTGCAAGATTCATTCTTGTTCGATCAACCAGGACTACATCAAAGTTGGCTGAGCTGTATGTTAAGTGGATAGTTCGATTTCATGGTATTCCAAAGAGTATAGTGAGCGATCGAGACCCATTGTTCACTAGTGGATTTTGGAAGAGCTTCCAGGAAGTTTTGGGAACCGAGTTGTGTTTGAGTACAGCTTATCACCCCCAAACAGATGGTCAGACCGAGAGAGTCAACCGAGTTTTGGAAGATCTCCTCAGGGCATGTGTTTTAGATTTCGGAGGATCATGGGAAGATCATCTTCATTTGGTGGAATTTTCGTATAATAACAGTTACCAGTCAAGCATTGGTATGGCACCGTATGAGGCATTGTATGGAAGACCGTGTAACTCTCCGACATGTTGGTTAGAAACAATAGAAAAATTGATACTTGGGCCAGAAATGATTCGATAGACTTCAGATTGCATAGAAATCATTCGGCAACGAATGAAGGCAGCCCAAGACCGTCAGAAAAGTTATGCCGATAAGCGTCGTAAGGATTTGGAATTCGACGTAGGTGATATGGTTTTTGTGAAGATTTCTCCACTGAAGAATGTTATTCGATTCGGGAAGAAAGGAAAATTGACTTCGAGATTTGTTGGACCATTCCCGATCATCGAGCGAATTGGAAAGCTCGCCTATAAATTGGAGTTACCAGAAAAGATGTCGAGTGTGCACAATGTTTTTCATGTATCGTATCTACGGAAGTATGTGCACGACTCGAATACAGTGGTTTCTGCTGATAGCTGTGAAGATTTTGAGATTGATCCAGTCGATAAGAGACCTCGTAAGCCGCTTCGTGTTGTGGGAACTGACACGAAACAGCTTAGGAGGAAGGTAGTTAAGTTGCTCAAGATACAATGGAGTGATGATGATAACGACTGTACATGGGAGGTGGAAGAGAGGATGAAGGCAGCTCATCCTGAACTCTTCGAGGTATGGCCATAAGGTGTCGTGTCATCTCATGACATTGTAACTTGTTCTAGTTTTAGAATTCTGCATGCTAAGCTAGAAGTGGACGCATGGTTTGTTGATTGCTATGGATGGTAGGCATGCAGAATATTTTTGATTGCTCTTGTTTGTTTGGAATTTCGGGGGCGAAATTCCTAAGGGGGAGAGAATGTAACGACCCGTATTTTTATGGATCGAAACATCGTAAAAATGTTGTCGTTAGATCGATAGTATTGTTAAGTTGTTCGAAGCTTAAGTCGTGTAGTAGCTTAGGTCGTAAAGTAGTTTGGGACGACTTAAGGGAGTTGGCGACCTAAGGAGTTTGGTAGTGTTGGGACTTAGGTCGTGAAGAAGGCTAGGTCGTAGACGACTTAAGGAATTGGCGACTTAGGAGGGTAGACGACTTAAGAGTTAGCGGCATAGGGATAGCGACCTAGGAAACTGGGCGAGCTAACAACTTAAGAAGATAGGTCGTGAGCGACTTAGGAGCGAGCTAAGGTGAGGTCGTAAGTCGCGCACGTGTGTTATGGCTTAGGATGTTGTACCGTTAAGTCTTAAGTCGGAGACAGTTAAGTCGTAAGGTTTTCTTAGGTCGTGGACGAGTTAAGATAAGTCGTTGAGTCGCTATGGTATGTTTAGTTAGGTCGTAGACGACCTATGATAGTATGTTGGGTGTAGTTAGGTCGTGAGGTGTTAGGTCGTAACCCAGCTAAGTCGCGAAGGTATTGAGTCGTTAGGTCGCGCATATGTGTTAAGTCGCGCAAGTGTTAGGTCGCGATTGTTGTTAAGTCGTTAGGCCGCATTTTCGTTAAGTCGTAGGTCGAAGGGGATGGTTAAGTCGTAAGTCGTGGGATCTGGTAGGTCGTAGGTCGTGGGTTTTCTTAAGTCGTGAATGACTTAAAAGCGAGCAAACGACTTAAGGATCAGCATATAAATACACGTCCATTTCCTCACTTTTTGGGATCCGGATTTTGAAGCGACGAAGTCCTGCCATTTTGAGAGCTCGAGTGCTGCACTTCTTCACTTCTTTTCTCCACTCTAATCTTGTGATTCCTTCCATCCTAATCGAAGATCAAATCGAAGATCCAAGAGCTTAGATTGAAGATCTACAACCATCGAAGAGAGATTTCATCGTTTGAAGCGGAGTTTTGGAGAATCGAGTTAGATCCTTCGCTGTCCGGATCTGAAGTGTGTTGCTTTTGAAGTGTTTAGGTGATTTGGTGAGTGGTAGTTACCTCTCACACGGATCCAAAGGAGTATATCGGATTGATGGCTTGATTTGGTGTTAAAATAGTGATTTCCATGCATTTTCATAAACTTAAGTGTAGATCTATTGTTCATGATGATTTGACATCCATTTTACTACATGTTAATCTATGCAAGTTCATTCATCAAGATTGTAGAGATATTGCTCATGATTCATGCTTGTTAGATTTGGACTCTTTATTTACAAAATTGCCATTTTAGTTATAATTGCTTTTAGATCTTATTTGCATGATTGATTACTTGGATTAATGATTGATTTGATTGATTGTGATGAATTAGTTGATTATTTGTTGGATTTAGACAAGATGGTCGAAGATGATTCAGAAGCTAAGGGAAAGGCTCTTGAATTGGAAAAGCTGCTCGTGGCATATGTGGCGGTTGATGAAGCTCATATGGATAGATTTGATGATGTTGATGTTGAGATGAGGCTTTGCTATGATGAGATGAAGCGAGGCATGGTATGAGATAGCCTTGGTTTAATCCAGACGGGATCATTCCAAGCATGTTGATAACTCGGCGAAATGGTTCGGGTTTGAGGATAATGGTTTGCTCGAGAGGCGCTTGAGCTAGTATGGAAATAGTCGTCGAGGAGGATGACTAGGAGGCTGAGGTTTCATCGTTATTGAAGGTTCTAGCAGAATCAAAGCAAGAGTACGCTGGGCAGATTCGATAGTCCCTCAAGACTATGATTGTAGTCGAGTACTCTGGGCAGATTCGATAGTCCTAGGCACGGGCTGCGATGACGTGCGGAGTTCTGTCTAGAACCGGGGTTGCCATTAACCCTTGACGGACGGCTGAAAGAATGTGCCGGTCATTCAATTAACGGTGGTATCGAAGCAATGATAACAATGATAGCCAGAGTCATGGATGTTTGGTTGTATCATCATTCGGTCTCAAGAGCGATGTTTTCTGGGTGCTTATCTGATCTTGATTTAGGCCTTGGGGGTTTGTACTTGGAAAACACCGACCTTGACTCGAGTGATAATTGCTTTACTTTAATTGTCTGATTGCTATGTTTACTTCTGTTTAGTGTGTCTGGGGGCTATCACTATAGAAAGAGGTGGAGTGGGAGGGTTGGATTCCTATTCCTTTTTCCTTTATGCTCTTTTGGTATGTTGTTAGTTAATTTACCGCTCACTAAGACTGTTGTCTGATTCAAGGCTTTATGTTTAACTCTTATCGCCTTGGGCTGTTCATCCGCTTTGGGATGGGCAAACTAGGTAGCAGGTGACAGGTGCTGTTCTTAGTTTCCGACGATGCTGATGACGAAGACGAGCTGGAGGCTTGCATATTGTTTTCTTACTAGCTATATGTACTGGATGTTCCGCTGCTTTGTATAATTCTCTGAGTGATATGTAGTGAGGCTTGATGTATTGACTATTCAGATGTTTGTATTCAACTATTATGAAGCTTAATTGATGAGATTCTATTTTGAGATGCTTCACTATATATATTCTCTATTGTATTTTATGCATGCGCTGTGAGTAATACGATAGATTCTGCTGTTTTAACTTAACCTTGGCAATTGTCCATGGCTGCCTGGCACACCTTCCAGCGCACTATCTCTATGTTCAGTGCAGGGATCATGGGTGGTCGTCACAAGGACAAATCCAACAAATGTTGTATCAGATGAATATAGATGTCTGTTCTGTGGAAAACGAATATCCATATAACGATCATATACAACACTTGTCAGACGGGGCCAAAAATTCTCTAAGGGGTTCATATAAATAAAGCACAAATTAAAAAATATTAATATTGAAGTATTAGTGGTCTGTAGTGAAATAATGATCTTAAATTTTTTAGTAATGTAGCCGAATAGAATTCGTTTAATTATGAATCAAAATCCATGGGAACTATCAGTAACTCGAAAAATATGCCTTATCTCACAAATGGGAACTATGAGTTACTATTTTAACAACTACAAAAACTATTTTATAATTCATTTAACTATTTAAATATTTATTAATTAAATCTAAAATTTTAAAACGTATTTTAACTTTTGTTTAACTACATAATTTTTAATTAACGATTTTGTGAACTAAATAAGTAGTTAGCACTTACAACAGTATAACAAACATTCTCGTAAACTTATCAATAAACATATTATTCAATAATCATGGACTATTTTTTGGATTTTAAATTAGCCATAATTTTTAACAACATAGTAAACAATAAATTCACTAATTAATACCACCAAATCAACACTAATTATCATCACCTAATACGCAATAATCACCATTTTCAAACACATAATCAACTAATTTTCTAAATTAGGTTTACCATTATATACCCAATTCAAATAATAAACTATATATCATAAACTAATAACATATATTCATCAATTCCAAACCCCTAAATCATCCAATTCCAAATACCTAAATCATCAACTAATTTAATTTAAACCTAAATTAAACAAAGATAATGGAAAATAGGAGATACTGGCAAGTTTGGAGAGGTTGAAATTAGCGACGGAAGGTTGCGACGGCTCCTGGTGGCAGAGGGCGGCGGCTCGTTGCGGGGGCGGCAGATTTGAGTGGATTTGGGGAGAGGAAAATGAAATGTTTTCTCTCGGGTAGCAGGTTTGGATAACGTGATAAGCGACGGCTAGCAACGGCCGCTGTTTTAGCCGTTGCTAGCCGTCACTAGGCTATGTCGCTTTTTAAAGCCTTTCTAGTAGTGATAATTTCAGTTCAAACTAATATTATGAATTTACTATTATGAACTGATATGTAACTGTTTATAATATTATATATTAGTTAATATATATGATATAATTATATATAAGTTCATATATATGATATATTAGTTATAACGATATATAATAGTTCATATATATGAATTGTTATATCAGTTCATATAATTCTACATGTATTCTCTTTCATATATTTAGATTTTCATGCACACATCCATACTGTAGTATTCATGTACCAGTTCACATTTGCAGCTACTACCCATTTGTATCCACTTATCTTCTTTACTTTTTTTATAATACATGTACCAGTTCACATGAAATTGCACGTCATGTCCAATATAATATATAATTACGATGTCATGAATGTTGGTAAAAATAAACAAGGATCACTAGTCTAGTCTAAGATGGGACGAAACTAGGAATTTTTCTTGCGGTGGGCGATATTGCTTTGCTACATACGGTATTAACACATTCATGTGCACAATTATAACAAAGTCTAATTGAAGTACATTAATATTGATATTTTTGCGAACATTCATATATATACAAATAAATACACAACCAAATATCGTATTTATGTTGTGCTCTATGAACTTCATTTAAATATCAAATTCATCTAGATTTAGCAATGTCTCTTCGATTTTATATATATATCTCTGTGTGTGTGTGTGTGTAAAATAATATGATTTCCAAGCCAACTAAGATGACAGATCCCAAGAGCAGAAATTTACAAATAGTACTAGATTAATTAACACTTAAGAACATGTTTATAAGTAACCAACCAATTAGCTAATCAATTAATAAGGTGACAAACAGAATTATAATTGGTCAACTAAACAAGTTCATGGTTAGACATCTAAACAATTAGTCAAAGGTTTATAACACAATTAGCACTATATTATGGTTTTTTGTTTTTTCTTGGGTTGGGCAACTGCCCACCCAAGCCTTCATGTTGATTCGTCACTGAGTCTAACAACAAGTAAACAATGGCATTTTATTGTCAGCAATTGTCCTACATATTCATCTATTATAAGTAAAAAGTCTTAATAAAAATACCAGTAAATTATCACTGCATGAATCACACTCGTACATTCATCTAAACCAAACACTAAACAGGAGTACATGGTTTGCAAGAAGTACTAATTGTTCATTTTAATAGAGTCAGATTGCAAATTAAAATTATTTATTCATATTCTATCAAATCTCCTCCATAACCCTAGCTTTTATTCTCCGGAATCGCAAAAACAAGAAAATTCGAAATTCTCTCCAAAGACAGAAGAAACTACAGACACAAATAATTCTAAGATTACTATATATTAGACAAAATCAAACTTCTCAGAAAATCAAATATAATTACTAATTCAATCAAAAAATAAAAAAGGGAAAACAGTTTAACCTTAGATTTAAGCAGATAATTGATGAAACCAGCGAAAAATACAACTGTATTTTCTCGACTTTGCAGCGTCGATCTCTATTTTCTCGACTATTTCCATAGAGATCTCTATTTTTGATTTAAGCAGCGTCGACGTTGATCAATTTGGGTGAAAAAGATTTAGGGCGCAGGAGAGGATCGATAATGGATGAGATGAAGGAGCGTTCTATTTGTTACATGGGGAGGTGAAAATATGTTGAGATCTGGTACACGGGGTAGTGAAAATTTTTTTATAAGTTTGGCATGGTTTATGGCCATTCCAAAATTGCCACGGTCTTTAACTGTGGCAATTTATTTTACCACGGCTCATGGCCATGGTAAAATTGCCACGGCTTAAGACCGTGGCAATTTTTGCGCATCTAGGTGTGGCAAATTGAGTTGTATGGTATAGTGTTGGTTTTACATTAAAGTGTACAAATTTTCTTTTATACAAGGAGGAGGCAAATGTTATCCACATATTTTCTAAAAGAGGCAAGCGTGGAAGCAAGGGAATACGATGTTATTGCAAATATATAAAAAAATGATGTCGAATTTACAAAAGTTCCTTCAAAGAACGATGCCAAACTTATGAACAAATAATGTAACAACCCATAATTTTTAACAAATATTTTAATTGAATTTATTTGAAACTTTGATTTTAAATCATTTAAAAATTGAAATTTTGGAATTTTCCAATGTATTTTTGGATTTTGTTTATAATTGTTTTTCCAAATATAATAAAATAATGTTTTTCTGATAAATTTATATTTCGGTCAACTTTAGTCAAACTTTGACTTTCAGTTGAAATTTTAAATTTGAATTTTAAATTTCCAATCTTTTTCTTTTAAGCTGAATTTGATTCCGATATTCGTTCTGCATTTCGCTTTGTTAAATTCTGTTTTATACTTTTTAAATCTGATAAAATTTAGCGTTTTACATGCAATTATTTTCAGTATTTTATTGTCTATTTTTCTATGTTTATTTCTGTTTTATTTTGGTTTGGACTTTGATTTTTGTTCGAGTTTTGAGCTTGTTTTTGATTTGGGCTTGTTTAATGGGCTTTGGAAATTCCAAGAGGCATGAGTTTCTTTTCTTTAATATGAATAGGTGCCTTTTCCTTTCCATAGCCATACAAAACATTTTGCTTCTCACCTCCTTCTCATTTCATTTCCTGAAAACAAAATTTACAGTAAATTATTTCATGTCTTCTTCTTCCTCTTTTCGTTTTCTCTTTTCCTTTTCTTTGTTGCAAGCTATGTTCGGCCACAACCATTCCTTTTTGCCGACCATCTCCACCACTTCACCATCACCTATGACCGGCCATCACCATCTCATCACCATCCCCATGCTATGCCGTGACCCCTAGATCCAAAACCCATCACCAAAACATGCTTGAAACCTTAGCCGAACACCACATGGTCACCACTTTCTTTTGCTAGCCTCAGCCACCACCAATTCCACCACCTTCCATGCCTTGCCGTGACCACTTCCACCTCCAGGCCGTACCACTTCAGGTGACCTTACCTACTTGACCCAAGCCATGAACCATAGGCCGAGCACATTAGCCATAGGGCCGAACCACTTGAACCACATGACCCTTCATTTGCCTTGACCTTTTGCCTTCCACATGCCTTTTGCTATGCCATCTCTTCACCTAGCATAGCCAATCACATCCATACCACTATGCCGTGCCTATTTGCTACCCATGACCGAGCATGTTTGCCTTTAAACCAAGATGGCCGAGCCTTGTGTGATGATGGTCGAGCCTATTTCACAAGTGGCCGAGCCCACTTATGTTGTCTTGCCCATTTTCTTGTCTTTTGTTTTATTTTCTTGCATAAATTTCTACTTATATTTTTTTTGTATTTTTTGTTTACAAGATTTGAATCTTCGCTCTTCATCCACTCAAATCTAGTTCGTGCTTTGTCGTGCTTTTCGGAGTTTGGTTGTGTGTCTTGACTTGTCATCTCTAGCTTTAGAAGGTGAGTTTATCACTCTCGACTTCGTACTTATAAAATTGTGAAACAATGTCTTGTGAATTGTAATAGTAATATGCCATGTTGATAGTAGTTTCACATATGCCTGATGTGACATTATATGATGTTTTAACTTGATTATATAACTGTTTCATCACCTGATATGATATGCTATACTATACTTGTTTATCACCTGACATGCTATACTTTACTGTTATTTTATATTTCTGTTTCTCACACTGCAAGTTCCCTCACTATGGGTTGAAATGATACATACCCGAACGGACTTTAGAATAGGGAAAAGTCGTTATGAGCTGAAATGATAGGCTCGAGCGATTTTTATTTGATTTGGGATTGCGAGTTTGAAATGATCAAACCCGGGATTTTTATATTTCGGATTGAAATGATATACATCCGTATCACTTGACCTAGGTTAGAAAATATTATACAGACCCGTGGTTAATTTTAAAATATAAATATTTTTTGAAAATTTTAAGTATTTGAAAATTCTAAATTATGAGATTTTAACTTAAAAATTTATTTAATGATTTAAAAATGTATATATACTGAGTTTCTGTAAGTTAAAATTTTATGAGTTAATAAATGATTTAAAAAGGTAAATTAAAATTTTGATTTAACTTAATAATTGAAAATTGATTTGAAATGGAATTTTTGGCTTAAATTAGTAATAAATTATTTTATTTATGAAATGGATATTTTTAAAGTAAATAAAGTATCAAGTTATTTGTTAAAGGTAAAAGTTAAGAAATTTAAATGTATTTTGACCTAATAAATGAATTATGGTTTAATTGGATATTTTATTTATAAAATTTTATTTTATTAAAATCATAAGTGAAATGATATCCAAAAAACATATTTTTGAAAAGTGAGATAAGTTTTATAAGTTAAAATGATGAAAAACTGAAGATATAATGTTTCTGAAATGTTATAGTAAAACTTAGATTAGTATTGTTAGCATTTCCAAAATGCTATGGTTTTAAGGTAGCGTTTTATAAGTGCTACCATTTCTAACAATGTATTGTTTTTCAAACACCGCTATATCTACAGTAACATTTTCTAAGTGCTACTGTTCTAAAAAGATAACTATTTTCGAAATGCTACTATATGTATTATCACATTTTCAAAGTGCTACGAATGCTAAAATACAATGCTTTTGAAATGTTATAATTGAATGAATGAACTTAGAAATGCTACAACTTGGAAAATGAATATTATTTTTGAAAGATATTGACATCGAATTAAATGGTTTAAAAATGAATATGTTTTGATTTGAAATATAAACCATTTTGAAATTTATAACCACGGGTTATAATAACGATTGATTGTTGAAGAGACCGGGATCAGATATGGACATACTCTCTATCGATACCGAAAATCACTTTAACAACTGTGTACGCGGTGGAGATTCCAGAATGAAGTAGGATAGTGGAGACGATTCTATTTGAGGTATAACGTGGATCCAACTCCCGTGAGTTGGCATAAGGTGGCTAAAACAGGAGCAATTGACGGGCTAATGAGGTAGCACCTCTGATCGGACACATTCCATCGTATACCATTCTATTACTTTGTGATTGATTGGGTGCACCCCTTGATTCAGGAGTGTGGCTCGAGGTGGGCGATTGCTGTGGCTCTGCGTTACCACCGGCTCAGAAATGTAATTGGTATATCTACCCTAGCATTGCCTAGTTATGTCGTGTCACCTACCATAGCATGCTTTACTACGAGTTTGTTTTGTACCATACCTATGGAGTGCCCTCCGACGACGCCCATTACGCGGGAGATTACGGTACTATATAGACTATAGGAATATATAAAATGTGTTAAGGGGGATATGGGTAACGCCTTAACGCTATTTTGATAGTTTACTTTACTTTAGACATTATTATAATACCGTATCTTACTACATAGTAGATAGTTTAACGGATCCTTAAAGGATGGGCGATCCCAAGCATCCCTTAAGTTATTGATGCATTTCTATTACAGTTCACTTGAGTTGATTTACATTTTATAAGTATGTATGTCCTGACTCGAGTGTTTTGTGTTTTGCTTCACGCTCGGGTCAGCCTGAGTGTCATAGCTTTGGATTCATCTTCTGGAGCTAGAGATTTGCTGGAGTTTATCTGTCTATCTAGTTGTCCATTTCCATTTCAGTTGTTTCCTATTCAGCTTTGCTTATGTATTTGTGAACTTATGTTTTCAGACTTATGTTGTATCTGTTTTGAGACTATGTATTGTAGTAGCTTCATGAACTACTATGTATTTTATTTCCGCTGCGAGTTATTATGATATCCTATGTCTATGATTCTGTGATTGATTTTATTTGCTCCAAATTATTTACAATCTATTGTTTTGAATTATTCAAGCCCGACATGTGTGGTTTTATTGTCGATTTGAATGGTCCAAAATAGTGGGTCGTTACAAATAAGGTATCGAACTTAGGGATGTCAAACGACTGTAGTAGAAGATGTTGCCACATATAAAATACTAGAGGACAAAAGGAGAAGTTAAGCTCATAAAAGAAACCACAAATAAATGATGTCAAATGTATGGTATTAAAGGAATGTCGAATGTATGGTATTAAAGGAATGTCGAATGTAAAGATATTATATGGTCGCGATGTGAATAGAATATCATAAGTTACCAACGAAACAAGAGGCACCATTATTATCAATGCTGCATCTCATCAATGCTGCACCTTATCAATGCCGCATTTTCATTGATATCGTATTTCATCGATAATAGATGTCGCATGCCATCAGGTTGATAGGGATATCAAATAGCTACAGTATGGCATTGATATCGTAAATCAGCAGTATTGTCAAAGATGGCGCATATCATCAGTACAATGGAACTATCGATGTCAAATGTTAAAGATATAAAGGAGATCAAATGAATGCAATACTAATAGGATAACATAAAATATCAATATAAACAAGAAGATGACTGATGCCTAAACACAAAAGAGGATGCCGAAGATTATCAATCCAGGTGATACTGCTGTATGTCAAGGACTCTGAATACTTAAGGGATATCGTAAATCACCAAGCCAAGTAAAGTCAAGAGGATGTAATGTATTTCCCTTCATAAAGCTTCAAAGGCATTCACATTCCACCACATGCTCCATGTTAAGGCCACCCCTAGATAGTTATCCATGTGAAGTAATCAACCTTAAAGAGATCATGACAAGTGGTATCATTAAATGTGTCCATTATGCCAAGTCATCAATCCATGCCAACTTATATCAACCAATGGAAGCAAGCTTCACCTCCACCCAACCATTATAAATAGAGGTGCACCCCCTCATGGAAAGGGGCCTCTAACTTCTTTCCATCTCTTAGCATAAATTACTTTTGGACTAGAACTTTTCTAAGCTCTCTCAAGAGCTTGAGAACTATTGTAATGGAAAATAGCCAACGAAGAAGGAGATGACATATGACATTTGCATATAAGGACTTGAATAAATAGAAATTTGCATATTCGGCCTATTTTGTAACATGCCTTACAATTAACCATAGAATATAACTTGTGCCTATTACCTATTTATCTATTAACAATAATTTTAGATCTATTGCATATTTGGACTTGCCTATTCACCCTTGAACGCATGATTAAAATGATTTCGTAATCAATTCAAAACTAAGTGGTATTTTTGGAATTTTTTCGAATATGCCTCCTTATACAACATATTGGACGTTCAACCTATTTTTGGTTTAACAGATAGTAATTAAACAAATGACTGTATAAATAAATAAACACACACACACACACATAATATACAAAGATTTTTTAAATATAACATACATGTATATTTTACAGTAACAAAATTATATGTATGTATATATCCGTGTGTGTATCTATATATAATTATACTTATAATATCTAAAGTATTTATAAATATATGTATTTAAATATATGTATTTATATAATTATATATCAATTATGAAAACTAAATAAAAATAAATATTATTATTATTGCATTCCAGATCGAATACAAAGCATATGAAATATTTAAACATAATTTTATATTATTAAATTATATATATATATATTAATTAGCCGAAAAGCATTAAAATAATGTTAAAAATAATTACGTAATATATTTTACAAATTTTAATTTTTCAAAATCCCAACATGATATTTTAAGGTCAATAAAAAATTCCATAATTTTCCGAGTCAAAATTAAGTTTTATTAATTATTTATTATCGATCGCAAATATAAATGATTTTTAGAAAATAAAATTTTTATTTTTAAATTTTAGGATTTTGGCTGAGAGATAATATAATGATGAAATAATTTTTAAAAATTAAATTATAATTTTTGAAACATATATTATTTTGTATAAATTATTCGACTTATATTTTGATTTAAATAATAGTAAATAATTATTAAAAAATACTTTGCTCGTACCTAAAATTATAATTAGTGTAAATATGCATATATAAATATAAGATCAAATATTAACATGATATGATGACACAACTAAATATAAGTCATTTAATTTATGTTATGTGACATATTAATATATATATATATATATATATTTATTTATTTATTAATAAAGGAATAATAATTAAAATAAATTTATTCGGTTGTTTATACATCATATCTATAAAAAATGATTTTTTTATAATAATATACACACATATAACCAATCTAATATGTGACAACATTGTTACTTATAAGAATCCCACCTAACTAGCAATATAATAATGATATACAAATAAAAAATAAAATATTATACAGTAATCATAAGTCACATGGCATAGTAAACACATACAAAAATTAATGCCTTAAAGAACACCTTGGAATGATGAATCTCCCTCCTTGGAATTCTTCTCGATTCGGCAGACTGCTAATCCTTGAATCGTAGACCGTTGATTATCCAATAGTTGTTGCTTTGAAATTGATTTGAAATGAATTTGTTGGAGCACCTATGTAGATAAATTTTGCCACCAATGATGGGAAATGGCAGCCAAAAAAGTCATTTTTGCATTATGGTTACGAGTCCTTTTATAGTGGAAGGAATAGAGAGAAAGGTGGATCACACCTCATACCCATTCTCACTAAATCTGAGCCATCCATCTAAAATGACCATAGCCCATTTTTAGCCGCCTCCTACATCCCTATTGCTGCCAAAATATCACCATAATATCATGGGGTAATATCCCATTTAGGACCAAACAAATATTTCTAATTAAATCTGATTTAATTGTTTATCGATATCACATATCGATTGATATATTTATAACTATTATAAATATATTTAATAATATTTATTTCTCAAATCATATTCAAAATTTTATAATTAATATCTCATAGATATTAATTGATTTAATTAATTTATAACAATTATAAACTAATTAAATCGTTTGGTCTAAAGACAATTCATCATTCTGGTTGTGTGACTCGTCAGGTGTAAATTTGATCAGCGATTAACATCGAACTATTCGAATGTTAATGTTCACACGTCACTTAGCAGATAGTGTGACATTTTAGCCAAATTTATCGCTTACTTAGTTCGGTAAAATTCAATTTCACTTTATTAAGCGTTACCCGGTTGTGACATTCATTTACTCCAATTCTCTTCGTCAAAACTATATCACTTTGGACTTATAGAATTTGGTAATGGTCAAAATTCCAATATCATCCATGTTCAAGTCTATAGTCCAAACACAAAGTCTTTCGTTTAATAAAAACAATTATTATTAACCGAACTATAGTCACTTAACTAGTGCTTCACTTTCAATATTTCCACTCAACCCAACTGTAGTCACTTGATGGACGTTGTGCCATGATTTAACTATAATCAAAGCGGAGCTTTCATATTGAAGATTGACATTATTATCAAGTCGAGAGAACTGTGTAATTCAGTCACATCGATATTTTTTGTTTGACCTTAGTTATATTAACCAATAAAAAACCATCGAGTGAGTCGTTTCATAGTTATCTATAACTATCAGTATGTAACCCCTAGGTGTCCCCAGAGTCATAAACACCGCTCCAGAGAGCGTTATGTACTCTAGTCTCAATGGTTTATTGATATCCAGTCTCGATGCATCTTGACTAGGAACATTTTAATTATTCGTTTTTATTATGATAAAGTACCCAAAGTGACAACACTTCGTAACCACAATCACAAAACATAACAGACAGAAAACGTCTTTATTTCGAACAAAATTGACCAACGAGTTAGATATAGTGAAAATAAGGGACACATCCCTAAAATCAAACTTAATACACAAAACAACCTAAAAAAAGATATAAATTACATCCCTATTTTCAAATACTGAAATTTTCTTCCCTAAAACACCCTATGCTTCATGGTTGAACGTTGGTTTTTCATATGTGGATGTTATTCTCACATCCATAATTAAAATTTGCACGACATTAATTATCAATCTTTAAAACGCAATAATTTTTTATATAAATGACGGATTAACAAACCATTTTCACCATTAAATCAGAAAAGTCTGTAATTATATGGAATAATAGCAGAAAAGTCTGCAATTATTCCACTGAATTGCATAAAAGTCTGCAATTATTCCATATAATTACATAAAGTCTGCAATTATAAGGAATAGTTGCCGACATTTGAAGAAAAAATGATGTTTTTCAAAAATTGCAGAATTATCTGCAAATATATGGAATAATTGCAGTGTTACTGCAAATATGATTTTTTGGTATCAACAATGGATCTCATTTTAAAGATTGTAAAATTTATGATTTTTTGGTGAAAACGGTATGCTGATCCGATGTTTATACATAAAGTTATGCACGCTTGAAATGCAAAAAACGTAAAGGGTATTTTGGTCTTTCGACGCAGGCGGATTTGAAAATATAATAAATGACATAATTGTCCCTCCAGCATAACCCTAACTCTATCACATATGTCCTCCCAAAATGTGCCTATGTGTGTTTACTTAGCATTAACAAACAATTTTATAACATTACAGAATTAGTAATTGGTGTACATTCAATCTACAATTTGCAAATTGTGTAAGAATAAATAAGAGAACATGAATCGTCTCTTTTCTAGATGTGAATTTGTTTATTCCATTAGGAACCAAATTAAGCAGAAGTTACAATTATCATCTCTTCAATCTGATATCATTTCAGAAATTATTAGCTTATAACTACACATCATAACGGAAGGGGTTCCGAAATAGATCTACATGAAGTAACGATTATTGTCACTGTTTGGCACATATGGTTTGAAAGGAACATGAGACAATTTCAAAACAAAAGTCAGTTGAATTGACTATTCAAGACCGTAAGATTATTATCCAAAAAATCTAGAAATGCATTGATGCATGCAACAACACTACTTTGTTGGAGAAAATCCCTCAGTCTAAGGGAATAAAAAGACCAACGCGGCGGAAAACAACTGGATCGTCATTGTAGTGAGACAGAACAAACAAAGATAAACAGCAGAACAGACAGTCACAGGTCAATGCAATGCAATGCAAAAAAATAAATAACACCAATATTTATAGTGGTTCCACTACCGCGAGGCAGTGTACGTCCACTTGGGGAGAGGAGATTTTATTAATCACTGAAAGATTAGAGTTACAAGATTGATTCACTTTTGGAGGGTATACATAAGAAGAATTAACAATACAGACAAAATTCCGCAGAGTTTCAGCTTTCTAGGATGGCTGCCATTGTTGTTCAGAAGCTCCACTATTTATAAAGTGAAGATATGAGAAGGGGTAGCTGCTATATAGCAGCTTTGGAGTTTGGTTCTGCAAACACCAAAAATGGTTCGGCATCCATCTGGTCCGGCAAAACCCATATCAATCTGGTTCGGCACGGTGCACTTCAAGTCTGGACCGGCATCTTCCAATTCCCGAACCAAACATCTGGAGCGGCACTACTTGGTTCGGCATGCATCTGGTCCGGCAAACAACACACATGGTTTGGTCCGGTATGATTTGGACCGGCATGCTCTAACACTGAACGAGATATTTCGTTCGGCATCACATGGATTGGTACGGTACAATTTGGTTCGGCATCACTAACCTAGTTCGGCAATACATTTTCGTTTTGCACTAATTGGTTCGGCATTAAGCACTTCACCAACCAAAACAAAGCCATTGAACGAAATCTCCTCAGCAAATCACCGCTCCAAATCAATCCTTCTCTGCAACCTTCAACCAACCGAACGAGAATTCTTGTTCGGTGATTTCACCGATCCAAACCCTTCCAAGCCCTACATTTCACTTTCGCGCTTCCTCTTCGCAACGTGACTTCAGCTTCTGCTCCTAGGGCTTCGCCTGCTTCTCCAATGGCTTCTTCTCGAATTCAGGTATCATCTCTAACATACTTCTCTATGTTAAAATTTTGAATTTATCTAAACCATCTTCTTGAGAAAATAAGGTAGTGTTTGGTTTGTTGTTTTTACTTTTGGGTTTTCGTCCATAAAAAAATGCACATGTCGCATGTATATTGTCGAAAACGATCAATTTAGAAAACGAAGTTAACATACAGAATAGAAAAAAAAACTTTTTTTTATTTTCCGTGTTTTGAAAAATAACACAAGCACTTGAAACAATCCATTCTTTCGTCGTCTCTATATCCCTTTCGTCCTCCCATCCATTTTTCTTTAATCCCCTCCATTGTCTTTTCATTCTTCTCATATTTAACATACATATTGAAAACCGAAAACACAAAATCCGTTTTTAAACCAAAAACTACCTAAATTTCTAACACATTTGTAGTTCATTGGAGATTCACAAGTGAATCAGTCACCACTTTAAGCTTCTTTGTGGCTCTAAAGCCTTGTATACCATCAAGTTGGTTCGGACCTACAGGTTTGTGCTTAGAAACGTCTGGAAAACAGTATACTTCCACCATGATTTTTCTTGTGATAGGTCGGTGGAATGAGATACAAGTGAAGTGTGAGAGAAGTAAAGTGATCAAGCGTTTTTTTTTCTTTTGGACAGCAAGATATAAGTTGCTTATTAATGTTTTTTTGAGTTACGTTGGTCATTAAGCGAAGGCACAGGTACTAGCAGTTGTATCTTTATTGCTGCTGAATTTTGTTGTTCTCTGTTATCTTTTGTTTTGAACATGTAGCAACGACTTTTGTAAAAATATTATATGTATATACAATAAAATTTCAATTTTCAAATAAAAAAAAATTACTCTAAATTAAAATGCAATCAAAACAATCACGTTAATATGATTCAATATAAGCAGCTTGTTTCATAATAGAACATTATAATATTTTGTGCATGCTTGATAAAAGTAAACTTTTTGAAATTTCTCCATTTTAAACCGTTAGTAAATTCACCTGATCCAATTCAGACTGCAAGTCTTTTGATAGAGGCTAACCTAGTATTTTGTTTGATGTGAATAAAATATCGAAACAATAACGATTATGGAAATTATTGTCTAACCCTACAAGAAAAGTAGTAAGTGGCCTATATAGACCTTCATCTACATCCCAGTCAGCTAATATCGAGTGAATAATATCCAATTATCAAAATTTATAAAGCTCAACAGCCTAAAGACAACTTAGCACTTAGAAAAATTACCATTCGAACCAAGACCGATCAACGGCCAAGGCATAACCAACCGATCGGTGGGTCAAGAATCAATTTAATGCGCTAACCCATATATCAGCATGGAGCTGATCGGTCAACCAGTCAAGTTCTGACTTGCTGTGCATAAATTGCATAGCCACTCATCCATAGGTGGTATGCTAATGATCGATCCGTGGACTTCAAAAATACTACTCCTGCTCAGCCTTATTTCTCCTTCCTTTCAGTATTTCGATCATATCTTCCAAACTTTAGCCCTTGTTGAAGAAGCATTTCTACCCTGTGTTTCAGGCGAAACTCTCCTCGGTTTGATATATTTATTACATATTTTACTATGATCTAATATAATTTATTAACAAATTAATCAATGTAATAAGTAGAGGAAAGGTACTCAACTCCTCGAAGGATCTCAGAAATCTAAAAACTTAACGATGTAAATGCTCTGTGGATCGACTTAAATAAGTTGTTTTTTGTTTTTCTGAAAGTCAAAATGAATTGATTTTTACTTTCAACAAGCTAAAAAGCTTAGTATACATACATTCCCTTTAGTAGAACTAAAGGGATAAAAAAAATCAAATATAAAAATGGCCGCCAACCCACCACCCTCATCCTTTTGCTTCTTCACTCCAATAACCACCAATCCATCCTTTAATCCATCTTCCTCCAACCCTACATCTGAGTAAACTGATGACGACGACGGTTGGATTATAGTGAATAGAAATCATCCTTCCAAAAATAATAGATCCGATCCTCAAATTAAATTCAGCAAAAGTTTCACAGATAGGTGTTCCAAAGTTGCATTAGATATCAGATGGAGCAGTCGAAATCTAAAAATCAAAGCTCACTTGCCACCATAGAACGACCTAAAATCCACGCAGAAATGGTTAAAGGTGACACAAAATCAAAAGTTGCATAATTTTATGAACCAAGCGATGATAATGATGGTGAATTTGCTATTCTCGGTTCTGGAGCTATGATAAAAAAAGAGGATAAATGAAACAAAAATACAATTTACATTTATGCCAGGAGTAAGAGACCAAATTATGCTTATTTAAAAACAGAACTCACAAAATTATGGTTGTCGAAAGCAAGTTTCAACCTATATTCCAAGTAAAATGGATTTTATATAATAAAATTCAATGATCAAAATGATATGACTAAAGTAACTGAAGGTGGTCCATGGTTAGTTGAAGGTAAAACTCTCATTATTAAAAAGTGGGAGCCTTGTCTCAAACTAGATAAAGATTTACTGCTATCAATTTCAGTTTAGATCAAATAACCATTTCTTAGAACTACCATATGGGATAAAGAAAACATATGTAGAATTGCAAGTATAGTGGGAAAGCCAATAAAACTTGATGACACTACCCTCGAAAATGTAAATATTGCTAATGATTTGGACATATAAACACAATGTCTATTATCAAACAAGTGCTCAATGTGTAATATTTTGGGGCACCCTTCAATTCAATGTGAAAAGGAATGAAGGCCAGTGCAAAATAATTAGCCAAATAAGAACTCAAATGCAAAGAACATGCAAAATCAAAATCAAAACATCAACTTCAAGTCAGAAGCTGAAACGAAAACAAACCATTGTGACCAACATAAATAAAAAAAATCCACAAAAATCATCAGAAAAAGGTAGGATGACAATTCATACTACACAAAAACAAGTAGTAGTAAACCTTGAAGTTATCTTCATTAAGCAGCTAAATGTTGAAAATATTACCTCTGTTAATCAAGAAAGCTTGAAATCATCTATTGAAATCTAAAACAAAAACGAAGAGGCTAACATAAGTGTATTATGAAAGAAAGTTCCTATTCTTACCAATTCAATGTCAACCAATACATTAGTCAAAGGAAATAACAAAAAGTCCACTCCGAGTCATCATTGTAAAACTATAGAAAAGAAAAAACAGGGCATTCATTCTTCAATTTGAATTCAAATATAAATTCAAGTATATATGATCTAAGCTTTTTTACAGGTTCTTGAAACTAAGGCTAGTTTTTAAAACCACCAAACTCTAGAGATTGGCAACAACATGTGGTAGTTAGACCTGAATCAATCACCCAAAATCCACCAACACCCACAACCCATCAGTTCCAATTACCCTACCTCACCCAGTTAAAATTAACCAAGAGGGCCGAAACACCCTCACCTCTATACTCATACTATCCAAGAGTATTACTGGATCATACTGTCAGATAATACGAAGAATAGAGCGATATATGGTACACACGTGAATGTTCCCTTAGGCTAACACCGGTACGTATTTAATTATCGAATACATCTCACCACAAAACGTACACAGTAATAGCACAAAACAACAAACACATGTGTCTTCAGGATAGAACAACACATAATATACAACAAATAATAAAGATCAAAGAGTCAATCATAGAGATAATATACAATACAAAAATATGCATGGTATGTCCAATGTATAGTACAAGGATATACACACATACACACACAAACACACACACACACACAAACACACACATGAAACTACATAATACTCCAATGATATACAATAATGCAACATACTAGTCTCCTCTATGTCCAAACACAAGCTGGTCTTACTATTCCTGAACCTGAAATTTCTCAAATTGATCCGAGTATTATATAAATAACATACGAGTCAGACTATATCTAAATTAAAGGGATTGTACACACACATGTATATATGAAACGTATATATATGGAATGATAACAACATCAACACTATATCAATACATCACTAATATTAAAGACATCAACCAAACCGTGCACAAAGATGTCATCACTCATATAGATCAAGTAAAGCAATAAATCAGGGAAATAATATCAAAGGGGTGAATCATCCATTTTCAAAATCATCATCAACAAAATCTAGAAATTATCTATAGTTAGATATCACCAAGTATAATCAAGCTAGCATACAACATTGCCCGAAAATATATCTTAATCTCAAGAATAAAAGCATCATCATCGACATATAAAATAGGGTAAGCTGCCTATTGTTATAATAAAAGATACGAGAATCCACTATACTCTGGACACCTATCCAAATATAATTTCATCTCCTCATATACGAATAGTTAGAATCTAACGAGACGGGGGATGACTGTACAATAAACATGAAGTCCCTAGTAGAGCCATCTACATACGTATAAATAAGTGGGTCACCTAACTCATAACTAAACTTTAGTGAGGTGTATCAATAATATATACCAATTTATCACTCTGTTAGTTCTAGAAGGGAGATTGATAGCATGAACAAGCTCCGAGTCATAAAATCTCTACAGTCTTTACTTACCTTCACGATATCATGACATGTATCCACCAGTATGCTCGTCAAAGCGAGGACTCAAAAGCCACGACCCGACTCTAGCCCCTACAGGTAACAAACTGCTGGATTAAGTGACACATGGACGAACGCACAGAGCGAAAGCACGAAGCTATATAAATATAGGTTGTCACGGATCTGGGACGCGATCCCACGATCAGGCCACTAGAGTGGATTCTAGCCATCTGGCCCTCTCCAACGCTAATAAAAGAAGTACAACATGATAGTAGCACATAATACCAGCAAATATAGACATGAAGTCGATCATCGTTAGACACATAGCCCTATTCACTGAAGATAAGCATGCATCCATACCTATCACTATGTGTGTCACCTGACACTCATGTCACTATTCTCGTCATGCGAGTGTTATCTACTTACAACGAATAACTAAATAAATATCTCAACTGTGTCACATACCACTACGTGATACATAATCGTTTATTTACTGCTTATAAGCTACACTCGAACTCCATAATACTCTAACCAAAGAAATATTACCAAATGTTTCATCCCAAATGGTATTATAACTCCGCTTATTCAAATTTCTCATCACATAAAATGAAACATCACAAATTCCAATATCAATATACCTAACAATCCAAACAACAGCAATCACAAACAATCAATCAAACCAATCGATTCAACCTAACAATTCAAACCATATATGGGATAAATATATGATAAGAATAGCTATAACGACATAGTCACTGAATTGTCGAGCGAAGTATTTACTGCCTCTGCCATTTCCCTCATCTCCAATTTCCCACTACCGAGCATCGGACTTCATGCATCACGCACTCCCTCTCACGTCGGCCTAAGCCAACCACGTCATCTGCCTTTTCCAACAGCCAACGTTTAATTATTGCTTCATGAAACCCGCGCCCCAATACGCTACCGCCAGCAACCACGGAACCTTCCCCTTCATTATCGAATCCTCAAACCACCAGCACCACAAGCAAAACATGTACGCCATTCGCCATCAACCACTGCCATCCACACCGCCAGTAGCTGCCTCCACCAGCCACGCCCCATCCCCTTCGCATGCACGACCATCCAAGTTGCAATTTCCCCTAAGTCGCATCGTTGCTTCAATCGCCTACCACGACACAGCATCGCCGTCGACCTCCCATTGCCATCATGAGCACCTTCCGTGACAATATTTTTTTGAATCACGATTTGGTTTGAAAATTGTGAAGGGAAAAGGAGTTCGGGTTTTGGGTATGAAGAATAATGTTTGGGTTAAGGGACTGGGCAAAGAAATAGAAATAAGCACTTTAAACGGACTTGGGCTTTATTTAGTTAAGGTTACTTTAAAATTTTGAATTTTGCTCATTGCTATTTTTCTTTCTTTTCCTTCAAGTAATACATTTTGTTGTTTGTAAATAAATTACAGTTTAATTTAAATTGATCTGCACTTCGTTCTTCGATAATTGGACAATTTTATTCAATTCAATACTCATTTATTTTTATTTAATTATTCATTTTGTTATTACAAAATAAATTCATTTTTCAACAGTTTCAATCATATAAAAATTATTTATACTTTTTATTATTTTATATTGATTAAAACATTTTATTCAATTCAATATATTATACGGAAAGGATTTATTAGTTTAATTCAATTTATTAAAACAAAATCTTTTATTAACTAGAATTTAATTTAGTAAAATTTTATTTTCATAAATAATAGTTATTAAAATCAAATTCAAATATTTTATTTTAATTAAATTTATTTATTATTATAGCACAGAAAGCAGGGTTGTTATAGACTTCCCCTCTTATGAAAATTGCATCATCGCAATTTCGTATAGGGAGACGTCATACAACTCATACCCTGACTTTCTTCATATCTAAGATCTTCTATCAAACTTAAACTACTCAATCATCTATGTGACTCTTTCTTCAATTTCTCTTATCATATGCTACGATTTAAATAGATTCAATTAACGACTTTCTATTTTACGCATACAGTATACTTTTATGAAAAAATTTCAAGTGTCGGATTTTTCGAAATCTTTTGACAGAATCTTCTTTATACATAGAGCGTTCCGAACAATTACAATATGAAAAAATAGATATACATCCACTAAAACATAGTCGGAAACAGTATATATATAAATATATATATCAAAATCTTGTCACATGGCATATATTCCACAACACATACCACTTTTTTAAGTAAAACAAACCTTATTTTGAGTTATTAAGCAAGTTCGCTTAATTTATATGCAACTATGTGCCAATTTTATCCATATGATCTTCATGTATGTATGTTTTCTCAAAATGAACATACAAGAATTTACATATAAAGGTTAATAAGTGTTAACCCGCCTTTTGACAAGGCAGTGTATAGGCGGATTTAACTCAACAGATTTCATGATCATTAAGGCAGAAAGTCCGGAGAGATGGTTACCAGGATTGGAGATCGATTATATTTGGAACCATGGACTATAATCGAATAGATTCAGATGGACAACACTCAAAAAATGATTAAGTATGGAACTAATACTTCCCCTAGAAGAGGGATCGGAATAGAGGGATCAAATTAAACAGCATGCACACAACATAATTCAACAATGATAACACCGTAACTCAACATCCACAAAGCGGATTGAAGTGAAACTTTGAAAACAGAAAGAGGGGACCCTATGGATCACATGACATTTGGAGAGGTTTGGAGGGATCGACCCACTTCCCTCTTAGAGATTGGCTAAATCCAACTTTATAGCAAAGATCGATTAATATCTCAACATCTACACATCCAATTGACATGAAACTTGGAGCATAAGCTTACTACAACATGTGCAACACCCCATAGGGATCACACATCAAATGGGATACTTTGGAGGGATCGGCCCCTATCCCTCTAATGGGATCGGCTGAAATCAGAATACATGCAACACCACTTCATGGAAAACGCGATATCTCACAAACCGTAAGTCGAAATGGCATGAAATTTGGAGGGCAAGTAGCTAACATCATGGGAAACCCCACGAGGGATCGCACCCGATTTGGACACCAAATCATGGATTGGGGCTGATCTCTATTGTGGACCCCAATAGGACTGAAAATTCTTGTATGGCCTCATCATGGCTTGGAGGTTCTTCTGTCGAAATTTCAGCCTGATCCATGCACGTCTTCCCCTATAAATACAGCAGGCATGACGTCAGAAAAAGGATCTTCTTTCTGTTTCTTTTTATCTCCAACCTAAGCTACACCATGCCAATTTTATTCTTGGATTTTGGATTGTAACTGTAAACAAACTACAATATAATAAAAAGGATTATTCTGGAGTGGATGTAGGCCAGAGTTAGTTGCACCACTATAAATTTTGTCTCTTTTTACAAGCTTTCATTTTTAGTTTGTTTATTCTTCATATTATATTATCTACATTAGATACTATCTGAGATTTGTAACTGGATATTGGTGCTTTCATACAAGTGGATGTTGGTGGCCAATTTTTGCCGCCAACAATAAGCATTGCATTTATGTATTAACAAGCATTCAGTATTGCATATAATGTAACAAACTAAAAATGTCAGATTCCTAATGTAACTCCATAGACATCAAAAGCTAATATTACTTTATCAATGCGAGCAATTTCTACAGTTTGATTTTCTTTGGAATAATATTGTGAGCTTAGCTCTACAATTTGGTTTATTTTATTTATTATTATTATTTATACAATGAATGTGATGATAGTGAATTATATATATATATATATATATAAGTTACATTATATTTTCAAATTTTGATGATTTCCTTAATTTATTGTTAACTTCAATGAAATAATCCCATTTATTGGGTTTTTAGAACCATGGTTTGCATACTGCTAAGTTTTTTGTTGTTTCATCATTCGTCTTATACAAAAGAATAAAATTGCAAAATAAATCTCATTGTCGAGTTAGAAACCAAACCGTTGACTATGTTTCGTTGTAGCATCCATGTTTAGTTGTCATTGAAAATTACATAATTGTTATTATTTAGTCTTGGAATAAAATTATGTTTCATAGTTTTTTTTCAATTTCATTATAATACAATTGTTGATTATGCTTTAACTAATGGAAGTACATATAATACGTAATGCAAAAATTAGAGACCTCGCCACCTTACAATCCAAACAGGTTTCATATGATTTAGCTTCTTAAATTCATTTATTTATTTATTTCACTTTATACCTTTTCAAAGGTATCATACGTATTAAATTTTCTTTTTTGAAAATCAATTATTTCATACTAAATTCAAAACAAAAAAAATTATCATTTTGAATTATCAACCTTACTTGAATCATTATTTTAAATCATTTGAAATCTTTGGCCAAATTATTAATTCACTTTCAAAATTTTAAAACCTGAAATTTTAATTCATCACCTTTTCTTTTTCAATCTTCTTCGTTCCATGAAATTATAAACTTTATTTTTTTAAATCTATTACTTCATATTTGAAGAAAGTACTTTCTAAATTTATTTTATCAATAATATTATATTATACATTTCTTTCTTAATTCATATATAATTTTCAATAATCAATTATTACTTTCATCCATTTTTTTCCATATATTTATCCTTTTGTTCCATAAACAATAAATATATATTCTTCAATCAATTTTATTTCCTTTGAAATGAATTCAAAACATTTTCACATTATATATTTATTTTGTTTTTCTCTTTAGAGAATTTATCTTTAACACTAAACAAATTTATTATATATCTATATATATTTCATTAGAAATTTTTTTAATACAATCTTAAACAAAAATGTACATTTACATACAATAATCCATAAATCAATTTCATATTAAAATAGACAATGATGCCGCACCACAAATTTTAGCAATATGTTTCGTCAATTTGCTGCAATATTGACTACCTAGGATAATATATCAACATTGCCTCACCTGTGATCTCAACTTCACATTAATATTCAATGGTTGTATACGTTGTTCAAAATATATAAATCTAGACATATATAATATTTTTCTTTTTTGAAATGATATATTACACAATAAAATAATGCACAATTTTAAGTAAAATATTTCTTATACCATTTCCAAAATACTGTGTCGGACTACCTCGTATAAGTGTTGAGGAATCCCTATTGATAAAGTTGATCAGATGGATTGACCAGAATTCTTAAATCACTTTATGGACAAACTAACATCATAATAAACTACTAAAATATTTTTAATTGCTTTATAAAATAATATTTTTGTTTTATTAATTATATACTTGCTAGATATTTACTATTTTGGAATTTGTATATATACGTGAACCACATACAACCATTCACAATATAAGCAAGCCTTCAACTAATATCTATTTATTTCACTACCTACATCAACAATTTAGATTCCACACAAAGACAAACACACAGAAGTGATAGGGATAAAATTATATATATATATAGTAAGAAGAATAACAAGTACGTCCACAGATGATTACTTCGGTAATCATTGTATACTATACTATCCCTTTAATATATGGTAACTACTCAACACACTAGACGGGACATGAACTCTAAGTCTCCCTAAGGTCTTGACCCGTGTCTCTTATATTTGATGTATTGTATAGAACCTACTCTTATACCAAATTACAACACCCCCACCTCTATACTCATATTATTCAAGAGTATTACTGAGTGATACTATCAAATAATATGGAGCATGAGGCAATATGGTGTACATACGTAAATATTCCCTTGGGCTAACACATGTACATATTTAAACATCGAATGCATCTCACCATAAAACGTAAACAGTAAAAGCACAAAGCAATAAACACGTGTCCCCCTAGAATAGAACAATACATAATATACGGAAAATAAAAGAGATCGTATAGGAAATTGTAGCGATAATATATACTATAAAAATATACATGGTATGTCCAATGTACAATACAAGGATACATACACACATATGAAACTACATAATATTCAGATGATATACAATAATGCAACATACTAATCTCCTCTATACCCAAAACACAAGTTGGTCTTACTATCCCTGAACCTGAAATGTCTCGGACTGACCCAAGTATTATATAAATAACACATGGATCAGACTATATCTAAATCAAAAGGGTTATACATAGACACACACACACACAGATATATATATATATATATACACACTAAACATATGTACATGAATGATAACAACAATAACACTATATCGATTAATAACTAATATTAAAGACATTAATCAATGCATGAACAATGATGTCATTAGTCATATAAATAAAGTCATGCAGTAAATCAGGAGAATAATATCAAATGGGTGAATCATCCATCTTCAAAATCATCATCAACAAAATCTAGAAATCATTTATAGTGAGATATCACCAAGTATAATCAAGCTAGCATACAGCATTGCCCAAATGTATCTCTCAATGTCAACCATAAAAGCATCATCATCAACATATAAAATAGGATAGGCTGCCTATCAGTATAATAAAAGATACGAGAATCCATTATACTATGAACACCTAAAAGGTGGAACCCGGTGCATGAGGCTCCTGCGCAATAGCGGGCTCTAGAGAGGTCGATAATGTACGTAGCATTTCCCTCGCATTGCTAAGAGGCTGTTTCCGGACTCGAACCTAAGCACCCAGATCAACATGCGGGTGACATAACCGTTGCGTCAAGGCTCCACCTCATTATACTATGAACACCTATCCAAATATAATCTCATCTCCTCATATATAAATAGTTAGAATCAAACGTGATGAGGGATGACTCTACGACAAACACGAAGTCCCTAGTAGAGCCATCTATATACATATTAATAAGTGGGTCACCTAACTCATAACTACACTTTAGTGAGGTGTATTAATAGTATATGCCAATCTATCACTCTATCAATACTAGAAGGTATATTGATAGCATGACGTGAAACATATCCACCGGTGTGCTCATCAATGCAGGGACTCAAAATTCACGACTCGACTCTAGCCCCTATTAATAACATACTGTTGGCCTAAGTCACATAGAAGCGAATGCATGAAGCGAAAGCACAAAACTATATAAATATAGGGTGTCACAGATCTGGAGCGCGACCCCACAATCAGGTCGCTAGGGTGGATTCTAGCTATCTAGTGCTCTCAAACACTAATAATAGGAGTACATCGTGATAGCAGCACATAATACCAATAAATATAGACACGAAGTCGATCATCGTTAGGCACGTAGCCCTACTTACTGAATGTAGGCACGAAGCCATACCCATCACTATGTGTATCACTCACACTCATATTAGTATTCCCGTCACGTGAGTGTCATTTACTTACAATGAATAATCGAATAAATATCTCAATAGCATCCCATGCCACTGCCTGACACTCAATTGTTTACTGCATATGGCCTTTATATATTTGTTTTTTCGAGTTTTTCTATAAGCTTTTTCTTCCGATTCCAATGCCTTTTGTGGCCAATTCCTTTGCAATTTTGAGATGTTTTTGATGATGGTTATGGGTTATGATATCCAGCAATGGATTACCGAGATTTGGAGGAATTTGGAATTTAAATTTGAATATCGGTTCGGTGTATTTTCAACGTTTTCTCGAATTTCAAGCACTATTCCTTTCAAATAATTTTTGAGAAAATTTCTAAATAATATGGTTTTTGGAATCTTTATTATAAAATATTTTTAGATTATTTTTAAATTATTATTAAATTATTTTAAAGTATTCAAGCTGAATTTTCAATAAATTGTCTTCAAAATGATTTCAGAAAATTATTTTAAAATCCCGTTTTCTCAAGTAAATTATTTTATAAATAATATATATTATTTTTACACTTTTTGGATCTATGAGAAAGAGAATTAAATGGTTTAGTAAAACACATGGTATATGACACGAGAGTTTACTTTATCGGTTAATTCCGGACTTGTACGATCGACACTATCTGGGTTATTGATTTCTGAGTTATTTAGCCAATTTATGGCGAGTTTTTGAGATTATCATTCCTATCTTTAGGAATTATCTGGGAAGGCCAATATTTGGCGAGTTGTGGTTTGAGATCTCCTATTCTAGGAGTATGATCGATGAGAACCCATTATAGTGTTTTACTTGCCAATGAGATGAGGCGAGTCTGAGTTTTTCAAGTTTTGAGATTTTATGATGACTTTTGTTTTCTAATGCGACATTGACTAGCGTTTAGTAAACCATACAGTGCGAACGTGTGATATGGGATGTACATTAACACTTTTCGAGTTCTTATCTGGGAGTTTGTGACACATTCTACAATTGCCAATACTATAGACCTTTGGTCATCTGGGATTTACGACTTCGGTCATCTGGGATTTACGACTTCGGTCGTCTGGGAGATAAACAACACACTTCGCTGCTTATAAACTACACTCGAACTCCATATTACTCAATATAACAAGTCCAAAGAATAAAGAAATATTACCGAATGCCCCGTCCCAAACAATATTATAACTTCGTTTATTTAGATTTCTCGTCGCATAAAATAAAACATCAAAAATTTCAATATCAACATACCCCGCAATCCAAACAACAACAATCAATCAAACCAATCGATTCAACCAAACAATTCAAACAATATATGAGATAAATATCCAATAAGAATAGCTATAACGATATAATTATGAGCATAGAAAACTCACAGAATTGTCAAGCGAAGTCTTTACTATCTCCGCCATTCCTCATCTCCAACTTCTCCTTATCTAGCACAGGACTACATGCATCATGTCCCTCTCGCATCGCCTCAAGTCAACCACGTTATTACCTTTGCTAATAGCAAACATTCAATTATTGCTTCACAAAACTGGTGCCCCTACTGCCAGCAACCACGGGACCTTCCCCATCATCGCCGAATCCTTAAACCACCAGCACAACAGGCAAAACATATACGCCATTCACCATCAACCACTGCAATCCACACCGCCAATAGCTTCCTCCACCAGCCACACCCCATCCTCTTTGCACGCACGACCATCCAAATCATGATTTCCCCTAAGTCGCATCGCTGCTTCAATCGCTTGCCATGACACAACAATGCCGTGGACCTCCCATCGCTATCGCTAGCACCTTTGGCGATAATTTATTTTTCTAATCACGATTTGGTTCGAAAATTCCGGAGGAGGGTTAGGGTAAAAGGAGTTTGGGTTTTGGATATGAAGAATAATGTTTGGGTTAAGGGATTGGGTGAAGAAAAGGACATAAGCACTTTAAACAGCCTTGGGATTTATTTAGTTAAGGTTACTTTAAATTTTAGATTTTTGCCCATTACTGTTTTCCTTCTTTTCCTGTAAGTAATACTTTCTTTTTGTTTATAAATAAATTTCAATTTAAGTTAAATTGACACGCACTTCATTCTATAAATTATATTTCGATAATTAGACAATTTTATTCAATTCAATACTCATTTATTTTTATTAATTATTCATTGTATTATTACAAAATAATTAAGTTTTCAACTATCTCAATCATATAAAAATTATTTACACTTTTTATTATTTTATATTGATTAAAACATTTTATTCGATTCAATATATTATTCGAAAAGGATTTATTAGTTTTATTCAATTTATTAAGACAATTTTTTTATTAAATAGAATTTAATTAAGTAAAATTTTATTTCCATAAATAATAGTTATTAAAATCGAATTCAAATGATTTATTTTAATTAAATTTATTTATTATTATAGCACAGAAAGCATGGTTGTTACTGGGATAGTATAACTACTGATGTCTCGATCATTTCCTTTTCTGTAATGACAAAAAAGTAATAAGTGATTTCATAGTTGAATAAAGCATGAAAAAATTAACATCAGAAAAATAAGCTAAAAATGTCAAATGTAGTGGAAATGGTTCTTTTTAACTAGCAAGGAAGAGCAACAGGTTTAAGTGAGATTAATAATGGTGTTTTATTTGTTAGAATGTAAGGAGTTCTAATGGATTAGATAGATGGTTAGATATTTCTAACTTTATTAAAAAGTATAATCCATCCATAGTTGTGTTATTAGAAATAAGAATTCATGTAACAATCTAGCCAATATGTATAATAAATGATCAAATAGTTGCGTACAATATAATAATTGCAAGTTTCATAACAAATGTAGAATTCTGGTCTATGTATATTCTAATGATTGACAAGTTCGATTTTAGAAAGTTTGCAATATATAACAATTATGTCAATGTAATAAAGCTGGAGCTTCATGCATTATTAACATTGTTTATGCTCTAAATCTATAGAGCCCAGAACATCATTATTGTATAACATTGCAAAAGAAGTTGCTAGTTCTAGTGAACGTGAGGAGATTTTAAGAGATTTTATTTAGTAAGACTCATTAATGATAAAGTTGGTGGAATTACTCTTTTAGAAAACAAGACCAGTGAATTGAATGACTATTTGACTAAAATTGGCCTGGTTGAGTTAGACATGGAGATCTAATCCAATGAAGAATATAGCATTCAAAGTAGATAGAATTATATGCAACATACATGGATAATGACTTCCCAAATTCAGGTGCAATCACATTAGCAGCAGCAAGTAGTAATCATTCCCCACTTCTACTATACCTTAATTTGTCAATCAATAACTTAAGTAAGCCTAAACCTTTTAGATATGCAAATTATTGGCCCTTAGTAGAAGGATACAATAACATAGTTGAAGTCCATCTACACATCCCACAATATGAAAATCATCTACTAAATGTACGTCAAATTCTGAAGAGAGTAAAAGCATCATTAAAAAACCGGTTTAACTAACTAAAAAATCCATAAAAATTGTTGATCAAATCGGGTAGAAATGTGCATAACTACAGTTATTACTTGATGATTGTCCTACCGAAACAAGTGTTGTAACATACTCTGAATCACAATTTTTTTTACAAGAAACTAGAAATCCTTGCTGCATATATCTTACAAAGTCTAAAGTAGAGTGGCTAAACTTTGGTGGTTATATTACTAAAATCTTTAATGCTAAAATGGCATCAACGAAAGCTAACAATAATATGTTGTCAATAGTAGATAAACAAGGAAACAATCCCCACAACACCAACGTAAATGTGTAATGAGACATTAGATTTTTTTCACAAAAATATATATTGATAGTTTAAACAGCTCTGAATTTCCTTTCTGAATTTTCTTTCATTTTCTGCAAAAATTTAATTTCATGCTTCGGTAAAGATTTCCTCTACCAAGACATCACGATGGAATTGAGATTTTTGATTCTAATGATATTAAAGCACATAGACAAAATGGATTCAACTCTAAACTCTACAAGGCATATTGGAACAAACAAGAAACAACACTACATCAAGCAATGAAAAGTGCATTCAACGGGGGAAAGATCATTAGAGAGATAAAACTTACCTTTGTTTCACTTGTTCCAGAGAAAAAACTCACTAACATGGATCTCTGATTTTAGGCAAATCTCATGCTGCAACTTCTTATACAAGATTTTATCCAAAGTCTTGTGCAACGAAATTAAAATTATGCTACCAAGTTTTATATCTCAAAATCAATTTGCATCTATTCCTAGAAGGAACATAGGTGAAGGAATTTTATTAGCACATAAACAGGTCATAAATTTTAAACTCAAAAAATGCTATAAGATTAAGATAAATCTTAGTACAACATATGATTCACTCCGCATGAAATTCGTGCAACTTATGTTACGTTGTATGTCATTTCCCAAATCAATGTAATCAAAGAAATAATTGATTACTTTTACTTTATCTATAATTAATCAAGGAGTAACAAATGGTTTCTTTGAAAGTAACAGAGGTATTAAGTAAGGTGATCCGATTTCACCTTATTTATTTGCAATAACAATGGATTTTTCACTATCTTAATGGACATCAAGACTTTAAGGAATAAAATTACTCATGTGCATAAAACGTTGTTAGCAATTACATATATAATATAAGGGCATTTCACCAAAAGGACAAACTTTGCAGTCCAATTAGTTTCTAGGACACACATTCCAAAAAATTACTTTCAAGGCCAAAGTCAGCAGAATAATTATTTTCAAGGACAAAGTCAGCAGTCCAATTATTTTCAAGAACCTAATTTCATAGGTTTTTAGGCCCTAGAAACTAATTATTTTACGTTTTGTCCTTGAAAGTAATTATTTCAGTTGTGTGTCCTAGAAACTAATTCCACTTACTAAAGAGGTCCTTGTGGCTAATTTCCACTATAATATATGTAGATGATATACTTATTTTTATGAAAGTAGATCCAACAAAATGCTATGATATTGAAATTTTTTTTCCAACAGACAGCTTTATATGCAGGGTTTAACATAATCTTGTTAAAATTCAAAATAATTTTCAATAAGGACTGCTTTCGTACAAATGAAATTTGTGACATCCTAAACATAAATGAAGGTTTCATGCCAGTTAAATATCTTGGTCTTCCTCTCTATTTAATATATCAAAGAAATTGCACTTCTTTATTGGACAAAAAAATTGAAGGATGGGAATCCTCCTTACTGTCTAGCAAGCAGACTTGAACTCATCAAATCAACAATTATCCCCATTGGACAATTCTAGAATCAATGCTTTAATCCACCAAAAGCAACCATCAAAAAATTGTACAACATTTGTTACAATTTTTTATGGAGAGGAAAAAGAATAAAAATACTATGAGAAACAGTCTGTAACCCAAAATGTGAAGGAGTAATGGGCTTGAGAAAATTCATTGACCTTATTTAATCAGAGGGTATTAAACTTATTTGGAAGGTTATACATAATAATCAGTTTGGTATGAATGGATGAATGCAATAATCTAGGTGATCGATCTTTTTGGGATTACTCATACTCATCTAATAAATCTTGTAAATGGAGATTTGTATTACAAAATAGATATTTTGCATCACAAATGTTGGAAAAAGAATAATATATGAAAAACCTACATGTCTATGGTTTGATCCATGGATTCAAGAAGGAAGATTAATCAACAAACTTGGATACAATGCACTAGCAACCATGAGATGTAATAGGGTGGTTGAAAAAATAATTGATTATGAAATTAATATAATAATCATACATGATAATGCAAACATTCATTATTGGTGGTTGAAAATTTTAATCGATAGTCACTACAACAAAATACCCATATCGCTATTGCCAAAAACCGTTGTAATTGGGTCAAGACAACGATTTTGAAAAAGTTGTATTAGACCAAGTTGTAATAGGGTTGGAGCTTTTAACATCTATTTCTAACTGTTGCAAAGAAACATTTTATTAAAGATATATTACAACCATTCATCGCTATTGTGATTGAACCTATTACGACCGATAGAAATAGTTGCAAGATATTCTTTTACAATCATTTTAACCATTATGAAAAAATATTAAAAAAATTAAGGCACTATAATACACCTATAATTTTAACACCATTTTGCAACCAAAATCAATATTTCATTAATAACAACTAAAATCATTCACATTTACTCAATATAACATGAAAGGTTCACATTTATAAAAGCCATAATGATTCACATTCACATCATTCATAAAGTCGTAAAATATTTACAACATGGTTACAAATTCAAACATATCCAATATTAAGCAACTAAAAAATACTAAATTAAGATATCATAACACATAGTTCAATAAGCATCCTTACTATACAGTCCTGCAATAACATAATTCGGTGGTTCACCTTTGAGAACCCACGGTGAAAAGTCCTAAAAGCCCTACATATTCTTGTGTATTACCTTACTTATAGCTTCAACTTCTTTATTAAGCTCTCTTTTTCTTGTATGACCCTGAAACAACTTTATGCATCAGCACTAAAACAATTATCTAAACAATGAGTACATTCTATTTTACATTACCTAATAGCTCTTCAAATCATGTTATGCCTACTTATGATATTTTCCGGGCATCTCTTTTTATTTATGTACATCTTTATAATTTTTTGCGCATGTTTACCAAATTTTATATTATGAGGTCAAATAGTGTGTTTATACTATGTGTGTTAAGTATTTCAATATTCAATCAGTAACATGATGTTTTAGTTGGCCAAAAGTATACTTCATCTGTGGTCCAAAAGGACATGGATTTGTAAGCATTAATGGCTGTCAACCATTATGCATGCTATAATGTAAACATATAAAGTCAGACAAAACACATTAATTCCTTAACTATGATGTCGGGACTAACCTAACTCTGACTCTCCTATGCGTACTATCTCCTGCGTACCGTCTCCTTTTTTGAACTATAACAAATAATCAAAACTGAAAACTTGGTGAAAACATCATATGGTAAAATTTATGTGTAGGAAAAATATATGTAGAAACTACAATGTAACATTTGAAAAGTTACATTGTAGTTAGTACAAGGTGTTGCTTTTTGAGGCGGTGGGAGTTTAAATCCCATGATCATCACATTTGATAGCAGAGGTAGTACCCAGCTGGAATTATGTATTGTAATGCTGTGGATGCCAGTCGACGTAGTACCAATGTGGATTACAAACACATTGTGTGAGTGGTGTATAATGATCACCCAGGACTTTTCGCATACGGTCGAATTAGGACTCGAGGACACTTCCGTTTAGTCCAAATCGATGCAATCCAAGATACGTACAAATATCAATATATTCGAAGTCACAGATTTTTACGATTTACGTGTTGTTATACGTATTTTGTAAAAATACGTACATAGTCGGGTCTAGTGGGATCTCGACTGATGGCTTGTGTTTTGGAAAGAGGAGGTCACTATAAGACGTATGGTTGAGGAATTTATGGAATCGGACGATCCGATGACCAAAACGACCTTGAAATGCGTGAAATTATCATCTTGAGGTATAGTCTCAGATGGTGATGAAATTCATACCATCAGAACTGAAAAAATGATATGATGCAAGCCGATAAGTTTTGTGCGATCCGACGTGTTGTGTGATCGTAAGAGATTAAAACATATACGCTCCCTATTATACCACTTCCTCAAGTATATCTCGTCCTCCGGTTTTAAAAAGACAGCCACCTCCTTTCATTGAATTAAATTGAGAACTTCAGACCATGAAAGACAATGGGAATGGATCCGCTGAATTCGTGGGGAGATGGGAAGCAAAAATATGGTGTCATTGGTAGGTGCGGTGGTTCTTGGCCGTGCTTGGCTTTCCTTGCTGCCAACTAGGGTTAGGCTTAGGCAGAGCTTAGAGGGGAGTAAGGCAAAGCCGACTAGGCCATTGTGTTTCTCTTGGCAAAAGGCATCTTCCCGCACAAAGTAATGGTGGTCTGGCAGTTTCTAGAGGGTGCGATGTTTGGAGCTGTGAAACGCGGACCGTTGCTCGCAATTAGGAGGGGGAGGTTAGACCTAGGGGAATTCTATGCATCGCGGAGAGCATACGATGTGGAGCTCTATGGAATCGATGGTTCATCGATTCGTGAACTGTAGCTCGAGATAGAGGGATATGAACATGCATGGCATATGGTGGGTTTGTGCATGTACATGTACAGGGAGATGGTGAAATGGGAAAAAAGGTAATTAAATTAATTAAGTTAATTATCCTATTTAATCTCGTTTCATATTTAATTAATATCTTTGGCATATGAGATCCAATCGAGGCGCGGTCTTTGTCGTTGCGCTCAGAGGGAGATTTTCAATGACATTGTATGGACTTGGACTGGATTTGGATACTTGAGAAATTACAATTTAAGTGACCGGAATTATAACTCTGAATTTATATTTTAGTATAAATCCCTATAATTATATATATATTATCGAAAAATATTATCTACAAGAGTTAGAAAAATGAGTATATATATATATAATTATTTCCCTATTTAATTGGATTGGTTTGAATAGATATTCAGGATAATTGATCAAGATCCCGTATATATAATATAGTGTTCTATTCGTATTGAATAGAGTTAGATGTTGTTGATATTAATTTATAACATGGGTATAAATTAATTAAACTCTAATATTATAGTTGCATTAGTGATTGAAATATTATTATATACTTTATCATAAATATTCGGGATAATTGCTTAAGTTCTCGTATATACACATATTGTGTTCTATTCATTTTGAATATAGTTAGATGGAGTTGATATTAATTTATAACGTAGTTATAAATTAATTAAACTCTAATTTTTTGTTATATTAGCGATAGAGATATTATTATGTCTTGTTACTAATCGGATGTGAAAGTAAAACAATGTTGAAGTGAACGGTAATGATCAATAAGGCATTCGGGTCGAGAAAGCGATTGAGACAAGGAATGTAAGGCAAAGAATATTCCTTGAGGGGAATAGTAGGAGGAGATTGAGATTGTAATCAAGAGCCAATCAGGTACGAGATCAAATGACAGATACGAGATTGGAACGATGGTCGGTTTCACGGTCATGTACGATAAGTGTGTACGATTGGGAGGGGCATATAAAGACAAGAAGTCAATTCTAGACTCAGGCAGAAGCGTGATTTATAAATTTTGCACCATAAGCAACGGTTAAGGATATATGTGCATACATATATATGAATTGTATACATGAGCTATATAATATTTTGAGACCTTATTGATTGCTAAACTTAGTTTAAATTGAAGAATCAAGTGATATTAAGCTATAGTATAATTGGTAGGCATGTTGACGAGGGTTTCTTCCTCGGTTCGAGGCACGGCTTGGCTCGATGCTTTGAGTTGATTTCAGGAAGTCTTTGAGCTACTAGGAAAGAGGGTGCAATGAAAAGTGATACGTAGGCGGTCAATAATGATCGGATATAGTATCGGTGCAGTGGTTAGTTGCACGGTCACATCTGATGAACGTGTACGATTGAGCGGAGTTACTTCATGTCTCTTGGCTTTGACCTTGGAATATATATGATTTGATGAATGGTATTAATCTTATAGTAGTGATCATATGTATTAATAGAGCTTTGGAAAAGGGAATTGTTTTGAGGTCCGGATCCGGCTTCTAGGGTTTGGGTTTTGAAGAAATTGTTTGGGCTCGATAAGCTTCCGGTTTCGTTTGGGCAAAGCTATGGAAATGTTCATTCTTGATGGGGCTTTAAATTTCTAATGAAATTCAATAGCATGGTATAATTTGAATTCGTATTGTCTATCCATAGACAATCGGATAATATCAGTATTGTAAAATGAATTCAATATACCATTGTGGCGCATCACCTGCAAACGTGGTTCCAGAGCAGCAGTAGAGAGAGACTGGGACGTTAGTATATGGTAGGTCATATACCATTCCGTAGTATGATTGAGTGCTACAATAGGACCTATAGACCAACTACTTTTGAGATGTTGGTTTTTAGGGGAATCCACAAGCTATTCATGGCTATCGATATGTCTCTTCGATAGCTAATGGTAATTCAGCACGAATATCGGTTATAGATATTCATATTTTGGTACAGGGTATGGAAGATCCTTATAGGTGTGGGATGTAAGGCGAAGCTTGGGATTTAGATGATATCAGTTTTGTAAAAAGAACCCATTGTACCATTAAGGCACAAGACCTGTAGACGCGGTCCTAGAGCAGGGGCAGAAAGAGATTGGAACTCCAGTCTAGAGTAAGTCACACATTGTTCAATAGTACGATTGGGTGCTACGACAAGACCTACAGACCAACTTATTTTGAGTTTTGGTTTCTAGGGGAGTCCATAAAATTAGTTGCAGCTCTCGATAGGTCACTATGCTAGCTAATGGAAATTCGGCACAGGAATCTATTATTGATATTCATATTTCGGTATAGGACATGGTGAGGATTACACAATTTCGATCACACTGTATGCGACTTGGGGTCTGTGGTACGATTAGGTACCGACTGTCTATTTCGGACCCTAGATGGTGATCATTGGCCTACGCTAGATATTCTTAGCGGACTCCATCCATCAGCAACGATGGGCGTCGATCTGTTTTTTATGTTTGTTGTTTATTGTTTGGTTCGTGCGTGTTATTAGTTAGTTATTATTATTGCATATTTTTTGTTAGACTTATATTGTAATATTTATATTACCCCTTACACTTGTATATTTGGTTACCTGCATTATACCATATTGCTACGTAGCAGTCACATTATATTAGTTGTGCTGACTCGTTGATTACAGGAGAATAGTAGGTTATGATATGATTTTCTATCTATTGGGATAAGTTTACTTGTTTATGGATAGTCTGGATTACCCCTGAATCACGTTTATGGAGAGGTCTGACTTAGCTTTAGTAGTTCCTATTTATTTCTATATAGTTTTGATATACAATATTTTGAATAGTTCCCCTGACACCGGACTTTAAGTCTGACCAACCCGTGTTTTGTCTTTGTCGGTTTATGTCATGATAACTCTTGGATACTCGATTGAGTAGTTTGCAAGTTAGGTGCTTTGGGGAGAGGCTTACAGGACAAGTGGAGCATTATAATGGTGTGAAGTCGTCATAATGGATATATATATATATATACTTGTTGTTGATGTCGTACATGGAAGACATGCTATTTTTTATATGAGACTTGTGATATCATATACTATATTCAGAACTCCGTACGAATGGAGTTAATGTATTCTGATTTTCTGTATTGATATTTATTATCAGTTGCTTCCACTGTGCAGTCTTTTGTATATTGTTTATCATATTCCGTTCATGCATATTCAGTATATTATATGTTCTTCCTATTGTGAGATTGTATCAATGTGCCTTGGTATAATGTTTTGTTTTAATTTTTTACTCTGAGAGACCGACTTTTGTGGTATTCAGGAGCCAAACATTATCATTCGACATTGATTCAAGGTATTATCAATGCTATTGGTCTTATATTAGTTACCGTACATATTAATAGAGCTTTAGAAAAGGGAATTTTTTAAGGTCCAGCTCTGGGTTTTTGGGTTTCAGGTTTTAAAGAAATTGTTTGGACTCAATGAGCTTCCGGTTTCATTTGCGAAAAGCTATGGCAATGTTCTATCTTTATAGGGCATCGAAGTGCTAATGAAGTTCAATAACATGGGATAGCTTGAATTTGGATTGTCTATCCATAGACAATCAGATGATATTAATTTTGTAAAATGAATTTATTGTACCATTAAGGCGCACGACCTGCAGACGTGGTTTCGGAGCAGGAGTAGAGAGTGACTGAGACGCCAGTCTAGAGTATGTCCATAGTACGATTGGATGCTGCGACAAGATCACATGCCAACTTCTTTTGATTTCTTTTTTTGGGGAGTCCACAAGTTAGTTAAGGCTCTCAATAGGTCTTTTTGGTAGCTAATGGAAATTTGGCATGGGTATCGGTTATAGATATTCATATTTCGGTACTATGTACAGGAAGATCCACATAGGTATGAGATGCAAGGCGAAGATCAGGATTCAAATTATATCAGTTTTATAAAAGGAATTCATTGTACCATTAAGGCATACGACCTACAGATGTGGTCCTAGAGTAGGGGTGGAAAGAGATTTGAACGTCAGTCTAGTGTAGTTCATATATTATTCTGTAGTACGATTGGGTGCATCGATAGGAGCTACATGCCAACTTCTTTTAAGGTGTTGGTTTTCACCGGAGTCCACAAGTTAGTTGTGGCTCTTGATAGATCCCTATGGTAGCTAATGGCAATTCGGTACGGGTATCGATTATAAATATTCATATTTCATTATGGGACATAGTGAGGTCTTCACGAGTACGATCACATTGGATGTGGCTCAGGATCTGGTACGATTAGATATTGACTCTGTTTATTACGAACCATGGATGGGGATCATTAGACCACCTTAGATATCCTTAGCGGATTCCACACATCAGCAATGATGGGTGTCAATCCGTATTCTTTGTTTGTCATTTATTGTTAGGACCGTGAGTGTTATTAGTTAGTTATTATTATTGCATATTGTGTGTTAGACTTATATTGTGATATCTATATTACCCCTTTCACTTGTATATTTGGTTACATGTATCATAGTATATTGATACGCACCAATCACATTATATTAGTTGTGCTGGCTCATTGATTAGAGGAGAAGAGCAGGTTATGATATGATTTCCTATCTTTTGGGATAGATTTACTTTACTTGTTTATGGATAGTCCGGATTACTCCTGAGCCACGTTTGTAGAGAGGACCGATTTTTCCTTAATAGTTCCTGTTTATTTGTATATAGTTATGATATACAATATTTTGATATAGTTCCACTCACACCGGACTTTAAGTCTGACCCGCATTTTGTCTTTATCTGTTTATGTCATAACAACTCTCGGGTACTCAACTGAGTAGTTTGGGAGTCAAGTGCTTTAGGGATAGGCTTACGGGACAGTTGGAGCATTCTAAAGGCTTGAACTCGACATAGTGGATATATATATACTTGTCGTTGATGTCGTACATGGCATACAGACTATTTTATATATACGAGACTTGTGATACTAGATAATATATTCAGAACTCCACATAAATGAAGTTAATGTATTCTGGTTTTCTATATTGATATTTATTTATCAGTTGCTTCCACTAGTGCGGTCTCTTGTATATTGTTTATTCTATTATGTTTATGTATATTCAACATATTGTATTTTATCTTCCCATTATGAGATTGTATCGATGTGCCTTGGTATAATGTTTTGTTCTAATTTTTTACCCCGACGGACCATTTTTGTGGTATTCAGGAGTCAGAGGTTATCATTTGATGTTGATTTGGGGTAATACAAAGGACGGGTCGTCATATAACCTTGTATTCAAAGGCGACATGGGTTTCAATCCCACGATCGTCACGTACGATGTTTGTGTACAATAAATGAACCAATTCGGAACATCACATAAAAAGATTTATTATAATTGAAGTTAGAGTTGGGCTACAGCACTACGTTGTATTAATGTTAATAACAATTCAACTAGTTATGAAGTAGAAGTCATTAGTGAACAATGGTAGTGGACTAAAGTGTTTAATTTTATTGAGTATGGCCAGCATCATGGACATTCTGAACCTGGTTCTTCTAGTTTGTGTGTTAATTTTTACTGCATGTATTTTCTGAACCAGGTCATATCTTATATTTTGTAAAAACAATTATGCATATCTTTGATAGTTTTTGTGAAATTAGATGCTTATACTTTAAAGTCTAGGCTATCATCTTATCTGGAAAGCATACACAAGCATTTTAAACAAAAAACCTTACTACAAAATGATTATTCCATCAGCATGGAATTCATAAACAATTATTCCATTCTTGAGAAAGAAATGGCTAAATTAGATAATGCTTGAGGGAAAATGAATAGATTTAGATATTTAATTATAGATTTATGAAGATAATAATCTCACTTTTGTTTTAAAATGTAATAACCCCACTGCTATATCCATATTACTAAAGAACATTATAAATAACGTCGTCTAATAATACAGAGAATACGACTTGTTAAGGGTGACCAAATGTGAATATCACTTTAAACTAACACTGATACGTCATACTTATCGTTTTACTAAATCTCTGAAATAAAATTTGACGTGTTCAATCTCAGTTCAAAATAGTAAACACATAGGTTTCTCAGAATCAGAACAGTATATCATATAAACGATAGGCACAGATCACAATGGAATAATAAACATCATGTATATATATACAAAACTGAGAGTTTATCAAATATAATACTAGACTCACATAATATACATCTGGTATAAATCTCTAACTCAAATATACATCTCATATATAGACACAAAATCCTACATGAGATAAACTAAAGGTCAACAATGTTTATCTCTTTGCTAGCATAACCATCCAAAGGTCAACCTGTCATGTATCTTGAAAAGTCTCGGCCTGACCAGAGCATTAAAATAACACTAGGGTCAGACTATCTCTAAATATGAAAAAAGGCGAGAACAAGATATAACACAAGAATATATGACATATAAGTAAATCTAGATGTCCAAGGTATAACAAGTCACAGATTTAATTTAACTCAGAATTTACTTCAAAGCACAGGTATATATATATTTTCTCACAAACACACATTAGTCACTAAACAGAGAATCATAGAGTAAAGCACATATCCCTAACAGAAAGAAACCAATTTCACACTGTGGCAAACAAACAAATGTGGTATCACTCGTATCGATCTAATACCAAAGATCCGGAACACAAAATCTCGACACGATCACAAGGGTCTGGGAATATAGAATATCAACATAATTACAAGGATCGAAGAAAACCAAATCTCGACTGATCAAGACAATCGTGGCAACCATGACCTGAAAATTCTAGATCATTCATCTTTATAAATTTATAATCATAAAGAAATCCATGAGTATATCTCTTAAGGATCTATCAGTCCTATCGAACACCAAAAGGAAATATATTCTAAAGTGCTAAATACTATCACTTTCAGTAATCACTAGAAACTTAACCAAATGTCCCATACCGCTTGGTGAAATTCAAGTATTTACTAGAAGCTAGTAAATCTCACTCGTTACGGATGCCACCAGAAAACTTGAACTATATTCTTTTAAGCATCTATCGGTCCCACCGAACACCAAAAGAGAATACAACCCTAAAGTGTTAAATACTTCCTAATAGAAATCACAAGAATTTAACCAAGGCATCCCATATTATCCGGTGAAATTCAAGTATTTGCTAGTGGGCTAGTAATTACCACTCAAACATTCTATTTAATGAGTTATTCCATACTTGACAAAGCATTACTTTAAAGCATTTAAACCAATCAATAACACTAAATCGATTATTAGTACTCCTCATATTATAGAATTCAGGCTCTCAAAACATTTTATATTTTTATTTCAAAATCTTCTCCAAATCCCTAGTTTTGAAAGCAAGTTATATACTTTATTTTATAGAAACTATTTTCCAAAATACACCATATATTTCTATATACTTACTTTCAAACTTCCCATTTAAAATAAAAAAAATCCATTTATTACCAAACACACATGTATGTACACATACACTAAATGATTAATCCATTAATCCGGTTTTATAACAAAATGCTCATATATATATATATAATTGTTCCCAAATGCTTATTAAAAGATTAGTAGTTTACAAACCATATTCCAAGCCCATATTGATATTTAACATTTGTTTTTTTTCATAAAAAAACTGGTTTACATTTCTAAAATAACAATTCAGAACCCATAAAATCCTTTCTATTTTTTTGTTACTAGTATATAATACATTTTTATTAACTAATATATAATAGTTCCAAGGATTTTAGTAGTAACCAAAGTGTAACTATATGTTTATATTTATAGTAAACCAAAACTTAAATCTCTTTAGTTTTAGAAATCAGTTACTAATACACACAAAAAACTTACGCACGCACACAAATATTTCTTTTTAAAATCCATAACACATATTGGTACTAAACTTATAAGAATATAAGTATATTTATTATTAAAATAGGTTGAATTCCAATTCCAAAACAATGTATAATATAAAGATGCAGCTGTTTAGAAATAAGAGAGTTTATAGACTTATAAAGTACTTTATCAAATTTTCCATCACAAATCATAATTAACAGTTTAAGAACTTAAACCATAACAAGATTGCAATGCAATAGATCACCATATATCATCATTAACAATCAAAGAGAAGAGGAACAAACAAAACGAAAATAAGCGATAGAATAGAGAACTGTTGGAAGCGATGCTACTCCAGGCCATCACTGTAACGACCCCGAATTTTATATAAATTTAAATTGATAATTAATTTAGTTTTTGAGTAAAATTTGTAAAATTAATTGTAAATTTATGCGAGTTTCCCCAATTTAAAAAGAATATATATTAAATCATTTAAATTTAAATATTGTATATATATGTATATATGTGAATATATATGTATTTGGGCATATATGAGTAAATTTGAAATTATATATATATATAGATATATATTTGATTTAAATTTAAATCGTAAATAAATGGTTTAAAAATGAAAAAATATAAGATATAAAAGTATAAAGTAAATACATTGGATAAAAATCTAATAACATAAACTAAATTAGAAATTCACCTATATTATAAAATATATATTATAAAACAAAATAAAATGAATACATAGATAAATTATAACAACATATTAAATATGGGAATACATTCAAAAATAAGAAAAGAAAATTAAAATAAAATAGAATCTCACTTATATTACAAAGTTATAAAACAAAACAAAAGAAAATACACATTCAAATAAGAAAAGAAAATATGTATGCAAACATGAAGACAAGTTAAAAAGGAAACAAAAGAAAATAAAATACATGTATATAAAGCTTGTAAAGGAAGCCATCAAGTTATCTCAAACATGAAACAGCCAAAATGAAGAAAATTTTATAAACAAAAATATGGTACAATGCTAATTAATGCAGCCTCCAAATAAAAATATCCATGTTCAAATTTTTGTACAAAATATAAGCATTTGTACAACACTTCCTTTCAGCTGAAAAACAATATTTATCATCCTCAACAATATCACTTCTCATTCCAATTTCGTTCATCATTTTAACTATGGGAAAACTGAGATAATATCATCCTATACTTAAATCAAACATCAATTTAAACATCTCAGTAAAAATATCAAGGCAATCAAAGAAAAATCTAAATCAAGAAGAAGACTTCCAGTATCAAGTTCAAAACCAAGATTTCAACTTTGTAAATTCAAAAAGGCTTCAACTTTCAACTTGAAACTTCTGGAATCTAAAAATGTTTAAGGTGAGTAACATATAGCTATTTAAACTTGAATCTATGTTTCCATTGCTCTGTGTATGTATATATATGTATATGTATCAGTGTATCTCTCTGTTTGGTCTCAGGACAAAGAACAACGAAAGAAGATTCAATTTCTTCTTCCCTAATCAATATTAGGCTTTGATTTTAAAACAAATTAGTTGTGTTTAAGTATGAATGATAACTTAAAAATAGTTTCATGACATAAAAATGTATATATATGAAAAAAATCAAATTTTTACAGTAAGAACTTTCATTTCTAGAAATTTCGAACTTCACGAATCATTGATTCAAGAATATAACTTGAATTCTTATTGAAAGTTATGATTTTTAAGTCTTGTTTGATGATTTTTAATTAAGTGGTTTGAGAGCAGTTCCTTTTTGTTTAAAAATTGGTTTTTGACCAATTTCTGATGATCGATTGATTCGTGGATGTCGAGGTTGTTGGTGGAGATAGAGGAGCCTACGGGGGTGTCAGGAAAAATGGTGGAAGGTGGTGCAGTTGGTCGTGGTGGTGGCGGTATTTGTTTGAAGTTTGTAAACCTAATTTTGTCACGGCTAAGAAAATTGATTCGTCCGACACCTATGATCGATCGAGTGTTACGAGGTTTTGGGGGACGATGGAGGAGGTGTAGACGAAGCATCGACCGGAGTTTCAGGTCCTCTGGTGGTCTAGGCGGCGAGAACGAAGCGTTGACAGGTGGGGGCCGTGATGGTCTGGGTTGTTCCAGGTTTTGAATTTGAACTCGATTTCGAACTCGAGAAGATGGTGACGATCTGGCGACCGGGAATGAATATATGGGTGGATTCGATGTGCTCGAAATCGTGGTGATGGTCGGAGTTCGCCAGAGGCGATGTGCACGTGCACGAATCTTGGGGTGTCAGCCTGGGTATTTGCCTGGGAAGAACGAGGGTTTTTCTCGCGTTGTACTCGAGTGGTTCGAGTCATTTATTCGAAGCAAGGAACAGGGTGCTCGGGTCAAATTTTGTTCCAGGTTTCCAAACCTGAACCTGTTTTCTGGTTTAGGAATTTTAAATTTATAAAGCAAGGTTTTAAACTGAGGGTTAAATCAAAATGTAAAGATAAATTCAAGTTGAATTGGAATTTAGTTGGGCATAAATAAAATTTCAAATTGTTTTCTCTTTATTTCAAAGCAATTAAATGTATAGGAGAAGTTTGAATTTCAAATGGATTTGAATTTGTAAATGTAAAATTAAACAAGTTGAAAGTTAAAGTTAGACCTGAATTAATTTTAGATCTGATTTCTTTTGTTTAATAACTTAAGTGTTTAAAATAAGTTGAATATGCTAAAAATTGAAAAGAATAGTGATTTTTAAACTCTTTAAAATTTTCCTTCATAACCAATTGTATTTTTAACATGTAAATTTAAAATGTTAAGGAAATTTGTTTTAAACTTTATTAAAAGTAAATAAGGGTTTATTTCAAATTTTAAATCTAAATTGGAATTAAAAAGAAAATTTGAAATAATGTTTTCAACCATATTGTAAATAACAATTAAATCATAGATATAGATGAGTTGACTTTAAATAATGAAGATTAATGATTTATTATTCATTAATTAATGAGTTCTTAATGATTAATCAGTTTATCATCAATAACGATCATTATAAGTAAATTTCTTTAGAAAAGTGATTAAAGAAAATTTAATAGTTAATAAAAGTTATTAACTAAGATCATTTGAATAATTAATTAATGTGATAAATTTCAATAATAATCATTTGTGAAATTATTAAGTATAATGACTTAATGTAAGTAATTAAGGAATTGATTATTAGTGAAATTAATTGAGTTAATTGGATTAGTTCAAGTTAAATTTCTTAAGTCAATTAATCTAGAATAATCACTTGATAATGTGGGAAAATATAATTACTTAGAGAAGTAATTAATAGATAATTACTGAATGTAATTAACTGAATGATGGTTTGAAATTTGAGTAAATTAATTGTTAATAAATTAAAGGATTAATTAATAATGGTGATTAATTAAGATTAATTAAATAATTAAAGATTAATTAATTCATTAATTAAGAATGATTAGTTAATAATTAAGGGTTAATGAATAAATTTGAAAGGAGGATTTAATTCAAAAAATTTGTAGTTAACTTATGATAATTAACCCGGATTAATAATTGATACATCTGATAAAAATTAATCTGTTAATTAATAAAATTTACTGGTAAATGTTTAGACTTGACTAAATAATTGAATTGTTTGATATTCTGATCTGTGATGCCGTGTGATATATATATTATGATTTGTGTCTGATCTATACTGTAGTTATTTATTGGGAATGAATGCAAATTATTATCTGTGACTTATATATCTGTGATTTGTGATCTGTAAACAAAAGATAAGCGTTATAGTTATACCGCTTATCAACTATATTTCTGTATTCTGATCTGTGATGACTGAATGATGTTGCACTACCGCGTAAAACCCTTGGACCACACTCTTACACACACAAATATGGATTTCACGAGGAAATCGGTTAAGTCATAGATGATTTAAATTTAATGTTTTGAAATTGAAATTTTAATTTCAATTGATTTTGGAAATGGTTTTGGGTTAAATGATAAAAGCTTTCATATAAGAAATGAGTTTCCAATTTGAATTAAAGGAATTTCAAGTTTGAATTGAAAAATGGTTTTCCAAGTTATGAGTGAATTCTTTTTGAAAGCTATGAATTGAATCTGTTTATTTTTAGCAGATTACGGTGATTTGTTTAAACCATTCGAAATGAAATTGTTTTGAAAGCTATGAGTTAAATCTTTGATTTAAAGATTTAATGAGTTAATCCAATTAAATTGGAAATTGATTTGGAAAATCTATAAATGAATCTTTGTGAAACTGGGTGAACTTTGTGAATTGAATCTTTTTGTTTAAAAAGATTAAAATGGTAATGTGTTTAAACCATTTGAAAGAGGGAATTTGGATAATAAGTTGTGACTTAACTGAAATCCCAATATCCATATGTTTTTAAATATTGCGCTCACTATTCGATTTAGCCGGGAGAGGACCTTGTGTCATATAACCCATTCCGAATAGTTATACGTCGTGAATGGATAGCATTTGAAGACCGGTGTTGAAGACCGGGTGTTTGCGAGAACGATAGGATAACCTATCGATTGTCTCTACACTGGGTAGCTCCCGGTATAGAGATTCCCTAAGTGATGGGAAGTTCGATCGGGATTGTGAATACCCAGATTGCAAGGGCATCTTCGGAAGTGCCTTCGGTTCTGTTCGAACCCGAAACAGACTTGTATGGTTGTATGTCTGACACTACACTTTGAGATATAAACCTGATTTCTTTCAAATACATTTCTGTTTGGTGGCGGAGATTTATTCTCTTAGCTTAATACCCTTCTCTGAGACGTACGAGCTCAGAGGTTATGTAGTTGAAGGTTATCAGTATAATACTCCCAATTTGGTAGTGTGGCATGCTAAGTGTTGCTGTGTGTTGATGATCATTCGTTGATCATTTGTTGATCAAAGCATGGCTTTGTGAAAAAGCGTAGCTTTGTGGACGATACCTCATCGAGCCTCACAGACCGGAAATGGTCGAAACAGGAAAGATGCGGCAAGGTTTCAGGGGTAGCTCCCTTAGGGTATGTCCATTCCTTCTGGAAAAAGGTGGTATCATGGTATGGAGCCCAGATATTTACCTATGTGGTTGCTCCAATCTCATTTACTGTGTGATTGTTGCTGTGTGATCGAGGCGCCTCTGATAAAGGTCCCAAAGGACCGGGGGTGGAATATCTCAGGTTTACTACCCGGGAAGGGGGTAACCGGCCTTGTGTTGGCAGAGAGCCAGGTGGTTCTCAGGGCATCCCTCCAGAGGCGTTCCCACGTGGCATAGGAAGTTCCTTAGCCTGACCATTTGTTGGGTTTTTCAGATAATCAGGGTTAGTAGATTATCTGGAGCTAGTTCAGCTTTTGGAGTTCATGACTGACCTTGCTTATCTTGGTGCAACGTGATGGTGGTTCGAGCTGATGTTGGAGTTGTTAGACTCATTCTCTTTTGAGGATCATTTGGAGTTATCACTTCTGTTTTCCGTTGTATCATTATTTATCTCTGATATTGTTGTATCATATTGATATCATTGTTGTATATCATACTGGATATTGTATTCATTGGAGTTGTATATGATATCATCTATTTCTTTATTCCGCTGTGTTGTTATACTTAATGGTGTTATAAGCTCCGGTAAACCAGATTCGGCGTTTGAATCTACGGCATTTTGAGTACAAGTGAAGTACGGGTGCCGATTTTCGAAGGCCGAGTTCAGGATCATTACAGTGGTATCACAGCTGAAGGTTAAACTTTAGCTATGGAGTATAACACATTAAGTAGCTAATTAGAGATAGGGTGAAGTGTACCCTAGAATGAGTAATCCCTAAGATATTTGTCCGTATGCCTCAGTAAATTCTCTTACTATCCACTAATAGTAAGTATGAATGCAAGAAGAGGATGAGATAGGGGACAAGGGAATACGACTATAAATGGTCAATATCCTGTAACAACAAGGAAATAATCTTTTCTCTATCAATCTCTTTTGTTCGTATCTTTTCAATTCTTTGATAGTTCCCGGTAGATCCAGGAAGGAAATTCGATATATTAATATGGGACATAAACTCCGGATGGACCAAAATTGTTTGTTTGGATGAATTGTTCGCTTTAGTTGCTATGGTTGATAGATACAATTTGGTTTCTAAACTGAAAGTTTTGAAATTGTATCCATATATCTCTCTATTTTTGGGTCCGAATATATTCTACGAATGGTTAGTTATCCCTTTGAACTAAACGATGTCACTGCATATTTCGTAGATATGGATAACCCGAGTATCGTTTGTAAAAATTTAAAAGATTCGTTCTTGTATCTATTATTGATATTCTGATTTGGTAAGCCAAATGCAGAATAAATATTCAGTTTAATTTGATGAAACATTCTTCATCTATCTTTGTGTCTCTCTGGCAAATTTTGAGGAAGAAATTTCTTAAGGGTGGAAGGTTGTAAAGACCCCGAATTTTATATAAATTTAAATTGATAATTAATTTAGTTTTTGAGTAAAATTTGTAAAATTAATTGTAAATTTATGCGAGTTTCCCCAATTTAAAAAGAATATATATTAAATCATTTAAATTTAAATATTGTATATATATATGTATATATGTGAATATATATGTATTTGGGCATATATGAGTAAATTTGAAAGTATATATATATATATTTGATTTGAATTTAAATCGTAAATAAATGGTTTAAAAATGAAAATATATAAGATATAAAAGTATAAAGTAAATACATTGGAAAAAAATCTAATAACATAAACTAAATTAGAAATTCACATATATTATAAAATATATATTATAAAACAAAATAAAATGAATACATAGATAAATTATAACAACATATTAAATAAGGAAATACATTCAAAAATAAGAAAAGAAAATTAAAATAAAATAGAATCTCACTTATATTACAAAGTGATAAAACAAAACAAAAGAAAATACACATTTAAACAAGAAAAGAAAATATGTATGCAAACATGAAGACAAGTTAAAAAGGAAACAAAAGAAAATAAAATACATGTATATAAAGCTTGTAAAGGAAGCCATCAAGTTGTCTCAAACATGAAACAGCCGAAATGAAGAAAATTTTATAAATAAAAATATGGTACAATGCTAATTAATGCAGCCTCCAAATAAAAATATCCCTGTTCAAATTTTTGTACAAAATATAAGCATTTGTACAACACTTCCTTTCAGCTGAAAAACAATATTTATCATCCTCAACAATATCACTTCTCATTCCAATTTCGTTTATCATTTTAACTGTGGGAAAACCGAGATAATATCATCCTATACTTAAACCAAAAATCAATTTAAACATCTCAGTAAAAATATCAAGGCAATCAAAAAAAATCTGAATCAAGAAGAAGACTTCCAGTATCAAGTTCAAAACCAAGATTTCAACTTTATAAATTCAAAAAGGCTTCAACTTTCAACTTGAAACTTCTGGAGTCTAAAAATGTTTAAGGTGAGTAACATATAGCTATTTAAACTTGAATCTATGTTGCCATTGCTCTGTGTATGTATATATATGTGAATGTATCAGTGTATCTCTCTGTTTGGTCTCAGGACATAGAACAACCAAAGAAGATTCAATTTCTTCTTCCCTAATCAATATTAGGCTTTGATTTTAAAACAAATTAGTTGTGTTTAAGTATGAATGATAACTTAAAAATAGTTTCATGACATAAAAATGTATATATATGAAAAAAAATCAAATTTTTACAGTAAGAACTTTCATTTCTTGAAATTTCGAACTTCACGAATCATTGATTCAAGAATATAACTTGAATTCTTATTTAAAGTTATAATTTTTAAGCCTTGTTTGATGATTTTTAATTAAGTGGTTTGAGAGCAGTTCCTTTTTGTTTAAAAATTGGTTTTTGACCAATTTCTGATGATCGATCGATTCGTGGATGTCGAGGTTGTTGGTGGAGATAGAGGAGCCTACGGGGGTGTCAGGAAAAATGGTGGAACGTGGTGCAGTTGGTCGTGGTGGTGGCGGTATTTGTTTGAAGTTTGTAAACCTAATTTTGTCACGGCTAAGAAAATTAATTCGTCCGACACCTATGATCGATCGAGTGTTACGAGGTTTTGGGGGACGATGGAGGAGGTGTAGACGAAGCATCGACCGGAGTTTCAGGTCCTCCGGTGGTCTAGGCGGCGAGAACGAAGCATTGACAGGTGGGGGCCATGATGGTCTGGGTTGTTCCAGGTTTTGAATTTGAACTCGATTTCGAACTCGAGACGATGGTGACGATCTGGCGACCAGGAATGAATGTATGGGTGGATGTCGATATGCTCGAAGTCATGGTGATGGTCGGCATTCGCCAGAGGCGATGTGCACGTGCACGAATCTTGGGGTGTCAGCCTGGGTATTTGCCTAGGAAGAACGAGGGTTTTTCTCGCATTGTACTCGAGTGGTTCGAGTCATTTACTCGAAGCAAGGAACAGGGTGCTCGGGATTTTGTTCCAGGTTTCCAAACTTGAACCTATTTTATGGTTTAGGAATTTTAAATTAAATTTAAATTTATAAAGCAAGGTTTTAAACTGAGGGTTAAATCAAAATGTAAAGATAAATTCAAGTTGAATTGGAATTTAGTTGGGCATAAATAAAATTTCAAATTGTTTTCTCTTTATTTCAAAGCAATTAAATTTATGGGAGAAGTTTGAATTTAAAATGGATTTGAATTTGTAAATGTAAAATTAAACAAGTTGAAAGTTAAAGTTAGACCTGAATTAATTTTAGATCCGATTTCAATATTTTTAAATTAATTTTGTTTTATAACTTAAGTGTTTAAAATAAGTTGAATATGCTAAAAATTGAAAAGAATAGTGATTTTTAAACTCTTTAAAATTTTCCTTCATAACCAATTATATTTTTAACATGTAAATTTAAAATGTTAAGGAAATTTGTTTTAAACTTTATTAAAAGTAAATAAGGGTTTATTTCAAATTTTAAATCTAAATTGGAATTAAAAAGGAAATTTGAAATAATGTTTTCAACCATATTGTAAATAACAATTAAATCATAGATATAGATGAGTTGACTTTAAATAATGAAGATTAATGATTTATTATTCATTAATTAATGAGTTCTTAATATTTAATCAGTTTATCATCAATAACGATCATTATAAGTAAATTTCTTTAGAAAAGTGATTAAAGAAAATTTAATAGTTAATAAAAGTTATTAACTAAGATCATTTGAATAATTAATTAATGTGATAAATTTAAACAATAAATTTAGATTAATTAATTCAATAATAATTATTTGTGAAATTATTAAGTATAATGACTTAATGTAAGTAATTAAGGAATTAATTATTAGTGAAATTAATTGAGTTAATTGGATTAGTTCAAGTTAAATTTCTTAAGTTAATTAATCTAGAATAATCACTTGATAATGTGGGAAAATATAATTACTTAGAGAAGTAATTAATAGATAATTACTGAATGTAATTAATTGAATGATGGTTTGAAATTTGAGTAAATTAATTGTTAATAAATTAAAGGATGAATTAATAATGGTGATTAATTAAGATTAATTTAATAATTAAATATTAATTGATTCATTAATTAAGAATGATTAGTTAATAATTAAGGGTTAATGAATAAATTTGAAAGGAGGATTTAATTCAAATAATTTGTAATTAACTTATGATAATTAACCCGAATTAATAATTGATACATCTGATAAAAATTAATCAGTTGATTAATAAAATTTACTGGTAAATGTTTGGACTTGACTAAATAATTGAATTGTTTGATATTCTGATCTGTGATGCCGTGTGATATATATATTCTGATTTGTGTGTGATCTTTACTGTAGTTATTTATTGGGAATGAATGCAAATTATTATCTGTGACTTATATATCTGTGATTTGTGATCTGTAACAAAAGATAAGCGTTATAGTTATACCGCTTATCAACTATATTTCTGTATTCTGATCTGTGATGACTGAATGATGTTGCACTACTGCTTAAAACCCCTGGACCACACTCTTACACACACAAATATGGATTTCACGAGGAAATCGATTAAGTTACAGATGATTTAAATTTAATGTTTTTGAAATTGAAATTTCAATTGATTTTGGAAATGGTTTTGGGTTAAATGATAAAAGCTTTCATATAAGAAATGAGTTTCCAATTTGAATTAAAGGAATTTCAAGTTTGAATTGAAAAATGGTTTTCCAAGTTATGAGTGAATTCTTTTTGAAAGCTATGAATTGAATCTGTTTATTTTTAACAGATTTAAAACGGTGATTTGTTTAAACCATTCGAAATGAAATTGTTTTGAAAGCTATGAGTTAAATCTTTGATTTAAAGATTTAATGAGTTAATCCAATTGAATTGGAAATTGATTTGGAAAATCTATAAATGAATCTTTGTGAAACTGGGTGAACTTTGTGAATTGAATCTTTTTGTTTAAAAAGATTAAAATGGTAATGTGTTCAAACCATTTGAAAGAGGGAATTTGGATAATAAGTTGTGACTTAACTGAAATCCCAATATCCATATGTTTTTAAATATTGCGCTCACTATTCGGTTTAGCCGGGAGAGGACCTTGTGTCATATAACCCATTCCGAATAGTTATACGTCGTGAATGGATAGCATTTGAAGACCGGTGTTGAAGACCGGGTGTTTGCGAGAACGATAGGATAACCTATCGATTGTCTCTGCACTGGGTAGCTCCCGGTATAGAGATTCCCTAAGTGATGGGAAGTTCGATCGGGATTGTGAATACCCGGATTGCAAGGGCTTCTTCGGAAGTGCCTTCGGTTCTGTTCGAACCTGGAACAGACTTGTATGGTTGTATGTCTGACACTACACTTTGAGATATAAAGCTGATTTCTTTCAAATACATTTCTGTTTGGTGGCGGAGATTTATTCTCTTAGCTTAACACCCTTCTCTGAGACGTACGAGCTCAGAGGTTATGTAGTTGAAGGTTATCAGTGATATACTCCCAATTTGGTAGTGTGGCATGCTAAGTGTTGCTGTGTGTTGATGATCATTCGTTGATCATTTGTTGATCAAAGCATGGCTTTGTGAAAAAGCGTAGCTTTGTGGACGATACCTCATCGAGCCTCACAGACCGGAAATGGTCGAAATAGGAAAGATGCGGCAAGGTTTCAGGGGTAGCTCCCTTAGGGTATGTCCATTCCTTCTGGAAAAAGGTGGTATCATGGTATGGAGCCCAGATATTTACCTATGTGGTTGCTCCAATCTCATTTACTGTGTGATTGTTGCTGTGTAATCGAGGCGCCTCTAATAAAGGTCCCAAAGGACCGGGGGTAGAATATCTCAGGTTTACTACCCGGGAAGGGGGTAACCGGCCTTGTGTTGGCAGAGAGCCAGGTGGTTCTCAGGGCGTCCCTCCAAAGGCGTTCCCATGTGGCATAGGAAGTTCCTTAGCCTGACCATTTGTTGGGTTTTTCAGATAATCAGGGTTAGTAGATTATCTGGAGCTAGTTCAGTTTTTGGAGTTCATGACTAACCTTGCTTATCTTGGTGCCACGTGATGGTGGTTCGAGCTGATGTTGGAGTTGTTGGACTCATTCTCTTTTGAGGATCATTTGGAGTTATCACTTCTGTTTTCCGTTGTATCATTATTTATCTCTGATATTGTTGTATCATATTGATATCATTGTTGTATATCATACTGGATATTGTATTCATTGGAGTTGTATATGATATCATCTATTTCTTTATTCCGCTGTGTTGTTATACTTAATGGTGTTATAAGCTCCGGTGAACCAGATTCGGCGTTTGAATCTGCGGCATTTTGAGTACAAGTGAAGTACGGGTGCCGATTTTCGAAGGCCGAGTTCAGGATCATTACAGTGGTATCACAGCTGAAGGTTAAACTTTAGCTATGGAGTATAACACATTAAGTAGCTAATTAGAGATAGGGTGAAGTGTACCCTAGAATGAGTAATCCCTAAGATATCTGTCTGTATGCCTCAGTAAATTCTCTTACTATCCACTGATAGTAAGTATGAATGCAAGAAGAGGATTAGATAGGGGACAAGGGAATACGACTATAAATGGTCAATATCCTGTAACAACAAGGAAATAATCTTTTCTCTATCAATATCTTTTGTTCGTATCTTTTCAATTCTTTGATAGTTCCTGGTAGATCCAGGAAGGAAATTCGATATATTAATATGGGACATAAACTCCGGATGGACCAAAATTGTTTGTTTGGATGAATTGTTCGCTTTGGTTGCTATGGTAGATAGATACAATTTGGTTTCTAAACTGAAAGTTTTGAAATTGTATCCATATATCTGTCTATTTTTGGGTCCGAATATATTCTACGAATGGTTAGTTATCCCTTTGAACTAACCGATGTCACTGCATATTTCGTAGATATGGATAACCCGAGTATCTTTTGTAAAAATTTAAAAGATTCATTCTTGTATCTATTATTGATATTCTAATTTGGTAAGCCAAATGCAGAATAAATATTCAGTTTGATTTGATGAAACATTCTTCATCTATCTTTGTGTCTCTCTGGCAAATTTCGAGGACGAAATTTCTTAAGGGTGGAAGGTTGTAAAGACCCCGAATTTTATATAAATTTAAATTGATAATTAATTTAGTTTTTGAGTAAAATTTGTAAAATTAATTGTAAATTTATGCGAGTTTCCCCAATTTAAAAAGAATATATATTAAATCATTTAAATTTAAATATTGTATATATATATATGTATATATGTGAATATATATGTATTTGGGCATATATGAGTAAATTTGAAATTATATATATATATATATATATATATTTGATTTGAATTTAAATCGTAAATAAATGGTTTAAAAATGAAAATATATAAGATATAAAAGTATAAAGTAAATACATTGGATAAAAATCTAATAACATAAACTAAATTAGAAATTCACATATATTATAAAATATATATTATAAAACAAAATAAAATGAATACATAGATAAATTATAACAACATATAAAATATGGAAATACATTCAAAAATAAGAAAAGAAAATTAAAATAAAATAGAATCTCACTTATATTACAAAGTGATAAAACAAAACAAAAGAAAATACACATTTAAATAAGAAAAGAAAATATGTATGCAAACATGAAGACAAGTTAAAAAGGAAACAAAAGAAAATAAAATACATGTATATAAAGCTTGTAAAGGAAGCCATCAAGTTATCTCAAACATGAAACATCCGAAATGAAGAAAATTTTATAAATAAAAATATGGTACAATGCTAATTAATGCAGCCTCCAAATAAAAATATCCCTGTTCAAATTTTTGTACAAAATATAAGCATTTGTACAACACTTCCTTTCAGCTGAAAAACAATATTTATCATCCTCAACAATATCACTTCTCATTCCAATTTTGTTTATCATTTTAACTGTGGGAAAACTGAGATAATATCATCCTATACTTAAACCAAACATCAATTTAAACATCTCAGTAAAAATATCAAGGCAATCAAAAAAAATCTGAATCAAGAAGAAGACTTCCAGTATCAAGTTCAAAACCAAGATTTCAAATTTGTAAATTCAAAAAGGATTCAACTTTCAACTTGAAACTTCAGGAATCTAAAAATGTTTAAGGTGAGTAACATATAGCTATTTAAACTTGAATCTATGTTGCCATTGCTCTGTGTATGTATATATATGTGAATGTATTAGTGTCTCTCTCTGTTTGGTCTCAGGACATAGAACAACCAAAGAAGATTCAATTTCTTCTTCCCTAATCAATATTAGGCTTTGATTTTAAAACAAATTAGTTGTGTTTAAGTATGAATGATAACTTAAAAATAGTTTCATGACATAAAAATGTATATATATGAAAAAAAATCAAATTTTTATAGTAAGAACTTTCATTTTTGAAATTTCGAACTTCATGAATCATTGATTCAAGAATATAACTTGAATTCTTTTTAAAGTTATGATTTTTAAGCCTTGTTTGATGATTTTTAATTAAGTGGTTTGAGAGCAGTTCCTTTTTGTTTGAAAATTGGTTTTTGACCAATTTCTGATGATCGATTCGTGGATGTCGAGGTTGTTGGTGGAGATAGAGGAGCCTACGGGGGTGTAAGGAAAAATGGTGGAAGGTGGTGCAGTTGGTCGTGGTGGTGGCGGTATTTGTTTGAAGTTTGTAAACCTAATTTTGTCACGGCTAAGAAAATTGATTCGTCCGACACCTATGATCGATCGAGTGTTACGAGGTTTTGGGGGACGATGGAGGAGGTGTAGACGAAGCATCGACCGGAGTTTCAGGTCCTCCGGTGGTCTAGGCGGCGAGAACGAAGCATTGACAGGTGGGGGCCGTGATGGTCTGGGTTGTTCCAGGTTTTGAATTTGAACTCGATTTCGAACTCGAGACGATGGTGACGATCTGGCGACCAGGAATGAATGTATGGGTGGATGTCGATGTGCTCGAAGTCATGGTGATGGTCGGAGTTCGCCAGAGGCGATGTGCACGTGCACGAATCTTGGGGTGTCAGCCTGGGTATTTTCCTAGGAAGAACGAGGGTTTTTCTCGCATTGTACTCGAGTGGTTCGAGTCATTTACTCGAAGCAAGGAACAGGGTGCTCGGGTCAAATTTTGTTCCAGGTTTCCAAACTTGAACCTGTTTTCTGGTTTAGGAATTTTAAATTAAATTTAAATTTATAAAGCATGGTTTTAAACTGAGGGTTAAATCAAAATGTAAAGATAAATTCAAGTTGAATTGGAATTTAGTTGGGCATAAATAAAATTTCAAATTGTTTTCTCTTTATTTCAAAGCAATTAAATGTATGGGAGAAGTTTGAATTTAAAATGGATTTGAATTTGTAAATGTAAAATTAAACAAGTTGAAAGTTAAAGTTAGACCTGAATTAATTTTAGATCCGATTTCAATATTTTGAAATTAATTTTGTTTTAAAACTTAAGTGTTTAAAATAAGTTGAATATGCTAAAAATTGAAAAGAATAGCGATTTTTAAACTCTTTAAAATTTTCCTTCATAACCAATTGTATTTTTAACATGTAAATTTAAAATGTTAAGGAAATTTGTTTTAAACTTTATTAGAAGTAAATAAGGGTTTATTTCAAATTTTAAATCTAAATTGGAATTAAAAAGGAAATTTGAAATAATGTTTTCAACCATATTGTAAATAACAATTAAATCATAGATATAGATGAGTTGACTTTAAATAATGAAGATTAATGATTTATTATTCATTAATTAATGATTTCTTAATGATTAATCAGTTTATCATCAATAACGATCATTATAAGTAAATTTCTTTAGAAAAGTGATTAAAGAAAATTTAATAGTTAATAAAAGTTATTAACTAAGATCATTTGAATAATTAATTAATGTGATAAATTTCAACAATAAATTTAGATTAATTAATTCAATAAAAATCATTTGTGAAATTATTAAGTATAATGACTTAATGTAAGTAATTAAGGAATTGATTATTAGTGAAATTAATTGAGTTAATTGGATTAGTTCAAGTTAAATTTCTTAAGTTAATTAATCTAGAATAATCACTTGATAATGTGGGAAAATATAATTACTTAGAGAAGTAATTAATAGATAATTACTGAATGTAATTAATTGAATGATGGTTTGAAATTTGAGTAAATTAATTGTTAATAAATTAAAGGATGAATTAATAATGGTAATTAATTAAGATTAATTTAATAATTAAAGATTAATTGATTCATTAATTAAGAATGATTAGTTAATAATTAAGGGTTAACGAATAAATTTGAAAGGAGGATTTAATTCAAATAATTTGTAATTAACTTATGATAATTAACCCGAATTAGTAATTGATACATCTGATAAAAATTAATCAGTTGATTAATAAAATTTACTGGTAAATGTTTGGACTTGACTAAATAATTGAATTGTTTGATATTCTGATCTGTGATGCCGTGTGATATATATATATATTTTGATTTGTGTGTGATCTTTACTGTAGTTATTTATTGGGAATGAATGCAAATTATTATCTGTGACTTATATATCTGTGATTTGTAATCTGTAACAAAAGATAAGCGTTATAGTTATACCGCTTATCAACTATATTTCTGTATTCTGATCTGTGATGACTGAATGATGTTGCACTACTGCTTAAAACCCCTGGACCACACTCTAACACACACAAATATGGATTTCATGAGGAAATCGGTTAAGTCACAGATGATTTAAATTTAATGTTTTTGAAATTGAAATTTCAATTGATTTTGGAAATGGTTTTGGGTTAAATGATAAAAGCTTTCATATAAGAAATGAGTTTCCAATTTGAATTAAAGGAATTTCAAGTTTGAATTGAAAAATGGTTTTCCAAGTTATGAGTGAATTCTTTTTGAAAGCTATGAATTGAATCTATTTATTTTTAACAGATTCAAAACGGTGATTTGTTTAAACCATTCGAAATGAAATTGTTTTGAAAGCTATGAGTTAAATCTTTGATTTAAAGATTTAACGAGTTACTCCAATTGAATTGGAAATTGATTTGGAAAATCTATGAATGAATCTTTGTGAAACTGGGTGAACTTTGTGAATTGAATCTTTTTGTTTAAAAAGATTAAAATGGTAATGTGTTTAAACCATTTGAAAGAGGGAATTTGGATAATAAGTTGTGACTTAACTGAAATCCCAATATCCATATGTTTTTAAATATTGCGCTCACTATTCGGTTTAGCCGGGAGAGGACCTTGTGTCATATAACCCATTCCGAATAGTTATACGTCGTGAATGGATAGCATTTGAAGACCGGTGTTGAAGACCGGGTGTTTGCGAGAACGATAGGATAACCTATCGATTGTCTCTGCACTGGGTAGCTCTCGGTATAGAGATTCCCTAAGTGATGGGAAGTTCGATCGGGATTGTGACTACCCGGATTGCAAGGGCTTCTTCGGAAGTGCCTTTGGTTCTGTTCGAACCCGGAACAGATTTGTATGGTTGTATGTCTGACACTACACTTTGAGATATAAAGCTGATTTCTTTCAAATACATTTCTGTTTTGTGGTGGAGATTTATTCTCTTAGCTTAACACCCTTCTCTGAGACGTACGAGCTCAGAGGTTATGTAGTTGAAGGTTATCAGTGATATACTCTCAATTTGGTAGTGTGGCATGCTAAGTGTTGCTGTGTGTTGATGATCATTCGTTGATCATTTGTTGATCAAAGCATGGCTTTGTGAAAAAGCGTAGCTTTGTGGATGATACCTCATCGAGCCTCACAGACCGGAAATGGTCGAAACAGGAAAGATGCGGCAAGGTTTCAGGGGTAGCTCCCTTAGGGTATGTCCACCCCTTCTGGAAAAAGGTGGTATCATGGTATGGAGCCCAGATATTTACCTATGTGGTTGCTGCAATCTCATTTACTGTGTTATTGTTGCTGTGTGATCGAGGCGCCTCGGATAAAGGTCCCAAAGGACCGGGGGTGGAATATCTCAGGTTTACTACACGGGAAGGGGGTAACCGGCCTTGTGTTGGCAAAGAGCCAGGTGGTTCTCGGAGCGTCCCTCCAGAGGCGTTCCCACGTGGCATAGGAAGTTCCTTAGCCTGACCATTTGTTGGGTTTTTCAGATAATCAGGGTTAGTAGATTATCTGGAGGTAGTTCAGTTTTTGGAGTTCATGACTGACCTTGCTTATCTTGTTGCAACGTGATGGTGGTTTGAGCCGATGTTGGAGTTGTTGGACTCATTCTCTTTTGAGGATCATTTGGAGTTATCACTTCTGTTTTCCGCTGTATCATTATTTATCTCTGATATTGTTGTATCATATTGATATCATTGTTGTATATCATACTGGATATTGTATTCATTGGAGTTGTATATGATATCATCTATTTCTTTATTCCGCTATGTTGTTATACTTAATGGTGTTATAAGCTCCGGTGAACCAGATTCGGCGTTTGAATCTGCGGCATTTTGAGTACAAGTGAAGTACGGGTGCCGATTTTCGAAGGCCGAGTTCAGGATCATTACAATCACCTCATCGGTCGACCAGTGGTGACGAATGCTGGAGCCAGCGAGGCTCTAGGATGGTCATTGTTCTATCGTTGCTTGATCTCTGGCAGTATTCCTCATGCTATTCTCATTGATTGAAGTTTACACTAGCACACATGCATTAATATTGACCTACAGAACATTATGCCCTAATTCAAGCAATAGGTTTTCAATTTCTGAGTCATAGGTTTTAAGTAAACAATAACTTAAGAATCGACTGACATGTAAAAGTGTTTATTTTTGCCCTCATATCTTACCTTTGTTGTATATAAATAAACGTTACACTGGATATTTTTGGAAATTTCTACAGATATACTGATTTAAGGAGCCTTCATGTTAAAATGGAGCAAAAGAGAAGAAAAAGGGAGATTTGCATTGGATTATACCAGCTACTCTAAAAAGATTGAACAAAAGAAGTTGTAGCTAAGTGGTTAAGGCATCTCCTAAATGGCAGAAGGAGTTGAGTTCGAATCCTGGAAAGCACATTATTTTTGCATATGAAAATGGAGGATTATTGAGAAGATATACATATACATATGAACATACTTATGATTGATTGTATACATACAAATCAATCACAATTCTTCTCCCAATCAATCACAATTCTTCTTCCAATCAAATCAAGCAATCACAATCACATTCAGATGACTATGCCAATTTATCATGGATTTGATTCATATCAACAAATCATCCTCAAATCTCAATCACCCATCATGCCACATGTCAAAGATCTGAAGACAAGCTATATCTTATGAATATTTGTATTCACATGATCAAAGAGAAGATATTCATTTTTATGGCAACATATTTTGTAAATTTTTGATGGGAAAAGACTTGTACTCTATAAATACCCAGGTGTATTCATTGTAAAAGATATCTCATATCTCATAATTTCTAGTGTAGAATAAAGCTCTTCTTCTTCTTCTTTTATTTTCTATTTTTTATTTCACTTAGATAATTGTGGCTTCTATCAATTAGTTTTGTTAGACATAATTATCTAAATTTTTCTTCCTTTTTCATTAGTGATAGACCGTTAATTAGTTTTAGTGGTTATCCTAATTTTATTTTTTGTTTATCTGAATTTATGTTTGTTTTTCTATTTTTTTCTGTTTTTCCATTGTTAAGAACTTGTGAAGGAGTTCTGATTTAACTCTCAACAACTCTTCCGTGACAAATAGTTGGATCCTTCTATGGGAAAAGGATTGGAGTTTAAATCGATATTTCTTCACTTGTCTATTTTTCTGCATTTTTTGTAGTTTAGAAATCACCTCCAAATTTGTCTAACTCGCCCATGAAATTACATAAACAATAGAATTTAATTTTCCTCCCCGTGTCCGACCTGCATACCACACACATGTGCGCTTGTAGTATTATTTTTAGTTTGTGCTTTTCTAATCCCATAGAAAAGTGTCAAACAAGTTTTTGGCGCCGTTTCCGGGGAGGCAACAATTAAATTTTATTGTTTATTTAATTTCCAATTCATGTTACTATTTCTTGTATTTTGTTTTCCTTTCTAATCTAAATTTTGTTTTTTTGTATCTAATCAAAGAAAGGAAGAAAAAAAGAAACAAATAAATATCAATATGTTTACAGATTTCATAATTTATTTCTTTTTTTTAGCTTACACGATCTCTTCTTTTTTTTCCTTCTTTTTAGATTACAAAGTCTCATCTTATTCTTTTTTTCTTTCCCATTTTCCCTTTTTACCTATTTTAGGCCACATATATCGCACTATCTTTGTTGCAACAAAAAAATATCCTTTTTTATGCTTATTTCTCTTTTGCAACTTTTTCTCTTTTTATATTTTTTTGTATTCTTCTTTTCAAATTTTTCTCTTTTCAGTTTTTATTTTTTCTTGTTTTTCTTTTCAAAAAAAAAGTAAGAGATTTTGCCATTTGTTTTCTATTTCTTTTCTCATTTTAGAATTTTTTTTTCCATTTTTTTCTCTGATTTCATTCGCAATTTTCAAAAAAAGGAAAAAAGAAGAAGAAGAATCAGGTTTCGTGTTGTGTTTTCTGATTTTTTTCCAGTTGTTTTGTGTTCATTGCTAATTCACCGTGTTCTTTTGTTCTTTGTAGTTTGTGTCTTTTGTTCTTTTTTTAGTTGCATTTTAATTTGCATTTTAGTTTGTGTCAAATTAAAAAAACAGCTCTTGAAATTCAAATTGAACTCACATGTGACGATAAAGGATCCAGGGGTCGAGCGATTGCAAACAGTGGAGTTTGAATCGCTAGCGCTACTCAACTGCTCTGGACGGACTGCCATACCCCACTGTAAATCGTTCTTTCACTCCAGGTGCCCACTCCGACGTATAAAACTTGCTTATAAAAATTTTCTACAGGTGCCGCGGCTTGCTTGTACAATTTTAATTTCTGGAATTATTATTGTCTGATTGTGTTTGGCTGTAAATTTCTAAATCATTATAGTTAGGAGCAAGTTCCCATAACAAACATAAGGTGGGGGAAGTAATTACCCTTTCCTTAGCTCCAAAATAACTAAAATCATCATCTCTCATATTTTTCAACTTCAAAAGACATTAGACGTTGGCCCTAGGACAAAAACAAGCTCATATGAGAAAATAGTATAATTGAAAAGGAGTGTTTAAGTGAAATTGACTGTCTCGTACAATTAGATCGCGGATATACAGTAGTTCAATTTTTTGAACTATTAGCAAAAGAGGTTGCATACTACCTGTAAAACATTGGTCGTATCCCTTAGTATTTATACTATACGTGAACGGCCATAAGACCCTCTTCCCCCTTCTAATTGAGACTGTCAACTAATAAAGCACAACTTAGTATTTTATACTATTTTGAAGTATGAGCCACTTCTAAAAACTTTTCAAAATGAGTGAAAGCAACCACAATTCACCAAGGGAGTCTCGAATAAATCAAAACTTTTCACACGAGCTTGATCTACAAAATTTGATGAATCTAACTTTCCAAATCTCAACGTCAGAGTAGATAGACCCTTATCTCTTAGGGAGCTATGCTATCCAACAAGAACTGTCCAACCTTCGGCCATTCTCTTTCCACCAACCGAAGGAAATAATTTCGAATTGAAAATTTCTTTCATCCAAGGAGTTCCAAAATTCACGGGTTTGGAAAACGCGTACGAATTTCTTCAGGATTTCGAATTCTACACTTCCACGCTGAAAATGCAACAATTGTCTGATGAGTCCATCAAACTTCAATTGATTCCATTTGCGCTACAAGCTAGTGCAAAAAGATGGCTGAATTCTCTACTACCACGCTCTATTCGAAGTTGGAATGAGTTCAATGATTTCTTTGTGAAAAAGTTTTTCCCTTTCCATAAAACTCTTAAAATCAGAAATGAAATCAATCAATTCACACAAAATGAAGGAGAAACTTTTTCACAATATTTTGAACGATTTAAAGAGCTCTTATATAGTTGCCCTCGTTATGGAATATCCAAAACGATTCTATGCCAAGTTGCATATGAAGAGCTCAACTATCCAACTTGAAACCATTTGTCAAAACGATTTTATGAGCAAATCTACCGATGAGGCTTGGGCCTTCCTCGAAGATTTTGCCGAAAAGGATCAACAATGGAAATCGATTCATGTCCCATCCCGTACGAGAGGGGTACATGCAATTGACCCCTTATCGTTTCCCGTTGACGATTCCCAGGTCGAAGGAGGAATACCCTAGGTGTACCCTACGGAACAGGCCAATACCCTGGCCCACAATAATGCCTACACTTCTCCATACGCCTTCAACTGGCGAAACCATCCAAATTTGTCATGGTCAAACCCTAATAATTTTGCGAACCCTTCGCATTTTTATCCCACGAACCAAAATGCTCAACCTTCTCAAACTGCACCTCAATTTAAACCTTCGAATCAACCATATAGGCATCCTAACTCTTCAGCTCAACCTTCTCAAACTCCTTCACATTCTCAGTCTCCTCAACCTTCACAAGAAATTGTTCGACTAGAGAAACAAATAAGCAATCAGGATGCTAAAATTGAACAAACGATGAACATGATGAAGGAACTAATGAAAAGTAATGAGAAAGGAAAATTGCCTAGTCAACCCGAAGAAAACCCAAAGTATAATTCTCGAGGAGTGCACTCTTGTGAGGATGAAAATGTAAATCCAGTTAACGCTATCACCACATTGAGGTCTTGAAAGAAGATAGACAACCAAGTCGTCAACCCCAACATTCCTCCAAAGTCTCCCATGCTCCAAATTCTAAAACTCATTCGACACCCACTCTTGTTGATCCAAACGATCCTCTTTCTTCGTCCAAGGTTGGCAATCCCGACCAGTCTTCATCTTTGGATGTTGGCAACCCCAACATTCCAGCTTCTATAGCTTTGTCGTCTTCACCTCATGATGCGACATCCTCTTCCTTAAACTAAAAAACTCCTGAAAGAGTCTATAAACCCAAGGCTCCTTTCCTCATAGACTCAACACAAAGAAGAAGTCTGCCAATTTTGATAAAATTCTTGAAATTTTCAAACAAGTTCGAGTGAATATACCACTCCTTGATACCATTGAGCAGATTCCCCAATACGTGAAATGTCTCAAAGAGCTTTGTACTCAAAAATGTGCCACCATTGTCCCAAAAACCGCATTTCTGACTGCCAATCCTAGCTCTGTCCTTGCGAATTGTGCCCCAATCAAGTATAAGGACCCTGGTTGTCCTACAATCGACTGTCGAATAGGCAACACTCACATTAGCCATGCCTTACTTGATCTTGGCACTAGTGTCAATCTTTTGCCTTACACTATTTACTATCAACTAGGACTTAGAGAATTGAAATCCACGAACATCACGATTCAACTAGCTGATCGATTTGTCAAAAAGCCCTTGGGCACTATTAAAGATGTGCTAATCCAAATTGAACAATTCTATTTCCCCATGGATTTCATAGTCCTAGAGACCGAACCTGTTTCAAATCCTAGCGCTCAAATCCCTCTGATATTAGGTCGTCCCTTCTTAGCAACTTCAAACGCTGTCATAAATTGTAGGAATGGTCAACTCAGACTTTCCTCTGGACATCTAATAATCGATCTAAACATTTTCAATCTTAATAAACAACAAAGGGATTTCGAAACAAACGAAGTTGATATGATCCAAACGCTCGTGGATGGAAATCTTGGTGACACATCTGACCCTCTGACGATGTGTCTCGATCACTTTAATTCTAACTTCAATATCGACAAATACACCTCTGAACTGAATGATTTGCTAGACATCTCTTACAATTCAAAAAAAATCGACCAACTAATGTCAACTGAAGTTGCAACAGAAGACCCTCCTAAATTGGACCTCAAACCTCTTCCACACGATCTTAAATACGCATTCTTGGACCTACCTGAAAATCTCCCTGTAATTTTGGCCTCCGATCTCATGGAGGACCAAGAAAAACAACTTTTGAAAATCCTAAGGGAAAATAAGGAGGCATTGGGATGGGTTATCACGGACATTAAAGGAATAAGCCCCTCAATCGTTGAACACCGGATTCATTTAACTGAGGAGGCCAAACCCACTCGCCAAGCTCAAAGGCGCTTAAATCCCAACATAAGAGAAGTCGTGAAGGAGGAGATCATCAAATGTTTGGATAATGACATCAACTACCCAATATCTGATAGTACATGGGTAAGTCCGGTACAAGTTGTACCAAAGAAATCGGGGATAACTGTGGTCGCGAACGACAATAACGCACTTGTTCCCACTAAAATCAAAACCAAATGGCGAGTCTATATCGATTATCGAAAACTCAATTCAGCCACCAGAAAAGATCACTTTCCTCTTCCTTTCATCGATCAAATGCTTGAACGTTTGGTTGGCCACGAGTATTACTGTTTCCTTGATGGTTACTCTCGCTATAACCAAATCCCTATTGCTCTAGAAGACCAACACAAAACGACTTTCGCTTATCGTCGCATGCCTTCGGTCTTTGTAATGCTCCCGCCACTTTTCAAAGATGTATGATGAGTATATTCTCTGATATGGTGGAAGATTTTCTTGAAATATTCATGGATGATTTTTCTATCTATGGGTCATCCTTTGACCAATGCCTCCATCGTTTAGAACGTGCCTTAAAACAATGTAAGGAAACGTCACTCGTGCTTAATTGGGAAAAATGCCATTTCATGGTGAAGAGTGGAATAGTCTTAGGCCATGTTGTTTAAAAAGATTGTCTAGAGGTTGATAAATCCAAAGTCGACTTAATTGCTAACCTACCTCCGCCTAGGTTGATAAAGGATATTCGCTCATTTCTTGGACATGCTGGATTTTATAGGAGATTCATCAAAGATTTTTCAAAAATTTCAAAACCACTTTCAAATCTGCTTGCCAAAGACGTTAAATTTGACTTTTCCGATGAATGCAAAACGTCTTTTGAAACCTTGAAATCGATCTTGACCTCAGCACCTATTATCCAACCCTCGAATTAGACTCTGCCTTTCAAACTAATGTGTGACGCTTCTGACTATGCTGTTGGAGCCATCTTAGGCCAACATGTCGATAAACTTCCTTATGTCATCTATTATGCTAGCAAAACTCTAAACGATGCTCAATTGAATTACTCAACCACTGAGAAAGAGTTTCTAGCAGTTTTCTTCGCTCTTGAAAAATTCAGATTCGTGGACTTCAAAAATACTACTGTCAAGTTCTGACTTGCTGTACATAAATTGCATAGCCACTCATCCATAGGTGGCATGCTAATGATCGATCCATGGACTTCAAAAATACTACTCCTGCTCAGCCTTATTTCTCATTCCTTTCAGTATTTCGATCATATCTTCCAAACTTTAATCCTTGTTGAAGAAGCATTTCTACACTGTGTTTCAGGCGAAACTCTCCTCGGTTTGATATATCTATTACATATTTTACTATGATCTAATATAATTTATTAACAAATTAATCAATGTAATAAGTAGAGGAAAGGTACTCAATTCCTCGATGGATCTCAGAAATCTAAAAACTTAACGATCTAAATGCTCTTTGGATCGACTTAAATAAGTCGTTTTTTGGTTTTTTGAAAGTTAAAATGAATTGATTTTCACTTTCAACAATAAAAAAACTTAGAATAAATACATTCCATTTAGTATAACTAAACGGATAAAAAAAATCAAATACAAAAATGGCCACCAACCCACCACCCTCGTCCTTTTGCTCCTTCACTCCAATAACCACCAATCCATCTTTTAATCCACCTTCCTCCAACCCTGCATCTGAGTAAACTGATGACGACGACGGTTGGATTATAGTGAATAGAAATCATCCTTCCAAAAATAATAGATCCGATCCTCAAATTAAATTCAGCAAAAGTTTCACAGATAGGTGTTCCAAAGTTGCATTACATATCAGATGGAGCAGTCGAAATCTAAAAATCAAAGCTCACTTGCCACCATAGAACGACCTACAAAACACGCAGAAATGGTTAAAAGGTGACACAAAATCAAAAATTGCATAAATTTATGAAAGCGATGATAATGACGGTGAATTGCTATTCTCGGTTCTAAAGCTATGATAAAAAATGAGGATAAATGAAACAAAAATACAATTTACATTTATGCCAGGAGTAAGAGACCAAATTATGCTTATTTAAAAACAGAACTCACAAAATTATGGTTGTCAAAAGCAAGTCTCAACCTATATTCCAAGTAAAATGGATTTTATATAATAAAATTCAATGATCAAAATGATATGACTAAAGTAACTGAAGGTGGTCCATGGTTAGTTGAAGGGAAAACTCTCATTATTAAAAAGTGGGAGCCTTGTCTCAAACTAGGTAAAGATTTACTGCTATCAATTTCAGTTTAGATCAAATAACCATTTCTTAGAACTACCATATGGGATAAAGAAAACATATGTAGAATTGCAAGTATAGTGGGAAAGCCAATAAAACTTGATGACACTACCCTCGAAAATGTAAATATTGCCATATACGAATAGTTAGAATCTAACGAGATGGGGGATGACTGTACAATAAACACGAAGTCCCTAGTAGAGCCATCTACATATGTATAAATAAGTAGGTCACCTAACTCATAACTACACTTTAGTGAGGTGTATCAATAATATATACCAATTTATCACTCTGTTAGTTCTAGAAGGGAGATTGATAGCACGAAGCAAGCTCCGAGTCATAAAATCTCTACAGTCTTTACTTACCTTCACGATATCATGACATGTATCCACCAGTATGCTCGTCAAAGCGAGGACTCAAAAGCCACGACCCGACTCTAGCCCCTATAGGTAACAAACTGCTGGACTAAGTGACACATGGACGAACGCACGGAGCGAAAGCACAAAGCTATATAAATATAGGTTGTCACGGATCTAGGACGCGATCCCACGATCAGGCCACTAGAGTGGATTCTAGCCATCTGGCCCTCTCCAACGCTAATAAAAGAAGTACATCATGATAGTAGCACATAATACCAGCAAATATAGACACGAAGTCGATCATCGTTAGACACATAGCCCTATTCAATGAAGATAAGCATGAATCCATACCCATCACTATGTGTGTCACCTGACACTCATGTCACTATTCTCGTCATGCAAGTGTTATCTACTTACAACGAATAACTAAATAAATATCTCAACTGTGTCGCATACCACTACGTGATACATAATCATTTATTTACTGCTTATAAGCTACACTCGAACTCCATAATACTCTAACTGGAGAAATATTACCAAATGTTTCATCCCAAATGGTATTATAACTCCGCTTATTCAAATTTCTCATCACACAAAATGAAACATCACAAATTCCAATATCAATATACCTAACAATCCAAACAACAGCAATCACAAACAATCAATCAAACCAATCGATTCAACCAAACAATTCAAACCATATACGTGATAAATATATGATAAGAATAGCTATAACGACATAGTCACTGAATTGTCGAGCGAAGTATTTACTGCCTCTGCCATTTCCCTCATCTCCAATTTCCCACTACCGAGCATCAGACTTCATGCATCACGCACTCCCTCTCACGTTGGCCTAAGCCAACCACGTCATCTGCCTTTTCCAACAGCCAACGTTTAATTATTGCTTCATGAAACACGCGCCCCAATATGCTACCGCCAGCAACCATGGAACCTTCCCCTTCATTATCGAATCCTCAAACCACCAGCACCACAAGCAAAACATGTACGCCATTCGCCATCAACCACTGCCATCCACACCGCCAACAGCTGCCTCCACCAGCCACGCCCCATCCCCTTCGCATGCACGACCATCCAAGTTGCAATTTCCCCTAAGTCGCATCGTTGCTTCAATTGCCTACCACGACACAGCATCGCCGTCGACTTCCCATCGCCATCATGAGCACCTTCCGTGACGATATTTTTTTGAATCACGATTTGGTTTGAAAATTATGAAGGGAAAAGGAGTTCGGGTTTTGGGTATGAAGAATAATGTTTGGGTTAAGGGACTGGGCAAAGAAATAGAAATAAGCACTTTAAATGGAGTTGGGCTTTATTTAGTTAAGGTTACTTTAAATTTTTGAATTTTTCTCATTACTATTTTTCCTTCTTTTCCTTCAAGTAATACATTTTGTTGTTTGTAGATAAATTTCAGTTTAATTTAAATTGATCTGCACTTCATTCTTCGATAATTGGACAATTTTATTCAATTCAATACTCATTTATTTTTATTTAATCATTCATTTTGTTATTACAAAATAAATTCATTTTTCAACAGTTTCAATCATATAAAAATTATTTATACTTTTTATTATTTTATATTAATTAAAACATTTTATTCAATTCAATATATTATACGGAAAGGATTTATTAGTTTAATTCAATTTATTAAAACAAAATCTTTTATTAACTAGAATTTAATTTAGTAAAATTTTATTTTCATAAATAATAGTTATTAAAATCAAATTCAAATATTTTATTTTAATTAAATTTATTTATTATTATAGCACAAAAAGCAGGGTTGTTATAGACTTCCCCTCTTATGAAAATTGCATCATCGCAATTTCGTATAGGGAGACGTCATACAACTCATACCCTAACTTTCTTCATATCTAAGATCTTCTATCAAACTTAAACTACTCAATCATCTATGTGACTCTTTCTTCAATTTCTCTTATCATATGCTACGATTTAAATAGATTCAATTAACGACTTTCTATTTTACGCATACAGTATACTTTTATGAAAAAATTTCAAGTGTCGGATTTTTCGAAATCTTTTGACAAAATCTTCTTTATACATAGAGAGTTCCGAACAATTACAATATGAAAAGATAGATATACATCCACTAAAACATAGTCGGAAACAGTATATATATAAATATATATATCAAATTAAACAGCATGCACACAACATAATTCAACAATGATCACACCGTAACTCAACATCCACAAAGCAGATTGAAGTGAAACTTTGGAAACAGAAAGAGGGGACCCTATGGATCACATGGCATTTGGAGAGGTTTGGAGGGATCGACCCTCTTCCCTCTTAGGGATTGGCTAAATCCAACTTTATAGCAAAGATCGATTAATATCTCAACATCTACACATCCAATTGACATGAAACTTGGAGCATAAGCTTACTACAACATGTGCAACACTCCATAGGGATCACACATCAAATGGGATACTTTGGAGGGATCGGCCCCTATCCCCGTAAAGGGATCAGCTGAAATCAGAATACATGCAACACCACTTCATGGAAAACGTGATATCTCACAAACCGTAAGTCGAAATGGCATGAAATTTGGAGGGAAAGTGGCTAACATCATGGGGAACCCCACGAGGGATCACACCCGATTTGGACACCAAATCATGGATCAGGGCCGATCTCTATTGTGGACCCCAATGGGACTGAAAATTCTTGTATGGCCTCATCATGGCTTGGAGGTTCTTCTGTCGAAATTTCAGCCTGATCCATACACTTCTTCCCCTATAAATACAGCAGGCATGACGTCAGAAAAAGGATCTTCTTTCTGCTTCTTTTTAACTCCAACCTAGGCTACACCATGCCAATTTTATTCTTGGATTTTGGATTGTAACTGTAAACAAACTACAGTATAATAAAAAGGATTATTCTGGTGTGGATGTAGGCCAGAGTTAGCTGCACCACTATAAATTTTGTCACTTTTTACAAGCTTTCATTTTTAGTTTGTTTATTCTTCATATTATATTCTCTACATTAGATACTATCAGAGATTTGTAACTGGATATTGGTGCTTTCATACAAGTGGATGTTGGTGGCCAATTTTTGCCGCCAACAATAAGCATTACATTTATGAATTAACAAGCATTCAGTATTGCATATAATGTAACAAACTAAAAATGTTAGATTCCTAATGTAACTCCATAGACATCAAAAGCTAATATTAATTTATCAATGCGAGCAATTTCTACAATTTGTTTTTCTTTGGAATAATATTGTGAGCTTAGCTCTACAATTTGGTTTATTTTATTTATTATTATTATTTTCCCATACAATGAATGTGATGATAATTAATTATATATATATATATATATGTTACATTATATTTTCAAATTTTGATGATTTCCTTAATTTATTGTTAACTTCAATGAAATAATCCCATTTATTGGGTTTTTAGAACCATAGTTTGCATACTGCTAAGTTTTTTGTTGTTTGATCATTCGTCTTATATAAAAGAATAAAATTGCAAAATAAATCTCATTGTCGAGTTAGAAACCAAACCGTTGACTATGTTTCGTTGTAGCATCCATGTTTAGTTGTCATTGAAAATTACATAATTGTTATTATTTAGTCTTGGAATAAAATTATGTTTCATAGTTTTTTTTCAAGTTCATTATAATACAATTGTTGATTATGCTTTAACTAATGGAAGTACATATAATACGTAATGCAAAAATTAGAGACCTCGCCACCTTACAATCCAAACAGGTTTCATATGATTTAGCTTCTTAAATTCATTATTTATTTATTTCACTTTATACCTTTTCAAGGTATCATATGTATTAAATTTTCTTTTTTGAAAATCAATTATTTCATACTAAATTCAAAAACAAAAAAAAGTATCATTTTGAATTATCAACCTTACTTGAATCATTATTTTAAATCATTTGAAATCTTTGGCCAACATATTAATTCGCTTTCAAAATTTTAAAACCTGAAATTTTAATTCATCACCTTTTCTTTTTCAATCTTCTTCGTTCCATGAAATTATAAACTTTATTTTTTGAAATCTATTACTTCATATTTGAAGAAAGTACTTTCTAAATTTATTTTATCAATAATATTATGTTATACATTTTTTTCTTAATTCATATATAAATTTTCAATAATCAATTATCACTTTCATCCATTTTTTCCATATATTTGTCCTTTTTACCATAAACAATAAATATATATTCTTCAATCAATTTTATTTCCTTTGAAATGAATTCAAAACATTTTCACATTATATATTTATTTTGTTTTTCTCTTTAGAGAATTTATCTTTAACACTAAACAAATTTATTATATATCTATATATATTTCATTAGAATTTTTTTTAATACAATCTTAAACAAAAATGTACATTTACATACAATAATCCATAAATTAATTTCATATTAAAATAGACAATGATGCCGCACCACAAATTTTAGCAATATGTTTTGTCAATTTGCTGCAATATTGACTACCTAGGATAATATATCAACATTGCCTCACCTGTGATCTCAACTTCCCATTAATATTCAATGGTTGTATACGTTGTTCAAAATATATAAATCTAGACATATATAATATTTTTCTTTTTTGAAATGATATATTACACAATAAAATAATGCACAATTTGAAGTAAAATATTTCTTATACCATTTCCAAAATATTGTGTCGGACTACCACGTATAAGTGTTGAGGAATCCCTATTGATAAAGTTGATCAGATGGATCGACCAGAATTCTTAAATCACTTTATGGACAAACTAACATCATAATAAACTACTAAAATATTTTTAATTGCTTTATAAAATAATATTCTTGTTTTATTAATTATATACTTGCTTGATATTTACTATTTTGGAATTTGTATATATACGTCAACCACATAACACCATTCACAATATAAGCAAGCCTTCAACTAATTATATTTTGTTTTTATTTTTTTCCCATTCTACATTTTAATTATATTATATATATATATATGATTTCACTTTTATGAAGCAGATATCCTTTTGCAGTTTCCTATTTATGGAAGAAACTGCTGGCTTCTATTAATATTTGACTAGATTCAAGTGGCTTTGAAATATTTGAGTGATAACTCCACCTTAACTTCCACATTCTAGGCTAACCAAATGAAAACAAAAATTGATACAACCAAACGCACATCAAACAAACAAATCAATGAACGCCTTCAACGCAAAGCTATTTATCAGCATCCGCTGCGTACTTTGATCACCGCTAAATCCTTATACTCAACTTGCCATACAAAGTTTTATTTACCTTCACCAATGTCAAGACCATAGGTCTAGCTAATATCTATTTATTTCACTACCTCCATCAACAATTTAGATTCCACACAAAGACAAACACACAAAAGTGATAGGGATAAAATTATTTATATATATATAGTAAGAAGAATAACAAGTACGTCCACAGATGATTACTTCGGTAATCATTGTATACTATATTATCCCTTTAATATAGGGTAACTACTCAACACACTAGACGGGACATGAACTCTAAGTCTCCCTAAGGTCTTGACCCGTGTCTCTTATATTTGATGTATTGTATAGAACCTACTCTTATACCAAATTACAACACACCCACCTCTATACTCATATTATCCAAGAGTATTACTGAGTGATACTATCAAATAATATAGAGTATGAGGCAATATGGTGTACATACGTAAATATTCCCTTAGGCTAACACATGTACATATTTAAACATCGAATGCATCTCACCAGAAAATGTAAATAGTAAAAGCACAAAGCAATAAACATGTGTTCCCCTAGAATAGAACAATACATAATATACGGAAAATAAAAGAGATCATATAGGAAATCGTAGCGATAATATATAATATAAAAATATACATGGTATGTCCAATATATAATACAAGGATACACACACACATATGAAACTACATAATATTCAGATGATATACAATAATGCAACATACTAATCTCATCTATACCCAAAACACAAGTTGGTCTTACTATCCTTGAACCTGAAATGTCTCGGACTGACCCAAGTATTATATAAATAACACATGGATCAGACTATATCTAAATCAAAAGGGTTATATACACACACACACAGATATATATATATATATACACACTAAACATATGTACATGGAATGATAACAACAATAACACTATATCGATTAATAACTAATAGTAAAGACATTAATCAATGCATGAACAATGATGTCATTAGTCATATAAATAAAGTCATGCAGTAAATCAGGAAAATAATATCAAATGGGTGAATCATCCATCTTCAAAATTATCATCAACAAAATCTAGAAATCATCTATAGTGAGATATCACCAAGTATAATCAAGCTAGCATACAGCATTGCCCAAATGTATCTCTCAATGTCAACCATAAAAGCATCATCATCAACATATAAAATAGGATAGGCTGCCTATCAGTATAATAAAAGATACGAGAATCCATTATACTATGAACACCTAAAAGGTGGAACCCGGTGCACGAGGCTCCCGCACAATAGCGGGCTCTGGGGAGGTCGATAATGTACGTAGCATTTCCCTCGCATTGCTAAGAGGTTGTTTCCGGACTCGAACCTAGGCACCCAGATCACCATACGGGTGACCTAACCGTTGCGTCAAGGCTCCACCTCACTATACTATGAACACCTATCCAAATATAATCTCATCTCCTCATATATAAATAGTTAGAATCAAACGTGATGAGGGATGACTCTACGACAAACACGAAGTCCCTAGTAGAGCCATCTATATACATATTAATAAGTGGGTCACCTAACTCATAACTACACTTTAGTGAGGTGTATTAATAGTATATGCCAATCTATCACTCTATCAATACTAGAAGGTAGATTGATAGCATGATGTGAAACATATCCACCGGTGTGCTCATCAATGCGGGGTCTCAAAATTCATGACTCGACTCTAGCCCCTATTAATAACATACTGTTGGCCTAAGTCACATAGAAGCGAACGCATGAAGCGAAAGCACAAAACTATATAAATATAGGGTGTCACAGATCTGGAGCGTGACCCCACAATCAGGTCGCTAGGGTGGATTCTAGCTATCTAGTGCTCTCAAACGCTAATAATAGGAGTACATCGTGATAACAGCACATAATACCAATAAATATAGACACGAAGTCGATCATCGTTAGGCACGTAGCCCTACTTACTGAATGTAGGCACGAAGCCATACCCATCACTATGTGTATCACTCACACTCATATTAGTATTCCCGTCACGTGAGTGTCATTTACTTACAATGAATAATCGAATAAATATCTCAATAGCATCCCATACCACTGCCTGACACTCAATTGTTTACTGCATATGGCCTTTATATATTTGTTTTTTCGAGTTTTTCTATAAGCTTTTTCTTCCGATTCCGATGCCTTTTGTGGCCAATTCCTTTGCAATTTTGAGATGTTTTTGATGATGGTTATGGGTTATGATATCCATCAATGGATTAGCCGAGATTTGGAGGAATTGGGAATTTAAATTTGAATATCGATTCGGTGTATTTTCAACGTTTTCTCGATTTTCAAGCACTATTCCTTTCAAATAATTTTTGAGAAAATTTCTAAATAATATGGTTTTTGAAATATTTATTATAAAATATTTTTAGATTATTTTTAAATTATTATTAAATTATTTTAAAGTATTCAAGCTGAATTTTCAATAAATTGTCTTCAAAATGATTTCAGAAAATTATTTTAAAATCTCGTTTTCTCAAGTAAATTATTTTATAAATAATATATATTATTTTTACACTTTTCGGATCTATGAGAAAGAGAATTAAACGGTTTGGTAAAACATATGGTATGTGACACGTGAGTTTACTTTATCGGTTAATTCCGGACTTGTACGATCGACACTATCTGGGTTATTGATTTTTGAGTTATTTAGCCAATTTATGGCGAGTTTTTGAGATTATCATTCCTATCTTTAGGAATTATCTGGGAAGGACAATATTTGGCGAGTTGTGGTTCGAGATCTCCTATTCTAGGAGTATGATCGATGAGAACCCATTATAGTGTTTTACTTGCCAATGAGATGAGGCGAGTCTGAGTTTTTCAAGTTTTGAGATTTTATGATGATTTTTGTTTTCTAATGCGACATTGACTAGCATTTAGTAAACCATACAGTGCGAACGTGTGGTATGGGATGTACGTTAACACTTTTCGAGTTCCTATCTGGGAGTTTGTGACACATTCTGCTATTGCCAGTACTATAGACCTTCGGTCATCTGGGATTTACGACTTCGGTCATCTGGGATTTACGACTTCGGTCGTCTGGGAGATAAACAACACACTTCGCTGCTTATAAACTACACTCGAACTCCATATTACTCAATATAACAAGTCCAAAGAATAAAGAAATATTAACGAATGCCCCATTCTAAACAATATTATAACTTCATTTATTTAGATTTCTCGTCGCATAAAATAAAACATCACAAATTTCAATACCAACATACCCCGCAATCCAAACAACAACAATCAATCAAACCAATCGATTCAACCAAACAATTCAAACAATATATGAGATAAATATCCAATAAGAATAGCTATAACGATATAATTATGAGCATAGAAAACTCACAGAATTGTCAAGCGAAGTCTTTACTATCTCCGCCATCCCTCATCTCCAACTTCCCCTTGTCGAGCACAGGACTACATGCATCATGCACTCCCTCTCGCATCGCCTCAAGTCAACCACGTTATCTACCTTTGCTAATAGCTAACATTCAATTATTGCTTTACAAAACTGGTGCCCCAATCCGCTACTGCCAGCAACCACGGGACCTTCCCCATCATCGCCGAATCCTTAAACCACCAGCACAACAAGCAAAACATATACGCCATTCACCATCAACCACTACAATCCACACCGCCAATAGCTTCCTCCACCAGCCACACCCCATCCTCTTTGCACGCACGACCATCCAAATCATGATTTCCTCTAAGTCGCATTGCTGCTTCAATCGCCTGCCATGACACAACAATGTCGTGGACCTCCCATCGCTATCGCTAGCACCTTTGGCGATAATTTATTTTTCTAATCACGATTTGGTTCGAAAATTCTGGAGGAGGGTTAGGGTAAAAGGAGTTCTGGTTTTGGATATGAAGAATAATGTTTGGGTTAAGGGATTGGGTGAAGAAAAGGACATAAGCACTTTAAACAGCCTTGGGATTTATTTAGTTAAGGTTACTTTAAATTTTAGATTTTTGCCCATTACTGTTTTCCTTCTTTTCCTGTAAGTAATACGTTCTTTTTGTTTATAAATAAATTTCAATTTAGTTAAATTGACCCGCACTTCATTCTACAAATTATATTTCGATAATTAGACAATTTTATTCAATTCAATACTCATTTATTTTTATTAATTATTCATTGTATTATTACAAAATAATTAACTTTTCAACTATCTCAATCATATAAAAATTATTTACACTTTTTAGTATTTTATATTGATTAAAACATTTTATTCGATTCAATATATTATTCGAAAAGGATTTATTAGTTTTATTCAATTTATTAAGACAATTTTTTTATTACACAGAATTTAATTAAGTAAAATTTTATTTCCATAAATAATAGTTATTAAAATCGAATTCAAATGATTTATTTTAATTAAATTTATTTATTATTATAGCATAGAAAGCATGGTTGTTACTGGGATAGTATAACTACTGATGTCTCGATCATTTCCTTTTCTGTAATGACCAAAAAAGTAATAAGTGATTTCATAGTTGAATAAAGCATGAAAAAATTAACATCAGAAAAATAAGCTAAAAATGTCAAATGTAGTGGAAATGGTTCTTCTTAACTAGCAAGGAAGAGCAACAGGTTTAAGTGAGATTAATAATGGTGTTTTATTTGTTAGAATGTAAGGAGTTCTAATGGATTAGATAGATGGTTAGATATTTCTAACTTTATTAAAAAGTATAATCCATCCATAGTTGTGTTATTAGAAATAAGAATTCATGTAACAATCTAGCCAATATGTATAATAAATGATCAAATAGTTGCGTATAATATAATAATTGCAAGTTTCATAACAAATGTAGAATTCTGGTCTATGATATTCTAATGTTTGACAAGTTCAATTTTAGAAAGTTTGTAATATATACCAATTATGTCAATGTAATAAAGCTGGAGCTTCATGCATTATTAACATTGTTTATGCTCTAAATCTATAGAGCCCAGAACATCATTATTGTATAACATTGCAAAAGAAGTTGCTGGTTCTAGTGAACGTGAGGAGATTTTAAGAGATTTTATTTAGTAAGACTCATTAATGATAAAGTTGGTGGAATTACTCTTTTAGAAAACAAGACCAGTGAATTGAATGACTATTTGACTAAAATTGGCCTGGTTGAGTTAGACATGGAGATCTAATCCAATGAAGAATATAGCATTCAAAGTAGATAGAATTATATGCAACATACATGGATAATGACTTCCCAAATTCAGGTGCAATCACATTAGCAGCAGCAAGTAGTAATCATTCCCCACTTCTACTAAACCTTAATTTGTCAATCAATAACTTAAGTAAGCCTAAACCTTTTAGATATGCAAATTATTGGCCCTTAGTAGAAGGATACAATAACATAGTTGAAGTCCATCTACACATCCCACAATATGAAAATCATCTACTAAATGTACGTCAAATTCTGAAGAGAGTAAAAGCATCATTAAAAAACCGGTTTAACTAACTAAACAATCCATAAAAATTGTTGATCAAATCGGGAAGAAATGTGCATAACTACAGTTATTACTTGATGATTGTCCTACCGAAACAAGTGTTGTAACATACTCTGAATCACAATTTTTTTTACAAGAAACTAGAAATCCTTGCTGCATATATCTTACAAAGTCCAAAGTAGACTGGCTAAACTTTGGTGGTTATATTACTAAAATCTTTAATGCTAAAATGGCATCAACGAAAGCTAACAATAATCTGTTGTCAATAGTAGATAAACAAGGAAACAATCCCCACAACACCAACGTAAATGTGTAATGAGACATTAGATTTTTTTCACAAAAATATATATTGATAGTTTAAACAGCTCTGAATTTCCTTTCTGGATTTTCTTTCATTTTCTGCAAAAATTTAATTTCATGCTTCGGTAAAGATTTCCTCTACCAAGACATCACGATGGAATTGAGATTTTTGATTCTAATGATATTAAAGCACCTAGACAAAATGGATTCAACTCTAAACTCTACAAGGCATATTGGAACAAACAAGAAATAACACTACATCAAGCAATGAAAAGTGCATTCAACGGGGGAAAGATTATCAGAGAGATAAAACATACTTTTGTTTCACTTGTTCCAGAGAAAAAACTCACTGACATGGATCTCTGATTTTAGGCAAATCTCATGCTGCAACTTCTTATACAAGATTTTATCCAAAGTCTTGTGCAACGAAATTAAAATTATGCTACCAAGTTTTATATCTCAAAATCAATTTGCATCTATTCCTAGAAGGAACATAGGTGAAGGAATTTTATTAGCACATAAACAGGTCATAAATTTTAAACTCAAAAAAATGCTATAAGATTAAGATAAATCTTAGTAAAGCATATGATTCACTACGCATGAAATTCATGCAACTTATGTTACATTGTATGTCATTTCCCAAATCAATGTAATCAAAGAAATAATTGATTACTTTTACTTTATCTATAATTAATCAAGGAGTAACAAATGGTTTCTTTGAAAGTAATAGAGGTATTAAGTAAGGTGATCTGATTTCACCTTATTTATTTGCAATAACAATGGATTTTTTACTATCTTAATGGACATAAAGACTTTAAGGAACAAAATTACTCATGTGCATAGAACGTTGTCAGCAATTACATATATAATATATGTAGATGATATACTTATTTTTATGAAAGTAGATCCACCGAAATGCTATGATATTGAAAAAAAAATCTTCCAACAGACGGCTTTATATGCAGGGTTTAACATAATCTTGTTAAAATTCAAAATAATTTTCAATAAGGACTGCTTTCATACAAATGAAATTTGTGACATCCTAAACATAAATAAAGGTTTCATGCCAGTTAAATATCTTGGTCTTCCTCTCTATTCAAAATATCAAAGAAATTGCACTTCTCTATTGGAAAAAAAAATTGAAGGATGGGAATCCTCCTTACTGTCTAGCAAGCAGACTTGAACTCATCAAATCAACAATTATCCTCATTGGACAATTCTAGAATCAATGCTTTAATCCACCAAAAGCAACCATCAAAAAATTATACAACATTTGTTACAATTTTTTATGGAGAGGAAAAAGAATAAAAATACTATGAGAAACAGTCTGTAACCCAAAATGTGAAGGAGTAATGGGCTTGAGAAAATTCATTGACCTTATTAAATCAGAGGGTATTAAACTTATTTGGAAGGTTATACATAATAATCAGTTTGGTATGAATGGATAAATGCAATAATCTAGGTGATCGATCTTTTTGGTATTACTCATACTCATCTAATAAATCTTGTAAATGGAGATTTGTATTACAAAATAGATATTTTGCATCACAAATGTTGGAAAAAGAATAATATATGAAAAACCTACATGTCTATGGTTTGATCCATGGATTCAAGAAGGAAGATTAATCAACAAACTTGGATACAATGCACTAGCAACCATGAGATGTAATAGGGTGGTTGAAAAAATAATTGATTATGAAATTAATATAATAATCATACATGATAATGCAAACATTCATTATTGGTGGTTGAAAATTTCAATCGATAGTCACTACAACAAAATACCCATATCACTATTGCCAAAAACCGTTGTAATTGGGTCAAGACAACGATTTTGAAAAAGTTGTATTAGACTAAGTTGTAATAGGGTTGGAGCTTTTAACATCTATTTCTAACCGTTGCAAAGAAACATTTTATTAAAGATATATTACAACCATTCATCGCTATTGCGATTGAACCTATTACGACCGATAGAAATAGTTGCAAGATATTCTTTTACAATCATTTTTAACCATTATGAAAAAAAATTAAAAAAATTAAGGCACTATAATACACCTATAATTTTAACACCATTTTGCAACCGAAATCAATATTTCATTAATAACAACTAAAATCATTCACATTTACTCAATATAACATGAAAGGTTCACATTTATAAAAGCCATAATGATTCACATTCACATCATTCATAAAGTCGTAAAATATTTACAACATGGTTACAAATTCAAACATATACAATATTAAGCAACTAAAAAATACTAAATTAAGATATCATAACACATAGTTCAATAAGCATCCTTACTATACAGTCCCACAATAACATAATTCGGTGGTTCACCTTTGAGAACCCACGGTGAAAAGTCCTAAAAGCCCTACATATTCTTGTGTATTACCTTACTTATAGCTTCAACTTCTTTTTTAAGCTCTCTTTTCTTGTATGACCCTGAAATAACTTTATGCATCAGCACTAAAACAATTATCTAAACAATGTGTACATTCTATTTTACATTACCTAACAGCTCTTCAAATCATGTTATGCCTACTTATGATATTTTCCGGGCATCTCTCTTTATTTATGTACATCTTTATAATGTTTTGCGCATGTTTACCAAATTTTATATTATGAGTTCAAATAGTGTGTTTATACTATGTGTGTTAAGTATTTCAATATTCAATCAGTAACATGATGTTTTAGCTGCCCAAAAGTATACTTCATCTGTAGTCCAAAAGGACATGGATTTGTAAGCATTAATGGATGTCAACCATTATGCATGCTATAATGTAAACATATAAAGTCAGAAAAAATAAATTAATTCCTTAACTATGATGTCGGGACTAACCTAACTCTGACTCTCCTATGCGTACTATCTCCTGCGTACCGTCTCCTTTTTTGAACTATAACAAATAATCAAAACTGAAAACTTAGTGAAAACATCATATGGTAAAATTTATGTGTAGGAAAAATATACGTAGAAACTACAATGTAACATTTGAAAAGTTACATTGTAGTTAGTACAAGGTGTTGCTTTTTGAGGCGGTGGGAGTTTAAATCCCACGATCATCACATTTGGTAGCAGAGGTAGTACCCAGCTGGAATTATGTATTGTAATGCTGTGGATGTCAGTCGATGTAGTACCGATGTGGATTACAAACACATTGTGTGAGTGGTGTATAATGATGACCCAGGACTTTTCGCATACGGTCAAATTAGGACTCGAAGTCACTTCCGTTGAGTCCAAATCGACGTTGCAAACCAAGATGCGTACAAATATCAATATATTCGGAGTCACAGATTTTTGCGATTTACGTGTTGTTATACATATTTTGTAAAAATACGTGCATAGTCGGGTCTAGTGGGATCTCGACTAATGGCTTGTGTTTTGGAAAGAGGAGGTCACTATAAGACATATGGTTGAGGAATTTATGGAATCGAACGATTCGATGGTCAAAACGACCTTGAAATGCGTGAAATTATCATCTTGGGGTATAGTCTCAGATGGCGATGAAATTCATACCATCAGAATTGAAAAAATGATATGATGTAAGCCGATAAGTTTTGTGCGATCCGACGTGTTGTGTGATCGTAAGAGCTTAAAACATGTACGCTCCCTATTATACCACTTCCTCAAGTATATCTTGTCCTCCGGTTTTCAAAAGACAGCCACCTCCTTTCATTGAATTAAATTGAGAACTTCAGACCATGAAAGTTGATGGGAATGGATCCGTTGAATTCGTGGGGAGATGGGAAGCAAAAATATGGTGTCATTGGTAGGTGCGGTGGTTCTTGGCCGTGCTCGGCTTTTCTTGCTGCCAACTAGGGTTAGGCTTAGGCAGAGCTTGGAGGGGAGTAAGGCGAAGCCGACTAGGCCATTGTGTTTCTCTTGGCAAAAGGCATCTTCCCGCACAAAGCAATGGTGGTCCGGCAGTTTCTAGAGGGTGCGATGTTTGGAGCTGTGAAACGCGTAACGTTGTTCGCAATTAGGAGGGGGAGGTTAGACCTAGGGGAATTCTATGCATCACGGAAAGCATACGATGTGGAGCTTTATGGAATTGACGGTTCATCGATTCGTGAACCGTAGCTCGAGATAGAGGGATATGAACATGCATGGCATATGGTGGGTTTGTGCGTGTACATGTACAGGGAGATGGGGAAATGGGGAAGAAAGGTAATTAAATTAATTAAGATAATTAATTAAGTTAATTATCCTATTTAATCTCGTTTCATATTTAATTAATATCTTTGGCATATGAGATCCAATCGAGGCGCGGTCTTTGTCGTTGTGCTCAGAGGGAGATTTTCAATGACATTGTATGGACTTGGACTAGATTTAAATACTTGAGAAATTACAATTTAAGTGACCAGAATTATAACTCTGAATTTATATTTTAGTATAAATCCCTATAATTATATATATATATATTATCGAAAAATATTATCTACAAGAGTTAGAAAAATGTGTGTGTGTATATATATATAATTATTTCCCTATTTAATTGGATTGGTTTGAATAGATATTCATGATAATTGATCAAGATCCCGTATATATAATATAGTGTTCTATTTGTATTGAATAGAGTTAGATGTTGTTGATATTAATTTATAACATGGGTATAAATTAATTAAACTCTAATATTGTAGTTGCATTAGTGATTGAAATATTATTATATACTTTATCATAAATATTCGGGATAATTGCTTAAGTTCTCGTATATACACATATTGTGTTCTATTCATTTTGAATATAGTTAAATGGAGTTGATATTAATTTATAACGTAGTTATAAATTAATTAAACTCAAATTTGTTGTTATATTAGCGATAGAGATATTATTATGTCTTGTTACTAATCGGATGTGAAAGTAAAACAATGTTGAAGTGAACGGTAATGATCAATAAGGCATTCGGGTCGAGAAAGCGATTGAGACAAGGAATGTAAGGCATAGAATATTCCTAAAGGGGAATAGTAGGAGGAGATTGAGATTGCAATCAAAAGCCAATCAGATACAAGATCAAACGACAGATACGAGATTGGAACGATGGTCGGTTTCACGGTCATGTACGATAAGTGTGTACGATTGGGAGGGGCATATAAAGACAAGAAGTCGATTCTAGACTCAGGCAGAAGCATGATTTATAAATTTTGCACCATAAGCAACGGTTAGGGATATATGTGCATACATATATATGAATTGTATACATGAGCTGTATAATATTTTGAGACCTTATTGATCGCTAAACTTAGTTTAAATTGAAGAATCAAGTGATATTAAGCTATAATATAGGTAGGCATGTTGACGAGGGTTTCTTCCTCGGTTCGAGGCACGGCTTGGCGCAATGCTTTGAGTTGATTTCAGGAAGACTTTGAGCTACTAGGAAAGAGGGTGCAATGAAAAGTGATACGTAGGCGGTCAATAATGATCGGATTTAGTATCGTGCAGTGGTTAGTTGCACGGTCACATCTGATGAACGTGTACGATTGAGCGGAGTTACTTCATGTCTCTTGGCTTTGACCTTGGAATATATATGATTTGATGAATGGTATTAATCTTATAGTAGTGATCATATGTATTAATAGGGCTTTGGAAAAGAGAATTGTTTTGAGGTCCGGATCCGGCTTCTAGGGTTTGGGTTTTGAAGAAATTGTTTGGGCTCGATAAGCTTCCGGTTTCGTTTGGGCAAAGCTATGGAAATGTTCATTCTTGATGGGGCTTTAAAGTTCTAATGAAATTCAATAGCATGGGATAATTTGAATTCGTATTGTCTATCCATAGACAAACGGATAATATCAGTATTGTAAATGAATTCAATATACCATTATGGCGCATCACCTGCAAACGTGGTTCCAGAGCAGCAGTAGAGAGAGACTGGGACGTTAGTATATGGTAGGTCATATACCGTTCCGTAGTATGATTGAGTGCTACAATAGGACCTACAGACCAACTACTTTTGAGATGTTGGTTTTTAGGGGAATCCACAAGCTATTCATGGCTATCGATATGTCTCTTCGATAGCTAATGGTAATTCAGCACGAATATCGGTTATAGATATTCATATTTTGGTACAGGGTATGGAAGATCCTTATAGGTGTGGGATGTAAGGCGAAGCTTGGGATTTAGATGATATCAGTTTTGTAAAAAGAACCCATTGTACCATTAAGGCACAAGACCTGTAGACGCGGTCCTAGAGCAGGGGCAGAAAGAGATTAGAACTCCAGTCTAGAGTAAGTCACACATTGTTCAATAGTACGATTGGGTGCTGCGACAAGACCTACAGACCAACTTATTTTGAGTTTTGGTTTCTAGGGGAGTCCATAAAATTAGTTGCAGCTCTCGATAGGTCACTATGCTAGCTAATGGAAATTCGGCACAGGAATCTATTATTGATATTCATATTTCGGTATAGGACATGGTGAGGATTACACAATTTCGATCACACTGTATGCGACTTGGGGTCTGTGGTACGATTAGGTACCGACTGTCTATTTCGGACCCTAGATGGTGATCATTGGCCTACGCTAGATATTCTTAGCGGACTCCATCCATCAGCAACGATGGGCGTCGATCTGTTTTTTATGTTTGTTGTTTATTGTTTGGTTCGTGTGTGTTATTAGTTAGTTATTATTATTTCATATTTTGTGTTAGACTTATATTGTAATATTTATATTACGCCTTACACTTGTATATTTGGTTACCTGTATTGTACCATATTGTTACGTAGCAGTCACATTATATTAGTTGTGCTGACTCGTTGATTACAGGAGAATAGTAGGTTATGATATGATTTTCTATCTATTGGGATAAGTTTACTTGTTTATGGATAGTCCGGATTACCCCTGAATCACGTTTATGGAGAGGTCTAACTTAGCCTTAGTAGTTCCTATTTATTTCTATATAGTTTTGATATACAATATTTTGAATAGTTCCCCTGACACCGGACTTTAAGTCTGACCAACCCGTGTTTTGTCTTTGTCGGTTTATGTCATGATAACTCTTGGATACTCGATTGAGTAGTTTGCAAGTTAGGTGCTTTGGGGAGAGGCTTACAGGACAAGTGGAGCATTCTGATGGTGTGAAGTCGTCATAATGGATATATATATATACTTGTTGTTGATGTAGTACATGGAAGACAGGCTATTTTTTATATGAGACTTGTGATATCATATACTATATTCAGAACTCCGTACGAATGGAGTTGATGTATTATGATTCTCTGTATTGATATTTATTATCAGTTGCTTCCACTGTGCAGTCTTTTGTATATTGTTTATCATATTCCGTTCATGTATATTCAGTATATTATATGTTCTTCCTATTGTGAGATTGTATCGATGTGCCTTGGTATAATGTTTTGTTTTAATTTTTTACTCTGAGAGACCGACTTTTGTGGTATTCAGGAGCCAAACATTATCATTCGACATTGATTCAAGGTATTATCAATGATATTGGTCTTATATTAGTTACCGTACCTATTGATAGAGCTTTAGAAAAGGGAATTTTTTAAGGTCCAGCTCTGGGTTTTTGGATTTTAGGTTTTGAAGAAATTGTTTAGACTCAATGAGCTTCCGGTTTCATTTGCGAAAAGCTATGGCAATGTTCTATCTTTATAGGGCTTCGAAGTGCTAATGAAGTTCAATAACATGGGATAGCTTGAATTTGGATTGTCTATCTGTGACGACCCATCATTCTAACCCTTGAGAACGACACTTAATACATCCATGGTATTCATGTGCCATTGCCCAAGTATCTGAAAGACGAGTTGTCATGGGGTAAAATATAAGAAAGGAACAATAATCTCACAACGGAACGGTTAAATATAACATAAAAATAAGACAGTACATAAGGTTACTCCCCAACATGGAGTTATCAGAGTTACAACAAAAGTACTACTGTCAGTCTAGGCAGTTATAACAACCTGCCTTTAAAAATACATACATAGAGCCAACATCTCATAACAGTGGAAATAAATAGCTAGATAGATAAGGAGCCTCCTGCTCATCCACCATCTTCAAAAGAGCCCAAAGAAACCTGTCATTTCTGGACTACTCAAATATAAATGAGTACCCAAACGTTTAGGGAAAACAAACAATTCGGGTCAGACAATAAGTCTGGTATGAATAAACTCCAAAAATAGAACACACAAAGTAACTAGTGAGACCACATCGCAAAAATGCAGAATGGGTTTTTCCCTCATAAGGATAACATCCAAGTATAAAAGAATGGATGTAGATAATTATACATCGCGAAGATCGCAAGATGCTTTCCGATGAAATTAAGAAAGAATCAATCTAAAGTTTTGAATCAAAAATAAGGAAAAGGAATTTTTCCAACAATGACTAGGAGGGTGCGCCCCCCTTATCGAAAATATACCTCTAGAAAATATACTTGAGAACTACAATGGCTCTCGGAAACCTCCAAGTCGGACCCCGCCAACCTTACCGAGTATCCGAGTATTTCACATCTCCGTGCGCATACAACCGAAATCAATCTAGAGTAGATGTGAAAATACCCTAATGGGAGCAACCCCACATAGCTTGGCCCCCACTCGCTCTTTATTTAGTCATTTCCGATAAAGGATATCAATGCTCTAAATAAGCAACAAATCGTCTTAGATTGACGAAACAAAAACAAAAGGAAGAAGGGTATCGAAATTGATAGTCAAGATATCAACTATCGGGGATAACAAAACGATCGTATATGGAAATTAAATCTTATAATTTTTCAATGCTTGGAAAATATCCATATACTTATCTCATCGATATAAGTATATTCACAAAACATTTGGGAAGATTTAATATTTCAAAAGCATACTTAGATGGGTCAAAAACAATTGTATATAAGAAATGTGAATGTTTTCCATTATAATTATAAGATCATTTATGGAAATCAAATCTCCTACACTTGTCATGTTTCCGATATTCTCGACTTACTCTACCCCTCGCCCAGAAACAAAGCCAGGTAAGTCAGGGCACTGGTTGCTCCTAGCCTTGCCTAGACACTTCGGTTCCAGATCTCACAGATAGAGGATCAATCTACTCATCGGCTTTTAGTGCCAAGTATAGGACTACTTACTTTCCATAAATAACCCATTTAAATCATTATATAAAATTTGAAGCTCCTTTAAAATACTTTAAATAAAGATTTAAAACTTCTGTTCAAATCATAACTTAAACCCATCATCTTTAAAGGAGAATATGACCAAGAGGGGTGAAGCTCCCTCTTAATCAAATGAGATAGCTAAAAGGGGTGTTATTTCCTTTTAACCAAAAAGTCACTAAATGTTAATCCTAAGTTAAAAGGTGGTGTAAGTTCCCTTTAACTAAACATCAAAGTTATTGCTCATAAACTGGACGAGCACAAATCAAACAACCAAACAAGAATAATAACAAGAATAATAACAGACCCATTATTATTAATAATTTACCATCAACAGTTAACGCCATTTATTAAAATGTGAATGAGTCAAAGGAAAGAGATTAAGATTACACTTACTGTAAAATAATTAAACTATACTCATAAAATAAGTTATACCCACTAAACTATGAAAACAAGGAATATACTCACGGAATAAGTTATACCCACTAAACTATGAAAACAAGGAATATACTCACAGAATAAGTTATACCCACTAAACTATGAATACTTACAGAATAAGTTATACCCACTAAACTTTGAAAATAAGGAATATACTCACATAATAAGTTATACTCGCTAAACTATAAAAGCAAGGAATATACTCACAGAATAAGTTATACTCACTAAACTATAAAAGCAAGGAATATACTCATAGAATAAGTTATACTCGCTAAACTATAAAAGTAAGGAATATACTCACTAAACTATGAAAACAAGGAATATACTCACTAAACTTATGAAAACAAGGAATATGCTTACAGAATAAGTTATACTCGCTAAACTGGTGAGTACACTAAAAAGAAACAACAAAATACAAACAACAACTACATCAACTCAGGATAAGAATCCCTAATATAGTCCTCGGTTTCCCAAGTACAATCTCTAACATCTCCACTCCACTGAACATTAACAAGATTCACAACCTTCTTCCTTAATCACTTTATATCTCGGGCGACAATACGAATTGGCCGCCTAAGAATAGTTAGGTTAGGCTGAACCTCCAAATCAACTTGTTGTCCCGGTTCTACTATCATCGAAGGGTTGTGTACATACTTACGTAAATGAGATATGTGAAATACGTTGTGCACATCTGATAGTCGATCTGGTAACTCCACTTTATATGCAAGTTTACCAATCCGGTCCAGTATGGGAAAAGGACCAATATATCGATATGCTAATTTCCCTGTCTTTCCAAACCTCACGACACTTCTCAGAGGAGAGACTTTTACAAATACCAAGTCCCCGACTAAGAACTCTAGATCCCTACGCCTTTGATCTGCATAACACTTTTGCCGATCTTGCGCTTCCTTCATCTTTCTTCGAATATCAGCTACCTTCTCATTGGCTTCTAAGATTATGTCAGGTCCAAGAACAAGTCTATCTCCAGATTCAACCCAACACGAAGGAGAATGACATGGACGACCATAAAGATCTTCGAAAGGGGCCATACCAATGCTTGCTTGATAGCTGTTGTTATAAGTGAATTCGACTAAGGGTAAATGATCTTCCCAAGAACCCCCGAAGTCTAGAATGCATGCTTGCAATAAATCTTCCAAGATCCGGTTCACTCTCTCCGTCTGTCCATCTGTTTAGGGATGGTATGCTGTACTTAGACTTAGCTCAGTCCCTAAAGAATTCTGCAGTCCCTCCCAGAACCTACTAGTGAATATCGGGTCTCGGTCACTTACAATACTACGAGGAATCCCATGGAGTCTCACAATCTCCTTCACATACAAACTCGCCAGACTCGTAGCAGTCCTAGTCAGCTTAATAGGAATGAAATGGGCACTCTTGGTTAGTCGATCGACTATAACCCAAATGCCATCGTTACCTCTTCTTGACCTAGGAAGCCCATCAATAAAGTCCACAGAGATCTGCTCCCACTTCCACTTTGGGATCTCAAGTGGTTGAAGCAATCCAGCTGTCTTCTGCTGGTCACTCTTAATCTGCTGGCAGTTTGCACAACGACTCACAAAGATTGAAATATCTCGCTTCATCCCCTTCCACCATAATACCCTCTTCATATCTTTGAACATCTTGGTCACTCCTGGATGAAAAGATAACTTTGAATGGTGGCATTCGGCTAACACTTCTTGCCTAAGTCCATCAATGTCTGGAACACAAATACGCCAATTCATTTTCAATATTCCCCGGAGATCAATCTCAAAGCTAAAAACAACACCTTCTTTAACATCCTTCTTAAGTCGAGCTAAAATAGGATCTGCCTCTTGACTGGATGCAATTCTCTCTAACAATACTTGCTTAACTTCTAAATTTGCAACCATTGCTACATTCCTACTCAATGCATCAGCAACAACATTTGCTTTTCCAGGGGTATAAAGAACCTCTAGGTCATAAGAGGCGAGAAACTCCAGCCATCTCTGCTGCCTCAAATTCAAATCTTTCTGGGTAAAAAGGTATTTTAAGGATTTGTGGTCCATGTGTAATTCGAACCTTTCACCCAAAAGATAATGCCTCCACATCTTTAGTGCGAAGACAACAGCTAAAAGCTCCAAATCGTGTGTAGCATAATTTTTCTCATGCGGCTTTAGCTGTCGACTCGTATAGGCAATAACTTTCCCATGCTACATCAGAACTGCTCCCAATCCGGTTCCACAAGCATCAGTATACATGGTTAAACCTTCGCTCCCATTTGGAATGGTTAATACAGGAGCGCTAGTCAACTTCTCTTTCAATTCGTTGAATGCTCGATCACACTTAGAAGTCCAAACAAACTTAACATCTTTCTTTGTTAACTTCGTCAGATGAGAAGAAATCTTCGAGAAGTCCTTGATAAACCTACGGTAAAAACCAGCCAATCCCAAGAAACTTCTAACTTCTGTCGCACTTTCGGGTTTCTTCCAGTCTTGAACCGCCACAACTTTAGCTGGGTCTACCGATATGCCTTCTCCCGAAATAACATGCCCTAGAAACCTAACTTCGGATTTCCAGAAATGGCACTTGGAAAACTTAGCCTTCAACACATGGCTTCTTAAGGTATCGATTACGATACGGAGATGATATTTGTGTTCATCCTCTGTCTTGGAGTAGATAAGAATGTCATCGATAAAGATGAGAACAAATTTATTAAGAATGTCTCGAAATACTCGATTCATTAAGTCCACAAAATAAGCGGGTGTGTTAGTCAATCCAAACGGCATAACTAACCACTCATAGAAATTTTCAGGAGTTCGAAAAGATGTTAAGAGAACACTCTCCTCTGCCACTCTTAATTGGTGGAAACCGGTGGCAAGATCTAATTGAGAAAATATCCGAGCACCGTGGAGTTGGTCAAACATATCGTCGATCCTTGGCAAAGGATATTTATTCTTGATAGTCCTTTTGTTCAACTCCCGATAGTCTACGCATAACCTTAGAGAACCGTCTCCTTTGTAACAAAGACGACTGGCGATCCCCAACTCGAGGTACTACGTCGGATCAAGCCCTTCTGCAACAAATCATAAGTCTGCCTTTCTAACTCCCTCTTCTCTTTTGGAGCCATCCTTCGTAAGGGTTGTACAATAGGTCTAGTTCCCGGAACCAAATCAATACGGAACTCGACTTCACGGTGAGGAGGTAAACCTTGCACCTCGTCAAAAATATCTGTGAAATCTCGAACAACTGGCACATCTCCTAGCTCCGCTTTAGCCACTTCGAGTGAATAGAGAAAACTGCTCAGTAACTTCTTAGGCTCTTCACAACTAATATCAACACCAACATCTCCTGCATCACTAACTCTAACAAGCCTTCTACCACAATCCAAGATAGCTTTAAACTTAGATAACCAATCCATTCCCAGCAACACTCCAAAACCCATAAACCCAAGAACAAACAAGTTAAAAGGAAAGAGATGATTTCGATAAGAAATAGGTACATTTAGACACACAGTGTTAAGGTTTGTCGGACCTTCAATTGGGTTTGACACACAAAGAGGATTACTTATGATAACATATTTAAGGTTTAGTTTGTCCATTAGATCATAAGAAATAAAAATATGGGAAGCTCCTATATCAAATAGCACCCTTATAGGAATATCATAGATGGATAATGTACCTTGTAACACTTGCTTCCCTTTTTTATCTGAAGAAGTGGATGGTATCTCTTTAATGGTAAAAGTATGTCCTTGAGATCCCTTTTTAGGAAAAGGGCACTCATTCTTCATATGTCCCGGTTGGCCATAATTAAAACATGTGGCAATTGGGCAATGATTTGCAAAGTGGCCCATCTTATTGCATTTGAAACAAAGAATGTTGGCCAAGTTGGTCTACTTCTTCTCTACTGGAGCGCCTTCTTCAGGTTTCTTCCCTGCACCCTGCTTCTTTCCCTTAAACTTACGCTTGAAGTTTGACTTTCCTTCAACTGGTATAACTGATAAAGGCTTGGCACTTATTGCTAGTACTACACCCTTCTGGACTCCTTCCTTAATATCAAGAGCCTCAAACCACAAAGCCTTGCTAATAATGTTGGTGAACGTACCCATAAGATGATTGGTCATTTCACGATGGAACTCTGGTAGCATTCCATTCACAAACATTTCATATTTCTTGAGCGGTGTGTCTATCAATCCAAGTCCAAAATGGGAAAAAGCATTGAACTTATGCTCGTACTACGACACAGTCATATCACCCTGCTTTAAGTCAATGAAACTTCTAAACAACTGAGTTTTCCCGGCTTCTGGTATAAATTGTGCTTCAAAAACTTCCTTGAACCGGGCCCAAGAAAACTCCCCCTTCGGAGTACTAGCTGTTTCTGAATCCCACCAATCCATCGCTGACTTTTGAAGTTGTCGCGATGCCAACAGCCGTTTCTCCGCATCCTCCAACCGAAGATCTCCAAATATTCTTTCACAAGTTTGAAACCACATCTGCACTCCAAGAATATATTCAGTCCCATAAAATGGTTTCCCGCCCAAAGTGGTAAAATTCTTACACAAAACTGCAAAGTTCATAGGGGTCTGAACTTGCACTAGCATTTCCTCTACCGGATCTATAGCTGACATGGTAGCATTTCTAGGTACCCTACCATTGGTAGTCGTGCTAGTTCCAGATCCTCTCCTTCCTCCTCTTCTTGTATTCATTTTTTATTATCTGAACAAATAATAGGTATCTTTAGAATACAATAATAGGATTAAAATTGTTTAAGGAAATAACACCAAAGAATCTAAAACTAGATTTTAGAGGATAAATATTATTATTATAAAAATTACAAATATGCTCTCTGAAGATTAACTCATTCTAGGGCATCACTTACCCTATCTCTAATGAGTTGTACCCCAATCAGGCTAAGGTGTTCGCTCAACCTCGCTCTGATACCAACTGTGACGACCCATCTTTCTGACCCTTGAGAACGACACTTAATACATCCATGGTATTCATGTGCTGTTGCCCAAGTATCTGAAAGACGAGTTGTCATGGGGTAAAATATAAGAAAGGAACAATAATCTCACAACGGAACGGTTAAATATAACATAAAAATAAGACAGTACATAAGGTTACTCCCCAACATGGAGTTATCAGAGTTACAACAAAAGTACTACTGTCAGTCTAGGCAGTTATAACAACCTGCCTTTAAATATACATACATAGAGCCAAAATCTCATAACAGCGGAAATAAATAGCTAGATAGATAAGGAGCCTCCTGCTCATCCACCATCTTCAAAAGAGCCCAAAGAAACTTGCCATTTCCGGACTACTCAAATATAAATGAGTACCCGAACGTTTAGGGAAAACAAACAATTCGGGTCAGACAATAAGTCTGGTATGAGTAAACTCCAAAAATAGGACACACAAAGTAACTAGTGAGACCACATCGCAAAAATGCAGAATGGGTTTTTCCCTCATAAGGACAACATCCAAGTATAAAAGAATGGATGCATATAATTAAACATCGCGAAGAGCGCAAGACGCTTCCCGATGAAATTAAGAAAGAATCAATCTAAAGTTTTGAATCAAAAATAAGGAAAAGGAATTTTTCCAACAATGACTAGGAGGGTGCGCCCCCCTTATCGAAAATATACCTCTAGAAAATATACTTGAGAACTACGATGGCTCTCGGAAACCTCCAAGCCGGACCCCGCCAACCTTACCGGGTATCCGAGTATTTCACATCTCCGTGCGCATACAACCGAAACCAATCTAGAGTAGATGTGAAAATACCCTAATGGGAGCAACCCCACATAGCTTGGCCCCCACTCGCTCTTTATTTAATCATTTCCGATAAAGGATATCAATGCTCTAAATGAGCAACAAACCGTCTTAGATTGACGAAACAAAAACAAAAGGAAGAAGGGTATCGAAATTGATAGTCAAGATATCAACTATCGGGGATAACAAAACGATCGTATATGGAAATTAAATCTTATACTATTTCAATGCTTGGAAAATATCCATATACTTATCTCATCGATATAAGTATATTCACAAAACATTTGGGAGGATTTAATATTTCAAAAGCATACTTAGATGGGTCAAAAACAATTGTATATAAGAAATGTGAATGTTTTCCATTATAATTATAAAGATCATTTATGGAAATCAAATCTCCTACACTTGTCACGTTTCCGATATTCTCGACTTACTCTACCCCTCGCCCAGAAACAAAGCCAGGTAAGTCAGGGCACTGGTTGCTCCTAGCCTTGCCTAGACACTTCGGTTCCAGATCTCACAGATAGAGGATCAATCTACTCATCGGCTTTTAGTACCAAGTATAGGACTACTTACTTTCCATAAATAACCCAATTAAATCATTATATAAAATTTGAAGCTCCTTTAAAATACTTTAAATAAAGATTTTAAACTTCTATTCAAATCATAACTTAAACCCATCATCTTTAAAGGAGAATACGACCAAGAGGGGTGAAGCTCCCTCTTAATCAACTGAGATAGCTAAAAGGGGTGTTATTTCCTTTTAACCAAAAAGTCACTAAATGTCAATCCTAAGTTAAAAGGTGGTGTAAGTTCCCTTTAACTAAACATCAAAGTTATTGCTCATAAACTGACCGAGCACAAATCAAACAACCAAACAAGAATAATAACAAGAATAATAACATACCCATTATTATTAATAATTTACCATCAACAGTTAACACAGCATTTATTAAAATGTGAATGAGTCAAAGGAAAGAGATTAAGATTACACTTACTGTAAAATAATTAAACTATACTCATAAAATAAGTTATACCCACTAAACTATGAAAACAAGGAATATACTCACGGAATAAGTTATACCCACTAAACTATGAAAACAAGGAATATACTCATAGAATATGTTATACCCACTAAACTATGAATACTTACAGAATAAGTTATACCCACTAAACTTTGAAAACAAGGAATATACTCACATAATAAGTTATACTCGCTAAACTATAAAAGCAAGGAATATACTCACAGAATAAGTTATACTCACTAAACTATAAAAGCAAGGAATGTACTCACAGAATAAGTTATACTCGCTAAACTATAAAAGTAAGGAATATACTCACTAAACTATGAAAACAAGGAATATACTCACTGAACTTATGAAAACAAGGAATATACTTACAGAATAAGTTATACTCGCTAAACTACGAAAGCATGGAATATACTTACAGAATAAGTTATACTCGATAAACCAAGAAAGCATGGAATATACTCACCGAACTTATGAAAACAAGGAATATACTTACAGAATAAGTTATACTTGCTAAACTATGAAAGCATGGAATATACTTACAGAATAAGTTATACTCGATAAACTATGAAAGCATGGAATATACTCACAGAATAAGTTATACTCGTTAAACTATGAAAGCAAGAAATATACTCACATCCTATTTGCTTTGATGGAGACTTGGAATACTTCACCTTTGATAATGAATTTTAGTTCTTTTCTTTTGTTTGTGAATGAATTAAAATGAGATATGGACTTGGCTATTTATAGATGAAGAGAAGGGCACTTTAGTCATTTCCTAAAGCCTAACCTGATTCGACCAGATTTTGGTCCAATAGAAACCAACCATATGGCCTAATTTGATTCGACCACATTTTGGTCCAATAGAAAACATCCTTGTGGCTTAATTTGATTCGACCACAATTTGGTCCAATAGGAATTCTCCTTATCAACTATGGCCTAACCTGATTCGACTAGATTTTGGTCCAATGGCAACCATCCGCATGGCATAACCTGATTCGACCAAATTTTGGTCCATTGGCAACCATCCGCATGGCATAACCTGATTCGACCAGATATTGGTCCAATGGCAACCAACCGTATGGAATATAATAATCATTATGCTATTTTGTTTTATTAGGCAAGTAATTATACTATTCTGTTTTATTAGGCTAGGTTAATAATTCTTTCTTGTTTTATTAGACAAGTAATTATACTATTCTGTTTTATTAGGCAAGGTTAATAATTCTCTCTTGTTTTATTAGGCAAGTAATTATACTATTCTGTTTTATTAGGCAAGGTTAATACTTCTAGATATAAAATCCATTATTTAATCATTTAAAAACATATTAACTATTCATGTTCAAAGTGATTAAATTATGGGTCGTTACACTATCCATAGACAATCAGATGATATTAATTTTGTAAAATGAATCTATTGTACCATTAAGGCGCACGACCTACAGACGTGGTTTCAGAGCAGGAGCAGAGAGTGACTGGGACGCCAGTCTAGAGTACGTCCATAGTACGATTGGATGCTGCGACAAGATCTACATGCCAACTTCTTTTGATTTCTTTTTTTTCGGGGAGTCCACAAGTTAGTTAAGGCTCTCAATAGGTCTTTTTGGTAGCTAATGGAAATTTGGCATGGGTATCGGTTATAGTATTCATATTTCGGTACTAGGTACAGGAAGATCCACATAGGTATGGGATGCAAGGCGAAGATCAGGATTCAGATGATATCAGTTTTATAAAAGGAATTCATTGTACCATTAAGGCATACGACCTACAGATGTGTCCTAGAGTAGGGGCGGAAAGAGATTTGAACGTCAGTCTAGTGTAGTTCATATATTGTTCTGTAGTACGATTGGGTGCAGCGACAGGAACTACATGCCAACTTCTTTTAAGGTGTTGGTTTTCACCGGAGTCCACAAGTTAGTTGTGGCTCTCGATAGGTCCCTATGGTAGCTAATGGCAATTCGGTACGGGTATCGATTATAAATATTCATATTTCGTTATAGGACAAAGTGAGGTCTTCACGAGTACGATCACATTGGATGTGGCTCAGGATCTGGTACGATTAGATATTGACTCTGTTTATTTCGAACCATGGATGGGGATCATTAGACCACCTTAGATATCCTTAGCAGATTCCACACATCAGCAATGATGGGTGTCAATCTGTATTCTTTGTTTGTCATTTATTGTTAGGACCGTGAGTGTTATTAGTTAGTTATTATTATTGCATATTGTGTGTTAGACTTATATTGTGATATCTATATTACCCCTTTCAATTGTATATTTGGTTACATGTATCATAGTATATTGATACGCACCAATGACATTATATTAGTTGTGCTGGCTCATTGATTAGAGGAGAAGAGCAGGTTATAATATGATTTCCTATCTTTTGGGATAGATTTACTTTACTTGTTTACGGATAGTCCGGATTACTCCTGAGCCACGTTTGTAGAGAGGGCCGATTTTTTCTTAGTAGTTCCTGTTTATTTGTATATAGTTATGATATACAATATTTTGATATAGTTCTACTCACACCGGACTTTAAGTCTGACCCGCATTTTGTCTTTATCTGTTTATGTCATAACAACTCTCGGGTACTCAACTGAGTAGTTTGGGAGTCAAGTGCTTTGGGGATAGGCTTTCGGGACAGTTGGAGCATTCTAAAGGCTTGAACTCGACATAGTGGATATATATATAGTTGTTGTTGATGTTGTACATGGCATACAGACTATTTTATATATACGAGACTTGTGATACTAGATAATATATTCAGAACTCCACATAAATGAAGTTAATGTATTCTGGTTTTCTATATTGATATTTATTTATCAGTTGCTTCCACTAGTGCGGTCTCTTGTATATTGTTTATTCTATTATGTTTATGTATATTCAGTATATTGTATGTTATCTTCCCATTATGAGATTGTATCGATGTGCCTTGGTATAATGTTTTGTTCTAATTTTTTACCCCGACGGACCATTTTTGTGGTATTCAGGAGTCAGAGGTTATCATTTGATGTTGATTTGGGGTAATACAAAGGACGGGTCGTCATATAGCCTTGTATTCAAAGGCGACATGGGTTTCAATCCCACGATCGTCATGTACGATGTTTGTGTACAATAAATGAACCAATTCGGAACATCACATAAAAAGATTTATTATAATTGAAGTTAGAGTTGGGCTACAGCACTACGTTTGTATTAATGTTAATAACAATTCAACTAGTTATGAAGTAGAAGTCATTAGTGAACAATGGTAGTGGACTGAAGTGTTTAATTTTATTGAGTATGGCCAGCATCATGGACATTCTGAACCTGGTTCTTCTAGTTTGTGTGTTAATTTTTACTGCATGTATTTTCTGAACCAGGTCATATCTTATATATTGTAAAAAAAAAAATCCTTTTTTATGCTTATTTCTCTTTTGCAACCTTTTCTCTTTTTAGATTTTTTTGTATTCTTCTTTTCAAATTTTTCTCTTTTTAGTTTTTATTTTTTCTTGTTTTTCTTTTCAAAAAAAAGGTGAGAGATTTTTCCATTTGTTTTCTATTTCTTTTCTCATTTTAGAATTTTTTTTCCATTTTTTTCTCTGATTTCATTCGCAATTTTCAAAAAAAGGAAAAAAGAAGAAGAAGAATCAGGTTTCGTGTTGTGTTTTCTGATTTGTTTTTTCAGTTTTTTTTGCGTTCATTGCTAATTCACCATGTTCTTTTGTTCTTTTTAGTTTGTGTCTTTTGTTCTTTTTTTAGTTGCATTTTAATTTGCATTTTAGTTTGTGTCAAATAAAAAAATAGTTCTCGAAATTCAAATTGAACTCACATGTGACGATAAAGGATCCAGGGGTCGAGCGATTGCAAATAGTGGAGTTTGAATCGCTAGCGCTACTCAACTGCTCTGGACGGACTGCCATACCCCACTGTAAATCGTTCTTTCACTACAGGTGCCCACTCCGACGTATAAAACTTGCTTATAAAAATTTTCTACAAGTGTCGCGGCTTGCTTGTACAATTTTAATTTCTGCAATTATTATTGTCTGATTGTGTTTGGCTGTAAATTTTTGAATCATTATAGTTAGGAGCAAGTTCCCATAACAAACATAAGGTGGGGGAAGTAATTACCCTTTCCTTGGCTCCAAAATAACTAAAATCATCATATCTCATATTTTTCAACTTTAAAAGACATTAGACGTTGGCCCTAGGACAAAAACAAGCTCATAGGAGAAAATAGTATAATTGAAAAGGGGTGTTTTAGTGAAATTGACTGTCTCGTACAATTAGATCGCGGATATACAGTAGTTCAATTTTTTTAACTATTAGCAAAAGAGGTTGCATACTACCTGTAAAACATTGGTCGTATCCCTTAGTATTTATACTATACGTGAACGGCCATAAGACCCTCTTCCCCCTTCTAATTGAGACTGTCAACTAATAAAGCACAACTTGGTATTTTATACTATTTTGAAGTAGGAGCCACTTCTAAAAACTTTTCAAAATGAGTGAAAGCAACCACAATTCACCAAGGGAGTCTCGAATAAATCAAAACTTTTCACACGAGCTTGATCTACAAAATTTAATGAATCAAAACTTTCCAAATCTCAACGTCAGAGTAGATAGACCCTTATCTCTTAGGGAGCTATGCTATCCAACAAGAACTGTCCAACCTTCGGCCATTTTCTTTCCACCGGCCGAAAGAAATAATTTCAAATTGAAAAGTTCTTTCATCCAAGGAGTTCCAAAATTCACGGGTTTGGAAAACGCGTACGAATTTCTTCAGGATTTCCAATTCTACACTTCCACACTAAAAATGCAACAATTGTCTGATGAGTCCATCAAACTTCAATTGATTCCATTTGCGCTACAAGCTGGTGCAAAAAGATGGCTGAATTCTCTACTACCACGCTCTATTCGTAGTTGGAATGAGTTCAATGATTTCTTTGTGAAAAAGTTTTTCCCTTTCCACAAAACTCTTAAAATCAGAAACAAAATCAATCAATTCACACAAAATGAAGGAGAAACTTTTTCACAATATTTTGAATGATTTAAAGAACTCTTATATAGTTGCCCTCATTATGGAATATCCAAAACGATTCTATGCCAAGTTGTGTATGAAGAGCTCAACTATCCCACTCGAATTCAACTTGAAACCATTTGCCAAAACGATTTTATGAGCAAATCTACCGATGAGGCTTGGGCCTTCCTCGAAGATTTTGCCGAAAAGGATCAACAATGGAAATCGATTCATGTCTCATCCCGTACGAGAGGGTTACACGCAATTGACCCCTCATCGTTTCCCGTTGACGATTCCCAGGTCGAAGGAGGAATACCCTAGGTGTACCCTACGGAACAGGCCAATGCCCTGGCCCACAATAATGCCTACACTTCTCCATACGCCTTCAATTGGCGAAACCATCAAAATTTGTCGTGGTCAAACCCTAATAATTTTGCGAACCCTTCACATTTTTATCCCACGAACCAAAATGCTCAACCTTCTCAAACAACACCTCAATTTAAACCTTCGAATCAACCATATAGGCATCCTAACTCTTCAGCTCAACCTTCTCAAACTCCTTCACATTCTCAGTCTCCTCAACCTTCACAAGAAATTGTTCGACTGGAGAAACAAATAAACAATCAGGATGCTAAAATTGAACAAATGATGAACATGATGAAGGAACTAATGAAAAGTAACGAGAAAGGAAAATTTCCTAGTCAACCCGAAGAAAACCCAAAGTATAATTCTCGAGGAGTGCACTCTTATGAGGATGAAAATGTAAATCTAGTTAACGCTGTCACCACATTGAGGTCTAGAAAGAAGGTAGACAACCAAGTCGGCAACCCTAACATTCCTCCAAAGTCTCCAATGCTCCAAATTCTAAAACTCATTCGACACCCACTCTTGTTGATCCAAACGATCCTCTTTCTTCGTCCAAGGTTGGCAATCCCGACCAGTCTTCATCTTTGGATGTTAGCAACCCCAACATTCCAGCTTCTATAGCTTTGTCGCCTTCACCTCGTGATGCGACATCCTCTTCCTCAAACGAAAAAACTCCTGAAAGAGTCTATAAACCCAAGGCTCCTTTCCTCATAGACTCAACACAAAGAAGAAGTATGCCAATTTTGATAAAATTCTTGAAATTTTCAAACAAGTTCTAGTGAATATACCACTCCTTGATACCATTGAGCAGATTCCCCAATATGCGAAATGTCTCAAAGAGCTTTGTACTCAAAAATGTGACACCATTGTCCCAAAAACCGCATTTCTGACTGCAAATCCTAGCTCTGTCCTTGCGAATTGTGCCCCAATCTAGTATAAGGACCCCGGTGTTCCTACAATCGACTGTCGAATAGGCAACACTCACATTAGCCATGCCTTACTTGATCTTGGCACTAGTGTCAATCTTTTTCCTTACACTGTTTACTATCAACTAGGACTTAGAGAATTGAAATCCACGAACATCATGATTCAACTAGCTGATCGATTTTTCAAAAAGCCCTTGGGCACTATTGAAGATGTGCTAATCCAAATTGAACAATTATATTTCCCCATGGATTTCATAGTCCTAGAGACCGAACCTGTTTCAAATCCTAGCGCTCAAATCCCTTTGATATTAGGTCGTCCCTTCTTAGCAACTTCAAATGCTGTCATAAATTGTAGGAATGGTCAACTCAGACTTTCCTTTTCCATCTAACAATCGATCTAAACATTTTCAATCTTAATAAACAACAAAGGGATTTCGAAACAGACGAAGTTGATATGATCCAAACGCTCGTGGATGGAAATCTTGGTGACACATCTGACCCTTTGACGATGTGTCTCGATCAATTTAATTCTGACTTCAATATCGACGAATACACCTCTGAACTGAATAATTTGCTAGACATCTCTTACAATTAAAAAAATTCGACCAACTAATGTCAATTGAAGATGCAACAGAAGACCCTCCTAAATTGGACCTCAAACCTCTTCCACACGATCTTAAATACGCATTCTTAGACCTACCTGAAAATCTCCCTGTGATTTTGGCCTCCGATCTCATGGAGGACCAAGAAAAACAACTTTTGAAAATCCTAAGGTAAAATAAGGAGGTGTTGGGATGGATTATCACGGACATTAAAGGAATAAGCCCCTCAATCATTGAACACCGAATTCATTTAACTGAGGAGGCCAAACCCACTCGCCAAGCTCAAAGGCGCTTAAATCCCAACTTAAGAGAAGTCGTGAAGGAGGAGATCATCAAATGTTTGGATAATGACATCAACTACCCAATATCTGATAGTACGTGGGTAAGTCCGGTACAAGTTGTACCAAAGAAATCGGGGATAACTGTGGTCGCGAACGACAATAACGCACTTGTTCCCACAAAAATCAAAACCAAATGGCGAGTCTGTATCGATTATCGAAAACTCAATCCAGCCACAAAAAAAGATCACTTTCCTCTTCCTTTCATCGATCAAATGCTTGAACGTTTGGTTGGCCACGAGTATTATTGTTTCCTTGATGGTTACTCTGGCTATAACCAAATCCCTATTGCTCTAGAAGACCAACACAAAATGACTTCCACTTATCATCGCATGCCCTTTGGTCTTTGTAATGCTCCCGCCACTTTTCAAAGATGTATGATGATTATATTCTCTAATATGGTGGAAGATTTTCTTGAAATATTCATGGACGATTTTTCTATCTATGGATCATCCTTTGACCAATGCCTCCATCGTTTAGAATGTGCCTTAAAACGATGTAAGGAAACGTCACTCGTGCTTAATTGGGAAAAATGCCATTTCATGGTGAAGAGTGGAATAGTCTTAGGCCATGTTGTTTCAAAAGATGGTCTAGAGGTTGGTAAATCCAAAGTTGACTTAATTGCTAACCTACCTCCGCCTAGGTCGATAAAGGATATTCGCTCATTTCTTGGACATGCTGGATTTTATAGGAGATTCATCAAAGATTTTTCAAAAATTTCAAAACCACTTTCAAATCTGCTTGCCAAAGACGTTAAATTTGACTTTTCCGATGAATGCAAAACGTCTTTTGAAACCTTGAAATCGATCTTGACCTCAGCACCTATAATCCAACCCCCAAATTAGACTCTGCCTTTCAAACTAATGTGTGACGCTTCTGACTATGCTGTTGGAGCCATCTTAGGCCAACATGTCGATAAACTTCCTTATGTCATCTATTCTGCTAGCAAAACTCTAAATGATGCTCAGTTGAATTACTCAACCACTCAGAAAGAGTTTCTAGCAGTTTTCTTCGCTCTTGAAAAATTCAGATCCTATCTCGTAGGTTCAAAGGTCATAGTTTACACTGATCATGCCGCATTGCGCTATCTTCTTTCGAAAAAAGATGCTAAAGCTCGCTTAATCCGTTGGATACTCCTTCTTCAAGAATTTGACCTAGAGATACGAGATAAAAAGGGTTTTGAAAACATCGTAGCCGATCATCTCTCTCGTATCATGCATGAGAATGCCAATGACACTCAAATCAATTATCACTTTCCTGATGAACAGATACTTTCCATTTCTAGTACACCTTGGTACGCCGACATCGTAAATTATCTTGTCACAAACGAAATGCCTTCCCATTGGTCGAAACAAGACAAACAAAAATTTCTCTCCAATGTTCGAAACTTTTATTGGGATGATCCTTATCTCTTTAAATACTCTTCCATCCTTCGGCTCTTTCCTCAGATGCATATCCTTATGGAACCGACTATGCTACCCGAGTTAGGGCTCAGGCGATGTTTGCTATGCATCTAGAGCCATGATGTAGAGAGATCCCTCCATACATTTTCCATTCTCCTTTCACTTTGCATCTCCGGGCTCAGCGACGTAACATTCCTAGCCAAGCCCTGATCTCCTTGGACAATTCCACACCATTCTCAGTAGGTAACTTCATTGTTAAGCACAAAGGAGCGATGGCCATTCTGAATTTAGCAAGGGCCGTATGGCCCAGGAAAGCATTATATGCAGAATAAATATCTAACACAATGAAAGGCACGAATCACACTCGCTTGTGATCGCCCGCTCCAAAAGCCACCGGTAGATCCATGCAACCCACTGGCCCAGTAGCCGTCCCGTTAAATCCCTGGATCTAAGATTTACACGGCTTTAATTACTTTCCCTCTAGAAGCATCTAGTCATAGGCCTTCTTAAACAAGATGTTAACTGAACTCCCACAGTTAACCAAAACTTTTCTCACAACGGAAAGGCCAATCATGGCCAAAATAACAGGCGAATCAATAGTTGGAACTTCCACCCTATCTGCATCTCTATTATGAAAAATGATATCATTAGCCACACCATCTAAGTTGTTTTGTCGGAGCACCGTCTTCGATGGCAAAACAATTCTCTTTTACTAAATGCTTCAGAGCACCAACATACTGCTCCATCTCATTCCAACTCTTTTTAGCTGGATGCGGTCCACCTATGATTGTATAATAACGAGGCATTTTTAAAGACACCTGGGCTCATCAATACCAGGCCCGGCTTGCCCCTACTTGTAGCTAGAAGATCCTTGCCCACCATTCTGTGAGACATGAACAAACTGCTGCAATTTCTTTTTTCTGATCGGTTCCTCAATCACATCACGCAAATGTCTGCACTCATTGGTATTATGACCATGATTTTTGTGGAACTTGTAGAATTTGCTAGACTTCCTTTGTTTCTCAGTTGACTCCCTCAAAGCCGGCTTCCTATATCGCTCTTTTCCTTGAGTTGCCAAATAACAGAATTTTTTAATGGGGTATACCTGTCGAACTTCGGGATTCTCGGCTGCTTCTTCCAATCCACTTTCTTATCTTTTTTCTGTTGGTATTCTTATTTTGTCCACCACTCTGATTCTCAACGTTGACATCAACATTTCTTAAACTCTCTTCGGATTGCTTCACAACGATATTGCTTTGTATTGCTTCAGTTGAACCCCCGCGTCATTCCTTTATAGACGTTTATGCACTTCTTCCTAGCATAAGTACTGGTTGGCTTTTCTATAAAAAGCATCCATAATTGGTGGGGGTTTCCTTTCTAACCATTCCTAGAAATCCATCTCAGGATGAATCTCCCTCATTAGTGCCATCACAACAATATCTCTTGAGCATTGCTCACTTCTATCGTTGCCGTATGGAATCTAGGCAAAAAGTCCTTTAATGATTCTCCATCTTGGTGAAAGAAGTTAGAAAGAGACATAACGTCTTTCGGACATGTAGTATGCATGCAGAACCATTTCATGTATTTTTGTGACAATTGATCAAAAGATGATATGGATCTCGGCGGTAACCTGGTGAACCACATCGTCACAACCCCTTCTAGAAAAGCAACAACATTTCACTACATTACTAGCTCTGGCCGTGTCCATGGGCCAGCAAGACTTTATCAAATGTTGCCTTGAATCAGTTTTCCCATCGTATGCCGGTATCGTTGGCATCACAAACCTTCGTGGGTATTCCTTACGCAGTATATTCTCTGTAAATGGATTTCGACTAGGGGAAGTTCCCTAATCATCGTTGGTCCGATGCTAGCTATTACTAATGAGTCTTCTAATCGTCTCAGTTAAATCGGTTTAGTTGGTTCTATCGAATGACGTTAAGTATGATCCGCTCCAAGTGTTTGGCCTGGAAAACGCTTTTGGGTTGTCATAATACTTGGGTTCTCCTGACTCTGGAAGAATTGTTCATTTAGTAGTCTAATGATTCCTTTAAGGTAGATCTATAGCACCCACCCGATCTCCAATATTCTGAGCATCCGGAACATGTCCAAAAGTCAAACCAGCGGCATCCCCTTGGGAGTTGACCACTATGACCCATAGATGATGGTTCAATACCGAACGGCCTCGACGGTTCGGTACTAAACGACCTCGACGGTTCAGTACCGAACAGCCTCGATGGTTCAGTGCTGATGCATATTCCTTGGTGTGGGTTCAGTCCAGCCTTTGTTTTAACCTTCCGGCATCTTTTCTTAGCATATTCTGCTTTCTGTACCTCTTCCTATGCTCAAACGATGAGGAACTATCTGATTCTAAATCAGAAGGCATTTTGTCCCTCCTGTTTCTCCTACGACTACTAGTTAGTTCAGTCAATAAGTCTAAGCTCTGCTTCATCTGTGCATTCAACTCATTGTGGCTTTTTTTGAGCTTATCCTCCATTAGTTTCTTTATGCGGTCCATTTCAACTCTATTGACCACATCGGCCGGGTCCTGACCATATCGGATACGTTCTGAACATCCATAGCGGTTGGTTGTGCAACCTCTCCAGCTAGTTAGGGATCAATCTCCTCAACATCATCTGTAGCATGTGAAGTGGTGGAACGATCTCTTATGGGTACCATAGTAGCAAGCATTTACGTAGATTTTCTGAAAATCTAAGTATAAGGAATTCTAAAACGAAGAAAAATTGGATCTATCTCTCGAATTTAGACAATCTAATAGTAGATGATGGATCCAGACTAGCTTGAGAATATCGTTTCTCAGTGAAACCACCAAAATGTTAGCGTCAAAAATAACACTAATACCCGTAAGATTATGTAGAGAAATAAAAATGATGAAAAGTAAATTAAAAATGAGAAATAAATAGTAGACAAACAATTTATAGTGGTTCAACAAAGTGTGCCTATGTTCACTTAACAATTCTTCTCGTTTTATTGCTGAAAGTACAACAAATGTTCTTATAGCTTATCGCCGAACAATAAGTGATTACAAGAATTGAGTACAAGTGCTAGAAAGTGAAAAAAGATCCCTCAAATAAAGCCTCTCATGGTCTATTTATAGGTGTAGGTCGATGGGAAAGTCTCAAGCACGTCCATTCCCACGTTCTCCATGATCTCCCAACAGTTGCTGAAGAAGAAGACGTCGTCAGCTCAGCATCTCTATGGGTCGGTACCTAACCATAGTTATGGGTTAATACCGACCAATAAAACTTCATCAAATAGCATTTTGGACTTTTGAAGATTGATCACCTTACCCTTGGCTCTATGGTTTCATAGTCGTTTGAGCCATTATTAGTCTGCTTTTGACTCCAATTGATGGGTCTATGGAAGGTTGAAGTTGCTGACTTGAAGAACTTGAGGAGATTGATGAAACATAGCATGCGAATGATAATTTGGAGCATGGAATGTCTTCTGGGAACTTGGTCATTATGTATTGGAAAAATGGGATCCAACCCATAAAGTATTATGGGTCAGTACCGAACCATAGATGGTTCGGTACCAAACCATGTACTTAGCAGGTTACTCTTCTACTTTATGCATTATGGTTCGGGCCTTGGTTTTCTAAACTTGGTTGGATCACTTTCCTGAGCCTTCTAACTATCCTTGTGGATTGCTCGCCTTAATAATCTTTATATGTGACTTGTCTAATCTGATTAAATATTGCCAGATCTAAAGGCCGAATAACAGTACAATAGTTTAGATACATATATGTATGTAAGAATATATCAGTTTTCATTGATGTATTATAAATGATTACTAATAGATTACACTTGCAATGAAGTGTCGAATATAAGTGGTGCATAACCGAAATAATTTATCAGCCACTTTAGATTGTGGATGCAATATGTACCATTTGGTTATTAATGAAGAAAATTGCATACTAAAATAAAACAGTACTCTTTGACTACTTCTCTAATGTCAGTAGACATATATGTAACAGTAAATTAATGGCAAAAACAAATATGTACTACATAATCAAAATGAAGCAATTTCTGAAAGATATTTCAAAAAGAAGAACTAGGAAATACTTGTAATTTCTGAGGGATTTAAGGAAGTGGAAAGACTTTGAAACGGAAGAGGCAATTTATCAGCATCCGAGACATAGTTATCGCCATAAACCCCTTATAAAGAGATGTACCTAACAAGGACATAGGAAACAAGGTTAAAGGATGAAGCAACAAGCATGGAAAGGGAGCAATTTAGGTTTTAGGTTTAGGAATTTGTAGGACCCCATAGATTGTTGGTAAGCTAAGAAAGTGTGGGGGTAGCAACACAAAAGGGTTTAGGGAGTGGTTTCGTTTAGGGATTTTAGAGAGAGATCTCATTTTTCTTAGTGGAGAATGAAGTACCGTGAAGTGAAAAAGGATTTCTATTCTGAAGGTCGGAGGATGAAAAATAAACGTAGGACCTGCCTAAGGAAAACCAAGAGGATTAGTTTGGCAAAATTATTAATTAATTTATATTTTCTTTTTAAAATACTTTTTAGTCTAACTTATCAATTAATCATTTATTATTAATTCTCTAAATAACAATATTTCTTATAGTGTTTAGTAAATTTTTTTCCAAACCTTTTGAATTTTTGAGTTTTCGCTAACTAATATAGAATTTTACAAAAACCAAATAGTATTTTGATAATTTACTAATTATAGATCATTAAATTATTAAAACTTATTAATTTTAATTTATTAATTATAAATTAATACTTATAAATCATTAGCTATACTAAGTAATTAATTTAAATTTATTACTCATTATTTATAAATTATTATTTATGAATTATAAATTATAAATCATTAATTATAATAAATTATTAACTATAATTTCTTAAATATTAAGTATATTATTAATTATGTGTTATGATTTACACCATATTACTATATAATATTACTTATAATTAATTATTAATTGTAAATTGTTATTTATAAATTAATTATTAATAACCATTAATTATAATATATTATTAATTATCAATTATGTAAGTTGTCATTTATATATCATTAATTATAAATTTTCATTTATAAATCATTATCATTATTATTATTTATTATAAATTATAAATTACTAATTATTAATTATTATAATATTTTAAATAATTGTAAACATATTCAAAAAGATTAGCGCTAATTCAACCTCTATATTGAACGTTTTCTCAAAGAGTGTTACGTGATCATTTACAACATATGAGTACAACAACTTTTAGAAAGTTGTTGTAAATTAATATTCAAAACGTTTTGCAAGCGATAATTGTTAAAGAAATTTGATAAAACTTTCAGTAAAAAAACAATTGTTAAAAACGTCAGTTTTACAACTTTTGATAGGAAAGAGTTGTTAAAAAATGTTTATTGCAACCGTCGAAACAAAATCATCGTCTGCAAAATATGGTAGTATGGTTATTTGTTTGATATCATTTTAAAAATGTTTGGGTACAAATGAGGAACGATCAATCAAATGTCAACGAGAGCAAAGTGGTATTAGAGAAAATTCATAATTCGAATATGGCCATTATTTATATAGAGCTATCAGTAATAGATTATCAACCATGGATAGACTAATGACGAGAGGAATCATTACAAATCATGTATGTGTTCTATGTGAAACTAAATTGAGAACTTGTAATCATGTTTTCTATGAATGTCAGCATACAAATGAGATATGGAAGTGGTGAGAAAACAAACTTAATCTGAAAATAGCCACGCGTCAAATATAATTAATGTTGCAGTAGATATTCAAGGCTAATTCAAAAAGAAAAATAAAACAAGAGATCTTGCACGTCTATGTTTATCAACATCGGTGTGAATCATTTGGCGTGAAAGAAATAGCAAAATATTCGGATCTACCAAAACTCAAAAAAGTAGTATTAGTTTAATTCACAAATTAATTAAAATTTTAACACTCAAATTGATTAAATCATGGCCAAATGACCAAAATTCGCAAGACATTTTGAATAATTGGGAAACATACGAGAATCATACCTAATCTAGCCATGAAACCATAAACCCGTACCAAATACCTCATTTTGATTCAAGTTAAAGCCTAAACACTAGAAGGTTTGACGTAATAAGGCATTTGGAATAACTAGTTGCTTTGGATTTACAACCGAAGCCGAGGAATAAGAAAATGAGCTCAAATTTGATGAACTGTTGATAATGTAATAGCGGTAGAAATCCTATTTTTTAGACTAGGGTTTCTGCATTGTTTTTTACTTATGTCGATGGGATAATGTATCGAGTGATATGTTGTATATTTATATAGGCGGGCAAAGGTATACTTTTTATATAGACCATATTATAATAAAGGCCAATTACCTTTCCTTAAAAAAGAACTACACAAATAATTAATGACCAATGGATAACATATACGTATAAACCTTTATTAGTGTCACGAATAATTAAACTTGAAGTAACTTAGGATTAAATGCCACCAAATATGATTATGTTTAGCAGTAATATTATATGGGACTAATTTTTTAATATAAGCCTCTGAAAAAAACTAATTCCAATAATAAGCCTCTTTTGAAACTAATTATAAAAATAGACCACCTTTTGAGATTCAGCATTTATTCATACACATTTTGTGAATTGCACAAGAAATAAATTATATCCAATTGTAATAGTGGTGTAGTTGGTAAATGTAAATGAAATAGTTAGTGGTATGCCTTAGGAAAAATTATGTATTTTTTTTTACATACTTCTGACTCCATAGTTGATCTTTTATGTAATAACAGTGGTTGTTTACTTTTATGTACTTTGTTTTATTATGATATTAATAATTAAATAATTAATTTAAAGTGTATAATGAGAAAATCCTTAAAAAATGCTATGTTATTGTAGTTGCAAATAGTTGAAATCGTGAATAATTAATCATAATATGAAATAACATTTTATTTTAAATATTCCTAGCCAAGATGTTTCTAGAAAGGATAGTGATGTATCCATTGATACCAGAGTGTGTAATGCTCTTCAAATGTTGGGTAGTGTATTACTCTTGGCTGCTAAGGGCAACAAGGGGTTACATGCTCATATTTATTGGATAACTATGGACTGAATCGTCCAAGATTTCCTGTTGGTTGATAAAAACTAAGTCAAATATGAAATCTTAGTGTGTTGAAGATACACGGTTTCTTCAACTTGAGAATAATGTGGAAGTTCAACGTGAATACTCCACTTTGATTGTAGTTAAATCATGACATGGCGATCAATAGAGTAACTATAATTAGGCCAGAGTTGAAGCGTTGGAAGTGAAGCACTATTCAACAGAGACCCCGTCTCCTCAATTGTATGAGGTTAGTACCACGATCAATTTTAGTCAACTCAAAACCAAAATCTCTAGCCAAAGTAGTATAGTTAATCATAATTTTTATTATTAAACAAAGGACCTTTTTTTTGTACTAATCGAGTTGAATGTGGACAATACTAGAGTCTTGACCAGTATCTGACTCCATACATCCTAATGTGTTATAGTATTGACGAAGAGAACACATGTAAATTATTGTCGCCATTGGTATGATTTTACTAAAAAGGTCTTTAAGCGAAGAATTTGGCCAAACTGTCACACCACTAGCTAAGGTGATGTGTGAATGTTAATATTTGAATTATTCAATATTAATTGGTGATTAAATTCACACCTCTAAGTCACATAACCACATTTGTTATTTCTTTAAAAAACCACACGATTTAATTATTTTATAAGCGTTATAATTTGATTAAATTAAATAATAATTGAGAATTATTAATTATTGATTTGATTTGATTTTTGAGCGTTGCAAATAATTATTTGAATGTGTATATGTTATCCGGCCTTTTGGCCCGGCTATATTCAGACTGACTCGACAAGTTAGACTCGACTGTCATCAAGGCCAATTGCCCAAAGCGATGATTGTAATGCCCAAAAATCAAGTGCAGACAATGACATGAAGTGATGATCAACAGAGACAAAGAGATAGACTCTCCAGTATATTCTAAGTATGGAATAATGCCTCCCCTAGGCAGGAGATAAGTGCCTATCCCTTTTCCTAGGGGATCAGTACATATTCTCAATTTTTGTCCCAAATAGGTGAGATCGATATAGAGTGACAAGGAAAGCCCCACGAGGCTATATTTCAAATCTCAAGTCATTTGGAGTTTGCATACTTAAGTTATGGGCAAAATACTTCACCTAAGAAAGAGATCGGTATAAAAGGGATTTTACAGAAGGGATCGGCATATTTCAGCCAAACAAGAACAACTCAATGGAAAACAATCAATATCTCAAAATCCATAAGTCCAATGCATATGAAATTTTGTGAGCAAGATGTGGGAACCTTAGGGAGGCTACCCTAGGGATCGCACTCCAATCAAAGGAGATTGGAGGGATCGGCCCCTATCCCTCTAGAGGGATCGTCTAAAATCAGAATGCATACAACACAACTTCACGGAAAATGCGATATCTCACAAACGGTAAGTCGGAATGGCATGAAATTTGGAGCGCAAGTAGCTAACATCATGGAGAACCCACCAGAGGATCACACCCCATTTGGATACCAAAATAAGGGTCAGAGAAGACCCTACCGTGGGCCCCAATGGGACTTAAAATTCTTATGTGGCATCATCTTGGCCTAGAGGTTCTTCTACGGAAATTTCAGCCCAATCCGTGCACGTCTTCCCCTATAAATACAGTAGACATGACATCAAAAAAGGGATCATTCTTTCTACTGCCAAGGCTCTTCCATTTTTATTCTTCATTCTTATACTAATGGATCCCAGTTGATCCAAACATTCTTGTGATCATAATCAAGGGCAAGATCAATAAAAATATGAACTTGACTTAGGCCAAGATTGCCGAACCACTATAAAAATCTATGTATTCATTTATTATTTTTGCTCTGTTTTAATTTCATTCTTCATTTAATCTGTACTAGATTCTATTGGGTGTGGATGCCCATTTTTGGCGTCAACATTTTGGTGCTTTCAGTGAGAATTGAATTCTCGGCTTGATTGGATCTCATCATCTACTTGTGCATTCCTATATTCGCGAGATAGATCCAGCTTTCTACCTACAAACTTCCTATTTTATTCAAATTTGAAGGAAATCTAAAGGAAGCTGATAGCAATGGTTAGAAGAATTAAATCAATTTCCCACAGAGTTGAAGGAAATGATGATGCTAGTGTTCTTGTTTGGAGTTGTTCATGTGTTCATGTCCATTTAGAAGGGATTGGATTCACTCATGTATGCAAGTTCTTGGGATCGGATGCTAAAGTTTTCACTCAAGTTAGCGGAGCCAAAAAATAGTTAAGTCCCCATAGGGAAAGGGACCGTACCCGATCCCTTCCCTATATAGTCAAGATTTGTCAAGTATCAGACTCCAAGTGCTACGACCGCTCCCTCTAGTTGATCCCTCATTCACGGCCCCATAGCCTATCCCTCTCATATAGCAAACAACCAATCCCTCTCCAAATCGGTTCACGACCGATCCCTCTCTCAAAGCCAAAATGACTGACCCCTATGTCATAACCGATCCCTATGTCATGACCGATCCCTATATCATGAACAAAAAATTTCGGTCCCTCCACACTCAACTACAACCAATCCCTACATAGTTGGTCCCTCCATACCTACTATCGATCCCACATTCATACACTTCCCCATGCCATAATCGATCTTATTCTTGAACCGCTCCACTTCATGAGAAAAGATCGGCAAAGTGAAAGAGGAAGAGATCGATGTGCAATTTAAAGGGATCGATCTACTAACAAAAATAAAGCATCGCTTATGAAATAAAATAAATATGGATCGGGTACGATCCGTGCCGCAGTGCATTGCCCTCGCATTCTGGATTCAGTACTCAGCTTAAAGACGGTGCATTATATCCACTTCCTTTACGTCTTGTGACTGACCGGGGCATAGGGGATCAAGTGGTAGCTGCTGAATTGCACCCAAGGAATGGACAAGGAACTGCTACTCAAACGGTACTCCCGAAGGCTAGAGAACCAAGGTGATATGGCGCAAACAGGGATCGGTTACTAGATCAGGCTTCTAGGGTAGATTACGACTACTCTTTGCTGACCAACTTCCGAACGCCTGATTTGATAGCTATGGTACGACGGCTTGTGTGACGACCGACCTACGCTGCTTATTATGCCATCTCAAAGTATAACCATCCATTATCAAAGTCGTCACTTACCATTATGGAACCTCCATCATCGAGTCACGAGTGGTAGTTGTAAAAAACCATCAAAGATCATTGAAACGTTTGTCGAGAAACTCTCTTCAAGGCTGACCCGAAGTCGGACCTGAAGTAATCACCCATTCGACTTGAAGCAAACACAGGAAATTCTGGCCTAAGGTCAAACTCGGGTAAAATCAACATTTTTTCGAAGCAAGCACCAATATGACTCTAAGCACCGTTCATCACTAACCCAACACTTCGAATTCAGCGACATCAAGCGAACCAGGGACTGACTCCAAGCAAATAGTAAATTTTCTCGGGTCGGACTCCAAGTAAATTATCACGAATTCGTCAATACCTATCCATCTTTTTTCAATCATAACTCGGGCACACGAACTCTAAATGACTTGAAATTCAGTGTGCAACCTCAAGAGGCCTTCCTTACTACCTTATATGGACCGTACACCGGTTGGGTAAAAGTTTGGGGATCGTTACCGATCAACGACCCCAGCCAAACCGATTCGCCATTCAATCAACATTCTCAACCACTCAAATGTTGGACAACCATACTTACATCATTCACAAACATTACAAGTAGCCGTAACTTGAAAACGAACCGGACTGACGATGATTAGAGCATCTCCCCCAATCAAAACCTTTTCATCGAAGCCGTTCAATGTGCAGAATATCCAAGGAGATTCAATGTGTCGACCATCCCAGTGTATTCTATGAATATAGACCCCCGACAACATCTCGTGAAGCACGAGTGACACATGGATCCCGCCAGAGCGACAAATGCCATCGAATGCGGATGTTTTCCCATATTCCTCGAAGGAATAATGATTGTGTCGTGTGCACTGTTACCACCCAGGTCCATCTCCTCATCCGATCAACCGGATCAGAAGTTTATCGAGCAATTTAGGATTCATGCGACTCACCCTAAGGATGTGATGTAATTATCCAATTTATTCCAATCGTCAAGCGAGCAGCTCAAAGACTTCCTATAGAGATTCAACGTCGTCATCACTAAAGTGTGCAATCCCAGTGAGAATATCATACCGATGGCATTGATAAGGGGAATCGACCCCAAGACAGACTTTGGGGACTGGTAAGCTAGAGCGCCTCCTACGACCTTGGACCATTTCTATTACAAAGCGAACTAGAACCTAAGCAAGGAGTAGGTGTAGCAGACTAGGGAAAAGGGCAATGCAGGTCCGTTGGCCAAAGGGTAAAGCGAGTCCAGCAACGATGATGCCCTAGAGGAGGACTCTGATTCTAGGAGATGACCCAGAATCCCAAAATTTAACTCATATACTCCTTTGAACGATTTAGTCGAAAACATCTACTTAGAGGAGGACTCATAACACCGAAGATTGCAGACACCTTTGAGATGTGTTTGGAAAGTTGATCTGGAAAGGAAAGTTTCAATAATATGTGCAAGCCCCGTAGAATGGCGGGCAGGGAACATCCGATTAATAAAGAACTCTGAGTATCAATTAGACCACCTACGGTCGACTTCCAGCTGAGAAGGGCTGGGGCGAAGTGGAATAGCAAGCAGACGACTCCGCTTCATTTATCATTAAGATTTATTTCAATTTCAATTATGTTGTGGACTTCGACCAACTTGAACTAAACTACTTCCAAACAATGCAGGTGACCAAGTACTTAGAGTTGGGCACCAACCAACCTCTACGGACCATGATTGGACCTTTGAAGGATCATCAAGATGAGTGTGATTAACAGCTCATCAGTTACCATATGCCCCTAACTTAGGGGAAAGAACTTGAAACGGAAAGTGGGTGTGACTCGACCATCCACTTCTTATTTTGTGCTTCAATCCTGATCAGAACATCAGTGCCTTGCTCAGAGCTCGGCAAGGACAAACTCCAATGTAATGTGAACACGACTGTCCGTCCACTCATCAACCTCCACACTTGACTTGGAGACCAAAGAAAGACTTGGAGCGGATGTGACCTAATCATCCACTCCCCGGCCCATACTTAAAGTTCGCCAAAATACATATTCCTCTCCCAAATCTCAGCGATGCCGGGATCCAACTAAAGTGGACATTATTTAATCGTTTACACATCGACTCCTGCCCTGGACACTGGGGGAAGTTCGAAAGCTCAACTTAAAGTAAGCGTGACTGACTGCCTACTCATCAACCACCGCCCAAATGGAGAAGTACTTAGAACTCTAAATGGATATTTTAAGGTGAATGGAAAGTATAAAAGTGATTTTTGGGTTTATAGTATCGATATTTGTGCAACATTTGTTTTAACCCATTTAACTATACTTTTGAAAAGTGATTGGATCTTTAAAACAAAATTTTAAAGATAACTTAATGGAAAGTGTTTTGGGGTTTGTCGTAAACAATGTTCTAGTAACATTTGTTTTTAAACCTACGAATAATATTTTAAAGTGTTAAAATATTGTTAAATGAGTTTTCAAAATACTTAGATCTTTAATAATGGAATTTTAAAGAGAATAACAAGTATGAATTAGTTTGTGGTTTGTTGTGGCAATGTGTTAGTAACATTCGCCTTTAACCCGGTTTGATTATACTTATGAATGTAAATTGATCTTTAAAAAGAATGTTGTAAAGATAATTATAAGTGAAATGGTTTTGGGTTTGTAGTAATGTTTGAGTAACATTTGTCTTAAGCCCTTTGAAATTGATTTGTGAATATACCTATACGGTTGAGATAAGTATACGAATACTTTTGAGAAGTATTGAAATGTGCTAAAATGAATAGTGATGTTTTAGTTAAATACTGGAGTTTAATTAACAAATGGAGTTTCATTTATAAAAGAGTTTATTGAGTAAAAATGGGTTTTACTAATAAAGAGGATTTTAATTAATAAAAGAAGATTAATTAAAAATAGGATTAGAAGTCGTTTATATGACTTGATCGTGCTTGTTTGTTTCGATCGTGCTTTTCGTGTTGCTTGCTTATGGACAATATATGGGAACTAGTTTCCCATATGTGATTATTCTCATTGTTATTTTTTGTTTGATAATTAAATAACCGACTACTAAATCTTGTCCAAATATAATTTGGAAATATCTAGAAGAAACACCGGTATTTTATGGTATATTTATCTTCGGTGATACTATACTATACATATAAACTTATTTTGCTCTTCTAGGAAAAATGATAAGGGAATCCGTCCGCTTAAACGGATAGGAGGTGATCTCCGATCTTATGTATTGTTTGTTTATTTCCCATAGAACCGGGGTTAAGGTTCTCGGGAAATTGATCGATTGATTTTGGAGCACCTGGTAAGCGAGGGAGTGTACTTATATGAGATGACTCGAAACCATAGCCACTTTAAAACCATATATGTGTTCTATGCTTTGGAAGAGGTTCGTGATTGGTTTGTGATTGCTTCGTGATGTTGGAAGCTATGTGGAGATTCAGATCTGTTCGAGATGCTCAAACACATGTTGTGGTTCATGATCTATTCAGGATGTGGGAATCCATATTTGATTCCGAGACCTGTTGAGGTTTGAGAATCCATGTGTGATTCCAAGACCTGTTGAGGTATAAGAATCCATGTGTGATTGCGAGGTTTGTTAAGTGATCCATGTGTGATTTCAAGATTTATTGAGATATGAGAATCCATGTGTGGTTCCGAGATCTGTTTGAGTTGGAGCTCGTATGGAAGATCTATTCGGGTGGTGACTCGTGGGTTGGAATGCCGGGTGTAGCCTCATCAGTGGGTATGACTAAAACCGAAGATAGGAGATATAGCAGTAGAGTTGACAAACCTATACAATGCCTGCGACTCAATTTCTAGAGATACTTATTGAGACAGGCATGCAAGAGCGATACATTAGGTCTTATCAAGACCAGCTATGGTTTTTCTATGGTACATTCACTAGAGATGTTTGACTCCTTGGAAGGAAATCCCTTATCCTTGTGCAATAACCCAGATTCATCTTCGCCGAATAGATCTATGCGGAAATCCTACACATTTAGTGAACGTGCCTTAGTGGTTGTGATTGTATACATATTATTGTTGTGATGTACACTCACTTGCATTGCAGCTATGTGATTATTATATTTCACACCTTAGACATTGTTATATTATTACTGGTTTTTATAAATAGAAATGGTTTGGTTATCGTATGTTAAAAACCTATCCATGTTTATTGGCGGTGTGGTCTTACGAGATACCCTTAATTTGAAGGGTTTAAAGATATAATAAATGTATATGATTGAGTTTCTCATACTGGTTTACCAGACTGATCGGGGGGTGATATTTTTAATGCTTAGGTCAGCTCGATAATATTTCTAGATTTGGCTATGTGTCTTTGGAGCTCTTAGAGAGGATCTAGTTGATTTCTTACCGTACTTTATTTCCACTGCTAGCATTTGTGAGGACAGGTTGTTATAATTGTCCAGGCTGATGATAGGTTAGTTTTCTCTGATTGATGTATGTATATCAAAGTTTCCTCTTTGGTAAAGACCTTTTGAGATATTATATATTATCATTCCGCATGTGTAATTCTGATATTATGTTCTCTTCTTTTTTGTTCTATTTCATTTTCTTTTTATTTTACTCTAACAATTCGTCTTTTCGACACTTGGGTGCTCGATACGTAAATACTGTGGATGTATTATTGTCGACATTCGGGGGTCGAAAAGGCGAATCGTTGCCTATGGTATCAGAGCTGAATGTTCAGCGAGAACCTAAGTTTTGGTGGATACAACTCATTGAGAGATAGAGTAATGGAATGCCTTATTATGAGTTGAGTGTATATATACGAAAGTGCGCATATGTTATTGTTATAGAAATGTTTTGTATTGTGTCGATTTATTTGTTAAGTGGTTTATGGATTCTGATCAAAGCGAGTTGCTATCTTATTGATAGGGGTCTCTAAGCACTTAGACAAGGCAAACCGACACAATATTATTTTGAAATTGGTAAATGAAATAATTGTACCTAGGAGTATATTTTATATATATAAAAGAATAACTTTCAAAGAATTGATATAGTTATATATGATGTGTTTGTTTGTTAGAAAATGGTAATATTCTATTATTACCAGTTGTTTGATTTGTTGTGGTCGAACAGTTTATGACCAGTTTTACCTTATCACTGCATGGGTTGGGTTGATAATAAATTGTGGGGACGTTGAAATGAATACCTTATGAATTAAGTCTCACAGTTTTACGATAACGCGTTCGGCGATAATGTTGGATTAAAAAATTGATTTTAACAAAAGTTTTTTATTATAATCTAAACAAGGTAAACACTTCAATGGTAGTTTTATATAGAAAGTGGCTTATATAAATATGGTTTATGAATATAGTTTATAAATATGAAAAAGGATTTAAACTAAGAATTTTAGAACCTAAATCCCGACGTTTTAGAAATTGGTTTTCTAAGATTTTGAAAAATAGTACTTTACTATTGGAAAGTAAATATTTGGGAATTGTTTTATGGACTTGATGTCATGGTACTTAGTAATGTTTACGAAGTATTTGATACTATTTGGAAATGATTTTGGTTAAGTCCGAAAGGCATGGTTTGGATGTACTAAACTCACTTTTGTCGCTGGAAAATTATTCTGATGACTACAGCATCATCGCCGTTTATTTTCGGGTTTCAAAGTAGGGGATGCTACTATAGTAGCTATGCAACAAAGTGTTTTGGTAAAACAAATTTTGATTTAAATGCTGGAAGTATGATTGGGTATGCAAAAGTTATAAGTATACATATTTCAAAATGATTTGAAATGAAATCGAGTGTTTAATTTTTAAGTTTTGTACTAAGATACTTTATGGACTCACATATCCTATGCATTAGTGTAACTATAGTTGTGCATGTTGTTTGATCTATTGATCAGTAGTTTTCGTTTATTGAAATGGAATGGAATTTTCGACAATTTTGGACAGTCGAAACTTTGAAATTTGTTATAGAAAATTGAAGCTAAGTTTTTTGTGAAAATATAAAGATGAGTTTATATAACACTTGAACTTAGAAGATAGTAGAATTTAAACAAGTTTTAAATTGATTGAATATCCATGTTAAGTAAAATGAATTGTATATTTTTGTATATACTCTAAGGATGTAGTTGAGTATTATACGAGTATGAACTTAGGTTATATAATGTTTAATAACTTGAAGTAAAATTTATGAAATGATTCATAAGTGGTTTTAGTATTAAATGAGAAATACAAAGTGAAACTGAATGTGAATTGAAATGAAAATCAATTGATGTAGTTAAGAAACCAAGTAAATAGAGTATGTGAGTTGTACGTAGATTATTTTATTCGCGTGGCGGTTCTTGGTCTAGGATTTGAGTACATGGATTTCGAGGTGATTCACATCGGCCCGAGTTAGGATTTTTCACTATATTCTTGATGACGAACACTAGATACAAATTTTGATGTGATCTTGAAGTTTTCTATCATAGTATATGGCTATGTAAGGAGAATAGAGGTTTCTAATCAAGGAACCAGATCGAAGTCCGCACTAGAGAGGTCAAGCGAGATATACTAGTTTAAAAGTGAAATTTATGTGATCGAGCTAGCGATCAGATTTGATATTGCAAACGGATTATATATGTATATCGTACGGGCTTTGGTATATTTATATGCTATGTTTGTTGGTTTGTGGAGAGTTTGGAGGATGACTCTTCGAATTGCTTGTGGTAGCATGAGTGCTTGACTAAGTAACACCTAAGGCTATTGAGTGTAAGGTACACTAAGTACACGATTTGTCATCCTTATGCAATGAGAAGGTTTTTGAAACTGTGTAGTCGTGCATACTCGAAATGCGTGGCGTTAAAATTAAAAGAATAAAAAACAATATAAATTTTCTATAAATACACCTCAAAATCTAAAACCTATATAACTTTCCCTCTTTCTCCTCTTTTCAATTTTCAATCGCCGCCAACATCAAATCTCTTCATCCAATTAAATCATAAGCTATAATTAAAGAAATTCGACAAGAGCAGATTCAATAGCTTTGTATGGTCGAGAGCTTTCTTCTGGCATGTGTCGTTTTATGAACGATTAAGCTTGGTCTCACATAATTTCAGCAGTAGTAGACTAGGGTTACCGTAGGTTCGTGAGTTAGGTAGAGTTAAGCGAAGTATTTGTTGTCATCTCATTTCTCTTGAGGAGCTGCATCATTTAGCATCGACGGTAGGTGGTCCGTTCATCCAAGGGAGGGGCAACATTTTAATGTATGAAGAGGAGATTCGTTTGCATTTTTATAGGGTGAGCAAAAGGTGAAATCGATGGTTCCTTTGAGCTCGTGGTAGAGAGAGAAGATCATTGGCGGTGGTTTGGAGTGTTCTAGGTGGACGAGGCAATTCGCAACATTAGGGTTGCACGTGGAGGGGTAGTGGTTGCGATTAGCAAGGGGTGGTCGAGTTGGTCGAGTTGGTCTTGGATGGATTCGCGTAAAGCTCATTCAAAGAGATGTTCGTAGGCCTGATCGGTTTGCCGTTTCATCGAGCCAGGCAGTGTGGATGTATTGGAAAGTGCACGACCGTGCACTGATATGGAGTGTACAGGGGAGTTCTATTAGAGAATGAAGGAGATAATGAGGAAGTGGTTTAGAAGGTAATTCAATTAGCAAGTTAATTAATTTATTAAGTTTTCAAATCTAAAAACTTATATAATCCTATCTTGTTCATACAAAGTTCAATTGAGGCATCGTTTTTTGCGTTGGACTCATATCGATGATATCTACACATTGGGGTTGGATTCGTTGAGTTTGGAGCTTATGGGAATTTTAGTCAAAATTAAATGACGTTCGATTTTGGACTATTCAAAAACGTGAAAGCGTTAGCTGGAACTTGGGTGAGTTTTACTCACCAGTTGATTGTACAATTATTGTATATATAATTGTTGTTGTGTTAAAAGTGTACAATTGTATAATGGACCGCAAGTTATTACTTTTAGACCCAGGCTTGTTTTATAAAACAGGGGAAAACATTAAATTGTAGTGTAATCCCCATTTTGATTATGTAAACATGTTTCATGGCCCAGACACACTATTTACATATTTGATATTGCTTTGTGAAAAGTGAAAGTGCATTATATATGTTTGGAACGATATAGTCATTATAAACGTGCTTAGTAATCCCTAATATTTGACCTACGTTAATTGGATAAAATGTGATATATTGCGGAAATATATATGCGTATATATATTGGGTTGTCCTACACACGTTTTGGTGTATTTGACATAAATGGAATTGGTTTGGACATTTGTGGAATTTGAAAATGGAAGTTACAAATGTTAAAAGCGAAAATGTCGCGATGGTTGCACTTTTAAATCGATGTGATTTATGATTTTAAAGTTAACTTTGGAAGACATCCTAGGGCTTCTTCGTATTGATTAATAAGTATTGTTAGCGTACTTATTATGGGAAAATAACAAGATTTAAATATATTTCTGAAAATCATTTATGGATTTTTAAATTGATCGTTTTAAACTAAACAGGTTTTAAGATGATGTTTTAAATAAATGGTTTAAATATAGTATAAGTATTTTAAAAGTATATTTTTAGTATAAATATGGTTTTAGAAATTGTTAAAGGTTTGATTTAAGAAATAAAATGATTTTATATTATAATATTTTACAAATGGTTTATAGTATTTTATTAAATAGCTTTGTTTTATAAATAAATTAGTATATGTAAATATCTATATTTTGAAAAGTATTTTAGTATATCTAGAGGTTTTAAAAAGGAATTTTAATATTTTATAAAAGGATATAAAGGAGTTTTGGGATTATAACACTTATGTTATAATGGATTGTTTTGTGAAATTGATTAAAAAGGTATATAACCTTGTTTAATAAAATGGAGAAGTACTTAGAATTTTAAATGGATATTTTATGGTGAATGGGAAGTATAAAAGTGGTTTTTGGTTTTATAGTATCAACTAGTGTGTAGCCCGTGTTACGCACACGGGCATTTGCTGAGATAATCAGTGAAGGAGGCTTATTGTGTGATGTTGTAACACTTATAAGTGTTACGAATAATTTCAACTGTTTAGATATCACTACACCAAAATAGACAATTCCTAACACTTATAAGTGTTACGAATAATTTCAGTAACACTATTCTAGTGTTATCGATGGCATGTGAGCAATTCAACAATCAAATTTGTCATAGTTATAAGTATTATTAACACACTTATTTAAACGATTATAAGCGTTGCCACAGGAATATTCCGTAACACTTATAAGTGTAATGACCCGTAAATTTCAACTGTTTTAATAACGTAATTAGTTGTAATTTTGTGAAATTTTAAACGATAAAATTTCAAAATATAAATTTATATTTGGAATGCGTCCAATTAAACATAACAACTGGTAAATTTTCGTCCGAAAATATGAAAGTTTATTTCGCGCGTAAATTCACTTCAATTTAATCAGTTAAAAAGTAATGAAAATAAAATGTTTCATAAACCTAAATATTTTACATGGAAAAATTCTAAACCATCTTCTGAGCAAGATGTTAGTTTGTCGTTTTTCAAAATTCGGACATCTTTGGCTCCGTCGATCTTATTTTTCAGCGTTTTTCTTGCATTTTCTGCTGGTAGAAAATTCAAATTTTTATAATTCGATAGTACCACTAATATCTATATACCATTTTGATCATCTCGTTGTGCCGATCTCAACAGTACATTCACTTCTGTTTTTCGAACCCTGGTTCGCCGCGAAATCGGTAAACAGTTAGCCGTTGCGGTTCGCTATTTGAGTCTTTGGTTCCTCTTTGTCCATTCATATACCTACTGTGTAATTCAGCTTTTAGACTTTTGCTATTTCCAAAATTTTCCATGACTTTTGTTATTCTCAAGGCTATATTCAATAATGTTGCCGGTTCATTTTCATTCACGTTCCTTCCTATTTCCTGCTTTCCCGAGATAGTATACGTTAATATGAAATGTTTGCCTAGCCTACTTGCTATTCTTTTCCATTTTGCCTACTGCTCCTTTTCCCAAACCATGATTCTTTCATCTCATGGCCACAAATCTTCAATCACCGAAAACCGCCAAATCCATGCGCGTCTTCCCTTCCACCCACGCCATTCACCACCACACAGCTCTCGGCCTAACCCCTTAACCTCGGCCGCGTCGCTTTCTCACCCAGCACCACCCTGGCATGCCCCCTGCCTTCCTCTGCCTTTCCTCCCTCCTCCCAGACCGCATCCACATCACCGAGCCCTGACCTCGCCACATCATCTCACGTCAATAGCCATGCGTCCCTCTCCACAAGTTGGGCCTTTCCACCCTTCAACCATCGACCCAACTCACTGATTCCGAGAAGCCTCACAGCTGAACCGCCTATCTCCTCCCCATGGCCGCACTCTCCCCAGACCCGAGCATTCCACAACTGACAGCCTGTCCCGATCCAATTCATCCCTACCTCCTGACAACACCCCGAGCGCATCTCCACCATAGCCACCATCTTCCCCTCACGTCAGATCTCCTCCGCCCAGTCTCGGCCGAGAACCACCTTCCCTTGACAGCTAACCGAACTCCATTGTTTTACCACATCAACTCAGTTGCCCAACCGAGCGCAGCCTATATAGTAAGTATTTATATATTTATAAACTTATATTTTGTATATATACTCTTATTTTCAAAATATGGTAGAGGTAAATATATTTAGTGTGTTTATATTGATATATAAGTAAGAGATTATATCAGTTTCGATCAGTTATATGTATTGATTTCATAGTATATAAAGCTATAAGAGTATATATCACAGTTCGCTTATATTATTTATAAGTTAAAATATTATGTCTGCATCTATATATTTCGTTATATATGGTCTGCACATATTTAAGTAGGTTGTATATTATATGTGTTATAGGTTCTAGGTATGTGTTTCTTTTACAAGCTTAAAGTATTAAATTCATGTATGGGTTTTAAGAATAACGTAATATATATATTATTATTTTGATTCTAATTACATATTGTTTTGCGAGACAATGATTTTAAATAAATTATACATAAGGATTTTTTTTATAAGTGATTTAAATTAAGTATTGATTTGAAATTTTTTTTATATGTTTTATAATTGTTTTCAGAAAAATATATATAACATAAACTTTGCTTCATCGACCTCTAATCTATCTTGACTCACTTTCTCAATATCGAAATTTGTCGCAGCAAACTCCTAACTTGTCGCTGTTCCGTTCACTGATCTGTATGCTTTTCTGTGCCTATTGCTTCCATTTTTGTTCATCTCTCTGGCCTTGAAAGGTGAGCACTCACTCACGATTAACGTTCTTTTATTTATTAAATTTGATTTCAATTGAAACGGCAATTGAAATATGCTGCTGTTAGATATTTACACTGTTATTACCTGTATCAGTTCACCTGTGACATCTGTAACGACCCGACTTTCCAAACCCGGAAAATCGAACCATTTTAGTTAAGAAGAAGAGGTAGAAGAAGAAAAATAGAAAACAAAATCAGAATCTAACTATCGCAGCGGAATAAAATATAATATATATTAACAGATCTTTACACAAATCAAAAACTATATCTGTTTATACAATACATCATCAGAGTACATCATCAGAGTACATCAACATCCATAACATACAACTGAATACACAGCGGAAAAATAATAGCAAGTACGGAAGTACGTATCGTCATCCAGCTCGTCTCCTGAGCTCCACAGCATCATATCCTAAACCTGTTTATCTCGGTCTGACCCGAGCATTATATAAAACAACACCCGAGTCAGTCTGGAATACCAGCGTGAGAAAATCACACTCAATTTGATTATTAAAGTTTCAAAATCCTTTGAAAAACAAAAGCATCTCGTAAGACCACGCCACCAATAAACATGTCGGGTTTTTACCTTACGATAGCTAAAACACTTTTTATAAAATCCTCTGATATTATAATAGTGTCTATTTACAAATACTTATTCAAATAGCCGAAATTGTTACATGATTAAATTCCAGCATACTAGGTATACAAACAAATACCGTACAAGGCACGTAGGGAGAATGAATTTCCAACGAATGACTAGGCACTGGGGTACCACCTGTCACAGTACGTGGCCTAGATCACAGTACCGAGGAGTACGCCCGCTCCCCTGCAACACAAGGCCGGAATCATCCCTTACTGGATAATTCCAAATAAAATCACCCCACGGTTGGGATCAGCAACCGCACCACTAAGCCGAAATAAAAAGGGACATCTAGACAGGGATGACCTTACTCTCAAGTGGGTGCTACCCACGAAGCCTTGCTGCATAACCCCTGATTTTCAGTCATTCCCGGTTGATGAGGCTCGAGGCTAAACGATACCTTTATAGCACATATCCCTTAGAATGCCCATCGTCCACCTGACGATGTCACGAAAGCATTCGTCCATACAAGTCCGTCCCGGGTCCGAACGGAACCGAAGGCACTATTCCTACTACATCCATTTTGGAAATATCCTCAGGATTAGTAGCGACTAGCCCTTGCACTTCACTGCTCCATCTTCGACTCCGAACACGTTACACGAAACGTACGAACCGAATCGAAGTGGTATTCGAGTCTCCAGACCTAGAATCCCGGTATACGGAAACTCGATCTCGGTCTCTTCGAAACGATCAACGCATTGGCCAATATTGATAGTCGGTTATTTAACTATCAATTAACATCCATAAGCAACCATCACAAAATAAATAATTTTCCACATTATTTATTTGCCCAAATATCTTTCCAAGATATATTTCCAAATTTTCAAAGCTCATTTGAAACAGTTTCCGCTTACGGAATACATTTCCCAAACATTTATTTTCACTGAATCACCAAGTACAAAATACTTTAGATTTTAAAATAATTTAAAAACACTTTATTATCAATATACTTTATAACATCGAAGTTTAAAACTACTTTTAATACTTTACTAAAATATATACTTAAGGAATATTTAAAATGAAACCACTTTATAAATATAAACTAACTTTCTCTTTTTAAAACATAATACCAAATCACTTTTATATAATTACTACAATAATAGATTTTTGAAAATACTTACTTTGGAAATTAACCTTTAGAAATAATCAATTTTCTAAAATATGCTTTTTAAAACATATTAAAACTTTTAACTTATATTTAACATTGCTTTGAAAAACGTACTTGGCTATCCAGAGAAATACACTTCTCTTCACATCCTTTAAAAATAAATCAACACTTATTTTTAAACCAATTCATATCCCTTTATAAATTCCCACCTTGAATTTATATTTCCAAATATCCCCTGATATTTTATTTTACTTTATAAACCCAGTTTATAAATTCCAAAATCTCACTTCTCTTTTAAATTCCAATTTTAAACAACCAAATCAATTTCCCATTGATTTTCCCATTTACTTTACTTCGAAATAAATTTCTTATTTACTTCATTTATTTCAAATTACATTTACTCTCAGATTTTATTTCTTAATTTTGAGTTAAACCCTTTTAACTTAAAATATCAATTTAAAACTTCCAAAATTCCTTCTTTATCCCTTTTATTAAATTTAATCCTTACATTCAAAAATAATTTCTTTATTCTCTCCAATAATATCACTTTAGTTTAACATTCATTATCCTCATGTTAATTCAAAATCCCCTTTAATCATATTTGTTCGAATTTAGAAATTTCTTTATTTCTTTTACAATTCATTATTTAAGTTATTCAAATTCATTAGAATTATTTGACTTAAAAATTTACTCTTTTATTCTTTTCAAAATTTCTATTCTAGAGATTTTGATAACTCAGCATTATCCAAATCGGTCCAACCAAACCATAACATTCCATTATCCATATAATTCATCACAGGATATCAAAAATCATATCACAGAATATTTAACAAAATTAAATATTTTGAGGAATCCAGTTGGATCCCTCCAACCTGTTTCCCTGCATCCACAGATGTTAGCACAATACCGATTTCACTTCAAAGTGGAATATCGCGGTATATGGGTTTTATAAAATATCATCCGCTATTATGCGGCGCATAGGGTCTCATCCGCTATATAATGCGGGAATATCAACTCCAATATATACATATGCCAATATATATATATTGGTATATACTACTATATATATAATATAGCATATCAAATCAATTCAACCATTCAATCAATTATTTAAATTTAACTATTTAAATTTAAATTCAACTGAGTGAGATTAACTCACCTTTGACTTTAAATTTGCAATCCATCCAGACCAGTTTGATTTTCCAAGATTTTAGACCTTGTAAAATATTCATATAGTTTATTAATATTCGAACAAATCGAACAAATTACCATCTGTTAATTTACTTAACTAATAATTTAATTTAAACTAATTATTTTCCCTTATTTTCCTAAAAAAAACCTTTAGCAACTTAAAATAATTAAACAAGTAAATTAAACAAATTTCCACTAAATCCATATTTTCAAAATAAACTAGTAAGTCTAAAAGTGCGTATATATATGTCTATATTTATTTTGAAACTACATATATAGTTGTAGAAATAATTTATAGATCTCAAAAATCCTATTTTATATAAACTTCCGACATTCTAAAAATTCTTATATATATATATATTTCTTTTCTTTTTATTAAACAATTTGTTTTCTGTTCCCATATATATATAAAGTATCCGCATGTATATTCCTCCCTTACCAAATCTATGTGTATATATATATATATATATATATATCTGTAGTTGAACATAGATAGTAATTAGCCTTTACCCTGAATATATTTTGAATGATAAAAATCAGAGTTCATCATCTAAGTATAGATTTCAAAATATATTTTTCAAACTGAAATCAGATTTAGTAAAAACTAAAACTTAGGCTAAAAGTTACCAGAAGAACAACCACGGCCTACCCCCGGATCGCGACCTCCTCCTTGCTCGCTGCCTACCAGCTCGAAGCGCCACTTCTGACCAAAATACTGTAGAGTCTCGTTGCCATCGCCCTACACGTTTCCCAAACCCTGACATTGGCAGACCATTTGAATGCGACACTTCCTCCAAATCGCGAGCACGAAAACCCCCAAAAGCCGTCACTGCCACGAAACCCACACCGCCATCTCGAGCTCGGTCGCCAACCAATTCGAGCGCGCTTCGAGGATACCAGACCATCGTCATTTCATCGCGAGCTGATGCGACTACCTTCTTGCTTGGTTACAATCGAAATTCACTTCGATTTTGAAAGAGGAACTAGATTAGGTTTTCGAATTCGTTGCTAATGAAAATGGAACTGGAAGGAGTTTGATTTGAAGAATATGAGGAGGAAGGCACGCGATTTGATCGGCATGGAAATGAGAGGGACGCGACCTTGATTCCCATTTTTTTTTCTTTTGATACGAATGAATTTTCATTTCAGTTAGAACGGAAGGCTTCAAGAGGAAGAAATGGGGGACGAGATATTTAAAACTAAATGAGGTATGCTCTGCACGATTTCCTTTCGTGATTATAGGCGTGATTCAAGGGAGATAATGCTGACATTTGACTTAATTTAAAATCTAAATTTGAATTGAATTCGATTTAAGTTCAACGCGTTTATGTGTCGTATGCTCGCATAACAACTCCGAAAAATATGAAATTTGAAATCCGATAATAATTCAATATTACGGATCCAATGGAACTGGTTTCATCGAATTCCGAGACTGTGCCTCGGAAGGCTATTTTTAAATATCGATTCAAACGATATAATTTCAAAACTGAACAAAACAGTTTGAAATTACATTCTGAAGCTTCTATTATCTTCAGTATTATCATTACGAATTTTACGAGCTTTCAAAATATTTTTAATTAGCTTAGAATACCAAATTTACTATTTTATCCAACTTCAAATAATTTAATTTAATAATTAAATCACCCAATAAACAACGATATTTGAAATTTAAGTTAATAATTAACTCTGAATATTTAAAATTAATTAAATATTCTACTTTCAAATATTCGAAAATTCCGGGTCGTCACATTCCTCCCCCCTTAAAAGAATTTCGTCCCCGAAATTACTAGTTAGGAAGAATGATTCAATCCCCGTTAACTATTTCCCAAATTCAAACAGTTTTAACAATACCCAAACAATCTTTTATTAATGATACACTAATCATCCTTTAACTTTCCAAACTTATTCATAAGTTCAACCCATACCACCTACTTATGCATTCAAATTTAAATTTGAATTTAAATTTTGAATTATCAAAATTTCTCAAAATTTTTCTAACTTCCTAAATTTCCGAAAATTTTTGCCAGCGTCTCCTTTGCGCGGCTAGCTCGGTACTACTACAAAATGGCTCTACGGCCTCCCAATCTCAAAAAGAAAACAAAAGGCCAAGTGGCTGGATCAAAAACCCAATCAAATTTCATATAGAAATTCAAATACATACCTTTTTGTCGGGCCATTAAATTTTATCTTCTAAAATAAAAAATCCCAATTATCCATTGCTTTTATACACCTGTATATCCTACTAAGCAATGACATTCACTCACAATTCCAAAGTCATTTTATACTTTCCTTTCCAAATTTTCAACATTTGTTTTACTTAAGCCCGTACGATGCACATATATCATCCGTACGCAATATCACCTTTGATCGCTCACTCGATCACACAATTTCACTTACGAACTAGTATCGTCCACCCGACTTCCTAGTGCGGACTCAGATTTGGTTTCTTGATCAGAAACCGTCATTCTCCTTGCATAGTCATAACTATGATAGAGAATATCCAGAATCAATCAACAATCCATATCCAGGTTCGCCGTCGAAAATCGAGTGAAAAATTCCAACTCGGATCGATATATCTATCTTGAAATTCTGTGTTCGACACCAGGACCAAATAGCTATGCGAATAAAATAATATACGTACATCTTACGTATAAATTCCAATTGATTATCAGATATATCAATTCTCTTTTATTCACTTTCCTTTTTGATTGTTATCCCCTTATTCACAACTATCCCATTTCACAACTTCAGTTTTAGTCTTCATTCAACTATTCACTTAGTGTATATTTTTTCCCAAAATTACTAAGTATATTTCCAATGCAAATTTTCTTAAGAATTTCATTCTTCAATTCTTAAGTTCAATATAAATTTTTCTTATATTTATTTACTACTTCACCACTGAAGTGTATATATTCAAATTGAACTCCCATTTCATATGAATTCCAACTTACTTCAATTTACTACTTCATTTCCAATTTAAATACTTATTCCACATTTCATTCAGATTTTCATTTCTAAAAATTTTCTTAAATTCAATTCATCTCCAACTTCTGAATATTGAATTTTATTTAGCTCGAAAACAATCTAAGTTAATTCATTCAATAACTATTTCCCCAACTTATTTAAACCACTCCTCTGTTGAGTTCAGTTTCCATTCAACATTTACTTAAGTCAATAACTTAAGTTTATTTTCCATTTAACCAACCCTTTAAAGTTTTATTTCCATCTTTCATTTGATTCTTATTTAATCAAATTCCATCCATTTATTTATTATAATTGGTTCATTCACTCAATCATTATGAATTTTATTTTCCATACTCAATTCATCTGGAATTATTTTATTAATAACCAGGCCATTTCCAATTTATTTTCACTTATTTGGATTTCATTCGCAATCCAAACCATCACTATGTTAATCCAATTTCATTAACTCACAATTCAATTTCATTAACTAATTTATTATCAAATTAGTTCCTCCGCTGGTTAAAATTAAATACTTGCTTTTAATTCCAAATATCACTTCACTTAATTATCTTAAGTTCAATTTATTTTATAATTCAAGTTTGGATTTACTTAAAAATCAAGATTGCTCATCTTAGTCATTTCCATTTGATAATTACAATTTCAAATTATAACTCTTAATGGTTCAAAGAAATGAATTCCCATTTATGACTTACAATTTCATTTCTATTCATAAGTTTTACTTACTTACTTAAGATCTGGGACTATTCATTTAAGTCCATTTTCATCTTTACAATCAAATCTCAAATTATTACACTTAAGAACTTAAGAATATGAATTTCTTTACACAATTATAAGCATTTTACATTACCTTTATATCCAATTCAATTCAACTTCAACTTACTTACATTTAATTCAATTCCAATTCTCAATTCTTATTTGACTTATCTTAAGTTAAATTCAAATATATTTTCTTCACTTTCATCCACTTAAGTTAAATATTAATTCCCGGATTAGAGTTCTCCAATTTCTTCTTATTAATATCAACTTCACTTTATAAGTACAATAGTTGATTCATTTATTCATTCACCAATTCATTATTTAACCAATAAATTTTATTTCCAAACATTCATTATTTTTAGTCCATCCTGACTAATTTTCCCATTCCACATAACTTCACACAATTCAATTTTAAATTCCAGTACTCGGTTTCCCTTTACTTACTTACGAAGTTGAATTTTATTTCAACAAATTCCAAATTTACAAGTTATCAAACTTTTTATATGCTATAAACATTCTTAGTTAAAATTCCAGAGTTTAAACAGCCTTTTACATTTCAAACTTCCCTTTGGAATCACATATATCCAAACTTCCTTGCATTTCTAAAGCCAAATCTATCATTTGCAAACAATTTTGATTCAAAACAATTTGGTAGCAATTTCTCTTTGGAAACTCGAAAATGAACATCGATGATGCTGCAGTCATCACCGAAATTATTTCCCAGCGACCGGAAGAGAATTAAATGCTTTTATCTCTTTAAACCATTTCAAATATTTTTAAATTTCAAATCTTTCCAGATTCCAAACTCAACTCAAAATATTCCTGAAATAATACCACTTATTATTTCCTCAAACTTTTTGAAAACTATTTCCAAATCTCAAGGAATTTCAAACCTTTTCCAAAATTCCAACTTAAAATCCATTCCGATTTATTTTCCACATTTCTCTGGAATTCTATTTTAAAGTACAAATCTCATTTGTATATGAAGTTTATTTAAATTTTATAAATTACATTTGTAATCTATATCTCAAATTTTATTTTATTATAAAATTTTATTCTTTGCTTTGGTTATAAATTTCAATTTCTAGTTAAGTTTCCATATATTAATGATAATAATTCCATATTATCACTTCTAACATCCAAACAACCATATATATATTAACTAGAATAGTTTACAAAACTTTTCTTTTTATACAAAAATAATTTGGGTAAAATTATTTCATTTACCCTACTTTAAAACAATACTGTGTCGAATTGTTCTATACAAGTGTTTAGAGATCCCTATCAATGTTGTGGCGTCCCACACATCGACCAGAATCCATAAACTACTCAATAAACCAATCAACACAATATAAAACAATTTTATATTCACTAACAAATACGCGCTCATATCTATTAATACTCTCAAAATTCCCACCAGAGCCAAGGTTATCGCCAACCTAAGCTCTGATACCACTGTAACGACCCGACTTTCCAAACCCGGAAAATCGAACCATTTTAGTTAAGAAGAAGAGGTAGAAGAAGAAAAATAGAAAACAAAATCAAAATCTAACTATCGCAGCGGAATAAAATATAATATATATTAACAGATCTTTACACAAATCAAAAACTATATCTGTTTATACAATACATCATCAGAGTACATCATCAGAGTACATCAACATCCATAACATACAACTGAATACACAGCGGAAAAATAATAGCAAGTACGGAAGTACGTATCGTCATCCAGCTCGTCTCCTGAGCTCCACAGCATCATATCCTAAACCTGTTTATCTCGGTCTGACCCGAGCATTATATAAAACAACACCCGAGTCAGTCTGGAATACCAGCGTGAGAAAATCACACTCAATTTGATTATTAAAGTTTCAAAATCCTTTGAAAAACAAAAGCATCTCGTAAGACCACGCCACCAATAAACATGTCGGGTTTTTACCTTACGATAGCTAAAACACTTTTTATAAAATCCTCTGATATTATAATAGTGTCTATTTACAAATACTTATTCAAATAGCCGAAATTGTTACATGATTAAATTCCAGCATACTAGGTATACAAACAAATACCGTACAAGGCACGTAGGGAGAATGAATTTCCAACGAATGACTAGGCACTGGGGTACCACCTGTCACAGTACGTGGCCTAGATCACAGTACCGAGGAGTACGCCCGCTCCCCTGCAACACAAGGCCGGAATCATCCCTTACTGGATAATTCCAAATAAAATCACCCCACGGTTGGGATCAGCAACCGCACCACTAAGCCAAAATAAAAAGGGACATCTAGACAGGGATGACCTTACTCTCAAGTGGGTGCTACCCACGAAGCCTTGCTGCATAACCCCTGATTTTCAGTCATTCCCGGTTGATGAGGCTCGAGGCTAAACGATACCTTTATAGCACATATCCCTTAGAATGCCCATCGTCCACCTGACGATGTCACGAAAGCATTCGTCCATACAAGTCCGTCCCGGGTCCGAACGGAACCGAAGGCACTATTCCTACTACATCCATTTTGGAAATATCCTCAGGATTAGTAGCGACTAGCCCTTGCACTTCACTGCTCCATCTTCGACTCCGAACACGTTACACGAAACGTACGAACCGAATCGAAGTGGTATTCGAGTCTCCAGACCTAGAATCCCGGTATACGGAAACTCGATCTCGGTCTCTTCGAAACGATCAACGCATTGGCCAATATTGATAGTCGGTTATTTAACTATCAATTAACATCCACAAGAAACCATCACAAAATAAATAATTTTCCACATTATTTATTTGCCCAAATATCTTTCCAAGATATATTTCCAAATTTTCAAAGCTCATTTGAAACAGTTTCCGCTTACGAAATACATTTCCCAAACATTTATTTTCACTGAATCACCAAGTACAAAATACTTTAGATTTTAAAATAATTTAAAAACACTTTATTATCAATATACTTTATAACATCGAAGTTTAAAACTACTTTTAATACTTTACTAAAATATATACTTAAGGAATATTTAAAATGAAACCACTTTATAAATATAAACTAACTTTCTCTTTTTAAAACATAATACCAAATCACTTTTATATAATTACTACAATAATAGATTTTTGAAAATACTTACTTTGGAAATTAACCTTTAGAAATAATCAATTTTCTAAAATATGCTTTTTAAAACATATTAAAACTTTTAACTTATATTTAACATTGCTTTGAAAAACGTACTTGGCTATCCAGAGAAATACACTTCTCTTCACATCCTTTAAAAATAAATCAACACTTATTTTTAAACCAATTCATATCCCTTTATAAATTCCCACCTTGAATTTATATTTCCAAATATCCCCTGATATTTTATTTTACTTTATAAACCCAGTTTATAAATTCCAAAATCTCACTTCTCTTTTAAATTCCAATTTTAAACAACCAAATCAATTTCCCATTGATTTTCCCATTTACTTTACTTCAAAATAAATTTCTTATTTACTTTATTTATTTCAAATTACATTTACTCTCAGATTTTATTTCTTAATTTTGAGTTAAACCCTTTTAACTTAAAATATCAATTTAAAACTTCCAAAATTCCTTCTTTATCCCTTTTATTAAATTTAATACTTACATTCAAAAATAATTTCTTTATTCTCTCCAATAATATCACTTTAGTTTAACATTCATTATCCTCATGTTAATTCAAAATCCCCTTTAATCATATTTGTTCGAATTTAGAAATTTCTTTATTTCTTTTACAATTCATTATTTAAGTTATTCAAATTCATTAGAATTATTTGACTTAAAAATTTACTCTTTTATTCTTTTCAAAATTTCTATTCTAGAGATTTTGATAACTCAGCATTATCCAAATCGGTCCAACCAAACCATAACATTCCATTATCCATATAATTCATCACAGGATATCAAAAATCATATCACAGAATATTTAACAAAATTAAATATTTTGAGGAATCCAGTTGGATCCCTCCAACCTGTTTCCCTGCATCCACAGATGTTAGCACAATACCAATTTCACTTCAAAGTGGAATATCGCGGTATATGGGTTTTATAAAATATCATCCGCTATTATGCGGCGCATAGGGTCTCATCCGCTATATAATGCGGGAATATCAACTCCAATATATACATATGCCAATATATATATTGGTATATACTACTATATATATAATATAGCATATCAAATCAATTCAACCATTCAATCAATTATTTAAATTTAACTATTTAAATTTAAATTCAACTGAGTGAGATTAACTCACCTTTGACTTTAAATTTGCAATCCATCCAGACCAGTTTGATTTTCCAAGATTTTAGACCTTGTAAAATATTCATATAGTTTATTAATATTCGAACAAATCGAACAAATTACCATCTGTTAATTTACTTAACTAATAATTTAATTTAAACTAATTATTTTCCCTTATTTTCCTAAAAAAAACCTTTAGCAACTTAAAATAATTAAACAAGTAAATTAAACAAATTTCCACTAAATCCATATTTTCAAAATAAACTAGTAAGTCTAAAAGTGCGTATATATATGTCTATATTTATTTTGAAACTACATATATAGTTGTAGAAATAATTTATAGATCTCAAAAATCCTATTTTATATAAACTTCCGACATTCTAAAAATTCTTATATATATATATATTTCTTTTCTTTTTATTAAACAATTTGTTTTTTGTTCCCTATATATATAAAGTATCCGCATGTATATTCCTCCCTTACCAAATCTATGTGTATATATATATATATATATATATATATCTCTGTAGTTGAACATAGATAGTAATTAGCCTTTACCCTGAATATATTTTGAATGATAAAAATCAGAGTTCATCATCTAAGTATAGATTTCAAAATATATTTTTCAAACTGAAATCAGATTTAGTAAAAACTAAAACTTAGGCTAAAAGTTACCAGAAGAACAACCACGGCCTACCCCCGGATCGCGACCTCCTCCCTGCTCGCTGCCTACCAGCTCGAAGTGCCACTTCTGACCAAAATACTGTAGAGTCTCATTGCCATCGCCCTACACGTTTCCCAAACCCTGACATTGGCAGACCATTTGAATGCGACACTTCCTCCAAATCGCGAGCACGAAAACCCCCAAAAGCCGTCACTGCCACGAAACCCACACCGCCATCTCGAGCTCGGTCGCCAACCAATTCGAGCGTGCTTCGAGGATACCAGACCATCGTCATTTCATCGCGAGCTGATGCGACTACCTTCTTGCTTGGTTACAATCGAAATTCACTTCGATTTTGAAAGAGGAACTAGATTAGGTTTTCGAATTCATTGCTAATGAAAATGGAACCGGAAGGAGTTTGATTTGAAGAATATAAGGAGGAAGGCACGCGATTTGATCGGCATGGAAATGAGAGGGACGCGACCTTGATTCCCATTTTTTTTTCTTTTGATACGAATGAATTTTCATTTCAGTTAGAACGGAAGGCTTCAAGAGGAAGAAATGGGGGACGAGATATTTAAAACTAAATGAGGTATGCTCTGCACGATTTCCTTTCGTGATTATAGGCGTGATTCAAGGGAGATAATGCTGACATTTGACTTAATTTAAAATCTAAATTTGAATTGAATTCGATTTAAGTTCAACGCGTTTATGTGTCGTATGCTCGCATAACAACTCCGAAAAATACGAAATTTGAAATCCGATAATAATTCAATATTACGGATCCAATGGAACTGGTTTCGTCGAATTCCGAGACTGTGCCTCGGAAGGCTATTTTTAAATATCGATTCAAACGATATAATTTCAAAACTGAACAAAACAGTTTGAAATTACATTCTGAAGCTTCTATTATCTTCAGTATTATCATTACGAATTTTACGAGCTTTCAAAATATTTTTAATTAGCTTAGAATACCAAATTTACTATTTTATCCAACTTCAAATAATTTAATTTAATAATTAAATCACCCAATAAACAACGATATTTGAAATTTAAGTTAATAATTAATCTCTGAATATTTAAAATTAATTAAATATTCTACTTTCAAATATTCGAAAATTCCGGGTCGTCACAACATCTGACACCAATATCTGTTATATATGAATGAAAATCCAGTTTGGTTGTTAAATGACTGATTGTTTGATGTTTACAATTGGACGTTAAAATTGTAATGTATAAAGTGATAAATATTATGCAAATAAATTTCACGTAGGATAATTAAAATTTGAATCGACATATATGTTGAATTTGATTAGTTGAATATGATCCCTTTTAATTGTTAAATTAATTGACATGTAGAATAGTGATAATTACACTTTGAACCATTGAATGTATATTTGATTTAATTGTTGTAGTGTTAAAATTGAAATCGAATGACAATTGAAGAACCGTATAAATATTAGTGTAATAATCTTTAATCTACATGAAATGATAGTGTAGATTCTAGAAATAATTATATTAAGTCGTACAAATAACAATGCGAATTAATACGATTATTTCGGGATTATTTAAATTGATTATTGGATTGATATTGATTGTTGTTATTGCTTGTTTATTTACTTTGACACCATCCTAGTTATCACACTGCAAGTTCCCATTGATATGCTTTGATTTTGAATTGAATTGGAATCGGGTTGAAATGATAAATACCCAAATTGAACTTTGACCTAGGATAGAGAATTAAATAAAACCCGATTGGTCAATAATTTGATTTAAGAATAAACGAAGTTTTTATTTGAATAAATAATATGGTTTTGAAATGAAGTTGAAATTTGAATTTTAATAAAAATTTAAATGTGAATATTTAATAATCTGAAACAAAATATTAAAAATGTAATTGATGAAAGAACGCTGTTTAATTTGAGAAATGATTGAATTAAGTTTGAAATGATTTAATAATTAAGTTTGAAATTATTTAATAATTAAGTTTTGAATTATTTAATAATTAAATGAGATTGAATTATTTAATGATTAAATTGAATTGAATTCTTAATAAGAAAAATTGAACTTTTGATTAAGTGAATTTTACTTCGTAAATAATTGAATTGGGTTTCTTTATCAATTAAGTTTTGGAAATTATTTAAGTAAGTAAATAAGTGAAATTGAATTTCTTTAACAAGAAATAAAATGTGATTTATTGAAATTAACGTAAGACTTGAAATGTAAAGAATTTGATTTGATGAATTTAATTTAATTCAAATTGTAAGTTTTGATATAAGGAAGTTGAATTTAAATAATGGAATTAATGAATTGGAAATTTAATAGAAATTGTTTTGAATGGCAAATTTACTTAATGAATATTGAATGAAATCGATAAATGAATTTAAATTGATTTGAATGTTAAATTAAATTAATTTAAATGTTTTCGAAATGAAACTTATATTCGAACTTGAATCAATATTTGAATGGTTTTAAATAAAGATTGAAATTGAATTATAAGATTTTGAAATTATGAATGTGGAAGTTTTGAAACGTAAATAATGGAAATTGATTTAGAAGGACAAATGAAATGTTGATTTACGAAATCTAATTGAATTGAAATTGATTTGGTTTTGAAAAATATTAAATGACCAATCGGTGTAATAATTACGGAAGTTATTAAAGAGACCGGAATCGGTTTTGGATATACTCTCTATCTAAACCGAAAACCACTTTAATAACTATACGCGGAGTGATGATCCAGAATGAAGTGGTTGGAATGATGTACGTGATGACTGAAGAAAGAGAACGATGATGGATAGCCTTGACACTTGTGTCAAATTGAAAATGACTAAAACAGGAGCCGTGCCGGGCTAATGGAGGATTAGCTACCTCAAGTGGACACACTTCTTCGAACTACTCATTACTTGTTGTCGATTGGTGCACCCTTGATTTTGGGAGTGTTGTTTCACGGTGTTGCGGGCGCTGCGGCGTTGCGTTCTCACCAGTCCGGATCAGGCAAACGGTAGTATCACTACCTTGGGTATTGCCTCATGTGCCTTGTCATACTTGTATCCCTTTATTCGCGACCACTACGAATTTGTTTTGTACCTTTAGTATATGGATTGCCCTCTGGTGACTTCCGGTTTTGGGGAAACTACGGTCTTGTATATGCTTTTGGGAATAAAAATGTGTTAAGGGTGGAATGGGCCATGACTTAACACTATTTTGATATCGTTATATTACTGATAGACATTATCTACTTATCGTACACTACTGCATAGTAGATAGTTTAACGGATCCTTAAAGGATGGTTATTCCAAACATCCTTTGAGTTACTCGTATTTCAAATGCTATTTCACTTGAGTTGGATTTATTAATATAAGAATGTTAATCCTGACTCGAGTGTTTTGTGTTTTGCTTTACGCTCGGGTCAGACTGAGTGTACTAGTATTCGAGACTCACCTTTGAAGTTGGAGCTTTGCTTGAAGATCCAGCCATCTATTCTGCTTTCAGTATTCGATGATTCCAGTGATGTATTCTGATTTGTATCTGATGTATCGTATTACTCTTCCATTGTATCTGTTTTAACTCTGTTGTAACTTATACATTTATATAGTAGCTTCATGAACTACTATCTCTTTTATTTCCGCTGCAAATTTATTACTCTGTGTCTGTGATCTGTGATTATTTATTTACTGTATATGTTCAGTTTTGCCAATTTAAATTAACAACGCGGTATTTTGAGCAATTCAATTCCGGCATGAGTGTCTACCTATACACTTATAATGGATGCGAATGGTCCAAAATATCGGGTCGTTACAATAAGCGTTGGAAAATGCTTATTTAGGAACATTTACTTAGGGCTGTCAATGGATATCCAAAAAATCTGAAATCCGTCCACATCCGCATCCGAAAAGCGGATAAATATCCGATATCCGAAAAAACGGATGCGGATGCGGATACGAAGACATCCGCATCCGAAAATTATCCGTTCGGTTTTTGTCAAAATTATAGTTCAAATTATGTGCATTTTGGTGCAGTAAAAGATATTCATTTATTATTTTGTTAAGTTGGTAGTTTATATTATATGCAGTTAATGCTTATTAACTGCTTGTGTAACAACCGGGATTTTTGTAATTTCAATTATCGTCAAAATGACGATTTAATTCAGTGATAATTGTTATTCGTGGTTAGAGCTGATATTGGGCTTCCCATTTTGTCTTGGCCTTCTCTATGGTAGCCGTGAAAATTTACTAAGGTAAAAACCCGTCCACCCTTTTCATTTTCCTCATTCGAGAAAACCTAAGCAAACAGTCGAAAGAAAGAAAAATGGTGGCGGCTCTCATCTTTCGTTCGCTCCTCTCCCCCATTCACTGTCAAAAACCCTAACCAAACAAAGAAAAAAATGGTGCCTCCGGTCTCGTTCGTTCCTCTCCTCTCTTGCTCGAAAATTAGGGTTTTCGCTAAATCGTTGGTGGCGATTACAACTCAATCTCCTAGATTTTAGTTGATCGTCTCTGGGATACTTCAGCTACTTCAAATTGGCGAAAAAGGTGAGTAATCTTATTACTCACATCTAGTTCATTCGTCTTATGATGCTTCTGTAATTCGAGTTCGATTCGTCCTTGTTTTATCTCGGCCATTTGCTTTCATTGGGTGTTGGTAATCGATGTTGCTTTGAGAATTTCTTCTGTGTTGATGTCGTTTGACTTTGTCCATTGCTGATGAATTCACTGCCTTGATTTTGTTTGTCTGAGATCCTTCACTAAATGATTTCTGATTTTGTTCGAATTCATGTGTTTTCTGATTTGTTTAAGCTTGTGATTTTCGAGGTGGATTAAATGATGCCCACGGGTTTGACTTCTGTTTTTGTTCGCTTCCTTGATACTTACGGCTTTGAGTTGCCTTACTCGTCATGGTTCTGAATTTGCTAGTTCGACGTTATCATTGACTTGCGTACTGTCGGTCTTGGCATTTTATTGACTGTTAATTATGTTTTGACTTTGGGGGGGGGGGTTTCTCTGATTCAAACAAAATTCATAGAAAGTGATACTGATTGTTCATTTTACGGCTTTAGTTGCTAGTGACTTTTGTTCGTATGTTCACCCCAGTAGCCTACTTGACTTGTTCGATTTCTACTTACTGCCCCATGACCTTAGTCAGTAGAAGCTATTTTGAGTTCAACCCTGTCTTGATTATGGGATAGTGTTAGATCACTTGTTGTTGTTGCAGTTTTAACTTGTACCATTGCTGCTTCATAAATTTGAAGTCGGTAGTTCTCCATTTATATGTTGTTATCTCGGGTTTCACTGCATTCATTTGTTCACACACGTAATCTGTCGAATTTGGGCTTCCCTGGTTGTTCACTGGTCTTCAAAACAGCCCCTGTAGTGGTAGCTTCGCTTGTATTGTTTAAGTTAATCTGAACTTCATGTTTTTGGATATTGCATTACTTTGAACATAGTAATGTCCCTGTTTTCATGAATTTACTATGTAAGTGTTGGCTTGGAGACGGTTGTCAACTTGTTTAGTGTAGTTGGGCTTCTCTATGCTTTGTTGAGTTGTTGGGAGTTATTTACCTCGAGACAGTACCACTGCGTACTGTCAGGTCCATATTTCATTTTCACTTGAGCATATATTCGAAACTGATTCATTGCATTATACATTTGCAATTGATCTTGATGTTATACATCACTGTGCATTAGTTCACTTGGAGTTACAGCCTCTGTCCATTGTTTACCTGTAATTGCATTCACTTCATGCTTGCATTATTTTGGTCTGGCCCTGTTGTTTGCTGTCACTTACTTGGTGCATTGTGCTCTGTTGTTGTCTGGACATTGGCATTATTTCAGTGTTCCATCACTTAAGTCATTCGAGACATTGGGTCTGCATACATATGCTTTGACGCTGTTTTGATTTGTTGAAGCTTTGCATTTGTGTTGAGTCATGACAACCATGGCTTGACCTTTGCATTTTGTTGTTGGTTGCTGCCTTCGGTCTGCACTTGAATCTGGTTCACTCCGACCTGATCTGGTGCATGTTACATCCATGAACCCTTCACTGCATTCATTTGTGTTGGGCATTTCTTATACTTGTGGCTACCGGGTTAATACTTGCAGTTCACTGAACTGTTGCATCACTTATGTTTTCCATTATTCATATAGGGGCTGCACTTGTCCTGTCCCTTGGTTCATTGTAGTTTGGTTTGGGTTTGAGCATCACTGATCTGATATACATTGGATTTGTTTTTCTCATTACACTTGAGTTGAATCCGGCTGAAACGCTCGGGTTTGACCTTGTGCTCGCGTTGTGATTTTATTTGAATGGCATTTGAGTTGGATCCGTTGACTTTTGAATTCATTGATCTTTTGAGTATTTCATAGACTGTATTGGCGAGGCAGTACACGTTAGCGTGTACTGCAGCCAATCAGCTTTGTTGTTTTTAAATTGACATTTCAATGGTTTAAATTGATCTGGATTACTGATTTGTTGTTTAACACTGCTTAGTGTTATATCTGCCGTTATCCGATTCTCTTATCGAGAGGTTGGATAGACGGGAATTATTGTGATTGTCGTCTATTTAAATTATTACTGCCTATATGCACTAATAAACTGGTTTGAATTAGACTGACCTGGGTATTATTTTCTTTTGAATGTAATACTCGGGTCAGACCCGAGTATTTCAGGTTGTAGATTTCTTTCTTTGAGTTGCTGTTCGGGATTGAAGACTTTTCACATCTTCTGAAGTTGTCAGAGTCATTTTGTAGTAGTCGTGTCATTGTATAGAATGATATGTATTCATGTATATTAGTCGATAATGTACTTGTATATATAACTTCTAGAGTCGACAGTTGTAGTTGTATCATATGTATAGTGTCAACTATGTATTAACTGACATCAGTTATATATATCTGAGACTTTTGTTTTTATCTGTGTTCCGCATTTATATTATCTGTGTTATTGTTATATCTAATGTCCTAAACTATTATGAACCGTCATAGTTCGTTTTATACTAGTATTGGGTGTGTCGATGGGAGTAAATAAATAATAGAAGAAAAATAAAAAGAATGTACCACTCCTATCGAGATAACCAATGTTAGTGTAAGGCCAATTACGGATGGTCGCTCCCATCCAGCCTTATTCTTCGTAATAATAGACAGTATTTCCTTTAATACTCTTTGTTATTATGAGCATAGAGGTGGGGCGTCACAGTTGGTATCAGAGCTTGGGGTTTATGGACATAATATAAAACATAACTTGGATGGAACATATGTTACAACTATTGGTCGATGTTTTATCTGTGATTTGAGTCAAAACTAAAGTTTTGAAATTTTGATGAAATTTTTAAATATCTTTATTTAAAAATAAAAGTGGAATTGTGTTTTGTTGTTTTGATGAAATTGTGTTCCGATAATTTGATTGATTTGTGTTCTATTTATCAAAGTGCGCAGCGGAAACAGTGAAACTGTCTTCGCTGAGTACAATTGATAATCTTTTTGATTTAAAAATCGAAATACGAAATTGATATGAATTTCATTTGTTGTTTACATAACAGTAATTATTTTGTTTCTTTGAGAATTTCGAATCCGAATTGAGGATTCGAAGAAATTGCAGATATGTGATTTTTGTTGAAATTTCCGCTGGCTTTCTTTTGTACTAATCGTCTATTGATTAGCTTTTGCTGTTTTGAATTATCTTCATTGAAGATACCTTCGAATGATTTCTTTGTTCATTCCGTAATACGTGCAAAAATTTGAATTGCACGTTATTGCATTTATTTTACGTTGAACCGATGCTTGGTTATGAAACGTATTTTGTTGCCGTTGTTTTTATAACGGAATTTCTACACCAATGCTATATTTTGAAGCACGGTGTTTTGTGGCATTTTGATGAATGAAAATTCTCTGATATTACATTTTGATGTAAATGGTTTTGTTGTGATTTTGACGTTTTAAAACTACTGTCGTTTTGGCTTCAGTAACCGTCAAATTTTTAAAAGTGGATTTTCTAGCGGATATTCCGCAATGCTGATTTGGTGACCCGTTTTTACGGTATTTTGAGAAGTACAATTTCCTTATCGAAATTGTTACTAATATTGCTGCTTTAATCACGTGATTGGAAAATCGTTTTGAAATGAAAATTGTTTTATAAAATTTTAGCAGTTTGCGTTTTCAAAAGAATGAGAAAGCGACTTAAACGATTCAGCAAAATCGAGGATTATGACCCCTTTCTTTTACTGTTTCGCTTAACTCCGGACTTGTTCAGTTGAGAATGCGAATTGTTATTTTTACAAAATAAAAAAAAATTGTTTTCAGAAATTTTAACAGTTTACGCTTTCAAAAGAATGAGGAAGCGATTTAAACGTTTCAGCAAAATCGAGGACTATGACCCCTTTCTTTTACTGATTCGCTTAATTCCGGACTTGTCCGTTTGAGAATGTGAAATGTAATTTTACAAAATACACAATTTTGCACTTTCAAGGAAACGATGAAGAGAATCAAACGATTTAGTAAAACACGTGGTATGGGACATGTGCGTTTGCTATTTCGGTTAATTCCGGACTCGTTAATTGAAATATTTGATGATTTCGTGTGCTTTCGAGCCACTATGAGGACCTTCGGGTCATTTGTTGGGCTTTCGGGCCACTCTGCGGACCTTCGGGTCATTTGTTGGGCTTTCGGGCCACTCTGCGGACCTTCGGGTCATTTGTTGGGCTTTCGGGCCACTCTGCGGACCTTCGGGTCAAATACCAGTACTAGACCTTCGGGTCACTCTACGGACCTCCGGGTCAATCTGATGGGCGCCAAAATTATGTTGAGTACTTGGTAGGCTTCGGCCACTCTGAGATGCACGTGCGGCGAATTAAAAACTCGCCATCTGATGGGATCGATCCAAGCTTTTATGTTGATTTTCTAGTCTTCTTAATTGATTTCTAGATGTTTGTTGTTTCTAATTATCTGCAGGTAATTAGATATCTGATGTTATGAGATTTAATTATCGCTTTTGATAATTAAATATTTGCTGATTTGAGATTTAATTATCGCTTTGGATAATTAAATAATTGCTGATTTGAGATTTAATTATCGCTTTTGATAATTAAATATTTGCTGATTTGAGATTTAATTATCGCTTTTGATAATTAAATATTTGCTGATTTGAGATTTAATTATCGCTTTTGGATAATTAAATATTTGCTGATTTGAGATTTAATTATCGCTTTTGATAATTAAATATTTGTTGATTTGAGATTTAATTATCGCTTTGGATAATTAAATATTTGTTGATTTGAGATTTAATTATCGCTTTGGATAATTAAATATTTGCTGATTTGAGATTTAATTATCGCTTTTGATAATTAAATATTTGCTGATTTGAGATTTAATTATCGCTTTTGATAATTAAATATTTGCTGATTTGAGATTTAATTATCGCTTTTGATAATTAAATATTTGTTGATTTGAGATTTAATTATCGCTTTTGATAATTAAATATTTGTTGATTTGAGATTTAATTATCGCTTTGGATAATTAAATAATTGCTGATTTGAGATTTAATTATCGCTTTTGATAATTAAATATTTGCTGATTTGAGATTTAATTATCGCTTTGGATAATTAAATATTTGCTGATTTGAGATTTAATTATCGCTTTTGATAATTAAATATTTGCTGATTTGAGATTTAATTATCGCTTTTGATAATTAAATATTTGCTGATTTGAGATTTAATTATCGCTTTTGATAATTAAATATTTGCTGATTTGAGATTTAATTATCGCTTTTGATAATTAAATATTTGTTGATTTGAGATTTAATTATCGCTTTTGATAATTAAATATTTGTTGATTTGAGATTTAATTATCGCTTTTGATAATTAAATATTTGCTGATTTGAGATTTAATTATCGCTTTTGATAATTAAATATTTGCTGATTTGAGATTTAATTATCGCTTTTGATAATTAAATATTTGCTGATTTGAGATTTAATTATCGCTTTTGATAATTAAATATTTGCTGATTTGAGATTTAATTATCGCTTTTGATAATTAAATATTTGTTGATTTGAGATTTAATTATCGCTTTTGATAATTAAATATTTGTTGATTTGAGATTTAATTATCGCTTTTGATAATTAAATATTTGCTGATTTGAGATTTAATTATCGCTTTTGATAATTAAATATTTGCTGATTTGAGATTTAATTATCGCTTTTGATAATTAAATAATTGCTGATTTGAGATTTAATTATCGCTTTTGATAATTAAATAATTGTTGATTTGAGATTTGATTATTGTTTTGATAATCGAATATTTGTTGAATTTGAAATTTGATTATCGTTTGTGATAATCGAATATTTGTTGATTTGAGAAATTTGATTATCGTTTTTGATAATTGAATATTTGTTTTCTGATTATCGTTTGAGATAAGTGAATATTTGCGATTTTTGAGATTTGAGCTTCGTCTTTTTCTCTGGCGATTCAGGTGAGTAATTTGATTTACTCACATTCAATTCGTGCTCTGTATGGGATTTCTGCTCTGTTTTTCCTTCTCTTTTACTTGCTGGAACTCGATTGTTCTTGCTTTTGTTAGTCGTCTGATTTTGATCCCTGATTCCCACGATGTTGATTCTTTGGATTTGAAGCAATCGAACCTTTTGATTTCTTATCTAATACTTCCCCGCTAACACTTGCTTTGCTTGTACATTCGACATTGCCATGCTCTTTTGGTTGTTACCTTTTATCCATTTATTCCCTATGATTGCGTGGACGCAATTTCTTTAAGGAGGGGAGTCTGTAACAACCGGGATTTTTGTAATTTCAATTATCGTCAAAATGACGATTTAATTCAGTGATAATTGTTATTCGTGGTTAGAGCTGATATTGGGCTTCCCATTTTGTCTTGGCCTTCTCTATGGTAGCCGTGAAAATTTACTAAGGTAAAAACCCATCCACCCTTTTCATTTTCCTCATTCGAGAAAACCTAAGCAAACAGTCGAAAGAAAGAAAAATGGTGGCGGCTCTCATCTTTCGTTCGCTCCTCTCCCCCATTCACTGTCAAAAACCCTAACCAAACAAAGAAAAAAATGGTGGCTCCGGTCTCGTTGGTTTCTCTCCTCTCTTGCTCGAAAATCAGGGTTTTCGCTAAATCGTTGGTGGCGATTACAACTCAATCTCCTAGATTTTAGTTGATCGTCTCTGGGATACTTCAGCTACTTCAAATTGGCGAAAAAGGTGAGTAATCTTATTACTCACATCTAGTTCATTCGTCTTATGATGCTTCTGTAATTCGAGTTCGATTCGTCCTTGTTTTATCTCGGCCATTTGCTTTCATTGGGTGTTGGTAATCGATGTTGCTTTGAGAATTTCTTCTGTGTTGATGTCGTTTGACTTTGTCCATTGCTGATGAATTCACTGCCTTGATTTTGTTTGTCTGAGATCCTTCACTAAATGATTTCTGATTTTGTTCGAATTCATGTGTTTTCTGATTTGTTTAAGCTTGTGATTTTCGAGGTGGATTAAATGATGCCCACGGGTTTGACTTCTGTTTTTGTTCGCTTCCTTGATACTTACGGCTTTGAGTTGCCTTACTCGTCATGGTTCTGAATTTGCTAGTTCGACGTTATCATTGACTTGCGTACTGTCGGTCTTGGCATTTTATTGACTGTTAATTATGTTTTGACTTTGGGGGGGGGGTTTCTCTGATTCAAACAAAATTCATAGAAAGTGATACTGATTGTTCATTTTACGGCTTTAGTTGCTAGTGACTTTTGTTCGTATGTTCACCCCAGTAGCCTACTTGACTTGTTCGATTTCTACTTACTGCCCCATGACCTTAGTCAGTAGAAGCTATTTTGAGTTCAACCCTGTCTTGATTATGGGATAGTGTTAGATCACTTGTTGTTGTTGCAGTTTTAACTTGTACCATTGCTGCTTCATAAATTTGAAGTCGGTAGTTCTCCATTTATATGTTGTTATCTCGGGTTTCACTGCATTCATTTGTTCACACACGTAATCTGTCGAATTTGGGCTTCCCTGGTTGTTCACTGGTCTTCAAAACAGCCCCTGTAGTGGTAGCTTCGCTTGTATTGTTTAAGTTAATCTGAACTTCATGTTTTTGGATATTGCATTACTTTGAACATAGTAATGTCCCTGTTTTCATGAATTTACTATGTAAGTGTTGGCTTGGAGACGGTTGTCAACTTGTTTAGTGTAGTTGGGCTTCTCTATGCTTTGTTGAGTTGTTGGGAGTTATTTACCTCGAGACAGTACCACTGCGTACTGTCAGGTCCATATTTCATTTGCACTTGGGCATATATTCGAAACTGATTCATTGCATTATACATTTGCAATTGATCTTGATGTTATACATCACTGTGCATTAGTTCACTTGGAGTTACAGCCTCTGTCCATTGTTTACCTGTAATTGCATTCACTTCATGCTTGCATTATTTTGGTCTGGCCCTGTTGTTTGCTGTCACTTACTTGGTGCATTGTGCTCTGTTGTTGTCTGGACATTGGCATTATTTCAGTGTTCCATCACTTAAGTCATTCGAGACATTGGGTCTGCATACATATGCTTTGACGCTGTTTTGATTTGTTGAAGCTTTGCATTTGTGTTGAGTCATGACAACCATGGCTTGACCTTTGCATTTTGTTGTTGGTTGCTGCCTTCGGTCTGCACTTGAATCTGGTTCACTCCGACCTGATCTGGTGCATGTTACATCCATGAACCCTTCACTGCATTCATTTGTGTTGGGCATTTCTTATACTTGTGGCTACCGGGTTAATACTTGCAGTTCACTGAACTGTTGCATCACTTATGTTTTCCATTATTCATATAGGGGCTGCACTTGTCCTGTCCCTTGGTTCATTGTAGTTTGGTTTGGGTTTGAGCATCACTGATCTGATATACATTGGATTTGTTTTTCTCATTACACTTGAGTTGAATCCGGCTGAAACGCTCGGGTTTGACCTTGTGCTCGCGTTGTGATTTTATTTGAATGGCATTTGAGTTGGATTCGTTGACTTTTGAATTCATTGATCTTCTGAGTATTTCATAGACTGTATTGGCGAGGCAGTACACGTTAGCGTGTACTGCAGCCAATCAGCTTTGTTGTTTTTAAATTGACATTTCAATGGTTTAAATTGATCTGGATTACTGATTTGTTGTTTAACACTGCTTAGTGTTATATCTGCCGTTATCCGATTCTCTTATCGAGAGGTTGGATAGACGGGAATTATTGTGACTGTCGTCTATTTAAATTATTACTGCCTATATGCACTAATAAACTGGTTTGAATTAGACTGACCTGGGTATTATTTTCTTTTGAATGTAATACTCGGGTCAGACCCGAGTATTTCAGGTTGTAGATTTCTTTCTTTGAGTTGCTGTTCGGGATTGAAGACTTTTCACATCTTCTGAAGTTGTCAGAGTCATTTTGTAGTAGTCGTGTCATTGTATAGAATGATATGTATTCATGTATATTAGTCGATAATGTACTTGTATATATAACTTCTAGAGTCGACAGTTGTAGTTGTATCATATGTATAGTGTCAACTATGTATTAACTGACATCAGTTATATATATCTGAGACTTTTGTTTTTATCTGTGTTCCGCATTTATATTATCTGTGTTATTGTTATATCTAATGTCCTAAGCTATTATGAACCATCGTAGTTCGTTTTATACTAGTATTGGGTGTGTCGATGGGAGTAAATAAATAATAGAAGAAAAATAAAAAGAATGTACCACTCCTATCGAGATAACCAATGTTAGTGTAAGGCCAATTACGGATGGTCGCTCCCATCCAGCCTTATTCTTCGTAATAATAGACAGTATTTCCTTTAATACTCTTTGTTATTATGAGCATAGAGGTGGGGCGTCACAGCTTGAAACTATTTGTTATCATCATATTTGTTAATTTTTAACACCTTTATAATTAATGAGATTGAAAAATATTTATGTTAAACTAAAAAATTTCTTTTACAATTCTTGATTTATTGGTCGTTAGCGGATAGGATAATTATCCGATATCCGTCCGTATCCGCGGATGCGAATATCCGATATCCGAAAATGATTCCGGATGCGGATGCGGATATGGCACTATCCGCATCCGAAAGCATCCGTTGACAGGTCTACATTTACTATCATCATTACAGTAACACTTATAACCATCGATACACATAAATTGCATCGTGTATCATTGAATTTTGTAACGTTTATAAGCGTTGTTAATACAAATATTGAAACATTTGTATATGTTACTAATAGAAAATTATGATTTTATACAATTTCATGCACAAATAATAATAAAATTCTTAAAACAAATGGATATAACATAAAATAAACATTAATTTTCATATGATTCATCATAATGAAATAACATAAAATTTAAAATGCCTTCATATCTTAAATACAACCATGTCACATTTAGAGAATACTATTATATGAACCACAAACTTTATAATTTCAAAATACAACAATATATCATGTCCAAATTAAAAAAGTTAAAATAAAAAAGAGATCATGGTCTCAGTTATGACCAAGCCACCAAGGCATGTAATAGATGAATAACAGATAAAGCTTTTGGTTTGTTACCTAAACAAAAACCTTGGCCGAATATTTTGCAAGAAATCTTCCACTCCTGTTTTTTTAGTCCTTACTTTAATCTAGTTTTGACTTAACATGATATAGAAAAGGATGGAAAGAAAGAAAATTAATCATTAAAATAAACAGCTAAAATAAGTCATCTGCCTGAATAATGTTAAAAAGAAGACGGTCTCTAAAACTGATTCTTTAAAAAATTCATGGTCTTCATAGAACAACTTCAAGTTCAACATCTATGGAACAACAATCTTCAAAACATGCAGAAATTAATCTGAGAAGGTTAGGATCTTCTTCAGCTCCATTCAAAAACAGAACAAACTTTTGTACTAACTAAGACCCAATTTCTCATTACTTCTGGCGGAAATTTAGTTGAATCTGAATAGCCATCCCGAACCGTAATATTGGTGTTTAGTAACAATGAAAGAACAATGGACTGTAATATAGAATTAGTATCAGTGAAACCTCTATGAACACGGTACCAATCAAGTAAAGAAAAAATAGATACAAATAGAAAATCATTCTCTTGAAACAGCAGTAACAGAAGTAGTAAAAAAACAAAATGTAGTATGTTTTTAGTACAAAAAATTAACAAAACGCTCAAATTTTCGAGTTCTATAAATACCATTGGGTTTCTCGAGGAGTTATGTAAATTTGAATGGATCAATGTCAAAAGAGATTCGTTTAGCCTTTAAAATTTTATTTAAGGGTACGATACAGACATATAGAAACCCTCAATGCACTTGTTTAAAATATAACATTCTTTTTATATATATAATAAATGAATCATGACAGAGTGCTAATTTATCCTGTGTGCATATCAGATATTTGATATAAACTACATGGCTCAACGTTGAATTTGCTTGCAATATCCACATGTATTTGCAACTTCATCTACATGAACTAAAGTTAAACAGTAAACAATGCTACATGAAGCTAGGAAAGTGAAGAAGGCACATCAGCTTGCTCTAGACAGCTAACAGGTGAAAGAGCATGAGAAGATCCAACAATAAATTGTGATTCAAATAATAAATGAGGTTTTCGAATTGGACAATATTAGTCAAAAACTTCGAACCCAAGCAATGAGTTGCAGATGTAGTTATATATAAAAGAGATATACATCATTTCATACACAGACATTTATATTCATGTGAGTTCTGTGTGCAACTGAGTTCAACTCAGTGCACAACAGGGCACTGAGTTCAACTCGGAGCACACACAGTAGTTCTGTGTGGACTGAGTTTGACTCAGTCCACTACTGTGCAGTGTGTCTGACTCAGTGCAACCACCTTAACCTACCAACTGGGATATGGAACTATATTTATTATTGAAACTATATTGATAGCCAACCATCTAAACAGCTAAAACCACGTAATTTTCTTTGAAATGTATAAGAGTGTAAAGAAAAGTTACTCAAAATTGAAGAGAGGATACATAGAATCCAATATATTTTCTTAAAATTTATCTGGTCATCACTAAACAATATAAATGATCAATTTGTATCCTTCCCTTTTCTTAAATAGAGAAGCATCAGAATTTTCAAATGCTGTCTTATAGTTCTCCATTAAAGCTCCTTATATTAATTATCCTGCAATATAGGTAGCAATATAGCATCTACCAAACAGATTCTAGTTTACAATCAAACTGACATAATGGAAGTAAGTAAAAGTATCACTTGACAACTAAAAATAATAATATGAATATTGGTTAAGGGTGACAGTAGAGGAAAATATCGAGTGACTTACCATCAGTAGGTACACCAACTCAAATAACATAAAAATAATATTTAGTTCTAATATAACAATAGGAGAAACAACTCATGATGTCTTACACCTTCACAACATTAAGAAATATCGGTGTTTAATGGTCGACGTAGAGTATCAATATCTCTATATACTTTAAACAATCGAGTTTATGTTTTGTTTACTGTATGAAATAGTTGGAAAAAAGGAGAATGAACTTATGATTTTGAAGGAGGAACAACGATATGATTTATGTATCTAGTCTATTATATTATATAATAATCTATTAAAACTTTCTTTTTAGATTAATTCCATATGTATAGAAAATAAATAACAGCCATAACATGTTTGGTTGAGCGTGTTATGTATGTTTAACATATGATTTTGTGAATTTCATAAGTATTACAAACAAAAGTAATTTATACAGTATGCCTTATTACACTCATGAATTTCCTTATTAACATTCTCAGTATTTTTCAATGCCCTTCTCTTGTAGTAAATAAAACCTTAATGAAAATAATAGATCTCCAATTCAATTAATTAACTTTATATGTTAATCAACATTAGTGTTAGATTTATAGAAATAACAGTTTTTAAAATCATGTGAGTTCTATCATTATTATGAGAATTCTTTTGAATAGTAAAATATTATTATTCATAACAGAAAAGGATATTTTAATTTCAAGTGTACATATAGTGTGATAACGATATTTGGCATAATTTATACTATGCATGCTTTCAGTACAACACAAAGGTGGAACCCAGCCCACGTGGCTCCCACACAATAGCGGACTTTGGGAAGGTCGATAATGTACGCAGTATTTCCCTCGCATTGCGAAGAGGTTGTTTTCGGACTCGAACTTGGGCACCTAGATCACCATGCGGGTGACCTAACCGTTGTGTAAATGAACATAGATGCACACGGATAAATGCGGATGTTTGAAGTTTTTGTTCATGTTTAATGTATCTCATTCTTACATCAATGGAACTTATATGTAAATATTATTACTGCTATTTTTGTTAATAATATTTTCTTAAAGTATTGTAGGATTTTTCATTTCGTGTAATCAAAGCAAGTTAGAAAGTTTGTACCAGTAAACATGTGAAAAATTAACAAAGGCTGCAAAAAAATAGATTTTAGACTGAAATTAGTAAGCAGTTTACATACGTGCACAGAATGAATCAGACTGCCGATTGAATCATTCAATGAAGGAGAAGTTGACGGTTACAAAATATTTGTAAGGTAGTAAATATTTCTTCCTTGAAATCAACCTAATTGACTGTGGCAGTCATCTCAGTTTAGCCTGGTACAAAGACAAATATGTTACTGGATGTAATAGTAATTTCAAGGAAATGTTCAATATAAATAATAGGAAAGTACTAATATAGCTTGGTAAAGCTGAATCAAATTTTTACATATAGGCAGGGCTGGCCTAAGCTAGTTGGTTGCCCTAGCCCAGATTTTAAAGTGACCAAAAAAATAGTAATCTACTAGGACTTGAACCCAGGCCACGTCACTAAACTAACAATACAGTAACCACCACACCGTCCATTCACTTGAAAATGTTAGTATAAAAAGATATTTTATCTTAGTAAAATATAAAGCATCACCATAGCCACCACCCGTTGCCCCTACCGGATAGGTTGTCCTAGGCGGCTGTCTCGCTCGCCTTGCCCTGGGGCCAGGCCTGCATATAGGACAAACTTCAATAGAACTATAGAGTAATAGGTTTAGTTGTACATGAAAAAATGTATTAGCCCATACAGGTCATGTACAAATGTATGGCGAACAAACTAAAACTAAAATGGAAATAGGAAAGTACACTGTAGCTGCTTTTTTTACAATAATGGCAACCAAACCAAAATAAATTTACAAACCATTAGAAAAAAACACAAATAGAACAAACAGTATAAAGAGGGGAGAACCATACTGACATAAAATTAGAAACTGTAATGAAATTATAGAATAGGTAGTGTAAGGTTTGGGAAGTTGGTCGAAATAAGTAGCCCATCACCATAGTCTTCCTTGTCTTTTTTTCCACAAGTCGTATTTGGATGAGCTTCACATGTTTCTCTTTGATGCATGGATCGCTCTTTCTTTGCTAAGTCTTTTATCATATCATCCATCTGTTTATCTTTGTCAAGCTGCATAATCATTATGTTGTGAGCACTCTTCTCTATCCAGTTGAAATAACCTTATATAATCTTCAATGGAATTAACTTGGGTATTAAAGTAGAATTTTAACTTGACATTTACAATTTTATCATTATAAGATTTAAGTACTATTTATATTTTAAATATGAAAATCTGATCTGTCTATGTTAGTAACATAAATAAAAGACCATACCACGAACACTGTTTGAGAAATCCAATATATAACAAGTATCCTTTGTGTTTTCATTATTGCCTTTCAAATATATTTTGAGAAATTGAATATGCACCACCATTGAAAATTTGCAATGATATCATTCCCTGTGACTATTGTACTTTTCGCACCATTTTGCAATATTTGATGCTAAATTAGGCTACGAATACACACATATATATACATATATGAAAAATGAGACTTTCAAACTGAAATTGTATCATTTTTTTCAAATATTCAACCGAAGTAAAAATCTTATAGAAAAATAGTGGTGATGTAAAGCTTATGGTTTCACTATATTTCTCATGAAAAGATGGCAGTCGTGACCATTTGGCCAACTCTTGATGAAATGATCTTGTATGGGGTTTTACTTAATTTGGCATTCTTTGTGCATAGTAAAAACGATAAAATATTATGCAGTAGTAATTTAGGATGCTAACTATATCCTAGTGCATATTGATATAATTTGATTTTTCATATTAATAACTTACATGACTAAATCAATTTGTCTTCAACGTTATATGTCCTACATTTTTAATCATCTATGGATAGGTTGTCACTGGTAAACCATTTATCTTTAAACATAAGTTATGTAACTCTCCAATGTGAATAATGAATCTCAATGTTTGTAGAGGTAAACTGTTGTTATTTCAAAATATTAAGTTATATAACTATGGATAATCTTAAAGACTTAAACACTGCTAATGGTGAGGTATCTAAGTCATAATATGTTTAAGCTTTCCCCAAATATCGATATATTCAAAATGAGTTCACATTTCATACCACATTATTTAAAGGCTATCATGTACCCAAAACACAAACATTAAACTATTTGAATTCAAAGTGATGAAATTATGCTATTATATACTGATATTGGGCCATGTGAACAATGATGAAGATGCGTATGTGTGATACATGAGACATGATCGTACATTAATTAATGTAATAAAGGATAAAAACAACTGGATCTTATTTGATATCAGTTCTACAGGCATCAATATTTTATAATACCAGTGAAACAATTTGAAAATTACAGTTTCATTTCATTCATTCAAAACATAATAATAAACATATTTAATATCCACTTCTCTTTTATAATAATTCTCATCAGAAAAAATCTGTAAAAAGCTTTTAACTGATGTAAGTCTGAATTCATTTTTATGTAAGAATGAGAAACTTAGGTTTGATATGTATAAAAAAATACTAACATTATTACCAAGTAATATCGAATAGGAACTCAACACCCCGAACGAATCTCGGTTACAAAAAATAGAAAAAGAGAAATAAGGCCAATATGTGATTTTTAACTACAAAGCCAACTATAAGCATGCTAAAAAAAGAGTGTAATGTATTTCATCTTAATAATTGCAAGCAAAATCACAAAGTACTGTCAAAATCATGTTTTCGGAATAATTTTATATTTTCAATAGAAAAGTAACTTAGAGTCAGAAGAAAAAATGAAACATGTAATGTATAATATTCATAGAAGTAGATCTGAAAAAATATGCACCGGTTCATTCTACCAACTATAACACACACTTCATTCAGAAACAGCTAAGATATTAATAAGTGATGATATGAAGTAAAATTATAGAAGTATTAATCAATTAAAATTGAGAAAATTAATTACAGAAAGATAAATGTTAGGTAAATTTTTTAAGTCGATCTAGGTCTGACCTAAAATTTATAACCCACTACGATTAATTTTTGACTCGAGTTCATCTTCAAAATTGTTATATCGATGAAAATAAAACAAACACTGCAAATAATTTGGCCTTAAGTAATGTTTAGAAACATAGTAAACAAACTATGCCTACCAACCATGATATCATTTGATCAACCATATGTACTATATTTGTTCATAATATGCTATACGATGATTTAATTGTATGATGTTTCAGAAATAGTTGAAATGATTATTTGAACAGCTGAATGAGATATAGGATAGAAGAAAAATGGATAACAATGCACGGTGAAAGTGAATGAAAATATTATTAAAATTAAGAGTTTAAATAACCATGGCTGCCACATGAAACAACTACTATCAAAAACAGAACTAAATATAAGTTTGCAAAAAATAGAAGTTTTAAATACTTGATATGTGAAGCTACTTAGTTGGAGATTGAAATTATAACTCGATTAATTGTAATATAGACTTAGTAATACAATATTAAGTTAAATTTGTAACTCATTTATCCTAACAATTTCACCATATATTGCATTATATTCTTCAAAAATATTTATAATATTATTTTTCGATCCCATACCGTAAGCAATCCACGGGTTACACTCAAACACTTATATCAGGTGTTAAATATAAGTATAAAAGCTTTTGTAATGTTATATGTTTCAAATCTGACCATAATTTATATTCAAATCAAAGAATTTTCAGATAAACTTGAATATTATCTCAAATATGATGGTAGAAAATAAGTAGTTTATAAATAAAGGGTATAAGAGATTTCAATAGAGCGGGTAGTAGTAGAAATATGTGTGTCAATGCTTAATATTGAGCAGTAAAGTAGAATATTATTTTGGAAAAGTTTTAAACGAAAGGGTATCTGATCCACTTGCTTGCTAAAAATGATGGAGTAACTTAAAGGACTAAGCATAAGGCATACATGTATGTCCTATAAGATGAATATATCCATGGGGAACATGCATAAACATTTAAATTCATAGGTTATATTTAGTAAATGGAATTCATATAAGAATAAGTATTGGGTTTAGAAACTTGTGCATGTGCATATTTGTTTTCACATATTTATATCTACAATAGGAAAATAAGTGTGCAATCTGTGGAAATGAAATCAATGGTTTATATAACTTCTAAGAAGGGAAGTTCAAATAAATCGGCAGTAAGCAATACTGTCAAAATGTTCATGTAACCAAGTAAGTATATTTAGTTCAAAACCACTAATCAGTAGATCAAAAAAAAATACTCACCAATGTGCCAGAAATCCATTATCATGCAACCATTAAAAAACTGTTCGAGATGCAATACAGAACTTCAATTTGTTCATTCTTCCTCGTTTCTCTTAACCTTACATTGTCATGCTCCAAACCTTTTGCTATATTTCTAATCTTCGTTGAACCACTCTAAAATATTCCTTTGTTTCACAATCTGCTAGAATAAACTCATAACGTAACAAAAAAATCAAACATATACAGTAAAACAATATTTATACATGAACAACTCCATCGATCAACAAAAAATATATATAAGAAAAAAAATCTAGTATTTCAAAATGTTAATGCATATGACCTTGTCAAAGAACAGTGAGAAGAGGAATAATTGTCAGCGGGTGATTTTTTCCTAGATGCCATCTAATTATATTTTTTGTTCCAGAAATAAGTAGCGAACAATGCAGATCCCATATCCAAACAGTAATGGAAAGTTAAAAAACGGTCAGAATAGCTGATTTATCAAGAAAGTAAACATAAATGGGTACAATGTTAATTACAAATTTACCAACATCAGTGTTAGATTTATAGAAATAACAGTTTTTAAAATCGTGCGAGTTCTAACATTATTATGAGAATTCTTTTGAATAGTAAAATATTATTAGTCATAACAGAAAAGGATATTTTAATTTCAAGTGTACATATAGTGTGATAACGATATTTGGCATAATTTATATTATGCATGCTTTTAGTACAACACAAAGGTGGAACCCAGTTCACGTGGCTCCCACATAATAGCAAGCTTTGGGGAGGTCGATAATGTACGCAGCCTTTCCCTCGCATTGTGAAGATGTTGTTTTCGGACTCGAACCTGGGCACCCAGATCACCATGCGGGTGATGTAACCATTGCGCCAAGGCTCCACCTCTAGTACAACACACTTTAAATTAATTAGAAATGTTTTAACTTAGCATGCTTACAGAACTTTAGTACATATTACGTACAAAACTTATGAATTTTGATCATCTTTTAAACATATAAGGTTTTAAGCAGGTTAATGTAAATAATTAGGAAAACAACCCAAACAACAAAGTTACATGGTATACTGAAATATACAGCCAAAACAAACTAAGTATGCATATAACTTAAACTATATAGCTTAGTAATGTAAACTAAAGCTTCATACGACAAAAACAAATAGCTGAACACTGCATAGTACAAAACTAAATAGCTCTGGACTGCATGTTGAACTAAATTTCATAAAGCAAGAAAACTGAATGATGGTCATAACAATATGCAAATAGTTATGACTTTTTATGTTAAAATCATTTGTTATAACAAATGTATTGCTTGGATTATGAGTTGGATCTTTTTTTTTAATTAGTTAGGAACTTAGTAGTATACCTATTTTTTTTCTATGGAGTAAAAAAATGCAACCTAGTGCATCAAATAATGATGTTTCTACAAGGTCACACAAAATTATATGAATTGCCTATTTGACTTGGCCGACCTAACTATGTAGGCTAGGGAAATGTTTTCTACTGTTCGATTGAAGGCCATTGATATGTTAAAAGGTTGTTTTTACTTTGTGGAATATGCTAAAATATGCAAGACAATAAAATTAGTTAGCAACAAAGAAATCACACAAACCCATTTAATCATCTTTTGTTATCACTACCAAAGACATATTCTTATATTGATTTGTTTGTATATTTAGTTATTTATATCCAGCCTGTTTATACAATGTGGCTATACTGGTTTAGTTTCCAAACAACATGTGTCTTTTCTAACCAGTACAAACTCAATACCAAGAAATAACATAAGTACATTTCTCCTTCATTGCACCGTACTCGGTCACTTGTTTTATCATTTGGTTGTAGTATCTTTGTACCTTTTACCAATTAAAATTTCAACAAATTCAACATTTAAATACATTTTCATATCTCTGTCTATTTTTGAACAATATATGTTTAATTCATTTGGTAATCAACATCAAATTTGATGAATTATTGCTTATGGAGATCAAACTACAGTGTAAAATAAATAAAAATATGATCACTGTATACAATTTTGTTTATAACCCTTAACTCAATTGACAAATCCATACTGGTTGCCTCTAAAGACATAATTAAGGATAAGAGCCAACCAAATTTGTTGACATACATTCATTTTAGTAGTATGGAAAATAGTTCTGAAGAAAGTTAACAGTTCATATGTGAAATAAGTGACTTTCTTTGTTACCGACATATTTAAAGTCCCAACTCGGTAAACTTGTTAGTGGTACTTGGTTTTACTCATATCATCTATTGACTTATCAAGTTGGAAGAGAACTATTTGATCCTAGAAACCAATTGTAAAATCTGACAAATACAGTTAAAGCAAAATTATCTAACAAACAAACAAAATCATGTGAAAAATGTTTACTTGTAAAAAACAACTTTGTAGATAAAAGTTCATCCACATGCGTCATCATCAGACATAACAGTAGAAAAGTTCATAAATCTGGAACAAAAAAGGAGAAAGGACTTACTGGGACAACATATACTGAATTAAATCATCCAATCCAAGAAGAAGAACACACAAGAATCCCATCCATTTCAAGCATAAAGAACATGCTAAATTGAAGAGTGTCAGAAAGGAAATAGATTTTTATGTTGAATCGCCGATTGAGAGTAGAAGGATGGTGATAGTGATCGGAAAAAATTGGGGCCTCTCGAATCATTTACGATTGAGTAAACAATAAACATGTTTACTTGATATCGATTGAGAAGAAATTTTTTGAATGTGAATCAATTGAGAGTTGGGGAAAGAGAGAAGTTGGATTAAAACCGACTGGCTTAGTGGTGAGGTTTTTTTTAATAATCATTGAAGTATAGCGCGCGTGAGGATGGGAAACACATGTCAACATGTCGTTAATAGCAGAAGTTTGGTTTTTCTATCCTATATAAGTAATAGATATTTGTGCAACATTTGTTTTAGCCTATTTAACTATACTTTTGAAAAGTGATTGGATCTTTAGAACGAAATTTTAAAGATAATGGAATAGTAAGTGTTATAGGATTTGTTGTAAATAAAGTTTTAGTAACATTTGTTTTTAGACCCTTGGATAATATTTTAAAGTGTTAAAATATTGGTAAATGAGTTTGGAAAATACTTAGTTCTTTAATAATGGAATTTTTAAGAGAATAACAAGTATGAATTGGTTTTGGGGTTGTTGTGATAATGTATTAGCAACATTGATCTTTAACCCGTTTTGATTATACTTATGAATGTAAATCGATCTTTAAAAAGAATGTTGTAAAGATAATAATAAGTGAAATGATTTTAGGTTTGTAGTAACGATGTCTAAGTAACATTAATTTGTCTTTAGTCCTTTGAATTTGATTTGTGATTATACTTATACGATTAAGATAAGTATATGAATACTTTTGAGAAGTATTAAAATGCATTGAAATGTACAGTAATGTTTTAATTAAATAGTGGAGTTTAATTCACAAATGGAGTTTCATTTATAAAAGAGTTTAGTGAGTAAAAATGAGTTTTACTAATAAAAGAGGATTTTAATTAATAAAGGAAGATTAATTAAAAAAAAATTAGAAGTCGTTTATATGACTTGATCATGCTTGTTTTTTTTCGATCATACTTTGTGTGTTGCTTGCTTCTGGACAGTATATGGAACTAGTTTCTCTTATGCGATTATTCTCATTGTTATTTTTGTTTGATAGTTAAATAACCGATAAAAATCTTGGCCAAATATATTCTAGAAATATCTAAAAGATACATGGGAATTATGTCGTATAGTTAACTTTGGTGATGCTATACTGTACATATAAACTCGTTGTGCTCTTCTAGGACAAATGATAAGGGAATCCATCCGCTTAAACGATTAGGAGGTGTTCTCCGATCCTATCTATTGTCTATTATTTTCCATAGAACTGGGGCTGGGATTCCCGAGAAATCGATCGATTGGTTTTGGAGCACCTAGTAAGCGGGGGACTGTACTTATATGAGATGACTTGTAACGACCCGTAAATTCAGTCAATTTTTTTTTAAAATTATTTGAATTTTTAAATTAAATATTTTAAACTTAAAATAAATTTGAATTTAAATATCGATTTTCTGGATATTGAGTAATATACTTTTCCAACTTCAATAAAATAGAAAATTTTCTGAAATTTCAAATTTTAGTCAAATTTGGTCAAAGTTTGACTTTAGGTTGAAATATTAAAATTTGAAATTTGAAATTTTATTCCTTTTTATGATTCTTGACTGAATTCTTATTCTTCTCTCCACTTTTCGTTTCATCAAAATCTGATTCCTACATCTTTAGATCTGCTATTTTTTGCGTAAAAATGCGCGTTTTTATTTGTGTGCGTTATCTTATTTTCTTTTATCTGGGTTTGGGTTTGGGCTTGATCTATTGGGCTTGGTCTAATGGGCTTGAATACCAGGAGACTCTTGAAGGGCCACATATCTATTTCTAATGGACACATACCGATTGAGAAATAGATATGTACATACCTTTTCCTTATCATCTCTCTTTCTCATTTCTTCCTCCTGAACTAGAAAAACAATTTTACAGTAAACAACTCCATCCCATCTCCTTCCTCCATCTCCAATCAAATTGCCTAACCTAAGCCTAGTCTCTCTCTCCCTCTCTCTTTTACCCCCCTTTCCTTCCTCTACCTTTGCCGACCACCACCTTACCCCTACCCCTCTCGGCCTCCACACCCACACCCTCCACCTACCCACCACTTTCGGCCTCACACCCTCCACACCCACTCGGCCACCCATCCACCCGAGCCACCACACGCACCTCATAGCCGACCGCACCCACACACACACGGCCGTGTGCACCTAGGCCGAGCCCTAACTAGGCCGAACCACTTTTGCCCCTTCTCTCTTCATTTATAAAAAAAAGAAAAGAAAGAAAAAAGTTTGCTTCGAAGTTCATAGCTTGATTCGAGTTTGGATTTGCTAGCTTGGATCCGATTTCAGTTCGTGGTCGTCGTGTCCATTCGTCGTGTTTCGTCGTTTCTATTCGCCGTTCTTGTCAATTTCTCTAGCCATGAAAGGTGAGCAATCACTCACGACTAATATGCTTATTTTAAGTGAATCGACACCATTTGAATTGACACTAAAATGTTAGGATTGTTCTAGTTAACATGATATATATTGTTTTGCTCATTGATATGTTATATGTTATGTTATGCTATGTTATGTTATTTTTATTTTATATCACACTGAAAGTTACCTAACTATGGGTTGAAATGATACATACTCAAATAATCTTTTAGATTAAGAAAAATCGTTATGTGTTGAAATGATAGACATAAGCGATTTTATTGGTTTTAATTTGGGATACGGGTTGAAATGATATATATCCGGATATTTAATTAAAATTTTGGGTTGAAATGATATATACCCAATCACTTGACCATATGGTAGAATATTATATGCGGACACTTACGGTCGGTTTTAAATTTATTTTAAGTTATTTGAAATTATTTTCTAAATTTTATAGTATGTTTTGATTTAATAAATTTGATATTTAAAATTTAATTTAATTTAATGATTTTATTTAAAAATTAATATTTGGAAAATAATAATATTTTATATGTTTTAAGATTTAAATTATAAGCTAAATATGATTTAAAGGAAATTTTAAGATTTTAACTTATAATTTTTAATTGGCTTAAATATATAATTTAAATAATTTTAAAAGTAAATTTAATATAATAAATATGGTTTTAATTAAATATAATAAATATATTTTTGATTTAATTTAATATAATAAATATATTTTTGATTTAATTTAATATAATAAATATAATTTTGATTTAATTTAATATAATAAATATAGTTTTAATTTAATATGATAAATATAGTTTTAATTAAATATAATAAATGTAGATTTTATATAATAAATTTAATAAATAAATTTAAGAAAGTTAAGTGGAGAATAATTTGTAATTAAATTTTATTTAAAGGATTTAAAATTTAAATAAGATTTAATTTAAGTTTTAAAGGTATGATTTTAGAATGTAATAATTTGATTTAATATGAATTTTAAAATAAATGTTTTAAATCTAAGATAAAATTGAAGTTAAATATTCTAGTATTGATTTAAATTATAATTCAAGATTTATATTTTTAAATGTTTTATAAAATGACCGCGGTGTGGAAAAAATATAACGATTGGTTGTTAAATAGACCGGGGTCGGATATTGACATACTCTCTGCCAATTCCGAAATCACTTTAACAACTGTACATACGATGGAGGATCTAGAACGAAGAAGGATGGTTTGGCGACGCTGCTGCATCGAGGTATGAAACGATGGCCTATTTGGATGACTAAAACATGAGCCATCACCAGGCCAAATGAGGTCACTCCTCCTATCAGACACGCTTCTTCGATACCATATCTTTTACTTTGTGATTGATTTGGGGCCCCTTTGATTATGGAAGTGTTGTTTCGAGGTGGGTGGTAGTAGCTGCTATGCGTTACCACCAGCCTGGTGCCGCAAAATGGTAGAATCCTACCCAGGGTATAGCCTCGCATGCCTTGTCATCTTCCATAGCGAGCCCACTACGGTTTTGTTTTATGTCGTACCTATGGAGTGCTCCCTGATAGCCCACCGGTTTGGTGGAGTTTACAGTACTGTATAGACTACGACATTTATAAAATGTGTTAAGGGGGATATGGGTAACGCCTTAGCGCTATTTTCAGTATAGTATACTTTACCGTTAGACATTATGTATAATAGCATATTTTCTATTTTTCTGTTTTACGGATCCTTAAAGGATGGCGATCCCAAGCATCCTTTAAGTTACTGATGCATTTTATTGTACAGTTCACTTGAGTTGGTTTACTTATATAAGTATGTTAGTCCTAACTCGAGTGTTTTGTTTGACTTTATGCTCAGATCAGCCTGAGTGTCTCAGCTTGAGTATCACAGCCTTGGATTCACCTTTTGGAGCTAGAGATCTGCTGGAGCTTAGCTATCTATCTATTATTTCCTATTTCAGTTATTTTCCTTTCTAGACAGTTGCTTATGTATTAGTGGACTTATGTATTTGGACTTTCAGTTGTATTTGCTTTCAGGCTCTGATATTATGTATCTGTTTGAGACTATGTATTTAGTAGCTTCATGAACTACTATGTTTTATTTATTTCGCTGCGAGATATTTTGCTTGTCCTATGTTTGTGATTCTGTGATTAATTTTATTTACCCCAAAATAATTAACAATCTGTTGTTTTGAACACTTCAAGTCTGACATGTGTGATATTGTCGATTTGAATGGTTCAAAATAACGGGTCGTTACAGTTGGTATCAGAGCTTTGGTTTAGGCAAACCTTAGCCTACGGGGTAAGACTCATTAGAGATAGGGTAGCGATGCCCTAGAATAAGTAAAATCAGTCTCAGAATCATTTCTTGCAAGAGAGCGTATTTTGAAAAGTACAAAATGATTTTGAAATGATTTTGAAAAGGTTTTTAAAGTATTTTTGGATATAAAAATTTGTTTTAAAATCCAATCCTTTTCCTTGAAATTCCTTCCTTCGAACCTTGTTAGTTAAAATTCTTTGATTAGGATTTCTTAAGTCTGAATCTTTACCTTTGTCCTGCTCAGCAGAAGGGCAGGTCATCTGGGATCTTTGAAGTTACTTCTTCCACTCCTACCGGTGATGATACTAAGGGTACGCTTCAGGGTACCTTTACTTTGTATTCTCATCCTATTCGTGTTTTATTTAACACCGGTGCATCTCATAGTTTTATCTCTATGGATCTTCGTAACAAGTTTGAGCACATTCTTTCACTCGAATATGCAACCGAATCCTTATGTGTGTCTAATCCTATTGGTGGTCCCGTGAACCTTAGTAGGATTTGTAAAGGGGTGGCACTCCTTTACACGAGGCATCGTTTTATTGGTAATTTCTATGTTCTTGTTATTGATGCTTTTGACATTTTGCTTGGTGGTGATTGGCTAAAGAAATATGAAGCTGTTATCTCTTGTAAAGCCCGAACTGTTTCTCTTGTTGATGATAAAGGTAACCCTTTGGTGATCGGATGCCGTATGCCTCGGGATTGCGCTGGCAGTTTTATCTTTTATCTTGATTCTCATCTTAGTGACCTTGACTCCACTCCTATTGTCAAACTCTTTCCTGATGTTTTTGGTGAAGTCTCTTCTCTTCCTCCTAAGCGGGAAATTGAATTCCGCATTGACCTTATTCCTGGAGCTCGACCAGTAGTTCTTTCTCCCAGAAGGATGGCACCCAGGGAGAATGTCGAGTTGAGGAAGCAGATAGAAGACTTATTTTCCAAGGGTTTGATTAGGCCGACTCATTCGGAATGGGGAGCAGCTGTGGTATTTGTCACTAAATCTGATGGTTCCTTAAGGATGTGTGTTGATTATAGGGAGTTGAATAAGCTTATTATGAAGAACAGATATCCTATGCCTTATATCAATGACATGTTCGATCAGCTCTATGGAACTAAAGTTTTCTCTTAGGTTGATCTTACCACCAGTTTTCACCAGCTCAGAGTTGCTGAGGAGAGCATTACCAAAACGGCTTTCCGTATTGAGAATGGTTTCTATGAATGGTTAGTTATGCCTTTTGGTTTGACTAATGCACTAGCCAGTTTTGGAAACATTTCAGGAAGCTTTGGGTACTCATCTGAATCTGAGTACAGCTTATAATCAACAGACCGATGGTCAGACAGAAAGAGTTAATCAGATTTTGGAAGATCTTCTTCGTGTCCGTGTTCTTGATTATGGAGGATCTTGGGAAGATCATCTACATCCCGTTGAATTCACTTATAATAACAGCTATTAGGTATAATCTTAATTTTTAAATTAAGGTTACTGTAAACATCAATCTATTTAATCCTATCCTTTGAATTCAGGCTAGCATCGTAATGTCTCTATTTGCCGCTCTTTACGGACGACCTTGCAAATCTCCATCTTGCTGGATTAAATCCAGTGATCATTTGGTTCTTGGACCCGATATGATTCTAGAAGCATCCTAAAAAGTTGAGGAGATCAAGAGGAAGATGAGGATTGCTCAGGATAGGAAGAAGAAGTATGTTGATAGACGGAGAAGGGATTTGAAATTTTCAGTGGGTGATCAGGTTTTTTTGAAGATCTCGCCACTGAAGAATGTGATTCGCTTTGGTAGGAAAGGGAAGCTTCCTCCTAGATTCATTGGTCCTTTCTTCATCTTAGAGAGAGTCGGTCCTTTAGCTTATCGACTGGATTTGCCAGAGAAGCTATCTGGAGTGCATAATGTGTTCCATGTTTCACATCATTGCCAGTATCTTCATGATCCATCTTTGATTGTTCAGCCTGCTTTACTCGAGAGTTTGGATGTTGAGCCAAACCTCACTGTCGAGAGGAAGCTACTTCGTATTGTCGATAGAGGTACGAAGTAGACGAGGAGGAAATCTGTCAACCTGGTCAAGGTGCAGTGGAGTACTGATGATTGGGATTGTACCTAGGAGACGGAGGAGAGCATGCGTGCTTCGAATCTAGAGTTTTTTGTTCTAGGTACTATTCGTTAATCTATCTTGTCTTTTCTGCTTGTTTCTATTCTCCTTTTTCATTCTTTTTCGGGGACGAAAAGTTTTTGAGTGGGGAAGAGTGAACGACCCATAAATTCAGTCAACTTTTAATTTTATTTGAATTTTTGAATTAAATATTTTAAATTTAAAATAAATTAAATATCGGTTTTTGGGATATTGAGTAATATACTTTTCCAAATTCAATCAAAATAGAAAATTTTCTTAAATTTCAAATTTTAGTCAAATTCGGTCAAAGTTTGACTTTTGGTTGAAAAAATTAAATTTGAAATTTGAAATTTTATTCTTTTTTATGATTCTTGACTGAACTCTTACCTTCTCTCCACTTTTGGTTTCGTCAAAGTTCGATTCCTACATCTTTAAATATGCTATTTTCTGCGTAAAAATGTGCGTTTTTATTTGTGTGCATTATCTTATTTTCTTTTATTTGGGTTTGGGTTTGGGCTTGATCTATTGGGCTTGGTCTAATGGGCCTGAATACTAGGAGACTCTTGAAGGGCCACATATCTATTCCTAATGGACACATACCGGTTAAGAAATAGATATATACGTACCTTTTCCTTCTCATCTCTCTTTCTCATTTCTTCCTCCTGAACCAGAAAACCAATTTTACAGTAAACAACTCCATCCCATCTCCGTCCTCCATCTCCAATCCAAAGCCTAGTCTCTCTCTCTCCCTCTTTCTCTTTCCCCCCTTTCCTTCCTCTACCTTTGCCGACCACCACCCTACCCTTACCCCTCTCGGCCTTCACACCCACACCCTCCACCTACCCACCACTTTCGGCCTCACACCCTCCACACCCACTCGGCCACCCATCCACCCGAGCCACCACACGCACCCCATAGCCGACCACACCCACACACACGCGGCTGTGTGCACCTATGCCGAGCCCTAGCTAGGCCGAACCCTTTTTGCCCCTTCTCTCTTCATTTATAAAAAAAATTGCTTCGAAGTTCATAGCTTGATTCGAGTTTGGATTTGATTTCAGTTCATTTTCGTCGTGTCTGTTCGTCGTGTCCATTCATCATGTTTCGTCATGTCTATTCGCCGTTCTTGTCAATTTCTCTAGCCATGAAAGGTGAGCAATCACTCACGACTGATATGCTTATTTTAAGTGAATCAACACCATTTGAATCGACAATGAAATGTTAGGATTGTTCTAGTTAACATGATATATATTGTTATTCTCATTGATATGTTATATGATATATTATGTTATGTTATGTTTATTTAAAGTATGTTTAGATTTAATAAATTTGATTTTTAAAATTTAATTTAATGATTTTATTAAAAATTAATATTTGGAAAATAATAATATTTTAATGTTTTAAGATTTAAATTATAAGCTAAATATGATTTAAAGGAAATTTTAAGACTTTAACTTATAATTTTTAATTGGTTGAAATATATAATTTAAATAATTTTAAAAGTAAATTTAATATAATAAAATATGGTTTTAATTTAATATAATAAATATATTTTTAATTTAATTTAATATAATAAATATATTTTTAATTTAATTTAATATAATAAATATATTTTTAATTTAATTTAATATAATAAATATATTTTTGATTTAATTTAATATAATAAATATAGTTTTAATTTAATATGATAAACATAGTTTTAATTAAATATAATAAATGTAGATTTTTTATAATAACTTTAATAAATAACTTTAAGAAAGTTAAGTGGAGAATAATTTGTAATTAAACTTTATTTAAAGGATTTAAAATTTAAATAAGATTTAATTTAAGTTCTAAAAGTATGATTTTGGAATGTAATAATTTGATTTAATATGAATTTTAAAATAAATGTTTTAAATCTAAGATATAATTGAAGTTAAATATTATAGTATTGATTTAAATTATAATTCAAGATTTATATTTTTAAATGTTTTATAAAATGACCACAGAGTGGAAAAAATATAACGATTGGTTGTTAAAGAGACTGGGGCCGGATATTGTCATACTCTCTGCCAATTCCGAAATCACTTTAACAACTGTACACGCGGTGGAGGATCTAGAACGAAGTAGGATGGTTTGGCGACGCTGCTGCATTAAGGTATGAAACAATGGTCTATTTGGATGACTAAAACAGGAGCCATCACTAGGCCAAGTGAGGTCGCTCCTCTTATCAGACACGCTTCTTCGATACCATATCTTTTACTTTGTGATTGATTTGGGGCCCCTTTGATTATGGGAGTGTTTTTCCGAGGTGGATGGTAGTAGCTGCTATGCGTTACCAACAGCCTAGTGCCGCAAAACGGTAGAATCCTACCCAGGGTATAGCCTCGCGTGCCTTGTCATCTTCCACAGCGAGCCCACTACGATTTTGTTTTATGTCGTACCTATGGAGTGCTCCCTGATAGCCTACTGGTTTGGCGGAGTTTACAGTACTGTATAGACTACGACATTTATAAAATATGTTAAGGGGGATATGGGTAACGCCTTAACGCTATTTTTAGTATATTATACTTTACTGTTAGACATTTCGTATAATAGCGTATTTTACATTTTTCTTTTTTACGGATCCTTAAAGGATGGCGATCCCAAGCATCCTTTAAGTTACTGATGCATTTTATTGTACAATTCACTTGAGTTGGTTTACATATATAAGTATGTTAGTCCTGACTCGAGTGTTTTGTTTGACTTTATGCTCGGGTCAGCTTGAGTGTCTCAGCTTGAGTATCACAGCCTTGGATTCACCTTTTGGAGCTAGAGATCTGCTGGAGCTTAGCTATCTATCTATTATTTCCTATTTCAGTTATTTTCCTTTCCAGTCAGTTGCTTATGTATTAGTGGACTTATGTATTTGGACTTTCAATTGTATTTGCTTTTAGACTCTGATATTATGTATCTGTTTGAGACTATGTATTTAGTAACTTCATGAGCTACTATGTTTTATTTATTCCGCTGCGAGATAATCTACCCCAAAATAATTAACAATCTTTTGTTTTGAACACTTCAAGTCTGACATGTGTGGTTTTATTGTCGATTTGAATGGTTCAACATAGCGGGTCATTACATGACTCGAAACTGTAACCACTCTAAAACCATATATGTGTTTTATGCTTTGGAAGAGGTTCGTGATTGCTTCGTGATGCTGGAATCTATGTGAAGATTCGAGATCTGTTTGAGATGCTCGAACACATGTAGTTGTTCGTAATCTATTCAGGATGTAGGAATCCATGTGTGATTTCGAGACCTGTTGAGGTATAGGAATCCATATGTTATTCTAAGACCTGTTGAGGTATGGGAATACATGTGTGATTCAGAGATCTATTGAGGGATTCATGTGTGATTCCGAGATCTGTTGAGATATAGGAATCCATGTCTGGTTCCTAAATCTGTTTGAGTTGGAGCTCATGTGGAAGGTCTATTCGGATGTTGACTCGTGGGTTGGAATGCCGGATGTATCATCGTCAGTAGGTATTACTAAAACCAGAGATAGGAGACATAGCCAGTAGGATTGGTAAACCTATAGGGTGCATGAGACTCCATTTCTAGAGATAATTATTGGGATAGGCATGCGGGAGCGATGCATCAGGTCTTAGCAAGACCAACTATGGTTTTCCTATGGTACATTCACTAGAGATGTACGACACTTCGAACGGATATCTATGATCCTTGTGCGGTAGTTCAGATTCGTCTTCCCCGAAGAGATCTTCGTGGAAATCCTACACAATTAGCGAATGTGCCTTAGTGGTTGTGATTGTATACCCATTACTGTTGTGATGTGCTCTCATTTGCATCGCATCTATATGATTATTTATATTTCACACCTTAGAAATTATTATATTATCACTGGATTTTATAATAGAAAAGGTTTGGTTATCGTAAGGTAAAAACCCGTCTGTGTTTATTGGCAGCGTGGTCTTCCAAGATACCCTTATTTTGAAGGGTTTTAAGATATAATAAATCTATATGATTTGAGTTTCTCATGCTGGTTTACTATACTAATCCGGGTGTTATTTTCTCAATGCTCTGGTCAGCTCGAGTATGTTTCCAGATTTGGCTATGTTTCTTTGGAGCTCTTAGAGAGGAGTTGGATGATTTCTTATGGTACTTTATTTTTGCTGCATTACCTGATTTGCATCTATTAGCATTTGTAAGGACAGGTTGTTATAAATGTCCAGGCTGATGATAGGTTAGTTTTCTCTGATTGATGTATATCAAACTTTCCTTTTTGGTAAAGACCTTTTGAGATATTATATATATTATCATTCCGCATGTGAGATTCTGGTATTGTGTTCTCTTCTTTCTTGTTCTATTTCCGTTTCCTTTTCTTTTACCCTAGCAATTCATCTTTTCAGCACTTGGGTGCTCGACATGTGAATATAGTTGATGTATTAGTGTCGACATTCGAGGGTCGAAATGGTGGATCATTATAGTGGAACTTCAATGGGGACAGTTCACTTTGCTTAAAGTTAAATCAAGGCATGGTTTCCATCAAACGACTATGGTTAGTTCTATACTAAAGCATTGGAAGTGAAAACTATTCAATAAAGAATTCATCTCCTCAGTTATATGAGGTTAGTATCACGATCAACTGTAGTCAACTCAAAGTCATAGTCTTTGGCTAGAGCAATACGATTAACAATAATTGTTATTATTGAATCAAGGATTTTGTATTTGGTTATCCTGCCGTTTGACCAGGTGGTATGCGGATGGACCCGACGAACCAAACTTCAAAGTTGTCATGGCAAGAAGCCCGGGGAGATGACTACAAAGCTCAAAACTAAAGTACGATAAAAACCGCAAAGTGGAGGCAAACTATCCCAAGAAATTCCAAAGTTAGAAAGTAACTAGATAAGGGATCATCACCGATCCCGCACCTAGGGATGAAAATCACTAAGGGAGGGATCATCACTAATCCCACACCTAGGGAAGAAAATCACTAGGCGAGGGATCATCACCGATCCCGCATCTAGGGAAGAAAATCACTAGGTGAGGGATCATCACCGATCCCGCACCTAGGGAAGAAAACCACTAGGTGAGGGATCATCATCGATCTCGCACCTAGAGCAAGGCCAAATCAAGTTTTGAATCCCACTAAGTGTGGGATCGGTACTGATCCCTTCCCTAGGCGATCGGTACCGATCCCCAAATCTTCATCCAAAGTGGCGCCCACTCCTTCCACTTACTACCGATGATGCCAAGATCCTGATTCTTGTGTTATTCCAGAGTTTCTATGCTTCATATTGGCAATCTCCGTATACAGTCTAAAGCAGCAATTCAACCTTTTGTAGATCCATCGTTTGGACCAAAAAATGTCTAGACAATTATGCAAAACAACCTTGGAATCATGAAGCCAACAACAAGACGAGCCAACAAAAAAGTTGAAAGACCCCTACCTATGTATTTAGGGATCGGTACAGATCCCTAACTCTAGGTATTTTGGAGCCCAAATTTTCAGGGGGACTTTGTCTTGGCGGCGAGATTCTGTAGGTGAATTTTCAGTGAGATATTTGGTCATTTACCTCTATAAATACAAGGGCAGTGCTTTATTCTAGGGGGCTCTTTTCTTCTTCCTTGCCATAACTTTGCTATTTTTTCATAACTTCGCGAATTTATACAAATCCAAGCAAACTGTACTTGTAATCTATAGAATAAATAAATAAAATCTTTGGAGTGGATGTAGGCCAGAGCACGACGAACCACTAAAAACCTTGTGTGTTCATTTCCTTCTCGTTTTTAATTTGTTTTCTTCACTTTTTAATCTCTTCTACTTTTTATTTGGTGTTGGCACCATTTTTGACACCAACTTTTTAATGCTTTCACAGAGAAACACTTGAACTCGCTGATTTAAGACTTAGGAAGATTCTTAATGGCTAGACAATCAACTAGAAGGACTACTGTTAGAGGAAATCAACAAAGAGAAAGATAAGAGGCATCCTTAATAGCTAACCCCCATCCATCTACGTAACCGGGGATGAGATGGAAACTATGATAAATGGATTACAAGCAAAGATGATTGCCCGTCGGGAGAAGATGATGGAAAGCTTCTTTAGAAGGATGGGGCAAACTGGAATTCTCGGAGTAGTTGGAAATCAAGATCAAAGGCAAGCAACAACAGCAAATGCACCAGAAGCCAGGATGGAGCAACCGGGGGCAAACCCCGAGCAAGTGTTACGGGTCGGTACAAACCCCCTACGGTTTGGTTCCAATCCCCAAAGGCCTAGGGGCAAGGATCAGGTCAACCTTGGTGGAGACGTTGTGCATCCGACGAATGATGTTGGCAATGCCAATGCAAATCAGAATGCGGAAGCTCTACCGGAGGAGTACGTACCAGAATTCCCTTATGGTGTCGGGGGCAGGCTAAGAATGCGAACTTTGGAATTCCCTTGAATACGATGACAGACTTACTAAGATGTTGAGGCGAGCTATGAGAGGTGGATTGCCTAACTAAGGCATGGAAGATATGAACAGGAGTCCATTCACTCCAAATATTCGCTATGTTAGGAGTCCGCTTGATTTCAAGCTACCTATATTGTAGACATACAATGGGAAGACGGATCCAACAGTTCATTTAATGAGGTACGTCTAGCACATGGAGGTGTTGGATGCGCCTGACGAGATTATGGGACTGTGTTTCCCTTTATATTTGATAGGTTTGACATTACGATAGTTTAGGCAGCTAGAGGTAAGTTCCGTGAGCACATGGGCCGAGTTGGTGAACGGATTCGTGAAATAGTTCCAGGTCCATATTTCATGATTTAAAAATGTAATGACATTTTCAAGTATGAAGCAGAGGTTCGGAGAGACCCTTAGGAGTTTTCTAACAAGGTTAATGTGGCTGCAACTACGGTTGATAAGCCTGGCCCTTCGATGGTTTTGATGGCGGCGGTTTCAAGAATAGCTGCCAAGATGGATTTTAAGATTGCACTGGAACGGGATCCTCTAAGGGATCTTGTAGAATTTTGTCATAAGAGTAAGAGATACCTACATGAAGAGGACGATGAGGTTGATCAAGAGGAAATTAATGTCGTGGATGGCGAAGGCCCACCCAGAAAAGGATCTCAAAGGAAAAGGAAGGTGAAAGATTGACAATGGCTTTGAGGGATCAAAGCGACAAAGCAGAGAACCAAAATTTTCTTCTTACATAGATTTGAATGAAATCCTAGGGCGGAGTTATTTGGATACTGATGTGCACGTAAATGTGTATATTTTTACCACCATATTTAATCTATTTTAATTAAATAAATTATTATATTGGGTATTTTAACTTGTTTAAACCAAAATTCAAATTATTTTCAAATTGTCACATATTCATCTTCATATAGGGGTAGAATGGTCATTTTTGTGCAGTTATTAAATTGTAAAATTTTGGAATTTTCTATGTTGTTTTGTAGAAAATTTAGTGAATTTTACAAGTGGTTTCATGATGATATATGCATGCACAAGAGTGAAGAGAACAAATGAAGATGGAAATAATTCAAAGTGAAGATCATGGAGGACTCCACTTACCCACCTACCTTAATGCACACTTAGGAGCTAATGCACATGCTAAAAGCCATTAAATCTTCATGCACACTTAATGGATGATTAGTGGATGCTAATGGTTACTTGGCCACCACACTTCCTAAGGGGTAGTTTGGGCATTCCCCAAAAATATGGATTAGGGTTTCTAACTTGTTTAAATACCCCATATCTTCATGTAACCCTCTCTTCCTCTTAGTTAGTTTTTAGCTTAGAAAACAAATCAAAGCTCTCTTTCTTTGCATGGCTACTTAGCCATTTCTTCTCTTATGTAATTCTTTTTTTTCTTTATGCAATTTAATACATGTTCGTTTTCTTTTCTTTTTTATTTCCTTTCATGGTGTAGTGTAGATTTGTTTATTTATGCAAGTAGTGTAGATTTTCTTTTATGCAATTAGATTATTTCTCTTTTTCATTAGCTTTCATTTTCCTTTCTTTTTAGTTTCATGTTGCTTGCTACAAGTGTTGATATGATAACACAAATGAGAGGATAATCCCTTCAATTTAGGGGTAATGAAGCCTCTAATCATGTGGCTACAACATTTTGATGTTATGCTCTCTTTTTGTGCTTTAATGAGAATGTATGAAGTGGTTAACTTGTTGTTTTTGCTTTGAATTTGATAGCCTATATTGTTGACACCAAATATGTTATACTTAAACAATCACTAACACAAATTACCTCTTCATCTACATATGATGATGGTAATGAAGTGAATGTTGAAATTAAAATTTGATGGTCTATATTTCTAATTAATAGTTAATATGTCATACTTAAATAGATTTTGCTTTCAACTTTGTTGTCATTTTTCATATGAGTTAGTAAGTGGTTTAAGGGGTGTGTTATAGTTTGATGGCTTATGTTGAGCTAATTAAAAGCACAAATAGGCCATACTTACGATAAACACATCATTTAAATTTACTTATGACCAAAGAAGAGAGATCATAATTTCATAATTTGTTGAACTATATGATCTAGAGAGTGGAATTATCTCTAAATTGTCATTTAACTCTCATTTTTCTATCAATTTTCTTATGCTCATTTTTCTACATTTTTAGCTTTACAATTTTCAACTTTGGTTAATTTGATTGAGTAGGAAATTTAAATCAACAATTCCCTGCGGATCGACCCGTACTTGCCACGTACTTCAATAGTACGCCGTGCGCTTGCGGTATAAATTTATTTCAAAATTTATCGGTGATTTTCTAATCGATAGAAAATTTGTTGTTAAACAAGTTTTTGGCGCCGTTGCCGGGGAATTATTAGTCTTGATTTTGATTTTCTATTCTTCGAATTATTTTCGTTTGATTTTTATTGTGTGTTTTGTGTGTTAATTTCTTAAAAAATATATTTGTTTTGTGTGTGTTGTTTGATTTTTGTTTGTGTGGTTGTTGTTGTTTTCTATTTGTTTTGTTCAATTGCATTTCATATAAAAAAAAATCAACATACACAGTTTTAAAGAAAAACATTTTTATTCCATTTTCTTTCCATTACAAGTTTGCATTTACAATTTTCTTTTTACAATTTCTCTTTGCATTTGCACTGTCTATTTATAATTTTGCATTCTCTGTACAACCATTCTGTTACTAATTCTCTTCATTCTCTGTTCATTTGCACAATTCCCTTCACTCCTCTACCCAACAACCTTCACTGCAAACATCACTGCCATATACTACCCAACAACCCACTGCCATCTGCTGCACACAGCAGACCATCTGACCTTCATCGCTCAAACACCAATCTACCTCGACTGTCTCATCAACTTCCCCTTCATCATCACTGTCGAACTGCCAATACAATTTCTTTACAGCCTTTGTCATCAACTACAATAATCTTCCCCACTATCTTGCCGAAAACTGCAGCAGCAACTCCACATCCACCTACTGTTCACAAACCAATTTGATCATAAACTTCTGCAATACAACCCTGCCCGTTATCTACAAACCATTCAATCTCCATTCACTTCATTTCACTTCATTTGTGCATCAAATACAAATATATACCACCTCTGATTCACACCATCCTCCACATCATACAACATCAAACTGTGCACTGCAAGCACTACGATTCACTAAATAGCTACAAACTGTGCTGTCAACAACTTGCTTCAACAATACATTTGTATATCAACCATACATACTTGCCCCCATACCATACATATTTTCTTGCATACTTGCCCCCATACCCACACAACTCCCACCATAAACAAGTCACAACCACTTCACTGTTGCCTGATCACTTCCATCAATACATCATCACAACTCGCTACATCATCCACGATCAACTCTGCTTCTCACAGCACTAATACATCACTAATACATACTGCATTGTTTTCCACCCTACATACTTCATTTGTCAATACCCATTGCCTCTCCACCATCAACATCTGCTGCTTCTCCACAAATTCCATAACAGCAGCTATCACCACACCATTGCAGTAACAGGCTTCACAACAGTAACAAACATCAGCGACCATCATTCCATTTACATATATCATAACTCCCACAACTTCACCTAACATTTACATACATCATTCCTTATCACAGAGCCGCTGCCACACTGACAAGAAACAACCACCATCATATCACTCGACTACAACCATCAACAATACTGTTACAAACAGTTGCCTACCTTCCAATATGACGCCGACAAATCCACCACCAAAACCCATCACAGACTCACGACCCAGCGCCCTCAGCAGTCGAGCCCATCGCCAATTCAACCTCAAACAAACAACTGTGACAACCCCAATTTCCTCCAACCATCGCCAGAAATCGTCATCACCGCCACCTCTTATCATCGCAAAATCGACTGCAGCCACGCTTCTAACCACCAGAAACCTAGCACACCACCTCACATACATACAACACACTTCAACAACACTGCATACTTCACTTCCTGACTTCACCACCCACAATCTGACCAAAACCACTGACATCTACAACTAACACAGTCACCACAGTGTACACATCCATCTTCCAGTCAACCACCCATACAATCACTACCTTCATTCCATCCCATACTACCAAAACCAAACTACAATTCATCACAACACTACCATTGATTTTCAACCGAACAATCAAACACTCTGACCATCCATATTGCCACCAGACAACTTCAGTTCAACTGCTTCACTTCCACACATCCACCCCACAGCTGCACAAATACAATCAAGCCTCGAAACTGCACATACTTCTCCACTTACACACTGACAAACAACTCCACACTTCTAATACCATCCACTTCCCACTCTTCAACTGACTACTGCTGCCACAATCACACACCACCTCCTCCATTGTGCAACTACTACTACCATTTCAACAGCATCTTCTATCCAGTTTATTAACAAATTTACCCACTGATCAATCACCCACTGCAGTCACAAACTTCTAGCAACATACTGTCTCCAAAAATCCACCCCGCAACCTGACCTTCCTTGTGCATATATCACTACTTCCACCAACCTTTCCATTTCTAGTTACCTATATCTTTACAGCCCCGGATTGATCACTGTTGCATTGCCTTAACATTTCAAACGACCACGCAAACACCAATTTCAGCAACACAACAGCAGCACTCATACACCCTCAACCACGTCTTCCACTGCCCAACCACCTACAGACAATCATTCCTTCACTTCCCTACAACCACATCCCCTACAACGCTCGCTACCGTCATCTTGCCATCTTCACTTGAATCTCCATCCGATTGCACCTGAATTAACATCACCACTTACTGCCTCCGCCCTCAATTGCATGGAGACCATAACAGTCAGTCACTCGATCAAAGCAAACCATCGCGACACCTTTAATTGCTCGACCACCAGTCCTCCTCTGAAATCCCCAATCCAATTTCAACCTACATACGAATTCCTCACCTCACACATCAAGCAAACCAATCGACTCACCTGCAAATCGCCGACATCAAATCATCTTTGGCTTCAATTCCAGTTGACGTTTTGTTTTAAAAAAAATAGAGAATTTAATGTGGAAATAAAATACACTACTTGTTTGATCAAATTAGGAACGAAAAGCTTTTGGGTTGAGAACTGTTAATTGGGCCGGGTGAAGTTTGGGTTTGTTTTCTTTATTTTAAGTTGAAAAGTTTTTAAGTTTTAAGTTTTTGGGTTTGTTTATTTAAAAAAAAAAGATCTTTGCTCTTGTACTTTGGGGTGAGTTCAATCTTCCAATTGTTTTAGTTTTTGTAATTTAAGTTTTATTTTTATAATATATATATATATATATATATATATATATATATATATATATAGTGTATTTTTTTTTATATTTCAGGTTGCCAAAGTAGAATTTCAGAAGGAGAACTACTGCCAAAAATAAACTGCTTGCTTCGCTCTACTGCCAAAAACAAATTGCTGGCTTGCTTATAAAAAATAATTACTGCTTTCGTCACTATTTTTATTTGAATTGCATTGTTGATTACTTGCATTTGATAAAAAATTCAAAAACAAAAACAAATTTCATCATAGTTGCATTGTTAATACACGTTTAATTTTTGCTTTGAATTTCATCCTAGAATTTTAATTAATAATAACGGTTAGACATCGATAACACTTAATTGTATATTGACAAGTTGTCTTCTTTGAACATTTACTTTCTTTGTGTCTAGGCTACGCAGAGTAATAACCATTTATGAATATTACGGTGATTTGTAAATATTATAGTGGTTGTTCCTCTGAAGGTACTTAAACCTTCGGCTGCATTGCTACGGTGATTCTTGGTGCACCGATAAATCCTATCTGTTACTTGGCTGAGAGAACTATCTTGTTGATTTAAGACATAGTGTGATTATACAATTTTGGGTTAACTTAGGATAAATCATTTGTAATTAACCCTTGCATTCATTTAGTTGCATTAGTTCATGCATATTTAAAAAAAAAAATTCAAAATCCAAAACAAAAAAAATTGTAAATATTCATTTTCTTTTTCTTTGAAATTTTTAAATCCTTTTCTTTTGAAATTTCAAAAATCCAAAAAAAAATTTAGAAAAACAAAAAATCCAAATATATATATATAATAATCTTTTCAGAAAAAAAAAAATTTTGAATAACCAAAATACAAAACAAAAATCAATTATCCATTTTGAAAAGAATAAATTCTATTTGTAAATATTTTTCCTTTATAAAAAAAAGCAAAAACATTCTTGAAAATGTCTGAGTTTCCCCACTCACTTGAATTTTACAATAGTTGTGAAAATAAATATAATCCATATAATTTCACTTCAAATTTTTATGGATATTTCAACAACAACTATTGTTTAAACGATTCGAGTTTTGAACCACAAAATTTTCAAAATGACGAACAACCATCGAATCTCGAAAATAGCATTGAAATGATTTCATCTTTACTCGAACTCTCTACACAACAAAATCAAGAGATAAATGATTTGTGTAATTCCTATTTGTGCAATGATTCAAGACCAAGTTTTCAAAGTGATCAAAACTTGAATTCAATTCAAAATTCAAACGATTTCAAGTATAACCCATGCCCAAAATGAATTTCAAAATCAAAACGAAAATGTGATCCACTTTTCAAATATTTTTGGCAATGGCAATAATCTCGACAACGATACGAGTGAAATTTTTTGTTCTCAACAAATCCAAATCGAAAATTCTCAAGTCAATAACTATAAATTGGGTTTTGTTAAACAAATGGACGAAATCTGCGATGATCACACAGATTCGTTGTTTGAAACATATATGAAACGACGTGATAAAAAAAATCAAATCCCAACGTGTGACGAGTCAAACGATAATCCATATTTTACCCAAATCGCTGATTTTCAAATAACAACTTTTGAAATTGAAAATAACGATCTTAATGAAGTTGTTGAGAACACGGTAACTGAGTTGGATTTCAATTCTTTTGAGGGTATAGAACCAAATTTGAAATTTGATCTTCCTTTCTCTAATTTTGAAAATTTGAATACAACAAATTTAGATTTTGAAATTGATTCATGCAATGAAGTTGTTGATAATCCAACAAAGGAAGACGAATTCAACGAACATGATTTCTTTGGACTTTTCGAAAATGATTTGTTAAATTCTCTAGGGGTTTGAATTCGATAATTCTGAAGATGTTTTCAATGATAAGTTTGAATTTCAATTTGGTGAAAATAAATTTGAATTTCAATCAATCATTTTATCAACCCCGAAAATCATCGAAAATAAAACAACTCGTACGATTTTCAATAAAACGACATTCGTATTTCCAAATCCAAATTCAACTTCGAAATCTTGTATGGTTTTGTTTTTCGAGCTTAAGCTGTGTCTCGCATATTTAACGAGACAAATAATCGGTATTTGGAAGACCGTTTCATTTACTTTTTGACGATATACTTTCTGATCTCGTGTAAATACCATTAATTTTCATTTAAATAAAGGTCATGTTTTTATTTTATTTTTCTCCTTCCACTTAGGTTGACTGTGGGGACACAGTCAAAATCAAATGTCGGGGGGGGGGGGGGGGGAGGAGACTCGTCTTCACAATTAATTTTTCATGGTTTATTTTTGCCTTTTCTTTTAAAAAACCAAAAAAAAAATATTTTTAAAAAAATCCCAAAAACAAAATTTCTTTTGATTTATTTTAAAGAAACACTATAGGATAAATATATGGTTTTGGTTAATTAAATTGAAATTTTTGAAAATCTATTTGTCTTAACAAAAATAAAAATGAAGTTTGATTACAAATAACAATGGTTTAACTAGTATATAGGAAGATTCATACGTGTTAATTATGAAATACATCCTAATAGAATATCTTTGTTTTAAAAAGTGGTGAATTTAAAGTAAAGGATATAACATGTTTTTTTTCTTCTAAGTTAAAGGGTGCTAAGATGATTTTGCGAAACTCTCTCTCTAAAAAAACAAAAAAAAATTCTTGTATATATAAATATATTTTTAATAAACACCCACAGTCATGTGTTCACACTTATGTGTTCACTCGCCACGCTCTGTATTCCCCTCACATCAGTCCGCAAGGCAGTGCGTGGGTAACATATCTGGCATCAGTTTATCTGAGTTAGGCATATGTAAATATTGTTAATATCAATAAAATTTTCAAAAGTAGAGAGAGTAAGCAAATGAAATCCAAGCACTATTTTAACTTATTTGATTTGACTTGTTATTGAAAAGAAATGAAAATACCACTTTGATAAACTTTGATTATCGACTAAGGATCTATTTCATAGTTACACTTTGTTATCAACCGAAACAACGAGTTAAACTATAGCATATTTGCTTTGATAACTTGATTTTTGTTGGATGTTTTGACGAGTAAATGACTTAAATTTCAAGATAATGACCAAAACTTATATTTAACTTATTTGTGTTAATTTAAAAGTAAATCCTTCATTTGTAAATATTTTCAAAAACTCGCATTCATGTCTTTGTAAATAAATCTTGCATTTTGTAAATATTTTCATATCGCATTCGGATTTTGTGGGTAGTATCCGCTGAAAACCCTCACAAGACAACACTCGTCCTACTGGGGACACCCAGAGGTTTAACGGCTTGTTGCATACGCTCAATGCAATCGTGCTCCCTCCAAAAACGGATTTATCTTAGTTTATTCGAGGACGAATAAAATGATAACTGTGGGGGTATTGATGTGCACGTAAATGTGCATATTTTTACCACCATATTTAATCTATTTAAATTAAATAAATGATCATATTGGGTATTTTAACTTGTTTAAACAAAAATTCAAATTATTTTCAAATTGTCACATATTCATCTTCATATAGGGGTAAAATGGTCATTTTTGTGCAGTTATTAAATTGTAAAAATTTACTTGGAATTTTCTATGTTGTTTTGTAGGAAATTTAGTGAAATTTATAAGTGGTTTCATGATGATATATGCATGCACAAGAGTAAAGAGAACAAATGAAGATGGAAATAATTCAAAGTGAAGATCATGGAGGACCCCACTTACCCACCTACCTTAATGTACACTTAGGAGCTAATGCACATGCTAAAAGGCCAATAAATCTTCATGCACACTTAATGGATGATTATTGGGTGCTAATGGTTACTTGGCCACCACACTTCCTAAGGGGAAGTTTGGGCATTCCCCAAAAACATGGATTAGGGTTTCTAACTTGTTTAAATACCCCATATCTTCATGTAACCCCCTCTTCCTCTTAGTTAGTTTTTAGCTTAGAAAATAAATCAAAGCTCTCTTTCTTTTTATGGCTACTTAGCCATTTCTTCTCTTATGTAATTCTTTTTTTTCTTTATGCAATTTAATACATGTTCTTTTTCTTTTCTTGTTTATTTCCTTTCATGTTGTAGTGTAGATTTGTTTATTTATGCAAGTAGTGTAGATTTTCTTTTATGCAATTAGATTAGTTCTCTTTTTCATTAGCTTTCATTTTCCTTTCTTTTTAGTTTCATGTTGCTTGCTACAAGTGTTGATATGATAACACAAATGAGAGGCTAATCCCTTCAATTTAGGGGTAATGAAGCGTCTAATCATGTGGCTTCAACATTTTGATGTTATGCTCTCTTTTTGTGCTTTAATGTGAATGAATGAAGTTGTTAACTTGTTGTTTTTGCTTTGAATTTGATAGCCTATATTGTTGACACCAAATAGGCTATACTTAAACAACCACTAACACAAATTACCTCTTCATCTACATATGATGATGGTAATGAAGTGAATGTTGAAATTAAAATTTGATGGTCTATATTTCTAATTAATAGTTAATAGGCCATACTTAAAATAGATTTTGCTTTCAACTTTGTTGTCATTTTTCATATGAGTTAGTAAGTGGTCTAAGGGGCGTGTTATAGTTTGATGGCTTATGTTGAGCTAATTAATAGGACAAATAGGCCATACTTATGATAAACACATCATTTAAATTCACTTATGACCAAAGAAGAGAGATCATAATTTCATAATTTGTTGAACTATATGATCTAGAGAGTGGAATTATCTCTAAATTGTCATTTAACTCTCATTTTTCTATCAATTTTCTTTTGTTCATTTTTCTACATTTTTAGCTTCACACTTTTCAACTTTGGTTAATTTGATTGAGTAGGCAATTTAAATCAACAATTCCTTGCGGATCGACCCGTATTCGCCATGTACTTCAATAGTACGCCGTGCGCTTGTGGTATAAATTTATTTCAAAATTTATCGGCGATTTTTTAATCGATAGAAAATTTGCCGTTAAACAGATACCCTGGGGCAACTCCCCTATCAAAGGCCAGTGAGAAGAGAGCCCACTGAGCATGAGAGGACATTTGGAAAGTGCTGCCTATTCCATGAGCTGGATGGGCATAATGCAAATAATTGTAGGCACCTGTGGGATCTGATAGAGGAACATATCAAAGGTAACTGATTGTAGTAGTATATGAGAAATCAAGATGCGATAGTAGAACAAGAGCAGCCATCAACCACGGCAAATTGAAACGGCCTTGGATCAAGGTCATGGATAGTCATCTCTTAATCGGGATAGCACGGAACCGGGTTTAGTTCTCGCAATCTTTTTCTCCTTTTCAATAAACCATGAAATAATGTAGTCTAGACACCTACTTCTGTATGGGATCTCGGACGGTCCCTAGGCACGCTCTGGGCTGGATGCTAGGCTGTAACACCCGAAGAGGCAGCTATCTTGATATTAGGTTTTATGTTTTTATATTTGAATTTGATTCCATTAAATGAACCTTTGATTATTAAATCTACATTGAATGTGATGACTAATACTAATCGCTTTAAGTATCGTTCAAAGGGACAGGACCGGAGTGCAATGTGATGACCTTTGATTATTATCATTTGATTATCAAAGCAGACAAGCTCCGACTTCCCCTTCTTTAGAGCTCCACCCTTCTGAGCTCCTTTCTTATGGAAGAACTTTCTTTTCTGACTCTACCCCACCTGGACTTTGTTTGCCTTATTTCTCTCCAGAAAAGCAAGCTTTTCTTCATGTCTCAATGCCATCTCAACAGCAACATCACATGGATCCCTAATGTGTGGTAACATAGCCCTAGCAAGCTCAGGTTTCAACCCCCTGATGAACTTCTCATTTCTCTTAATATTGGTATCTACCGTAGCATAGCCATATCTTACTAGCTCCTCAAACCTACTCGCATATTCAATTACAGTCTTATCCCCCTAATCCAACTCAACAAACATCCTGAGCAGAGTGGACTTTGCAATCTCGGACATAAACCTTTCCACAAATCGAAACTCAGCCCATGTCATTGTCTCCTCATTAACTCCAACTGTAACGCTGTTCCACCAGTATAGCACTGCTCCCTGAAGCTATCTAGAGGCAAGCCTTCTCTTCTACTCATCATTGAGCCCCAAATCTGCAAAGATTCTCTCACAATGCAGTAACCAATTCTTTACTTCGATTGTGTCTTCAGTACCAATAAATGGCTTTCCTCCCAACCGAGCAAAATCCCTACTTAGAATAGCATGGTTGTTGACCACTGAAGCTTTCTGAACTCCTCCTCCAACTAACTCCAACAGCAACACCCGCCTTTATCATGTTGACAAAGAACTGATACATTGCTCCCATGTCAACTTGGGGGACTCCAGCACCCACATTTCCAGCTTGTACCCGACCTTGGTTCCTTCTCATATTTGGTCTGGCATTTCCATTTTTTGTGGTGCTTCCCCCACCAAGGTTAAATCTTCCACTTCTAGCGTCCATATCTGTATTCAAGCCTCATGAGATATAGAAGAATAGCCTATGAGAGATAGGAAAATAGAGATATAGCATATACTTATATATACCAAATACAAGTACGTTACTATAGCGTTATCCCATACCTCGATCTTATCTCTAATTCCTTAGGATTATGTTTTCAAAAATCTTTTTTGTTTAGAGTTTTTCATAAACCTATGCTCTGATACCAGTTGTAACATCCCCTATCTGGAGGCCTAAAGCTAAGCGCTACAGATGTTGCAATCATCCATAGTATTAACTTCTGGTGACCAAATACGGTAATGTTAATGGTATCCATAATATCAGATGCACTTGAATATGAAATAAAAATCACCACAGATTAAAAACATTTTTTTGATTACATTTCAAAACAACATTTCATATCCAAGTTACCTAATCCCAAACGTTTCCCAGTTCAGATAAAATATAATTATTATAAAATACGCCAAGAGCGACATATGAAGATGCCCCTTTGGATGACCAGAGTACTAAATAGTCATAACTGACTTACTACAACACAGTGGAAATAAAAAAAAACTAGTCCTAAATAGCTAGCCATCAGCTTCCTGCTCGTCTTTGGAAGCTTTATTCGTCTACCTACTAAAACTTGAAAATCCTTAACGCTCAGCCTACTCAAATCAATTTTGATCACCCGAGAGTTTAAGGGGGAAATACATGATCTTTGAGTCATACATAAAGCCTGGTATGAATAATATTATACATCTTGGTTATTTGATATTAAGTGAGACCACGCCACTTAGTAGAACGGGTTTCCCATTACTAATATCCTTCTAAAACATATCTTTTGAAAATATTAATCCTGCAACCAAAACTGGTTGAAACAATAATATCAATATCATGAAAACATATAAATCAGGTAACAAATGGACTATCTATCTGAACACTATAGTTTTGTTTGGCTAACTACTAACCATAGGCTGACTCGGGCTTACTAGACAAAATAAACAAATAATCTATCTTTTATTAGATACTCCTCTTCTGGACGGTTTGTCCCTATCTTAATTCTCCAGGGTCAACTGATCCTAATGGTTTTGTGGGCTCACCAATAGCCTTTCCTCACTCTGTATATTCCTTTATGTATGTCACATCATTTTAGTTTTACCTGTGACAAAGCCCCACACACTAGAATTTTAGACTAAATTAGTTAGGGCTAATAGCTAATGTATATGGCACGACCCTACACCAGTCCCATCTGGTATTCTAATATCTGAGTCATTTTACTTAGGGTCATGTAACAACCCGCATATTTTACGATTGTATATTTTAAATGTTTTATTTAAATATAGAATCGTTAATCGGATTAAAGTCTGAAAAGCTACTTTTTGTAAACAGTCGAACTGGGACTCAAGACCACCCCCATTGAGTCCAAAATGGCGTTTACAACTTTTTTGAGTATAAGCTTCGATATGTTTGGAGTAAGTTGAATTTTGCTATTTTCTGTTGGGCTTTGGGTTTGGGTTTCACCCCAACTCACTCTATAACCTAGTTCAGCCCCTCTCCTCTCCTCTTCACTACATTTCTATTTTCTTAAACACTCAAGCAATTGAAAATGGGGATAGGAATGGGAAATTAATATTCAAAGCCCTAATTCCTCTAGCAAATTCAAATTCTTGCTCCAAATTCGAAGAGAAGCTAAGGTAAGCATCTCCATCTCCTTCTCCATCTATCTCTCTCTAATTTCAGAAATTTCCTATAACCTAACTTAGGAAATACTTGCTTTTGATCTTAGTTTGGAGCTTCTAGAGTTTAGATTGAAGAGTGGTTGATCCTCCTTTGTTTTCAAGCTTCTTCTTCCTTGTTTTTGTGTAAAAAGGTGAGATTTTTATCTCACATCTATGTCTATATCTATCTTTGTTGTTAGGTATGAATTCCTAACATCTATTCATGATCATTTGCTTTTGATTTGAGTTGATATGGTTGATTTACCTATTTTTGAATTTGAAGTCCAATTTTTGTGAAAATCCTACAAAGGATGTTTGGATATGTTGTTTGGGGTGTATCGAAGAGCTTATAAGGCCGGGTTGTCGTTTGGCGTAAATCCTTAGTCGTCGTTGCTTGCTCAATCGCTCCCGAATCGATTTGGCCATTATGGCCTAGGCAAATTGTTGCCTTTACCTGGTGTTCAGATGTCTGGATATCAATGCCAGACGTCTGGTTTTGCCTCCTGGAGAAAAATAATACACGACAGAAAAATAAAAAGGGCAGTGACTAATTTCAAATGTCTGAATTATCGTTCCAGACGTCTAAAAGGATGTTAGACATCTGAAAGGATGTCAGACATCTGATTTGTGATTTCAAACGTCTGGTTGGTTTTCTGGAATATTTCCAGAAACCAAAACCAAACGTCTGGATTTACCCCCAGACGTCTGAAAGGATTTCAGACGTCTGATTTTAGGCTTCAGACGTCTGGATGGTTTTCTGGAATATTTCCAGAAACCAAATCCAGACGTCTGGAACAACCCCTCATACGTCTGGAAATTCCCAGTTTGGCCTATTTGCCTAATTTTGAGTAAAATTCCAATGTTAATCGATTTTTGTCGATCCGATTAGTTGTTATCACTATTATCGTCTTTGATGACTTCTTTTTCAGGATTTTTGGGAATATCCATTTTGATGGATTTGGTATCGATTTCTTTGGATTTAATTCACATCTTCGAATGTGAACCTTTGGTGATTGATTGTTTCTACAATCATTTTTGTGATTTCTCACTTTCAAATACAAAGGTTTATATACTAGTAGTAAATATTCAAACTCTTTCATCAAAACGATTTCGACACTATTTTAAATATAAAGCTCTCTTTTAAAACCGTTTTCCAATCTATTAGTATATACAAACCTTTACCTCATTCGTATGAGAAATCTAATTAAACGGCTTAGTAAAACAAGTGGTATGAAACGCTTGCGTTTACTTCGTCGGTTAATTCTTGGACTTGTTTGACTGAACTCTTGTGACAACTTTCGAGTGGAAATCTACAATCTGTTCGTAAATATTTGAGTTAAGCAAGTGGTTATGGGACACGAAGCTAAACTCTTATATTTACTAGCTTAGTGTAATTGACACTTCTTGATGATCGATGATGATCATTTTGTGATTTAGACTGGCAATGTGCGATGTCTCTTTGTCTGCGAGGGAGACTAAACCCCTTTTTTGTGGAGCTTCGGCTCAAAATTGGTGGGGTAGCGACCCATGGTCTTCGGGCCATTTTGTGGAGCCTCGGCTAAAAATTAATGGTTAGCAACCATGGAATAGCGTTCCGTTTTGTGATACACGTGTTGGTGAGTTTTCATGCTCCCGTTTTGTGATAGGCCTCCCCTCTTTTTTTGTGATTTCTGGATTTCTATTGATGATTTCTAGAATTTTTGTTTCACCAGTTTTCGTGATTTCATTGATAAGATTTATCAATATTTGTGCATTGGTGAATTTGTGTTTCTCCAACTTTTATGATTGGCATTGAGATGTTTGCCAACATTTGTGACTTGGCGAATAAAAAAATAAAGAATATGATATTAATTTTTCTTTGATCTTTGAGAAGATTCTTGTGATATTGAATGATTAATGGTTGATTTTCAAATATATACTATCTCAGTATAGCATTATTGTTATCACATGTTTTTGTCATACCTCTTACTCTATCTCATTTTGTCTGATAGTTATAGCTAGACTGATCCGTTTATTATTTTCTTATTAAATAATACTCGGGTCAGACCGAGATGTTTCAGGTGCTTCTGCTTGACTCCTTATGGGATCCTCATTATCTGACTTTTGTCTAACTACATTAGATTTGTAGTTTTTGGTTGTTATAAATTTGAGATAGAGACTCCTTAATGTATATATATTCTTTTGTGTAGCACTTGTATCTATTCTTTTGTGATATTGTGGATCTTGTTTGACCACTACTCTGACATACACTTCTGTGTTATATTCATATCTATTTCCGCCTTTATGATATGGATATCTGTGACTGATTTATGTTATGTTTATTTTTATATTTGTTTCCGAAGATGTTATAGCCACTGTGTAGTAGCTTTAAGTTTGTACCGGTATGTCGGATTTCCTCTTAAAATGAATTATACTATCTGACATATCGGCGCTCGCACAAAGAAATTACACGGATGGTCGCTCCTCAATTGCCTTATTCTTCGTGCTAGTTGACGGCATTACTCCGTAGTGTTCTTGGCTAGCATGAGTATAGAGGTGGGGCGTCATAGGTCATCTACCCTTAAATTTTCCTGGAAAGCCTTTTCTTTCAAATTGATTTAAACCTTTAAATCATTCTTTAAACAAGGAAAATATACTCTATGCTTTACTCAAATTACCTTGCCATGTTATATATAATTTACACAAAACATTTTTGATGAAAACATTTAACCTTTGAAAGTACCCCTTTCGAATCCATTGAAAGTATCCCTTTCGAAACCAAACAAACCACTTTGATTTATAACCTTAGGCCGAAGGCCAAAACATACCCTTCCGAAACCCTTCATAATAAACCTTTCGAAACCATTGAAAAACATCACCTTCGAAAGCTTTAAAACCTTAGACATCCTATCTTTAAAACACTTAACATTGCCTTTCGAAAACATTGGAAACCTTCCTTTTAAACCTTTCGAAACCATTAGGGAACCACCTCTTCGAAACCTTCATTTAGACCTTTCGAAAGCATTAAAAGCCTTTGTAAACATCAAACCTTTCGAAAGCATTTGGGTTCAAGTAAAACATGTGGAAACCTTTCAAAACCATTTGGAAACCTTTCCTTTCGAAACCTTTGGGTTCTACCTTCAACAAAACAAAAGGGTCATAAAACAACTAAGTTGAAAGCACTCTTTCGAAAGCAATTCCTATGTAAAGAAGTGCTGGTGTCAAAACCAACCCTTTGAAAGCATTGAATAAGTGGTTAGGTTTTAGAAACAAAGTATCCTTTCGAAACCATTTGCTTTGAAAGGTAGAAAGCGGCAGGAAAAGGTTTCGACCCCTTCGAAAGCATTTACTTAAAACAAAAGGCACAACCTCATTCAAAATCATTCCTTAAATCAATTTGACCCAGTCAGAAGCCAACTAAGTCGAAAGCATTCCTTTCGAAAGCAAAGCAGGCACATTTCCATTTGAAAGCAAAATAGCGCTTCGACCCCATCAGAACCCCTTGTTTCGACCCAATACCTTCCACCTATATCCAATTCACTATGTACCAAATCATTGATGCTATGTGCATTGGTTTCGATGGTGATGGAAGCAGAAGTACCCAGTCGAAGGTGCCAAAAGTGGTGAAACATGTAAAAAGCATGCAAAATCTGATTTTTAACTTTTTAAAGTAATTCTAAAAATTAAATATCCTAAATAATGTTACTAAAAATTAGGGTCATTACAGGAAACCTCCATATACAGTCTAAAGCAGCAATTTAACCTTCTATAGGTCCATCGTTTGGACTAAAAAACATCTAGGCAACTATGCAAAACAACCATGGAATCATGAAGCCAACAACAAGAGTAGCCAACACAAAACGTTGCAAGACCCATACCTATGTATTTAGTTGTCGATACCAATCCCCCATATAGGGCTCGGTACCGATCCCTAACCCTAGGGGATTTGGAGCCTAAATTTTCAACGAGACTTGGCCTTGGCGGCGAGATTCTGCAGGAGAGATTTCAGCGAGATGTTTAGTCATTTACATAAGGGACAATGCTTCATTCTAGGGGGTTCTTTTCTTCTTTCTTGCATCCACTCTATCATTTGTTCATAACTTCAAGGATTTATACAATTCCAAGCAAAATATACTAATAATCTACATTATAAATAAACAAAATCTTGCAAGTGGACGCAGGCCAGAGTACGCCGAACCACTATAAAACCTTGTTTGTTCATTTCCTTTTTGTTTTTAATTTGTGTCCTTCACTTTTTAATCTCTTCTACTTTCTATTGGGTGTTGGTGCCATTTTTGACTATGTTTGGACTTACAAAGTTAAATGCGAACAATTTGGAATTTTAACCAAAACTATATTCCATAAGAACAAATGTGATATAATTTTGATAAAGAGAATTAGTATAAATTACCCTTACTACAAGGTACCAGTACCGCTTAAGTGACTGTGAAATTTAATTTGACCTAAAAGACGTGTAAACAATTAATTCGGCTAAATTGTCACACTACTAGCTAACTAAATTGTTCGATATTAATTGCTGGCTGAATTCACACATCTGAGTCGCACAACCGCATTTGTGACTTCATGCGGTTTAATCAATTTGTATAATGTTATAAATTGACTAAATTAATTAATATTTATAAATACTAATTATTATTATTAATTTATTTGTTATTTTAAATGTTGTTGGTAATTATTTAAATGCATATATAAAAGTTATAATTGCATAGATTAATATACGATATTAATATACTTTTAGACAAGGTTTAAATAATAAAATAATGAGATAAAATGGTTTTTTTTGAAAAATTTGCACATTAAGAATATGCTGGGGCCGACCATGTAATGGTGAGCGGATGGAATCAACTAATTGAATTGATTGAAATTTGGAAAGGAATTAAAGAAGGAAGTTTTGATAAGGAGAATATGAAAGGTTCCTTTAATTCTTTTAAAACAAAATCTCCTCATTTGATTTCTTGAATAGATCATAACATTTTTTCCTTTCTCTATCATCCGTGGTCGAAAATTCATTCACGAAAAAATTTCGATACAAATTCAAACCAACATCAAATTAAATTAAAGAAAGTTGGTTCATCCTTATCTTGCAAGGTGGATGTTGATTTGCTTGAAATCCGAGGAGAAACCACAAATCAAGGTGTGATGAAGGGAAATGTCTGTTGAGTCATTTATGATGTTTAAGATAAAGTTTTCACATATGCGTAAATTGTATCCACTTATTAAGAACATTTTTAAAAAAATTCTATGTATTGTGATTGACTGTGAGTCCACAGTTTTGAATATTAATGATTTAGTTAGATCTGAAATAACTAATTGCTGTAGAATTGGTTAATTGATAATTTTTTATCATAATTGGTTAATGATTTGTCTAATCGAATAATTTGTGTTTTATTTCATATGAGATCTGAAACAAATCATCTTATTTGTGAATCTATTGTGTTTTGTTGTAAATCTTCCCTGTTTCAATAAATTACTCTTGTTGCCACACTTACTCCTTTTAATCATGGATCTAATTTTAGTAAACTGAATCATGAAATTATGTGTGTGTGTGTATCTATGTGTATGTGTGTGCGCGCTCGTGTGTATATAAATCAGTTCTTCTTCATACCGTGAACTTGTAAACCGACATTAAAACTAAATTTTACTTGGTTGATTTGTTATAGATTAAATCAATTTCATGTTTTAAATTAAATTTTAGTTTATTACATATATGTATGTACCTAAATATAAAAGTTATGTTTCATATCCAATTATGTCATTAGGCTCAATAATTAAATTGTAAAACTTTTAATTTTCTTTATGTTAATTATATGTCTTTTCAAATTTGAATATAACATAAATTCTTTTGTTTTTCAATGGTTTTGGATGTTTGTTGTAATTGTGTTTGAAATTCAATATTGTATTAAATGTTCAATTGGTGGTTGTAGAAGAAAAGTAAAGTAGAATTGCACTACATGGTCATTTCCTTTTTAATTTAGATTTGATTAGGTTTAATTGCAACATAACTTTTCATCTTCACTCTTCTAATTTACTGTTATTTTAAGTGTCTACTTATGTGAATTATTTTCATACCTTCATATGTATATATATATATTTATATATAAAATATAAGTGGTAACACATATTATATATATCTGTGTGTGCATGTGTGTCTAAACTATATATGTGGTATTGTTAGTATGTGTATACAAACTATATACATAAATTGCAGTATACTCAAACATATGGATATACTAAGGCATGTTTATATTCCCGATATGCATGTGAGAATGTAACATGTATATGTAAGTATAGTGCATGCACACACAAAATATATATAAATCCCAATATCCAGATGTATATAATGTATGTGTCTATATACACACACATGTTTATATTAGTTCATTTATGCTGTTATATGTTTGAATGTATATTAATGAATTCCCAATGAAACATTCGGTTGAAATGTTAACATGTTTATTATATATATATATATATGTATGTATGTATGTATAATGAAATTAAATAAAATATGACTCTATTTAAAAACTAGACTAGATCTAGTATAACACCTTTAGATTTCATAAGCCCAATAGATCTAAAATATGAATTTTTTTTTAAATCTACCCATTTCACCCGCTTCTGACTATCTCGGTTCCTTTATCAACAAGCGAGTAACACCAGGTGTATGGGACATCTAAGCTGATATTGTTCGGTTGAGTTACGAGTATTGATATATATGGTGTTGCAAACTGCGAGACGCAAGCTGAAAGCCATTAGTTTGTTTATATCTATGTGTATACTCCTATTATTTTGGTGATGAATAAACCAAATTAGGCTAGCATTCATCCTAGCAACCTCATTAGGGGGTCATACCCTAGATCGATGCCATATTTTGTCGTGTATAATTGAGAACCACTACCCCATGTCATCTCGGCTAGCAATCTATTACTATTTAGAGAACTTATAGGGTTGTGACTATGGCATTGCATAGTTATGCAAGCATGTTGGTGCAAGATGGATACTGGGTCATGATAGGTACTAAGGTAACTTAAGACTATTAGTGTAGCGCTTAGAGTGTGTGAGGAAGGCCCTTGGAGAAGAGCTTTGAACTTATCAGTCTCTTATTTGGTTATTGATGGGATGAAATAGACTACGCTTATTCACCTTTGCAAGATCATTGAGTATGCGATTGCAAGCTGATATGGCTATTTTCGAGCCGAGAGTCCATGAGATAAGTTAACTCAGTATGCATGTGTGTCATACGATTATATTCGAGATTATCCATGACATTGTTAAGAGCATATCATTATTAAGGAGTTAGACCCGTACTTATTATGCGGTTAGCTGAGAGCTAATCATGGCGTAGATGAAAGCATTCCATATCCATGTTTGATATATTTTGGCTTGGATGCTTGATTTACCTATATGTTGAGTATAAAGGACCCCAGGTATGTCTACCTCATGATTATCTAAGAAATGTTCGTGGCACAACTAAGAGCATGCCATGATTGTTTTTGATGATTATTAGGCATTGATTGTTGTTGGTTGCATAGTTAGGTCAACCATTGTGATATTGTACCATTTGATGTGTAGTTTGATTTTACTTTGTTATAGGTCATGAGATATGTGCATAGTTTATGAGTTATGTGGATGCCTATGATACATTTATATGCCAGTTTGAGTTAAATGTGATTATACCATGCCGTTGCTATTATATATTGACATCTACATTCTAGACATGGTCTGACTCGTGTTTTATTTATATAATACTCGGGTCAGTTTGCTATTTTAGGTTTACGGATGAAGCGACCAACTTGTGGTTGTTAGGTATAGATTTGGAGAGTAGTTTTTGTAGAACTATGTATTATGTATTCACCTATGTATATAGTCTCTTATTATAGATTGATGTTATGGTGAGAGGTATGTGATGGTCATATACTTTGTATTTTTTTAGAGATTGTGAGGTAGTTGACACACTTTTTGTAAACCCACTTGGATTTGTATATTTCATCTATTATATTTCATCGCTGCATTATATGACTTTGTGTTCTATTATTTATTTTATATTATGTATTGTTCTATCCTCGAAATACACATGTTTATTACATTGTGCCAATACAAAGTACATATAAATGAGTTATATTTTATATTATTAAATACGTACCAGTGTAAGCCAAAAGGAATATTTATATGTGACAGCCCAATATGGCCTCATTCTCCATATTATCAGACGACATTATGTAGTAATACTCTTTAATAGTATGGGTATATAGGGGATGTTACAAAGTGAACGTAGGCCATAGAATATGTCTGACCCCTGTGCTAGTGACTATTTTCTTTCAAATCTCTTGTAATCTCAAGCAAACATCAAATCTATAAGCAACAAAGTTATAAAGTGAACGTAGGCCATAGATTACCGAACCACTATAAAATATTATGTCTCTCTGCATTGTTTCTACTACTTTTCTTTTATTTCTATTATTATCTACCAGATCTAGGTCTCATATGTTCCATACATCAAATCCTTTGGTGTTGATCCATTTTTGGCATCGACATTTTTATGCTTTTATTGAGAATTAAACCTTGGGTTTGATCTAGCTCTCTATTTTGGATTGCATAAGATCCAAAAGTTAGATCCAGAAAGTTTTCTTGGAGAAGCTGAAGATTTGTTATTCCAATGGCTCCAAGGAAAGGAAAATCTGCATCTGGAAGATCCGTATGAGCAACAGTTGGTGGTGATAAAGCAAACATCCACCAAACAGAAGTAAACAATGGAAATTCACTACCTGGATCTTCTACTCAACAGGAAGTTGTTACTAAAAGAGAGTTTAACCAGATTATCAATGATCTTAACCAGAAATTTACCGATAGTCAGAAAGCTCCCATGAATAAGATGGATGCGTTGCTAATTTTGCAGCCGCCGACAATGAGAAGAACTTGAAGGGAAACATCTCCGGTAATATAACAAGAAATTCCTCTAATTTTGGCCTAAACTAGAGGGATGGAAAGCAAAAACAGAATGAAGCCACCATGGAAGTTGTAGTGGATATTGGAAGAGGAAGTAGGGGATTTCTTTTATAAGGAGACGGGTCGGTACCAAGCCAAAACTCTCGGTACCGACCCAAACTTTAAGGTGTACACTACTCAGGAATGCGATGCCGTGCTCATTTCTAACTCTAAAGACAATATGCAGCTTGATGATGGAGACCTGGAATTGAATACTAGTGTTAACAGACAAAGCGCTAGATCTGGAGCTCAAACTACCATGGAAAGACCAAATGCACACCAACGGAACTCTACAAGAGTGGTTCTCCCAAAGAATGAAGAACCTAGGCTTCAGTTGGCAAACCAAGGTCATTTGCTGAGCCAAACACTTGGGGTAGTCCTTGACAACCGACCTGTAGATTACCATGCCAGCGAAGAATACATCACTGACATGGTCAAACGGTTTATGGAGGAGAGTAGAAGTAGGCAAAATGAAGATGGGTTCTGCGCCAAGCTGAACCCCCACTAGTAAAAACTATGTCTGTTGCTTCACGTCATTTGCTTCGGTTGTGTTCACTACCAAAGCAAACAGTGTTATTTGCTTCGGTTGTCCTTATAACCGAAGCAAATGCAACGAAGCAAATAGTGTTATTTGCTTCCGTTGTCCTTACAACCGAAGCAAATAGGGTGATTTGCGTCCTTACAACTGAAACAAATGCACCGAAGCAAATAGTGTTATTTGCATTGATTGTCCTTTCAACCGAAGCAAAAGATGTCATTTGCTTCAGTTATCCTTACAACTAAAGCAAATAGCGCTATTTGCATCGGTTCCTTAGGAATCGAAGCAATTGCAAATTATTTTCACTATACCAACCTAACCATTTTATAACACAAAACTTTTGTAACGTAACACAAATCTTTTTTGTATATATTTACTATTGCTTTAAATATTATAATAATTAATAATTGGTAATTTATAATTAATAAAAAATAATTAATATTTTCTTAATAATTTATAAATGGTTATTTATAATTAATAATTATCAATGATAGTTTATATAGGTCATTATTTATAATTTTTTTATAATTAATGATTATTAATAAATAATTTATAATTACTAATTATTATTTATAATCAATAATTTTTTCATATATAATAATTTATTATTGTTAATTAGTAAATTATTGTAACATCCTATGTTTTTACGTTAATTAATTAAAATAGAAATTAATAAATAAATAATAAATTGTGAAAAACGAAATTTTTACAAATGTTGGAATTTGGCTACGAGACTTATACCATTGGGTATGTGGAAATTTTTAGATAAATTTTCATTTATAAACTTTTCCAATCGGATTTCAAACGAAAAAGTTATTAGCATTTGTATTTTCGTAGTTGGAAATAATTATATATGTAATTAAGGAAATAATTTAATGATTGACTAACACTGTTAAAGATAATGGTTGCTTAATGGTTAAGAAAATTTATTAAGGAAGGAGATAACGTTAATTGAGTGTTAAAGAAAACAAATCAACCAGAAATCAAACGAGATCAAAATGCACCAAAATTCATGGGTCAGGTCGACCATGACTTATCCATGGTCGACCGTGAGCGGTTGACCTTGGCTTGGAGTGGTCGACCCGCCTTGTTTTGGAGGTGGCACTTAATGGAGGCCGTGTGGCCCAGATATAATTCAGTTCCCATCCGACAGTTAACGTTGATTTGAACCTCTATAAATTAGGACCTAAGGCTTCACTTCCAGTTCATTATTTTTCTAATGAGCACGAAAGCTCTGCCATTTTCCTTTCTCCACCAAAATTTCTAAATACACAGAAATAAATCTAGATAGCACAAATATAATTTGGAGAAGAATAGAAAAGAACAGAGGATAGGAAATAGGTTTAAATTAGATTGCTACATCAAAGGTAAACTTTTAGATCCATTTCTAATTAATAAATCTAAATCTCTTCTCTCTAATCCAATCTCTAATAGATCTGTATAAAATATTGTTTGTGGATCCGAATAGGGTGTCAAAAAGTGGAGAATATAGATAATAGGGTTAGATCTAGATTAAATCTAGAGATTTGGGAGCGCTAATTAGAGGCGAGTGAGAATATTATATGATTTTATATAATACTAGATTATATCATTGCAGATCGATTCCTATATGCCTGAGTCTGATAATTTAATTTCAAATGAATTCACATGTATGCAATGTTGAAGACTGTAAACTTGCTTATAAATTTGGATTAATAATTACAGAAGTGTAATGATTAGTTTTAGTTCTACAATTACGTAATGATTAGTTTTATTTCTTTAATTACGTAATGATTATATTTAGTTTTGTAATTGCGAAATGATTTTAATTATCAATTTTACGTCGGATTAATTAACTGAAAACATAATGAATTGAGTTTCCATTTTATTTGATGAATGAGCCTGTATAAAATAAAGCTAACTGGACTTTTGGTATTTTAGTGATATTTTAATTTATTGGAATGAATGTTATTAAAAGTGTATTTCCAGATATTATCAGATTTAAACATAACAAAAGTGTGATGTTTGAAGTAGTAAGTAATCAATCTATACATAAAAGAAAGAGATGTATAAAATAGAGATGATTACTATACTTTATACTGTCTATTTAAATTTATAAAAGGGAATTTCTTGTAACTACGAACATCACACAAACTACCTCTTTAGGATAAGATATGGAACTATGTAACAGTTAAATTGTTAAAATTTGATTCCAATTTATTAAAATATAGCAAACCTCAAAAGTGAAATATTGAAATAAGAATGTAATTTAAAGGTTAATAAAATGGAAACTAATGGAAAAGTAAGTCTGGATTATAGGCAAGGAAAAGGAATAAGAATTGGAATAGAAATCAAAGGCTGAAATAATGAATGTTGTAGCAACGATATTGATGTCTGAATTTGAGAAGCGGTAAATGAAACTAATGAAATAAAAGATAAAAACATAATAAGACTGGAGACTTAAAGTCGAACATGAAAGGTGTTGAAGCAATAAAGAAAATAAAAGAAGAACAAGTATACATAAGTCTGAATATGTTTATAAGTAGATTCAGATATGCGTTTATGACGGGTGTGGGTAATTATAGTGGACCAATGTCTGAAGTCGTTAGATTGGGTTGGGATGCTAAAAACATATGCAACCAATAGGACCCATGGTGAGTGTACGATTTCATACTAGAGGGGTACCCCCAGGTCTATATTGTGCTTATTGCCTTAATTATAAATTGTTTGTCATAATTATAAATATATGTTATAATTATGTCAAGGCCGAATGTGCACAGTTAAATTAGGTCTGCTTCAAAGTTTTTTAAGCTTTTAAGTAGGGGTGTTGCCTTGATTGCACTAGGCAATCTACATGGACGATGAGTGAGATCGAACTTATGCAATGTGGCATAGAAAGCTTGGTGTACCTAGGTACCAAAATGAGTTGCAACAAATGTATGTAAAAGGCTGGCGTACTTGGGTACCATAAAATAGGGTAGGAGTTGCATATTTCTCGAGTTCGGCATCGGTCTCTTACGGTCAACGGGAAGGACATCTTACGCCTAACCGATCTCATCCTCCTATCAGGATTGGTTCATTTGGGTTATGCAACGCCATAGTTGTTTATTAGTTTGTTTGATAGGGCAAGGCTAGTTAACCCATACAAAGGTTCCTTCAAAACATAGACGGGGTGGTAATGCGTGGGGCCTAAAATCCATGATGAGAAGTAGACAAGGGTTCACAAAAGGCTGGTGTACGTGATGAAAAATCCCCAAAGCATTAGGACCATATGGATTGGAGGTCATAGACTGGAAGTCATCGGTGCGCACAACAAGATTTCCTCGATGATACGATGGTGATGGATCTTTATGAGGTGCTGAGCGAATGATACTAGTGGGGATAGTATCTAGGTCCATTAGTGGACTTTGGATTATGTATATGTGTATGTATATATATTTACCTATATAAACATAGATCTATATGGTATAGATGGGTAGGAGTCGTAGCAACTAATAATAAAATCTAACATAACATGAAATATTGAACAATCGACATAAGCTAGGTTATGTATAAGATGTATAATTTGTCAGTCACCAGAACGTTGTTCTGACCCCCTCCTCCTACAACCGAGAAGATTTAGAAGGTCAGTTAATGGTGTTGATTTGGAGCAGTTGTCTGGCTGAGGCTCTTGATATTTGAGATGTTGATTTTTTATATTGATCTATTATATTTTCTTATTTCCGCTGTGAGTATTACCATTAGTGCTTTGATATACTTCCCTTTTTGCAAGATACCAAACCAACGATCTGTATTTTAGTGGACTTGGTTATTCGAGTTAGCGAAAATTTAGGCACATTGAAGTGTGAGTTGTTACATTTGGTATCGGAGCTTATGTTAGTCGATTCTTGAAAAATTAGGAAACAATGAGTGAATGTATTTGTATTTTGAGTATAAATATAGTATATGCTAAAGTCTAGAGAATTCCATCTATAGAGTAGTTTCATATGGAATATCCCTGGAACTAGATGGTACTTGACTCCCTAGTCAGGCATTGATAGCCTAATGATTGTTTATCTCCATTTTGATTGTCGATTGATGATGTACAATAAGTCCAAATAAAGGAAAAATAAGGGTCCATATGTTATAGGAAGTGGAATGTGGAGAAGTTCCCGAAGTACGTATGTAATAGTCATCCTTAATTCATGATTGGATTTTTGGATCTTTGGAAATGGAACTAAGGATGTTCTTAAGAAAATAGTCAGAAGTCCACTTTGAGTCCAACCCAATAATAAGAAATTGGAAAATGAGGAAAAGTATAAATTGTATACTTTAAAAGAACTTTTAATGAAAAAAAAGTAGTAAGTGTTAAATTTTGAGTTATATTAAAGGTTTGGTAAGAAAATACATATATTTAGGTTTCAATAAGGAAAATTTTGTCTGATGCAGTTTTCTTTTGAAAAGAAATGATAGAGCAATATAGCCGAACCTTTCTATGCAATAAAAGTTTTTTTCAAAGATATAAAGATGTCTGTATATGTGGACAATATAATTGGTATAGATTTGGAATAGAGTAAATGGTTTAGAAAAGAAGATTTAGAATCTTAAAATTTAGCCATAAGTGGTTGCATTACAATAATAAAGAGATGGTAAATTAAGTGAAACAATTGGAGTAAGTACAGTTTAGGCTGAAGGGTTGATTAGTAGGAAGTTTTGAAATTAAATAAAAGAGAGGTTTAATTTATTTTAATTAGGGTGGGATTTGACATATGTTAATTCGTTGGAATGAAGAGGGATACCAAAATAAGTTTCTACGAATCAATCAAGTTACAAATAAATGTGTTTTGTTTGAAATAATAAGGAATGTAAATGCAAAGGAAGAGATGTACAAAATATGGAAACCCGTATTTTGTACTATCTATTTGAATAAAGAAAATGAAACATAATTCCATGTAATTTTACATAAAACATGAATCCTCTTTTAAGCGATTCATAGAGAATTATAACGTTAATAATTCCCTTTAAGGGAGAAGTAGTTTTAATGCATTAAAATATAAGATCCTTAAGTGTAATAATTAGAAGCAGTGTTAGTAAATTATATTAAACATTGCTAGTAATCTAATTAAAGAAATTATATAAAGGAAAATACACATTTTCCATTGTTATGCACATTTAATTTAGGTAAAAAGTCCCCTTTTTATGATAATTAAGACTCTGCCCAATATTAGATGTTTGGGAGAGTAGGAAATGTAATGAATTGATAGGATGAGATTTGTTCTTATCTAGTCCAGTTTTTATAATTTAAATGTTATGAAAGGTGGTTTAGAAACATGTAAAGTATGTTTTTTGAAGAAATGGTTCTGTGAAATGAATAAGTTTTTGAATGAAGAACTTAATAAATGACTAGTTAAAAATCCCAGGTTTTTATAAAATAAAAGTATTTAAAAGAAAAGGCCGATTTGATTTTAAACTTAGAATTGCTAATGTTCCCTTTTAAGTTTGGAGAATAAGTTAAATTCAAAAATCTTAGAATGTATGTTTTGAGAAGAGTTAAAAACACCAAGTATTTTTGAATTTAATAAAAGTTTCTAAGTAACACTTTTAAAGACAAGAGTTTTGGGATTATATATTTCAATTTTTTTTTTGAATTTTTCATTTTTGAAGAAACTTGATAAAGACCAAACCTTGATTTTTAATATGGAGTAGATAGAAATTAGTGCCTATGTGAGACGGGAAAAGAGAATAAGGTTATGAAGGAGATAGCGATGACTACTTTTGGAGTAATAAGGAATCCCCATAGAGTGTGAGGATAGCGAGAAGTCCCATAAATATTATGTTAATATGTGTGTAAACCGTAAAGATGATATTAAGGTGCACTTCTATAAGTTTTGGAATATGCTTATAGGAGGCTTATGAATAAAGGAAATACCAAGGATCGAAAATACTATCAAAAGAATGGGATTAAGAGAAAATAGTAACAGATGGTTATGAGATGGTAAACACACATGGAAGATATTGGTAGACTTAAGTTAGGGAAGAAAAAGAGGAAATGGGAAAGATTATTTCCCCAAGCTCAGTTGCCATTTAGTATGAAGACTGCATAGATTGTATTTTTTTATCCACTATAGTGAGAGGAGGCATGGTTATTCCATAATTTTGTATGGAATGGAAGAGATGAATAGGCCTTATTCATCGTAAGTAATATAAGAATGATAAGATTTGAAGATTTTTGCTGAGGGATGGCCTATTAGGAAGGTCCATTCTAATTGTGGTGGTAGTTAGTGGTGTTGTGTTTTCTTCCAATGTTAGTTTTTCTTTTTGTGGGTGGTAAGCATTACTTGTTGCAATGGATTGCGTACATTTAGGGAAATATTCCTTTTTAGGTATTTTCTAGGTAGACTGCAATTATTTGAGACAATAGTAAAACGGAGATTTCATGAAGTCGCTTAACTAATCCAAGAGAAAAAATATATTTGAACATGGAAGTTAAGTAATAAATTAAAAAGATTTATTTAACTAACTATTAAGTAAAAGTAAAATGAAAGTGCAAGTTTCGAAAAATAGAAATTTTTCGGATGATAAATTTCAAAAGACAGAGGATAGGGTTACGGAGAGATGAGCCAAGGGCAAGGTTCCTGTTTGTAATGACCCGCCTTTTCGACCATCGAAAGTCGACACTGAATACATCCACCGTATTCAAATGTCGAACATCCAATCGTCGGAAAGGTAGATTGTTAAGGAAAAATAAAAAGAAGAGTACAGAGAATAGGGAAATCAGAATCTCACAGCGGAATCGAACATCATATAATATGACAAAGATATAAAAATCTATCACTCCAAAATACAGTACATCAGAGTTGAAAAACAATCCTTATCAGCTGGACGGTTATAAAATCCTCACCTTTCAATTGTTGATAGGTAGATATATATAATACAGTGAAAAAACAAATTACTACGATAGGTGAACATCCAGTTCTACTCCATGAGCTCCATGTCCCACCAACAACAACTTGGAAAAATACTCGGTCTGACCCAAACATTATAATAAAATAACACCTAGATTAATCTGGGAAACCAACGTGAAAATACTCAATAAGGCTAAAATTAAATAATTCTGTGAGACCACACTGCTAAACGTGGAATGGGTTTTCCCTTACAAGAACAACATCCATATATAAACAAATAGGAAACAATCAAAACAACAATACAAACAAGAAAGGATGTACATAGATATCAACAAAATCCAAACTTATAGAAATGACACTTATAATTAGATATCGAGAAGAGCTTTAGACAACAATTACTTCTCTCCCTATAAGGTCTCCGATTTTTTTGTACTTCACTTCTCGATGCAAATTACAAAACACAATTCAAAGATTTGAATTAATCAACGAAAGGGGAATTTTTCAACAAATGACTAGGAGGGTGCACCCTCTTTCCCGCTCTTAGGTTTTAGTCATTTCCGGCAAAGGATAACAACACTCGAATGAGTACAAATCGTCTTGGATTGATGTAACACAAAAGATTTAAAAGTCAACTCCAAGGTTCAAGATAGAAACAAGGAAAATGAATTTATCCAACATAACTAGGAGGGTGCTCCCCTTGCACTAAAAGTATACCTCTAGATAAAATATACTTGAGAGTCAATGCCAAACATGCAACACTCTTGGGAACTTCCAAGCTGGACCCCATTAAATCCACAGGCATCCGAATATACTCACATCAATGCATGCATGCTATTGACTTCTCTAGATGAATGTGAATATACTATAATGGGTGCGAACTACATGGCTTGGCTCCCACTCGCTCTTTGGTTTTAGTTTTCCATGGTGTTGGATGACAATGCTCAAAATGAGCGATAAATCGTCTTAGAATAACGAAGCACAACAATAACTAGGAGGGTGCGCCCCCTTACCCACTCTTTAGTTTTAGTCATTTTCGACAAAGGATAACAAAGCTCAACTAAAGAAACACATCGTCTTAAAGTGACAATAAAAATAATATAGCAGAATCGAAATCGATAATCGATACATCAACTATCGAAAATAACAAAGTGATTTGTGTATAGGTATTAAATCGCATACGCTTTCCACTAATAAATGAATCAAACTTTTACAACATTTAATCTAAACTTGGGATTGATTTTCACTTTTCAGATATTTGTAAAATACATTAAAAACTCTCTTTGAAATATTCTTTTAAAAAGGGTAAGTTATAATACTAAATGTATTAAAAAAAGGTTAAAAAACAAATGTTATTAAAACATGGTTTACTATAAACCCAAAACACTTTACACCTAGCTTTATTTTTAAACAATTTTTATTAAAAGATTTTTCTATTTATAAACCAGACTTTATAAAATTAAACAACGCTTGTTGTCCCAATGGGTAATAAATCAATATTAATACCTTTATAAAATTTAATAAATTAATCAATTATCTTTAAACACTTTTTTCAAATTAATTAATTAACTTTAAAACATTTTAATTAAATCAATTAAGTAACTTTAAACACTTTTATTAAATCAGTTGATTTACTTTAAAACTCTTTTATTAAATCAGTTAATTAACTTTTAAGCAACATTAATTGAAATAATTACTTAATTTTAAACATCATTAATTAAGATTAGTAATTAAATTCAAATAACATCAATTAAAATGATTAATTGGATTCAATCATCATTAATTAAAATGATTAACTAGATTTAAGACATCATTAATTTAAATGATTAATTAAACTCTCATTAATTAAAATGATTAATTAAATCTAAACATCATTAATTAAAATGATTGATTAAATTCAAATATCATTAATCAAAAGGATTAATGAATTATAAATATCTATTTTGTGAAAATATAAGCTCAAGTTCAACACAGAGGGGTTTAGGGAGATGATATTCAATAAGTGACGATATAGCAAAAAATAGCTAACACGACCTTAAACAATTCAAATAGACTGTCATAATTATTTTAACTAAACATCAACATAAGCAATAAAAGGATATAAATGAGATGAAAAAAATAGTAGATAAATAAATAATGGCAAGAAACCCCTTTGGGTCTCTCTACAAATGTCCTCTATAAATCATATATATATATATATATATATATATCTTGGTGTGCGTGTGTATGTTTATTTTTCGAAGCGTTCCATAGCGGCCTGTTCGCTACGATAACACTCTGACTTCTTCTTTTTGTCCCCTGCAACAAAATGGTTATTTATGTCATCCGCTACTAGGCGAGAACAAACAATAATATATAGTTATATGAATTTCTAAAATGGGAATCCAATCCAAACAACCAATCAAACAACAATATAAACTAACATCCAAGCAAGAAATAATTAATTTTTTCATCTACTATATAATATACTGATTAACCAAAAGTGTGAGTTTAACTCATCGAAATTCTAGTTATCTCTTTCGCATTTTTATTCCGTCTAGAATTGAGCAGCATTCAATTTTAGCTTGAAATTCAATAAGCTCAAAACTCTACCGATCCAATTCTAAAATGTAGATATCGTTACTACGAATCTAACACAACTGACAAGTGGATTTGGACCTTGTATTATCAAGATTGAATTAAATATGATTATCGAATTAAATAATATAAGTATTTCTTAATTACATTCATTAATCTTTAATTATCAAATTAACTACCTTAATCACGTCGACCGAACAAAACTGGCCGCCACTTCTCCAACTTACCACCCCCACCTTCGGCGCTCTGGCCACTACCGCTCAACTTACCACGGCCTCCCACGGCCTTGACAACTCGACTGCCACTCAGATCATCGCATGTCGGCGCTCATAGCTCGAGAACGAGCTCCGTGAATCATCTCCGTTCATGTCAATCTCGCTGCCGCCGTAGACTACCAACCCCTGTCGCACCACCTCCACTCGAAAACTCTCGCATATGTCGTCTCCATGCCACCAATCGCGACCTCCAACCAGGCCTCAAACTCCCCCATTTACCTAAAATGTCGGCTGCCTTCATTCCACGTTAGGGATTGGGGAGAAAATAAAGGGTATGGGTCCTATATATAGGCAATCCTAATCAACACTATTCACACCTCAAAATTCTCAAACTCCAAACGAGGCGTGCTCACTGACGTTCTTGGCTAATTACCCTTATTCCGAACTCAATGGAACAATTATCGAGACCTAAGTCCATCATATACAAAATTTTTATTTTTAAATCAAATTATATTATATTAATTCTCTAAAATAATCGTTACGAGTTTCGAGCTCGTACGACCATACAGTTCGTCCGATCGTTACGAAACTCGACAGCGTACAACAATTTATTATTCTGGATCCAATGGCACTGATTTCATCAAAATCTGAGATAGTGCATCAGAATAATAATTTCACACATTTTAAATATCGTTTTATAATTTTGATCACAATTATCGATATTTATCCAATCTATTTATTATTATAAATACAAATTGAATTCATCAATATTATTTATTAATTAAAAGGAGTTAAATATGATTATTAGATCCATTTAATTAATATTTAATTCACAACTCAAATAATTAAATGATCACTATATTTAAATTCAAGTAATAAATTTCCAAAATCCAATTATTTTAATATTTAAAATTAATCAAATATTTAAAATTTAATGACCAAAATTCTGGGTTGTTACATTCTCCCCCCTTAAAGAATTTCATCCTCGAAATTCCCGAGTAAGAAAATGTCACGAAACCCTTAAGGTTTAGAAACTTATTAATTAAAATGGGTTATTAAACTTATTACTCAATTAATTCTCAAATATTACGGAAAATTCAACAGCATCTACTTTGCGCGGCTCGGAACAACTAAAATTACCACTACGGGCCCCAAACCAACAAAAGAAATCAAAAGCCAAGTGACCCCCATATCCGGGGCATAAAATCATCAACAAATTCCAATTTCTGAATCTACTACGTACCTTTTTGCATTAAAATTTTAAATTTTTGCAAGCAACTTATTTTCTTAATGCAAATGCAGGTGCACAAGAATCAACTAGCAATCTCTTGCTTACTTGTACTTACACAATCCAAAAGAGATTCAGGTTGACAAAAGAGCAATATAATGCAACTAATAATAATAATGAGGCAATTGTACATGCAAACAAAAGCAATATATCAACCATATGCAACAAAACATAGAGGATATCCTGTAATAAAATAATACGCATCCAATTATTTCAAAAGATAATTTTAGAACTTATTGTCCGGAATTTTACATTCAAAATGTATTTTCAAATTTTCTTCGAAGACAATTTAAATCAAAATCCAACCAATTATGACTAAGAGGGGCTTCTCCTACCGACACAACATGGAGCATCCAATGGTATTCTGGTTCCTCCTAAACAATAATTAGTGAAAACAAATATACCTAGCGAGTCCTCCAAATCGAAAAACTCCATTTTTGCCCAACTTTAGTCATAACAAAAAATATTTGAAAAACCATTTCAAAAATATAATTTTCAAACATTTGAAACATTAACACCTCATCAATATTTTTCAAAACAATATTTTTTATTATATCTTTCAACAAATTCGTTTGAATTCACTTTTTCAAAAGCACCGGGATTTAAGTCCTAATAAACAACAATCCAAAAACCTTTATTTATAAATTCAAACTTTATAAATAATGGCATATAAAATCACACAACCAATCAAATCAAATCAAATCCCGTATACGAATAAACTAACACTTAACACCATTAAAATGTTAATTGACTTATCAAATAAGATCTAGGATTTTTCTTAAGTTCACGAATTTTTTCTTAAGTCCCATACAAAGTATACAATTATACTCAAGAACGTACAATATACAGATATCATCTATACACTATATTTGATCTGATCATTTACTCGGATACATAGACATTTACTTTCGAACTAGTATTGCTCACTCGAGCTCTCTGTGGCGAACTTCGATCAGATTCCTCGATTAGAAACTTTCGTTCTCATTGCATGCCATAAACTATGATAGAAAACCCCAATATCATATCGAGAATCCGAATCAAGTGTTCGCTAACGAGAATTAAGTGAGAAATCCTTTTTCGGACTAGTGTGAATCACCCGAAGTTATGTATTCGAATCTTAGATCAAGAACCGTGCGAATAGAATGATCTATGTATAACTTACATACTTAATTCGATTAGTTTCTTAATTATACCAATTTTTCTAAATCACTTGTATTTTTCATCTAGTATTTTATTCAGTACTAACAATATTTATGAATTATTTCCCAATTCTTTTTACTTAAGTTTATTAACATTTTATAAAGTCTCATCTTTATAAAACATTAGATTAAAACTTATTCCACTCTTATTTACTTGTAGAATACTCCTCTACATCCTAAGAGTATACACAAAACACCAATTTTGTTTTATTTATTTGTTATTTACCTTTATTTTTCTCAAAATTTAATTTGAAGTCCAAACACAATAAATGTCTTTAAAACTGAGTCATCCCCTCGACCCATTTACCATAGAGTGCTCTAAGGAAAAATGTTCATGGGTTGGCTCAATATCACTAAATAATTTACACAACTTACCTTATTAACAAAACTATGGTTTCAATTAAATAAATTTACCAAAACCTTTCTATCTAATTTAACCCATTTAGAACTTGAGTTAAATTATCTCTTTTCTATGCAAGAGTTTTAAAATTTTCATTTATCAAATTATTATTCAAAATGATTTTTATTTTAAACCAATTTCTTTTAAGGAAACTTAAGACTAATTAACCAGATTTTTCTTCAAAACCCATTTTGAAATCATACTACTTATATTTCTGTATGAAAGAACTTCAAACAATTTATTTACCAAAACTCACTTTAGGTTAGTCTGGATTTGAACTCATTTCGATCGCATAATGATAAAGAGAATAATTTACTAAGTGTTCCAGGACGTTCGCCAAAGCAAACATTCGATCGTCACTTAGAATTATTCAGAATACCAAAAAACTGATCGAGACATTTTCCTCTGAATTATCCTAAAGAAAATGCATTCCATTTAAAATTTCACTTCCAAAACATTTTTATTTAGAAATACTTTCAAGTAGTACTACTATATATTTTTTTTTTCGAAAACCTTTCGAAATTGTTTCAAATGACTCCGTGGTTTAGATTCAAAAATCCGTTTTAAAACACATTTTATAAATCAAATTTATATAAAATTACCTTTATATAAAATCATTTCATATTATAATAGTTCTCCTTTATTATAATAATATTTTCTCAAATATTTATTCTCTAAATGTCATATCCTACCATTTAGATTATTTTAAACCACCTTTATTAAAAGATCACTTTAACTTAACATTTTCTCCAAACATCTTATAGTCAAATTGTGAAACTTCATTCACAAGGGGTTCATTTTAATGTACTTATAATCATTAAACAATATATGCTCATAAACTAGTTGAGCATGGATTAACAAATCAACAAACAATAGTCAATGCCTCTAAACTATTTGAACACAACAAATCAAACAATAATGATAATAAAGAAGTATTATCATTAACAAACAAACACTATAATAATTATATAAATTTGAAAATAATTTCTTTATATATAAAAATAGAGGTAAAATATTTCATTTACCAAATTTTCAAAAATCAATATCGTATCCGTTTGGTGTTCAAGTGTTTAGAAATCCCTATCGATACTGTGGCGTCCCATGTCTCGATCGGAATTCATAAACAACTCATCAGACCAATTAACACAATACGTTTTTATAACAATAACAAATACGCTCTCGTATATATAATACTCTCAAACTCATTATAGGATGTCACTTACTGATGCAGCGCATACCTCAAATAGGCGAAACCTAGATCGCCGCTCCTCCTAGCTCGCGAAGACGAAGCAACTCGCGTACGACCTAATTCCAAGATCGCTGAACTAGCTCGCGAAGACAAAGTAACTCGCGTACGACCTAATTCCAAGGTCGCTGAACTAGATTGCGAAGACGAAGCAGCTCCAATATTCCCTAGCTCGCGAACGACCTTCCATAGGTCGCGAGTTTCCAATTTCATATGTCGCGAGGCAAATTCCTTAGGTCGCGAACGCTTCTTCCCAGTAAGTCGCGAAGATTAGGTCGTTCCGCTGCCTTAAGTCGCGGCGAACTATAGGTCGCTTCAGTTTCTTATGTCGCGAGCATTTCTTAAGTCGCGAACTTCTTAGGTCGCAAGCCTTCCTATGTCATCGATGCCGATGTACTTAGGTCTTTCCTGATGTTGAGTCGCAAGCATTTCTTATGTCGCTCCTGCATACCGCTTCTCTTATGTCGCTAATTGATAAATCGTTGTTTCTTTAAGTCGTTTGTATTTTCTTTTGTTATGTCGTGTAATTGTAAGTCGCTTGTGTTGTAATTTTCTTAAGTCGTGTGTTGTGTTGTAAATCTCTATAAATAGGGATGTGAGGTCATTTGTAAAAGAAGTTGATTTTGAAATAAAATTTGGTTTGTGCTTCTTGCCTCCATTAAAATTGGTAGTTGAGTGTTATCTCCTATCTCCACTTTTGGCATTCGAGTGCGCTCGAATCAACGATTGTTGAAGCCAATTCACGGAATTAAGTGCGCTTGATCAACGTTCGAAGAATTGTAGATCTTCTCTCACGGCATCGTGCGCGATCAACGTGTAGAAGATTGCTAGAATCCGGTATCTTCGTGATCAACGGATTTGGGCGTTTGGGTATTCTTAAATTCACCGATTTATCATCGTTTCACCGATTATTTCCGCTAATCGTGTGAGATCCTGGACGGATTCGATTTACATCGTCGAATTCGCTTCCTTGGCTGCATCGGTTTGGTATCAGAGCGAGGAAACGAACTTTTCCAAGTTCGTTGGATTTCAAGTTTCGAGATTTGAAGTTTGTGAAGTTTGTGTTTGGATTTGTTGAAGATTCAACAATGCCTCTAAGAAGAGTTAATCGTCATCAGAATGTTGCAGATGTGTATCGAAGAGAAGATGCTGAACAAATGGAGCAGCGAATTAGTGATAAATTCAATGAGAAGTTTGATGAGGGGATTGGTCGATTAGAGAGAATAATGTTTGAAATGAATCAAAGTAGAAGAAGGGTTTCACCTGAATCGAGCCATGGGGGAAATAGAGTTTCACCACATTCAGATCGGGAGAGAAGAGAAGATCAGGATCGTAGAAATGTTGACGATCGTGATAGGAATGTTGATGATCGAAATTGGAGAGATGTGGATGATCGTGATCAGAGGAATGTAGATCGAAGGAATGTTGGTGGTAGAAATGGTGGTGGTAAAGATGTTGGTGGTCATGATCGACATCGATATGCATCAAATTTTGATAAGGAGTTTGATGGTGGTAGTGTTCATGGTCGAAATCGAAGCCAAGGAAGAAATCATTCAGGGTATGATCACAAATGGGAATCCAGAATGAAAATTGAAATTCTAGAGTTTAAGGGTGGTATGCAAGCTGAAGAATTTCTAGATTGGTTATCTAATGTTGAAGAGATCTTTGATTTCAAGGAGGTTCCGGAAGATCGTCGAGTGAAGCTGGTTGCTACTAGATTGAGAGGGAGAGCTATGGCGTGGTGGCAGCAAACCAAACTTACACGAGAATGGATGGGGAAGTCGAAGATTGTTGCTTGGGAGAAAATGAAGAAGATGATGAAGGCTACATTCTTGCCTTACAATTATCAATCACTCATGTATCAGAGGTTGCAAAATCTGAGGCAAGGAACAAAGACTGTTAATGATTATACTGATGAATTTTATCAACTGATTGCTCGAAATCACATTATGGAGGCGGAGGAACAATTGACTGCTAGGTTTGTTGGGGGGTTGAGGATCTAGATCTAGGATATGGTAAATATGTTTGACCCTAGATCTGTGGCTGAATCGCACCAGAAGGCGTTGGCTTGGGAGAAGCAGGGAAGACGAGGAGGTGGTGTATTTCCAAGTTCCAATACTCAGAGCAAGGGTGCTAGTGGGAGTTCCAATGTTTCTAAAGCTGTCAGTAAACCAATTGTGAATGAAGTTGCGAAGGCGAAGGTCAACAACAGTTTCAAGTGTTATAATTGCCAGGAAGTGGGTCACAAGAGTAATGAATGCCTAAAACCGAAGAGGCGAGCTATGATTGCTGACGAGGAAGGTGGGGATGTTGATAAAGGTTATTCTAGTCCAGTTGAGGAGGATGAACAGGATATCACGTCGGGAGATGAAGGATGTAATCTAATGTTGAGGAGATCATGTTTGACACCGAAGCAGGAAGAAGAGGCTAGTTGGTTGAGGAATAATATCTTTCAGTCGACATGCACTATACTGGGGAAGGTGTGTAAATTTGTGATTGACGCGGGAAGCTGTGACAATATCATTTCTACCGAAGCTGTGAGAAAGTTGAAGTTGAAGACGGAGAAGCATCCAAATCCTTACAAGTTAGCATGGTTAAGGAAAGTAGGAGAGGTGAAGGTGGACAGGCGAGTTCATGTTCCGTTTTCTATTAGGAAGAAGTATAAAGATGAGATCTGGTGTGATGTGGTGGAGATGGATGTTTGTCACTTACTTTTGGGAAGACCATGGCAGTATGACCGAGCAGTGCAGCATGATGGTCGAACCAATAACTACAGCTTTATGTTTGAGGGTACTAAGATCATTTTAGTTCCGAAGAAGAGACAGCAAGGAGAGAGCAAGTTGGAAGAGATTGAGGAGCTGAAGACTTTGTTTACTTTGAAGGAGTTTGTTGAAGAAGTAGAGGAGAGTCCAGAGGTGTTTTTGTTGATTGGACATGAAGCTACTGAATCTGTTGAAGTTCCAGAGGAAGTAAAGCCGGTGTTGGGAGAATTCAGAGATGTGTTTCCTGAAGAGTTGCCAAATAAGACATCATTAATTAAACTCAAATATCATTAATTAAAATGATTAATTAAATCCAAACATCATTAATTAAAACAATTGATTAAATTCAAACATCATTAATCAAAATGATTAATGAATTATAAAAATCTATTTTATGAAAATACAATCTCAAGTTCAATACACAAGAGTTTAAGGAGATGATAAATGAGATGATAAAATCTCTATAACGACACTTAAACAATTCAAATAGACTGTCATAATCATTTTAACTAAACATCAACATAAGCAATAAAAGAATATAAATGAGATGCAGATAACAGTAAATAAATAAATAATGGCAAGAAACCCATTTGGGTCTCTGTACAAAGGTCCCCTGTATATCATATATATGTATGTTTATTTTTCGATGTGTTCCATCGCGGCCTGTTCGCTATGATAACATTCCGACTTCTTCTTTTTGTCCCTTGCAACAAAATGGTTATTTATGCCTTCCACTACTAGGCGGGAACAAATAATAATATATAGCTATACGAATTTCTATAATGGGAATCTAATCCAAAAAATTAATCAAACAATAATATAAACTAACATCCAAGCAGGCAATAAATAATTTTTTTTATCTACTATATAATATACTGATTTACCAAAAATGTGAGTTTAACTCACCGAAATTCCTGTTATCGCTTTCACGTTCTGATTCCGTCTAAAATCGAGCAGCATTCTATTTTAGCTTAAAATTCAATAAGCTCCAAACTCTATCAAACTAATTCCAAAATGTAGATATCATTATTATGAATCCAACGCGACTAACCACATCTGATTTGGATCTTGTATGGTCAAGATATAGGTTAAATACGATTGTCGAATTAAATAATATAATTATTTCTTAATTACATTCATTAATCTTTAATTACCAAATTAACCACCATAATCACGTCGATCGAAAAAAACTGGCCGCCACTTCTCCACCTCGCCACCGCCGCCTCCGGTGCTCCGGTCACCGCCGCTCAACTTGCCATGGCCTCCCTCGACGCTGACAACTCGACTGCCACCCAAATCATCACACACCGTCGCTCATCTCTCGAGAATGAGCTCCATGAAACATCTTCGTTCATCTCAATCTCCCCGCCGTTGTAGACTACCAACCCTTGCCGCACCACCTCCACTCGAAAACTCTCGCCAATTTCGTCCACATGCCACCAACCGTGACCTCTAACTCAGTCTCAAACCCGCCCATTTACCCATAACGCCAGCCGCCTTCATCGCCAAATCTACAATACCATGGGCCATCACCGGGCAATCCAACCATCTACCTTACTCTACTCACCCTCAGGAACAATTTCGCAGTTGGGGTCGAGGCCTAATTCAGCCCCTAGAGGCATTGACATGAACCATCGGATGAGGTTCCTAGTTTTTGCAGTTAGGGTTTTCTTTTATGGTTTGGGGAGAAAAGAAAGGGTATAGGTCATATATATAGGCAATCCTAATCAACACTATTCATACCACAAAATTCTCGAACTCCAAACAAGGCGTGCTCAATGGCGTTCCTAGCTAATTATCCCTATTCCAAACTCAATGGAACAATTATCGAGACCTTATTCCATCATATACAAAAGTTATATTTTTAAATCAGATCATATTATATTAATTCTCTAAAATTAATCGTTACGAGTTTCGAGCTCGCACGACCACACAGTTCGTCCGATCGTTATGAAACTCGACAGCGTATAACAATTTATTATTCCGGATCTATTGACACTGGTTTCATCAAAATCCGAGACAGAGCCTTGGAACAATAATTTCACACATTTAGATATCGTTTTATATTTTCGATCACAATTATTGATATTTATCCAATCTATTTATTATTATAAATACAAATTGAATTCATCAATATTATTTATTAATTAAAAGGAGTTAAATAAGATAATTAAATCTATTTAATTAATATTTAATTCACAATTCAAATATTTAAATGATCACTATATTTGAATTCAAGTTATAAATTTCCAAAATCCAATTATTTTAAAATTTAAAATTAATTAAATATTTAAAATTTAATGACCAAAATTATGGTTGTTACACTATTCCTCAAAGACTAAAATTTAAAATTCAACATGTTTGCTGGTTGATATTAATAAGAAAGAATAATTTTTGAGAACTTAGAAATTTACCACGCAATTAAGTGGAGTCTGTTATGGACGATGGATGGTTCGCTAAACCCTGATGTCAGAAATGCGGAAAATTATTTATAAAATGTAATTATGCATATATTTTGAAAAAGAAAATTTTTAGGTAAAATTTATTTATGAAATCTTTTCATCATAAATAACATGACTTTGAAAAATATACACATACCTTTGGGCAGATTTTAAAAGCTAAAGATTTTGAGTATTGGAAATTTTAAAATACCGCATTCTGACGTTGGGGAATGGTTGGTAAGTTGATTAGTGTAGATTTTACTACATAGCTGCATTTGTAGTAAAATGGATTCAGTGAGCGATAAGGAAGCTGTTTTGCAAATGGAGCATTTTTCCCTGTATACCTTATCGATGAGTGAAAAAATGAAAATGGGATGATTGTTGAAACAATGATGTTTTTGAACTTTAAAAATAAAATTTACTTGTACAAATTATGCTTGGGAAAGTAGGAAAAGGATTGGGGGCAAAAGAGTAAATCCCAAAGTACAGTGGAAAGCGGTTACATAAGAGAATGATGGAAGTATGGAATCTTCATCTAGACCCTTTCCAAGCATAAGAAAATAGGTTTAGAAAACTATATTTTTCTAAATTTGGAAGTTAGCAATGGTGTGCTAGGAATTTACATGGTAAGGATTGGATGGAAATTTTGCTGAACTATGCTTCTTTTTATAGGAGTGTGGGAAAATTTAGGTAAAAAACAATTTTGATTTTTCAAAAAGCTACATTTATGTAGAACTGCCCATATATTTAGGATGTTAGCATTATATTTTTGAAGTTAATTTTAAAAAGAAATCATTCATATAGGAGGCGTCAATTAGAAATTATTGCTAATGCATATTATATGTATTGTGATGCACTGTGCACATGTACGCGATTATTGCAAAATTGGTTGTACACTAAGTGATTATTAGTGTAGAATGGATGTGTGATGGTTTACATGATCAAACCTTTGTGGAATTTTGTTGATGAAATTCATTTATGGGGGGAAGAATGTAACACCATACATTTTTACATTAATTAATTAAAATAGAAATTAAATGATAAATAATAAACTTCAAAAAATGGAATTTTTACAAATGTTGGAATTTGGCTACGAGACTTATACCATTTGAATTGTTACGATTTTATGATCAATTTTCATAAATAAACATTTCCAATCGGAGTTAAAACGAAAAATTTATTGGCATTTGAATTTTCGTAGTTCGAAATAAATATATATGTAATTAAGGAAATAATTTAAAATAAATTAATGATTGACTAACACAGTTAAAATTAACAGTTGCTTAATGGTTAAGAAAATTTATTAAGGAAGGAGATAATGTTAATTAACGTTAATTGAGTGTTAAAGAAAAAAATCAACCAGAAATCAAATGACATCGAAACACACCAAAATTCAAGGGTCGGTCGACCATGACCTATCCACGGTCGACCATCAGCGATCGACTTTGGCTTGCGGTAGTCGACCCGCCCTGTCTTGGAGGCAGCAGTTAATGGAGGCCTTGTGGCTTAGACCTATTTCAGTTCCCATCTAATGATTAGCATTGATTTGAACCTCTATAAATTAGGACCTAAGGCTTCACTTTCAACTCATTATTTTTCTAATGAGCACGGAAGCTATGCCATTTTCCTTTCTCCTTCAAAATTTCTAAATACATAAAAATAAATCTAAATAGCATGGATACACTTTGGAGAAGAATAGAAAAGAACAGAGGATACGAAATAGGTTCAAATCAGATTGCTACATCAAAGGTAAACTTTTAGATCTGGTTCTAATTAATAAATCTAAATCCAAATCTCTTCTCTCTAATCATATCTCTAATAGATCTGTACGAAATATTGTCTGTGGATCCAAATAGGGAGTCAAAATTGGAGAATAAAGATAATAGGGTCGGATCTTGATTAAATCAAGAGATTTGGGAGCGCTAATTAAAGGTGAGTGAGAATATTATATGTTTTTATATAATACTAGATTATATCATTGTATTCTATTCCTATGTGCTTGAGACAGATAATTTAATTTCAAATGAATTCATATATATGAAATGTTGAAGACTTTAAACTTTCCTATAAATTTGTATTGATAATTACAGAAGTGTAATGATTTGTTTTAATCCTGCAATTACTAATGTTTAATTTTATTTCTGTAATTATGTAATGATTAGATTCAATTCTGTAATTGCAAAATGAATCAGTTTTACATTGGATTAATTAACTGAAAACATAATGAATTGATATTTCATTTTATTTTATGATGAGACTATATAAAATAAAGCTAATTGGACTTTTGGTATTTTAGTGATATTTTAATTTATAGGAATGTATGTTATTAAAAGTGGGTCTTCATATATTATAAAATTCAAACTTAACAAAAGTGTGATGTTTGATGTAACAAGTAATTAATATATACTTATAAAAGAAAGAGATGTATAAACTAGAGATGATTACTGTATTTTATACCGTCTATTTGAATAAATAAAAGAGAATTTCTTGTATTTACAAATATCACACAAATCACCTCTTTGCAATAAGGTATGGAAATTTACTATGTAACAGTTAAATTGTTAAAGTTTGATTCCAATTTATTGTAATATAGTGAACTCCAAAAGTGGAATATTGAAATAAGAATGTAATTTAAAGGTTATTAAAATGGAAACCAATGAAAAATAAGTCTAGATTATAGGCAAGGAAATGAAATAAGAATTGGAATAGAAATCAAAGGCTGAACTAATGAATGTTGCAGCAACGAAATTGATGTCTGAATTTGAGAAGCGGTAAATGAAATTAATGAAATAAAAGATAAAAACATAGTATGATTGGAGATTTAAAGTCGAACATAAAAGGTGTTGAGGCAATAAAGAAAATAAAAGAAGAATAAGTATACATAAGTCTGAATATGTATATAAGTAGCCTCGGATATGCTTTTATGATGGGTGTGAATAATTATAAATTGTCTGTTATAATTATAGTGGACCAATGTCTGAAGGTCGTTGGACTGGATTGGGATGCTAAAAACATATCCAACCAATAAGACCCGTGGTGAGTGTACAACTTCGTACTAGAGGGGTACCCCCAGGTCTGTATCGTGCTTATTGCCTTGATTATAAATTGTCTATCATAATTATAAATATCTATTATAATTATGTCAAGGCCGAAGGTGCACAGTCAAATTAGGTCTGCTTTAAAGTATTTAAGTTTTTAAGTGGGGGTATTGCCTTGATTTCACTAGGCAATCTAAATGGACGTGAGTGAGATCGGACTTATGCAACGTGGCATGGAAAGTCTGGTGTGCCTAGTTACCAAAATGAGTTGCAACAATTGTACATAAAAGGCTGGCGTACTTGAGTACTATAAACTAGGGTAGGGGTTGCATTTTTCTCGAGCTTGGCATTGGTCTCTTGTCAACGGGAAGGACAGAGTTACACCTAATTGATCTCTTCCACTTACCAGGATTGGTTCAGTTAGGTTATGTAACGTCACAGTTGTTTGTTAGTTTGTTTAATAGGGCAAGACTAGTTAACCCATACAAAGGTTTCTTCGAAACATAGACGGCGATTTCCGATAGCTACCGACGGCTGACGAACTCCGTGGCATTTTCGTAAATAAAATATAGTGACTGTCGAAAGTCGTCAAAAACCGACGTAAATTAACCGATGTCTGCCGTCGAAAGTCGTCGTAAATATCGTGTATACAGGCTCCAGGCCGAGAGCCATCTTCATTATCTCCTATCCCCCAAAATCAACCAAATTCCTAACCTACCACCACCTCCCCATCGTCAACCAAACCCCGCGCCTCCCCGATCATCTCTAACTTCATCATTCTCCACTCTTGACAAGCCTAGGCCCTTCATCAATCTCCAATCAGGTTTTATTCCTAAACCCTAATTAATTTTGATTTGTTAAATTAGGGCACTTATCAGACCAAATAAAGCGAACGACTTTTCTCATAAGGCTAGTCAAAGGAAGCACAATGCGGGAAAAGTCTTTAATGAATCGATGGTAATAACCCGCCAATCCGAGGAAGCTCCGAATCTCGGTAACATTCTCAGGCCTCTTCCAGTTTTGGATGGCTTCGATCTTAGATGGATCGACCGAAATGCCCTAAGAAGAAACAACATAGCCTAAGAATTTAACTTGCTTTTCCCAGAAATGACACTTAGAAAGTTTTGCTTTGAGTTGATGCTGTTGAAGTGTACTCAAAACAATCCTAAGATGATGGGCATGATCAGCTTCAAACTTAGAATACACAAGAATGTCGTCGATGAACACAAGAATAAACTTATCGAGATATTCTCGGAATACTCGATTCATAAGGTTGACGAAGTATACAAAAGTGTTCATCAAATCGAACGGCATGATGAGCTACTCATATGATCCAAAAGTGAGGGGGATGCGGTCTACCGCAACTCAGAGCTGATGAAATCCTGTGGCGAGGACAAGCTGGGAGAAGACCTTAGCGCCACTCAACTGATCGAACATATCGTCGATCCTGGGCAATGGATAACGGTTCTTGATGGTTAACTCATTAAGCTTGCGATAATCAACGCATAGCCTAAGAGTCCCATCGGACTTCTTCACGAATACTACCGCGGCTCCCCACGATGAAAAATTAGATCGAATGAAATGCTTAGCTTCAATCTCTAAAAGTTGCTTCTTGAGTTCCTCATTTTCTTTTGTAGACATCCTCGTGGGAGGACGACTAACTTGCTGCGCACCTGGAATAAGGTCAATGCAAAACTCGATAGCCCACTTAGGTAGCAAACCAGAAACATGCTCAAATATATCTGGAAAATCACGAACAACTGGAATCTGAGACACATCATCATCATCTCGAGATTCGAGGGTAAATAGAGAAACTTCAGAATTGTGATCGACATCCCAAAGAATAAGAGATAACTGAGCAGGTGAGTCGGGATGTCGAAGATATAAAACTCTCTCTGAACATAAGATCCTGACATTGTATCGAACTAGTCAGTCCATACCCAATATCATATCAAACCCAAGGAAAGGAATCACATGCAGATTGGCATGGAAATGAAAACCACATATAAGAATCTTTACGTCTTCACAAAGCATAATAAAGGTTGCGGATCCCACGATAGGATTCGCAATCCTCAAAGAAGTAATCAAGCAAGAAACATCCAACTGTAAAGTATCAACGAGTTCCTTCGATACGAATGAATGCGATGCACCCGTATCGAAGCGAACTCGAATAGAACGATCATGGAACAAAATAGAACCCTCTAGAATGGTAGAAGATATACCTCGAGACTGAGATGCACTACCAGAAGCCTTCGCCACATTCAGATTCCCCAAACTAGGACCTTTCTCCTTCTTAGGACACGCGGAAACCATATGTCCTTCTTTCTTGTAATAGAGGCACTTGCGGGGTTGAGGACACTCTCTAGCTAGATGATCTCGAGAATCACAATTGAAGCATGCTAAAACTCTAGCTAAAGGGGGTGCTGCATGAGGATGAGAACCAAAACTGCCTTGCTTCTTCTTCTTCCTCGGAGGGAAGGATTTGGATCTCTGAAAAGGGAATTTATTTTTATTTGGGTTCTTTCGAACCTTGGCCTCGTCACTACTATCCTTTCCCTTTTCGACGGCTTTGAGGTGAAGCGCCGAATCGACAAGCTCCTCGAATAAGAGCTTAAGCTGAAGCATGAGCGACTTCTTTAAATATTTCTTTAATCCGAAAACAAACTTCAAGTTCTTCTTGCATGGTGTGCTAATAAACTCAAGTCCATACTTGGATAAGGACTCGAAGGAGGATACATAATCTGAAACAGAGGATTTACCCTGCTTCAACTCGAGGAAGCGACGGGCAAGGAAAGCCTTCTTGGATTCTGGCATGAACTTAAGCTCAAAACGGTCTCTGAAATGCTGCCATGTAAGGGTGGACTCATCCATCTTAGCTATAAGGAGCTCGTACCAGTCTAGTGCTCGTTCTTGTAGCATACTCGATGCCACAAGAACACGATGATGATTCGGAGATCTCCATGCAAGTAAAGATACGCTCACATGTACGAAGCTAAACCTGAACCTCTAAAACTATCTCAGAGCCTTTGAACGGCTTGCCTCCGAGATGGGTGAAGTCGTTGCACATATGCGCAAATGTGGATTTGTACAGAGGAGAGGAGTGAGCTAGAGCGGGAGGCTGAGTGCTCCTAAGAAGCTCAAGAATCTAATCGGTCGACATATAAACTCCTTCGGGACGAGAACCATTGGACGATCCCGCCTCCGAAGTGCGACCTCTTCCTCTTCCAGCCATTAGCTAAAAGTTAAGATAAAATAGGATTATTCACAGGGGTAGATATTAGCAATTCATATTCATTAAATAAGGAATACTACGGAATTTAAAATTAACATTCCTAGACATATTCCTTTCTATCTACCTCCAAAGGACACAAAAGGTTAAGGACAAGATTGGGTTCAACTACGATTTGGGGGTGATGTTTATACTTGTATTATACTTGATGTATAGTAATTGTGTATACTATCCTATGTTTATTACATTTTGTTCTGAATCCAGCTGTGACGCCCCACCCCGAGTCCCACATTAACAAAGAGAATTACTGGGTAATTCTGTCTGCTAATGCGGAGAATAAGGCTGGTTAAGGGCGATCATCATAGTATTGCATTAGATAAGATCTAAGAATGTCGATTTGGTACTCTCTTTTTTTCCATTTAGACTTAAATGTTCAACATACTTAATTCCTATCTAATACACTACTATGGTGGCTACATGATCGATTCAAAATCAAAACATAATAACAATATCAATCACAAAGCACAGAACAGCAACACAGATGATATACATATACACATACACATACATCAAACATAATACAACGAGTCATAAGTGATATTCAACCACAATATATACATACATCCCTACAAAAGAATATACAACAAAGTCCATAACTAGAAGACTGCAACAAAACTATGACTCCAATCAAAGGGTCGATGGTGAAGTCCAAAAGAGGTAGCTAGCAAAAGTCCAAATATCCTAACCTGCAACTTGGTCTGACCCGAGTAATAAATATACGGGTTAGGCTAACTAGAACGTGATATTAGCAATAGATATAAAGGGATATAAGTGCATAAGGGAAACCTTCCTTTAATTAGAAAGGAATGATATAGGTAAAGTTCTATTTACAATGTCAAGGGTGAAGGTCTAATAATATCCTAAGGTTACTCATGAATAAGCTTAACTCAACATAAAGGATTCACATTCAAGGGTAACCAATATAAGGACAAGTAAGCAACACAAAAGCCATAGGAGAAAACATCAAAATCTCCAAAACTCGAATCTCATGGAACTCTAAAAAGAGTTCAAATCTCACAAAAATGAAATCACCATATATACATAACATCTCATTTAGCTCTAGGCTATCGATGTAACAAAGCTATCTCAAAATGGTGAAATCATAATAAAACCCAGAAAATCCGAATTGGCCAGATCCCCGATTGCATGCCGAAGCAATGTTGCACGTACAAAACTCATGACCAGAACTATATATATTTTAGGTACCCATCTCAGATGACCGAAGTCGTAGAACTCAGACGACCGAAGTCGTAAACACAGACGACCGAAGTCGTAAACACAGACGACCGAAGTCGTAAAACTCAGACGACCCGAAGGTCTATAGTACTGGTAGAACTCAGAATGTGTCACAAACTCCCAAAGAGGAAGCTGAAGAGTGGTAACAGTGTGTCCTATACCACACGTTCTCACTTAACAGTTTCCTAACCGCTAGTCAATGCCACATTAGAAAACAAAATCATCAAAAATCTCAAAACTCAGAAATTCATAACTCACCTCATCGGCATGCAAAACAATATATCGGGTTCTCATAGATTATAACTCCAAAATTAGGAGATCTCGAAGCACAAATCTCGCCAAATATTGGCCATCTCAGATAATTCCCAAAAATAGGAATTATAAATCTCAAAACATGCCATAAAATGTCAAATCCCAGAAATCATCTCAAATCAATAGCCCAGAATTGCTTCGATTGTACAAGTCCGGAATTAACCAAAAAAGTAAACGCACGTGTTTTACTAAATCGTTTAATTCTCTTCCTCATACGTCCGAAAAGTGTAAAAATAATATGTATTATTTATAAAAAAATTACTTGAGAAAACGGGATTTTAAAACCATTTTCCAAAACTATTTTAAAATCAATTTATTGAAAATTCTCCTTATAATAGGAAATAAATATATTTTAATAACTTAAAAATAATTTAAAAATATTATATAATAATAATTTCAAAAGCTAATTTATTTAAAAATTATCTCAAACTTTGTTTGGAAGAAACAGTACTCGAAATCGAAGAAAAACATAGAAAATACTCCAAAACTATTAAAATTCAATTCAAATTTAAATTTCAAATTCAACCAAATCTTGGCTAGTCTATTGATAGACATCATAGCCCTCAAGCGCATTCAAAAACATCTCAAAATTGCATAAGAAATAGTGTTAAAAACCATAGCAAAAGAAGGCAAAAAGCTGCGGAACATAAGAGAAAAAGGGGCCAACAACTCACGTACATTGGTTGACAGGGGGGTCGACGCCCTTGCTTGGGCCCGTCGACCACCAGGTCGACCTCAAGAGGGCCAGGTTGATAGGCCTATCGACCTGGATGGGTGCTGGGTCGACCTCCCTATCGACCCAGGCCACGGGAAGCTTCAGTGTGTTGTTTTCTTACTCATATCGATTTTCTGGCAGCATTTTGACATATCAAACAGATGATTTTTTCAATGAAATTTGACATGCACTAAGATTAACAACTAAACTATAATCCGAAAAAGATCCGGCAGCAATTCGTGGCAAATCAAAGAGATACAGCTGCTCAAGTAGCAACCAAAAATGAGAAACACACAGAAACAAGGAACGTAAACTTTTCATATACAACGAGCAAATTTGTGAACGATTAACACAGCAAACATCATATTTAGTTAGAAATTGTGAGTTCTATACTCACCTTAGAAATTTAGCAAGAGTTTTGGGCGATTTCGGAATCAAGTTGTAAGCTTTTGTTGGAGAGATAGCCTTTAGGAACCTGAAACAGCTGAAAAAGAAACATGCAGAAGAAATGGAAATGGTTACCGACAAACTCATATCTAATTCAATTTGATGAAATTTGTTGAGTATTGGGTTTGATTACCTTTTCTAGTCTATATTTGGTAGATTTACTCTTTGAATTCACAGCAATTTGAGCAAAGTTTGAATTTTTACAAGAGGAAAGCCATGGTTTTCTAATTTTCTTTTTACTGTAAAAGTTTGAAGATAACGTAGGAGAGAAATAACATACTGAATGTTTTTCTCCTTACCAGAAGTTTCTAGATTGTGTTAATGGATGCAAATATTAATCCAATAAGCCCAAACCCAACTATACTTAGAGAAATTACTAGGTTATGCACATATTTATCCTATTTTGTTAATATATACACTAGTTTTCTCATTTTAAGGCCAAATAAAATATACCCAACAAATGATTGTAAGTAAAATTGTTATTTTAACAAAATATAATTTATTTTAACTATAAAAAGTTATTTTTTTGAGTAAAACCTTATTTTTATCAATATTTCACAATTTACAACATTTTAATACAAAACACCATTTTTAATACCACAATTTGTACAAAAATTGTTTTCTTGTCAAATAAATTACAATAAATCACTCTAACTTTATTTAAACACCAAAATATTACTTTTAAACAATATTAATCTTTAATTTAATTTGTTGTTATAGTTGTATAATACCCTATTGATTGTTTTTTATACCCTATTGAATGCTAATTAGGTTGTTATTATAATTGTTTATCATTTAAATGTTGAGAAAAAAAATTAGTGTATATGTGTTGATTAATTAGTGCATACGTACATTATGGCTAGTTTGGGTTAATTAGAGTCAATGCTCAAGATTTAGTGTATGCATTTTTAAGATAACAAAAACGACGATTTAGTGTATGTGTTTCTTAGAATGTAAATAAATTATTGTAAAAATTGTTGTATAATATGCTTTAACTTTTATAAGTCCCTTAGAGAGTTTTTGGCCCTGTCTGATAAGTATTGAATATGATCGTTGTATGGATGTTTGTTTTATCACAGAACGGACATTTATATTCATCTGATACAATATTTGTCGGATTTGCCCCTGTATTGGACAAGTTACAAACACAATAGAGTAATTATCTTTTGCAAATCATTTCATTTTAAACAGTTAACAAAATTTTGACAACACTTTCTTTTTGTTCCCTGTGTACACGTATATGTGTACGATACAGGGAACAAAGGGGAAGTGCTGCCGAAATTTTATTAAATCGTTTAAAATGAAATGATTTACAAAATATAATTACTACTGTGTTTGTAATAAGAAGTAGGATGACCAACCATCAAAGTGTAAAACAATAACCAAAAAATTATAGATTATATTCATATAATAATTTGTGTAAATCCGTTTGAAAATAAAATTAAATAGAATAATATTATATATTTGCGAAAATTTAAATGTATGATTTAATTAAAAAAAATTCAACACGTAAATGATTAATACGTTTTTATGTTTTAAAGTAGGAAAAATGGTCAATTATTTTATCAATCGGAGCTAGATGTACCAACAAAGAAGAGAAATTGGAGGCTCAATAAGTTAACATTTTCAAAATGGTGTACACGTCTTTATTGAATTCGCTTTAATTAATAATGGGAACGACGAAGAAATTCATTGTCCATGTAGTAGGTGCAAATTATTGAAGCATTTGATACCGGATATGGTAATAGTTCATTTGCGTTAATATAGTTTCGTGCCGAATTATTTGGTGTGGGATCGTCATGAAGAACTTATAACATCTAATCCCGTACATTCAGAGGAGGAGGTGGATACTGAAATTGTTCCGACGAATCTCATAGAAGATATGGTTGAAGATACAACACGTTCAATGTTCCATACCGTTGAAGTTGATGGTAACAATGTTAATGTCGAAGAAGAACCAAGTATAGGAGCACATTTTTTTATGATTTATTGGATGCTGGTAAGAAACCCCTTTGGGATGGTTGTACAAGCGGTACTCAACTATCCGTAACTGCAGAATACAATGCGATGAAATTAAAATACAACTTCACAGAAACCGGATTTACAGCTATAGTACAAGCTGCAAAATGGCATATGCCACCCGATAATTTAATGTCTGAAAATCATTATGAAGTGGAAAAACTTATGTCTGCTTTTGGTTTGCCGTATCAAAAAATTGATACATGTTTAAATGGTTGCATGTTGTTTTGGAAAGAAGACATCAATCTTAGGAATTGTAAAATATGTAATCAGGAAAGATACAAACCAAGAAAAAAAGAAGGGAAATGAAGTTTCGTACAAGCGTATGCATTACTTACCCATCACTCCTAGGTTTCAAAGGTTATATGCATCTTCTGCAACCACGCATCATATGAGATGACACTGTGTGAGAACACAGGAAGAAGGTACGTTAACACACCTAACTTATGGAGATGGCACTGTGTGGTCGACGAAGGGTTGAAACGTCTTGCGATGGGATCAAAAAGAAAAGTCAAGACATATCCAATATTCTTTGTCAATGGATACAAATTCAACACCAAAGAATATGGGGCTGAAAAATTAACTAACAATACCGATGTATATGTTAAAGGTAGTAATGATCCAAATAATCACATAAATGATTTTTATGGCGTGTTAACTCAGGTTTTGCAATTAACATATTTCACCAGACCCGGGGAAGATGTTTAGATGCAACTGTTTCAATAATGTTCTGGGTTTTGGAATCAACGTGCACCAAAAATATAATATTATTGAAATAAAGCATACATCACGTTATCATAAGTACGATCTTTTTATACTAGCAAACCAAGCCCTGCAAGTTTATTATGCTGCTTATCCATCTCTAAAAGAGATAAAGCAGATTGGTCGGCAGTTTTTAAAACGAAGGTAAGATTTACGTTTAATGGAAAGAATATTCCAAACGAACAAGTATACCAAGCAGATATCGAGGAAAATGGCGATATTACCATAATAGATGATCAAACCAATTTTGGACCTCTAAATGATGAATCAAATGGATTAGTAGAAGCATTTGAGACCACAGATGAAAACAATATAGAGTACGAGATCGAGTCTGAATCAGAAAATGACAATGACTGATTTAATAGTATACATGTTGAAAAAAAGTAACTTATGAAAGTATTGATGTTACATTTTTTTATATGTTATATGCGATTATTGATGTTCAATTTTAATATGTTTACTCAAAATTGAATGATATGTTCTGCCATAATAAAATAATATGTATATGATAGGTATTACAGATGTCTTTCTTTAGGTGGCGGAGTTCTTCGCAATCTGGTTCCCTCTCTTCATCTCAGAGAGGGATCGTTCACAGCGGAGGTGATGGCAGCGGCCCATCACAGAACGCACCGCGTACGGTGGTTAGATTGCTACCGAAAGCAGATGGCTCGTAAGTATTAAATTTACTTCAGCATTATAATAATTTGTATGATATATTAGTCATGATTTGTGTGTATCATATTTAATGCATGGGTTTTGAGCTTGAGTCTTCAAATATAGTGCTCAGCATATCTAGGCTGGCATACATGAGCCGTTGCATGCTGGCCGAAATGGAGTAGGATCCCAGAGCATGTCCGGGAGAGCATCTGGCAGGACTTCTTGGTAAGTGTAAAATTATATATCATTATATATAATCACTTTACAATTTGCTGACTAAGTATAAATGTATAACTTATATTTTTTTCAACAAATATACAGGGTGCGGTAGACCTACAAGAGGAGGATGCTACTCTTTGACAATGCAATTGGAACTCCAAAGTTGCAAAGAATTACCGGGATACGATGTTTGCCATTAGAAAATTCGGGAAGAAGCCAAACTGGATGGGCGCCAACGTATGGGATGCTTGGGTCACATGGTGGGGTAGCGATGAATTCAGGCTAAGTCTATCAGATGTCACCTTAATTTGTTCAGTAGAGAATACATAATTTATACCTGTAAAATATGATTTTAATTTTTAATTTGCAGGCGAAGTCAGACATGAACTCGGCAAACAGGCAGAAAAATCCAGTCACACACCATGATGGCTCGAAATCATTTCAGCATCATCGCGAGGACCTGGTAAATTGATTAATTGCAATTACGAACAATTATTACATTTTTTGTATAAATTTGTATGACTAAAAATAATATACACCAATTATTGCAGGAAAGAGCGCGTGGAGCTCCTGTCTCGTATATGGACGTATTTGCGCATACTCATGCCATCAGGCAGACCGACGACGAGGGATCGGTGATGTATGCCTGACATGATGATGATAAAGCATACGCCGCACATGTAAGTATATTTTAAGTTATAGGTTATTAATAATGATCATTTTAATTAATTATTTATAAAATATTATAATAATGTTATGTAATATTTACTTGTATTTAATTTTGCGTTGCAGGAAAAATTTATGCAAGCACGTGTGCAGATGCTTGAGCATTCGAGACGGGAGCAATTGACCACTGATGAGGAGGACGCTAACTTTGACTCCGTTATGGACCCGATACAGAGAAATAGGCGCTACGGCTAGGCAATCAATTGGTAATTTATAAAAATTAACTAAGTTGTAAAAATTACTTAATTTTTATAAAAGTTATGCAATAACTTAAGCATATTTCGACTTGTTTTGTAGGCTCGAGCCTCACAAAAGGCCTATCAAAAGGCTCAGGACAATGCTGAGATTAATGAGCTTCGACAGGAGATTGCACAGCTGCAGATGCAGGACCGCCTCCGAGCAGCGCAAATGGAGCAACTGAACCAGTGTTTGGCCGAGTATATGGAGCGTCATGGACCATTCCCTTCGTCTGGTGGTTCCGGAGCCGATGACGATTCATGAGGTACGTTTTGTAGTTTTTGTTTTTGAAACTTGTGTATATATACAATGAGAGATGGTGATGTTGAATTGTGAACATTTGGTGCTTGATATTGATTTGTAAGGTTTGATGTTGAATGTATATATTGTACATTCACTACAAGACACACAGTGTATTCCAACGGAGCCTTCCAACGGCCTCCAACGTCATAGACCAACGTCTTCCAACGTCCAGTGTTTTCTCGTATATTTTAGTAGGTAAAACTGGAGGACGTTGGTAGACGTTGGCGTTGCTAGACGTTGGTAGATGTTGGCGGCCGTTGAATGATGTTGGAAATCCGCGAGCAAAACAAAAGCCCAGCTTCTTCTTCCCCATTCGGCTGAAACAATCTCCCCCCCCCCCAATTCCCAAATTTGCTCCAATTCCGCCCCCCCCCCCCCCGCTCCTCCGATGACTCCAAGCCTCCCTCTCGTCCTCTCTAATTCCCTAATCTCTCAAGAAAAGGTATAAACCCTAATCCCTATATTTAATTAAATTTGTTAAATTAGTGTATTAAATGTTTGTATTTCCTTATTGTATGTATAATCTAGTTTATTGAGGCATAATTTATGTTATTAACTTATGTATTGCAAGATTATATATATTTAAGTTTGTGTTAACAATAGAATAATGTGCATACAATTAGTTTTAGGTTTGTTTGGAAACGTTAGTTGTTACTAGGCATACAATTAGTTTATGTATTTTAGAAAATTTCAAAAACGATATTTTATATTCATGAAACCCTTAGAGTGTCTTTCGGCCCCGTCTGATAAGTATTGTATATGATCGTTATGTGGATTTTCGGTTTTTAACAGAACGGACATCTATATTCATCGTATACAATATTTGTTGGATTTGTCCCTGTATTGGACAAGTTACGAACACAATAATGTAATTAAATCTCGTAAAACATTTTATTTTAAATGGTTCATAGAATTTCGACAGCGCTTCCTTTATGTTCCCTATGTACACGAAAATGTGTACTGTTCAGGGAACTAAAGTGAAGTGCTGCCGAAATTTTGTTGAATCGTTTAAATTGAAATGATTTACGCGATTTAATTACGTTATTGTATTTGTAATGGGAGGTAGGATGACCCATCGACAAAGTGTCAATGATCTATTAATATAAAATTCACCAATAATATTGTTTTAATAAAATGTCAATTTTTTAAATTTATATCGTACTTTTTAATTATATACTTAGGTAAATGGACAATTATTTTACTGATCGAAGCTGGATGTACAAAAAAAGAAGGGTCGAAAATGGAGGCTCAATAAGTGAACAGTTTAATAACGGTGTTCGCGTATTTATTGATTTCGCTTTAAGTAATAACTGAAACGACGAAGAAATCCGTTGTCCATGTACTAAATGCAAAATGTTAAAGCATTTGATACCAGAAATGGTTAGATTTCATTTGCATCAATACGGTTTCATGCCGAACTATTTGGTTTGGGATCATCATGGAGAACCGTTAGCATCTAATCATGTACAAGCTGAGGAGGTGTGTGTACTGAAATTGATACGACGAATCTCGTAGAACATATGGTTGAAGATGCTGCACGGTCAATATTTCCTGTTCCTCAATTAATTGATGATGATGGTAATGCTGAAGAAGAACCAAATATTGGGGCAAAAAAAATATATGACCGAATGATGGTAATGCTGAAGAAGAACCAAACATGGATCGTATGACCGAATGTTGGCCTAAGTGGACATTGATTCCAGATAATGTTAAAGAGACTATTTGGCAGTTTTTGGTATGTCACTTTATATATTAGGAACATGTTATATCAATTCATGTTTACATTATTTACAAAAGCTGTATAACTCTTATTTTGTCAAACGTGCAGGCGGAAGTGGACCTTCAGGACACTGATATTTCAGTCGTATATCGCCACTGGTGTAGCAAAGTCGCAAAGAACTACCGGGAAACAGTAAACAGCTTAAAAACAGCGGGAAAGAAGCCTTAGTGGATGAGCGCAGCTGTGTGGGATGATTTTGTGACATGGTGGGGAAACGAGGAGTTTCAGGTAAATTTATCACATGTTTAATTTAAATTCTTCTACGCAAATACTAACTAGAAATGTTAAACAATTTTTGTTTTTAAATTAAATTTACAAAGGCAGTCGGAGAGGAACTCAGCCAATAGGAGCAAGAACCCTGTCACACATCGTGGTGGTTCCAAGTCATTTCAGCATCACCGAGAGGACTTGGTATATTTATTAATTATGATAATAATTTAAAGATTTTAAGTTCTAAGTTGTAGATAATGTAACAATATATATAATATATATGTATATGGACATATTTCAGGAGAGACAGCATGGTGGTGCTTTTGTGAGTTACTGGGATGTTTTCACGCATACTCATGCGTTGAGCCAGGTCGACGAAGCAGGCACCGTTTCATACTCCTGGGATCACGATGCCAAAGCGCAGTCTGCATATGTAAGTAACATAATGACTTAACACTTATATAAGTTAATTAAAATAATGTTATCTAAATTCAACTTATTTTGCATAACAGCAAAAGTTTCAGCAAGCACGGACTTCCATTCTCGAGGGCTCTGGGCGCGACGAGTTGACCGCCGATGAAGAGGACGCTATTTTTGAGTCTGTCATGGATCCTGCGGCACATGGCAGACGTTATGGTTTTGGGAATCAATCGGTAATAACTTTAACTTAAATTTTAAAATAATTATTCTGAACCAACTGTTGCACATTGTGATGGATTATAGTAAACACGAATTACAATTATTAAACACTGATAATTTAAATTTTATTTACAGGCTAAGACGGCTCAGATTGAGTATCAGAGGGCCCAAGATAAGGAGGAGATTGCACAGCTCAGAGCCCAGGTCGCCACGTTCGAGGAACGCAATATCCGCACCAAAGCCAAGACGGAGGAGCTGAAAAGACATCTTACGGAGTTTATGGAGCAATACGGCCGGTTTCCGTCTTCTGGTGGTTCTGGAGGAGAGTGATTTCAGGTATGATTTGATTTGTTTTGCTATGGACATGTATATTTGGAGAGTGTGAGGATTTGATACATTCTGATGTTTTGGATGTTGGTTTGGATGTGATTTTTGAGATGTTGACGTAGTAGTTTGGATATTGTTGGATTGAACGTTTTGTTGGATGTTGATGTTGGATGGTTTATGTTGTTTATATTGAATTGTATTGTGTATATTGATTAGTATATATGCTTATTACTTGGATTTACTATTATGATTGATTATATGTGAGATATGCTGTTGTATATGTGCTCGAAATTGAGCTTTTATGAGATATACGATGTTGGAGGTGGCTGGAAGCATGCATTGTTGGTTCTGTAAAAAAAACACCCAGATTTCCAACGTCTTCCAACGTCCACCAACGGTTTACTGGCACATTTATTCCAACGTCTTACAACGTCCTCCATCGGATCTTCCAACGTCTTCCAACGTCTTTCCAACGTCTATTTGGTCAACATCTTCTTCCACGTGGACAACCTGAACGTTGAAGACGTTGGTATATGGGCGTTTGGTCCGTTGGTAGACGTTGGACGCCGTTGAAATGTATATCAATGACGCTTCCAACGTCCATCAATGGCTTTCCAACGGCCGCCAACGTCTGGCCGCCGTTGGAATGCACTGTGTGTCTTGTAGTGATTGATGTTGGATTTAGATATTGCAGTTGGGTGATGATGGATGATTTGGTTTGTATTGATTGAAAATGTTTGAGTTTGAGATGGTTATGTTTGAGTTTTATATTATTATTGATATTGGTATTGATTTTAGCTTATATATCTGATATATATATATATATATATTGATTTTGATGTGTTGTGATATATATTGATATTGATGTGTTGTTAGGCTGCTGAAAAAAAAATTACCTAAATTTTCGACGGCTACCGACGGATTTCGACGAATTATAAGTCGAAATATTCCGACGGCTTATAAGTCGAAATATTCCGACGGCTAACCGGTCGAAAACTCCGACGGTTTCCAACGGCGTCTAACGGTTTTATGGCGTGTTTTTAAGCCACGTGGACGTCATCACCGTGAGAAAAAACGTTGGAACTACTGTCGAAAAAGCCGTCAGAGGCCGTCGCATATCTGTTGTCGTTTCCGTCGGAAATGGACGAAAGCCGTGTTCTATATATCGACGGCATTTCTAATGGTTTCCGACGGTCGCCGACGGCTTGGAGCCGTCGGAAATGACTGTATTCCTTGTAGTGTCCCAATCACTTATTATATTTTACCATCATGATTATTAATTAAAAGTATTCTTTATAATAATTTGAGAATGCAATAACTTACTATATTTGATATATTTATTATTAATATCGATTTCATATTTATTGATAACATTTGTAATAGACAAAAATTATATAACAAAATTTTTATTACATATTTAGTGTTTGCATTTTCAAAATATATTGTAATATATATTTTAGTGAAATATATTTAGTAGTTACATTTTCAAAATATTATAATATATATTTTATCTTGTTTTGTATTATGGCAAAAAATAATTAGTAACAGAGAGAAATTATATTTCAAACAATATTGACAAACTATGAAATTAAAACAAAAGGTAAATATAAAAATTATAATTAGTATTTTCATTTTCAAAACATTGTAATGAATATTTTTCATTATGTTATACAATCATGATAAAATATAATTTCAATTATTAACAACAATTGTAATATAAATCTATATGTTACAAAAGTTATCAATAAAAATGAAATTGATATTGAAAATTACCGTATTAAGATATAGTTGGTAATTACATTTTCAAAATATTGTAAAAAAATATACTTAAATTTTTTATAATATAATTAGCAGTTGAGAAAAATCATATCAATTTCGTATTTTATTATTAACTTTTGTAATACAAGAAAAATAAGTTTATTTTAGCAACATTATTCATACATGTTACATCAAAATTTTAAACCAAATGAAAAATATCTATTGGAATATTTCTCTAGTTCGATAAATTATAATAATGTATTTATGAAACAAATTTGTTAACAGAAAATATAGGTGGTAAGTGGTTAAAAGTTTATTACAGAAGTAATAATAAAAAATTGGTAACGAAACATTAAATCAAGTTAGCAACAAATGATATGGTGGAAGTGAGGATAGAACCATTACTTAGGACTAATGCAACCGACTTTAACTCCTCACTTACCAAGTACACCACCATTATAATTGTGTATATTTTGTTTCTCGCTCAATTCATAAATGCACATGAATAAATGCTAAGTCTCAAAAGGAGACCTGTTATTACAATTAGTTTCAAAAGAGGCTTATAGTTGGAATTAGTTTTTTTAGATGCTTATATTAAAATTTTGTCCTAGATGGAAACCCATAAGGGACAAAATATCATGTACGCATTCTCCTTTGGAACATTTTAAGAAATCTGTATGCAGATCCATGATACATAAACAAAACGATAATATGAGGTCAGTAGTTAAGATGTCGTAAATTGATGGAAACTCGCTAGTCCATTTCTTAATAGCAGAGGAGCAGATAGCAGAAATACCAAATCATGTTTTAGTTGTGGCATTTTGACACCAAAATGGATTTTCCAATTTAACTCTTATTGAATTCATTTTGAATTATATATTTTCTCTTCACCTTTCATTTGGAATGTGAAATTTGATTTCAGTGTATAAAACTCGCGGCAACTCGATATTTTTTTTTCATATGGAAAAGAAATGGTACATTTTGGCACTGACATGTTTCTTGGTCCAGTTTTTTAAACCCAACTATAGCAACTACCCAACAAGAACAAACCAAAACATTGATCGAATACAATTACTGAGTAGAAATGCTACTCAAAATACATGTGTGACAGGAAAAGCTTGATGAATTTCTGTTAGATGCATGATGTGAAAATTAACTTAAAAGAGTACACACACACACTAAAATGCTTAAATTTCCTAAAAGAAAGCATCTTTCACAGACCCACACAAAAGAAATCTAGATATCACTTGATGAAAAGTAACATGATCAAAGGAACCATATACTTAAGAGTGAGCCAGCTTGTGTTATTCTTAGGATATTCATAGTATAAACCTCACATTTTCAGAAAAAAAACGTATGGAATATGCCAGTCCACTTTAAGCTTATTCTGCTTTTCTAAGTTGTATATAAAACCTTCCACAGTTTAGTTTAGCATAGCAGAAGGCAACTTACTTATTAGGCATTGTCAGTTTTAGGGTTTCCCTTCTTTGGCAGGTGGCAACATATGAATCCATATATGCTGTATCCATTAGGTAAGCAATGGAATATATGAAGATTTCTGCCAAAGGAGAGTTGCCCTATGACTGCCACAATGCTTCTCATGCTACGACAGCATCCATTATTTTTGAAGTTGTTTTGTCTATAGTTGCGCAAGTCCTGAAAAAGATTTGACATTATATGACTCTCTATTTGGTATAAGCAAAACCATTTGCTGTCAGGTATTCTTACTGATTTTATGTGTATTAAATATTTGGTAAAGAAAGAGTTCAAAATTTAAGTTTGTTCGTCATTGAATAACACCAATCTCCATACTTTATCGACTGAGATGTTCAATAAATTACTACACATAATATCTACATAACTTGTTGATTATGGATTTAATAATAACAGGCATGGATATAAGTCCATATGTAGCATGTCATTTGTAAACCAGAACATCAACAAAATCTGTAAGTATATTGGTTCATACCCGATAGCACATTTTATCACAAAAGGTTTGGTAACGTGACTTGCATAAGAAACAGTAAAGCAAATCATGACGCATCAAGAATAGAAATTGCTGGTTAGAAAATAAAATATACATACCTTACAAAATGTACAGGCACTTGAACAAAATCAGAAATGCCTATTTATGTTCTTACATCGTAATAGAGAGAGGGTGGCATGGCAGGGCTAAATAGAATCCATGGATACTTCCGGATGCAGATTGTGTCATATCCACGTCCAAAATCATTTTTGAATATTGAATATCCGTATCCGCAGATGCGGACGAATAACTTATCCACGCCGGTCATAATTGATAAGGTCAAATAAAAAAACGAATTTTTTTATCCAATGTAAATCATTTTCAGTACTAATGCTAATCTAAACACAAACAATGAAAAACATGATGAAAATAATTACTTTGATAGCAAATATTCATTTATACATGCATGATATGAATTATTACCACGATAAAACAATATATATTAATCATTTTATATAGCAAAATATGCATAATCTCAACTACTATGTTAATATAAGTTGGAAATGATAATTTTCGGATGTGGATATACTATCATATTTGTATTTGTTTTTTCAGATTTTATTTCATGGATAACAGATTTCAGATTTTTAGGGAACTCATTAACAACCTTAGGGCTAAAATGTAGGGGTAAGTTTGAGATACAAGGACAAAAATGTAAAAAATATTACTACAGCTAGCCCAAAGCCAAAAATTCGAATTCTGTACTTCACTCTATAATCGATCTGCATGGTCGAATTCAAAATACAAATAATGTTGAATTTGCGTTTTTCATGTGTGTATCAAATGGTATGTCGGTTGAAATGGAGTTCAAGAGCCCAACAGTGGAAGAAATGAGAGCTCATTTGGAGGTAGGATTCAAAAGTTATGGTGATTTGAGTTGGAAAAGAAATAAAGTTGCTACATGTTTTTTTGGAGGATCTCTATGGACATTAGGTCAACTAACCGAATCGCTTTGAATCTTTGTCTCTTCAATCTTCTATCTGTATTATCTATTTGGTATTCTGATATTTTATTGAACCTCTATTGAATCTGAAACTGGTGCTTAGTCAACGTGTTAGATTTTGGAAATCTTCACATTGCTAGTAAAATTTTCACTACATATTGGTACCAAAGCTAGTTGTTCTGCTTTGAGATTAGGCATTTGGTGTTAATAGAAGTAGTAGCCACTGTGCCGTTACCAACTTCGATTGAAAAGGAGATTTTAGAATTTGGAAGATGAAGATGGATGATGTTTTGAAGTAGGAGAAAACTTATAAAACGGTGTCAGAACTTGAAAAATAGAAGGATTCATGATGATTTAGAAGAAATGAAAGAGGAAGCTCTTGTTATCAACTAATTGGTAAAGTTAAGCGTGCCATATTGACAATCATGTAATTTTGATTATGTGACTTAACTCTTGTAATAAAATCTTATTCGAATAAAAAAAGTGTAACTTTTTGTTTAATTGCTTATGTATGTGTTTAACACACACACACACATACATATACATGTACATATACATATTCATATACACAAATACACACATACATATACATATACATAGGCCAGTAAACGGTCGGATACGAATTCAGATAGTGTCATATTTGTATCCGTATCAGAAATCATTTCGAATTTCGAATATTCGTATCTACGGATGCGGATGAATATTAGATATTTATCAGATATTCTTCGACCAGTTTACAACAAATAATTCTAAAAAAATAAATACAAGATTTTGATTTATTACAAATCCATTTTAGTACTAAAATATAAAAAATAATAAATACACTAAGTAAAATTATTTTAAGCAGCAAATATTGATTTTTATATACATATCAATTTTTTTACCTAGATAAAATAGCAAAGACGATCATTTTATGTACTAAAATAGACAAAAACAATTATAATCTTGATAAAAACCGAATGGATAATTATCGAATACAGATATGGTCATATCCGCATCCGTATTCGTTTTTCGGATGTCGGATAATTTTTCATATTTTGGATACGGATACGTACGGATTTTGGATTTTTCGGATACTCATTGACAACCACTACAACAAAAATACCCTATTACAACGTCCATTTTACAACGGACATTGGTTGTCCATTGTAATAGAAGGCTATTACAACGGTCCATTCAGGACCATTGTAATAGATGCCCTATACAACGCTCTTTTTACAACGGGCAATGACTGCCCGTTGTAATAGAATGCTATTACAACGGTTCTTTCATGCCCGTTGTAATAGATGCCAATTTTACAACGTTCACAAAAAACCCGTTGTAATAGATGCCAATTTTACAACGGTAACAAAATGTCCGTTGTAAGAGGTGCCAATTTTACAACGCTCATAACGCCCGTTATAATAGGTGCCAATTTTACAACGCTCATAACGCCCGTTATAATAGGTGCCAATTTTACAACGGGCAAAAAAGGCCCGTTGTAATAGGTGCAGATTTTACAACAGTCATAAAATGCCCGTTAACCGATGCAATTTTACAACGATCATAAAATGCCCGTTGTAATAAATGTCTGTTGCCAATTTTCGACAATCAATTATTAATAATTACATGCTTTCTTAAAATTAATATTTTTTATTTATTAATATTTAATAATTAATCATTAATAATATTATATTAATCATATGTTACTAATTACTAATTATAATATTATATTACTAATTATTAATCATTAATAATACTATATTATTTATTAATATTTAATAATTAATCATTGATAATATTGTATTAATCATTTATTACTTATAATAATTAATGATTATTAATAAATAATCACTAATTACTAATTATTATATATAATCAGTCATTACAACAAAAATACTCTATTACATTAGCATTTTTACAACGGTCTAAAAATACTCTATTATTTTATTTACCGCCGTACGCCCTAAATCTCAAAATCATCCTGAATCTCCAAACCCAAATCTCTACAACCCCCTCCTCTTCCTCACCCAACTCTCAAATCTCCCGTAACTATCGTGATAATTAACAACCAAGACTTGTTGGAAGTTTTTGATCATAAATTTATTTAAATTGATTGCCACTACGAAAGGGGGGTCCAGGGAGGGTGGCAACACCCCTAGGTGGGGGTGTGGGGGCAACGCCCCTGTTGACGGCGGTTGACCTGGCTAGGCAGGTCGCGGGGGTTCGGGGGCAGCGCCCCATGGCGGGGTGCGGGGCAGCATCCCGTCCGAAAACGGTACATTTTGTTTGCTGTTTAAATTTGAATTCATAATTAAGGCTAATGTTCAATATTTAATAACTAATATTTAATTATTAGATTTCTTTAACAACTTTCATAATTAATTATTTAATAATTTCTATTTATAATGTATAAATAATAATACGTACTTATATTTTGAAATTTTCATGAAACTCATAAATAAAAAAATAAAAATTTCGTAAAATATTCGAAATTTTATAATATTCCAAAATGTTAAAAAATTTCAAAGTGTGAGTTTTATTTTATAATTATGCTATTTGACATATACAAATTGTTCTAGCTCTAACTAACAAAATTGCTCCACCCTTTGACATTTACATAATTTATGAATAATAATTAATATTTATTATTAATTATTTTCAATTAATATTTTTTATAAATATAAATTTTTTATAATTAATTATTAATAAATTATAGTTAATAATTTATAATAATATATAAATAATGATATATAAACAACAATATATACTTAATAATATATAATTTATAATAATTTTCGTTAGTTCCCTCTTTTGCAAAATTCTAGCTTTATGCTTTACTTTATTTCTCATGGTTTTTTCCAAACCAAGTACGTGAACCATTCAAAATGAATTTTACTAAAAAAATTAAACAAGAGAACCTGGTGCTACTATGGAATAAAATTATAAAGCTCGTGGGTAATTTTCGTTTACCACTAGACCTTTATTTTTTGCGTAGAACCCTAAATCCCTAATGGCTTCTTCATCGCCTAAATCCCTAACCGCTTCTTCATCGTCTAAATCCCAAGCTAATTTTCACCGCTTCTCATGAGAATAGGCTGCCCGTTTTTTCCAACTCCAGATCTGAGATAATCACTCGTTCAACCAATTCCAAATCTGAAACGCCACCAAACAAAATTCCATCGACGTGACCATCGACAACGACTCCAACTCCGTCGCTCGCACCACTCCAAATCTACCGCTTGCAGCAAGGTAATCGCTCCAAATCTACCGCTCCAAGTTCTCGTTTTCTCTCTTTTTTTCTTACAAAATTCTTGTTGGTTTTGAATTCGGCTAGGGTTGATGCATTTGATAGTGGACTGAAGTTGGGTTGATATAGATCTGGGAGGAGGAAATTGACGAATTTGACAGTATCTGCTCATCAATTTAGAGTCGTAGGTGATGAATGCATTGATGACACCGAGGTAACGCTTCTTTTGAATTTTGGTAGTTGGGCGATTTTAGTATGCTCGAACCGTGCATTTTTATGTAATTAGCTAGTTTTAATTCATAGCACTAATCCCACTGTGATAAGAATATATCTGTCCTTTACAAAACAATCCAGCTGAGTGAAAAGTTTCTACCTTTATAGTAAATTAATCAATAAACGATGTCATATTATCCATTCAAGGGCCATGTTTTGATCAGAAAAAGGGACTACATGATTATTTATGTGATTGCATCTATCCTCATTTTGGTATATCCATAATCACCTTGTGATATATTCGAGGGGTCAATGAGATATAATTGAAATCTATTGTGTTTATCCATGTAGGTTTGAACCCTCCTATTAACATTTTTATTATTTTTATTTCCAAAAAGAAAATGTGCCAATAGCTGTATGAGAAGAATACTTATTTATTTACTTATTTTTTATTCCTCTTTAATTTTGCAATCTTTTATCTCCTCTTGAGTTAATCTCTCATTGCCAGTTCTTTTCCACTTTTAAGTTTTGGTTGATTTAGATGAATTGATTGCTTATTTGATCTTATTTTATGTGGCAGTAAAGAATAACTATATTGAATTTTGAAATGATTTTAAGCAAGAGATCCGCTGCACTCGACCTGGTCGAATAAGAAGATTTTCCAATTTCATTGAGTGATTTTTGCTAAAAAAATATATTTGCTCACTACGGTGAAGATTTTTGAATAATTGTCGGCTTCTTTTACATGCATTAATGATTATTTGGTTTGTATTCCTGAATGTTTGAAAGAATGCCTATCTACAGGTTTTTAAGAAGCTTGGGCTAGAGAAATTTGGTCCTATGGACAAGAAACATGATCCTTGATCCTAATTGCCATTAAACAGTTCTCCAAATGCATGATTAGTCCAAACCTTCTGGCACTGCTGTAGCTGTTATCAAGGTATAGTTGGTAAAATTATATTTAACTTATTTTTGTATCTGCCCATGTTGAGGAACTTTTACGGGTTATGTGATGCTCCTACGTTTTACAAGGATATAGTATAGTTACTTATTTTAACTTTCATATCAACTATACGACCCATAATGTAATCATATATAATTTGTGTAGAACATCATCATTAAAGCGCGAAATAAATAATTGCAACCACAATAGTTATGCATTTGGCCTACCATGGAAACGTAAAGGTTCTGTGTAGGTTTGGCTGCCACTGCTTTTGCAATTTGTCAGCTCTTTCAAATTCTAATTTTATCATTCTGAGTATTTTGAGTTCAACGGATTCTTGCCCAACATTTGCAATAATGAATGACACCAGAGGTAAAAAAATATTTTAGAGATTCAGTAACCTCTCCAGTCCAGTTAGATATTGGAAAAATAAAATAAAAATAAACATTTATTAGTTTTTTCCAGCCTATCTTAGTTTATTTTTGTTCTACATTTCTTCACCAGTAACACACGATATCTATAAATTTACAGTTTCTTCAACATCTTTTACATGTTTGAATTTGAATTTGTATCGTATTTTATTTTATTCAAAATTATATCAAACTTATTTAAAACATAGAGATCTTATAGTTGGATAGAAAAATTGTAAAAACTCATGGATGTACAAAAAACTGTGGTTCATACTAGACTAGAATTTGATTTATTGAAATTCATATAGGTAATGCAATTTAATGCTAACATTCCAACTTCAATAGTTTATTTTCATATTTGATGGTTTACCATTCTCCTCCTATCATAACAAAATAAATAAATAAGTAAAAGAGAAATACATGTTTTTGTCTGTATTTTTATGCGAGGTTCATAATGGATCCACGCATGCTTCATGCATGGTTTATTTATGTTACCACACATCACAAATGTACTTTTGATGTTGTTTAATCAAATTTAAATGTTAACCCTGTTTTGAATGGATAAATTTGTCCATTAGTTTTACCAAAGACATAAAGCAAAGTCAGGGGTGAGAATTATTCGTTGGACCACCAACAGTATATTTGTCCAGAGGCGTTCAATGTTTCGTGTTTCATGATTTTTTTGGGTTCGGTAACAGGAAGAAGAATCAGCAAGTCAGCACCAGTTTATCTTACAGGCTGCTTTAGATATTGTGCAGGATCTTGTATGGACAAATTGTAATAACTATTCCTGTATCTTATCTTGTTAAGTAAAACTGATTCCCTATATATGTTGCTTTTGGCCCTGCTTACTCATTTGTGTTAGGATATGCATGCTTATCATTCTAACACACCCACACACACACACATATGTATGTATGTAATTTAAATTATCTTTGTATGTATTGCAGGACATAGCAGAAGCAAAGGAATTTTGGGGATGATTTTCGGGATATGGGATTGTGACGCCTATGTATTGGCATTTTCGGGATATGGGATGATTTTGGGGATGGACTGGTTATCCACTTATGGTGCGATGTTGGACTGCGAGAGGAGAGTCGTCAGGCTAGGGACATGTAGTGGACAGACCCTCGAGGTTTCTTGCGACCTACAGGGTTCAGTCATGTTGAGCTTCCTTTATTCCCTTGATTCATCACTAGGAGAGTTAGATTCAGTTCCAGTTGTTAGAGATTTCCCAGACGTTTTTGAGGAGGTTTGGGGGCTACCCCATAAGAGAGAGATCGACTTTAGGATCTATCTGAATGACAATGCTAAGCCAGTGGCATTACCTGTGAGACATATGGCTCCTAGGGAGAGGAAGGAGTTAAGTAAGCAGATTGGTGAGCTATTAGAGAAAGGCTTCATTGGACGAAGCATATCTGAGTGGGGGGCGCCAGTCGTCTTCGCTACAAAGGCAGATGGTTCCCTTCGACTTCGCGTAGACTACAGAGAGTTAAATAAGCTCACGAAGAAGAACCATTACCCGCTTCCTAGGATAGACGATCTTTTCGATCAGTTGGTTGGCTCTTCAGTATTTTCTCAGCTTGAATTAGCACTGGATTTCATCAACTTAGGGTCGCTGACGATAGTAACGATAAGACAGCATTTAGGACACCCGATGATTCTTTGAGTGGTTGGTTATGCCGTTTGGGCTGACCAATGCCCCAGCCTATTTTGTAGATCCGATGAGTCGTGTTTTTTGAGATGTCCTAAATAAGTTCATTGTAGTGTTTGTGGACGACATCCTGGTGTTTTCCAAGAGTATGGAAGAGCATGTTATTCATCTTGAGGAGGTTCTTCATACACTTCGTGTTCATCAGTTAAAAGCAAAATTCTTGAAGTGTCACTTTTGGCGTGAGGAGGTGCATTTCTTGGGGCATGTAGTCTAAAGAGAGGGTATAGCAGTGGATCCCGCTAAGGTAGCAGCGGTACAGGATTGGAAGGCCCCCAAGAATGCTACCGAAGTTAGAAGCTTCCTAGGTTTTTCTGGTTATTATAGGAAGTTTATCAGAGATTTCGCTAAGATTTCAGCACCGCTTACTCGCCTCACTAAGAAGAATGCGACATTCGTGTGGGATGTGTATGGTGAGGATTCCTTCACGATGCTAAAGAGGGCCCTTACTAGTGCACCAGTGTTAGTTTTAACCGACGGAGCTAAGCCTTTTACAGTATACACTGATGCATATGGGACTGGCCTTGGAGTAGTATTGATGCATGAGGGGAGGGTAGTATGCTATGGGAGTAGACAATTGAGAACTCATGAGAAGAACTACCCCACCCGTGATTTGGAGCTGGCTGCTATTGTTTTCGCGCTCAAGTCTTGGAGACATTACTTGCTAGGAGAGAGGTTCGATATTTTCACTGACCATAAGTCATTGAAGTACCTGTTCTCACAAAAGGATTTAAACTGAAGGCAGCAGTGTTGGATGGAGTTTCTGGCATCATATGACTTTGAGATAGCTTACACCCCAGGCAAGGGGAACGTGGTTGTGAATGCGTTAAGTAGGAAGAGAACAACCTTTAGCCCAATGTTCGTGGAGTGGAAAAGCCAAGAGTTTATGTCCACCTTTGATTTTAAGCCCTTTACGGACATTACTCCTGGATTATTGGCAGCGCTTGAGGTTAAGCCTACCCTCATATATCAGATTGGCTCAAGGAAACGAGAGGATTCATAGCTTGTGGATATTCTGGATAGGATTAGAAGAGGAGAGGTCTCTAGACATCTCCAACGCTATTCCATCGATAGTAAAGGGTGGCTAAGGAGATATGGAAGACTTTGTGTCCCCCGCACTGGTGGTTTGACTAGTGCAGTTCTAACAGAAGCACACCATTCTCGGATGACTATTCATCCGGGTGGTGATAAGATGTATAGAGACATGAAGAGAGTGTTCTATTGGAGTGGCATGAAGAAGGATATAGCAGAGTTTGTGGCTAAGTGTCTTGTGTGCCAAAGGGTTAAGGCGGAGCAGCAGAGGCCTGGCAAATTGCTTCAACCATTGGATGTACCCGAATGGAAGTGGGATAGTGTTTCGATGGACTTTATAGATGGTTTACCCTAATCTAGGAAGGGGAATACTAATATTAGGGTGACTGTATATCGTTTGACTAAGAGCGCCCACTTCATTCCGGTTAAGAATAAGAGGACAACTCCTTATTTGGCATCCATAAACGTTCATGAGATAGTCCGACTTCATGGAGTTTCCTCTAGCATAGTGAGCGACAGAGACCTTATCTTTACTAGCGAGTTTTGGAGGAGCTTGCAAGAGGCTTTAGGGACACAGCTTAGATTGATTACAGTCTATCGCCCTCAAATGGATGGCCAAACGGAGAGAGTTAATAGAGTTCTTGAAGATTTGTTGAGGATGTGCATTCTTGATTTTGGAGGGACTTGGGAGGAGCACCTTCCTTTAGTGGAATTCGCTTATAATAATAGTATTCAGGCTAGCATTGGGATGGCTCCTTTTGAAGCCCTTTATGGAAGACCTTGTAAGTCGCCTTCGTGTTAGTTGGAGTCTACAGAAAGATTGCTACTTGGTCCCGACATGGTTAGAGAGACTTCGGAAAAGATTGATTTGATAAGAAGAAGAATGAAGACGGCCCAAGGTATACAGAAATCCTATGTAGATAAGCGGAGAAGGGATATTGAGTTCGAGGTAGGAGATTTGGTTTTTATTAAGGTGTCTCCGCTAAGAAAGGTAGTGAGGTTTGGATCAAGTGGAAAACTTGCTCCCAGATTCGTAGGACCGTTTCCCATTGTGGAAAGGGTAGGAAGATGGCGTATCGGATAAAGCTACCGGAGAGGCTCGTGGGAGTTCATGATGTTTTTCATGTTTCGCACTTGAGAAAGTGCTTATATGATTCAGTAGATGTAGTGGAACCTAGCCAACTTGAGGAAGTTGAAGTGGAGAGAGAAGCATCGGTTTGTCGCATTCCTACCAAGATCATTGGACAAGATATCAAGAAGCTTAGGAATAAGGAAGTCCCCTTGGTTAAGGTGCAGTGGGGAGATAGTATTGAGGATGCTACGTGGGAGGCTGAGGAAAAAATACATATCTCTTATCCACATCTCTTCGATGGTACATCTTGAATTTCCTATTTCCATCATTAGTTTTGAATAGGTTCTTTCCTTTAGTATCCTTTGGGAAGGTAGATCTTAGAAGTTAACCTATGGATGGTAGAACTGAATGTAAACATGTTACTAGAACATGTTACGTATGTTGGATGCAAGTGGTTGCAAGTGTTTGCTAGTGGATGCTAATGGACGCATATACACACACTAGGCACTATTTTCTCTTAGAGATCGGCCAAACTAGGTCACTAAAGCATATGCATATGGATGTGTGTGCACTTGCATTTTTATTTCATGGTTGCTATGAATAGGTGATTATCATATGATTGTTGCATTTGGATGATGATTGTAGCACACATATAGAACTATCAGTTGTCACTAGGGAATTTGCATTCATTTGGATACATGGCACGGACATGGGTGCATAATAAGGAGGTCGACTAAATCAGTAGACCGCCTAATCTTTTGCGTTAGTTAGGGACATTGACAATAAACTATTGCATATGTCATAAATTTCATTAAAAAGCTTAAGGACAATGGATGTAATGAATGATGGTTGACTATGTGTTTGTGGAATTTGGATGAAAATATTTATTTCATTCTTCTATCCTTGGAGATTTCGGGGGCGAAATTCTTTAAGGAGGGGAGAATGTAACACCCCGCATTTTTAGATAATTAAATAACTAAAATAATTATTAAACAGTGAAAATGAGCATTTTTGAAATTGTCAGAATTTAGCTACGGAAGTTGCACCATTGAGTCCGTGGCAATTTTCTGATCAATTTCCACATACAACCTGTCGAAATCCGAGTTAGTATGGAGAAGTTACGAGTGAAACAAGAAATTCAGAAATTTATAAATATATATATATATATATATATCTAATATAAGCTAAAAGTTCGACCCGCCTTTGTTACTGGACGAAGAATCATCCAGTACGAGCCGAAAGTTCTGGAGTCTGTTTTTCGTGAAATCCTATGTGTTCGTGGTTGCATACGAGGGTCCCTAATGAGCCTATGACGTGGTTGCACCATATTCAATCTTCAAATCCAACGGCCTAAGATCCCTAAGCCACACTATAAATAGAACCCTAGGTCTAGCTATTTTTCTCATTCAGATTTTCTCCTAATTAGGTTCATTGCCTGAGGCTGAACCCTAAATAGAAATTTTTCTAGGGAGGAAATCTTTTTAATAAAAATATTTTGCGCCCTAGAAGTGGATCCAGGAAGGCCAGGGATTAGAGCTAAGGACCACAGGTGAGTGTTTTGTAATTATTTTAGATTTGTAAGCAATTTAAAATAATACGGTTCTCAATAGTTGTAGTTTTTCTACAATTTTGAGACGGTTTTTATGTAAGTTTATTTACAGTCAGTTTTTAAGTAAATTTCAAAAGTTCTTTTTAGTCTATTTTTATTCAGCTATTTTATTCAGTTATTTGCAATTATTTACAGTTATTTACATCTGTTTTAAATTAGAATTTAGGCTGTAAATGTTAGTTTCTTTCTATAGAGATTTAATCCTTTTTTACACGAATAAAATATTAAAAAGAGAAGAATTCGCAAATATGGATTAAAATAGAAAAGCACTAAATTTACAGAAATCAAATTTAAAATGAGAAAAACTGAAATAAAATAAAGATGGACTGAAATAGGAAAATTTAAGATATTTGCAAGCATGATTATAACAAATGGTTATATCTAAAAAGAGAAAATAGAAGAGTAACAGTTGCAAGAATAATTATAACACGTAGGTTATAATTAGAAAGAAAGAAAGAAATAACAGAAGGGGCTTATTTTAAAACTTAGATTTTGGTTTAAGTTAATAAGCAAAAATAACAGTAGTGGCCCATACCGACAGCATTCTCTTTCAGGTCTAGGACTGATGGTCTCACACGTAGGTGAGACTGGGCACGCTTATGCTGATTAGGGTAAATAAGTGGCCAATAGATAGAGGCTCAAATTTGGGGATTTATGCAAGGGGCGCAAAGTTAGAATACTTGTTTGTTAGGACCAGTACCGACAACATTCCCTTTTAGGTCAAGAACTGATGGTCTCACACGTGGGTGAGGCTGGGAACGCTTTTGCTGATTAGGTTAAATAAATAGTCAAATAAGGGGAGATAGTTAGTGTGTACCGGCGATGACCGAGCGTGCGACATCGATTAGGGTAAATAATTTGCTACTGCATCCTAAGCGCAAAGAGGTTTCTTTTGCTATGGGACCAACAGGATTGGCTCACAGTGGCACAACAGAGATAGGAAAGGTCGATCAATGGGTAGGATTAGGATTTTAGCCTAATAAAGTTAGCAGTTGAGATAGGATTAGGGTTTCAGCCTAATCACAGCAGTTCAAGACAAGTGCAAACAATCAAAGCAAACAGTCAAACAGAATCAGAAACAGTAGTTTATACGAGTTTTATCTTTTCTGTATCTTCCTTCCATGCTAGAACTATTGCTTAGCCTATCATATTTATCTTGCTTAGAAATGCTAGTAATTACTTTCACTCACCAGACTTATTGTCTGACTCACTCCTCTATCTTTTCTTTTCCCCCAATAGGCTAGCAGAGTTGAGGATAGTTGATTCAGGTTACTTGGAGATTCATTTCCGAAGTTTTTTCATTTCAGATGTATTCTTTTGCTTTTCATCCTTTTCATTTGGCTTATGATGGATTGGCACTTGAGAGTGGGATTAATATTGTTATTTTTGTACTCTGATAATGTGAGACTGAGATGTATTTTCATGAGACATGAGAGATTTTGAGTTTTTGTGACATGTTATGTTTTTATGACTTATTTTGAGATGAAGTTTAATTCTGAATGATAAGTTATTATTTAAATGTTTTCCACTTCTTTTACTTGTTTGTCTTGTGAATCTTAGTCTCTGTGATGCTTTAGCTATACCTATAACACACCACATCCTTTGGTGTGCCCTTTTTGGGAATACTAAGGGGTGTGGGGTGTTTCAAAAAAAGTGCTTATATATAATTTATTCACATTCATCATCTCCAGACGAAATAAAAGAAAATACAAATACTTCACTTAAGCCCAAATATTACACCTAGCTAGTTCGAGTACAAACCCAAACCAGCCAATCATCTTGAAGCTTCCTAAGTGCCAAATCTCCCCGTAAAACCCTCAACACTATATATATAAGAATATTATATAAGTCAATTAAAATTATAAAATGTTATACATGAATTGAACTTATATAATATGAATGTATAATAAAAAGTGGAACTGTAACAAATCCAAGTTAGATTTAAGGAATGGTTACATACTTATAGTACGTATAATGTGAATTCAGACGTGTTTGACACTTAAATCACGTGAGTATTAATAAGAAATGCATTATTTCATAAGTTGATATCACTCAAGTAAATATATTAAAGAACATGAATGTTTAATATAAATGTTGTTCTCTACCATTTATATATTAATCGATTACTTGCATACTCTTAGTTGTTGATATTCCTCAAGCTATAAATGTTATGTATAGTACTCTTAATATATTGAATAGAAGAGGTAAGACATATGCATGTATTTGTTGATATTTCTCAAGGTACGTGCATTTATTCTTAGGCAATCGCGAAATGATAGGTATGAGTAAATAATCTATTTCGATTTGTTGATATTTCTCGAGGTAGAAATGAGATTTAGACAAAGACTATGGGTTAGGAGTTGTATGTGATACAATCGATAAGGTTTTATCCATCGCACGCGGGCCTATGATTTATTGATATTTCCTAAGCCAGAATACCAAAGAATGCGAGTCCTAACATCCATTAGAGAAGTTGAAAGACTTCTATATTTCTCTTTCGATTTTGAAAAATATTAAAGTCTAGTGGGATCTTACTAGTAAAATGAAATATAATGTTTAACCTTACTAATATTATAAGAGCATTTGTTATGAATTTAATGTCCTTATCTACTAAATTAAATTTGCAGGAAAATGTCTACACTAAAGTTGATTTCTATAAACAAAAAATTCATTAGACCTAACTGCATAGAATGGCTAAGAGCAATCAAACTAGCACTTACATATGAACGCTTGTGGTTCTCAATAACTGAACCTCCTAAAGTAAGACCAGTTAATGATATGGACCCCAAACTAATAATTGCATCTAACAAATCCATTATGGTCCTAGAAATTATTAAGTTTATGTGTTGTGTACTTTAGATGAACCATTGCAAAGGCAACACAAAAACATGTTTGTCCATCAAATTTTCAATAGCCTCAAAGCATTGTTTAGGGATCAATCTGTTCCATAAAGTACAAGAGTACTAAGAAATTGTTTAATATGGAGATATCGTGTAACACCCCGTAAATTGAACATAATTAACTAAAAAGAAATTATTTAAAAAATTAATAAGCCAAAAATGTAATTTTTAAAAATTTCAAAATATGGCTATGAAACTTACACTGTCGTGTTCGTAGCGATTTTCTGATCAAATTTCGTATATAAAATTTTACGATCGGAGTTCAAAGGAAAAATTTATTAACATTTGAAGTTTTCGGATCGGAAACAATTCAAAACCAATTAAGAAAGTGTGTAAGTAAGTAAATTGAGCGCAAAAGGAAATAAATATCATTAATTTATTATTTTGGTGCTACATTAAACATCAAATGTTAATATAAGGATTCTCTGGAATTAAATTGGATTAAATATAACACACAAGGAAATAGATGATAATAAATTAATAGTAAACTAATACTTAATGTTTAAGTAATGTTAACGTTAATAGCAGATGGAATAAAATTAGTTGCATAGGCAAATAAAGGAAATATAATAATAGCTTAACAAGCGACCGGTCGACCCCTTACCATGACCGGTCGACCGGTAGGGGTATAGCGATCGATCGGTGGCTGTTATGGCGGTGAGAATGAACCTAGCCCTAATGGCCTAGATTTAATAAATTATGATATAATTGATGGAATTGATTTGTATAAGTACAAGTCTAACCCCTCACTTTTCTTCTCATATTTTTGAATCAAAGATCGAAGCTCTGCCATTTTCTTTTCTCCACAACTTCTAGGAAATATAAAAGTTATAAAATAGTATATTATATATGTGTATGCGCGCGCGTGTGAGTGGAGAATAGTGGAAAATCAAAGAGAAGAAGAATAAAGAGTGAATCAATTCTACGAAAAAGAGGTAAGTTCTAAATCTAAACATACAACTCTGTTTAATTCATATCTCTTCTCAGATCTATAGTTCTAATAAATATGTATACGCTTTAATACATATTTTAGTAGAAGGAAAAGGGAGTGTTTTAAGAAGAATAGATTTAGATCTGGAGATTTAGGAGCTTAAAGGTGAGTGGAAAATTATATATTTTTATATTATATTGGATTTATATCATTGTAAATATGTTCCTTGTATGCCTGAAAATAATTTTGGAGTTGTAGGCTTAAATATATACACGTAACGAAATTGAAAACCATGCCTATATATTATGTGAATTGTTAACTTTGATTAAAATATTGCATATACTTGAATCTGGAAAATAAGGGTGATAGTAGTCCCTAAATTAATTATATTGTATAGTAATTCCAGGTTTGTTAGTTAAATGATATATGTTAGTAAACATAAATCAGAAGTCATTATGATTTGGATTGGGATTTAAGTAGTATTTTAGTTCATTGGGATGAAGTGTGTTGCAATGTAAATTTCTAGAAATTATCTAGTTCTATAAATATGAATAAAAGTCTATCGTCTGAAATAACAAGGAATATCTAAAAGAAAGAGATGTATAAAATAGGGATGTTTGCTGTATTTTGTACAGTCTATTTCAATAATAACAAAAAAGGAAATTCCTTATAATTTCAAGCATAACACAAGTCCGCTTTTAGATAACTTATGGAAAATTACGGTGTTAACATTTTTTTAGGAAGTTGTAATTCCAACGCATTAAAATGCAGAAATCCGTAAGTATAAACGAAAGTGTTATAAGTAGAGGTAATAACAATAATTCAGTTATAAATCTAATATATACGATAAGTTAGAAAATAACAATAGATAAAATGTTTGTAATGTAACGAAATGAGTAAGTAGGAAAACTACAGTAGTCAAAGAAATTTAGTGAAAGTTAAAGAGGGTCAGTAAGCTATATTTAATAGTGTTGAGTGGAAGTTAAGCAATAAAAGATACCTAATGTGTTAAAATTATAAGTAAACGGTAAATGATAGTAAACGGTGTTAATGAAACAAGAAGTAAGCTATGTAAAAAAACTAAACATTAACAATTGAATATAAGAGGCGTAGTGAATGAATGAATAAATAAATATAGCTCCAAGTATGTATTTATGGCCAGTGTGAATTATTGAATATAGTCAATTACTTGGATTAATTAAAAATAACATAGTCATTAAAATAGTTTGGAATGCAAGGTCAGTAATATTACACAACATAAGTCTGCCCACCGCAAGGGGCTACTAGTAGTTGTAGGTACATATTGATGTGGGACATATCCAACTGTAGGACCCGTGGAATTATACGTTTACATATTGGTAAAGGGAATATACTAAAGTAGGATGGTTTTCCCGGGTCGAAGTGTCAAAGGGCCAAGTAGAGTCTGTTTCAACCATTTAGGGGGTATGTGTTAAGTAACCAAGCGGGTATTTCCTTAGTTGCATTTGGCAATCTAAATGGGACGGTGAGCGTAGGCTCGTTGCTATGTCAATAGGACTGGTACCATATATATGAAGAGTAGGAGCTGTATACATAGTAAAAGATCATCATCGGTCCTGAGTGGTCAGCGGAAAGACAAGGGTTACGCCTAAACGGCTTATACCTCCTACTAGTGTAGATCATGTATAGGACATGCACTACCTCATAGTTGTTTGTTAGTTTGTTTTTGTAAGGAGGCAAGGCTAGATGATCCTTAGTGGAGGTCTTTCAAAGTGAGGTAAAATACAGTCAAATAGTTGTAATGTTGTTATTAGGAACTATGGAAGTTCCTTGGTATGTACGGTGGCGAGGACATGATATACATTGACGATGGATTCTGACGAAGTGCAGATTTACAAATACTACGGGGAAAGTATCCTGGTCCAAAGGGGGATCATAGTGCTTATATATATACATATATAGTTATTGAATACATTGAGTAGGTGAGGTGTATCGTACACGTATATGAAGTCAAGGCAACTAAGATTAAAAAGTAGATATAATATATAATGGAAAGCAATCGACATAAACAAGTATTATGTACCAAGTATGTAATTTATCAGTCACTGGAACGTTGTCATGACCTCCTGCTCATTACAACCCACATGATAGACTTAGAAGGACACTCATTGGTACAAGGTGGGAATGGTGGGAGGTCATGCATGCTCGACGCTAACAAGGAAACTAGATACCGAAAGTATTAGCCTTGGTCTGTAATTATATGTTTTATTATATTTCATTATTCTGCTGTGAGTTCTTATCAGTAGTGCTCTGGTATACTTTAGTTCATTTACAGGATACCAAAACCAATGATTCCTTCCTAGTTGTAACGACCCAAAATTTTAATCATTTGATTTTGAATATTTAATTAATTTTAATTATTAAAATATTGGTTTAAAAAGGTTTAATATATGGGTTATTTTAAAATTAATATCTTGAATTCAAATATAAGGATTGTTTAAAAATATTTAATTGATAATTAATATTTGAATAGTGTTTCAATTAACGGGATTTACAATTGAATGTTAATTTTAATTGATTAAATGTACCTTTTCAACTCCTTTTAAATTATAAATAATAATAGTGAATTCAATTTGGAAATTTATTTGCACTAATAAACAATTGAAATAAATAATCGAAAATTTTATCATTAATATTACGACTCAATTTCTATTGCCGTATTTTTATCTAATTTATTTGATTTTTTCATAATTTTTAATTTGGGAAATATTTAAATTATTTGTTTGACGAATTATCGCCAAATAGTAGTATTTTTGTGCTTTTCCAAACTCGATAACAAGTGTATATTATTATTGTTTATGGGTCATGTTACTGTTCTGAGCGCGGTCATATTTTTGTTTTGTCATTCCGGGTTCATATGCAAACGAAAATTTGTGTGGCAAGATGTCAGAAGATGCGAAATTTATATAATTCAAACCAAACAATTTGTACCCTCAAATGTAATTTCATCAAATCACTCTGGCCTTTTTCTCCTTTCTCTTTTCGTTCTTTCCAAAAACATCAGCAAGAAGAAAAAAATGCTCTTCTTGTTTAATCCAACAAAAAATTAAAATAAAAATAAATAGGTTAGAAAGATTGAGTCTTTGGTTGCTTACATCGAAGGGCATCGAAGGGCGGACATTGGCGAATTGCGGTGGCTCATGGTGAGTCGCATCATTCAAGGAAGTTTTGGTGCGCACTCTTGGCATCGACGACGACTGAGGTGATGAGGTAGGTGGCAATAGGCTTAACGGAGGTAGGGTTTCCTTATGGCCAAGTGCGGTAGCAACTCGAGGGGCCTGGTGGTGGTGTTAGGCAAATGGACGAAGCAGCTTTCTCGAGCTCGTTCTTGAGCTAGTGATGACATGGTGAGGCATTTCTGGTGTGGTTGTGCTTGACTTGGTCATGGAGAGCCGTGCCAGGCTAGCGACGGTGGCCCGAGTTCAAAGGCGACGACAATAAGCAAGGGAAATCGATGGCCTAGGTTTGAAGCCTCGTACAGGTTAAGCATGATTAGGGTTGTTAATTAGGTAATTAATAGATAATGATGTAATTAGTGAATTAATTATATTATTTAATTTGAAATTTTATTAATGAAATAACTATTTCACATTAGGTCCAAATCAAATGTCATCAATCGCGTTAAGCTCATAAGAACGAAATCTACAATATGAAATTTGGTTGGTAGGAATTGGAGCTTGTGGAAATTTCACACTAAATCGACGAAATCTAGAATGCTTCGGTGGAAACTGAAACTTTGGTGAGTTTAGCTCACCCTTTTGGTTAACTAGTAATGTTTTATAGTAGATAAAAATTATTGATTGTTTGCTTGGATGCTTTATTGCTTGATTGTTTGATTTTAATGAATTGTCACTTTTAAAACGGTTAATATACGACATCAATTGCAAGGACTTAACTGATGTACAGGAAATTTGTAGAGGGATCAAACGGGATTCCTCACCATTGTTGTATTATTTTTCAATAATATTCCTGTTATATGAATTATTGAAATATCAAAACTGATTGTTTGGCCTATGAGATATGATATTGTTATATGTTAATAACTTAACCTCTGTAGTGATAAAAATCATATCAACATTGGTTAAGCGATGTGGTGGCTGTTGGCTTAAATTTAGTATTTTGAAACACTATTAATTTCCAGTTATGGTTTGAAAAGGGTTTTTGATTCAGAGAATGTTTTTAAATCTAACCTTTGGGTTTTCTAGAATATTTTCATTTAAGCAAATTTTGAACTTCTCTGTTTTGCCCCAACTCTTTTTGTTTGTCTTTTCTAAATCATTTAGAAAAGTTTTTAACTATTATTTAATAATGATTTTAAGTGGTTTAACTATTGTTTAATAGTATTTTAAAAAGTTGTTTATTTATATTTAATATTGTTTTAAAGTTATTTATTAATACTTTATATTATGAAAAGTTATTTATTAAATAATTAATATTGTTTGAAGTTAATAATTATTTATTAGTAATGTTTTGATGTTAATAATTATTATTATATAATAATGTTTTGAAGAAAATAATTATTATTTATTTATAATGTTTTGAAGTTTTTAATTATTATATAAAAAATGTTTTAGATGTTTGTACCAAAATTGGTCACAAACCCCAAAAGTAGTGAAAGCACCAGTGTTTGCACACAAATCCTTAATATCCAAACATAGACTACAGATCCAGATAATGTAGAGGGTAAAAGTGAAGAAATAGAAAATGTAAAATAAGCAAGAAAGTAAAGAACGCAAGAAATTTATAGTGGTTCGGCTATCTCCGGCCTACGTCCACTTTGAGAGTTTTCTTTATATTCCTTTATATTGTGATTACAGTTACAATGGAGTACTATTCAATAGCTAAAATGGCAGAGTTTAGCCAAGCTTGAAGATAAAGGAGAGTAGAGAGAAGAAGATCCCTTTTCTTGAACCATGCTCTCTCTATTTATAGGTGGAGATCTGCAAAGATCTTGCTGAAAATTAGGCAGAGAAGTTTCTTGGTCCATATGGGCCCGTATGCAAATTGGTGGGGCCCACCTCCATACTTTGGGATCGACCAATAAATCCTTTGTATCGATAATCCCCACGTTAGAACTAGCTGAGATCGATCATGGTGAAAGATGACAGTGCAAAGTCCTTGCTCTCCAAATTTCATGAAGTTCCAACGTGTAGATTGTGAGATATGATCGATACAAGTTCGAGTTTGCAAGTGTAGGCTGATGATTTCGTATCCATAGGTTTGTATCCATCAGACTACCATCCATCCGAGTCTTGCGCTATGATCCATGCGATGTGATCCATTCTTTGATCGGTTCCTTTATATTAATCGATACGAATGATCGATATGAAATACTTCCAAGTGCAGTTGCCTCCTTATCCATCGGTTGCTTTATTCCTCATATCTATCCCAGCTTTGATCGATACGAAGTGTATCGATCGAAACCATTTTCCTCGAGTCGTAGTCAAATCCATATCAAGTCGTTAACATGCTTTGCCGTATCCATCCGATCGATACGCATGTATTGATATGAAAACAACAATCCACATCCATCAACCTGTATCCTTCCTGGAGCTACCTGATCGATACGAATTGTATCGATATGAGATGTATCGATACGAATATCGATCGACCCAAACCAAATGTAAAGCGCGTGTGTTAATCCAAATCTGTATCCATAGTGATCGATACGAGAGTATCAATACGAGCCAGTTTTTCATGAATATCATCCATAACTCGAGCATATGAACTCCGATTGACCTGAAATTCAAAGTGTAGCCTCACCGATCCTTGTTTATCATTCCCGATCGATCCCACCTTGATTAGAGCTTGGTCCAATTTTGACAGTATCGATCATAGCCTTGTTTCCAGTCGATCTCCAATCCTGATATCCATCCATTTTAGCCAATTTGTTGATATCCTGGCTTTGACCAAAAAGCGGGATAACATTGGAGTTAATAAATTATTTTATTAATGATATTAGAAAGTTAGTTTATTATTTATTAAGGGTGCTTAGAGTAAATTAATTTATCTGATTAATTGTATTTATAAATAATAAATTAATTTATAAATAGGTATCTCATTTGATTAAAGAGCCTATAAATGAAAATGGGGTTTGAGCTTATAAGAATTTTTAGAAAGGGCTTTATAAAGGACTTTTATAAAGGGATTTCGGAAAGAAATTTTATAAAGGTTCTTTATAAAAGACTTTTATAAAAGAATAAAGTTTTATGAATGGGTTTATAGATTTATAAAAGAAGTTTTATAAATAATTTTATGGATTTATAAAAGAGTTTATAAATAGTTTTAGAAAGTTATAGAAAGAATTTTATCAATGGTTTTAGAAGTTAATAAAAAGAGTTTTATAAATTGCTTTAGAGATTTATAAAAGAGTTTATAAATGGTTTTAGAATTTATAAAAGGAGTTTTATAAATGATTTTAGAGTTCTATAAATACATTTCCTAAGTAGAGAAAGTGTAGTATTTTTGTGAATATACTTATATGTTGAGATAATTGTAGGGATATTTCTCCAAGTATAAAAAAGGAGTAAGAAGGGTTTGTGAATATACCTTTGTAAAAGTATTTTGATACAAGTATTTACAAAGCAATTTTAATTCATGAAAGGATTTATTAAAGAGGTTAGTAGCTCCTTATTTGCTTAACCAATGTTGGTTTCCCTATGGAAATAAATCCCTGATGTGATTGTTGTGTATTTGATAGTTAAATAATTGACTATCAAACTTGGCCTGTTTAAATTATCATTGTCGGTTCGGAGAGACCGGGATTAGATATATTATCTGAAAACCACATCAAACCGGCATAGGCGTTCGAATTTGCACATCTTGAAAATGATTGAAGATGGTGTTTCTGAAGTGCAAGGGCTACTTGCTACTAATCCTGAGGGTGATTTCAAAATGGATGTAGTGCCCTCAGTTTTGTTCAAACCCAAAAAAAACTTGTATGGATGAATGATGCATTGCATTTCTACCTAGAGGGTATTATTAGCATTCCAAGATGCTTTGCTATATAAAAAGGTAATCGTAACCTCAAGCCCCATCAACCGGGAAATGACTAAAGCAGGGATGTGCCGCAGGGCTATGTGGGTCGCTCCATTAGGGTATGATCATTCCTCATCTAGTGTCAATATTTATGTATGATTCGGGGCCTATTATGGTTGTTTATCAACCATGGGGTGATCATATTCGACACTATCCAGTAAGGGGAAGGGCCAGTTCTAGTAGCAGAGGTGCAACATGTTGTAGCCTCCCATACATTTTATTTAGAAGTTTATGGATTCGGTGGGTAGACCCTTAACCTTTTATAGTTGGAATCCATTCTCTAATACGAGCCTTCGAATTTGATTGTATACCTATTATGCTGGATTTAAAAATGTAACAATGTATTTGTATCCTAGACATTATTATAATATCACTGGATTTTCTATAGAAATGTTTTGATCATCATAAGATAAAAACCCGTCTGTGCTTATGTGCGATGTAGTCTTACGTGATACCTTTATTTTCAAAAGATTTTTATAACATTAAATTCAATTGAGGTGTGCTTCTCACGCTGGTTTACTAGACTGATCCGGACATTATTTTTCTTATAATGCTCGGGTCAGACCGAGCATATTTATAGATTCACTTAGGATGCTTGGAGCTTCAGGAGACGAGCTGGATGCCTCCAAGTCATATGCATGCATATTTTATTTTCGCTGCATTAGTTGTTTATTTAACAGCATTTGTGAGGACAGATTATCATAACTGCCCTGGCTGTTGATTTATTAGTTGACTCCGATTGATATATGTATAATAAAGTTTAATTTTTCTTTTGTAAAGATCTGTTGTATATTATATGTTACTCGTCACGATGTGAGATTCTGTTTTGTCTTTTCTTCTTTTCCCCAAAAAATCTGTCCTTTTTGCACTTGGAAGCTCAGGACGTGAATACCGTGGATGTATTAGTGTCGACTTTTTAGGATCGAAAAAGCGGGTTATTACAACGTGATATCAGAGCTTAGGTTGAGCGAACACCTAGGCTTGTTAACTCATTTGAGATAGGGTAAGTGAGACCCTAGGATGAGTTTGAGTGTGTGTATGTTTGTGTGTGAGCACGTATCTATTAGTGATATAAAAATGTTTTATATTGTGTTGATATATCGGTTGAGTGGTTATGAATCCGGTCGATGCAGAAGGAACAACTATATCGATAGGGTTTCTAAACACTTGAAAAAGTAAATTGACACGATATTGTTTTGAAATTGGTTAAATAAAATAATTTTACCTAAATTATATTTTCTATATAAAAAAATAATTTTTTAGAAATTATTATAGTTATATAGGGTGTGTTTGGTTGTTAGAGAATGATAATATTCAATTATTATAATTTATTGTTGATTAGTTGTATTCAGATAGTTATGGGCATTTTGTTTGTTTAAATTAAGTACGAACACCTTGTGAATTTAGTTTCACAATTTGACTATATAGTGTTCGATGATAATATTGAGTTGAATTTTAAATTATAATAAAAGTTATCTACTATAATCTATACAAAGAGAAACAATTGTGAAATGATCTTGTATAAGAAGTGAAATTATATAAGTTGGATTTATAAATATAGTTTATAAATAAGGATTTAAAACTGAGAATTTGAGTACTTAAATCCCAAAGACTTGAAATTGGTTTTCAAAATGTTGTGAGGAATAATTATAGTACTATTGGAGAGTATTTTGAAATAGAAATTTTCTTAAAATATGGTTTATAAATAAAAATGGATTTAAACCGAGAAATTTAGAACTCAAAGCTGTTGTTTGGAAATTGTTTTCAAATGTTTGGGAAAATAATAATGGTATTATTTTGAAAATATCGATTAATAGAAATATTGTAAATGGATTTGGAAGAGTTAAAAAGCATTGAACTCACTTCGGTCGTTGCAAAATAATTCCAGTGATGACTGCAGCATCACCGACGTTCATTTTCGAGTTTCTAAGTAACGGATTACTACCATGGTAGTTTTGCTTCAAAATTGTTTTAGGTAAACCAAGTTTTGCTTTAAAGTTTCTGAAAGTATGATTTGATATATAAAGGAATATATGTATATTATTATTTTTAACATTTAAAAAAGGAGATTTGAAATCAAACCGAGTGTTTTGATTCTAAAAATTTCAGTTAAGTAATATTATAGACTCATGTATTTTAACCATTTGGATAATATGGTTTATGCATCTAGTCTTGAAAGGTTGTTTGGTAATTTTCATATAGTAAAATGAAATGGAATTTTCGACGGTTTGAAAAGTCGAAACTTCCAAGTTAAATTGGAAAAAAAATTTAGCAAAGTGTTTTTAAAAACATAAGAAAATAAGTTTCTGTAACTTATAAATTTGAAGAGAGAGAAATTTTAAAATAGGTTTTAAATTTGTTAAATTCTAGTTAAGTAAAACAATTCTGAATATTGTATATATATACTCTTAGGAAATAGAAGAGTATTTTGCAATTATAAACTTCAATTTTAGAATGTAATAGACTTAAGTAATGTTTCTTAAGTAAGATAATAATTCCTTAAAAAGGTAACTAAAATCTTGGGAAATGTTTTAATAAGTCCTTATAAAGTGTTTATAGGCTTAAAGTAATATGTTATGAAATGACTCAGAAAATGAATTATAGTATTAATTAAAAATATAGACTTAAGTTTTAAAAGTGGGTAATAAACCTATGTGTGTTTTATAAAATGCTTATAATAAAATTAAGTATGAAGGAGCTTTAAGATGAAGTTGTGGTTTTTGAAATGTGAATAAACTTGAGTTTTAAAGTAACTGATTTGCATAAGTGGTGTTCTAAGATGTTTGTGAACTTGAGTAAGGTTTTATGAAATAGTTCATAAATAATTTTAGTATTAAAAGGAATATACTAAGCAATAATAAATGTGAATTATAATAATAGGTATAGTTAGGAAAAGAATATTTGAAAATTGAGCTATAAGATGAAATTTAACTTAAGTAAAGTAAAGGTAAATAAAATGATTTATGAAATGGATTGTAAATGAATTTTAGTATTAAAGGAAATACGATTGGTGTAAATTAATTGTGATTTAAAAATGAATGTGAATAAAAAGAATTGAGTGTAACTAAGAAACCAATTGGAGTAAAAATGTAGGTTGTTTGTAGATAATTCTATTTATAACTAATTTGATCCAGATTCGAGTGCATGATTTTGAGGTAATGTACACCGGTCCGAGTTAGGATTTTTCGCTCGATTCTTGATGGCGAACAGTGGATACGGATTTTTGATTTGAATCCAAAGTTTTCTATCATAGTATATAGCTATGCATGGAGAATGGTGGTTTCTAATAAAGAAACCGGATCGGAGTCCGCACTAGGGTAGTTGAGTGAGCGATTCTAGTTTGGAAGTGGAATTGTGTGATCGAGCAAGCGATTGAATTTGGTATTGTGCATGGATGATATATGTACATTGTACGGGCTTTAATAAATTATATGTTTTAATATTAGAAATGCAAATTATATGGCTAGGAGTTATTTGGATGGATATTATTTGTAAATGAGATGTAAGTTTATGGAAGCAAAGGCTAGTTTGACGCCTTTGGTTTTATGCGTAGAGTTGTTCGCCTGACAAATAGGTATGCGTTTATATTTTTGGTTTGGTAGATGGTTTTATGCCCCAGATATGGGAGGCCACTTGGTTTGTTTTCTTTTATTGGATTGGGCCCGTAGTGGCGATTTGTAGTTTTTCCGATCGAGCCGTGCAAAGGAGACGCTGTTGAAATTTTCCATAATTTTAGGACTTAGAAAAATTAAATAACCTATTCCAACTAATTGATTTTGAGAGTTAATGGGTTTAGAGGCATTTTCCTTACCTTGGCAATTTCGGGGACCAAATTCTTTTAGAGGAAGAATGTAACGATCTGGAATTTTAGTCATTTGATTTTGAATTTTTAATTAATTTTAATTATTAAAATATTGGTTTAAAAAGGTTTAATATAGGGGTTATTTTAGAAGTTAATATCTTTAATTCAAATATAAGGACTGTTTAAAAATACTTAATTGAGAATTAATATTTGAATAGTGTTTCAACTAACGGGATTTATAATTGAATGTTAATTTTAATTAATTAAATGGACTTGTTCAACTCCTTTTAAATTTTAAATAATAACAGTGAATTCAATTTGTAAATTTATTTGCACTAATAAACAATTCAAATAAATAATTGAAAATTTTATCGTTAATATTACGACTCGATTTCTATTGACGTATTTTTAATCTAATTTATTTGATTTTTCCATAATTTTTAATTTGGGAAATAGTTAAATTATTCGTTTGACGATATCACCAAATAGTAGTGTTTTTGTGATTTTACAGAACTCAACCACCAGTGTATATTATTATTGTTTTGGGGTATCATCGCTATTTTGAGCGCGGCCATATTTTTGTTTTGCCATTCAGAGTTCATACTCGAATGAAAATCAATGAGACGAGATGCCGGAAAATGTGAAATTTATATAATTCAAACTTAACAATTCATACCCTCGGCATACAATTTCATCAAATCACTCTGGCCTTTTTCCTCCTTTCATTTTTCATTCTTTCCAAAAACAGCAGTAAGAAGAAGAAAAAACCGCTCTTCTTATTTAATCCAACAAAAAATTCAAATTAAAATAAATAGGTTAGAAAGCTTGAATATTTGGTTGCTTGCGTTGAAGGGCATCAGAGGCCAGACATTGGCGAAGTGCGATGGCTCGTGGTGAGTCGCGTCGTTCAAGGCTATTTTAATGCGTTCTCTCGGCATTGGCGACGACTGAGGTGATGAGGTGGGTGGCAATGGGTGTAATGGAGGCGAGGCTTCCTACTGGCCAATTGCGGTGGTAACTCATGGGGCCTGGCGGCGGTGCTAGGCTAATGGACGAAGCAGCTTTCTCGAGCTAGTGATGACGTGGTAAGGCATTTCTAGTGTGGTTGAGTTTGTCTTAGTCGTGGGGAGCCAAGGCAGGCCAGTAGACGGAGTTTGAAGGCGACGGTGGCGAGCAATGGAAATCGACGGCACGAGTTTGAAATCTCGTATAGATTAAGCGTGATTAGGGTTGTTAATTAGGTAATTAAGAGTTAATGATGTAATTAGTTGATTAATTATATTATTTGATTTTGAAATCTTACTAATGAAATAACTATTTTATATTAGGTCCAAATATAGCGCCGTCAGTCGTGTTGCGTTCGTTGGAGCGAAATCTACGATATGATTCTTGGTTGGTAGGAATTGGAGCTTGTGGAAATTTCACGCTAAATCGAACGTCATTCGATTTATACGAAAACTAGAACGCTTCGGCAACAACTGAAACTATGATTAATTTAACTCACTCTTCTGGTTAACCATTAATGTTTTGTAGTAGATAAAAATTGTTGATTGTTTTCTTGGATGCTTTATTGATTGATTATTTGATTTTGATGAATTGTCAGTTTTAAAATGGTTAATATATGAAATCAACTATAGGGACTTAACTGATGTACATGAAATTAGAAGAGGGATCCAACGGGATTCCTCGCCATTGTTGTATTAATTTTCAATAATATTCCTGTTATATTTAAGTATTAAGATATCAAAACTGATTGTTTGGCCCTATGAGTTATGATATTGTTATATGTTGAAAACTTAACCTTTGTAGTGATAAATTAATATATAAAATCAACTATAGGGACTTAACTGATGTACATGAAATTAGAAGAGGGATCCAATGGGATTCCTCGCCATTGTTATATTATTTTTCAATAATATTCCTGTTATATGAAGTATTAAAATATCAAAACTGATTGTTTGGCCCTATGAGTTATGATATTGTTATATGTTGAAAACTTAACCTTTGTAGTGATAAAAATCAATATGTAACGACCCCGAATTTTTAAATATATAAATTTCTAATTAAATGAATTTTTGAATTAAAATTTGTATAATTAAATGATAAGGTAATGCGAGTTTCCCCGATATTCAAGTAAATTCTGCATGAATCATTTGAATTTAAAATATAGTATATATGTATATGGGAATATATGATATAAAATATAGAATAAATACATTGGATATTTGAAAATAAATAATAAATGAGTAAATAAAATATTAGATAGTTGAACTTTAAAAGGAAATAAATATACTCAAGTATATAAGCAAGACAAAAATAAAACAAAAATATGAGTAAATATGAAACCAAAGTACACAACCATATTCTATCAGCCGAAATGAGATCATTTCATTTCAATGAACAAAGATAAAAATCTTTCGTCAAAGCAAGCTTAATTAATGCAATATCTTTAGCCACCAAATTGTCTTCAGCCGAAATGTATAGGCTGGCCAAGGAAGAAAAAAATATAAAGCAAATAAAATACAAGTGGTACAAAGCAATTAATACAAGATACTCTCAGCCGAACTAAAGAAGGAGGAGAAAATATAACCTGGTACAAGCTAATAAATGCAAGTGTATCATCTTGTACAACATTTCATCTCAGCCTCCAATTTGAGATAAAAATCTCTGACCCAATTCAATAAATCTTGTACCAGTGAAGTAATAGCCTGTAAACTCTTTTCTTTATCAATCTTCCCATTCCATTCTCGTTTAAAAAAAAAGAAAAAAAAGAAACTCAGCCTTTCCAGTAAATACATTAACTACTAACGCATCATTCATTTAAACAAAAGCATTAGCAACTTAAAGTTTTAAAGTTTTAAAAGCAAAGCATTTTCCAGTTCTTAAGGGTTCAAAGTATCAAAAGCTTTTCAAAATGGAAACTCTGGCTTCATTCTAGAACCTGGTGAGTAACTTCATGTTTTAAAAATATTCTAAGTTTTAATCTAGTTGCATGATAAATATCAGAGATTTTGTTTGAGTGAAAATATATGCATTGCACTATATTTTGGTGAGATGAAGCCTGCATACTGCTATCTGGATTTTGCCTCTGTTTATAGGTTTCAAAACTCTAGGTTAATTCAAAAATCATTATTGCTCAATCTATTGATTGTTAGGACAAAGCATCTAAGCAGAATATGTTTGGTTGATTTAAAAGTAAATTTTAAAATTTGAATTCATGCTAAACAAAGTTGATCTGCTCTGGAAAACCTTAAGAACAGTTAAAATTTAATACAAGTGACATTTTCGAATATCTTGAATTATCAATTCAAGTTTATAAACTGATTACTAAATCAAAATTTGGATTTTTGAAACTTAAATCACATTTTTTAGTAATGGGTGGAGTTTGCATTGCTGGGTTGATCAATTTGGGAAGTTTGGATTCCCTTGGGCAATACACTTGATCGGAGTGATGGAGGTTTGTTGGGGAGGTAGATGAGTGATCGGAGAGGCTATGAAAAATGGTCGGAGGCACTCGCGATCACTGTGGCGATGGTGGCTTTCGATTTCAGTGGGTAAACCTAGTTTTAGCTAGGCTGCGTATTTTGATCGACACGTCCTCTCGAGTTGATCGAGTGCGACGAGTTTTGGGGCGATGGTAGGGGAAATGTGGACGAGTAGATGGTCGGAGTTTGAGGCGCTCTGGTGGTCGGTGGAGGCTATACGAGGTGTTGACAGTTTTGGGCGTGGTGGCTCTGGCGTTTCCAGGTTTGGAGTTAAATGCTCGATTTTGGTTGTTGAGGTGAATGAGTCGATCGAGGGGCTGAGGTTGACGTAGTGGCCAGTCGCGACTTGCCTGAGACCTCGTCGTTCGTCAGAAGGTCACCGCAGTCCGGTGCACGTCCACGAATTAGCATATGTATCAGTAGGAGGAAGGGTCCGCGTACTCGGTGAAGTTCTCGAGTATATTGGGGTTTCACTCGCAGACGTGGTAGGCTGGACTCGAAGCATATACTAGGGTCTCGGGGGATTTTGATGGTTACAGGTTTCATTGAAAACCTGTTACCCTATTTCCAGATTTGAGTACAAATGTAAAAGCTAAGTTTAAATGGGAAGTAAGTTTTAAAAGGAGCTTATATTCAAGTTTAAATCTGGTTTAAAGTAAATTTGAATCTCAGTTTCCAAATTAATTAATTAATGATTATGAGCGATTAACTAATAAATTTGAGACTAATAAATTGGAAATTTATTAATTAAGAAACTAAAGGTTGATTAATTTGTAATTAAGAAGTACTTAGTTTGAAATTGAGTCTTATTGATTAATAACTTGGTTTTATTAATTAATGAATAAGAAATGATTGATCTATAGAGATTAATTAAGGATTAAGTGATTTGTTATCAAGTTTATTAATTGATAATTAAGGTTTATTAATTAATAATTAAAAATCAACTAATTCATGAATTAAGAACTGATTAGTTAATAATTAAGAGTTAACTAATAAATTTGAAAGAAAGATTTTCAAATAATTTGTAATTAAATTACGATAATTAACCCGGATTATTAAATTGATACATCTGATTTAAATTAATCAGTTGATTAATAAATTCACTTGTGAATGTTTAGATTCTATTGAATGTTAAATTGTTTGATATCCCTGATATATGATGCTTTGTGATATACCCTGATTTATGTTGTGATCTGTAATTTACTTATCTGTGATATATATCTGTGATCTGTGAATGAAGATGAGCGTTATAGTTATATCGCTTATCAACTATATTCTGTATTTTGATATGTGATGATTCATTGTGTTGCACTATTGTGTGAAACCCCTGGACTACACTTTTACACACACAAATATGGATTTCACGTGGAAATCGGTTAAGTCACAGATAATGTAAATTTGACGTTTTTGAAATTGAAATTTTATTTTCAAATGATTTTGAAATTTGAAATTCGGGTTTAAAGTGAAAAACTTTTGAAATAGAATTTCAAAGATAAAAGTTATTTTGAATAACTTAATCGAGTTTTGAAAATTTAAATAATTTGATTTAAATTTGAATTCAAGTTTGGAATTGAATCCTATGATTTGAAACTAGGGATTAAAGATGATATAAATGTGTTTATATAAAGTTAAACCATTTAAAAGTATAATTTTGAGAATTTGGATTTAACCCAAGGATTTCCACTCGTATGAATGAATCAGATTTTCTGAAATGAAACTGTTTGTTTTTAAATGATAAAAGCTTTCAGATAAGAAATGAAATTCCAGTTTAATTAAAGGAATTTCAAGATTGAAGCGAAAATGGTTTTGCAAGTTATGAATGAATTCTTTTTGAAAGCTATGAATTAAATCTGTTTATTTTTAACAGATTTAAAATGATGTTTTGTTTAAACCATTCGAAATGAAACAGTTTGAAAGCTATAAGTTAAATCTTTAATTTAAAGATTTAACGAGTTAATCCAATTGAAAAGGAAATTGATTTGAAAATCTATGAATGAATCTTTGTGAATGGGGTTAACTTTGTGAATTGAATCTTTTTGTTTAAACGATTTGAAAATGGTAATTTGTTAAACCATTTGAAAAGGAAGTTTTGGGTTTAAGTTGTGACTTAATTGAAATCCCATATCCATATGATTTTCGAATATTACGCTCACTGTTCGGTTTAGCCGGGAGAGGACCTTTGGGTCGTATAACCCATTCCGAATATGTGATACGTCGTTATGGATGGCATTTGAAGACCGGTGTTGAAGACCGGATATTTTTGAAAACGGAAGGATTACCGTCGAGTTACTCTACATCGGCTGATCCCCGGTATAGAGGTTTTATCACCCTTAGTGATGGGAAGTCCGGACGTGATTGGAAATTATCCGGATTTGCAAGGGCTTCGTGAGAAGTGCCTTCGGTTCTGTTCGATCCCGGAACAGACTTGTATGGATTGTATGTCTGACATTACACTTTGAGATATAAAGCTAATTTCTTTCAAATACATTTCTGTTGGTGGCGGAGAATTTATTCTCTTAGCTTAACACCCTTCTCTGAGACGTACGAGCTCAGAGGTTATGTAGTTGAAATTTATCAGCGATATATTCCCAATTTGGTAATGTGGCATGCTGAGTGTAGCTGTGTGATGATCATCGTTTGATCATTTGTGATATGATCATTTGTTTGATCATTTATCTTTGTGATCATAGGTTGATCATCTGTTGACCCAAAGCATGGCTTTGTGACAAAGCGTAGCTTTGTGGACGAGACTTCATCAGGGCCTCACAACCCGGAAATGGTCGAAACAGGAATGTTGCGGCAAGGTTATGAGGGTCGCGCCCTTTAGGGTATGTCATTTCCTTCTGGAAAAGGGTGGTATCATGGTATGGAGCCCAGATACTTACTCATGTGGACACACTTTATTTATTATGTGTGATGTTGGTTACCGAGGCCTCGGATAAAGGTCCCAAAGGACCGGGGGATGGCATAGTCGTGAGTTACTTGTTACAGGAGTAACCCGGCCTTGTTTGGCAGAGAGCAGTTTGTCTCTCGGGACGTCCAGCCAGAGGCGATCCCATGCGGCGGAAGGAAGTTCCTTAGCCTGACCATTTGTTGGAAATCCATCTTTCAATACGAACTTGTACGGTTTTAGTTGTAGAACCTGCCATCTACTTATGGTGGCGCCCCACTGTTTGGATGGTAGCTATAGTAGGCATAGTTCGGAATGTCTATGTTGGCTAAGATTAATATTATACTTTCGAAATGTTTTCTTCACTATGCACTAGTAATAATATTCAATGATTTGTTTTGCGTAGTAAGCATCTTTGACTATCATAAGGAGAAATCTCCTCCAATTCTGCGTTTGCATTGTGTGTGTGGCGGGAGGCCTTATGGTAGTTTCATTTTCTAAAAGCATTGCGGATTTCAATGTTTAAAATCTTTTGTGTTTGTTTAAAGATAAACTGTTTTTGTTGCTCACACCAGTCCCATGACTGATCCGGAGTTTATTGTTCCCTTCCTAAACTCTGGGTGCTCATAATTTTCCACACGAGCAGTCTAGAGTTGGGTTTCTTTTCAGATATTCAGGTTTAGTAGATTATCTAGAGCTAGTTCATTCATCGGAGTTGCTTATCTTGGAGTTGTGGATTCATTCTTGTCTGAAGATCATTTTGGAGTTATCATTTCTATTGATATTGTTCCGCTGCTGTTGTTATCTTTTCTTTTCCGCTGCTATTTCTTGTATCATATCTCTGATGTATATTGATATTCATTGTATCACTCTGTTGTATCAGATATTGTATATCAATGTATTATTCTTTTCTTCCGCTGTGTTATTTACTTAATTGTGTTATAGCTCCGGCGAATCGGATTTGAACGGTCGAATCTACGGCATTCTAGTACAATGTGAAGTACGGATGTTGATTTTCGAGCGGGCAAAATCCGAATCGTTACATGTGGTATCAGAGCTAAGGTTGAACTTTAGGTCAGGAGTATAACACGTTAAGTAGCTCATTAGAGATAGAGTGAAGTAAACTCTAGAATGAGTATATTCTCAGATATCCATCTGAACGTCTCAGTAAATTCTCTTACTATCCACTGATAGTGAGTATGAGTGCAAGAAGAGGATGAGATAGGGGACAGGAGAATACGACTATAAATGGTCGATACTCTGTAACAATAGTGGAAACAAATTTTCTCTATCAATCTCTTTTGTTCAACATCTCTTTTCTCTATTCATCGATAATTTCTGGTAGATCCAGAAAGAAGATTCGATATATTAAAATGGGACATAAACTCCGGATAGACCAAAATTGTTTGTTTGGATGTATTGGTTGTTTTGTTTGTTATGGTTGATAGGTATACTTTAGTTTTAAACTAAAGGTTTTGAAATGGTATCCATATATCTATCTATTCTTTGGGTCCCAGTATATTCTACGAATGGTTAGTTATCACTTCGAACTGACCGATGCCACTCCATATTTCGTAGATCTGGATAATCCGAGTATCGTGTGAAAGAATTCAACAGATTCGTTCTTGTGTATATTATTGATATTCTGATTTGGTAAGCCAAATGCAGAATAAATGTTCAGTTGATTTGATGAAATATTCTTCATCTATCTTTTTGTCTCCTTGGTAATTTCGAGGACGAAATTCTTTTAAGGGGGGGAAGTCTGTAACGACCCCGAATTTTTAAATATATAAATTTCTAATTAAATGAATTTTTGAATTAAAATTTGTAGAATTAAATGATAAGGTAATGTGAGTTTCCCCGATATTCAAGTAAATTCTGCATGAATCATTTGAATTTAAAATATAGTATATATGTATATGGGAATATATGATATAAAATATAGAATAAATACATTGGATATTTGAAAATAAATAATAAATGAGTAAATAAAATATTAGATAGTTGAACTTTAAAAGGAAATAAATATACTCAAGTATATAAGCAAGACAAAAATAAAACAAAAATATGAGTAAATATGAAACCAAAGTACACAACCATATTCTATCAGCCGAAATGAGATCATTTCATTTCAATGAACAAAGATAAAAATCTTTAGTCAAAGCAAGCTTAATTAATGCAATATCTTTAGCCACCAAATTGTCTTCAGCCGAAATGTATAGGCTGGCCAAGGAAGAAAAAAATATAAAGCAAATAAAATACAAGTGGTACAAAGCAATTAATACAAGATACTCTCAGCCGAACTAAAGAAGGAGGAGAAAATATAACCTGGTACAAGCTAATAAATGCAAGTGTATCATCTTGTACAACATTTCATCTTAGCCTCCAATTTGAGATAAAAATCTCTGACCCAATTCAATAAATCTTGTACCAGTGAAGTAATAGCCTGTAAACTCTTTTCTTTATCAATCTTCCCATTCCATTCTCGTTTAAAAAAAAAGAAAAAAAAAAAAGAAACTCAGCCTTTCCAGTAAATACATTAACTACTAACGCATCATTCATTTAAACAAAAGCATTAGCAACTTAAAGTTTTGAAGTTTTAAAAGCAAAGCATTTTCCAGTTCTTAAGGGTTCAAAGTATCAAAAGCTTTTTAAAATGGAAACTCTGGCTTCATTCTAGAACCTGGTGAGTAACTTCATGTTTTAAAAATATTCTAAGTTTTAATCTAGTTGCATGATAAATATCAGAGATTTTGTTTGAGTGAAAATATATGCATTGCACTATATTTTGGTGAGATGAAGCCTGCATACTGTTATCTGGATTTTGCCTCTGTTTATAGGTTTCAAAACTCTAGGTTAATTCAAAAATCATTATTGCTCAATCTATTGATTGTTAGGACAAAGCATCTAAGCAGAATATGTTTGGTTGATTTAAAAGTAAATTTTAAAATTTGAATTCATGCTAAACAAAGTTGATCTGCTCTGGAAAACCTTAAGAACAGTTAAAATTTAATACAAGTGACATTTTCGAATATCTTGAATTATCAATTCAAGTTTATAAACCGATTACTAAATCAAAATTTGGATTTTTGAAACTTAAATCACATTTTTTAGTAATGGGTGGAGTTTGCATTGCTGGGTTGATCAATTTGGGAAGTTTGGATTCCCTCGGGCAATACACTTGATCGGAGTGATGGAGGTTTGTTGGGGAGGTAGATGAGTGATCGGAGAGGTTATGAAAAATGGTCGGAGGCACTCGCGATCACTGTGGCGATGGTGGCTTTCGATTTCAGTGGGTAAACCTAGTTTTAGCTAGGCTGCGTATTTTGATCGACACGTCCTCTCGAGTTGATCGAGTGCGACGAGTTTTGGGGCGATGGTAGGGGAAACGTGGACGAGTAGATGGTCGGAGTTTGAGGCGCTCTGGTGGTCGGTGGAGGCTATACGAGGTGTTGACAGTTTTGGGCGTGGTGGCTCTGGCGTTTCCAGGTTTGGAGTTAAATGCTCGATTTTGGTTGTTGAGATGAATGAGTCGATCGAGGGGCTGAGGTTGACGTAGTGGCCAGTCGCGACTTGCCTGAGACCTCGTCGTTCGTCAGAATGTCACCGCAGTCCGGTGCACGTGCACGAATTAGCATATGTATCGGTAGGAGGAAGGGTCCGGGTACTCGGTGAAGTTCTCGAGTATATTGGGGTTTCACTCGCAGACGTGGTAGGCTGGACTCGAAGCATATACTAGGGTCTCGGGGGATTTTGATGGTTACAGGTTTCATTGAAAACCTGTTACCCTATTTCCAGATTTGAGTACAAATGTAAAAGCTAAGTTTAAATGGGAAGTAAGTTTTAAAAGGAGCTTATATTCAAGTTTAAATCTGGTTTAAAGTAAATTTGAATCTCAGTTTCCAAATTAATTAATTAATGATTATGAGCGATTAACTAATAAATTTGAGACTAATAAATTGGAAATTTATTAATTAAGAAACTAAAGGTTGATTAATTTGTAATTAAGAAGTACTTAGTTTGAAATTGAGTCTTATTGATTAATAACTTGGTTTTATTAATTAATGAATAAGAAATGATTGATCTATAGAGATTAATTAAGGATTAAGTGATTTGTTATCAAGTTTATTAATTGATAATTAAGGTTTATTAATTAATAATTAAAAATAAACTAATTCATGAATTAAGAACTGATTAGTTAATAATTAAGAGTTAACTAATAAATTTGAAAGAAAGATTTTCAAATATTTTGTAATTAAATTACGATAATTAACTTGGATTATTAAATTGATACATCTGATTTAAATTAATCAGTTGATTAATAAATTCACTTGTGAATGTTTAGATTCTATTGAATGTTAAATTGTTTGATATCCCTGATATATGATGCTTTGTGATATACCCTGATTTATGTTGTGATCTGTAATTTACTTATCTGTGATATATATCTGTGATCTGTGAATGAAGATGAGCGTTATAGTTATATCGCTTATCAACTATATTCTGTATTTTGATATGTGATGATTCATTGTGTTGCACTATTGTGTGAAACCCCTGGACTACACTTTTACACACACAAATATGGATTTCACGTGGAAATCGGTTAAGTCACAGATAATGTAAATTTGACGTTTTTGAAATTGAAATTTTATTTTCAAATGATTTTGAAATTTGAAATTCGGGTTTAAAGTGAAAAACTTTTGAAATAGAATTTCAAAGATAAAAGTTATTTTGAATAACTTAATCGAGTTTTGAAAATTTAAATAATTTGATTTAAATTTGAATTCAAGTTTGGAATTGAATCCTATGATTTGAAACTAGGGATTAAAGATGATATAAATGTGTTTATATAAAGTTAAACCATTTAAAAGTATAATTTTGAGAATTTGGATTTAACCCAAGGATTTCCACTCGTATGAATGAATCAGATTTTCTGAAATGAAACTGTTTGTTTTTAAATGATAAAAGCTTTCAGATAAGAAATGAAATTCCAGTTTAATTAAAGGAATTTCAAGATTGAAGCGAAAATGGTTTTGCAAGTTATGAATGAATTCTTTTTGAAAGCTATGAATTAAATCTGTTTATTTTTAACAGATTTAAAATGATGTTTTGTTTAAACCATTCGAAATGAAACAGTTTGAAAGCTATAAGTTAAATCTTTAATTTAAAGATTTAACGAGTTAATCCAATTGAAAAGGAAATTGATTTGAAAATCTATGAATGAATCTTTGTGAATGGGGTTAACTTTGTGAATTGAATCTTTTTGTTTAAACGATTTGAAAATGGTAATTTGTTAAACCATTTGAAAAGGAAGTTTTGGGTTTAAGTTGTGACTTAATTGAAATCCCATATCCATATGATTTTCGAATATTACGCTCACTGTTCGGTTTAGCCGGGAGAGGACCTTTGGGTCGTATAACCCATTCCGAATATGTGATACGTCGTTATGGATGGCATTTGAAGACCGGTGTTGAAGACCGGATATTTTTGAAAACGGAAGGATTACCGTCGAGTTACTCTACATCGGCTGATCCCCGGTATAGAGGTTTTATCACCCTTAGTGATGGGAAGTCCGGACGTGATTGGAAATTATCCGGATTTGCAAGGGCTTCGTTAGAAGTGCCTTCGGTTCTGTTCGATCCCGGAACAGACTTGTATGGATTGTATGTCTGACATTACACTTTGAGATATAAAGCTAATTTCTTTCAAATACATTTCTGTTGGTGGCGGAGAATTTATTCTCTTAGCTTAACACCCTTCTCTGAGACGTACGAGCTCAGAGGTTATGTAGTTGAAATTTATCAGCGATATATTCCCAATTTGGTAATGTGGCATGCTGAGTGTAGCTGTGTGATGATCATCGTTTGATCATTTGTGATATGATCATTTGTTTGATCATTTATCTTTGTGATCATAGGTTGATCATCTGTTGACCCAAAGCATGGCTTTGTGACAAAGCGTAGCTTTGTGGACGAGACTTCATCAGGGCCTCACAACCCGGAAATGGTCGAAACAGGAATGTTGCGGCAAGGTTATGAGGGTCGCGCCCTTTAGGGTATGTCATTTCCTTCTGGAAAAGGGTGGTATCATGGTATGGAGCCCAGATACTTACTCATGTGGACACACTTTATTTATTATGTGTGATGTTGGTTACCGAGGCCTTGGATAAAGGTCCCAAAGGACCGGGGGATGGCATAGTCGTGAGTTACTTGTTACAGGAGTAACCCGGCCTTGTTTGGCAGAGAGCAGTTTGTCTCTCGGGACGTCCAGCCAGAGGCGATCCCATGCGGCGGAAGGAAGTTCCTTAGCCTGACCATTTGTTGGAAATCCATCTTTCAATACGAACTTGTACGGTTTTAGTTGTAGAACCTGCCATCTACTTATGGTGGCGCCCCACTGTTTGGATGGTAGCTATAGTAGGCATAGTTCGGAATGTCTATGTTGGCTAAGATTAATATTATACTTTCGAAATGTTTTCTTCACTATGCACTAGTAATAATATTCAATGATTTGTTTTGCGTAGTAAGCATCTTTGACTATCATAAGGAGAAATCTCCTCCAATTCTGCGTTTGCATTGTGTGTGTGGCGGGAGGCCTTATGGTAGTTTCATTTTCTAAAAGCATTGCGGATTTCAATGTTTAAAATCTTTTATGTTTGTTTAAAGATAAACTGTTTTTGTTGCTCACACCAGTCCCATGACTGATCCGGAGTTTATTGTTCCCTTCCTAAACTCTGGGTGCTCATAATTTTCCACACGAGCAGTCTAGAGTTGGGTTTCTTTTCAGATATTCAGGTTTAGTAGATTATCTGGAGCTAGTTCATTCATCGGAGTTGCTTATCTTGGAGTTGTGGATTCATTCTTGTCTGAAGATCATTTTGGAGTTATCATTTCTATTGATATTGTTCCGCTGCTGTTGTTATCTTTTCTTTTCCGCTGCTATTTCTTGTATCATATCTCTGATGTATATTGATATTCATTGTATCACTCTGTTGTATCAGATATTGTATATCAATGTATTATTCTTTTCTTCCGCTGTGTTATTTACTTAATTGTGTTATAGCTCCGGCGAATCGGATTTGAACGGTCGAATCTACGGCATTCTAGTACAATGTGAAGTACGGATGTTGATTTTCGAGCGGGCAAAATCCGAATCGTTACACGATATCAACATTGGTTAAGCGATGTGGTGGTTGTTGGCTTAAATTTAGTATTTTAAAATACTATTAATTTCCAATTATGGTTGAAAAGGGTTTGTGATTCGGATAATGATTTTAAATCTAACCTTTGGGTTTTCTAGAATATTTTCATTTAAGAAAATTTGAACTTCTCTATTTTACCCCAACTCTTTTTATTTGTCTTTTTTAAATCATTAAGAAATTATTTAAAGTTGTTTAACTATTATTTAATTATGATTTAAGTGGTTTAACTATTATTTAATAGTATTTTAAAAAGTTTTGTATTTATATTTAATGTTGTTTTATAGTTATTTATCAATATTTTATATTGTGAAAAGTTATTTATTAAATAATTAATATTGTTTGAAGTTAATAATTATTTATCAGTAATGTTTTGCTGTTAATAATTATTATTATATAATAATAATTTGAAGTAAATAATTATTATTTGTTTATAACATTTTGAAGTTATTAAATATTATATTAAAAATGTTTTTGAGTTAATAAATTATTTTGTAAATGATATTGGAAAATTAATTTATTATTTATTAAGGGTATTTAGAGTAAATTAATTTATCTGATTAATTGTATTTATAAATAATAAATTGATTTATAAAAAAGAATCTCATTTAATTAAAGAGATTTATTAAAGAGTTTATAAATGAAAATGGGGTTTGAGTTTATAAGAATTTTTAAAAAGGGCTTTATAAAGGACATTTATAAAGGATTTTTATAAGAGGATTTTGGAAAGAATTTTTATAAAGGTACTTTACAAAAGTCTTTTATTAAGGAATAAAGTTTTATAAACGGGTTTATAGATTTATGAAAGATGTTTTATAAATAATTTTATGGCTTTATAATAGAGCTTTATAAATAGTTTTAGAAATTTATAGAAAGTGTTTTATCGATGGTTTTAGAAGTTAATAAAAAGAGTTTTATAAATTGCTTTGGAGATTTATAAAAGAGTTTATAACTGGTTTTAGAATTTATAAAAGGAGTTTTTTAAATGGTTTTAGAGTTCTATAAATACATTTCCTAAGAAGTGAAAGTGTAGTATTTTTGTGAATATACTTATATGTTGAGATAAGTGTAGGGATATTTCTCCAAGTATTAAAAGGGAGTATGAAGGGTTTGTGAATATATCTTTGTAAAAGTATTTTGATACAAGTATTTACAAAGCAATTTTAATTCATGAAAGGATTTATTAAAGAGGTTAGCAGCTCCTTATCGACTATCAAACTTGGCATGTTTAAATTTTCATTGTCTGTTCGGAGAGACCGGGATCATATATATTATCCAAAAACCACTTCGAACCGGCATAAGCATTCGAATTGGAACATCTCGAAGATGATTGAAGATGGAGTTATTGAAGTGCAAGGGCTACTTGCTACTAATCCTGAGGGTGATTCCAAAATGGATGTGTGGAGGTAGTGCCTTCAGTTTTGTTCAGACCCATAACGAACTTGTATGTAGAATGCTGCATTGCATTTCTACCTCAAGGGCAGTGTTAGCATTCCAAGATGGTTTTCTATATAAAAAGGTATTCGTGACCTCAAGCCTCATCAACGGGGAAAATGACTAAAGTAAGGACGTGCCGTAGGGCTATGTGGGTTACTCCCATTAGGGTATGATTATTCCACATCTATTGTCGATATTTATGTATGCTTCGGGGCCCATTATGGTGTTTATCAACCATGCGGTATTCGACGCTATCCAGTAAGGAATAGGGGAAGTCATGAGTAGTAGAGGTGCAACGTGTTGTAGCCTCCCATGCATTTTATATAGAGGTGTACGTATTCGGTGGGTAGATCCTTACCCTTTCATAATTGGAATCCAATCTCCAATACGAGCCTTTGAATTTGATTGTATACCTATTATGCTGGAATTTAATAATGTAACAATTTCGGCTATGATTAATATGTATTTGTATCCTAAACATTATTATAATATCATTGGATTTTCTATAGAAATGTTTTGATCATCATAAGGTAAAAACTCGTCTGTGTTTATGTGCAGTGTGGTCTTACGAGATACATTTATTGTCAAAAGATTTTATAACATTAAAATTCAATTGGCTTGTGTTTCTCATGTAGTTTACTAAACTGATCAGGGCGTTATTTTTCTTATAATGCTCGGGTCGGATCGAGCATATATGCAGATTCAGTTGGGCTACTTCGAGCTTCAGGAGACAAGCTAGATGCCTTCAAATTGTATTCATATATATTTTATTTCCGCTACATTAGTTGTTTTATTTAACAGTATTTGTGAGGATGGGTCATTATAACTATTCAGGCTATTGATTTATTGGTTGACTCTGATTGATATATGTATAATAAAGTTCAATTTTTCTTTTGTGAAGATCTGTTGTATATTATATGTTACTGGTCACGATGTGAGATTCTATTCTATCTTTTCTTATTTTCCCTAACAATCCATCTTTTTGGCACTAGGAAGCTCGGCACATGGATACCGTGGATGTATTTAGTCAACTTTTAAGGGTCGAAAAGGCGGGTCGTTACACTAGTGGACATGAGGTTTTCGATTTAGTGAAAATTAAGGCACATTAAGGTGCACGTTGTTACATTTATTATCAAAGCGAGGTTAGTCGAACCTAAGAATTAGGATACATTGAATGAACATATTTGTACTTTATCTATAATTATATATATATATGATAGGCCAAGCTCTATAAATTCTAACTATAAAATTACTTGCAACCATATTCTAAAGAGATGGACTATGCGATTATGAGTTGGAATAATAGATGAAGTTGGCGATTTACACCTATCCTGATTACCCCACGGGAAGTAGGTTGTATTGGAAGGCATTGACTAAAGAAGAACATGAATGCGACATATGGAAGAGTCCCTGAAGCTAGATAGTACTTAATTCCCTTGTAGAGTATAGATTACCCTTTAGTTGTAGGTCCCCACAGAATTGCCGACTAATGATGTACATTAGGTCCAGATAAATGTAAAGTGAAGCATCAATATGTGGCAAATATCAAGAAGTAAGAATTGAGCTAGTTCCCGAAGGAAGGTTTATATAGGTCACTCCAAGATGATTACCAGATTTTTAATATATTCTGAAGGAAGATAAGTCAGGATTAAGTGGAAAAGAGGATAAGTCCAAAAGTAGGGACAAGTCAAACCAACTCTGAGTCCGACCCCATAGAAAGAATGTAACGACCTGTAAATTTTTAGTGGTTTTATTTATTTAATTAACTGAATTGTGTGAAATTTTAAACAATAAAATTTTGAAATAAAAATTTAATATTTGGAATGCGTCTAATTAAACATAGCAACTGGTAAATTTTCATCAGATAATTTGGAAGTTTATTTTCTAGTGTAATTTTATTCCAATTTATATCAGTTAAAATTGATGATGATAAAAGTGTTCCAAAACCTAAATATGTCAACATGAGAAAAATTATTTAGAACACTCTGAATCAGACTATGAAATTCGTTTCGCGAAATTCGGATGTTTCTAGCTCCGTTTGGATTTTTTCGTACGGAATAGCAGCATTTATCGGTACCGATTATCGACTTTTGATAAAATGATCGTACCACTGATACCTGTATACCGTTTTGATCGCCTCATCGTGCTGATCTTAGCGGTATATCCACTTCTGTTTTTCGAACCCCGGTACGCCGTGAAATCTGTAAACGGTTAGCCGTTGCGGTTCGTTATTTGAGCCTATTTGGTTCCATATGAGTTTTCATATATCCTCTGTATTAACCAACAGTCAGTAGCGTTAGTTTTTGGAATTCAAATTGTGCCTACCGTTTTTCTATCCCACAAATTCATTTTCTTTTTGGTTCGTTCTTGCATTTCCTCTGGCTTGTTTTGGGATGGAACATATTTTATATAATAGAAACTCTGCATATTCATATTTCTTTGCCACAAAGCCTTCCAGCTTCCACCGTGATAGCAACCGCCACCTCACTTCCTTGTCTCTCTACCGATCTTCCATCCTGCCCAACGCCAAAGCATTTCTTTCATGCGATCTGCACTTCTTCCCTCTCCACGTGTGTCGCCTCACTCTTCGGTTCACCTGGCCGACCTCGTCAGCAACCCACACTTGCAGCTCCTTTTCCCCTCATTTATCCGTGCAGCCACAGCCGAATTTCTCCACCACACCTCATGTAGCCATGCCTCAAGTACCTCCCCACCTTGCCATGAGCATGCGTCAAAACCCGTTCGCATGCCACGACAACCCTTGTCTCCACTACATAGAGATGTATATTTATGTGAGTACTTGTATATATATATATATATTACTGTAAGTCATATATAGTCTGTTTATAGGTTAATTTTATATTTAAACTACTCTTTATATTATGTTATGATTTTATGAGTAATAAAATAATTGACAGTGTGTATATATATGATACAGTATTTTGCATATATTTTGTTTATTTAAAACCTAACTTCTTTACACATATACGTATATATGTTGCACTATAAAAATTTTGGGATGAGTACAATATGGTCCAGGTTACATAAATATTAGCTATGTATGTTGTTATATGGATTTTATCAGAAGCTATATATATATTATTATCATATATATGTTGTATGTACCGTATGTTTATTATATATATTATATGTAATAGTATTCAGGGCATTATATACTCGGCATATCCAAAATATGTTGATATTTTGATTTCGTTTAGATAATCGGTTTTAAAGATATATACATATTTATGTTTAAAGTATTATTATATATATTATATTATAAGTTTAGCCAGTTAGTTCTATTGATATATGAAAGATTTTAGGTATAATGTTATGATGCTATTTTGCAGTGAATAATAATATGTAAAATATATAAGTGTATGCATGTTGATAGTCAGTTCTTATTTGTATTTTATGCGAGTCATGAAATAGAGTTGGTTGTATACATGTAGGTGTTGAGCGTGTGTGTATATATATATATATGTTTTTTTGTATATATTACATTTTATTATATATATATATATATAAGTGTTGTTATAAGGGATGTTTTAAAATATATATACATTTGCTTATACACATAAAGTTTCGGCAATCATATATATATATAATATTAGTCATAATGGAACATGAGTTCTGTTTATATATAAAGTATAAAAGGGTGTACTTAAGCTAGTGATTTATTGTATATATATATATATAGTTATTAAAGTTATACAGTTTATGTATTTTAAAGTATATATAGTTATAAAAGTTTATGTAAGTCTTATTTGATCTGTAATGTGCAAATAAAATTTTATAAAGTAAGTTTACTTGGGTTTTATAACCAGTTTGATTTGTTGAAGCCTGTATATAAGTATCTCTATATATTATATTTAAAGCAGTTTTACATAACAGTATACATATTTATACTAACCTATATAAGTGGCATTCGCTGTTATTTACATATGTATGTATGTATTGATTCTGAAAGTGTATACTTTATATATGTGCGGGTTACTGTAAGTTTTTTTAATACCAACTTATATATTAGTTATATATATATATATTGTTGATTTCAAAGTGTATATATATAGGTTTATAATAATATTGATCTTAAATTTGTATGAGTATATATATATATTTCAATTTATTTATCAACTAGTTCTAATTGTCTCATCAATTCCGATTTATCAGCTTTGCTCGTCGAACTTGTTTCCATTGTTCTTTGCTTCGAAATTCATGTTTGGATTCGTCACCCATCTCATTCTCATTCATCTCTAACCTCGAAAGGTGAGCAATCACTCACGATTAACGTTCTTATATTTATTAAATTTGCTTTCAATTGAAACGATGATTGAAATATGCTGCTGTTAGTTATTTATATTACTATATATATACTATTATTTGTATCTGTTATTTTATACTGATGATATATGCCTGTTACTGATTGTTATATTATTATCATTATTGTTATCACTCTGCAAGTTCCCTGTTAGTATAGAATTCACTATGGGTTGAAATGATACATACCCGAACGATCTGTAGAATAAGGGAAAATCGTTATGGGTTGAAATGATAAACCCAAGCGATTTTCATTGAATTGAATTTGGGATTGCGGGTTGAAAAAGATATATACCCGTATATATATTTAAATTGTGGATTGAAATGATAAATATCCGTATCACTTGACCATAGGATAGAAAATTATATACAGACACCGTTGGTCTATATATAAATATTTTGAAAATGATTTCTTTGGTTTTGAAAAGAAATATATGGTTTTAATAAATATCGATTCTAAAGATTTATTAAAGTTGATTTAATAAAATTGATAAATAATATGTTTATGTATTTATTTAATATATATATTTTCAAATAAAGAGTTTAAAATGATTCGAAATTGATTTGAAATTATATTTATTTAAGAATTTTACTTAAATAAGTCTGATTTGAAATTTAGTAAATTTGAAATTTTAAAGCTATGATTTTATAACTTGAATTTGATTAAAAGCGACTTAAATGAATATTTCAAATTTATATAAATTTAAATGAGATATTTTGTTTATTTAAATTTGTAAATTAAAGCTGTATTTATATAGTATTGAAATGATTAAGTAAATATTTCAAAACTAACAATAGTAAAGTGAATTTGATATATATAAAATTATGGAATTTCGTTTTGAAATGTTGAATATATTGACTTTGATATATATTTAAATTGAAATGGTTTATTTATGGTTCAAATCGATATTTGAAATCGATATAACTTGAAAATGTTTAATTGAATTGGAATTGAAATTGATGGTTTAGATTTGATTAAATTTGAATTTGGAATTCGAATTGATTTGAATTGATTTGTGGAATTTTGAGGAAACTATTTTACTTTATAAACTATTTTATTATATATACCATTTTAATATCTAAACTGTTTAAGTGGCGGAAGTTATGTTTTCAAAGAAATGAATTTCAAAGTATTATGTTTTGAAAGCATTATAATTTCAAGTGTTAGTTTTGAAAGTGTTATAACTTTGAAAATGCTATGATTTTGGTAAAGGATATATTTGAAATGGAAATGATATCGTAGTTGATTTTGAAATGAAAAAGGATATCGTATTTATATATGGTTTTGAAAAGGGCAATGATATTTTGATTTGAAGTATAAAATATTTTTAAATGACCGCGGTGTTATAATAACGTTTGGTTATTAAAGAGACCGAGATCGGAAGTTGTCCTACTCTCTGCCAACTCCAAAAACCACTTTAACAACCGTGTACGCGGTGGAGATTCCAGAATGAAGTAGGATGGTGGCGACGATTCCTAAAGGTATATACGTGGACCCAACTCCCATGAGTTGGCATAAGGTGGCTAAAACAGGAGCGATTGACGGGCCAATGAGGTAGCACCTCTGATCAGACGCATTTCTTCGATACCATTCTATTACTTTGTGATTGATTTGGTGGCCACCCTTCGATTTTGATTGGGAGTGTGTTCCGAGGTGGGCGGTAGTGGCTGTTATGCGGTTCCACCAGCCCGGATGCGTAACTGGTATATCTACCCCGACATTGCCTAGTTGTGCCGTGTCACCTACCATAGCGAGCTTTACTACGAGTTTGGATTTCTCCCGTAGCCTGTGGAGCATTGAGGGTAGTCCCCTATTTGGGAGTATGCTAATACTGGATAGACTACTGGGACTATTACGTGTTAAGGGCTATATGGGTAACCCCTTGACACTATTAAAAAGTATGTTTATTTTATATTAGAAATTATTATAATAGCGTATATTACTACATATTAGATAGCTTAACGGATCCTTAGAGGATGGTTATCCCAAACATCCTTTGAGTTACTTGTATTTCAGTTGATATTTCACTTGAGTTGGATTTATTGATATAAGAATGTTAATCCTGACTCGAGTGTTTTGTGTTTTGCTTTACGCTCGGGTCAGACTGAGTGATACAGTATTTGAGACTCATCTTTGGAGTTGGAGCTTCGCTTGGAGATCCAGCTATTTATCCTGTTTTCAATTGTTCAGTTGATTCCAGTGATGCATTCAGATCTTGTATTTGATTATTGTATTGAGACATCTATGTACTCGTGACTTCTGTTGTATCTTGTTTAACTCTGATATATAAATATAGTAGCTTCATGAACTACTATTCTTTTGTTCCGCTGCATTATTGTTATATTACTCTGTGTCTGTGATCTGTGATTATTTTATTTACTATAGATGGTGAGTTTTGCCAAATTTAAATTAACAATCCGAAATTTTGAGCAATTCAATTTCCGACATGTGTGGATGCGAATGGCTGAAAATTTCAGGTCGTGACAAAGACTTTAATAAAAGTTTTGAAAAATATATTTGAAATGATTTTCTGGGGATTTTTTTAAAAGTAGAAAAACCCCATTCTTGAAAAGTAAGTAAATATTAAGCTTTTTGTAAAATAAAATATTCCTTTTTATATTAAAAAAAATTTAGCGGAAATTAGAAGTTTGTTTAGATCGAAAATTTAAGTTAAAGTGGGTTTTAATAAAGAGATATTTCTTTTGAAATTAAAAGAAAATAGGTGTGTGTGTGTCTAAGTATACATATATAGGTCGTCAATTTTCTGATTACGGAATAAATTCAAAAAAAATACTTTTTAAAGGATGGACAATAGGAAGTGGTGTTAATTTTAAGTGGGACAAAAAGAATGAAAATGTGATAAGAACCTGAAAACAAAGCAGTAGGCGAATGCACTGTAATGGTTCAATAAAGAAGACCATTAATTGAGAGAAAACTATATAAAGAGAAGCAATTTAAATAAGAGCAGTTTAGGTAGAAGAAAATCAAATAGTAGCAACATTATGAAATATAAATAGAAACTATGTTAGAAATTTATATAAAATAATATAATGTTAGTAGTTAGAAATAATATGAAAAAAAAAGAAAAAAAGAGGGAGATAGATAGTTTCCATAAATATGTGTATTAATTGCACATACCTTTTAAATTCCCGCTCATACGGTATCAGAGTATCCGCTAAGGTTGAAAGCTGAAATAACATAAGTGATAGGAAAATAATAGGATGGAAGTGTTCTTGTCTACTCCGGTTTTTTTTGTTAAAAGTTATAAAAGATGTTTTAGAGACACTTTAACGGCGCATTTTTAAAAATGGCCTTGTATAATAATTCGGTTTTTAAAGGAAAAACTTAATAAATGATTTGAGTTAAAAATCTCACTTTTAAAAAGTAAAATCTTTGTTGTTAAAAGGCTTTAAAAGAAGTCGATTTGAATGACCATTCATGTAATAAAACTCTTATTTTAAAAGAAGAAAAGGATCATTTAAAAATTAAATTGTTAACGTTTCCTTTTAGACATAATAAATAAACTTAATTGATAGATCCTAAATTATAATTTTAAAAGTTAAGACACCTATAACATCGGTTATAATAAGGAGATTTTCATGATTCCTTTTTGAAACCAAGCTATTGTTGAATTTGATAAAAAAAATTCTCAGTTTATATTTTTAAAGATAAAAGTTTTGGATTAAGTATTTCATGGCATGAAGGTTTAATTTTATAAAGAATAGTGAAAATCAAACCAAATTTTGAATATGGAGTAGATAAGATGATTGCCTAAGTAAGACGGAGTAAAAGTTAGGGCTATAAGCAAAATAGTGTTGAATGCTCATAGAATAGCAGTAGTGGACCCCCGTTGGATATAAGGAATATTAGTTTGAGCCTAGGAATGTTTCATTAAACATGGATAATGACCAAAAAGAAGAAACCATAAGGAAATGAGAAATGGTATCAAAGTACATTTATGTGAGTTCTAGAGTATATCTGCATGAAATAAAAAAATAAAGAAAGCACATACCAAGATTTGAGAATACTATCAAAAGGTTTGGCTGTAATAACTGAAGTAATAGATGAAGCTCATTTATATGAAGCCAAAAAGGTAAGTTAAGTTATGTGGGTTATGGTGGAATGGCGTAGTAAAAATGCCAATTTTATTTAAGTAGGAAGTAATAGAGCCACAATATCATTAATGTCAGTTGATGTTGAAGGGCAGGTTCCAGTAATTGTTTTTTTGAGGTTAGTTGGATTGTAAGAATTAGTTGTCTCCGTTTGTATTAAACCGCATATGATGTTTTTTGAGAAAATTCGTTTTTATTTCTTTGTTGATTTTCTAGATAGATCGCTATATATTGAAAAGCAGAATAAATAAGGAAATCTCATGTATATACTTAACTAATGCAAAAGAAGACTGGAAGTTTATAAAATAAATTAGGGAATATATTAGCTACTAAAAATAACGAAGGTTAAGTCCCAAAAGCATTAAAATTTTAGGATGATAAAAGCAAAGAACAGGGAAAGGTTGTTGCGAAACCATGGGTCACTATTCCTTTGCCTTAAAAGCTGAAATTTATAAATGATCTTGAGTACTTATTATTGTTCTAAAATAAAATAAAAGGTTTTAAAAGTTTGAAAATTTACCGTATAGTAGAAAAGAGTTAATTAAGGATGTTAACCCATTGACTATATTCTGACATCGTAGGATATGGCTAAATTTGTTTTAAAGAGTAAGAATAAATAATTTTGGAAAAAAATTCAAATAAAATAAAATAAATAAATAAATTTTAGTTTAAAAATGAGTTCCTATTTTAAAATTTTCCAACTATTTTCAAATTTATTTGAAAACGATTTTGAACGAAAAATGGTATTTTCTGATTTTGAAATGTCACATACTTAGCATAGGGAAAAGTCGATGGGTTAGTAAATATGATTTTTACTGTGCAACAGAAGTAGCAGTAAATAAAATATAGTTTGTGACAAGGGAAAATGCAGTTTTAGCTTTGAAATTTTTTTCATACCTTGTCGATACGTGAATAAAATTTGTTTTAAAATAACTATGTTTTAAAAATTAAAAGTAAATTTCCTTATATGGACTGTACTTGGAAAAGTTAGGAAAAGAATTAGAGGCAGAAGAGACGGTTTTAAGGTATAGTGGAATGGATACACACGAGAAGGATGGAAATATGTAATTTTCCATCTAAACTCATTTCCCAACATAAAAATATAGGTTTAAAAAACTGAAGTTTCAAAATTTTGGATGTTAGAAACAGTGTGTTAGATATTGGATGGTAGGGATTGGATGTAAAAATTGATTGAACTATACTTTTATTCGTAGAAGTGTGGGAAAATTTGTGTACAAAAACAAAAGATTTTGATTTTCAAAACTTGCATACATATAGAACTGCCAGTACATATAGTTTGTTTGCACCATATTTTCAAAATTGTTTTAAAGAATGCATTCATATAGGAGGTATCGAATTAGTATTGTTCTGCTTACATATCATATATGTTGGAATATATTGTGCACTTGTATACTATTGGTTACAAAAAGGGGCATTTCACCATAAGGACAAACTTTGCAGTCCAATTAGTTTCTAGGACACACATTCAAAGAAATTACTTTCAAGGCCAAAGTCAGCAGAATAATTACTTTCAAGGACAAAGTCAGCAGTCCAATTACTTTCAAGGACATAATTTCATAGGTTTTTAAGCCCTAGAAACTAATTATTTTACGTTTTGTCCTTGAAAGTAATTATTTCAGTTATGTGTCCTAGAAACTAATTCCACTTGCTAAAGAGGCCCTTGTGGCTAATTTCCACTTACAAAAATTGGTAGTAAACTAATTGGATGGATAGCGTTGTGTTACATGATTCGGTTCTTGAGGAATTTCGGGGATGAAATTCTTTTAAGGGGGAGAATGTAACACCCCATAAATTGAACGTAATTAATTAAAAAGAAACTAATTAAAAAATTATTAAAGTTAAAAAATGGAATTTTCACAAATGTCAGAATTTGGCTACGAAACTTGCACGTTGTGTTCATAGCGATTTTCTGATAAACTTTCATATATAAAGCTTTACGATCGGAGCTCAAATGGGAAAGTTATTGATGTTTGAAGTTTTTCGATCGAAAACAATTCAAAACCAATTAAGGAAGTAAATGTTAATAACATAGAATTAATACGGGCATTAAAAATAAATGTTAATAAAGGGCGCTCAATCAAATCTAATCTAATTAAGAAAGCGTGTAAGTAAATAAATTAAGCGCAGAAGGAAATAAATATCATTAATTTATTATTTTGGTGCTAAATTATACATCAAATGTTAATATAAGAATTATATAGAAATAAATTGGATTAAAGCGCAGAAGGAAATAAATGATAATAAATTAATGGTTAACTAATACTTAACCTCTAAGTAACATTAAATTAACTTTATTGTTAATAGCAAATGGAATAAAATTAGTCGCACGGGCAAATAAAAGGAAAAAAAAATAAAAACTTAACGTATAAACAAGCGATCGGTCGACCCCTTACTGGGACCGGTCGACCCCTTAATGGGACCAGTCGACCACAGCGGTCAACTGGTAGGGGTATAGCGGTCGACCGGTGGCTGTTATGGCAGTGAGAATGAACCTTGGTCTAACGGCCTGGATTTAATAAATTATGATCTGATGGATGAAATTGATGTGTGCACCTATAAATACAGGCCTAACCCCTCACATCTCTTCTCATATTTTTTGAATCAAAAAGCAAAGCTCTGCCATTTTCTTTCTCTAAAAATTCTAGGAAATATAGATATTATAAAACAGTATATATCATATAACAACCCACACCTCCCGACACACCATCCAAAGCCTAGTTTGACTTTCGGACTCGTGTCATGCCGAGAAATACGGACTATTAGGGTTTTTATAACAGTATAGAGACTAATGTAAGAAGATATAATCTGAGATATACTACACTTTCAGAACTCACAGCGGAAGGAACAAAACATATAACACAGAAAAATTTCCATCTCGGAAAATATTCAAATCATAGTCTCAAAAAAATCAGTACGTAGTCTGATATAAAGTACAAAGAAAATATCACTCCAAGTCTGTATAGGAAATAAAATGTATTGATAAGATAGATAAATGCATGGAGAGTAAATATGGTAAAAGCAACTTCAAAGATGAGATCGCCTCTCCGTTTTTCAAGAATGGGCCAATCACATGATGCCTTATCCACTGGTAGTGGGAAAAAGAAGAAAAAAGGGTGGGTCAGACAAAAGTCGGGTGAATGAATACAAGTTTAATGTGCGATGATCATGTGCATTTAACTTTAATATTACTCTAGATGATATAGGGTGTGCTACAAGTGTCCATGAATTCCTATAGTCCATTACCTAAGAATTCTTATTTAATCAAAGGATCAAACTACGACTCGTAGCTCACAACTAACGATCGACCAATGCTCCTAGAGCTATCCAATAATTAAACAACGCCCCTAGGCTACTGTGAAAACCAGTTTTCACTAATATCACTGCATAATGCTACCATGGGCACTGTTCTCCCACACTAATATGACTTCCCATAACCCAGCTACGCTTGGAGAGGGAGAACCCGAAATGTCGACTTGTTGGTGTGTCTCATCGTCTACACCCGTGTCCACCTCTCGATCGTAGCGTATGCCTCTTATTGAACGTGTCGGTGTCCACTATCTGATCTGTATCACATAGCGTTATAATTATGCATACCAGGACTCCCGTTGTGTCGGGTCGCTTCTTTAAATATTGCCACTTATCGTACCATGCCAAATGCCAGGCCTGACGATGTCTGAATACAATCCCCCGTTGGTATAGGGCCCACTCATCTAGCATCCGTTAATGCTGCGCGTCCACTGTTGAACCTCCCTATGAGTACCATTTTTTGAAAATACATTGCCCCTAGTCAATTACTCAACCCCAAATCGGGTAAAGAACATTTATCTAATACTGCAACAACCTAGTGTCCTCTTGTAGGGAACTAGCTTCTCTCACACTTAGCCCAAAATAGGCTCATATAATAATTTATGTAAATTTTGTCACTAATCTAGGCCTTAAACCGAGTTTTAGATTGCACGTTTTACGTGACAACCGATTGATCGCTAACCCTAACCGATTGACTGCTTATGTCGACCACTCGGGGTGAGGGTCGGCCAGTCGCAGTTCAAACTTTAAGGTCCGTGTGTTTTTCTAATGTATATTTTTAATTAGCTTAATTTTAGTTGGTTACAATGTTAATAGTGAACCCTAAGCAATTATTTTGACCAGTTTGTATTTTTCAAATTCAATTATTCACTCTAGGATTTACAAGTTTTAGGGTTTACAGATTTTAGCGTTTACAGTTAAATAATTAAAGGGGTGTGCTAGAATTAACATCAGATTTGTCCAATTATAGTGATTTTAACTCTACCCTAGATTACAGATTGTAAATCAGGGTTTCACAGTTTACAGTTAGATTTCTATCATCCTAGATCATATATATAGAATAGCGTAAAGTTAACTGTAATAGTCATCTAATTAAATTTGTTTCCACTCACCTTATGCCTAAGCTCTTCCAACTTGCTCCGCTTGAGAATCGCCCTCCGTTCGCTTGCTTCTCCTAGATCTGATTGGTTGTAATTTTTCTACTTTGATTTTAGTTTGATTTTGAAGAATTTTTAGGGTTAGAGGAGAGGTTAGGTTTTGGCGAAGTTTTAGTACAGTAAATGTTTCTATAGATTTTAGGGTTAGGTTAGGGTTGAATTATAGGGGTTGGCAATTAGTTTGGGACGTTGGATTTGGCCTGGAGAGTATTTAGGTTTATCACGTACACACATCTTAGCTTGGCGACGAAGCAAACCATCACGACCGTTCAATTGCTCCAGATAACGTTCGATTTTACAAAGCAAATGGTCGACCACCTATCCCTATAGGCCGACCGCTAACGGTCGACCATCAAGCCTTTTGGGTCGACTAGTCATGGTGTGTTTTTGTGATATTTTTATTTACAAATTTTATTCTATTTCAAATTTTCAAACGTCCATAACTTCTCGGTACTAACTCCGATTTCAAAGTGTTATGCATGAAAATTGTCCAAAAAATCGTATGAATGCAATGATGCAAGTTTCATAGCCAAATTTGGACGTTTTTAAAACTTTTATTTTAGTCCTTATTTTATTTAAATTTAATTTTTTGTTGAATTTCTGTTAAATTTTCAGAGTGTTACATTCCCCCCTAAATGGATTTCTCCCTGAATATCAAAGGACGAAAAAATGTAATTTACACACATAGCAATCAATAGCTACAATCATTTACTCATCCATCATCCATGGGTAATCGTTGTCCTTAGAAATTTTCTAATACAATATGCAACATTAAATGCGCGTGAACCTAAACTAATGCAAAGAGTAGGCGGTCTCCTGATCTAATCGACCCACTTTCATGCAAATGCTCATGTCATGCATCCCAATGTATGCAACATCCTAAGTAAGTATACTTGCAATTCTACATATATGCACAACCATTCAACCCATATGCGACATTAATATGCATAACATCTACTAACATAACAATAATCAAGAGATGGTATGCTACCAAATGTGAGTGTGTGTGTGTGTCTGTAAACCTAGAAGATATACTATTCTAACTGTGCAAAACATAACAGTCCAAGCAATACATCCAATAGGATCCATCATCCATAACATGTCCTAATGACACGTTTGCAACCATTCCTACCATCCAGTGGTCTCTACCTAATGGGTATACCAAGCTAAGTCCTAATGCATAAGTAGTCTATACTTATTAAACTTAATTGGAAACGTACCATAAAAGAGTTGTGGGTGGGTAGCATGGATCTTCTCCTCTGGTTCCCATGTACTCTCCGCTGAATCTTTCCCGCATTGGATTTTAACAAGTCCGGTCTCCTTATTGCAGAGTCACTTTGTGCCGTATTCAAGAATACAAGTGGGTGCACGATGAACAAGTGACTCCCTCTCTACTTCCACATCCTCTAGCTGAGTCGGCTCGACTACGGTAGTTGTATCGTACAAGCACTTCCGTAAGTGTGACGTATAAAAAACATCATGTACCCCGCTAACTTCTCTGGAAGCGCTACTCTATACGCCAATGTCCCTACTCTAGTAACTATAGGGAAAGGCCATACAAACCTCGATGTTAGCTTCCCCGATCTACCAAACCTTATAACATGTCTAAGGGGTTTTACCTTCATAAACATTTTGTCGCTCACTACGAACTCTAACTCTGTATGTCTTCTGTCAGCATAAATTTTCTACGAATCTTGAGAAGTCTTTATTCTCCTATTCGACCTAAGAACAATCATATCTGTAGTGTCCCACCAACATGACAGTGATCTACAAGGTCTGTCATATAATGCCTCGAATGGTGCTATCATAATGCTAGCCTGATAAATATTGTTGTAGGTAAACTCCACTAATGGCAAGTGAATCTCCTAAGAACCTCTAAAATCCAAAATGCACATCCGTAATAGGACCTCCAAAATCTAATTCACTGTATTTGTCTGTCCGTCTATCTACGGATGATATGCGTGCTCAAACTCAACTCAGTCCTTAAAGTTTCTTGTAGACTCCTCCAGAACTCGCTAATGAAAAATAGATCTCGGTCACTAACTATACCGGTAGGAACTCCATGTAACTTAACGACCTCTCTCAGGCATAGAGATGGCAACAATGACGCCGTCCTCGTAATCCTCACTGGTATGAAATGCGCGCACTTGGTCAACCATTCGAATATGAACTAAATGCTCTCATTCCCTCTCCTACTCCTCAGTAAAAAAATCCACAAAATCCATAGAAATGCCCTCCCGCTTCTACCGAGGAATATCCAATGGCTGCAACAATCCCCCCGACTTCTGCTGTGCCTTTACTCTTTGGCAAGTCATACATCTAACCACATACTCCACCACATGCTTCTTTATATCAGGCAAATAGAAGACCCTCTTCATGCCGCGATACATTTTATCACCACCAGGATGAATGGTCATCCTAGAACGGCGAGACTCAACTAGTACCGCATCTACCAAATCCATACTAAGAGACACACAAAGCCTACCATCTTTTTATAACCATCCTCTCGAGTCAATGGCATAATGCCTTAAATGACTCGATGACTCTCTCTACCAATCTCTCAATAATGTCTACTAGCTACTTATCCTCCTTCTGTCTAGTCCCAATACGCTCCACCAATGTAGGCTGCACATCTAAAGCTACTAGCAACCCCAAGGTATATGAGATATCAAAGTCATATGATGCCAAGAACTCCATGCATCTTCGCTACCCGAAATTCAAGACCTTTTAGGAGAACAAGTACTTCAAGGACTTGTGATCCATTTATAGCTCAAACTGTTCTCTTATAAGGTAATTCCTCCATGACTTGAGCGCAAAACAATGGCCGCCAACTCAAGATCATTGGTACGATAGTTTCTCGTGTGGGTCTTCAACAACCTACTTACATAACTCACCACCCTTCCTTCTTACATCAAGACAACACCTAACCCTATACCACATGCATCGGTATAAACCATAAATGGTTTCATATCATCAGGTAATACAAAAAAGTGCACTATTCAATGCCTCCTTAACTTGATAAAAGCATCTTCGCATTTTGCATCCCACGAGAAACCAAGATTCTTCTTGGTAAGACAAGTCAGAAGGGCAGAGATCTTCGTGAAGTCCTAAATGAACTTCCGATAGTAGACCGTTAAACCAAGGAAACTCCTTAATCTGTGGTATTCTTCGGCATATGCCAACACTGAACCACTGCCACCTTACTGGAATCAATCGCCAACCTGCTTTTTGAGATAATGTGTTCCAAAAAGCGTACCTCCTCTCTCCAAAAGTGGCACTTCGAAAACTTCGCCTTTAACTTTTGCGCACAGAGTGTACTAAGCACTACTCCTAAATGTAATGCGTGCTACTCCTCGCTCCTCGAATAGACAGAATATCATCTACAAATACCATGACAAATTTGTAAAGCAAACCCCTAAATACTTGGCTCATCAAATCAAAAAACTAAGCGGATGCATTGTTCGGTCCGAAGGGCATGACTGACCACTCATACAATCCGTCGGGTGTACGGAATGTTATCTTCTGGATACTGTCCTTGGCTACATGTAAGTAGTGGAATCCGATAGCCATGTCATGCTATGAGAACACCTTAACTCCAACTGACTAGTCAAAGAGATTGTTTATGCGGGGCAATGGATACATATTATTCTTTGTCAGTTTATTCAGCTCCCAATAATCGACGTAGAGTCTTAGGGAACCATCCACCTTGGTGCCAAAGATGACTAGTGCTCCCCACTCAGAGATGCTTCTCATAGTAAAAACCCTTCTCCAACAGCTCATTTACTTGCTAGTTCAATTTTTGTCTCTCCTTTTGAGCCATATGCCTTACTTATAAGGCGTCGAGTCTACCGTTCTCAACAAGATAGATCCTAAACTTGATCTCTCTCTAGGGCAGAACACTGGTAACCTCAGCAAAAACATCTAGGAAATCTCTAATGACAGGCACTGAATCGAGCTTGTTATGTGATAGGTTCAAAGAATATAGGTAGCTTAACATAACTGACCCTCGGGGATGGCAATAAACCTCCAAGGTACGCCCACTACACATGCTTAACCTAATGACCTTCCTATCACAATCTAAAATAGCCATACATTGTCATCCAATCCATGCCCAATATCAACCCAAACCCAGAGAATCCAAATTCAAAGGCATCACAAGCAAACTCGACCTCTAAAATGAACAATTTCAAATCCCTGCATAATATAGACAAATAGGCCAATCCTACTATGGGGTTTGACACAACTACAAGGACCATTGCTATACTAGTGTGTAAGTATAAGTTATCAACAAGTCTACTAGAAATGAAAGAATGTCAAGCCCCAGTGTCAAATAATGTGCGGATAGATAACCCGGATAAAGTCAACACACCTTCGATCATAACTTTCTTTCCCTTATCCACCACTGGCTATGCATGCGAGCTAGGGACTACCTACAGTGGGTATGATGAAACCTCCTAAGTAAAATTTTGAGGAGAAGCTCTTGGAGGTGTTGGGTATGCTCGCTTCATATGCCCATACTGATCGTAGTTATAATACTTGATCTTTAAGCAATCAAATATGCACTCATAGCAAAATGCCCCTTTCTGCCACTTTTCTTACACTACATGTCCTTCTTCTATATCTTCCCCTTTGGCCCAAATCCTCCCTTTTTCTATTTTTACGTTACTTTCTCTCCAGCTTTCTTAGATTCCTCTTTCACTTCCTCCTTGGAGACGATATTGAGTAAGGTCATCCCCACTAGACCCTCATATGTAGCACCGATAGGAATGTGACTTAAAGTTAATCCTTGGGCTTGGAGAGTTTGGTTCAGCCCTTTAGCAAACTTTAAAGCCTTTTTATATAGGGTGTCAATCAGTCCCATTTCAAATCTAGCTAGCTCATTGAACTGGTTGACGTATTCCTTAATAGACAGATCTCCTTGCTTCAAGTGAATGAACTTTTCCAACTGAACACCTTCCTCCGCCCTAGAAAGAGACTTCATCTCGAATTTCCTATGAAACTCCTCCTAAGAAATATTCCATCCATCAATCATAGACTTAATAACCTCCCACCAACTCAATGCCTCATCTTATAACTGCCATGTAGCTGATTGCCTCCTCACCTCGTCAGTTAAACACATCAAACCAATGATCCTCCCGCAAGTGCGGATCCATATCCTTAAATTCATGTAAGACCCTATCCCTATGCATGGCTTTCCTCTAAGGCTTGAAAAATCTTTTCATAGCTTAGAAAAATCTGCAATGGTATGTGGGTAGGTAGGAACCATACCTGTCACTCCCTCCGCAGGCTCTCTAGTGGGATTTAGCTTGGCTTGTCCCCTCGCCTAAAGGTACCGACAGAACCCTATTAGGATGTACATGCCCGAGACCTCGGTTGCATCTCCGGAGCTTGAACCTACAAGATCACTCATCCTCTATTTGTGAATTTTAAGAATTTTACTAGCAACTTGCACATATAGTATAAGCACAAATAAGGAAGATAACATAGGCACGAGTCAAAGATAGCGAAGGCATGAAAAAGGGATATTACAATATGTATAAAGTCTTTGGAAAGATTTTTGAAAACCTTTACTTATATATACAATATTTTTAAAGCCCATTTCTGACATTTTTGGAAAACATTTTGGGAAAACCTTTTGAAAAACCATTTTTTCAAAAAAATTCAAGTACGTTCTCTCAATACCGTCCTAATCACTAAGGAATTATTAATCTGTGCTCTAATACCAACTATGACAACCCACACCTCCCGACACACCGATCCAAAGCCAAGGGTGACTTTTGGACTCATGTCGTGTCGAGAAATACGGGCTGTCAAGGTTTTTATAACATTATAGAGACTAATGTAAGCAGATAAAATCTAAGATTTATTACACTTTTAGAACTCACGGTGGAAGAAACAAAACATATAACATAGAAAAATTTCCATCTCAGAAAGTATCCAAATCACAGTCTCAGAAAAATCAGTAGGTGGTCCAATACATAGTACATAGAAAATATCACTCCAAGTCTAAAACAGGAAATAAAATGTACTGATAAGATAGATAAATGCATGGAGAGTAAGTATGATAAAAGCAACACTAAAATGAGCTCGCCTCTCCAAGTTTCAAGAATGGGCCAATCACCTACTATCATGTCCACTAGTGGTGGGGAAAAAAGGAAAAATAGTGGGTCAGATAAAAATCTGGTGAATGAGTACAAGTTTAATATGCAATGATAATGTGCTATTAACTTAAATACTACTCTAGATGACATAGGGTGTGCTACAAGTATCTGTGAATTCCCAAGGTTCATTACCTATGGGTTCTTATCTAATCCAAGGATCAAACTATGAGTCGAAACTCACAACTAACGATCGAATAATGCTCTTAGAGGGGCCCAATAAGGAAACAACGCCCGTATGCTACTGTGGAAACCAATTTTCACCAATGTCATAGCATAATAATACTGTGGGAACTCTCCTATACTAACACGACTTCCCATAACCCAATTATGCTAAAAGAAGGAGAACCTAAAATGCCGACTCGCCAATGTGTCGTCTACACCTATGTCCACCTTTCGATCGTAGTGTATGCCTCTTATTGCATGCGCCGGTGTCCACCATATGATCTATATCATGTCACATCCAAACCATGCATACCAGGACTCCCATTGTGCTGGGTCACTTCTTTAAATATTACCTCTTATCGTACTGCGTCGGGCTAGACTATGTCCAAATAGAATCCCCCGTTGGTACCGGTCGTAATTCAAAATTTAGGGTTCATGTGTTTTTCTAATGTTGATTTTTAATTAGCGTAATTTCAATTGATTACAGTGTTTACAGTGAACCATAAGCGGTTATTCTGACCAGTTTGTATTTCTCAATTTCAGTTTCAATTTCAATTATTCAATCAAGGGTTTACGAGGTTTAGGGTTTATATTTAAATAATTAAAGGGGTGTGCTAGCATTAGCATCAGATTTCTTAAATTACAGTGATTTTAATTCTATCCTTGATTATAGGTTTTAAATTAGGGTTTTACAGTTTATAATTAGATTTCTATCATCCTAGATCATGCAGAATAGATTAAATTTAACTGTAATAATCATCTAATTAAATTCGTTCCTACTCACCTTATGCCTAAGCTCCTCCAACTTGCTCTGCGTGAGAATCACCCTCCGTCCGCTTGCTCCTCCTTGATCCGATTGGTTGTAATTCTTATACTTTGATTTTAATTTAATTTTGAAGAATTTTTAGGATTAGAGGAGAGGTTAGATTCTGATAGACTTTCAATACAGTAAATGTTTCTATTGATTTTAGGGTTAGGTTAGTGTTAAATTTATAGGGGTTAGCAATTAGTTTAGGATGTTGGATCTAGCCTAGAGAATATTTAGGGTTAACACGTATGCACATCCCAACTAGGCGATGAAGCAAACCATCACGATCATTCAATTGCTCCTGATAACATTCGATTTTACAAAGCCAACGGTCAATCGGGAATAAACCAAACATAACACAAGTCTTCTTTTAGATAATTATATAAAATTGTAATGTTAACGTTTCATTTTGGGAAGATGTAATTCCAATGCGTTAAAATGTAGAAATCCCTAAATATAAACCAAAGTGTTGTAAGTATAGGTAATAACAATGATTCAGTTATAAATCTAATATACGCGATATGTTAGAAAATAACAATAAATGATGAAATATATGTAATGTAAGGAAATGAGTAACCAAGAAAACTACAGTAGCCTAAGAAGGATAGTAAAAGTTAAAAAGGATAGTAAGCTATATTTAATAGTGTTAAGCAGATGTTAAGCAGTAAAAGATACCTGATTTATTAAAATTAGAAGGAAACGGTAAATGACAATAAACAGCATTAATGAAACAAGAAGTAAGCTATGTAAAAACAACTGAACATTAATAGTTAAACATAAAGGCATACTGAATAAATAAATAAATACATGTAGCCTCAAGTAGGTATTTATAGCGGGTGTGAATTGTTGAATCTATTCAATAACTCAGATTAATTAAAAATGACTTAGTCATTAAAATGGGTTGGAATGCTAGGTTAGTAGTGTTACACAAAAGAAATCTACCCACCACAAGGGGCTACTAGCAGTTGTGTGTACATTACCATGATGTGGGACATATCCAACTATAGGACCAGTGGAATTGTACGTTCGTGTATAGGTAAAGTGAATATACCAAAGTAGGATGGTTCGTCCCGTTCAAAGTGTCAAAGGGCCAAGTAGAGTATCCTTCAACCTTTTAAGGGACATGTGTTAAGTAACCAAGTGGGCATTTCCTTTGTTGCATTAGGAAACCTAAATGGGACGGTGAGCATATGGTCGGCACTATGTCAACAAGATTGGTACCATATATGTGAGTAGTAGGAGCTGTATATATAGGTCGAGATCGTCACCGGTCATGAGCGATCAACGGAAAGACAAGGCTTACGCCTAAACGAGCTACACCTCCTACTAGTGTAGATCACGTTTAGGACATGAACCGCATCACGGTTATTTCTTAGTTTGTTTATTGTTAGGAGGCAAGGCTAGATAACCCTTAATGGAGGTCTTTAAAAACGAGACAGAATATGGCTAAATATTTGTAATGTCATTATTAGGCACTCCGGAGTTCCTACGTATGCACGAGGGCTAGGATGTGATACTGCATTGACGATGAATCTTGACGAGGTGCAGAGTTACAGATACTGGCGACGAAAATATCATGGTCTAAAGGGGGATTGTGTTACTTATATATACTCCTATATATATACATACGTATTTATTGAATACATCAAGTAGGCGGGGCATATCGTACGTGTATATGAAGTCAAGATGACTAAGTTTAAAAAGTAGATGTAACATGTAATGGAAATCAATTGGCATAAACTAGTGTTATGTATAAAGTATGTAATTTACTAGTCACCAGAATGTTATTCTAACCCCCTCCTCATTACAACCCATAGGATAGACTTAGAACGACATGTACCGGTATAATACGGGAATGGTGGAAGTTCATGCACACTCAACACTGCCAAGGAAACAAAATACCAGAAGTATTAGCCTTAGTTGGTAATTATATTTTTTATTATACTTTACTATTCCACTGTGAGTTCTTATCGGTATTGCTCTAATATACTTTTGTTTATTTACAAGATACCAATACAAACGATTCATACCCTAGTGGACCCAAGGTTTTTGGTTTAGCAAAAATTCAGGCCCACAATGGTGCAGGTTATTGCATTCCGAAAGGCAAGAAAGTGGACGAGTATATCCTAATGATGGAAGGTTATATTGATGGACTTGCTTAATTGAACATTATGATAAGCACTGAGCTGCAAGTGGCATTGATCGAGTCTCTTACTGTATAGTTTGAACCATTCATATTGAATTATAATATGAACCATTTGAATGTAAGTCTTGTGAAGCTGCTCAATATTTTGAGATCAGCCGAGCTTCATCCAAGCATCAAGGCGCAGTGCTTGCAGTAAACGGGAAGGAATCGTCTTTGAATGGTTTAAAGAAAAGGAAATAGGTTAACTACAAGAATAAGAAGTGCCCTACAAATAACAAGGCGAGTGTCGTCACTATCACAAGAAGGGCACTAGAAATGAAACTGTCTAGATTACTTAAAGATTGTTAAAGAGAAGAAATAGAATAGGCTTCTGCTCCTACAAGTATATTTATGATTCAAAACTATTTTTCAATCAATAAATTATCTTGGGTTTTAAAAAAAGGATCAGGAACTCATATCTATAATTCGTTACAAGGAAGTAGGAATAGGTGACATTTGGAAAAGGGTGCGATGAGACTTCAAGTTGCTAATGGATCTTTGGTAGACATAAATACAATTGGAGACTATCACTTGGCTTTTCCTAATGGATTAGATTTAATTTTGAATCATTACTATTATGTTAAAAACTTTATTTATGGTATAATTTCTATGTCTAGATTGTCTGAAATAGGATATGGTTTTCATTATGTTGATAATGTTATGAACAATATGTTTGATGGAAATAAAATCTACAATGGTGTTTTAGATAATGGCATTTATGTTTTTAATTATAATCATATATGCACTATAAATAATTCTTTGTTAGTTGACATTAATAATAAATATTTATGGCATTCTAAGCTAGGTCATATAAGTGAGAAACGACTACATAACTAAAAATAGAAAGTTTCTATGACCACTGGAATCTAAATCATTTGTTACGTTTGAGTTGTGTCTTAAAGCAAAAAATTGACCAAACACCCCTTTAGTGAGAGCAATGATAGAGTTAATGAACTTTTGGGTCTCGTACATACTAACATATATTTTTCGATACCTATAGTTACCATGGATAATACTTCTTATATTGTAACTTTTACCGATGATTTCTTAATACTAGGATATGTGTATCTTATGAAGAACAAATCCAATGTTTATGAGAAATTTAAAGAGTTTAAGAATGAGGCCAAAAATCAAACGAACCATAAGATTAAAACACTTTGATATAATTGAAGATGTGAGTATGTTAGATAATAACTCCAACAATGTTAAAAGATAATGGGATTATCTCTCAGGTTACTCCAACCTATAACCCACAATGCAATGGTGTTATAGAGGGAAGGAATCAAACCCTATTAGATATTGTTTGTTCCATGATGAGTAAAGTTGAGTTACCTCTTTCCTATCGAGATATGCGCTAAAAACCGCTATGCATATCTTGAATTTAATACCCACGAAATATGTGCCTAAGACACCATATAAGGTTTGGCATGGGAAGAAACCCAACCTCAAGCATCTAAAGGTGTAAGGTTGTCAAGCCTATTTTACGAACGTCGGCCCCAATAAACTTGATCAAAATCAGTCTTGTGTAAACTTATAGGTTATTCCAGGAATTCCATGGAATATATTTTCATAACACTTAGGAACAAAAGGTTATTATTTCTCAACATGCCATCCTTTTAGAAAAATAATTTCTATCAAATAAATTAACGGCGAAATTGTAAACTTGGATGAGATCCAAGAAGTTAACATAGAGGCTAAGCCAGTAGGAGAATCAAGCTCACCAATATATGAAAACACACAGCCTATTAGAAGGTCTAATAGGGAATCTCGTGCACCAAAGAGATATTAAAGTTTTCTTGCGGAGGCGAGAAAAAGGACCGTGTCATAAAAGAAGCCACTCCTCTATCATTCCTACAAGCATTGCAGAGTAAAGACTCAACACTTTGGTTTGGAGCTATGAAATTCGAAATGGATTTCATGCATGAAAACAAAGTATGGACTTTGGCTTACATACCCAAGGGATAAAACTCATCGACTGCAAAAGGACTTTTATGAAAAAGCTAAATGCAGATGGACAAATAGAGACTCATAAAGCAAGGCTAGTTGCGAAAGGTCTTCGTTAAAGTCATGATGTTGATTATGGCAAAAGATTTTTTCCTATAGTGATGCTGAAGTCTGGTCGGATAATGCTTGCCATTGCCTTCTTCTGTAACTATGAAATATGTCAAATAAACGTGAAAACTGCATGTCTAAATAGCGATTTAAAAGAGACCGTTTACATGTCGCAATCCGAGGGTTTCGAGGTCAGTGCAAGTGAGGGCAAGGCAGGTAAGTTTTTAAGATCTATTTATTTTCTTAAACAACATTCAAGAAGTTAGAATAAGTGTTTTGATAAAGCAATCAAACGGTTTGGTTATAACTAGAACATAAAGGAAGCATGCATATATTAGTATGAATAAGGAAGTGCTATAATGCTGTTAGTTCTTGTAACGACCCTGAAATTTAAATTTATTTAAATTAATAATTAAATGAATTTTAGAATTAAATTGAGTAATTAAATAAATTTTTGATAAAAAATTTGTAAATCTAATTAGGAAAATTGGAGCGAGTTTCCCCGATTCAAATACGAGTGGATTTGAGGATAATAAATATATAGATATATATATATTTGACTTGAGTTTAAATCTAAAATTGATGGTTTAATAAATATTTGAGGTTATAATAAAATATACTTACAAAAGAATAATAATTTGAGTTTATAAAAATATATTTATAGAATTCAAATAAGTGTTGATGTTAAACAAATGTTTCAAATAAATTTATAGTTGTATAACGTATGAAATGAACACAACAAAAATATAAATATATATACAAACATGTGTGTTTTGAAAGAAGCTAAGAAACAAAATAAATAAAATATCTAGTCATGAAGTATAAAACAAAGTATAGGAAAAATATGCAGGCAACAAAGTGTTTGCAGGCTGAAATAATCAAAGATAAAATAACAAACAACATTTATCTATCAACAATACAAAACAAATCAATGCAAACCATCCCTATATCTAACAGCCGAACTAGAGTAGGAAAATTATAAAATATAGAGTTGTACAAGTCTAATTAATATCTCTAGTACACTACCTTATATCCATCAGCCGAGATAAGCAAGATTGTACATGCAAAAATAAAGAAATGGTATATGTAAACTTGAAAAGAGACCAAGGCATTTAATGCCAACATCTCTAGTACAAGCAAAGAAATCACCTCAGCCTCCATAAGAGAGAAATATCCCTGACCAAATAAAAGAAAATCTTGTACCTGCACACCTCTTTCTCTCTATATGTGTACAGCTTTCGTTCACAAGGCTGAGCATACTTGTAAACATTTTCTCAAATTCTTCAAACATTTTCAAAGCTGCAATAAGTTCAGGCCTGAGCAACTCAAAGTATTTTCAATATCAAGCAACAGTTTTTACAATGCATTCAAACCTGGAAGCTTTAGAGTTGAAACCAAGCAAACCAAGAAAAAAAAAAGAAAATAGCTTTCAAAGGATTCAAACAAATCAAAACAGTGTCTGGTCAAATTTGAACAAATACAGGTCCTCTGTTCTTCTATTACTTCTCTGCTCTGTGCATAATCAGGTGAGCAAACTCCCCTTTTAAAATCCTTATCATGTATATTTTGATGTTCTTTGAAATGTGTTGAAATGATGGGGTGAAATTTTGTTTGCATGTTAATAAATATGCAGATATAAGACTGCATGCCTATACACAATTGTATACCTCTGTTCTTATAGTTACAGGTTCTAAAACCTGATTTAAAAATTTAAACTATCCAACTAAAATGATAAATGGTTGTTTCATCATAAAGTAAGTTTTAAAATTTTGTTTAAGTTAAATTTTATTTAAATCTCACTGGAATTTAACACAACAGTGCATGTGTAACAAAAACTGAAAACTCAAACATCATAACTAATAAATTCAGGGACATAGATTAAATGCTTAACCCAAAACATGATTTTTTAAACTAAAAACTTAATTTTTAATGATGGGATATGGGTGCATTCTCGTTTAACCAGAAATGGGTTTCTGGGAAGTTTTCTGGTCATCTCTGCGATTTGGGGTGTTATGGTTCTTGCTGAAGGGAGTAGAGTGATCGAGGATGATGGGAAAATTGTCGAGGAGATGATTTATTCATTGAGGAATTCGCGGTAGTTGATTCTTGCTTGGAACCCTAGTTTCAACTAGGTTCAGTATTTTGATTCGTTTGCTCTCTGTAGTTGATCGAGTGGCACATGGCTCTGGGGGATGGTGACTGGGTGAATGACGAGGTCGTAGCCGGAGTTTCTCGATTTCTGATGGTCGGTGGAGGCCACACGAGGCAATTTTCCGATGGCCAGTATTGTTCCAGGTGAAGTCGATAGGCTAATTTTGATTTCAGGTTGAATTCGACGATCTGAGTTCATGTAATGATAGAGGAAGTTGTCGGCGATGCAGCGAAGGCCACGGCGATGGTCAGAGCAGCGTCGGTTGGTTGTGCACGTGCATACGAGTCAAGTTGTGTTAGGGGATTGGGTTTTGAAGATGAAGAGTAATGGCATCGGGTGTTGTCTCGAGGAAAGGTGCTGATGGATCGAGTAACCACTCGGGTATGTTCACGTGGATAGGGTGATTAAAAGGTTTTAAAAAAAAAGAAAAAAAAAGAGGAGTTCGTGAGGAGGAAGGAAGAAGACTTCGGAGAAATGGGGAGGCAATCTCGAGTGCTACTCGAGTAAAACCCGGAGGCATTCTCGGGTTGGTTTTCAAAATGACAAGAATAAAAAAAATGGGTTAGGCAAATTTTTCTGTAAAACCACCTTTAGTATGGTCGACTTAATTTAATGTTAAGGTTTTATTACAACTGTAATTAATTGAGGAAATGCTTGACAATGCTTTCTAAAATCTTAATTACTGTTTTGATTTAGTAATTAACCAAATTTAAGTATTTAATGTAAATAACATTACAGTTTCAAATTTGTAGTAATTTGTTTAAGGAAGTTTTTAAAATATTAATTAAGATAATCATTTGTAAATTTGTTAAGTATAATTACTTAATGAAATTGGTTTAAAGGAAAAAAATTTATAATTAAAGGTTGATAAATTTAAATAAATAAACGATTAAAAGACAATTAATCAAATGATTTGAAATTAATTAATGTTAATTAACCAGGATTAGTAATTCATAAGAAATTAATCTGATTTGAATAAATCAGACAATTAACTGACCTTACTTATGGATGATTGGGTTTGACTGAATGATTGAATTGTTGATATCCCTGATATATGATGCTTTGTGATACACCCAGATTTGTGTTGTGATCTGTAATGAATGTAATTGATTATCTGCGATATATATATCTGTAATTTCTGTTTCTGTGATATATTGCTATGTGAATATGAAAACCCCTTGACCCGTAAACGACATTTGAATTTCGATGCGACAGGGAGTCGGATTCCAGTTGGTTATCCGAAACCCACATCGAATTGTAATAGTGAATCTTTGTGACTGATAAATTTATTTTATCTATGAATCTGTGAATGAAGATAAGCGTTATGGGTTATACCGCTTATCGATATATCTGTGATGATTGATGTTGTGCACTATTATGTGTAAAACCCCTGGACTACACTATACACACACAAATATGGATTTCACGTAGAAATCGGTTAAGTCACAGATAATTTAAATATAATGTTTTGAAATTGAAAATTTTAATTTCAATTGATTTTGAAATTAGAAATTTGGGTTTAATATGAAAAGCTTTTGAAATAGGATTTCAAAGATAAAAGTTATTTTGAATAACTTAATCGAGTTTTGAAAATTTAAATAATTTGATTTAAATTTGAATTCAAGTTTTAAATTGAATTCTATGATTTGAAACTAGGGATATAAAAGGTTGTACAAGTTATATATGGGTTAAACCATTTTTGATTTCAAAATTTGAATTTAATTCAAGGGTTTTAACTCGTGTAAATATAACTGGATTTTTCTGAAACAAAACTATTTGTTTTCAAATAGTAAAAGCTTTCACAAAAGTAATGAACTCCCAATTTGTGTTGAAAGAATTTCAAGTTTGAAATGGAATTGAAATGTTTTGAAAACTATGAAATGAGTCTTTGATTTCAAAGACCGGATGAGTTAATCTAACTTGAAATGGAATTGTTTTGGAAGACTATGAATGAATCTTTGGAAACGAGTTTTGAAAGCTATAAGTTAAATCTTGATTTAAAGATTTAACGAGTTAATCCAATTGAAATGGAAATTATCTTGGAATCTATGAATGAATCTTTGTGAATGGGGTTAACTTTGTGAATTGAATCTTTTTGTTTAAAAGATTAAAAGTATGGAAATTGTTTAAACCATTGAAGGTTTTTGAATTGAATCTTTTTGTTTAAAAGATTGGAAATGGTAATTTGTTTTACCATTCGAATGAAAAGTTTTGGGCTTTAAGCTGTGATTTAACTGAGACCCCAGTATCCATATGATTTTTAATTGCGCTCGTTATTCGGTTTAGCCGGGAGAGGACCTTTGTGTCGTATAACCCATTCCGAATAGTGATACGACGTATATGGATAGCATTTGAAGACCGGTGGTGAAGACCGGATATTTTTGAAAACGGAAGGATTACCGTCGAGTTACTCTGCATCGGCTGATCCCCGATATAGAGGTTTTATCATCCTTAGTGACGGGAAGTCCGGACGTGATTGGAAATTATCCGGAATTGCAAGGGCTTCGTGAGAAGTGCCTTCGGTTCTGTTCGATCCCGGAACAGACTTGTATGGATGTATGTCTGACATTACACTTTGAGATGTAAAGCTGGTTTCTATCAAATACATTTCTGTTGGTGGCGGAGAATTTATTCTCTTAGCTTAACACCCTTCTCTGAGACGTACGAGCTCAGAGGTTATGTAGTTGATGGTTACTAGTGATACATTCCCAATTTGGTAATGTGGCATACGAAGTGCTGCTGATCATTTGTTGATCGAAGCGTGGCTTTGTGAAAAAGCGTGGCTTTGTGGACGAGACTTCGTCGAGCCTCACAACCCGGTAATGGTCAAAACAGGAATGTTGCGACAAAGGTTTGTAGGGGTAGCGCCCCTAGGGTATGTCATTTCCTTCTGGATAAAGGGTGGTATCATGGTATGGAGCCCAGATACTTAACTCGTGTGGACACGGTAATTTATTACTGTATGATGTTGCTTTGTTGGTTTTCGGGATCCCTCGGATAAAGGTCGGTAACGACCGGGGGATGACATGACTCGTGTGTTAGTTACCTAGTTACAGCTCGGTTAGAGCGTGAGGTAGCGTCGGCCTTTTGTTTGCAGAGATCCGGTTAGGATCCGGGGCGTCTTTCCAGAGGCGTTTCTATTTCGGTAAGGAAGTTCCTTAGCCTGATCATTTGTTGGAAATCCAAAGAAACAATACGAACCCTGTACGGTTTTTAGTTGTATTACCTACTATGGAATGTGGCGGTAACCTGCTATTGAACGTAGTAGCTATAGTAGGCATACAACAATGGTTGTATGCTGGCTAAGATTAATATTATATTTTCGAAATGGTTTTCGACACTATGCACTAATGATAATAATATCGAATGATTTTGCGTAGTAAGCATTTTTGACTATCATAAGAAGAAATCTCCTCCAATTCTGCGATTGCATTGTGTGTGTGGTGGGAGGTCTTATGGCAGTTTCATTTTTCGAAAAGCATTGCGGGTTTCAATGTTTAAAAGCCTTTTGTGTTTGTTTAAAGATAAACTGTTTTTGTTGCTCACACCAGTCCCATGACTGATCCGGAGTTTATTGTTCCCTTCCTAAACTCTGGGTGCCCACTATTTTCCACACGGGCAGTCTAGAGTTGGGTTTCTTTTCAGATATTCAGGTTTAGTAGATTATCTGGAGCTGGTTCAGTTCTTGGAGTTCATGGACTGACGTTGCTTATCTTGGAGCATTTTATTGGAAATATTATATCCGCTGCTGATGATATCATTTTCTTTCCGCTGCTATTTGTTGTATCATATCTCTGATGTATATTGATATTCATTGTATCACTCTGTTGTATCAGATATTGTATATCAATGTATTATTCTTTTTATTCCGCTGTGTTATTTACTTAATGTTGTTATAGCTTCGGCGAATCGGATTTGAACGGTCGAATCTGCGGCATTCTAGTACAATGTGAAGTACGGATGTTGATTTTCGAGCGGGCAAAACCCCGAGTCGTTACAGTTCTAAAGGTCGATGAATGTTACTAATTGGCAATGACATTACATTGTTGCAATTAGTAAAAACGTGGTTATCCAAGAACTCCTTCATGAAGGAATTGGGAGAAGCAGCCTAAATATTGGGTATTAAGAGATATATATATATATATATATATATATATGTCTAAGAGGCTATTGAGGTTGTCTCAATCCCTGTACATAGATACAATACTGAAAATTTTCAGTATGGAGAATTCCAAGTGCGGAAAAGTTCCGACATGATCTAGAATCGTGCTTTCCAAGAAGGATGGTCCTTATACTAATGAGGGGAAAGAGCATATGAAGGATATTGTATGCATCGGCAATCGGTTCAATAATGTATGCCATACTGTGTACTAGACCAAATGTGGGTTATGCATTAGGATGCGTAAGCCAATACCATTCTAATCCTAGAGAAAAACATTGGACTGTTATAAATCGTGTACTCCTAATATATTAGATAATTATGGACTAAAGGATGGAGTTCGACCATTCACTATCTAACTCCGCTAACTTGAGACTTATGAACTAAAGGATATGATATATTTTGTTGTAGTACACAGACATTACAAAATAAAATTCACCCTTCTAATATATTAGATAATTCATGCAACTTTTTTTTCTTCATCAGTGGCAACAACTCGCAACAACCCTTTGCTATTGCTGCTCGCAGGCAGCAAAAATTAATTTTTTTTCTTTTTTAATATTATCATGCAATCGTTTATGTAATCAAAGTGTTAGTTCATGTATATAATGTAATGTAGGCTTCAGATCATCCAAACAATGTAGTCATTCAAGACTAAGAAGAAAAGGTGCAAAAATAAATATTCTGGTAATGATTTGGATTTACGGCCTAGATTTGGCATTCGAGCAAATAAGAGGACAAAATATGAAAGTAAAAGAAGAATTACGGTAGCCTGATATAAGTGATAAGGTGATGAAAGTATTTACTGAAACAAAATATGTAGAAATTTGAACAAAATGAATATCAAAAGAGAAAAACATACTCAATGACTTTTGATGTGTGTGTATATGCAAACTCATTCATAAGCAGATGTTAAGCTTTTGAGAAGTATAGCAAGAGAAATACAACATTCACAAAAAAATTGCTTTTAGAATGAAACTAACCAACGAGACAATCACACCCAAACTTGCATAAACACACACACCTGTACACATATAGACTTGTGCACATACAGATGCAGACTTAGACACACTCAAAAAACTTACAAGCATACACCACTCACGCACGGTGCATACACACAATGTATACGTGCATGCACTGCACACACAAACACACATTGAATACACATAGACCGAAGTTATGATGCTTAGATACATTCACCTTAATTACTTAATACACGAGAGTTAAGTAAAGTGTTGAACATCTATAATCAAGTACATCCAAGACTAAAGACATTTTTGTAAATAAAATTATCAAACACCGATATATTTGAAGTTTCACTAGTCTATAGGAAAGTTAATTATGTTAATTGTACTAAATTACATAAAAATTGTACAACTTCACTCTTTAGACACCTAAAGTTCACCCAAATACAATAGACCAAAAAAACATTTTTGTTCAAAATAAACGCCATAAACATTGAGAATTGCCTGAGTACCTCAGTAAATAATGTGACAGTTCTTAGCATAAAGGCAATGTATAATACATGGTAAAATCAAAACAAGACCACAAAATAGAAATATTTAGTTTTGAGAAAATATTCTGTTTTAGGAAAATATTCTAGAATATCCAAATTTTAGTGTACAATTTGCTAACTCGGCATGATATAGCTTTTACTAAAAAATGATTGCATAAACATGCATAGCCTTAGAATCTAACCTCAAATTTCAATTTTGGATTCATGGTAGCTAAATAAAGTGAGTATTCAATATTTCTTTTGTTAAGTGAAAAGTAAATGTCTTTTTTTGAGTCGAATAGAGAAGTTGCTAACATGTTTAACCTGAAATTAAAATGGGTTTAACAAAAAGTTTGATTCTAACTAAAGAGATTGTAATAGAATTTATTGCTAATAAACCATATTATTCCTTAATTTATTTAAACACTGCAGTTTTGTTGGAGAAAAATCCCTCAAGATCTCCTTTGGAACAAAACCCCAACCTTGCAGAAAAACAAATAGGACCAAATTGATGGTGAGGCAAAACAAACAACAGATAGTCACCACCTAAAAGCAATCATAGATCAAGCAATAAAAGAAAATAACACACGTGATTTATATTGGTTCCACTACCCCGAGGTAGTGTACATCCACTTGGGGAGAGGAGATTTTATTGCTTTCTAAAGGAAGAAAATTTTACAAGATTGATAATGGAGAAGAAGAAGAAGAAATACAATTGAGAGAGATAATTCTACTCATGCTAATCTCTGCCTTTATATAGAAATTATTACTTGAGGTTGAAGTAATTGATTTATGGTCATAAATCAACACCTCGTTAATTCTCCTATTCATACAAGGAACGTTTATCCATTTGATTTTCTAGTTTCCCCCAATTTGCATGCGCCTGATAAGATTCCTTCTTTAATTAGCTAATTAGGGAATCAATTGATTACCTCAATCTCCCAAAATAATTACTCTTCTCACATAGGTAATTTATTACTCTCTTTTATGTTATAAAAGAGGCAATATATATTTCAGTAGTTATCTCAAATATCTTCCAAATCTTATGCAATTAGAAATATTGTATCACTGAAATCAAAAATATCTTCCAAAACTTCTGCAGTTGAAAATATTGTATCACCAAATCTTACAATCTCCACCTTGATACTATATTTCCCCGTAAGCCTATCAACTCCACCTATATCCTTTTACCCCAAGTAGCTCTCGGACAAGACACCATAGGTATTTTCTCAATGAGCTTCGGCATAGCCATCAACCATTGCACTTTGTCAACGAACTCCGGCAAGGCCACCGCTCGCCAAAAAAGTGTTGAAAGTACCCTCTCCAAGTAGGACCTATCAATCTCCACAATGAAAAAAAAACATCTCCATCTACCAACTCACTCACCCTGTGCAACCCTGTGGCACCTAGCACTTTATCAAGCGAATCAAGTTCGAGCAATGCTTGAACTTTGCAATGGGTAACGCCTTGGTAAAATATCTGTTGCATTCTCCTCTGTGTGAACCTTCTGAAGATGCACAAGCTTCTCTTCATCCATTGAGACAAGAAATGACTCTCTCACCTCAATATGCTTCGTCCTTGAGCTGAAAGCCAGATTTTAACTAAGTGAATTGCATTTTGGCTATTGCAATTCACTTCTTACCTTCATACATGAAGCCCAAGTCACACAACAAACGCTTTAAGTAAAGTGCCTCCTTAGTCGCTTCAACTACAACTATAAGCTCTACCTCTATAGTAGACAAATCCAAAATCGTCTGCAACCTCGCTCTCCAACTAACAGTTGTCCCAACAATGGTGAACACATAACCTGAGGTTGACTTCCTTCGATCTCTACCACCAGCATAGCCAGAATCACAAAATCCAACCAAACTGAAATCTCTATCTTTGTCGCCAAAGACAAGTCCATGGTCTGGAGCCCCTCTAAGATATCTGAAAATATACATCACTACCTCCCAATGCATCTTTCCTGGATTTGACATGAATCTACTCACCAATCCAACTACCTGTGCAATGTCAGGCCTAGTGCAAACCATGACATACATAAGACTACCAACTGCACTCGTATAGGGAACCTTCTCCATATAAGCCTTGTCCTTCTCCGAGATCGGAGAGCCTCTACTAGAAAGCTGTATGTGCAAAGGCATAGGTGTGCTAATTGTCTTTGCTCCTTCCATGCTAAACCGAGCAAGCACTTTCAGAATATATTCCTTTTGACTGAGCCTCAAAAGTGCAAGCTTCCTATCCCTTTGGATCTCTATACCCAAAATCTTTCTTACTTCTCCAAGGTCATTCATCTCGAATTCCGCCTTAAGCTTCAACTTCAAAATATCAATTTCAGCTTTATCCTTGGAAGCAATCAACATATCATCCACATACAAGAGTAAATACATCCAATAACAATTCTTTAAATGCTTGAAGTACAAACAAGTGTCTTTGATGCTACAATCAAAACCTAGTGAAAGCATAAAAGAATTAAACCTCTTGTACCACTGTCCAGGCGACTGCTTAAGTCCATACAATGACTTCTTTAGCTTGAAAACCCAATTTTATTTTCCATCTATGACATATCTATCTAGCCGCTTCATGTAAATGGTCTCATCCAAGTCTCCATACAAGAAAGCGGTCTTCGCATCAAGTTGCTCCAACTCCAAGTCTTGAGCGACAACTATAGCAAGCAAAATACGGATGGATGTATGTCTCACTACAGGAGAAAAATCTCATCATACTCCAATCCCTTCCTCTGTGAAAACATTTTAGCAACAAGTCTAGCCTTGTATCTTCCATCATCCTTCACCTTGAATACCCACTTGCAACCTATGGCTCTGCTTCCTTGAGGAGGAGGTACCAAATCCCAAGTCTTGTTATTCTTCAACGACTCTAGCTCCTCTTCCATAGCACACATCCACTTTGAACTGTAACATGACTTCAAAGCTTCATCAAGGTCAAGCAGCTCCTCATGAACCACATATACGGCATAACCAAACTAACCACTAAGGCTAAGATTTGCATACTGTCAATCACCATACCTCTTAGGCGGCTTAATAGTCCTACGACTGGCCCGAGTAGGTACAACTTCACCTAAACTCCTTTCAGCTCCAACTTGAACTGAACTTCCTTTAGTCTCATGTACATCACCAACACTCTAGAAGACACCTGTGGAATACTCTGTGATGTCACATCAACTGCATCTATCTCACTCTCAACAGCATCAACAACTCTTATACTAGGCTGTAAAATAGGAACCTCTTCCATCTCCTTAGGCCTATTAGAAACATCTGATGTGGTAGGTAAGTCTTTCTTAGAATTGAACATTGCAGACTCATCAAAAGTAACATCTGTGGAATAAACAATCCTCCTATCAACAGAGTGCCAGATACGATACCCTTTGATACCTGTGTATCTCAAGTAGATGACCTTATATGCTCTAGCCTCCAACTTATCATCACCTGCATGGTGAACATACACGGACAACCAAAAATATAAAAATAACCAAGGTACACGGTTTTACCTCTCCACTTCTTTTCTGGAATCTTCCCATCAATGGTTGAGCACGAAATCCGATTAATAATATGCACCGCAGTCGATAATGCCTCAGCCCAAAAGCCTCTAGATAAGTCTGTCGCCAATCTCAAGCAACGAGCCTTCTCAAGTAAAGTCCTATTCATCCTCTCAGCAACCCCATTGGATTGCGGATCACCTGGTGTAGTGAAATGTCTCTCAATGCCATGTTGTCTACAAAAGTCAAGGAACTCCCCAGAGACAAACTTGCTGCCGTTATCAAATCTCAGCACCTTCAACTTAGAACTAGAATGGTTCTCAACAAGCACCTTCAAAACCTTAAACTTCTCAAAGCTCTTTGATTTGGCCTTCATCACATACACCCATACTTTCCGAGAAAAATCATTAATAAAAGAGATTAAATACTTCGCTGCCCTAATGGAAGTAGTAGCAACTGGTCCCCAAACATCTATATGCACGTAATCAAGCACCCTCTCTGATCTATGGAGTCCAACTCCAAAGGATACCTTAGTCTACTTACCTAACACACACTCCAGGCAGAAATTCAACTTGTCGAAGTCACCTTTGATCGTCTTCCATCCATGAAGAAACTCTAAGCCCTTCTTGAAAATATAACCCAACCAGAGATGCCAAAGTCTGGTCGCATCCAAAACATGAGAACTATCAACTCCAACACTCGACTCTCAAAGAACTGTGGTCCCCTTAAGAAAATACAGATTCCAAAACACATCTCCCTCTATAAGAACAAGAGCACCCCTCGAAACACTCAAACCATCCATCTCTAAAGTAACCTTGCACCCCATGGATGCCAACTGCCACAAAGAAATCAAGGACTTCCGAAGACCCGGAACATACCAGACACTTGTCAAAGTGCGTATCACTCCGTCAAACATCATGATCCTCACTGTACCTTCTCCCATGGCTCTACAACTAACATCATTACCCATAAGGATTGCACTTCCCTCTCTGTCGACTAAAGAACTGAAGTAATCCCTATTAGGCGTCATATGAAAAGACGGCCCTGAATCAAGCATCCAATGGTTTGATACATCTGATACCGCTGCAGATAACACATCATCAGATACAGCATTCTTCATTGCAAATGATGAAGGACCATCTTCTTCCTTCTTCTTCCAATTCAGACTGTTTATTTTCCAATGGCCTAGTTTCTTACAATGGTGACACTTTACATCCTTAGATTTTTCCTCTATAATTATTACTGGGCTTTCTAGATTTGGAACTCCCCCTAGAATTCCAATTCTTCTTCTCCTCTCTCCCTTCCTCAGAAAATAGGCCTTGACTACTACTTCCTCCTCTACCTTTATTCATCTCCTTCATCTGGTCCCTCAAGTCCTTAGATAGAAGACCCGACTTCACATCTTCAACGGTCAAAGTATCTCTCACAAAGATAAGGCGGTTAGCAAAACCTGTGTGACGCTCCAGAAGGGAATACAAGAGCATCATAGCCATATGCTCTCCATCTACCTTCAAATCTACGGTCTTCATCTTCATCACTAGATCGTTAAAGAAACCTAGATCCTCTTTGATAGAAGTACCATCTCTCATCCTTATGGTGAAAAACATCTTCAACAAAATCAAACGGTTAGTCAAAGATTTCTTTAGATAAAGATTTTCCAGCTTGGTCCAAATGCCATTAGCGATAGTTTCACCGCTAATCTCAGAAATAACATTTTCTCCCATTTGCTAATTGCAAAGTAGCAAATGCCCATTTTTATATCTCGTTCCTTTCTACGGCTGAAATTTCATCCTTCAACTCCTCAGGAGCAAATGCCATAGATGAACTTCGTTTCTCATCAGAACAGCTTTCATCCTCCATTGCCACTTCTCGAAGTCTTTATCACCGTTCCACTTCTCTATTTCTAAAATAGATCCTGATCCAATATAGGTCCCTCTAACATAGGGTTTTAGTACAACCGTTGGAGTCTTCTCATCTCCTTCCATAATGCCTAACACCCTTGATCAATCAACCTTGTCGCTCTGATATCAGACTATTGGGGAAAAATCCCCCAGGATCGCCTTAGAAACAAAACCCCAACCTTGTGGAAAAAAATAAGACCAGATTAATGGTGAGGAAAACAAACAATAGATAGTCACCAGCTAAAAGCAATCATAGATTAAGCAATAAAGAAAATAGCACACATGATTTATAGTGGTTCCACTACCACGAGGTAGTGTACATCCACTTGAGGAGAGGATATTTTATTACTTTCTAAGAGAAGAAAATTTTACAAGATTGATAATGGAGAAGAAGAATAAGAAATACAACTGAGAGAGATAACTCTACTCAAGCTAATCTCTGCCTTTATATGGAGATTATTACTTGGGGTTGAAGTAATTGATTTATGGTCATAAATAAATGCCTCATTAATTCTCCTATTCATGCAGGAAATGTTTATACATTTGATTTTCCAATTCCTCTAATTTACATGCGCCTAATAAGATTCCTTCTTTAATCGGCTAATCAGGGAATTAGTTGATTGCCTCAATCTTCCGAAATAATTCTTCTTCTCATGTAGGTAATTTATTACTCTCTTTAATGTTATAAAAGAGGCAATATATATTTGAGTAATTATCTCAGATATCTTCCAAATCTTCTGCTATTGAAAATATTGTATCACTGGAATCAACAATATCTTCCAAATCTTCTGTAATTGGGAATATTGTATCGTCAAATTTTACAAGTTTAAATGGTTTTTCTTTCAATAATAGTAAGCTTTTAGTGTATACAAATATTTATAGTGTTATTATTTAGTATTAGTATGCAGTAGCAATGTTAATAGAAAGTCCAGAAATATATTTTTCCTTTCATTGCATTTAATTTTAATTTTTATAAAGTGATATTTCATTTCTTCCAAAATATTGTTTTTTTTCTGAAAAGGTTGTGTCAGGATGTCTAGTTCTAGTATTTAGGAATCGATATCAATGACGTTGGCCAGGCTCATCAACCAGAATTCTTAAATCACTCTACAGACAAACTAACATCATAATAAGCTACTAAAATATTTTCAATCACTATATAAATATTATTCATCTTCTATTAAACCATATGGCTATTTGTTATAAAATATGAAATTTCAAAATTCGTATATACATTTAATTCAACAATCATTAATAGCAATCAATCATCACACTTCCATAATATCAATCAAGCATTCTAATAATTTTATTTTATTTGCCATTCCATATTTTAGTTGTATATAATATATATTGCTTTTCTTCTATAAAATAATTATACATATCCCCTCATTGATTCCTCCTCAAATGAAGAAACTCCTAGATTCTATTAACATTTGGCTTCGTCTAGATTTAAGTGGAATTAGAAATATTTGAGTGATAATTCCTGCTCAACTCCCACATTCTAGATTTAGCCAAATGAAAACAAAAATTAATTCAACCAAACACGCATCAAACAAATAATAAACAAACGCCTTTAGCAGGAAGTTATTTATCAGCATCCACTGTGCACTTTGATCTCTACCGGATCACTTCATTCACAACGAGCCACATAAAGGTTTATTCACTATCAACAATACCAACACTCGTCAGGAAAACTACTCCTGACTTCACTACCTTACTCAACTGCTTCTACTTCACACAAAAACATATACATACAGAAGAGGTAGAAAAAAAGGAATATATATATATATATATAATAGGGAAAATAACAAGTACGTCCCCAGTAATCATCGTATACTCCTAATATCCCTTTAATATAAGGTAACTACCAACACACCCAGGGGGACAGGGTCTCAAAGTCTGATCTAAGGTTTTGACTTGTGTCTCTTATATATAATGTATTATTCTAAACCTGCTTTGATACCATTCTGTAACACCCCACCTCTGTACCCATACTATCTAAGAGTATTACTAATTAATACTGTCAGATAATACTGAGAATGAGGCTATATGGGGGCACACACGTGAATATTCCCTTGAACTAGCACTTGTACGTATTTAAACATTGAACATAACTTACCAACTAACGTATACAATATCGGCATAAAGCAATAAACATGTGTGACTCCAGGATTGAACAATACATAATATATGATACATAGAAGAGAACATAGAGTCAATCGCAGCGATAATATATAATACAACAATATACAAAGTGTGATGTACATCATCAGGTCATATACATGCATGAAATTATACGTTACAATATACTACAACATTGAATAAACAGTCTCCTCTATGCCCAAATAATACAAGCTGGTCTCATTGTCCTTATACCCGAAATGTCTTGGACTAACCCAAGTATTATATAAATAACACACGGGTCAGACTATATCTATAATGATAGGTGATATTATTAAGATATAATGGTAATATAATAAGAATAAAGATGATAAAACTACTACCACAAATATCTCAAAACCATATTCACAACAAATCCGCATAAGAAAGCATCATTACCTATACAAGCACATCGAATCAAAATCCACTAAATCCTCATCGAATGGGTGAATCGCCTATATCTTGAAACCACCATCGAAACTAGAATAATCAATAATGGGATATCCTTAAGTGAAGTTAGGCAGTAATAAAGCAATGCCCACAATCTCTCTCAATCTCATATTACAAAATACCATTATCAAATCAATAAAAAAGATTTGAACTAGTTTATAACGATGTCTGAATATAATCAATAATAATTAGGTTGTATACCAAAGAAAGATACAGGGTCGACCATAGTTTGGACACGGTCTCGAGTATAATCTCATCTCATTTATTCCTATCTACCACACACAAACCGAAGCCAGACGGGAGACTAATGGCCGTATGACCGTTCTAGGAACCCAGGGTCTGCTATTGTATGCCTATAGTCAATCTATTCCTATAGCCTTAGTTACCTTGATGAAAATCATGACCCATATCCACCAATGGCCCATCAATGCATAGCCTCGGTCACGACCATGCTTTGCCCTTATAGGTAACAGACTATTGGCCTATGCGGCGCAAGGGGCTGTAGGGCACCTACCCTATGGCTCATCAAACCCAAACCTTATGATGCACATCTGATATTATATATAACAACAGTGTCGTGGATCTAAGGCACGACCCCACGATCAGGCTACCAGGGTGGATACTGGCTAAATTGGTTTACTCCCAAACCATAAAGGGATTTGGACAAAGATAGACAGGCACATAGAATATATACAATGGCCTCCACGCGGCTATATATATAGTCATCGCGTGACTATCAAATACTCAATGCAGCGAGTATCATATACAACATACCCCATATTGAGTGCCATCCACGAGCAAAGGATAATTGCGTAAATAACACAACGGCGACCCATACCAACACATGTTACTAGTCCATTTATTTAGTGTTTACACATCACACTCACCCTTCTTTATTCTATATAACGAGTCTAAAGAATAACCAGAGAAGTATTACTGAAAATTAATTATTCAAATTTCTCGTCACACAGAATAAATATCAATAAATCCAACAAGAAAGATGTCATCACCATATCATCTTAAAATATATCATAAATCAATATCAATGGTGAATCACTCATATAACCTTTATATAATTAAACAAGAAAAGAAATATCGAAATTGAAATATAAAAATCAATTATTCAAATAAATATAAAATAAACCAATCAATATTTAATAATGAATCATTCACAACATATAGTTTCATATAAAAAAATTATACTAAGAGATGAAGAATAAATACATATCCCAAGTTAGTTATAGAGCTAAATACTTCATCTAAAAATTATTTCATATATTCTAATCCATAAATATGAATTTTTCGAAACTATATTCAAATTTCATAAATATACTTACAAATAAATTTATAAACCACTAAAATAATTATTTTCATTTAAATCGTCATTTATAGCTCAAATCCTTCACTTTATATATTCAAATCTTAAATATTAATGTAAATCCATTCCATAACATTTTGTATTACTGAATTATTTTAAAACCATAAAATTTATTGAACGTCCATAAATGTGAATTATAAAGCAAAATACTCTAAAATCAACAAAAAATCATTAATATAAATTTCATCGTGTGACCGAGTCAAATTCCATCGAATTTTGGTCACTGACACACTATATACACAATATAAATAAATTATACAAATTAAAATGAAAACGGATAGCATTTTCATTGCATTTCAAACATCCAACAAACCCAAATCCTATCTCACTCAATCAAATAAATATCCCGATCGACGATTCATCCAAACAAATCAATTCAATATACACAATCCATCAAAACCCAAATAAGTATATCAACAAAGTAATTCAACCAATCGTGATTATATGCATATATATGAAGGATAATAAATTTTTAGACATAGTTGTGAGCAAGAGATACTTACTGAAACAATGCTCAAATTATCCCATTAGCGACTGTCATCACTTTGCCCGCATTCATTGCTGCTTCGAGCTCACTGCCACCTCCAACTTGCAACTACATTGCCTCTAGCTGCATCCTCTTAACCATGACCATAGCCTCCTCTAACTCAAGATGGCAGATTACCATGCATATCACCAAAAAGACGTCCTCCAATCGCACGTCAAACACAGCTCCTACTACGACTTTCATCGTATTTACGATCTTCTACCAAACTAAATTACTTAATCCTCTATGTTGCTCTTCTTCTGATTCTCTTATCGTATGCTATAATTTAAATAGATTCAATTCATGACTTTCTATTTTTTCCACATACGATAAAAAAATTACCAAAATATTCTAAGTGACAGAAATTTTAGAAAATTTCGGCAGAGTCTCCTCTTTACAGAGAGCGTTTCGACAAATCACAATATGATAAATTAGATATACATAGACCAAAACAATATGATAAATTAGATATACATAGACCAAAACATGGTCGAAAATAATATAAACAAAAATCTTGCAACATGGCATATATTTTGCAATATTTATCACTCTTTAAGTAAAACGTACCTTATTTTGCATTATTAAGTGAGTTTGGTTAATATATATATATATATATATATATGTGTGTGTGTGTGTGTGTGTGTGTGTGTGTGTGCAAATATGCGCCAGTTCTATCCATATAGTATTCATCTACCTATACTTAACTCAAATAAAAATATAAGTCCCATATATATTTAGAATGTTTCAATATAATTTATTACACTCCATAATATCAATTGTTAATTTTTAACGAATTGCAATAATCAACTATGCCTAAAGATAATCCCTTGGAGGTTTCACCTTGAACCAAAATGTTCCTAGTGGAATATTTTACAAAATTAAATCCTACTTCCTTAATCTACATTTGTTGCTTTATTCATATAAAATTTCCACTCTTTATGAACATACGTCTTTGTAGTAAGTATATCATAATAATTTCTTGATTAAAACCAAAGAAAACAAAACCGTATCTACTAACTTCAATAACTATAATTGTTGAAAGCTTCTAGGTTAGAGACAATTGCTACACAAGTAAATTAAAGTAATTTCCGTAATGATGACATGAAGGTGATTATATTCTTGTACACCTATGAATTAAAGGATATGATATATGTTGCTTGTAACGACCCGGAATTTCCCCACTTTGATTTGCGAATATATAATTAATTTTAAATATTCAAATAACACGTTTTATAATTAAATAACTCTTCTAAATAATAAAAAGTGATGGTGAAATGGCATTAAAAATTAGTTTACAAAAATAATTAGTTCGAAGAAAAGTCGAAAATGTGATCTGAATTTGTTTTCTGAATTTTCGAATTTTCGTCGGTTAAAGGTTGTCGGAAAATGTTGCGAACTCTTTAGTGTGTATATACACATTTACAAATGAGAAGGATTATATATATAATAACATATATATATATATATATGCATAAGCAGATAATATGATGTTTAAGGCATTTGGAAATAAAAAATACAGGTATAAGAAAACATTACATCACCTTAAGCATTAGGAAACAGTAGTACTTAGGCATTAATTACATGTTGGAACATTTGAAAGGAGAGGGAACAAGGTGGAGGCATAAGTACATCAGGGAAGGAAGGACATTGTGAGGTAGAGCAAAGGTAATGGAGGGTATGTACTAAGGGGCAATTTGGTAATTTACTAATTGCATTTTATATAACACCTTTTCCACTTGTTTTCACTTTCATTTTTCTATTCTCTTCTCATTCTTTTCACAAAATCCGTTCTTGTTCCAAGCTCTAAAACCCTCTTTAATGGCTTCCAAATAAATTCTAAAGTTTTAGAAACATTGTTTTCCCATACTTAAGTTCATAAAACCTTTCTTAAACACCTTCCTTCTCTTCATCACCCTCCTCCTTGCCAAAGCAGGACCCACACACTCATTTTCCCATTTTGGTCAAACCCCTCTTGGCCCATTAGGCCTCCAAAAATCTATTTTTCTAAGGAGGAAGCTAGGATCTAGATTGTTTTCAAGTATAGTGGGAGTTCGAGTTAGTTTGGATAGCCTTTAGGAGAGAAAAGCTTGCCTTTTTATTAAAATTTTAAACTTTAATGTTGATAAAATTTATTGCAATCATAGTTGATTAAATATGTTGGTAGTTGGGTAAGATTGATTTTTATTTGGTTATACATATGTATGCTTGGATGTGATGATGGTTAGACTTGAAAATAAAAGTTAAGGTTAATTTTAAATTTGCAAGTTATGATTTGCTTGGGTATATTGATTTTTTGCATTTATGTATGTGTGTTAGTGTCCTTACTTATGATGTTTTAAGTTATGGAAAAAGTTAGAACTTGATTTGTATTCATACCGAGATCGAGATCCTTTGGTTTAAACTTGTTTACACTTAGGTGTTTTTATGAAAAAATTTTATAAAGTCTCTAACTTTATTTTTTTGGTCTTCAAAAACTTCATTTAAAGTTATAAAATAAGTTAGCATATAAAAAATTGAATTTTGAAGGTTATTTGAAATATAAAACAAGTTTTGAAAATTACAGGTCATATATCGATAAACGTTATATGTAGTTCTTAAAATTGAACTCTTTTTGCTAATTTAAAATGTTTTTACTTAAGGATATTTTTGAAAAGTGTTTTCAAAACTTATTTTAAGTATGGGTAAGTAATTATTATTATCTAATTAGTTATTTATTTAATGATTATTCAATTAATAAATTAACTAAGTTAATTAGTACTTAATCATTAGTTAACAAGGTAATTAGTACTTAAGTATTAATCAAGTAAGTTAATTGTAATTAGCTAATTAATTAAAGATTAATTAATTATTAATTAAGGGGTGATTCTATTTATTCATTTAATTAAGATAAATTTTTAATTAATTATTTATTTATCAATGGTTTAATCATTAATTAATTAATAATTAAGTAAAGATTTAATTAAGACTTAATTAAGGTTTAATTATATATAAATAAAGAGTTTAAATGTTATTTAATTATCAAATAAAAGTTTAAACTACTTTATTTCAAAAGATCGGTTTTGTTTTTAAAGTAACTCACTTTTAAAGAATATATTCAAATCCAAGGGATTTCTTTGTCGATTACCTTTAAGTAACCTCAAATGAATAGGAAATCCAATGATACATTATCTAATTTGTAGGAACCCATATGACTATATATATTATTCGTAACCTTGTTTTGTAGGGAACATTTGCAGAGAGACCCTAAGGCATTTCTCACCAATATTTTTTTATTTATCTCCTTATGTTACTTATATTGATGTTTGGTTAAAAATATTTATGGCCTTTTATTTGAATTATTTAAGTGTCATTGTAGCAAATTTAACTTATTGAATATCATCCCCTAAACCTATGTGTGTGTTGAATTTGAGCTTGTATTTTCATAAAATAAATGTTTGAAATTAATTAATCATTTTAGTTAATATTTGAATCGAATAAACATTTTAATTAATGATGTTGAAATTAATTAATCATTTTAATTAATGATATTTTAATTTAATTAATCAATTTAATTGATGATATTTGGACTTGGTTAATCATTTTAATTTATGATATTAAAGTTAATTAATCATTTAATTAATGATATTTGAAGTTAATTAATCATTTCAATTAGTGAAGTTTGAATAATTAATCATTTTAGTTAATGATGTTTTAAAGTTAATAAGCTGATTAAATAAAAAATGTTTAAAAATTAATTAACTTATTTAATAGGAGTTTAAAGTTAATCAACTGATTTAATAAAAGTAATTTAAGGATAATTAACTAATTTAATAAAGGTGTTTCAAAGTTAATTAATTAATTAATTTAATAAAGTTATTTAAGTTAATTAATTGATTTATTATCTTCTGGGATAATAAATGTTGCGGAAATTTGTAAATAATAGTTTATAAATAAGAAGATCTTTAAAAAGAATTGTTTCGAAATAAAGTTAAGTGTAAATTGTTTTGGGTTTATAGTAAACAATATTTTAATGACATTTGTTTTTTTACCCTTGTTTTAATACACTTAGTATTATAAATTGCCCTTTTAAAAGAATATTTCAAAAAGTTTCTTTAAAGGTGTTTTACAAATATTTTAAAATGTGAAAATCAAGCACAAGTATGAATCAAATGTTTTAAAAGTTTGATTAATTTATTGGTGGTGAATGTATCTGATTTAATTTCTATATACAAACCACTTTGTTATTTCGGATAGTTGATTTATTGACTATCGATTTTGATTTTGCTATCTTCTTTGTGTTTCGTCTATTTAAGACGATTTTTTTGCTCATTTGAGCATTTGAAACTTTTACTATTCTTAAAGTTAAGAATGTTGTCAAGTCAAGGTAGATAGCAACACTGCCCTAGCTTGTCCGACTTCATTGTTTCCTCGGAGTTGTATTATTTTATTTTTTGATAGTTGATTTCATAACAATCGATTTTAATATCGTTTATTGTGCTTCGTCACTCTAAGACAATTTTTCACTCATTTTGAGCGTTGGCATCCAACACCATGGATAACTAAAACCAAAGAGCGAGTGGGAGCCAAGCCATGTGGGTCGCACCCATATGGTATATTCACATTTATCTAGTGGTGTTGATAGCATGCATGCATTGATGTGAGTATATTCAGATGCTCGTTTCCCAAGAGTAATGTGTGTTTGGCGTGGGCTCTCAAGTATATTTTATCTAGAGGTATACTTTCAGTGTAGGGGGAGCACCCTCCTATTTATGTTAGATAAATTCATTTTCCTTGTTTCGATTCGAAACTTGGTGTAACAACCTGCATATTTAATGATAATACATTTAAATAGTTGATTTAAATATTAAGTCGTTATTGAATTGGAAGTCTAAAATGTGACATTTGCATATGGTGGAATTAGGCCTTGAGACTACTTCTGTTGAGTCCGGATCGATGTTGCAAATTCGAATGAGTATAAGGTTCGATATGTTTAGAGTTTGGAAATGGGAATGAATAATGTTGGATGGAGAGAATTGGGGCTTAGCCCATTAGTTGCTTATATGTGGCTAACTCCCTTCATTATCTCCCATTCACGATCATTCCTTCTCCTCTTTCTCTAATGGTCACATAATACCCTCTTAGTCACCTTCTAATCCCTTAGCCCTAACACCTCTAAATAAAATTCCTAAATTCAAATAAAAATCATCATAATTCCTATCTTTCAATTCTCTATAATACCCACGAAGGAATTAGCTTGAATCGGATTTTGGAGAGATATCTCAACTTCAAAGTTAGCTTAGAGATGGGTACTAGTTTAGAACTTGATTTAGGGAAAGAGAAGGCGAATGGGATGATTCTCCTTATCAATTTATGTATTATACTTCGTATTTTCATTTATTGCTTAATATTGAATCATATGAAGTGATTTGGAGAATGATTGGATTAGTTTAGACTTGTATTCATGTTATTAACATGTTTCCCTTAGTTAATTAATTGTTTAAGACCCTAATTACTATGTTTGAAAATAATTTGTAAGCCCTAAAATTGATTTGGGCAAATTGGGTGATTGGTTATGATGTCATTGTTTGATTTAGGATTAATTATATAGAGTGGTGATGTGCACGCCATTAGTAAAAACTAATTAATCCATTTGAATTGATTTGCAAAAAGGTTATTAAGATAATTAAGAGGTTTGGGAGTTCTATACCCCTTATTAAAGTAATTAAAGACCCTATAAGCCTTAATTAGTATTTATAAAATAGTTTCATGATTTTATAAATGAAGAATATATTTTATAAAATGGGTATGAGATTTTATAAAATAGTAAAAAGATGAATACTTGATTTTAATAAAGTGATTATAAGCCAGTATGATATTTTATAAAATGGTTTATGATTTCGTAAAATGATATAAAGAGATTTTTCACTCTTATTATTAGAAAGATTACTCAAAAAAGTAATATTTGAATAAGACATACTTGAATTGATTATCGGATATAGGTATGTGTATACGTGCATGAGCGGGTATACGTATACGTGTATTCGGAGTTAAGCAATGATCGAAGCAACTCTAGTATTGTAGCTAGAATTATTATGAGATTTGTGTTTGTAATAAGGTGAATATTTGTGTAATTGGTTGTATATGCATATGGAAAGGTCTGTATGCGTATATAATCATGATATGAGTGATCTCGTGTAGCCGTAGCGACCACTGGGTGTGCTAAGTTATGTGGAAAGGTGTCAGGTTGAGTAATTGCCCCGGTGAAGCTCGAATATAATTGAATATAAGTTAATTGTGGGTATTTCACGCAGCCATAATGACCACCGTGTGTGCTAAGTTATGTGAGAGTATACCAGGTCAAGTAATTGCCCCGATGAAGTCCGGAAATGTGAATTGATAAGTTAATGTGTGTTTGCTTGAACGTGTGCATAGGCGTGCACGAATGTGTGTATCGACACATGTATAAGCTATACACAAGGGTAGAGGAAAATTCAAGTTGTGTAAATTCATGATTTGAAGTCTTTAGATTGAAGATAATTTCACCATGATGGCAATGGATGAAACATTGAGTCATTTGGAGCTACGAACCAAAAGTTATGGGTGTTTGAAGGTTGATTTTGCCCATAACAAGCATTCAGACATATGACCCAAAGTCTCAGATGTCTGCATAGGCCATGGGAACAAATAGCAAAATATGTCAGACGTCTTACCCAAAATCTCAGACGTCTGGTGGATGTTGCAGATGTCTGACAGCCTACCGTTTGAGTTTATCGATCGATCGATCAAAATTTCAAAATGCAATAACTTTCACGTACGACTCAGATTGAGGCACCGTTTGAACAAGTGTTCATCATTTTTCAAGGGATACCATTTGGGAAAGTTTGGTAGGATTTGTAGCAATTAAATTTTGGGTCCATGTGGGTCCCACCCCTTCACGTATTCCAAAAAACGTTGATTTTGTTGTAAATCGAGAGGATATACCAGGAGGGTATTATGACATTGGGGTTATGTGTTCGATTTGGAATGCGATTTGGATCAATATGGGGTTTTACTAGAGTTTTCCGGTGGGTTTTAGCCATGGCGACTGGAGCCGCGCATGGCGATCCTATACGATTTACGATGATATCGGGCTGGGATATAGAGTTCCCCAGTAGCGATTCATCCATGATTGTGATGATAACGGGCTAGGACATAGAGTTCCCCAGTATTGATTCATCCATGATTTTGGAGATAGCAGGCTGGGACATAGAGTTCCCCAGTAACGAGTCATCTAGGTTTTTATATGATAACGGGCTAAAACATAGAGTTCCTTAGTAGTGAGTCATATACGATTTGTGATGATAGCAGGCTGAGACATGGAGTTCCACACTAATGAGTCATCTAAGACTTCGATGATAGCGGGCTGGGACATAGAGTTTTTCATTAGCGAGTCATCTACGATTTGGTCTTAGCAGTAGTGACCATACGCATTGTGGCATACCTATTTGGTTCTAGCCATAGGCACTATACGCGTTGGGGCATATCTTACCAATCTTAGTAGTAGGGATCATAGCTTTGAGATCATGGTTTGATCATGATGTATTGGTACTAATTACTAGTAGTTTTTAGGCTACTGTAGTGTAATAAGACATTATGCTAACTTGTTGTTACAGGAGAAGAGTAGGTTATGGTATGATCCCCTACTTTGAGATGGATTTACTGTACCTGTTTATAGGAAGTTCGGATTTCCCCAGAGCCACGTTTGTGGAGAAGGCTGGCTGTGATTTTGTTATTCATGTCTATTTGTATTAATATACAGTATTTTGAGATAGTTCCCCTCACACCAGGCTTTATGTCCGACTTGAGTTTTTGTCTTTATCTGCTTATATCATGACAACTCTCGGGTACTCGATTGAGTAGTTCGGGAGTCATGTGCTTTTGGAGAAACACTAGCAGTGTGCGCAGCTGGAGCTTTTTAGAGGCATGGTATCGACGTTTTGAGATACATATACTTGTTATTTTATTGTACATGACAAACCTATTATTTATATACGAGACTATTGTATCAGATATTTATTTAGAACTCCTTGCTTTTAGAGTTGATGTGTTATGACTATTCTGTACTGATATTTATTTGTCAGTTGCTTCCACTAGTGTGATCTCTTATATATTGTTATGTTATTTATGTTCATGTATATTCAGTCTATTATATGTCATTATTCCATTGTGAGATCTTATCGATGTCTTGGTTTAGTGTTTTGTTCTAATTTTTACCCTGACAATCTGTCTTTTGTGATACTTGAAAGTAGGCGATGTTGTAAGGCGCCGACTTTTAGGTATTACGAAGAATGGGTCGTTACACTTGGAATTAATCTTCTCTTCTTTTGTGTTTCATCAATTTAAGACGATGCATTGCTCATTTGAGCTTTGATATCCTTTGTGGAAAATGACTAAAACCAAAGAGTAATTAAGAGGGTGCACCCTCCTAGTCATTGTTGGAAAAACTTCTCTTTCCTTTTTTAATCCAATCTTTGAATTATTTCATCGATTGCATTATTGATGTTTAATTATTTATCGATGTTTAATTATTTATGTCCATTCTATCAAATCGATGTTTAATTATTTATCGATGTTTAATTATTTATCGATGTTTAATTAAAGCCAACCTGGGAAAATGATATCTCTTCTCGATGTTTAATTATTTATGTCCATTCTCTCAAATCTGGATTTTGGTATTATTGATGCCTATTCATTAAGTATTACATTTGTTCTTACGTGTACCTATCCTTTATATTTGGATACGTTTTCTGTTGTTTTATTTCCACTCTTTCATGTTTGGATGTTGTTCTCGTATGGTGTAACCCCGTTCCGCGTTTGCGGTGTGGTCCCACCAATTGTTTTATGCTTATCATATTACTTGAGTTTTCTCATGCTGGTTTTCCTGACTGACCCGGGTGTTATTTTATTATAATACTTAGGTCAGACCGAATATTTTCGCAGGTTGGCTTTAATGATATGGAGTTCTTGAAGAAGAGCTGGATATTCACCTTCCATAGTATTTTAATTCCGATGTATTACACTGTACACCTATCGGCAATTGTAAGGCCATGATTTTATATTGTCCAGTTGATATGGTTTATTTTTAACTCTGATGTACTCTGTATTTTAGATTGATAGTTATATTGTCTTTGTTATATTATATGTTGTTGATTCCGCTATGAGATTTTGTTTTCCCTGTTACTTTCTTTTTATTTCACCCTAACAATCTGCCTTTTCGATGATTGGATGTTCGGCATTTGAATACCGTGGATGTATTCGGTGTCGACTTTCAATGTTCAAAAAGGCAGGTTATTACACCTGGTATCAGAGCTGAAGGTAAAGCGAGAACCTTGGCTTTAGTAGGGTATGGCTCATCAGAGATAGGGTAAGTAATACCCTAGAATGAGTTGAGTGTATTATATATACGAGAGCATATTTGTTATTGCTATAAAATGTACCATGTTAATTCATCCGTCAAGTATGAATTTTAAATTCTAGTCGAGACATGGGACGCCACGGTGTCGATAGGACTTGCAAAACACTTGAACGAGGCAAATGGACATTGATTTTTGAAATTAGTAAATGAAATATTTTTCCTCTATTTTATATATGTAAAGGAATAATTTAAAAAAATTATAGTTATAGAGTGTGTCTGTTTGTTTGAAAGTGATAATGTTTATTTATATCACTATTGTTTGATCAGTCATGTTTGACTAAACTAGGAGCGTTGATTGTCATTTGTTGATTGCTGATTATTTGTGCTCAGCTTATTTTTAAGCATTTATTTATTTGATTATAAATGAACCCCTTGTGAATTAAGTTTCACAATTTGACTATAAGATGTTCGATTATAATGATAGTTAAAAGTAAACATTTGATAAAAGTTGTTTAATAAAATCTAAATGATAGGATAACATATATGGAGAATAAATATTTGAGAAAATTTTAATATAATAAAAGAGAGTTATTATAATATAACATGATTTTATATAAAGTAATTTTATATAAATTTGATTTATAAAATGTGTTCTAATAGGGTTTTTTGAATTTAAGTCCCAGAATTGTTTGATAATAATTTCAAAAAGTTTTAGAGAAAAATGTTACATGGAAATATTTTTAACTAGAATATTTTGGAAGTGAAATTTAAAGTGAAATGCATTTTCTTGGGGTAATTCAGAGGAAAATATTTCGGTTAGTTTTGTGGTAATCTAAATAATCTTCTAAGTGACAATCACATGTTTTCTTAGGCGAGCATTGTGGTGCACCTAGTAAATTATTCTCTTTATCATTGTGCAATCGAAATGAGTTCAAATTTGAACGAACCCAAAGCGAGTTTTAGTAAATAAATTATTTGAAGTTATTTCATAAAGAAAAATATGCAGTATGTTTACAAAAAGGAGTTTTGAAATAAAAACCTGGTATATAATTTTTAAGTTCCCTTATGTAGGAAATGTGGATTACAGATCTTAAGGCAGAATTAACACTAGAGGGGGGTGAATAGTGTTTAATTAATTTTATGAATCTTTTCAAAATCTTTTCAAATTAAACCTAAACAGATGCAATTCACAAACACAGAAATAGTCACAGAATCAGACACAGATGCAAATAGTAAATAAAAACGGTAAAGGAAAGAACACATTGGAATTTTATACTGGTTCGGAGTTACCCTACATCCAGTCTCATACAATTTCTTGTGCAGATTTCTTTTCAAATATAATGTCGATATTATAACCTCGATTTCAAGGCCACGAGATACACCCTCCTGTCTTTGAGTCTAGGGCAAACTCTCTTGATTTAACCAGGCTACAAGATCACCTAATTGATTTACGGGCTACAATCACACCCAATTGATTTACAGGCTACAATCACACCGTTTCCAATATCACTTTGATAGATAGTGAGACTCAATACACTTCTTTGATTATAAATGATCCTATAACTATGAATAGCACTAAGATCTTTGAGAGAGAGTGGCAGAGAATCAAACTAGAGATGATCAAGTTTGATTCACTTAGGATTTCGGTAGAGTTTTGTTAAAATATAAGAAAATAATTGAGTGGAGAAGGAGTGAAGAAATGAACAAAAACTAACTTAAAAATCGTTGAAAACAACTGGTATTTATAGAAGAACAACAGTCATGTCCATTCGTGAAAGGTTGTGACGAATAGTGTAACAACCCTGGTTTTAATGATTACCTATAATATTAAATTATAATAGTGGTTATAATTTAATATTGTGAAATAAAATAAATTGGAGATTTAAATTGTTTATGGAATAAACAATGGGTTTAAAATGATGAAATAAAGTTTTGAAACTTTATTTTGGATATCTATGATAAAAATGTGTAAAACATGATTTAATTTAGAGAAATGCAATAATTTTAATAATTATTGCCAAATGTTTCTTTTATTAATTTTTAAAAGAAGTATTTGTTTTAAAATGTGTTTAATAAAAATAAAAGAAGGAATTTTGTTTAAAAATAAGTTTTAGATATAAAATTGATGTTAAAATGGTTTGTTGTATTTTACTATACAAGAAAATTATTTTTGTGTAATTTTTGGAGTTAAAAATGGTGTTTTGTGTAGATATTTGTGTAGATCGTGTATTTATTTAAAATAAGAGTTTTTATTAATGAAAATAATTTTTAAAGCAAAAATATCTTTTATTTTGTTGTAAAATAATTTATGTTGTGTGATTTTATAGAAGTGAAACATTTACATATAATTGTTATAACTTGAAATATATTAGTGTATAAGTAATTTTGGTGTGTTAATTTCATTTTGAGGCTAAATTAATTTAGTTGTTGGGTCTTAGCCCATTAAATTTCATAACCAGAAAAGAAGAAACATCTCCTTCTCATTTTCTCGAAGGTACTGTATTTTTTATTCTTCCTATAAACTAAGAAAAAGAAAGAAAAACTCACTTCCTCTTTCAAAACAAAAGCCAAAATCTCCAACTTTAGTCAATCTTTTGTTGTAATAATCAATTCAAAGCCAATTTACTTCAGGTAATCAAAGTCAAAACCCAAACTCCTTTCATTTATTTCCGATTTGGTGAAGTTGGTGTCTATAATGGAAGATTTGGTGTTGCATGTCTCTGTAAACTCTTTTTTAGGTTGTTGAAGCATCTTTCAAATCCAAAGCTTATGCCTTTTCTCCGATTTGCACTTGTAGCTCTAGTATTTTGCAAGGTGAGTTAATAGCTCACAAATTTTAGCTGAAGCAAAGCTTCAAATGCCAAAAATCTGTGCAAATTTAGCTTCTGTTTATCATTTTCTGTAGTTGTTTCTTTTCTGTGATAAACTGTGTTTGGGTGCTACTTTGCATAACCATATCTTCTTATTCCTATGTTGGAATTCACTGATTCTTTTTTTATTTGAAAGTTAAAGTTTTCTACAATGTGCATACCAATTTTCAGTTCAATCTGAGGTCGTTTGGTCCTCTGTTTCAAGCTTGTAAGTTGAACCCGAGATGGTTTTCAGGCCTGTACATTTCTGTTTTCTGAGTTGCTGCAAACATGGCCTGATTCCATGTTTGAGAAAGCATATCTCTTTCATTTCCTGTCGGAATTCATCGATTCTATTTTTATTTAAAACTTAAAGTTTTCTACTATGTGCATACCAATTTTCAGTTCAATCTGCGGTCGTTTGGTCCTCTGTTTCATGCCTATAAGTTGAACCCGAGATAGTTTTCAGGCCTGTACATTTCTGTTTTCTGAGTTGCTGCAAACTTGGCTTGAGTCCATGTTTGAGACAGCATATTTCTTTCATTTCCTATAGGAATTCATCGGTTTTTTTATTTGAAAGTAAAAGTTTTCTACTATGTGCATACCAATTTTTTAGTTCAATCTGAGGTCGTTTGGTCCTCTATTTCATGCCTGTAAGTTGAACCCGAGATGGTGTTCAGGTCTGTACACATTTCTGTTTTCTGAGTTGCTGCAAACATGGCCTGAGTCCATGTTTGAGACAGCGTATCTCTTTCATTTTATGTCGGAATTCATCGGTTTTTTTATTTGAAAGTTAAAGTTTTCTACTATGTGCATACCAATTTTCAGTTCAATCTGAGATCGTTTGGTCCTCTGTTTCACGCCTGTAAGTTGAACTCGAGATGGTTTTCAGGCCTGTACACACCTGTTTTCTGAGTTGCTGCAAACATGGCCTGAGTTCAATTTTGGGACAGCATATCTCTTTTATTTCCTGTCGGAATTCATCGATTCTTTTTCTATTTGAAAGTTAAAGTTTTCTATTATATGCCTACCAATTTTCAGTTCAATCTGAGATCGTTTGGTCCTCTGTTTCATGCCTGTATATTGAACCTGAGATGGTTTTCAGGCCTGGGCACATTTTCGTTTTCTGAGCTACTGCAAACATGGCCTGAGTCCATGTTTGAGACAGCGTATCTTTTTCATTTCCTGTCGGAATCCATTGATTCTTTATTTATTTGAAATTTAAAGTTTTCTACTATGTGCATACCAATTTTCAGTTCAATTAGAGATTGTTTTGTCACTTGTTTCATGTCCGTAAGTTGAACCCGAGAGGGTTTTCAGACCTGGGCAGAATTCAACATGGCCTGAGTCCATGTTTGAAATTTCATATCTTTACCATTTTATGTCAGAATTTGGTGGTTCTTTTTCCAGATCATAGATAAATTGTTCCACTTTGCATATATCAAATTTCAGACCATTCCGAGGTCATTAAACCATTCAAATTATGTCTAAAAGTTGAACCCGGAGAAGATTTCAGACCTGGGTATTGTTTTTGCCTGTGCATTTTTTTGTATTCTGTCTTCTTTTTCCGTCCGATTTTCGACTTCTACATCTTGTATTTGTGATATTTCTGAACTGTTTTGAAGGCTATAATGCCTATCAATAGGCTAGTCAAAATTTTGGAGAATTTGTGATTCAAAATGAATCGTTTTTAAGATGAATTCGAATGTCGGTTTTTGGGAATTTTCAATGTTTTTCCTTTATTTCGAGCACGGGTTTTTCTAAATGATTTTGAAATAATTTTAAATTAAATTGGCTTTTGAAATAATTATTATATAATATTTATAAATTATTTTCAAGATACTAAAAATATATATTCTCTATAATAAGGAAATTTCTAAGTTTGTTTTCCAAAAACGATTTCGAAAATTGTTTTAAAAGCTCGTTTTCTCAAATAAATTAGTTTCTATATAAAATACACATTTTTGCACTATTCGTGCATATGAGAAGGAGGACTAAATGATTTGGTAAAACACGTGGTATGGGACACGTGCGTTTATCTTTTTGGTTAATTCTTGACTTGTCCGTTTAAACGTTTGGACCTTCGGGTCGTATTTGCCAATGAGACGAGGCAAATATTTTTACTGATTTCTAGTGTGCCATTGGCTTGCGGTTAGTAAACCGATTAGTGAGAACGTGTGGTATGGGACACACTGTTAACACTTTTCGGGTTCCTATCTGAGAGTTTGTGACACATTTGTTTAAGAGACGTATTTTCCAGTACTGGACCTTCGGGTCATTTGTCCTTCGGGATGTTTATCTAAGAGACGCATTTGTACATAGACACGTATTTGTCCTTCGGGATGTTTGTCTAAGAGACGCATTTATTTGTCCTTCGGGATGTTGTCCTTGGGGACGTTTGTCCAAGAGACGTGGCACCTTATTTTGAGAGAACAGTACTTGGCGGGCTTCGGCCATAAGCAGGTGCTATCTTTGAGATGATTTCATTGATTTCTTTGTGATTTTCCAAGTGTATCGCCTTTTTACATTATTGGCCATTTGAGTCATTTGAGACATTATATATGGCGATTACATCTTTGAAATTTGAACTCCTTATCGAGTTCTATGTTTGAGATTTGGGTTTGCCATCTTTGGCGTTTATATGAGATCTATAATCTCCTTTTAGGAGATATATATGTGTGTTTGCCATTTTTGGCGTATTTTGGGTTTTGAGACTTCTCTATTTTGAGAGTATATTTGTGATTGCCATTTTGGCGAGTTTGAGTTTTGAGATCTCCTATTTAGGAGATATGGTTTAGAGAAACCATTATACTTTCTTTTGGGATTCCGCCAATGATATGAGGCGTTTATTATACTTAGTGTCTATCGATGAATTTACCTCTTTCGAGGAGATGCACTTAGTGAAATTACCTCATTTGAAGTAATGACATGCTCTTACTATCATTTCTTCTCATTCGAGAGGATACCTTACCCTTACCTTATGATTCATATTGTCACTTATCATACTAATCAGATTGTTTTAGCTAGACTGACCCGTGTATTTTATACTCGGGTCAGACCGAGTTGTTTTAGATTAGATACCTGCTTTTGGACTTTGTTTTGATGCTTCCGCTTGGATATATGCTTATCACCTTTTGTTGTTGTAGTCTTTTTGATTGACTCTGATATGTATATTGTTTTGACTCATTGTATATATTGTGGTCTTCGTACCATTTATGATGTATCATTTTGTATTGTATTGGGATGTATCAGTGTATATGTATATATCTGTTGTTTGTTGTTCTGTGATGTGTTGTGCATTCTATTGTTGTATTTTGTTCTGATAGATCCATTAGCCACCTGTAGTTTTGTATTAAGCATTTATTGAATATGTCGATCCACTTGAGATAGAAAAAAAAATTAGAACAGTAATCAACATATATAATAGATGTTTAAGACAAAGCTATAGATGTTCGCTCCTAACCAGCCCTATTTCCACATTAACAGACGGTATTACCCGGTAATACACATTATTAATGTGGGTCTCGGGGTAGGGCATCATAAATAGACACTTCATTTGAAAATTTGAAATTTAAATTTCTACGGTCACCATGTCAACATGGGGGGATGGGGTATGTCGACATGCCCTAGTGAATTTTGAAAATTGATTTTTGTTTTTAAAAGAGATTTTCTTTCTAAAACTTGTCAAAACAATTTCTGAAGTTTTAAAACCATTTTGAATATAGTTTAAACTTATAAAAGAGATTTAAAAAGTAATCTTAAAAATATATAATTTATAATATAAAAGTAATATTAAAAACGAAGTATAGAATATATTTTTGATATTTAAAGCTTATAATATTAAAACCAGAAGATAGTTTAAAAACAAGAGGTGATTCTGATATCAAAATATAAAAGATAATAAAAATATTTTAAGGCTAAAATATTTAAACTGAGAGAGATGACTTTAAAAAGTTTTTGGAAAAATATTTAAAATAAATCATTTTGAAAATTTCATGGATTCCATTCCACTAGAGAAGGTCGTGGGTTCCATCCCACTAAAGAGGTCGTGGGTTCCATCCCACTATTAAAACAAGAAGGTGGATTCAATTCCACTATTAAAATCCAAATAAAGATTTTAGTGCTATTATGAAGTTTTAACATAAATCTAGACACTATTACTTATCTTGATATCTTGAACTCTTGAACTCTTGAAATCTTGGACTCTTGATACTCATGAGTTTTCGATCTTGGTTTCTTCAATCTTGAATTCGTCAGTGTTGAATCTTTATACTGTACAGTCTTCATTCTCGGTACCTGCATATATATCCTGCATATACATATATATCTAGACAATAATATTAGTATTTATATTTTATAACAAGTCCTAAGGTTGTTGTCATCAAAACCATCATCTCAGGAACTAACAATCTCCCCCTTTTTGATGATGACAACCTTTGTTTATAAAATCTACTCCACCAAACTCTGATTCTACTCCGACTCCCCCTTATTCTAACAACTCTCCCTTAATCTACTAATTCCCCCTTAATCTAAGCATATCTAACCTATTTTATAATTCTCCCCCTTTGTCATCAACAAAAACTAAGCCTAAACTACATAACTCCCCCTTAAACTATGAAACTAAATGTTAATAATTAAGTATAATAAGCGAAACATAAATATAATTTTATTATATATGTTGTTATATTACACACACATATATATGAAAGATATACACAAATATACAAATACACACAATATATAAAAACGTTAACATAAAAACAATCTAATGAGAGTCTTTGATAATTGGTGACTTGTGAATCGAACAATTTGGGTAATGGAGACAAAAGTTTCTACATTGTTTGACCAAATTACTATCTTTATCAAAACAGACTTCTCAATGCAAATAACTTTATCGTCTTCGTTCATTTGTGCTTCTTCTTCTTCTTCGTCGTCTTCCTCTAATGAATTATGAATATGAATGTTAGAGCAGTCATCTTCAATCACGATCGGGTCTGCATGATTATCCATTAGAAATTTTTGCAAATTTCTAAGGATTTTCCCTGTTTCTCTTGTTCCTTAGCCATCTTTATTTGCATGACTTGCAACTCAGATATCATTTGCAGAGATTTCTTCAAAGTTTCCTCTATCTTCATGACACGGGCCAGTGTAGTTCGTTGAGATGGACCAGCATTAGGAGAAGGGAAAGAAAAGGTCACATTTTGGTTTTATTTAGGAGAGGATGCCATTATTTTATATTCTCAGAAGTTTATTACAAAAAGAAATGAAGTGGAAGACAGAAGAATTCGAAATATAGAGAATATATAACTACCAAACTAATTTTAGAGGGAAAATCAAAGTTTCAAATTTTACCGTTGTATGTCGACATGGAGGTAGGAGGATGTTGACATCCTTATGGAAATTTTGACAATTTTATTTTTCTTTATTTATTTAAATATATATGTTACTATATCCATATTCTATATCTCAGTTATAGAGCAAATACCTAGTTCTCTTCTAAATTAAGTAAAGGCTGATTGATTCAAGAGTTTGCTCAGAATATCAGCTATTTAATTCTCAATGTTGGTAAATTCAAGAGAAATAATCTCTTTACTTACATTATCTCTGAGAAAATGATGTCTGATATCAATATGTTTGGTTCTGGCATGATGAGTAGGATTTTCGAATAAATTTATTGCACTTGTATTGTCACAATAAATTGGTGATTTTGAAATATTTAATCCAAAATCCTTTAAAGTCTGTTGCATATAGATTTCTTGAGAACAAGCCAAAGTAGCAGAGATATATTCTGCTTCAGTTGTTGATAGTGAGACATTATTTTGCTTTTTACTGAACCAGGAAACCTGAGGATGTCATAAAAAGTGAAAAGTTCCACTTGTACTTTTTCGGTCTGATTTACAACCAGCATAGTCGGCATCACAATATGAGATTAAATCAAATGAATCATTTTTAGGGTAAAATAGGCCATTGTCTAAAGTGTGTTTAACATATCTTAGGATACGTTTAACGGCTTTTAAATGGGTTTCTTTGGGTTGAGATTGGTATCTTGCACAGAGACATACACTATGCATGATATCAGGCCTACTCGCAGTTATATAGAGTAGCAATCCAATCATTCCCCTGTATAGTTTTTGATCAACATCTTTTGACATGTCTTCATTATTCAAGGCTTCATTGGTTGCCATAGGAGTGGGTTTTCCGCTCGCAATGGTCGTACCAAACTTATTAACTAGATCCCTAGCATACTTTTCTTGACTAATTAAAATACCACCATCTAATTGTTTTATTTGCAATCCTAAAAAGAAAGTAAGTTCACCCATATGACTCATCTCAAATTCTTTTGTCATTATTTCAGAAATTTTTTTGTTCATTTCATTGTTTGTTGATCCAAAAATTATATCATCTACATAAATTTGTACCGATTGAATATCATTTTTGTTTCTTTTAATAAAAAGAGTATTATCTACTTTACCAATTTCAAAATTTGATTATAATAGGTAAGATCTTAGTCTCTCGTACCAGGCTCTAGGAGCTTGTTTCAGACCATATAAAGCTTTCTTTAATTTGTAAACATGATTTGGAAACTTTTCTTCTTCAAAAAGTGGGGGTTGTTCAACATAAACATCTTCTTTAACAAAACCATCTAAAAAGGCACTTTTGACATCCATTTGAAATAATTTGAAATTGTTGTGGTTTGCGAAAGCAAGTAGAATTCTAATGGCTTCTAATCTTGCTACGGGTGCAAAGGTTTCATCATAGTCTATTCCTTCTTCTTGACAATAACCTTACGCGAGCTTTATTTCTAACGACCTCACCTTGTTCATTCATTTTATTTTTATAAACCCATTTAGTTCCTATTATATTTTGTCCTCAGGTCTAGGAACAAGTTCCCATACATCATTTCTGGTGAATCTGTTCAGTTCTTCTTGCATAGCAAGAATCCATGAATCATCAGATGATGCTTCCTTTGGATTTTTGGGTTCAGTAGTTGATATAAAATCTACATTACTCATCTTGTTTAATTGATTTCTAGTTCTAACAATAGATTCAATATTTCCTAGTATATTTTTTATAGGATGATCTTTTAAAAACCTGATCCTTTTATTAGGATGAACAGTTTCACAATTTATTTCATTTGATTCATTATTTAAAGTAACAAAACCATCTTCATCATTTATTTGAACAAAATCTTTGAAATTTCCATCAAAAGATACATACATTATTTCTTCAATAGTGTTGGTTTTTAAATTGAAAACTCTGTATGCTTTACTTCTATTAGAATATCCGATAAAGATTCCTTTGTCGAATTTAGGATCAAATTTATCCAAACTGTCCTTTGTATTTAAAATGAAACATTTACTTCCAAAAACTTTAAAATAAGATACCTTTGGTTTCTTATTGAAAAGAAGTTCATATGGTTGGTTAGAGGTCTAATTAAAATCCTATTCAAAATGTAACAAGATGTAGCGACTACTTCAGCCTAAAAATTTCTTGGTAATTTACTATCTGAAAGCATAGTTCTTGCACACTCTAGAATCGTCCTATTTTTACGCTCTACCACTCCGTTTTGTTGTGGAGTTCTTGGAAAGGAAAAATTATGAGTTATTCCTTTTTTATTACAGAAATTCTCAAAATTTTCATTTTAAAATTCTCCACCAAGATCACTATGAATAGTTTTGATTTTTAAAGAAAGTTGATTTTGAGTTCTTTTTGCAAAAGTTTTAAATAAATCAAAAGCATCACTTTTATGTTTCAGAAAAATTGTCCTTGTAAATCTAGAATAATCATCTACAATTACAAAAACATATTTACTATGATTTATTGACTGAATTTGAGATGGACCAAACAGATCTAACTGAAGTAACTCAAGAGGTTTTGAAGTTGAAATCATATCTTTCAATTTAAATGAACTCTTCCTAAGTTTTCCTAATTGACAAGCATCGCATATACTATCTACTTTAAAATCCATTTTAGGGAGACCTCTTACTAAATCAAGTTTTGAAAGTCTAGATAAGAGTTTGAAATTCAAATGCCCAAATCTTTTATGCCAAATCCAAGGGTCACTTATATTAGCCAAAAGACATAGGTTATCATTTGAGATTTTCATACTGAGAATATAAATATTTTTCTTCCTAATTCCTTCAAAGATAATATTTGATTAATTATCTTCAATGTGACACTTATCCTTTTCAAATTTAATTTTGTATCCCTTATCACATAGTTGAATTATGCTAAGTAAATTGTGTTTTAGATTCCTAACTAACAAAACAGCGGATATAGTAGGAGTTTTAGAGTTACCGACATTGCTGATGCCAATCACATATCTTTTTGAGTTGTCTTCAGAGTTGACCAGTCCTCTATCTTCATAAATTATGTCATTCGGTATCTCTGGATTGCCAGTCATGTGTCTCGAACATCCACTATCAACTACCCATTTATTTTTCTTGATTTGCAGCATTTGTCCAATGAGTGTTGATTCATCAAAAGCCATATAACACATCTGTTCCTACACAACACACCAATTCGGTAGATAACTTGATTTTCTATAATAACAATATGCATACTTATGAAACAATGATGATATGCATAGTTTTGAACTAGTGTTTACAAAATCTCCAAAAATTTCCATTTTCAACTTTTTTCAAAATTCAGATTATGATAACTTTGAAAACCAATGCTCCGATACCAAATGTAGGAAATGCAGATTACGGATCTGAAGACATAATTAACACTAGAGGAGGATGAATAGTGTTTAATTAATTTTATGAATCTTTTCAAAATCTTCAAATTAAACCCACACAGATGCAATTCACAAACACGGAAACAATCACAGAATCAGACACACATGCCAATAGTAAATAAAAGAAGTAAAGTAAATAACACACCGGAATTTTATACTGGTTCGGAGTTACCCTACATCCAGTCCCACACAATTTCTTGTGCAGATTTCTTTTCATATATAATGTCGATATTACAACCTTGATTTCAAGGCCACGAGATACACCCTCCTGTCTTCGAGTCCAGGGAAAACTCTCTTGATTAAACTAGGCTACAAGATCACCTAATTGATTTATGGGCTACAATCACACCCAATTGATTTACAGGCTACAATCACACCGTTTCCAATATCACTTTGATAGATAGAGAGACTCACTACACTTCTTTGATTACAAACGATCATATAACCCTGACTACCACTGAGATCTTTGAGAGAGAGTGGCAGAGAATCAAACTAGAGATGATCAAGTTTGATTCACTTAGAATTTTGGCATTGTTTTGTTAAAATATAAGAAAATACTTGAGTGGAGAAGAAGGAGTGAAGAAATGAACAAAAACTAACTTAAAAATCGTTGAAAACAACTGGTATTTATAGAAGAACAACAGTCATGTCCACTCGTGAAAGGTTATGACGAATAGACACTTCATTTGAAAAATTGAAATTTGAATTTCTACGGTCACCATGCCGACATGGGTGGATGGGGTATGTCGACATACCCTAGTGAATTTTGAAAATTGATTTTTGTTTTTAAAAGAGATTTTCTTTCTAAAACTTGTCAAAACAATTTCTGAAGTTTTAAAACCATTTTGAATATAGTTTAAACTTATAAAAGAGATTTAAAAAGTAATCTTAAAAATATATAATTTATAGTATAAAAGTAATATTAAAAACTAAGTATAGAATATATTTTTGAGATTTAAAGCTTACAATATTAAACCAGGAGATAGTTTAAAAACAAGAGATGATTCTGAAATCAAAATATAAAAGACAATAAAGATAGTTTAAGGCTAAAATATTTAAACTGAGTGAGATGACTTTAAAAAGTTTTTGGAAAAATATTTAAAATAAATCATTTTGAAAATTTCGTGGATTCCATTCCACTAGAGAAGGTCGTGTGTTCCATCCCACTAAAGAGGTCATGGGTTCCATCCCACTATTAAAGCGAGAAGGTGGATTCCATTCCACTATTAAAATCCGAATAAAGATTTTAGTGTTATTATGAAGTTTTAACATAAATTTAGACACTATTACTTACCTTGATTGTAACGACCCACTATTTTGGACCATTCAAATCGACAATAATCCACACATGTCTGACTTGAATAATTCAAAATAACAGATTATAATAAAATTTGGAGCAAATAAAATCATTCACAGAATCACAGACACTGAAATATCAGAATAACTCGCAGTGGAAATTAAAATACCATAGTAGTTCATGAAGCTACTATATACAAACTCTCAAAACATATACAAAATATCATAGTTTAAAAATGGATACAATAGAAGTCGGGATACAATAAATCACTAATGCAGAAGCAATACCGAATAGTAAATAACTAGATTAGAAGATAAGAAATAATAGATGGACAGATAAGCTCCAGCAAATCTCTAGCTCCAGAAGGTGAATCCAAAGCTGTGATTCTCAGGCTGACCCGAGCGTAAAGTAAAACACAAAACACTCGAGTCAGGACATATATACTTATACAATGTAAACCAACTCAAGTGAACTGTAATAGCTGTAACGGCCCAGTATTTTGGACCATTCAAGTCGACAATAAATCCACACATGCCGGACTTGAATAATCCAAAACAATGGATTGCAAATAAAATTTGGCAAAACTCAGCATATACAGTAAATAAAATAATTACAGATCATAGACACAGAGTAATATAACAATACTGCAGCGGAAACAAAGGATAGTAGTTCATGAAGCTACTATATATATATAACAGAGTTAAACAAGATACAATAGAGGTCTCGAATACAATAGATGTCTCAATACAATAATCAAATACCAGATCTGAATACATCACTGGATCAACGGAATAACTGAAAGCAGGATCGATGGATAGCTGGATCTCCAAGCGAAGCTCCAACTCCAAAGGTGAGTCTCAAATGCTGTATCACTAAGTCTGACCCGAGCATAAAGCAAAACACAAAACACTCGAGTTAGGATTAACATTCTTATATTAATAAATCCAACTCAAGTGAAATATCAACTGAAATACAAGTAACTTAAAGGATGTTTGGGATAACCATCCCCTAAGGATCCGTTAAACTATTTACTATGTAGTAATATTCGCTATTATAATAGTGTCTAAATAAGTAAAGTATAATCATATCGGAAAATAGTGTTAAGGGGATGGAGAACCTTAACGCGGTCGGATCTTAAAATCATAATCGTAGTAAAGCTCGATATGGTAGGTGACACGGCACAACTAGGCAATGCCAGGGTAGATATACCAATTACGCACACGGACTGATGGATACGCATAGCAGCCACTACCGTTCCACCTCGAACAACATTCCCAAATCGGAGGATGGCCATCTAGTCAAATCACAAGTAAGAGTATAATATCGAAGAAATGCGTCCGAGAAGAGGTGCTACCTCACTGGTCCGAGATCGCTCCTGTTTTAGCCACCTTATGCCAACTCACGGGAGTTGGGTCCACGTAACATACCTTAAGAACGTCGCCACCATCCTACTTCATTCTGGAATCTCCACCGCGTACACAGTTGTCAAAGTGGTTTTCGGTATCGACAGAGAGTATGTCCATATCCGATCCCGGTCTCTTTGCCAACCAATCGTTATTATAACACCGTGGTCATTTCAAAATAGTTTATACTTCAAAACCAAAATATCATTATCATTTAAAAACCTAATTTAATACGATATCATTTCACCTCAAATATATCAATTTCAAAATCATATTACTCTCCAAAGTTTTAATGCTTTCGAAATCATAGTCTGGAAATCACAGTATTTTGGCAATCATAACACTTTCCTTTTAAACAGTTTAGATAATAAAATTTCGTTATAAAATAAATTAGTTTTCCTCAAATTTCACAAATCGATTCAAATTAACTCGAATTTCAAAAATTTAATTTAATCAAATCCCAAATCATCCGTTTCAACTCGATTCAGCTTCTAAATAAACCATTTCAAATTATCAATTTCAAATACGTATCTAAACCATAAATAAGCCATTTCAATTTGAATATATTTCAAAGCTTTAAATATTCAACATTTCAAAACTAAATTCGATACATTTATATACATATCAGATTCACTTTACAATTATTTAGTTTTGAAATATTAACTTAACCTTTCCATGACATTTGAATACAATTTCAATTTACAATTTAAATAAACAAAAGATCTCATTTAAATATTTATACGTTTGAAATATCCATTTAAGTCACCTTTTCAAATTTCAAGTTGTAAATCACTTCTTTAAATTTCAAATTCAATACATTTCAAATCAAACTTATTTAAGTATAATTCTTAAATAAATATAATTTCAATCAATTTCAAATCATTATAAATTCTATATTTGAAAATATAGATATTAAATAAATACTTAAACATATTTTATCAACTTTATTAAATCAACTTTATTGAATCTTTAAAAATCAATATTTATCAACCATATATATCTTTTCAAACCAAAGAAATCATTTTCAAAACGTTTATATATAGACCAACGGTGCCTGTATATAATTTTTCTATCCTATGGTCAAGTGATACGGATATTTATCATTTCAATCCGCAATTTAAATTATATATACGGGTATATATCTTTTCAACCCGCAATCCCAAATTCAATTCAATGAAAATCGCTTGTGTTTATCATTTCAACCCATAACGATTTTCTCCTATTCTACAAGATCGTTCGGGTATGTATCATTTCAACCCATAGTGATTCTATACTAACAGGGAACTTGCAGAGTGATAACAGATATGATAATAAAATAACAATAGTAACAGGCAATATATCATCAATATAAATAACAGATAATGGTGTCAGATGTCATAGGTGAACAGATACAGATAATGACATATATATAACAATGTAAATAACTAACAGCAGCATATTTCAATTGACATTTCAATTGAAATCAAATTTAATAAATATAAGAATGTTAATCGTGAGTGATTGCTCACCTTTCGAGGCTAGATAGATTTGAAATTGGAATGAGTTACAACCCAAGCACGAATTCCAAAATGAAGTTAGATTGGCACGATTTGACGGATAAGCTGATAAATGGGAAATTGATAAGAACAAGATATATTGCATATAATTTAATTTCAAAAATCTACATTTAACTTAAGCACCAATCAAAATAAATCTATATATATATATATACATACACACACATATATATTTTAAACCAATATATAGACAAACCAAAAAAATCTTTATATTTAAAATTTCGAAACTAATGTTCATAAGAATATTAATACAAACTTGCTTTGCTAAAATAAATATACTGGCTCAAAGCAGATCACATAAACTCGAGAAATTTTTCAGTTTTAAACATATATATATGTACTATTATATAAATTGGTATATAAGCTGTAGAGAGAAAATAACTATATAACAGTACAAAAAACGAAACTCTTAAACAAATATGGACTGTATAAATTCATATAATGCAGGCAACTACCCAACTCCATGCCAAATAATACAACAGAACATTCATATGCAGACAACTAATTATATATGTGCATATCCCAACTCACAATTATATTTGTACTCGAACAACCAAATATGCAGACTCATTCTAGTTATATAAATGTATATTATATATATCCAAATTATAACAACATGCCTATTTCAAAACTCTACAGAATATTTTGTAACGACCCGCTATTTTGGACCATTCAAATCGACAATAAATCCACACATGTCTGACTTGAATAATTCAAAATATCAGATTGTTAATTTAAATTTGGCAAAACTCAGCATATGCAGTAAATAAATCAATCACAGAGTCACAGACACAGAGTAATACAAGATATGCAGCGGAATAGATAAAATAGTAGTTCATGAAGCTACTATATAAACATCAGAGTTAAATAAAATACAACAGAATATCTCAAATGTAATGAAGTCTCCAGTACAACAGATGACTTCTCTGAACGAATCAACTAGAAGAGCTGAAAGCTGAGGCGATAGTTGGATCTCCAAAGGAAGCTCCAAACTCCAAGGGTGAGTCTCAAATGCTGTATCACTCGGTCTGACCCGAGCGTAAAGCAAAACACAAAACACTCGAGTCAGGATTAACATTCTTATATAAATAAATCCAACTCAAGTGAAATATCAACTGAAATACGAGTAACTTAAAGGATGTTTGGGATAACCATCCTCTAAGGATCTTCAGAACTATCTACAAGGTGGAAATATACATTTTAACACCGTGGTCATTTCAATTAAATTTATACTTCAAAACCCAAATATCATTTCATTTCAAATATATCTATTTTCCAAAATAGTATATATATTAAATGATTTAAAAAGTAAAGTATTTATAATTTCCTCAAGTCTCGCAAATCGATTCAAATCAACTTCAAATTTCAAATTCAAATTTATTCAAAGCTCAATTCTTCAATTTAATTCAGTTCTAAATATACCCTTTATTTTCAATATATTTCAAAGCTTTAGTATTCAACATTTTCAAAGTTAGATTTAACAGTTTCATATAGCTCTTGATTTAACTTCATTATTATTTAATCAGGGAATATTCACTTAATAGATTCAATATCATTTAACTAGCCTTAAATTTCCTTAAATTTATTTAAACAAGAAATATTCATTAAATTATTTAAATCAACTCAAGTTATAAATCATATCTTAAATTTCAATAAGTTTTAAATCGGTTTAATTAGATAAAATTCTTTAATGAATCCAATTTCAACTAAATTCAAATTATCATTCTAACCTTAACTTATTCAAATTATTACCAAAATCTATTTTGAATTATATTTTAAATACTCAACATATTATATGTATTTAAATCAATCATTCCCATTTATATATAATAATTTAAGGCTCAACATTTAATAAAACCATATATTTCTTTCCAAAACCATAGAATTCATTTTAATATATTTATATATATGGACCAACGGTGTCTGTATATATATTTATCATATGGTTAAGTGATACGGATATTTATCATTTCAATCCGAAATTTAAATATATACGGGTAGATATCATTTCGACCGGTAATCCCAATTTCAATTCAAATGAAAATCGCTTGGGTTTATCATTTCAACCCATAACGAAATTCTCCTATTCTAAAGTCCGTTCGGGTATGTATCATTTCAACCCATAGTGAATTCTATACTAACAGGGAACTTGCAGAGTGATAACAGATACTAAAAAAATATATAACAACAGGCATATATCATCAGTATAAATAACAGATACGGGTGTCAGATGTCACAGGTGAACAGATACAAATAATAGTAATAACAGGCATATAATACTAGATACTGGTGTTAGATGTCACAGGTGAACAGATACAATAATAGTAATAACAGGCATATAATACTAGATACTGGTGTCAGATGTCATAGGTGAACAGTTATAGATAATAGCATATATAACAATGTAAATAACTTCAGCAGCATATTTCAATTGCTATTTCAATTGAAATCAAATTTAAATAATAAAAGAACGTTAATCGTGAGTGATTGCTCACCTTTCGAGGCTAGAGAAATTTGACAATGAAATGAGCTACAAATTCCAAAGCAACGCTAGACGGACATGATTCGATGAAGAAGACATGCACGATGGTCAAAGCTGATAGATAAGGAATTTACGAAATCAAATCAGAACTGGATTGATGATGTTAAATGATATAGGTGAATTATATATATATATATATAACTGTATATATATATATAATCAAATTCTAAATTCAAACATATATTAAATTAAATATATATATAGGAATTTCAAAATCCATTGTTTCAAATTTAAATCTATATATTACAAATCAACAAATATACATAGTATATTAAAATCAATACTTATACCTAAGAATTAAAATTCACATTCATCATTTAACATATAATTCATTTTTAAGTATATTTTTGTTTTGAAAACCCATATATATATTGAATCAATATCAAAAACTTCATATAATATATACACAACATATTATATACAAACCTATATGACTATATATATATATATAAACAGAGCTTATATTGTCACAGACAAAAGTAGCAACCCAAACCACATATAAAATACATATATACAATACATATATATAGACTTATATATCTACAGCTATTATAACTTCCATTATGAACCATTTATTGTAATATACATATAATTTTATATATGCAACTCATATTGTCAACATATTGTTTAACTAATATATATATACTTTAAAGACATACATACATACATATATATATATATATATATATGTAAACCAAACTAGATTATACTTTATATATACTATATATATGCAGGGACTAACAGCTCTAATAACTTGTAGTTTATGTTAAACAATAACTTAAATAAGATCTGATATTATAAACATATATTTTTTATATATACAGATCTTTAAAGTCACATAAATTTTAACACTTAATACTAAAATTCCAATACATAAATATAATCCAACCTCAGATTTTCTTTTCTGACAAGTACCAAATCATATATTTTCTGAACCAATTGAACAGGCAAAGCTTTAATATTTTACAAAACTTATATATACTATTGAACATATTACAAAATATTGTGTAACATATATATATACGAAGGTAAACATATATACTGTAGATATATATACGTATATATAATACCTACCCTATACATATACATTTAAAATCCCATATATATAATATTGCAAAACAGTATACGCAAATGACTTTAATTAATATTTATTACATGTAATGGCCGAGCATATATATCAAACATATATATAAACTATTGAATTGTAAAACATATATACAACAACTATAATAAACTCTGCGTAAGAAATATTACATATTAAAACTCATATAACAACCTATTATGTGCTCGGATCCAATATATATGTGCTTTGAAAACCGGTATATAGGCAAACCATGTACAAGAACTAATAAATTTAAAACATTATATATACACATAATACGAACTTATATGCGTACAGCACAAATACAGAAATATAAGAATATATCTATATATGACTCAACAAACTTACTATATTACAGAAAAAACAAGTCATAGAAAGCTATATATACACTTTATACATCACATAGTATAATATAATATAATAAATAGAAAATATTGGAGTGTTGCTTACTGGTCGGGTGTAGGTTGAAGGGCTGAACACGAGGGAATGTAGTTGCGTGGTTCTCTGCATGCGGAAGTGATAATGAATGGTTGACGTGGAGCATGGCTTGGAGATGGCTAATTGGCGAGTCTGGGGTGGGGACACGATAGTGGGTTGGAGGCATGGCCGAGCTTTGGGTTGCGTGGCCATTCTAGGTGAGGGAGAAGGAAGGGTTCCTGGGGCAAGGCGGAGGCCATGGGAATGAGTTTCGTGTGGATATCAAATGGCCGAGAGAATGAAAAGGTGGGGAGGAGAATAAAAGAAATTAAAAGTGAATGAACACGTAACAAATGAACCGTTTTTTAGAAATAATCATTATAACGTATACAGGTTTATACGTTTGATTTTCGAACGGCTAAACATTAATTTAGAAAAATAACTACAGCAATTTATTTGCTTGGCAGTCACGGTTCAAAGTTTAAAAAAAAGGTCACAAAAGAGGTATCGATACAGAATCGTTTTATCGATTTCGTAGCGAACTGGACTTCAAAACACAGGACTGAATATACCGTAGAGATCAGCATGGTGTGACGATCAAAACGATATATAGATATCAGTGGTACGATCATCCGACCAAAAGTCGATAATCAGTACCGAAAATGCTGCTATTTCGTATGGGAAAAATCCAAACGGAGCTAGAAACGTCTGAATTTCGCGAAACGAATTTCGCAGTCTGATTCAGAATGATCTGAATAAATTTTCTCCTGTTGACATATTTTGGTTTCGGAAAACTTTTAAATTCACTGTTATTAACCGGTTTGATTTGAAATGAAATTTCACAGGAAAATAAACTTCAATATTATCACATGAAAATTTACCAGTTGCTATATTAACATAGACGTATTCCAAATAATAAATTTATAATTTCAAATTTTATTGTTTAAAATTTCACCAATTTCCAGTTAAATATACTTTTAAAACCATTGAATTTTTCGGGTCGTTACACTCTCCCCCACTCAAAACTTTTCGTCCCCGAAAAGGAAGGAGGTAGGAGAATAGAAACAGCTAGATAGAAAAGATAGGTTAAAAGACAAGGATAAACAATTAATTTAAACTATATAAATTTTACTTGAAATATTTATTTGAAAACTTCATTTGCAAGTCAATTATTTTTAATACTTTAATACTTTTCAAAAACTCATTTGTAAAGTTTCTTGCTTTCTTTATAAATACCATTTATATGTTTAAATAACACCTTTATAATTATATGAAAACTATTTGAAAACAATTATTTACATTATTACTTATATTTACAAAGAAGCTATTTGAAAACATTAAATCCATAATTCATAATTTATTAATTTTTTTTCTCAAGATACTTTTCAAATATTATTAATAATTAATAATTATTTACTTTAAATATGTTTTATCTAATTAATAACCTCAACATATTTATAACACTAAAATTTCTATTAAACCATGTAGTCTATAATTAAACAATACTTAAAAGAATATAGTCAACAAGGAGAAAAAGGAGGATTTGGAAGAGCAGAATATAGGTGAATAAATAAAGTTGAGCAGATAAGGTAGATTCAAAAGAATAGAATCGGGCATGAGTAATTAATTTAAACCATTAGAATTTCAATTTCGAATTATTAATACAAAATTTCTTTGTTGGAAATACTTTTATAATGAAATATATTTTTTATAACGAAACAAATTTCATTTCGAAAATACTTTTATAACTCGATGTTTCAACAAGTTTATCCTCGTTCCTGTAGACTCTGGCAGTGCGTTGATCAGGCGCAAAGCTAGAATTCTCCAGGTATTTAGTAGACTTGTTTCAACACCTAGTGAAAATACTGGAAAAACTTTTAAAAACAGATATGGAAAGTACAATCCAATCAAAACAAAACGAATCAAATCATGGATCGCAGATACACAATGGTTACGCCTGGGTCCCCCAGGAAACATCCGTACCTTTTAAGCATTCATTGCCTTGCGAATTTCGCCATGCAACAAAACGGTGGACCGCAGGATACATAAAAATGGTTACGCCTGGATCCCCCAGGAAACATCCATACCCCTTAAGCAATCTCTGCCTTGCGGATTACGCCACTAACACGACCATAGATCGCAGATACACAATGGTTACGCCTGGATCCCCCAGGAAACATCCGTACCTTTTAAGCAATCACTGCCTTACGAATTACGCTATGCAGTCGAGTTCGTAAGACCATGGGTAACGCCATAGAATTCGAAGGACACTCGAGTATCATATCCGGAAAACCAAAATCAGAGAGAATAATATCGATAGAATGAATCCAAGATGTGGCCACAAATCGGATATCAAGCAGAAGGCACTTTCCATATCTTTACTTCGAAAATATGTATCATATAGTACCTTTTCAAATCACTTTCAAATATCGTACTTATATAAAATCCATTATATATAAGATTTAATTTTCAAATCAAATACTTTCCAAAATCAATAGTATATCAAATCATACTTATATAGATTTCAATTATATAAGATTTCACTTTCAAATTGAGTACCCTTTTCAAATCTATAGTTTTCGAATCAATTTCATACTCATACAAATCAATTTTATATAAGTTCGACAACTCCCAAATCCAGTGTTTAGTAACATAAGGTTCTCAATTTTTAATTTGTTTCAATATCAGTTCAATTTCAAAATCATATACAATTTCACCCAATTATTTCTTCTCAAATTAATTATCTTTAGTTTCAAAGTTTCCAAAATAATAGATTTAGAAAATAAATCCAAATTTCCAAGTCAATAATTTAAGTCAACCAATTCATTTCCAAAATCAAATGTTTTCAAAATCATCTTATACTTACGTAAGGTCTATCTTATATAAGGATCAAATTTTACAAAATAAATTTCGCTCTATGAAGAGCCATATGGGATTGAATATCTTTGCTTTTATGGGTTATATATCTTTGTAATTTAAATTGGAAATTTTCTTTTAGCAAGCAAGATATTCTAACCTGACAGGTTTCAATTTCAGCGTCAAATATATCAATGATAATAGAATATAAGATGTACATACGTCATCATTTCGCAAAATTACATTTGATCGCTCGCTCGATCACACAAGTTCGCTTTCGAACTAGTATTGTCCATTCGACTTCCCTAATGCGGATTTCAATATGGTTTCTCGACTAGAAGCCATCAGTCTCCTTGCATAGCCATATACTACGATAGAGATTCTAGAATCAAGCCCAAAATCCATATCAAATTTTCGTCATTAAGAATCGAATGAAAAATCCTAACACGAAATGGTGTAATTCACCTCGAACTTGTGTACTCAAACTTGGATCAAATTAATTATGCGAATAAAACAACATACGTATAACTTATATATTTATTCCAACTTGTTGAATATATAGTTTCATAAAGATGTTATTAAGTTAAAACATTTAAACTAAACTTTATTCAAAATATTTTGAAGACCAAATTCTTTTCAAAACATTTCAAATCTAAATTTCATATTAGAAAATTTTAAAATTTCCTTATTCATATTCTTAACAAAACAGTTTCAACTTATTTAAATCATATTACTTCATACTTAAACATTCAAAACAAATTTATATACTTTATCAAATAATTCATACTTTTCAAAATTTCTTAGCTTTGAAAAGTTAACCTTGATTTGGAAGTGCTCGAACCTTCAAAATAGTTGAAGAAATCATTTTCAAATTCAAGAGTTGGAAATCAGCAACAAATCAGTAAATCAATTTCAAAAGATAGGTTTCAAATCCGAAACTCAAGGACTGAACACCGGCTTACTTCCAATCATTTCAAATATATATATACATATATCTTTCGAATATCAAATCATACTTCAAAATTTGAAATCAAAATTGGTTTCGCAAAATCACTCGGATAGCAAAGATATTGAAGTGGCCTATCCCTCACTCTGAAACTCGAAAATCAATGTCGATGATGCGTGCACTCATCCCCGAAATTATTTTCCAGCAACATAAGTGAGTTCTGGACTTCTATTTTCTCAAACTTCTTTTGAAATTTCTTCGAAACTCATTAAAATCATTTGAAACATTTCTTATTCGGAAAATATTTTTAAATCATATTATTATTATATATTTCAAAATCTTAAAACCAATTTCAAAATACCGGAGTTCAATTCTCAAATTTCAAATTTCAAATTCTTCAGTCATAAATGATTTTTAGATAAATCGATTTCTTATAAAATTTTCAAAATTTCAAATCCTTTCGAAACATCAATTTCTCATTTTAAAAAGGGTATATAATCTTTATCGAAACATTTCACTTTTATTTATAGAATATAATCATATTTATCAAAATAAAAATTTCAGTTTAGAAAACAATTTCCAAAATACAAACAAACCCAATTTTCGAAGGATGATTCAAGGATGGATTTCAGAACAAAGATAGGGATTCAAATTAAAGGGACTCTAATCAAATAGAATTCTGATTCGAAGATAGGCTCGAACAAAGATGAGATAATCAAATTTCAAAATAGAAGATAGATATACTTATATAAATCGCGGGCGACCTTAACCGGGTCAACCGTGATTTCAAGAATATAATCGATGCGGAAATCCAAGGCAAATCGACATTCGATCGCCAGAGATAGAATTCGGCACAACAAGGGATAGCAGCATCTAAACCGAGGGATATATAAACCTCCGGTGAATCAATGCCAATTGTGAAGGAGTTTCACCCCTTCACAAATCATTCAAAGATTGGTGGGATCCTATTCTTATAGAGATCATTCGAAGTGGAGTTATGGGATACTCCAGAATCAAAAGAATACAAATAGGGAGAGACAAGAATGAATTTTGGAACCGTAGGGAACGTTCCAAAGTTCAAAGGAAATCGAGTCAAAAGGAAGAGATTAAACTCAAACGAAAGTGATTCTGTAAATAAATTTACAATATATGCTAAGTTTCACCTAGAGCCAAAGCTCTGATACCAACTGTAACGACCCGCTATTTTGGACCATTCAAATCGACAATAAATCCACACATGTCTGACTTGAATAATTCAAAATATCATATTGTTAATTTAAATTTGGCAAAACTCAGCATATGCAGTAAATAAATCAATCACAGAGTCACAGACACAGAGTAATACAAGATATGCAGCGGAATAGATAAAATAGTAGTTCATGAAGCTACTATATAAACATCAGAGTTAAATAAAATACAACAGAATATCTCAAATGTAATGAAGTCTCCAGTACAACAGATGACTTCTCTGAACGAATCAACTAGAAGAGCTGAAAGCTGAGGCGATAGTTGGATCTCCAAAGGAAGCTCCAAACTCCAAGGGTGAGTCTCAAATGCTGTATCACTCGGTCTGACCCGAGCGTAAAGCAAAACACAAAACACTCGAGTCAGGATTAACATTCTTATATAAATAAATCCAACTCAAGTGAAATATCAACTGAAATACGAGTAACTTAAAGGATGTTTGGGATAACCATCCTCTAAGGATCTTCAGAACTATCTACAAGGTGGAAATATACATTTTAACACCGTGGTCATTTCAATTAAATTTATACTTCAAAACCCAAATATCATTTCATTTCAAATATATCTATTTTCCAAAATAGTATATATATTAAATGATTTAAAAAGTAAAGTATTTATAATTTCCTCAAGTCTCGCAAATCGATTCAAATCAACTTCAAATTTCAAATTCAAATTTATTCAAAGCTCAATTCTTCAATTTAATTCAGTTCTAAATATACCCTTTATTTTCAATATATTTCAAAGCTTTAGTATTCAACATTTTCAAAGTTAGATTTAACAGTTTCATATAGCTCTTGATTTAACTTCATTATTATTTAATCAGGGAATATTCACTTAATAGATTCAATATCATTTAACTAGCCTTAAATTTCCTTAAATTTATTTAAACAAGAAATATTCATTAAATTATTTAAATCAACTCAAGTTATAAATCATATCTTAAATTTCAATAAGTTTTAAATCGGTTTAATTAAATAAAATTCTTTAATGAATCCAATTTCAACTAAATTCAAATTATCATTCTAACCTTAACTTATTCAAATTATTACCAAAATCTATTTTGAATTATATTTTAAATACTCAACATATTATATGTATTTAAATCAATCATTCCTATTTATATATAATAATTTAAGGCTCAACATTTAATAAAACCATATATTTCTTTCCAAAACCATAGAATTCATTTTAATATATTTATATATATGGACCAACGGTGTCTGTATATATATTTATCATATGGTTAAGTGATACGGATATTTATCATTTCAATCCGAAATTTAAATATATACGGGTAGATATCATTTCGACCGGTAATCCCAATTTCAATTCAAATGAAAATCGCTTGGGTTTATCATTTCAACCCATAACGAAATTCTCCTATTCTAAAGTCCGTTCGGGTATGTATCATTTCAACCCATAGTGAATTCTATACTAACAGGGAACTTGCAGAGTGATAACAGATACTAAAAAAATATATAACAACAGGCATATATCATCAGTATAAATAACAGATACGGGTGTCAGATGTCACAGGTGAACAGATACAAATAATAGTAATAACAGGCATATAATACTAGATACTGGTGTCAGATGTCATAGGTGAACAGTTATAGATAATAGCATATATAACAATGTAAATAACTTCAGCAGCATATTTCAATTGCTATTTCAATTGAAATCAAATTTAAATAATAAAAGAAAGTTAATCGTGAGTGATTGCTCACCTTTCGAGGCTAGAGAAATTTGACAATGAAATGAGCTACGAATTCCAAAGCAACGCTAGACGGACATGATTCGATGAAGAAGACATGCACGATGGTCAAAGCTGATAGATAAGGAATTTACGAAATCAAATCAGAACTGGATTGATGATGTTAAATGATATAGGTGAATTTATATATATATATATAACTGTATATATATATATATAATCAAATTCTAAATTCAAACATATATTAAATTAAATATATATATAGGAATTTCAAAATCCATTGTTTCAAATTTAAATCTATATATTACAAATCAACAAATATACATAGTATATTAAAATCAATACTTATACCTAAGAATTAAAATTCACATTCATCATTTAACATATAATTCATTTTTAAGTATATTTTTGTTTTGAAAACCCATATATATATTGAATCAATATCAAAAACTTCATATAATATATACACAACATATTATATACAAACCTATATGACTATATATATATATATATAAACAGAGCTTATATTGTCACAGACAAAAGTAGCAACCCAAACCACATATAAAATACATATATACAATACATATATATAGACTTATATATCTACAGCTATTATAACTTCCATTATGAACCATTTATTGTAATATACATATAATTTTATATATGCAACTCATATTGTCAACATATTGTTTAACTAATATATATATACTTTAAAGACATACATACATACATATATATATATATATATGTAAACCAAACTAGATTATACTTTATATATACTATATATATGCAGGGACTAACAGCTCTAATAACTTGTAGTTTATGTTAAACAATAACTTAAATAAGATCTGATATTATAAACATATATTTTTTTATATATACAGATCTTTAAAGTCACATAAATTTTAACACTTAATACTAAAATTCCAATACATAAATATAATCCAACCTCAGATTTTCTTTTCTGACAAGTACCAAATCATATATTTTCTGAACCAATTGAACAGGCAAAGCTTTAATATTTTACAAAACTTATATATACTATTGAACATATTACAAAATATTGTGTAACATATATATATACGAAGGTAAACATATATACTGTAGATATATATACGTATATATAATACCTACCCTATACATATACATTTAAAATCCCATATATATAATATTGCAAAACAGTATACGCAAATGACTTTAATTAATATTTATTACATGTAATGGCCGAGCATATATATCAAACATATATATAAACTATTGAATTGTAAAACATATATACAACAACTATAATAAACTCTGCGTAAGAAATATTACATATTAAAACTCATATAACAACCTATTATGTGCTCGGATCCAATATATATGTGCTTTGAAAACCGGTATATAGGCAAACCATGTACAAGAACTAATAAATTTAAAACATTATATATACACATAATACGAACTTATATGCGTACAGCACAAATACAGAAATATAAGAATATATCTATATATGACTCAACAAACTTACTATATTACAGAAAAAACAAGTCATAGAAAGCTATATATACACTTTATACATCACATAGTATAATATAATATAATAAATAGAAAATATTGGAGTGTTGCTTACTGGTCGGGTGTAGGCTGAAGGGCTGAACACGAGGGAATGTAGTTGCGTGGTTCTCTGCATGCGGAAGTGATAATGAATGGTTGACGTGGAGCATGGCTTGGAGATGGCTAATTGGCGAGTCTGGGGTGGGGACACGATAGTGGGTTGGAGGCATGGCCGAGCTTTGGGTTGCGTGGCCATTCTAGGTGAGGGAGAAGGAAGGGTTCCTGGGGCAAGGCGGAGGCCATGGGAATGAGTTTCGTGTGGATATCAAATGGCCGAGAGAATGAAAAGGTGTGGAGGAGAATAAAAGAAATTAAAAGTGAATGAACACGTAACAAATGAACCGTTTTTTAGAAATAATCATTATAACGTATACAAGTTTATACGTTTGATTTTCGAACGGCTAAACATTAATTTAGAAAAATAACTACAGCAATTTATTTGCTTGGCAGTCACGGTTCAAAGTTTAAAAAAAAAAGGTCACAAAAGAGGTATCGATACAGAATCGTTTTATCGATTTCGTAGCGAACTGGACTTCAAAACACAGGACTGAATATACCGTAGAGATCAGCATGGTGTGACGATCAAAACGATATATAGATATCAGTGGTACGATCATCCGACCAAAAGTCGATAATCAGTACCGAAAATGCTGCTATTTCGTATGGGAAAAATCCAAATGGAGCTAGAAACGTCTGAATTTCGCGAAACGAATTTCGCAGTCTGATTCAGAATGATCTGAATAAATTTTCTCCTGTTGACATATTTTGGTTTCGGAAAACTTTTAAATTCACTGTTATTAACCGGTTTGATTTGAAATGAAATTTCACAGGAAAATAAACTTCAATATTATCACATGAAAATTTACCAGTTGCTATATTAACATAGACGTATTCCAAATAATAAATTTATAATTTCAAATTTTATTGTTTAAAATTTCACCAATTTCCAGTTAAATATACTTTTAAAACCATTGAATTTTTCGGGTCGTTACATATTTATTAACTAATATATATATATAACAGACCGCATCAAAACTTACGTAATATTAATAATAGATTAGTGTCCTAAACTCATAAAACTATAAACATATATATACTGACATATATAGATTGTCACACTATTTTTATATACTCAACATGTTCTGAAATTTATGTGGACTACCAAAATGAATCTATAACATAAACATATAGACTAACCCGGGCATACATACTGATATGAACAACCGAACCTACACAAATATGTCAAGTAAGAATGAAAACGACTTATAAATATGCTATCCTATGACTTAAAACTTGCATACATTACCTATTGAAATGATACTTATATATAAACAGATCTTGTATATATATATTTCGAACTATTTCAGCTATTAAACAAAGTATCCTACATATCAACTATTTATAAAACTCTGCCTATAAATAAATATGTATAAATATATACTGTTTTATACTAACAAAATATATACACATATATACTATTATATACGCATGAAATCAAAATAACATCAAAAGCTATATATATTTACCTAATATAAAACAGGGAGGCTCGGTTATGCTGTGGGAAAGCTTGCGACAGAGGTTCGGCTCTGGCGTTGCCCGTGCCGGCCAAGGCGATGGGACGACTGGGAAGGTGGCGTGCTCCTTGCTGGAAAGGATTGCTTTGGTTAATGGAGAGGCGGGGACTCTTGGATGTGCTCGTCGATGAGCATGAGGCCGGAGGTGGCTGCTAGTTGTGAAGGCGGAAAGGAAGTGATGGCGGGGTGTAGTAGACGAGACGTGCGTGAAGTGGCAGAGGCTAAATGATTGTTGCCTTGGTGATGGCTTTGGCCGAGAAAATGATGGCGAGGTGTTGCGAGCTTGGCTCGGCAGGAGCTGGTGAGTGGAGGAGGTGGAGGTCAGGGAGGGTATGGTGGGGTCTCGTGGTGGTGGCAGGCCTCGGTTGGAGGAACGTGGGCTAGATAGAACAAATGGCAGAAGAAGGCTACACGGTGGAAGGAGAAATGGTGATGGGGATAGCTGCGTGCATCTTTGATTTGCGAGGCAGGTGAATAGGGGTGGAGGGAAGAGGTGGGAAGTCGAACGAAACTTGGAACTGGAAAAGTATGGGCAGGTTCATGAAGAAGAAACATACATATACTATTATTATATTTTTTTCGTTTAACATGAACAGAAAAAGAAATTGGCAGAGAGAAAGCAGAGTGATGAAGAGTTTTGCAAAAGGAAACGAGAGGAAGGAGAAGTGACAGCCAGGTAGAAGAATAAATTAAAGGAAGAGGACAATGTTTCAGAGAGAATAATAAATGGAACAGGTTGCAAATAATAGCTTCCTCATCTTTGAAGCAACCGTAAATGTGAATAGACAACGAAAGAACCGGTCCACAAATACTGAACAGTAGGAATAGAATTGGTCACCCCTTGATTTCTGGAAAATTATTAAACCAATTAATTGTTGTTGGGCTGCACGTTATAGATTTGAAGTCTAAGGGAAAATGTAAAGTCAAAATTTCGGTACCGTTACGGTGAACTGTTTATTCTTTTCGATGCGTGCTGGATCTCAAATTGCAGAGTTGAATATACCGTGGAGATCAGCACGACGAGACGATTAAAACGGTACACAGATATTAGTGGCACGATCATCCGGTTAAAAGTCGATAATCGGTACCAAAAATGCTGCTATTTTGTCAGAAATAAGATCGACGGAGCAATAGATGTCCAAATTTGACGAAACGAAAGATGACGTCTCACTCAGAAGATGATTTACAAATTTTCTATGTAAAAATATTTAGGTTTGGAAAACATTTTATTATCATCAATTTTTAACTGATTAAATTGAAGTAAATTTACGCGCAAAATAAATTTTCATATTTTCGGATGAAAATTTACCAGTTGCTATGTTTAATTAGACGCATTACAAATATCAAATTTATATTTCAAAATTTTATTGTTTAAAATTTCACACAAATTCAGCTAATTAAATAAATAAAACAACTGAAATTTACGGGTCGTTACACTCTCCCCCACTCAAAACTTTTCGTCCCCGAAAAGGAAGGAGGTAGGAGAGTAGAAGCAACCAACAGAAAAAATAGATTAAAAGACAAAATAAGACTATTAATTTAAACCATATAATTTCAAATTAAACTAATTAATATTTAACAATTTGATTTAATCCACTGAGTTCACTTAAGTTAAATCAATTCATCTATTTCTGAATTCATTACCTTATGTCTAGTCATCCTCAATTAACAATTTCTAAGTCATCAAATTTGTATAATCATTTATTATACTCATGTTTTATTCGACCAGTTTAATTCTTTTATTCCAAATTATTATTAAGTTTATTTCACTTAATATATATCTTATTACATATATTTAAACCATATAAATTAATTTGAACCATATGAATTTTGATTTAAATTAATTTATATTCAATAATTGCTTTTAAATTCAAGGTATTTCCATAAGTTAATCAAATTTCAATTTATTAGTTCCTTCAAAACAATTTATTTGTCTCATCTATTATTTAATTAACTTAGTATTCTGCTTATCTCTATTAACATCTTTATAATAAAATTTAAGTGTATAACATTTATTATAACACTCAAATCTTTCCTTATAAAGTCATTTTATATTGTATATTATCCAATTACATTTTTGACTTCTGAAAAATTTTAGGTAAGTTATGTTGAGATGTAATTGAGTATTATACAAATAAAATTTTACAATTCAGTTATTCCCAGTTAACTATTTATCCAAGAATTTTGACTTTAGTTTATAATTGAAATCATTTGTAATCTAAAATTTAAGAATTTAAATCTCCGATTTACTTCAAATAATTTAGAGATATATATAATATATTTATATCAAATTAAATTAAATTTTAAAATGAGATACCTATATATATATAAATCAAATTATACTGAAGAAATTCAAATCGAAATATATATTTATTTTTTATTTTTTTTTCCAAAACAAAATCGTAGCAAAGCTACAGAATGGTTTCTCCTCTTCGAAACTCGAAAATGAATGTCGATGATGCGGCCGTCATCACCGAAATTATTTTCCAGCGACAACGAGAAGAGCACTGATTTAAACATTTAAAATTCTTTAAAAATCATTTTATTCTAAAATACTTTAAATAATATACATTTTAAGACTTTAAAACAAAGTTTAAAATCACCAGAAATTTAATTCTTAAGTTCTCAATTTAAATTCATTTCAATTTCAAATAAATTCAAAACAGTTCTCATTTTGCAATAGTCAATGACTTACAAAACAATAAAATGATAATCAAATATTATCATTTCAACAACCAAATTATTTAACTTTTAATTCCAAAAATTTTTTTCTTATATATTTATAATATAATCATACAAATTTATTTCATTTATCAAATTTAAAAATTATATTGTGTCAGTTTGCTCTGTTCAAGTGTTTTGGAAATCCTATCGATGGCGTTGATCAGACGAATCGATCGAAAATCCAAACCAACATCAACAACTCAAACAACACAATATATAAAACATTTTAATATTAATACAAATACCAATACACTCCCTCACATGATGATTCCAGAATTGGATTCCGACAAAAGGATAGAGATCCAAATATAGAGGGACTCTAATCAAAGAGAATTCTAATCTAAAATAGATAGGCTCGAAACGAAGGTTAGATGATTGCATTTCAAACAGGAAGATGGATAAAGTTGTATAAATCGCGGGCAACCTTAACCGGGTCAACTGTGACTTCATAGATAAGATCGATGTAGAATTCTGAAGCAAATTGACATTCGATTACCAGAGGTAGAATTCGGGTATAGCATAAGATAGCAGCACCGTAAACCGAGGATACAGAAATCTCCGGTGAATCAATACCGATTGTAAAGGAGTTTCACCCCAGTACAAATTATTCGAAGATTGGCGAGACTGCCGATTTATTATAGAGATCATTCGAAGTGAAGTTATGGGATACTCCAAAATCAAAAGACACGAATGGGGAGACACGAATGGACTTTGGAACCGAAGTGAACGTTCCAAAATTCAAAGGAACCAAGTCAAAGAAGAAGGAATTCAAGCTCGAACGAAAGTGATTTTGTAATTGAATTTACTACATATGCTGAGTTTTGCCTAAAACCAGAGCTCTGATACCACATGTAACGGCCCAGTATTTTGGACCATTCAAGTCGACAATAAATCCACACATGTCGGACTTGAATAATCCAAAACAATGGATTGCAAATAAAATTTGGCAAAACTCAGCATATACAGTAAATAAAATAATTACAGATCACAGACACAGAGTAATATAACAATACTACAGCGGAAACAAAGGATAGTAGTTCATGAAGCTACTATATATATATAACAGAGTTAAACAAGATACAACAGAGGTCTCGAATACAATAGATGTCTCAATACAATAATCAAATACCAGATCTGAATACATCACTGGATCAACGGAATAACTGAAAGCAGGATCGATAGATAGCTGGATCTCCAAGCGAAGCTCCAACTCCAAAGGTGAGTCTCAAATGCTGTATCACTCAGTCTGACCCGAGCATAAAGCAAAACACAAAACACTCGAGTCAGGATTAACATTCTTATATTAATAAATCCAACTCAAGTGAAATATCAACTGAAATACAAGTAACTTAAAGGATGTTTGGGATAACCATCCCCTAAGGATCCGTTAAACTATTTACTATGTAGTAATATTCGCTATTATAATAGTGTCTAAATAAGTAAAGTATAATCATATCGGAAAATAGCGTTAAGGGGATGGAGAACCTTAACGCGGTCGGATCTTAAAATCATAATCGTAGTAAAGCTCGATATGGTAGGTGACACGGCACAACTAGGCAATGCCAGGGTAGATATACCAATTACGCACACGGACTGATGGATACGCATAGCAGCCACTACCGTTCCACCTCGAACAACATTCCCAAATCGGAGGATGGCCATCTAGTCAAATCACAAGTAAGAGTATAATATCGAAGAAATGCGTCCGAGAAGAGGTGCTACCTCACTGGTCCGAGATCGCTCCTGTTTTAGCCACCTTATGCCAACTCACGGGAGTTGGGTCCACGTAACATACCTTAAGAACGTCGCCACCATCCTACTTCATTCTGGAATCTCCACCGCGTACACAGTTGTCAAAGTGGTTTTCGGTATCGACAGAGAGTATGTCCATATCCGATCCCGGTCTCTTTGCCAACCAATCGTTATTATAACACCGTGGTCATTTCAAAATAGTTTATACTTCAAAACCAAAATATCATTATCATTTAAAAACCTAATTTAATACGATATCATTTCACCTCAAATATATCAATTTCAAAATCATATTACTCTCCAAAGTTTTAATGCTTTCGAAATCATAGTCTGGAAATCACAGTATTTTGGCAATCATAACACTTTCCTTTTAAACAGTTTAGATAATAAAATTTCGTTATAAAATAAATTAGTTTTCCTCAAATTTCACAAATCGATTCAAATTAACTCGAATTTCAAAAATTTAATTTAATCAAATCCCAAATCATCCGTTTCAACTCGATTCAGCTTCTAAATAAACCATTTCAAATTATCAATTTCAAATACGTATCTAAACCATAAATAAGCCATTTCAATTTGAATATATTTCAAAGCTTTAAATATTCAACATTTCAAAACTAAATTCGATACATTTATATACATATCAGATTCACTTTACAATTATTTAGTTTTGAAATATTAACTTAACCTTTCCATGACATTTGAATACAATTTCAATTTACAATTTAAATAAACAAAAGATCTCATTTAAATATTTATACGTTTGAAATATCCATTTAAGTCACCTTTTCAAATTTCAAGTTGTAAATCACTTCTTTAAAATTCAAATTCAATACATTTCAAATCAAACTTATTTAAGTATAATTCTTAAATAAATATAATTTCAATCAATTTCAAATCATTATAAATTCTATATTTGAAAATATAGATATTAAATAAATACTTAAACATATTTTATCAACTTTATTAAATCAACTTTATTGAATCTTTAAAAATCAATATTTATCAACCATATATATCTTTTCAAACCAAAGAAATCATTTTCAAAACGTTTATATATAGACCAACGGTGCCTGTATATAATTTTTCTATCCTATGGTCAAGTGATACGGATATTTATCATTTCAATCCGCAATTTAAATTATATATACGGGTATATATCTTTTCAACCCGCAATCCCAAATTCAATTCAATGAAAATCGCTTGTGTTTATCATTTCAACCCATAACGATTTTCTCCTATTCTACAAGATCGTTCGGGTATGTATCATTTCAACCCATAGTGATTCTATACTAACAGGGAACTTGCAGAGTGATAACAGATATGATAATAAAATAACAATAGTAACAGGCAATATATCATCAATATAAATAACAGATAATGGTGTCAGATGTCACAGGTGAACAGATACAGATAATGACATATATATAACAATGTAAATAACTAACAGCAGCATATTTCAATTGACATTTCAATTGAAATCAAATTTAATAAATATAAGAATGTTAATCGTGAGTGATTGCTCACCTTTCGAGGCTAGATAGATTTGAAATTGGAATGAGTTACAACCCAAGCACGAATTCCAAAATGAAGTTAGATTGGCACGATTTGACGGATAAGCTGATAAATGGGTAATTGATAAGAACAAGATATATTGCATATAATTTAATTTCAAAAATCTACATTTAACTTAAGCACCAATCAAAATAAATCTATATATATATACATACACACACATATATATTTTAAACCAATATATAGACAAACCAAAAAAAATCTTTATATTTAAAATTTCGAAACTAATGTTCATAAGAATATTAATACAAACTTGCTTTGCTAAAATAAATATACTGGCTCAAAGCAGATCACATAAACTCGAGAAATTTTTCAGTTTTAAACATATATATATGTACTATTATATAAATTGGTATATAAGTTGTAGAGAGAAAATAACTATATAACAGTACAAAAAACGAAACTCTTAAACAAATATGGACTGTATAAATTCATATAATGCAGGAAACTACCCAACTCCATGCCAAATAATACAACAGAACATTCATATGCAAACAACTAATTATATATGTGCATATCCCAACTCACAATTATATTTGTACTCGGACAACCTAATATGCAGACTCATTCTAGTTATATAAATGTATATTATATATATCCAAATTATAACAACATGCCTATTTCAAAACTCTACAGAATATTTATTAACTAATATATATATATATAACAGACCGCATCAAAACTTACGTAATATTAATAATAGATTAGTGTCCTAAACTCATAAAACTATAAACATATATATACTGACATATATAGATTGTCACACTATTTTTATATACTCAACATGTTCTGAAATTTATGTGGACTACCAAAATGAATCTATAACATAAACATATAGACTAACCCGGGCATACATACTGATATGAACAACCGAACCTACACAAATAAGTCAAGTAAGAATGAAAACGACTTATAAATATGCTATCCTATGACTTAAAACTTGCATACATTACCTATTGAAATGATACTTATATATAAACAGATCTTGTATATATATATTTTGAACTGTTTCAGCTATTAAACAAAGTATCCTACATATCAACTATTTATAAAACTCTGCCTATAAATAAATATGTATAAATATATATTGTTTTATACTAACAAAATATATACACATATATACTATTATATACGCATGAAATCAAAATAACATCAAAAGCTATATATATTTACCTAATATAAAACAGGGAGGCTCGGTTATGCTGTGGGAAAGCTTGCGACAGAGGTTCGGCTCTGGCGTTGCCCGTGCCGGCCAAGGCGATGGGACGACTGGGAAGGTGGCGTGCTCCTTGCTGGAAAGGATTGCTTTGGTTAATGGAGAGGCGGGGACTCTTGGATGTGCTCGTCGATGAGCATGAGGCCGGAGGTGGCTGCTAGTTGTGAAGGCGGAAAGGAAGTGATGGCGGGGTGTAGTAGACGAGACGTGCGTGAAGTGGCAGAGGCTAAATGATTGTTGCCTTGGTGATGGCTTTGGCCGAGAAAATGATGGCGAGGTGTTGCGAGCTTGGCTCGGCAGGAGCTGGTGAGTGGAGGAGGTGGAGGTCAGGGAGGGTATAGTGGGGTCTCGTGGTGGTGGCAGGCCTCGGTTGGAGGAACGTGGGCTAGATAGAACAAATGGCAGAAGAAGGCTACACGGTGGAAGGAGAAATGGTGATGGGGATAGCTGCGTGCGTCTTTGATTTGCGAGGCAGGTGAATAGGGGTGGAGGGAAGAGGTGGGAAGTCGAACGAAACTTGGAACTGGAAAAGTATGGGCAGGTTCATGAAGAAGAAACATACATATACTATTATTATATTTTTTTTGTTTAACATGAATAGAAAAAGAAATTGGCAGAGAGAAAGCAGAGTGATGAAGAGTTTTGCAAAAGGAAACGAGAGGAAGGAGAAGTGACAGCCAGGTAGAAGAATAAATTAAAGGAAGAGTACAAGGTTTCAGAGAGAATAATAAATGGAACAGGTTGCAAATAATAGCTTCCTCATCTTTGAAGCAACCGTAAATGTGAATAGACAACGAAAGAACCGGTCCACAAATACTGAACAGTAGGAATAGAATTGGTCACCCCTTGATTTTTGGAAAATTATTAAACCAATTAATTGTTGTTGGGCTGCACGTTATAGATTTGAAGTCTAAGGGAAAATGTAAAGTCAAAATTTCGGTACCGTTACGGTGAACTGTTTATTCTTTTCGATGCGTGCCGGATCTCAAATTGCAGAGTTGAATATACCGTGGAGATCAGCATGACGAGACGATTAAACGGTACACAGATATTAGTGGCACGATCATCCGGTCAAAAGTCGATAATCGGTACCAAAAATGCTGCTATTTTGTCAGAAATAAGATCGACGGAGCAATAGATGTCCAAATTTGACGAAACGAAAGATGACGTCTCACTCAGAAGATGATTTACAAATTTTCTATGTAAAAATATTTACGTTTGGAAAACATTTTATTATCATCAATTTTTAACTGATTAAATTGAAGTAAATTTACGCGCGAAATAAATTTTCATATTTTCGGATGAAAATTTACCAGTTGCTATGTTTAATTAGACGCATTACAAATATCAAATTTATATTTCAAAATTTTATTGTTTAAAATTTCACACAAATTCAGCTAATTAAATAAATAAAACCACTGAAATTTACGGGTCGTTACACTAGCAATGCATAATAACTTAGAGGATGCTTGGGATCGCCCATCCTTTAAGGATCCATAAAACCATCAATTAAACAATAGTGACAATATCACAGAAATGTCCATATCGAAGTAAACCATGCAACTAACAGTGTTAATGTGCATCAAACCATCACCAGGAAATCAAATGACATACAGAGAAGTATACCCGTGGTTATAAAATTCCAAAATAATATTTTATACTTCAAAACAAAATATCATTTCAAATTCAAATCTTTATCAAATTAAAGGTTAAATCATCTCTAAACCATTTAAATTTCTAAACCATATTTAACTTTAAATACCTTTTAAATTCCAAGATATCATTCATTTATTCTCATTTCAAATCACCTTTTTAATAGTTTATATTCCAATCAAATTAATTCCTCTAAACCATCTAAAAGTGAAGTTATTATACTTTCAACTCAAGTATTCAATTTCCAAAGTTTAGACCATTATGAGTTCATTTACTTAGTTAAAAACCATAAACATTGAAAATTTCAGCCTTTCCGAGCATTTAGAAAAAGCTGTTATAAGTTATACTTGAAAACATTTTAATTCAGCAAAGATAGCATTTTAAAACTGCTGTTAAATCTCAGTTTTAGTTGAAATTTAGTTTAAAACAGCAAAGACAGCATTTCCAGAAATGCTGTAATAGCTCAGGTTTCAAATGAAGGTTTTTATTAATTTCAGCAAAGACGGCAGACCACTACAGCATTCACAGAAATGATAAAATAGGCCTTTATTAAGTTTTTTTAGCCTTTAGTTCATATGCATCTACTACAGCATTTACATAAATGCTGTAATAGCTCTTTTATTAAGCTTTTAGTTCATTTCAGAAATCATAGCATTTCTGAATGCTATTAAAAATATTTTCCAGATTTTAGTGCATTTCCAGCAAACAATAAACTTTGATTTAAATCTTTTTAACATTATAAAAATCATATTTTAACATTCAAAAATGTTCATTAACAACCCTTTTTACATATGATTTTTATAAAGTAAACTTTGCAATAAAATCCAATTTTTTTTTATAGTTTTACTTAACAATTCAAATATACAATTTTCCCATTTTTACCTTTTACAATTTTATTAACACTTACGTTTTCAAATTACCATTTCACACATTAAACTAAATTTCCAATTTATTTAACTAATTTAAACCTTTAATTAGAACCAAATTTCCCATTTCCAAGTCAAGTTATATTTAAAATTTCACATTTAAGCATTTATTCATTTAACCATTTTAGTTCATAGAAAAATCAATAATACTTTATTAAATCATTTAAATTCAAATTTAAATCAAATTATCAGATTTCCCATTTTCCAAATAAAATTAAATTTCCATTTTATTCATAGCTTAAATTCATTTTAAACCAAAATCCAAATTTCCAAACTTAAGTTATATTTCCAATTTCAATTTAACTAGTCATTTATTCAACATTTTTAACTTATAGAAAAAAATCATAATTTCTTTATTTAAACAATTTAAAATCCAATTTAAATCAAATTAGCATAAATTTACACTTTTAAACATATTTAAAATATTTAAAATACTTTATAAAATAACCACGGGCCTGTATATAGTTTTCTAACCTAGGTCAAGTGATACGGATATATATCATTTCAATCCGCAGTTTACAAAGAAAAATCCGGGTTCTATCATTTCAAACCCGCAATCCCAAATCAAAATAAAATAAATAAAAACTGTTCAGGCCTATCATTTCAGCCCATAATGATTTTTCTCTATTCTAAAGTCTATTCGGGTATGTATCATTTCAACCCATAGTGATCTAATCTACAGGGAACTTGCAGTGTGATAAACAGATATAAATGAACAGTTTAACAACATATATTAGTAATAGATGAGATGACAGGTAAATAAACAGGTTTAACATCATATAATTAATAATCACAGGCAGTTATAACATATTCTACACATTCAGTTATTGTCGCTTCACATTGGTATAAGTATAAAATGTCGTGTGAGATTTACTCGCCTTTCTTCGCTGGAGATAGCAATTCAAACTACACAAATGAATTCTAGAAAGCACGATATGGCACAACACAGCATGACTACGGATTCAAGTGAGTGGAGAGCCAAGATATTGATCTTGTATGCAACAACCCAAAACAAAGACAATGTATACATGAATATTCAACCAAAACAATATTGAAACTAGTTGAAATACAAAGCAATAAAGACAAAGTGACTTGACCTTGCTACCACCATTCAAAAGCTTGGCCTAGGGACACTTTAGCTCGGACATGATGTGATATAGCTCAAGTTTGGGTCAGGTATGGCATCATAAAGGCATGGCAACATGAGTGTGACGAGGTAGAGGTGATAACATGAAGCATACATAGGAACAAGGCAAAAAGGGAAAAGTTTGTTCAACTTTTTGGCTTGGCCTATGGGTCAATTGGGCTCGGCTCAGGCTAGTACAGGTCTGGAGCTGATGTCAGGGTGATGTGATGGTTGGAGGTGGTGGCTATGGTGGTGGCCGAAGCAACATATGAAGGGGATGGTGCAAACATAGGTCGGCAAGGCAAGATTTGTGGAGTTTTTGTGCAAAGATGTGGTGGTGGCTTCATTTGGATGGCACGACCTGAATTGGTCAGAGGAGGAGGGAAGGTTGCTGCTATAGATGAAGGAGGTGTGGTCGGTGGTGATGGTGGTGGAGTAGAGGCCGAACAAAGCAAGGTAGAAGCCAAGCAAAAATCAATAGAAAATAAGAAAGAAAAGATGAGATAAAGGAAGAGAGAAGCCATTACAAATTTTGGCCGTGAGTTTCGGATGTGAGAAGTAAATGTTTCTCACGTGAAATGTAAAAGAGATACACGGCAAAAGCATAAGAATGAACGGCCAAAAGAAGAAAGTGAAAAGGCAAAAGCAATTTGAAAAGACAAGGAGATGAAAAGACTAGAAAATGAAAAGGTTTTGTCTCTTTGTTTTCTATTTTCTTTTATTCAAATAAACTAATTAAAATTTTAGTAAATAAAAATATAAAGCTGAACAAAATGAAGTAGAAATGAAAATAAAATAATATCTTGGAAAATAGAAAAATAAATAAAGAAAATACTTAATTTAATTGAAACTAGTAATTAAAAATTGAAAACAATATACAGTTAACATTTGAAAATTATAACTACACCTATAAAATGTTTTAAAATAAATACATAACATGTCATATCAGACATATATACACAAATTAGAACAAACAAAAATATTATTTATATAAATTAAAATGCACAATTTTGTTAAATAAAATAATTTACACACAATATTGTAAAAAGCATAACTTTCACAATATTAATCCGATTTCAACGAAACGAAAAGCATTATTCTTAAAATTTTATTTACTTTCATAATAAAAGATAAAATTCAAATTTTAAAAATTTCAAATTTTTAAATTTAAAAGTCAGAGTTTGACCACATTGACCAAAATTCACTTTTTGGAAAATATTCTATTTAGTCCTGTTTGGAATTCTAATTCACATCAAAAATAAAAATTTATATTTAAAATAACAAAATTTATCCATTGTAATAAATAAAATAAAGTTTTCAAATTAGGAAATTCAATTTAAAATAATTAAAATATACAATTAAAATAATCACAAAATACAGGGTTGTTACATTGATATCTTAAACTCTTGAACTCTTGATACTCATGAGTCTTCAGTCTTGGTTTCTTCAATCTTGAATTCGTCAGTCTTGAATCTCTATGCTCAGTCTTGAATCTTTATACTGTACCGTCTTCATTCTCAGTACCTGCATATATATATCCTGCATATACATATATATCTAGATAAGAATATTAGTATTTATATTTTATAACAAGTCCTAAGGTTGTTGTCATCAAAACTATCATCTCAGGAACTAACACCTTAGTGGGGACTGATTCCAAAATAAAAAGGTATCTTTCATAATATAATGATTTGATAAATGAAAATTTAAAACTCTTAGATAGAAAAGAGATGTTTTGACTCAAATTTTAAAGTTGGTTAAATTGGATAAGGAGGTTTTAATAGACATTGTTTTATTGAAACCATAGCTTTTGCTTAAAACATTTAAGTGGTGTAAACTATTTGTTATTTTTGGGTCAACTCATAAACATTTTTCATTATAACACTCTAAGTTAGAGAGGTCGATATGTTGACTCAACTTTTTTTTAAAACCATATTTTGATTAGGTCTCCATCTAAATATGGAAAGTAAAATAAAAATGGTGTTCAGTATATACTCTTGGGATCTAGAAGTGTATTATACAAATAAATAAAATGGAATAAGTTTTATTTGATGTTTTATAAAGAAATGACTTTATAAAAAATTTATATACTAAGGTGAAAATTTTATGAAATAATTCATAAATAATTTTAGAGTTGAATGAAATACCAAATAGAAAATATAAATGATTTAGAAAGATTGGTGTATTTAAGAAACCAATAAATTTAGAGAGTGGCTTTCAATTTTGTCTAAGGGAGCTTAGATACTCTTCTAAGCATTAACCAAAGGCCGATGAGCAAAATGGTATGCTTAGGGAATTGTCTATATTCTTGGACAACCAAAAATTTTTGAACCTAAGCTAAGATTTGATTGTTGGTCATTTGACATTTTAAATAACGTTAAGTGCTAGTTTATTCCTTTATGAAATTTGATTGATTGGTTGTATGATTTTATATACCATAGTTTATAAAGTTTGAATTTATAAACCAAGGTTTTTGAATTGTATTTTATTAGGACTTAAATCCCGTTACTTTTGAAAAAGAATTTTGGGAAAGACTTTATGAAAGAAATTATAAAAACATTATTTTGGAAAAAAAATTGATAAAGTGATATTATTTCACAACATTTTAAAAGAATATTTTTTGAAATGGTTTTTCAAATATTTTGTTATGACTAAATTTGCGCAATTGGGGGGTTTTCCAATTTGGGAGACTTGCCATGTATATTTCTTTATTCTAGTTGTTGTTTTAGGAGGAACCAGAATACCACTGGATGCTCCATATTGTTTTGATCCTAGAGTTATACCATTCTTCGGTAGGGAGAGCCCTCTCCTTTTCATTATTGATTTTTATTTTGATATATTTCTCTTTGAAGAAATTTTGAAAATATTTTGAATATAAAATTCGGGCATTTAGTTTTAAAATTTTCTTTTGAAAATATTAGATGCACAACATTTATTACGTAATATTTCTGTATTTTGTTGCATATACCTATTATATTTCTTTTGGTTGCATGTAGATTTATTTCATACTAGTTTTTGCATGAAGAGATACATCTGAATAGTGTTACGTATTTTTAAGATAGTTTGTTTTCTGGGTTATATTTGTGGTAAAATTTCGGGGACGAAATTCTTTTAAGGGGAGAGAGTGTAACGACTCGGAATTTTACCACTTTGATTTGCGAATATTTAATTAATTTTAAATATTCAAATAATAGGTTTTATAATTAAAATAATTCTTCTAAATAACAAATAGAGACGGTGAAATTGTTTCCAAAATTAGTTTACAAAAATAATTAGTTCGAAGAAAATAAAAAATATGACCTTTGTTTTATGAATTTTCGACTTTTTGTCGGTTAGAAGTTGTTGGAAAAAGTTGTGAACTCTTTAGTGTATATATACACATTTATAAATGAGCAGGATTATATATAGTAACACACATAAATATATATATATATATTTGTGTGTGTGCGTGTGTGCTTAAGCATATAATAAGATGTTTAAGGCATTTGGAAACAAAAGGTACAAGTAAAAGAAAACATCACATCACCTAAAGCATTAGAAAACATCAGTACTAAGGCATTAATTACATGTTGGAACATTTGAAAGGAGGGGGACAAGGTGGAAGCTCAAGTACATGAGGGAGGAAGGACATGGTTTGTAATGACCCACATTTTTGGACGGTTTAAATCGACCATAAACCACACATATCAAACTCAAACCATTCAAAAGGGAGGATTGTTATGGGGTAAATAAGAAAAAGAAAAGGAAAGAAAGAAAAACAAACATAGAACCTTATAGTGGAATGATAGAATATAATAATAACATAAACAGTTCATGAAGTTGTTTTACAAATAACATTTGATTGCACTTTTACAATACAGATCAGGGTTACATACAACAGGAATAAATAAATAATGCAGCAGAATAACAAGATTTAGTAGTATAAATATAATAAATAATAATAGTGCTAAATCTTCATCTTCATCCTCCAGGATATAAGGTCTTCAATACACTGAAAAGCTCAGACTGACCCGAGCGTAATGAAAAGACAAAACACTCGAGTCAGAACTAAAAGATCTTATGTAAGTTAAATCAATAGTAAATAAATAAGAGTGTAACGGCTTCAGAGATGTTTACGGGGTTTGACATCTCCTATCCAGTGTCAACGTGTGTCCAATAACTTAAGAGATGTTCGGGATTCCATCTCCTTAGGATCCATTAAAAAATCTACATACATAGTACAATACATTATTATAATAGTGTCTACAGTAAAGTAAAGTATTAAAATAGTGTTAAGGCATTACCAATATCCCCCTTAACACATTTTTATATATTCCCGTAGTCTATACAGATACTGTAAGCCCTAAAAAACTGATGGGATACTCAAGGAGCACTCCATAGGTACCGTACAAACCAAACTCGTAATGGGTGCGATAAGGCATGTGATAAGACACGCGAGGCAATGTCATGGTAGGATTCTACCGTTTGCACTCCCAGACTGGTGGTAATGCATAGCAGCAACTACCGCCTACCTGGGGACATGCTCCCATAATCAAATCGAGGGGTGGCCACCAAATCAATCACAAAGTCATAATATGGTATCGAAGAAATGTGCCCGATCGGAGGTGCGACCTCACTTGGCCCGATATAGCTCTTGTTTTAGCCACATCAAGCTGACTCACGTGAGTCAGGGCTACGTAAATACCTCATATAGAATCATTCGCCAAACTATCCTACTTCATTCTGGAATATCCACCACGTACACAGTTGTTAAAGTGGTTTTCGGTATTGGCAGAGAGTATGACAATATCTGATCCCGGTCACTTTAACAACCAAACGCTTAATTCACACCGGATGGTTCTTTTACATTTCCAAAACCGATTCATAATTGATATCAAAATATCATATTCAATTCAAACCATATCACTTTTGAAATCATATTTACTTTCGAAATCATATTCACTTTTGAAATCATGTCGACAAAATAGGTTAAATCCTCATTTCAAAATCATCATATTTACTCTAATATGTCATTTCACTAGAAAATCATTTCAAATCCCAACTTAGGTTATAACATTATTTAACCATATTCGCTTTTAAATCAAGAAATTAAATATAAACAATTTAACTTTACACGGTCTGAAATTTAGAAAATAGTGTAGATAGTCATAAATAGTTTAGATGGTTTTTAAAATAGTTATAAAATAGTTAAATTACTTTAAAATAATTTAAATGGTTTAAAATAGTTTAAAATATATTAAATTAGTTTTAAATAGTTAAAAATGGTTTAAATAGTTTAAAATAGATTTAATTAGTTTAAATATAAATTAAAATAGTAAATGATTTAAAATAGTTTAAAAATAGATTTAAATAGTTAAATAGTTTAAAATAGGTTAAAATAGTTTAAAAATAGATTAAAATAGTTAAATAGTTTAAAATAGGTTAAAATAGTTTAAAAATAGATTTAATACAGTTTAATAGTTTAATATAAAATAGTTTGACTATTAGAATGGTTTATATAGTAAACAGTTTAAAAATCTAAATAAATTTGAATTCAAAATAATATATCTTTAAACAGTTTACATTAAAATAATTTATTTGAAATTAATATCAAATTAAACTATTTCTTCCATTTCAACAAATCTGGACCATGTTCAGTTTTCAAATCAACAAAACCAATTTTTTCTTTCAACTCAGATTCTCATTTAAAACCATTTAATCACTATCGATTTCAAGTCCATGTTCGAACTATAAATTTAAACTATTTCAAATTTTGTAGATTTCAAGTTTAAATATTCAAATATTTCAATGATTCAATTTCAATAATTTCTTTCATACTTCAAATCTGACTTTAAAATTTCAATTTAAATTCTTTAAACAATTCATTTAAACCAATTCCAATTCCAACACTCAAAGCTTGGATTTTCGAAAATAGTTTAGTTTATATAAATCAAATTTTTATTTCAAAATATCATTTAACTGGATTCAAAAATTTAAGGTTTTAAAATCATTTAATTTAACCAATCCGATGTCCGTATATAATTTTCTACCCTATGGTCAAGTGATACGGATATATATCATTTCAACCAGCAATAAATTTAAAATTTATGGGTATATATCATTTCAACCCGCAATCCCGAATTTAACTTCAAATCCATGAAATCGCTTGAGTCTATCATTTCAACCTATAACGATTTCTCCCTAATCTATCAGATCGTTCGGGTATGTATCATTTCAACCCATAAGGATTTTCTAACAATAAACTAAGGAACATGCAGTGTGATATCAATATATATAAAATAACATAACATCCAGTCATCCAATATCAACAATTAAACATCATCACAATCAACATTCAAATCGACCAATAAATAATATCAATTAACTGGTTTCCATTAACAGGTATTTAACTGGCAATTTAAAATTCAATATTAAATTTAATGGCAATTTAATTTAATAAAAGTCAGATTTAACCGCAATGTCCATTTAAATATATCAAACAACAATCAATCAACTTCTAACCATATCATAAATTTAATTTAACTATCATAAGACAATTAAGTAGTTGTGAGTGGGTTAAAACACTCACCTTTTAATTTTCCAAAGATTTAAAATCCAAAAATAGCCCAAAATTTGAACAGTATCAGAATTTATCCAAACTAGTTCCATGTCATCCGAAATTTCGATACAATCGCAATGGAGAAAACCGCATGTGAATCCGAGATCGTATGCAAAATTTACAGATATTAGAACGGTCAAAAATTAAAATTTATTAACTAATTAAATAAAATAAAATAAAATGTCACTTACCCTCTCTCTTCCACGTGATCACAGAAACCATAGGCGACACTGTATCTCGATCGAACAAAGCATGGGCCGCCACCTTCAATGCTGCACGCCGCCGCCGCTGGGTCAGTCGCGACCACGCCTACACGAGCGCCTCCCCTGCGCGACCCTCCGCCACCATCCACGACCATCCACGTCACCTCCGAGTGCCCTGAAACGAGCAGCCACCTCCTTACGCCAATCTCCTCGCAACCGTACCCTCGAATCGATGATCCATCATCGTTGACCAACCATCAAACGAACGGTCGAGAATGCTTTGGCTAATTTCGGACATACCAAAACCCGATTGCAAAAATGAATAGCAAATTTGTGTTGCACTCGTCGAGAGCTTTCCAACGATATATAATATGATATAGTTTGAGGAGTTTTAATTTTTCGATTTGATTTTGATTTGCAATTGAGTCAATGAATTAGGATTTCTTCCATTTGAGAAGGAGGAACAGACGGATGGAAGTTGATGTACGTATAGTAGAAACTGAAACACTGCTACGATTTAGGAAAGAAACTATTTATATAGGCAAGGCCCGATAAGAATGAATGAATATATCGAATTGGTTCGAAACGACGATAACAATCCGAAAAGCCTGTTCCGCTTCCGAAACGAAAGAGGGACATCCCATATATCAAAATAGATGTTTTCAATATTTTTAAATTCAACGAAACAGGTCTCAAATCCTAATCCATTGTATACAAAAGTTAGCTTTTAAAATCGGCTTATTTTAATTGAATTCATTAAATTGATTTTTACGCGTTTCGAACCCGCACGATCAAACGACAAGTCCGATCGTTACGAAACTTGAAATCCTACAATAATTCACTGTTACGGATCCGACGAAACTGGTTTCGTTGAAATCTAAGACAGTGGCCAAAATGGCTATTTTTATGTCAATTAAATGAATTATTATTATATTAAATTAATCACTTTCAAATTCACATTTTATAACTAACTAATTTTATCATTCTAGTTACACATAAATTTATAATTCGTTAAAACAAAATTTCCATGTCAATCCAATATTAAATATTGCACAAATTACAACGTTCAATTTCAATTGCAATAAATTCATTAATTATAATGTAAATTCCAATATATTCATTTATTTTGATTTACATCTTATTATTCAATCAACTATCATCTTATGAATATAATTAACATTGATTTACATCTTATTACATTAATATTCTACAATTATCATCTTAATTCATATTAACTGCCATATTTAATTAGATTGATTTCAATTGATTTCTAATTTAAATTTCAACAAATCAAATAAATGTTTGATAAATAACAATTGTTACTTTTTACTAAATTTAATCACATTTATAAGTTTATTATCTACAAACAAATATTATGACTACTTACACAGCACTGATTATATTCAATTTCAATTAATTACATATTGTCTCACCATTTAATATAACATTTAATTTGTTTCCTTATTTACAATTTCTACCCAAATTAACTTTGCATTTATTTCAATTACTTGAGATTACATTCAAATAGTCATCGATTACGTTAAATTAACATTATTAGATTACATTTTAATTGTTTTCTCATTAACAAATCATAAATTTTAATTTTTTCCAATGTTAAATCCCAAAATTTATTTAATTAATATTTTTAGTTATCGAAAATTACGAGTCGTTACACTCTCCCCCACTCAAAACTTTCCGTCCTCGAAAAGGGAAAAGAAGGAATTAAGAAATTAATATATTTTATTCAAAGTATTCAATTTATAAACAATTTATTTACATAATTAAGTATTTAAATAAAATATATCAATTTATAAACAATTAATCTTTCCTATTCAAGTTTAATAAAAGTTTGAAAATATTTCTACTTTCACAAAATTTTCTAAGCCAAAAATTCACGGAAAATTTCGGCAGAGTCTCCTTTGTATAGAGAGGTCTGGGAGAAATAATAATATCAATATAACAAGATATATATCATATTCCAATAATAATATATGCCAAACCACGGGAAAAACAATAAAATATCGCTAGAAAAACGTAACCCGAAAACGTACCTATTTTCGGGCAAACAACGCTTTATTTATGAAACCAAAAGCAGTAGTTATTGCTTCCATAAACCTGTATTTCACTTATATACTCCAAAAGAGTTAGAATTATGTACAAGAGAAATATTTAAGTTTTTTCAATTAATAACAAGCAAATCAACACAACATAACAATAATCACTTGCAAACAAAACAATACAATCATCACATGTAGTCAAAGTAATCAACCATCCATCCATAGCAACCAAAACAAATGGTTTGTTCTGGTTCAGAAACTTTTAATCATACAAGGGTGATAAATAAACTATCAAGTGTATCATATGCTCAACAGCCTTTGGTAATAACTTAATAGATTATTTATACATCCTTATACAGTTAGAAGTACCCTTTCCCAAACATCCATAAGCCAAAACATCCAAAATTTCAAGTATTATTTAAGTTCATTCATATTAATTTCCTTTCACATCATTATTTATTTTTATTTCATTCATACAATGTCTTCATTTCTTCCTTTCATTCATTTACTTACAAATTCACTTCCCATTCATTCATACAATGATTTTCCCATTAATTTACATTCATTTACTTACATATGTTGTTTTCCATTCAATTATTTAAAATAATCAATGGATTCATTATTTAAGTTTTACATACTTTTCATTGCAGTTTAATTCACATTTATTATTTAATGATGATATACTTGATTTCCAATAAATAAAACATTTCATACTTAAGTATTTCTACCTTTAATTTACATTTACTCTTTCCTTTGATAACGTCAATTGAATATTAAGTCTATTTCTGAATCATTTCAACTTTTCAGAAGTTATAATCATTTGCTTAATATAATATTCACCTTTACTATTCAATCTGATTATAAATAGCTCAAAATGTTAACTTAAGTTTATAATCATTTACTTACAGTATTCCTGTTAAATTTAATTACTAGAATTTCAAATTATTAACTTAAGTTCATAACATTTTTATAACATCATAATTCTTATTTATAGAAATAATTCTATTGGACACTTTCATTACTTAAGTTTTACTTGTATAATATTTTATTACATATCTTATTTAACATCACAACTTTTGAACAATTCAGGAAAGTTATAAGTCTGTTTTAAGAATGTAATTGAATGTTACACAAGTTTAGCTTATTCATTTTAATTAACCAAATGTTTACTAATTATATCTTCTAAATTTTCATTACTCTTTAATTTATAAGTGACAGCCTTCAATTTCTTTACATAATCACTTAACTCTTAATTTCTTATATTTTTCATTTTAGAAGTTTCCAATTATTAATATAGTTAAGATTTCATTCATTATAATAATTGAAATCTCTAATTTACAGAAACTTAAGAACTAAATATTGGATTCCATTTCCAAATCAATTTAAAATAATATATATACTCATATCTTTTATATATCAATCATATACAGAAATTAAATTTTAAGATTTGTTTATCAAAATAAATGTGTAGTAAACTACTACAGTGGCCTTCCCACTTTGAAACTCAAAAATGAACGTCGATGATGCGTGCACTCATCACCGAAATTATTTTCCAGCGACAAAGAGGGGAGTACAAGACTTATTTCCTTTTAAAATTCCTTTAAAACATTTCTTTTAAATCGCATTGAAAATATATTTATATCCGAAAATACTTCCAATTAATACTAATATCGTATTCCAAAATCTTTCAAAAACAAATTTCAAAATCCTAGAACTTAAGTTCTCAAATTTCCAATTTATATTCATTTTATTTATAATCCAATTTTGCAACCAATATTTATAAAATTTCACTTCCTAACAAAAAAACAAACATATCACATATAATTATATACATTTATAAAATTATTATTTTATATACAAAATATAATACTAGGTAAAATTATTTCATTTACCCATATTTCAAAACAATATTGTGTCGGTCTGCTCTATTAAGTGTTTAGAAATCCCTATCGATGTCATAGCGTCATATGTACCGATCGGAATTTATAAATACTAAACGAAACAAATTAACACAATACAAAAACATTTTATAACACTAACAAGTACGCTCTTCCATATATATACACACTCAGACAGACTCATTATAGGGTATTAATAACCCTATCTCTAACGAGTCGGACCCCACAAAGCTAAGGTTATCGCTAAACTAAAGCTCTGATACCAAATGTAACGACCCACCCTTTTGGACGGCTTAAATCAACAATATACCATACATGTCAAACTAAAACTATTCAAAAGGGAGGATTGTTATGGGGTAAATAAGAAAAAGAAAACGAAAGAAAGAAAAACAAACACAGAATCTCACAGCGGAATGACAAAATATAATAATCAAACAAACAGTTCATGAAGCTGTTTTACAAATAACATTTGATTACACTTTTACAATACAGATCAGAGTGACATACAACAGGAATAAATAAATAATGCAGCAGAACAACATGATGCAGTAGTATAAATATAATAAATAATAATAGTGCTAAATATTCGTCTTCATCCTCCAAGATATAAGGTCTTTAATACACTGAAAAGCTCAGACTGACCCGAGCATAATGAAAAGACAAAACACTTGAGTCAGAACTAAAATATCTTATGTAAGTTAAATCAACAATAAATAAATACAAGTGTAACGGCTTCAGAGATGTTTATGGGGTTTGACATCTCCTATCCAGTGTCAACATGCGTGCAATAACTTAAGAGATGTTCGGGGTTCCATCTCCTAAGGATCCGTTAAACTATCTACAAACATAGTACAATACGTTATTATAATAGTGTCTACAGTAAAGTAAAGTATTAAAATAGCATTAAGGCGTTACCCATATCTCCCTTAACACATTTTTATATATTCCTGTAGTCTATACAGATACTGTAAGCCCCACCAAACTGATGGGATACTCAGGGAGCACTCCATAGGTATGGTACAAACCAAACTCGTAATGGGCATGATAAGGCACGTGACAAGGAACGCGAGGCAATGTCAGGGTAGGATTCTACCGTTTACACTCCCGGACTGGTGGTAACGCATAGCAGCTACTACCACCCACCTCCGGACACACTCCCATAATCAAATCGAGGGGTGGCCACCAAATCAATCACAAAGTCATAATATGGTATCGAAGAAATGTTCCCGGTTGGAGGAGCGACCTCACTTGGCCCAGTATAGCTCCTGTTTTAGCCACATCAAGCTGACTCGTGGGAGTCAGGGCTACGTAAATACCTCATATAGAATCGTTCGCCAAACCATCCTACTTCATTTTGGAATATCCACCATGTACACAGTTGTTAAAGTAGTTTTTGGTATTGGCAGAGAGTACGACAATATCTGATCCCGGTCTCTATAACAACTAAATGCTTATTTCACACCGGATGGTTCTTTTACATTTCCAAAACTGATCCATAATTGATATCAAAATATCATATTCAATTCAAACCATATCACTTTCGAAATCATATTTAATTTCGAAATCATATGTAACAACCCTGGTTTGGAGATTACCTATATATATTAAATTATAACGAAAGTTATAATTTAATATTGTATATTAAAATATAATTGTAAATTTTAAATTGTTTATTTGGAATAAACAATGAATTTTGTAAATAAAATGGGAAAAATAAAGTTTGGAACTTTATTTTGTTTATTTGAGAATAAATATGGGATTAAATATTGATTGGATAAGTATTTGGTTTAAATAAATTAAAATATTGGGTATTTATTAGTTTGGAGCTAATAAATTAATTAGGTGATGTATTTCAACGTTAAATTATTGAAATAAATCTAAAGTAATGAAAATAAAGTTTTAAAAAAAAACTTTATTTTGAGAATTTGAGTAGAAAATAATCAAATTGTAATTTTATTTGGGTTAATACAACAATATTGGAAAACATTGTCAATATTAATCTTTTATTGAATTTAAAATGAGAAATATGAAGATAATATGTGTTTTATTAAAATAAAAGATGAAATATCATTTGAAAATAATTTTTTGATGATTAAAAAGAATTAAAATGATTTATGGTAATTTATTTGACAGATGGAAGTTGATGTACGTACAGTAGAAACTGAAAGACTGCTAGGGTTTAGGAAAGAAACTATTTATATAGGCAAGGCCCGATAAGAATGAATGAATATATCGAATTGGTTTGAAACGACAATAACGTTCCGAAAAACCCGTTCCGCTTCCAAAACAAAAGAGGGACATCCCATATATCAAAATAGATGTTTTCAATATTTTTAAATTCAATGGAACAGGTTTCAAATCCTAATTCCATTGTATACAGAAATTAGCTTTTAAAATCGGCTTATTTTAATTGAATTCATTAAATTGATTTCTACGCTTTTTGAGCCCGCACGATCAAACGACAAGTCCGATCGTTACGAAACTTGAAATCCTACAATAATTCATTGTTACGGATCCGATGAAACTAGTTTCACCGAAATCTGAGACAGTGGTTAAAATGGTTATTTTCACGTCAATTAAATGAATTATTTTTATATTAAATTAATCACTTTCGAATTCACATTTTATAACTAACTAATTATAATTTCTAATTACACATAAATTTATAATTCATTAAAACAAAATTTCCATGTCAATCAAATATTAAATATCGCACAAATTACAGCGTTCAATTTCAATTACAATAAATTTATTAATTATAATTTAAATTCCAATATATTCATTTATTTTGATTTACATCTTATTATTCAATCAACTATCATCTTATGAATATAATTAACATTGTTTTACATCTTGTTAGATTAATATTCTACAATTATCATCTTAATTCATATTAATTAGATTAATTTCAATTAATTTCTAATTTAATTTTCAACAAATCAAATAAATGGGTGATAAATAACAATTGTTACTTTTTACTAAATTTAATCACATTTATAAGTTTATTATCTACAAACAAATGTTATAACTACTTACACAGCATTGATTATATTAAATTTCAATTAATTACATACTATCTCACAATTTAATATAACATTTGATTTATTTCCTTATTTACAATTTCTAACCAAATTAACTTTGCAATTATTTCAATTACTTGAGATTACAATTCAAATAGTCATCGATTACATTAAATTAACATTATTAGATTACATTTTAGTTGTTTTCTCATTAACAAATCATAAATTTTAATTTCTTCCAATGTTAAATCCCAAAATCTTATTTAATTAATATTTTTAATTATTGAAATTTACGGGTCGTTATATGGTGTGGTGGAGCAATGGTAATGAAGGGTATGTACTAAGGGGCAATTTGGTAATTTACTAATTGCATTTTATATAAAACTTTTTCCACTTGTTTTCTCTTGCATTTTTTCGTTCTCTTCTCACTCTTTTCACAAACTTCATTCTTGTTTCGAGCTCCTGGACTCCCTTTATTGGCTTCCAAATAAATCCTAAAGTTTTAAAAACATTGTTTCTCCATTCTTAAGTTCATAAAACCTTGCTTAAACACCTTCTTTCTCTTCATCACCTTCCTCCTTACCAAAGCAAGACCCACACACCCATTTTTCCATTTTGGCCGAACCCCTCTTCCCCCATTAGGCCTCCAAAAGTCTACTTTGCTAAGGAGGAAGCTAGGATCTAGGCTGTTTTCAAGTATAGTTGGAGTTCGAGTTAGTTTGGATAGCTTTTAGGTGAGAAAAGCTTGACTTTTTCTTAGAATTTTAAACTTTAATATTGATAAAAATTATTGCAATCTTAGTTGATTATATATGTTGGTTGTTGGGTAAAATTGATGTTGATTTGGTTATACCTATGTATGCTTGGATGTGATGATGGTTAGACTTGAAAATAAAAGTTAAGGTTAAGTTTAAATTTGCAAGTTATGATTTGCTTGGGTGTGTTGATTTTTGGCATGTTTGCATGTGTGTTGGCATCCTTACTTATGATGTTCTAAGTTAAGGAAAAAGTTAGCACTTAATTTGTATTCATATCGACTTCTAGATCCGTTGGTTTAAACTTGTTTACACTTAGGTGTTTTTATGGAAAAAATTTATAAAGTCTCTAATTTTATTTTATTTTTGGTCTTCAAAAACTTTATTTAAAGTTATAAAATAAGTTAGCATATAAAAAATTGAATTTTGAAGGTTATTTGAAGAAAAAAATATAAGTTTTCAAAATTACAGGTCATATAGCGGTAGTCGTTATAGATGCAGTTCGTAAAAACGAAAACAAATTCTAATTTAAAATGTTTTTACTTAAAGATGTTTTTGAAAAGTGTTTTCAAAACTTATTTTAAGTATGGATAAGTAATTAACATTATTTAATTAATTATTTATTTAATGATTATTCAATTAATTAATTAAGTTAATTAGTACTTAATCATTAGTTAACAAGGTAATTAGTACTTAAGTATTAATCAAGTAAGTTAATTATAATTAGATAATTAATTTAATAATTATTATTAATTAAGGGGTAATTTTATTTATTTATTTAATTAAGATAAATTTTTAATTATTTATTTATTTATCAAAGGGTTTAACCATTAATTAATTAATAATGTAGTTAAGATTTAATTAAGACTTAATTAAGGTTTAATTACTTTTAAATAAAGAGTTTAAATGTTATTTAATTATCAAATAAAAGTTTTAAAGTTTAAACTGCATTATTTCTAAAGACCGGTTTTGTTTTTAAAGCAACACTCTTTTAAAGAATATTGTTAAATCCAAGGGATTTCTTTGTCAATTACCTTTAAGTAACCTCAAATGAATAGAAAACCCAATGATACATTATCTAATTTGCAGGGAACCCGTATGACTATGTATATTATCCGTAACCATTGTTTTGCAGGGAATATTTGTAGAGAGACCCTAAGGGGTTTCTCACTAATATTTATCCCCTTATGTCACTTATATTGATGTTTTGTTGAAAATACTTATGGACTACGATTTGAATTGTTTAAGTGTTGTTGTAGCAAATTTCGCTATGTCGTCACTTATTGAATGTCATCCCCTAAACATTTGTGTGTGTTGAACTTGAACTTGTATTTTCACAAAATAAATGTTTGAAATTAATTAATCATTTTAAGTAATATTTGAATCAAATAAATTATAACGGCCCGGATTTCTCATCGTTTGATTTAAAATATTTAAATGGTTTTAAATATTGGATTTCAGATTATAATTTAGTTAGTAAGATTTTAAAACTGAAAATTTAAGCGATTTCAGAATTTTCGAAATCATCGATTTAATAGACGAGTTAAATAGCGATCTGGGGCACAGTCTCGGAATTCGACGAAACCAGTTCCATTGGATCCGTAATAATGTATTATTATCGGATTTCAAATTTCGTAGTATTTGGAGTTATCGTTTGATCGTACGGGATAAAAACGCGCTGAAATTAATATCGAAATTTAATAAAATAATTGGATCCAAAAAGTTATCTTCTCCATACGATCGAATTAGGACTCGAAACCTTTTCCATTACATTCGGGATAAGGGTATAACATTATAAACGTCTGGCGGCATGCCTCGATAGGAGTTCGAGATTTCCCCACATATATAATACGAGATGTTATAATTAAATATATATATATATATATATATATATGAAATCAAATCAAATCAGGTCAGCCGCCTATTCACGTTTAAATCACGTCCTACTTTTTTTTTCAAATCAAAATCAATTCAAAAAATTAATTGCAAGCCTTCTTTCGGCTTAAAACCAAGATCATCTCAACAAGCCAACTCCCCTCTTTCATGTTATAAATATCGTATTCCTTTATCTACCTAGGAATTCAAACTGAAAAAAAAAATGAAATCATAAATCGACTTCGAAAAAAAAAGGGAAACTACGATCGAAATTGCGAGTTCGAGGGGGCACAAGGGAACACAGGCGGTGGCGCGTGCGTCTCGGGGTGAAGTCGCGATTAAAGAAGTAGGCGATTTAAGCGAAGTCGAATATAGGGCTAGGCCGATCGTGGTGTGTGGAGAAGGCAGTTATCGCATTCGATTTTGGGGTTGTCGATGCACGTACGTGTGCACGCATGAGGTTGGGTAGGCGCGTGAGGCTGGCAAGGGGCCGGTGTTGCAGTGGTGGGTGGTGACGGGGTCGTGTGGGTTCAGCGATGGCTGGGAGGGGCTCGACATTCGGTTCTCGATTTGGAGGAGAGGGAACTTGGTGGCGGCAGAGGGGGAAACGCAGGCGATGGCGATCGAAATTGCATTTGAGAGTGGGCCTCGGCTTTGCAAGGTGAGGGCAGTGTAGTGTTTATCAGTAAATTTAAAATTTAATGTTAAATTAGTTATTAAATTCAAACGTTTAAAATTTGTATAACCTTTTCGTGCGAGGTAACTGGAGATGTAGTAGTCATTCCTGTGAAATATTCCTGTGAAATGTAGTAGTCATTCCTGTGAAATATTCACGAAAGGAGTTTCACCACTTAGACGTTTATTCCTCTTGAATGACGGAAGCACCCATTAAAGTTTATGGTTCAACATGCGCGTTTGACTCTTGATGGTTACCGAGCATGGTGGTGTAGACTCTTTTAAATATTTCATTATCTGTATTCTTATTTGTTGCTTGTTATTGTTTGTGCTTGATATTATTTGTTGTTTGTTATTGCTTGTTGATTGCTATTGTCGCTACTGCTTGTGCTTGCTTGCTATTGTTTGTTGCTTGCTTATTGTTGCTTGTTGTTGTTGCTACTGCTTGTGCTTGCTTGCTATTGTTTGCTGCTTGCTTATTGTTGCTATTGTCTGTTGCCATTGTTGCAATTGTTTGATCGTGTTTGTTGTCTCTATTGATTAACTTTGATGTTGTCTAATTTTTATTGTGGTTGATTTTGTTGCTTGCATGTTTGATAGTTTGAATGCTAGTTATTGTTGCTTATCATTATCAGCTATTGTCTGATGGTTTCTTGTCGCTTATAGTCATTGATTGACTAGAGGTTAATTATATAATATAATTAAGTCCATGCCATTTGATTGGCAATGATGGATTCCTACCTTCAGGGGTTTAACCAGGGGTACATATAGTTATATAAATTGTATCGGTCTTATAGTAGTGGTCGTGTATAGTGTTGATCTTATATTTGTAATCATACATTGTATTGGCCTTGTATTGGTGGCCTTGTAGATCATTAGCTTTGTATTAGCGGCCATGTCTATTATTAGATCGAGATAGATGTCTGAGTACATTAGTGTACTGGCACTATTTATCTAGAATTTTTGGATCGCGATAAGCGTCCATTATTGACTCCACCCGTTAGTAATGACAGTTATTGATTTATATTTCATAGCTATTTGGAATAGATCGCATATCATCCATGCCTACTATGGGGCAAGATAGGATCTATACGAGTCTGCTACCTTTTGATATGACTCGAAATCAGTGATATATTTTGATACTGACTCACTTGAGCTTACTCTTCAATTGATTGTCATGTTATGACTATAGTAGTACTGATTACTACACTGAGGTTATACATGTTTGATTTTTTTTGTTAGTGCACAATCCTCTTTATATAGTACAATTAGGTATTTGAGAGCTGATGTATAGCAATTTAAATGCTTATTTGCTTATATTGGCATTTCAATAGTAAGAAGCTTTCTTAAAAGAGGTATGATTTTTTGGAAAATGTGGGATGACGGAGATCATCGTGTATTTTATAGTGTGTGATGCATTCTACTTTGGGAGTTCCGTAGTGCTAGTAGCACAAGGGAAGGTATTGTTGTAATTTTCTAAAATTGAGATTCGGGAAGTTTTGGTCAGTTCTGTTACATTCTCGTACTCATGTAAATTTTGAGGACAAAATCCTTTTAAGGAGGGGAGAATGTAACAACCCGCATATTTAACGATAATATATTTAAATGGTCAATTTAAATATTAAGTCGTTATCGAATTAGAAGTCTAAAATCTGACTTTTTGCATACAATCGAATTAGGACTTGAAACCACTGCCGTTGAGTCTGGATCGATGTTGCGAATTTGAATGAGTATAAGGTTCGATAAGTTTGGAGTTTGGAATTTTTAGGAATAAATAGTATCGGATGGAGAGAACTGGGACTTAGCCCATTAGTTACCTATATGTGGCTAACTCCCTTCATTATCTCTCATTCACTTCTCGTTCACGTTCATTCCTTCTCCTCTTTCTCTAATGGTCTTCTAATCCCCTCTTAATCACCTTCTAATCCCTTAACCCTAACACCTCTAAATAAAATTTCTAAATTAAAATAAAATACATCATAATTCCTCTCTTCCGATTCTCTACAAAACCCGTGAAGGAATTAGCATGCATCGGATTTTGGAGAGAGATCTCAACTTTAAAGTCGGCTTGGAGATGGGTTTTGGTGATTAGAGCTTAATTTAGCAAAAGAGAAGGTTAGTGGGATGATTCTCCTTATCAATTTATGTGTTATACTTCATATTTTTGTTTATTGCTTAATGTTGAATCATATGAAGTAATTTGGAAAATGATTGGATTAGTTTGGACTTGTATTCATGTTATAAACATGTTACCCTAAGCTAATTAATTGTCTAAGACCCTAATTATTATGCTTGAAAATAGTTAGTAAGCCCTAGAATTGGTTTGGGGTAATTGGGTGATTGGTTGTGATGTAACTGTTTGATTTGGGATTAATTATATAGAGTAATGATGTGCCCATTATTAGTAATAACTAATTAATCCATTTGAATTGATTTGCAAAAAGGTTATTAAGCTAACTAAGGGGTTTGGGAATTCTATACCTCTTATTAAAGTAACTAAAGACCCTATAAGTGTTAATTAGTATTTATTAAATGGTTTCATGATTTTATAAACGAAGAATATATTTTATAAAATGGGTGTGAGATTTTATAAAATTGTAAAAAGATGAATACTTGATTTTAATAAAGTGATTATAAGCCAGTGTGATATTTTATAAAATGGTTTATGATTTTATAAAATGATATAAAGTGATGTTTCACTCTTATTAGTAGAAATATTACTGAAACAAGTAATATTTGAATAAGAAATGGTTGAATTGCCTGCTGGATATACGTATGTGTATACATGCACGAGCGGGTATACTTATACATGTATTCGAAGTTCAGCAACGATCGAAACAACTCTAATGTTATAGCTAGAATTGTGATGAGAGTTGTGTTTGTAATAAGGTGAATATTTGTTTAATTGGTTGTATATGCATAAGGAAAGGTCTGTATGCATATATGATCATGATATGAGAGATCTCATGTAGCCATAGCGACCATTGGGTGCGGTAAGTTGCGTGGGAAGGTGCCAAGTCGAGTATTTACCCCAGTGAAGCTCGAATATAATTGAATATAAGTTCATTTTGGGCATTTCTTGTAGCCATAATGACCACCGTGTGTGCTAAGTTACGTGAGAGTATACCGGGTCGAGTAATTGCCTCGGTGAAATCCAGAAATGTGAATTGATAAGTTAATATGTGTTTGCATGAACGTGTATGCATAGGCATGCATGAATGAGTGTATCAACACACGTATATTCTATACACAAGGATAAAATAAAATTCAATTTGTATAAATTCATGATTGAAGTCTCTAGATTGAAGAGAATATGACCACGATCGCAACAGTAGAAACGGTGAGTCATTTGGAATTATAGATCAAAATTTATAGGTGTTTGAAGGTAGATTCTGCCCATAATAGGAATCCAAACATCTGACCCAAAGACATAGACATCTAGATAAGCCCTAGGAACAAACAGCAACATATGTCAGACTTTTGACCCAAAATCTCATATGTCTGGTGGATGTTGCAGACGTCTGACAGCCCGATGTTCGAGTTTTATCGATCGATTGATCGAAATTTCAAAATGCGATAACTTTCGCATACTGACTCGGATTGAGGCACCATTTGAACTAGTATTCATCATTTTTTGAGGGAAGCCATTTAGGAACGTTTAGCAAGCTTTCTATTCCATATTTTTGTGGAATAGCGTCGAGGGATACCCTCTGGGAAAGTTTCGAGGGATACCAGTGTTCATAATTTTCCATTCCAAATTTCAGTTGTATATAATATATTTTACTTTTCTTCTATAAAATAATTATACATATCCCCTCGCCGATTCCTCCTTAGATGAAGAAATTGCTAGATTCTATTAATATTTGGCTTCGTATAGATTTAAGTGGATTTAGAAATATTTGAGTGATAATTCCTACTCAGTTCCCACATTCTAGACTAAGCCAAATGAAAACAAAAATTATTTCAACCAATCACACATCAAACAAACAAAAAACAAATTCCTTCAATGGGAAGCTATTTATCAGCATCCCTGTGCACTTTGATCTCTACCAGATCGCTTCTTTCACATCAGGCCACACATAGGTTTATTCATTATCAACAATACCGACACTACTCGTCAGGCAAACTACTCCGTACTTCACTACCTTACTCAACCACTTCTACTTCACACAAAAAAATATACACACATAAGAGGTAGAAAAAAGGAATATACATATAATAGGGAAAATAACAAGTACGTCCCCAGTAATCATCATATACTCCTAATATCCCTTTAATATAAGGTAACTACCCAACACACCCAAGGGGACAGGGACTCAAAGTCTAATCTAAGGTCTTGACTTGTGTCTCTTATATATAATGTATTATTCTAAACCTACTCTAATACCATTCTGTAATACCACACCTCTATAACCATAATACCTAAGAGTATTACTAACTAATACTGTCAGAAAATACGAAGAATGAATATATGGTACACACGTGAATAGTCCCTTGGGCTAACACTGGTATGTTTTTAAACACCGAATATAACTTACCAACTAAAGTATACAGTATTGGCATAAAGCAATAAACATGTGTGCCTCCGGGATAGAACAATACACAATATACGATAAATAGAAGAGAACACGGAGTCAATCACAACGATAATATATAATATAACAATATACAAAGTATGATACACATCATCAGGTCATATGCATACATGAGTTCATACATTACAATAAACTACAACACTGAATAACTAGTATCCTCTATGCCCAAATTATACAAGCTGGTCTCATTATCCCTGTACCTGAAATGTCTCGGACTAAATCGAGTATTGAATAAATAACACACGGGTCGGACTATATCTATAATGATAAGTGATATTATTAGCATATAATGATAATATAACAAGAATAAAGATGATAAAACTACCACCACAAATATCTCAAAACCATATTCATAATAAATGCACACAAGAAAGCATCATCACCTATATAATCACATCAAATCAAAATTCACTAAATCCTCATCGAATAGGTGAATTGTTTATATCTTAAAATCACCATAAAAACTAGAATTAATCAATAATGAGATAACCTTAAGTGAAGTTAGGCAGTAATAATGCAATGCCCATAATCTCTCTCAAATATTACAAAATACCATTATCAAATCAATAAGAAAGATTTGAGTCAGCTTATAACAATGTCCATATATAATCACTAATAAGTAGGCAGTCTGCCAAAGAAGGATACGGGGTTAACCATACTCCGGACCAATCTCAAGTATAATCTCATCTCAGTTATGCCTATCTATCACACACAAACCGAAAGCAGACGGGGGACTGATGGCCGTATGCCCGCTCCAAGAACCTAGGGTCCACTACAGTATGCATGTAGCCGGGTCTGTTTCTACAGCCATAGTTACCTCGATGGAAATCGTGACTCATATCCACCAATAGCCTGTCAACGCGTAGCCTCGATCACGATCCTACTTTGCCCCTATATGTAATAAATTGTTAGCCTATGCGACACAAAGGGTGGTGGGGCACCTACCCTATGGGTTACCTAACCCAAACCTCGTGATGTGCACCTAGTATAATATTTAACAACGGTGTCATGAATCTAGGGCACGACCCCATGATCATGTCGCTAGGGTGGATATTGACCAATCCGGTTTACTCTCGAACCATAAAGGGAGTTGGACGAAGGTAGACAAATGCATAGAATATACAGTATCCGCCACATGGCTGTACATATAAGTCACCACATGACTATCAAATACTAAACGCAGCGATTATCGCATACAACATTCCCCGTATTGAGTGTCATCCATGAGCAAAGGATAATCGAATAAATAACACAACGGCAACCCATACCACCATGTGTTACTAGTCCGTTTATTCAGTGCTCACACTTCACACTCGCCCTTTTTTATTCTATATAACGAATCCAAAGAATAACCGAAAAAGTATTCCGAAAGTCTCATTCCAAATGGTATCACTAATCCATTTATTTCAGATTTCTCATCATACAAAATAAATATAGATCCAACTAGAAAGATGTCATCACCGTATCATCTCAAAATATATTACCAATTAATATCAATGGTGAATCATTCATATAATCTTTATATAATTAAACAAAAAAATATAAATATAAAAATCAATTATTCAAATAATATAAATCAATCAATCAATATTTAATAATGAATCATTCACAACATATAGTTACATATAACAAAATAAATACTAAGGGATGAAGAATACATACGTATCCCAAGATCGTTATAGAGCTAAATACTTCATCTAAATATTATTTCATATATTCCAATTCATAAATATGAATGTTTCAAAACTATATTCAAAATTTCATAAATATATTTAAAAATAAATTAATAAACCAGTGAAATGATTCTTTTAATTAAATCATTATTTGTTGCTCAAATCCTTCACTTTATATATTCAAATCTCAAATATTGCTATAAATCCATTTTATAATCTTTTGTATTAAAATACTATTTCAAAATAAAAATTTTAGTTATAAAATAAATGTGAATTATTTTAAAACCATAAAATCTATTGAACGTCTAAAAATGTGAATTGTTTTAAAACCAGAAAATTTATCGAATGTCTAAAAATATGAATTATAAAGCAAAATACTCCGAAATCAAGAACAAATCGTCAACATAAATTTTATCACGTGACCGAGTCAAATTTCGGTCGTTTGACACACTATATACACATATAAATAAATTATACAAATTAAAATGCAAAAAGATAACATTTTCATTGCATTTCAAACATCCAACAAACTCAAATCCTATCTCACTCCATCAAATAAATATCCTGATCGACAATTCATCCAAACAATCCAATTCAACATACATAATCAATCAAAACCCAAATAAGCATCTCAACAAAGTGAATCAACCAATTGCGATTATATGCATATACATGATGGGTAATAAATTTTTAGACATAGTTGTGAATGAGAGATACTCACCAAAACGACACTCAAATTATCCCGTTAGCGACTGTCATCACTTCTGCCCGCACCCACCGCTGCTCCGAGCACACCACCACCTTCAACTTGTACCTGCACTGCCTCTGACTGCATCTGCTTAACCATGACCACAGCCTCCTCCAACTCACGATGACCTATCACTATGCACAACACCAGAAAGACGTCCTCTAATCGTACGCCTCCATCCACCAACAACCGCTAGGTCGCGGCAATCATCATGCAGCCCCAATATCGAACACCTTCATGTTACCATCGGAACACACGACATTCTAGTACATTCACGACTTCTCCTCCATCCCCATCAAGACGATCGCGACCTGCTCCCTACTGCCAACCACGCTTCTCGATGTCAGGCTTTCATCGCGTGCATACGCAATCATGCATTTTTTTCAATTTAAAAGGCACAATTTTCATGAGAATAAAGGAATTAGGGCACGACTGAATTTGATTTTTGGGGAGTACCGGCTTAGTTGCAAAAATTAGAGAAATTTCCAAAAGCAAGTAGAAAATAAAACGGGCTTTGGGCCTTGATTTAATCCAATCTAGTTTTATTTATTTCTATTTATGTTTATATTTAAATATTTATAAACATTTTAATATGAAAATTATTTTCTATAAAAATATTTCATATTTTCTAAAGCACCTTATTCAATTTAATATATTATTCAAAATAATTTGCTAATTCAATTCAATTTATAATGACAAAACCTTTTATTAAATATAATTTAGTTAACAAAATTTATTTTCAAAATATTAATTATCAAATATCAAATTCAAATAATTTTTATTTTAATTAAATTTATGAATAATTACGACGTAGGAAGCAAGGTTGTTACATTAGTATATATTTTATATATGTGCTAACTCTATGGATGCAGGGATATGTTAGGTATGATTCTTCATACTATTTGTCCTATTATAGGGGCGTATTAGTATATAGAGATTTATTACCACTCACGCCAGACTGTTGTCTGACGTAGGGTTTATGCTTTGCTTCCTATTACTCTATTTATGATGTTGCATGTTGTATGGATCTATTACTTTGATTCTGTGATTCATTCAGTTATTTGCCGTCTCGCCTGTTTTACATCTGAGATGTTTACTATTATATTTTATTCGATGCACTATGAGATATATGACATTTTCTGTGTTGTTTATTTACTTTACAAACCTATGGTGGTCGTCCCATATTGATCGAGCACCAGTACAATGCACTATAAAGGTATATTAGGTGTCAGTGGTGTAGGGCGGTCACCACATTTGGTTTTCGAGCAAGGTTTCGTTGTTTAACCTAAGGGATACCATGATCTAGTAGAGATAGGATAAGAGTTCTCACCCTAGACTGGATCGAGTATGTATATATATGAGAGCATGTACTTGTTATATATTTTGGATTTCAAAACTATATAGTAGTATACTGTATATAAGTCGCATTGCATATATGAGTACCATTGATGTAGTTTTCCTCTATGAGAGACTGATTATTCTTATTACAGCTCGTAAGAATGGATAGGCATACTGAGGACCTGCACCACAAGCTAAGGATGGAAGGGCTACCGGGATAGCAAATGACCCAGAAGTACAGGCAGCATTCATTCATATGATGGTGAGCATGATCCGAGCAGCGTAAAAAGGATCTACTGGTGCAATGGATGGTGGTGCTCAAATGTAAGCACAACAAGTTGTTGTTCCCAAGAAGGAGCTAAACTGCAAGAAGGGGGAGTGGTAAGAGGAAGAGGGACGGCAAAGGAGTAAAACAGTCCCACTAACAGAGGTGGCCAGAGGAAGAGTAAGACCTCACTTATTTGTTACAACTGTGGTGACAAGGGCCACTATAGTAGAGACTACATAGCTGAGAGGAGGAAATGCTTAAGTTCTAATGGGATGGGTCACATTAGTAAGGACTATAAGGACCTAAAAGGCGGTGAGAAGAACTACTTCAACTGTGGTAGGACTGGGCAAGTTAAGATAGATTGTCCAAAGACGATTAAGGAGGTGCAGCCCCAATGAAGGATGGTCCGAAGAAGAGAATACAAAAGCCTATTTGCTATGATTGCGAGGAGAAGGGCTATTTTGTTAAAGATTGCAAGGCGGGAGTTGGGGCGGGAAGTGCTACAATTGCAACAAGCTTGGACACATTCAAAAGAACTGTCCATAGCCAAAGCAAAAGTATATGGTGAAGGCATGTGCTATCAATGTCATTTAGACTTTGTCGAATGCTCCATCGGTGAAAGAGAAGGGGGAAAGCATCGCTATTCAAGGTATGCTTCTCCATTTATGATGTTCCTATATGGATTTTGTTTAATATCAGGGATTCAATTCTTTCATGTCTAGTGATTTGATAGATAGATTGTAATTGAAACCCATGGTAGTTCACTAACCTTAAATTATGACAAACCCTATTGGGGGCTCAGCCAGCCTATACATGGTTTGTTAAGACCTGTTGTTATCGAGTCATGGATGTTCTCTTGTTTATGATTGCTTTTATTTGGGTTTCGTTTGGTTTGGTGTTATTTTGGGAAATGACCGACTGAAGAGACATAGAATGGTGGTGGACTACGAGTGGTTTTTGATGATAATAGGGATAGATGATGGGCATAGAATGGAGATAGGCTACCTACCTGACGATTAGGTGATGATTAGCCTTTTGTATTAGCTCGAGATCCTTCACGGAGAGTTGTCATCTGTGCCTATAGCTAGAGAGTATAAAGACATATTCGAGGAAGTGGCATACTTCCACCACACACAGAGATCGGGTTATGTATTGATTTAGTTAAAGATGCTAGATTGATAGTGATGTTGTTGGGGAGGATGGCACCTAGAGAGCAGAGAGCTCGAGGTGCAAGTGAATGACCTTTGCGAAAAAGGGTTCATTTGCAGGACTATTTTTGAGTGGGGAGCACCCATAGTAGTCACCACGAAGGCAGATGGTTCCCTCAAATTATGTGTTGATTATCGTGAGCTGAATAAAGTGACGAAGAAGAAAAAGTATCCACTATCACGTATTGATGACTTGTTCGATCAGCTCCATAGTGCTAGAGTGTTTTCTTGGTTAGATCTTGCGATGGAGTTTCACCAACTAAGAGTAGCAAGGGAGAGTGTGTTGATTATAGCGATCCAATGCCATCTGGATTTTATGAGTGGTTAGTTTTACCGTTCAGGCCAACCAATGCACTGGCATACTTTGTTGACCTCATAAACCATGTTTTAAGGGGTCAAATAAATTTTCGCTTATGTTCATTGATGATATTCTTATTTATTCACGGACAGTGGAAGAACACAAGACACATTTGAGGATCGTACTTGAGGTGTTGAGAAAGCACCCACCGAAGGCAAAGTTTTCTAAATGTCACTTCTGGAGGAGGGAATCACGTTGTTTCTGAGCATGGCATTACCATTGATCCTGCAAAAGTTGCAGCAATCCAAGATTGGACTAGACCCAAAAATGCTATGGATGTGAGAAGTTTCTTAGGGTTAGCCGGATATTATAGATGATTCATCCAGGACTTCTCAAAAGTAGCCGCACCATTGGCTCACTTGACGAAAAAGAAACGGACTTTTACTTGGGATGCGAGATGCGAGTAAGCATTTGTGAGACTAAAAGAGAAGTTGATGAGTGCACTAGTATTGACCATTCCAAGCGGGAATGAAGAGATAACAATATACACTGATGCTTGTGAAATAAGACTGGATGCGGTATTGATATAGAGAGGTTAATTTGTTACATATGCTAGTCGACAACTCAAGCTACATGAGAAGAAATACCCGATCTATGATTTAGATTTAGCAGCGATTATGTTTACACTGAAGATTTGGAGGCATTATCTTTTAGGAGAGAGGTTCGAGCTATTCACCGACCATAAATCATTGAAGTACCTATTTTCGCAAAAGGTCTTAACCTTTATCAACAGCAATGGTTAGAGTTCCTAGCCTCCTATGACTTTGATATTGTATATACACCAGGGATAGGTAATGCAGTTGTCGATGCCTTAAGTAGGAGACATTCCAGCTTGGGAGCTATGTTCCTAAAGTGGACGTAGTAAGAGTATATTGATGGCTATTATTTCTAACCAAGATGTAAGCTAGAGCCAGAGATATTGGCGAGCTTGACCATCAGACCTACTCTTATTAAGCGGATTGGTACTAGTCATAGGCATGATGCTAGATTAGCTGAGATCTTTGCTAAGATTAAAGCTGAAGTAGAGTTTGAGGATATGAGATAGTACGGACTCGACCAAGATGGTTGGCTCCATAAGGATGGGATGTCGATTGGTTGAGGGATGAGGTGCAACAAGAGTGCCATTATTCGAGATTGACTAACTATCCCGGCGGTAATAAGACGTATCATGATATGAGGCATACCTTTTATTGGCAAGGGATGAAGGAAGACGTTAGGGCATTCATCTCAAAGTGCATGAAGTCCTGGTTGATTAAGGCAGAGCAAAAAAAGCGTAGTGGTCTGATACAACCGCCCGAGTAGAAATGGAAACAAGTATCGATGGGTTTCATCGATGGACTACCTAGGACTCGACCAGGGTACGATAGCATTTGGGTCATAGTCAATCGATGACCAAGAGTGTCAGATTCATACCCGTCAAGTCAAGTAAAATGGCAGTCAAACTGGCTGAATTGTATGTGAAGTGGATTATACGATTCCATGGTGTGTCGAAGAGAATTGTGAGTGACTAATACCCATCATTCACTAGTGGGTTTTGGAAGAGCTTACAGGAGGCGTTAGAGACAAAGTTGCACCTCAGCACAGCTTATCACCCTCAAACCGATGGCCAAACTAAGAGAGTGAATCTTATCTTAGAGGATCTCTTACGTGCTTGTATATTAGACTTTGGAGGCTCGTGGGATGATTACTTACATCTTGTTGAATTCATATACAATAACAGTTATCAGTCTAGCATTGGTATGGCACCGTTAAATGCATTATATGGACGACCATGCAACGCTCCTTTATGCTGGTGGGAGTAGGCGAGGAACTGTACTTGGGCCAGATATGATTAAAGAAACATCGAAGAATATCGAGATCCTTTGGCAATGAATGAAAGCCATCCAAGATAGACAAAAAAGTTATGCTGATAAGTGACGCCGAGATTTAGAGTTCTCTATCAACGATAAGGTATTTGTCAAGATCTCTCTATTGAAGAATGTCATTCGATTTGATAGTAAAGGTAAGTTGGCACCGAGATTTGTAGGTCCTTTTCTGATTCTAAAGAGGATTGAAAAACTTGTTTACAGAGTTGACTTACCTCAAAGAATGGCAGAAGTGCACATGTATTCAACGTTCCTCACTTGCGTAAATTTGTGCACAACTCAGGCATAACTTTCACACTGGATCTACTAGATGATATCGAGATTGAATCAGAGGCTTTGAGACCTCGTAGGCCTATTCATATCATCGGACATGATACGAATTGGCTTAGGAGGAAGATAGTGAAGTTGGTGAAGGTTTAGTGAAGTGAAAGTGAAGATAATTGCACTTGGAAGGTCGAGGAGAGAGCGAGGATAGCTTATCCAAAGCACTTTACTTGGTGAGAGTTCTTATTTATCGCTTTTACTTTCGCTTATGATATCATGAAGTATATACTTAGTATAGTATCATGCATGCTATGATAGGTTTGGATGTTTTCCTTTTTCCATTTGATTGCCATGTATGCATTTGATGTATGGTAGTTGCCTAAGCTTATGTATGGTTGTTAGGTATTTAGGATGGTCCTATTGGCTTTTGTTTAGAACTTCGGGGGTGAAATTCCTAAAGAGGGGAGAATGTAACGACCCATATTGTACGTATCGGAGGATCGTATAATATTTATATTATTTTCATATGAGTTCGTACGATTCTAGAATTTTGGAAAATAACTCTTAGGGACATTTTCTACATCTATAATTTTTGTCGGATTTCTATGTGATCATTTTGACCCTAAAAATCTTGTATGGTCTATAACGGAGCCGAATTGGAATGTAAAACCACTTCCATCGGATGGGGATGATGGTATCCCTTTCCATAGAGTGGTCATAATAGAAGAACAGATGTATCATTTGGGGGATATGGTTGTTTGACCTTTCACTTGATTTTATACAACTTAATGAGTAATAAGCAAGTTAATAGGTAGGCCCAAAGCCTATTTCAGGATTAGCATGGGCATAGGGCTGATGGGGCTCTCTTCCATTATTTCACACTTACCAAAAATAGAGTGAAACCCTCCATTAACAATCTTTTACCCAAAAATTCACCCAAACCCTTACTTTAATTTGCCAAAAAGTATCATTACAAGGAGATTATCATCTTGGATTGAAGATTGGCTGTTGGAGATCAACTTGAAGTTGGTGTTCATCATTTTCGTGGAGCTTGGAGAGGATTGCTTAGGACTTAGGTGAGTGGTTTTAATCCCCTACTTACTAATTAGCCTTTATTATATGTTTAGTGACGTTTTTAAATGCTTTCAAACTCTAAAACATGTTTTAAACCTTTTCTAAACAACGTACATAAATTTCAAGCAATTTGGATAAGATTAGAAAATTTGTGCTATTAGGGATACTATGTGTTTTTATGGATGCTGCCTTAGATGTAGTACTCATATTGATGTGTTTTCTTATATGCTTGCCAGTATAGATTACTTTGTGATGATTGCTTGATTTTGTGATGCTTGAATGATTGAAAACACCGATCGAATGACGACTTAATTTAGGAAGAAGTTAGGGAATTTTTATCCTAAATTTGGAGCTATCGGTATGGGTTGACAAGGAAGGCCACATAAGACTACCCTCCAAGTTTCAAGTCGTTTGGAGTTTGTATGCTTGATTTATAGCCGTTGAAGCATAAATCGATGGTGATTTCGAATTTGGGGATCAGTGGTGGACACTTGCCTTAGTTTGAAAATGATAAGGATGGTTCGTGAATGAAAGGAGGAGGGATCGTGTGTAAGAGGGATCGGTTGCATTAGTGGATTGCTCCAAACGTGAGATCGCATGCATGGATTGGTGGAGAATTTATAACTCGGGGATCGGTGGAGAGCCATGGGTTTGAGCATGGGATCGGGATGCGAACTGTGGTTTAGAGAAAAGAAATGGTGGGAAGGGGAGCCAAAATCACACGATTTTGGCTTATGGGATCCTCCCCATGGATCAGTACTGATCCATGGGTGTTGGCCCATTGAACTCACAAACAGTATGGGAGCATGGTGAGGTGTGTACTAGCCTATATGTGAAGCGCACGATCGAGGTAAGCATGGATCAGTGGTAATTTCTGAGCCTATTGATCGGTGGTTAGGGATCAGTGATGATCTCCGACTTTTGTCCCAAACTTGGTGAGATAGATATGGGGTGATAGGAAGGCCCCATAAGTCCATGTTCCAAGTTTCAAATTGTTTATGGTTCGTATGCTCAAGTTGTGGTCGTTTGAAGATGGATCAGTTGCGATTGTCGACGACGATGATGCGTGGTTCGACGACGACGATGACATGAGGGAAAGTGTTGGCTTCGATGATGGATAGATGTACTTCAAGACCTAGAGTAGATGACAATGATTCGGATTGAGGGTACTATTGGAAGAAGATAATGGGATACGTGATGATATTCTATGACTAATGATGGTTGCTTAAAGTAGTTCCCAAGCGCAGTGAGTTCATGACTGAAGTCGTAGGGATAGTGCAGGATGAGCCCTGCTACTGGTGACGTGTGCAAAGGGATTATTAATAATCTAGATGATGAGGCACACCCATGAGATAAGGGTACATGAGATGATTAGAGTCCCATGAAGTCAGGACCTGATATGCCTGGACCCTAGAGTCCCTTGACGTTAGAACCTGGGTAGGGTTATATACTATAGTCCATTTGTGTGAGGACATAGTGACAATATGGCAGAGTTCCTTTACGTTAGAACATGTCTGTACCCTGATGGATTGAGTGACCAGGGATGTTGAGTAGTCCTTGATGACAAGATGGAGCATATGAGAATCATATATCCAATGTACCGAGTGAGTGAATGTGGGGATGGATGATGGATGATATGTTTATTTTGATTGCTTATCATTTTATCGCCCTAAGGATGTTATATGAGACCGATATTGTTGATGTATATATCTAGGCACCTCTTAGTGCTTTGATGTATACTATACCCGTGATGACTATGATGTAGAGTAGTGTATATTTTGTATATGTGCTAACTCTATGGATGTAGGGACAGGTCAGGTATGATTATTCATACCATTTTTCCTATTATAGTGGTATATTAGTATATAGAGATTTATTACTGCTCGCACTAGACTATTGTCTAACCCAGGATTTTATACTTTGCTTCATATTACTCTGGGTACTTTTAAATGAGTAGACTTGGGATATCAGGTCTGGTGAGCATGTGTATGTTTACTCATTTGCTATTCCGCTGCACAGCACTATAGAGCTTGCCAGTGCCTTTGTTGCTTAGAGGCAGTTATTTATGAGTTATTATTTGATGTATAACTCTATTTCTGATGTTGCATACCGTATGAACCTATTACTCTGATTCTATAATTCATTCAGTTATTTACTATCTCGCCTATTTTATATCTGAGATGTTTATTATTATACTTTATTTGATATGTTGTCAGATATACGACAATTTCTTTGTTGTTTATTTACTTTATAAATCTATGACGGTTGCCCCGCATCGACCGAGCACCACTATACCACACTATACAGGTATATTGGGTGTCGATGGTGTAGGATGGTCGTCAAACAAGGTGTCTACCTGATCTTCTGCCCACATTCGCAGCTCTAGGGAAGATATCTAAGGGGTTGTTAGAGGCCCATCAAGGATGGCGAACATTGATGAAAATGTTGATAGAGTAGATGGGAAAAATATAGCTAGTGAGGTACAAGGGAAAGGAGAAGAAAGAGTCAAAATGGAGATAATACATGAAGGAGGAGAAGGAATAGGAGGAGGAGGAGTAGAAGAGAAAGAAGAGGATGATGACGACGAGGATGTCATCAAGGAGGAGATGATTCATATCGGGAGACATCTCTAGAGGCACCAAAATTCCTGTCCCGTCACGCCTGAAGTGGATAATCATCAAGACTTCCCTACTACCTACAGAACCTAGCACGACACCAACAATTGAGGTGATTCCTCTAGCTGATTACCCAAAAAACATCTTTGACTCGCTGAGCGATCTTAACATTCTATCACTGATCTTCTTAAGGAGTCCGCTCCTAGTTTTAGCTTCCCATCTGAGGGCATTCTAGCCAAAGGAGGTGAGACTCCATCTTTACTACCTTCTGAACATAGTCTGTAGAGTACTTAGGGCAACACTAATACTTCATACACTTCTAGGACCATGAACATTTACAGCTTGCATTCGTTCTTATTTCAATGTTTGGAAACTGATATAATCTTTTCTTTTATTTCATGTACCATAGGAAGAGACCATTTCAATTACCTCCACTCTAGTGTTTCCGAACAAAGGAGACTAACTTTTTAACCATACCCTCCTCGCTTCAGCTCTAACGAAAGAGATATATGGAGAGAGTGCAGAGGAAAGAAAGGGAACGCCAGACAGAAACATGTTGATAGAGACAGGAAAAAGAGGCATGCGAAGGAAAAAGAAACTTATAACCAATGAAAGAGGCACAAGGACTCGCATGATTGCCATGGTCTCTCTTTTGGTCTTCCCCCACCTCGATCTCAACCACAGCTTCCTTCACAACAACATCCTTTAGTGTTGCTTTCTCTAGCCACCATAGTTCCTTTGACCTTATCAATCCAAAAGTGAATCTATTCGCCTAAATCCACCTCCTGCGCCGTCAAGTAGAATGCAAGCTACCTTCCCAAACTTTTGCTTGACTAGGATAATATTTGACCATAACCTCAAAGACTTTTCTAGGGAAGAGGAAAACTGTAGGGTCGAGGGGATCCAAGAGCTGATAAACCAAGGGTTCGAATGGAAGAAATTCCTCTCTATGACGTCAACAAAATTCACCAAACTGATATCTAGTCATTTGAGTCGTTGAAAAAGAGCTATGATAGAATCATACAAGAATACAAGAAGGAATTGACTATAGCTATAGAAGAAAGAGATGAAGCCTAGAAATCAATGAAGAATCCCAAAGACTTGGTCGAAGAGATGAGAAATACTCACAATCAAGCCACAATTGTGATGAAGGACCAAGTAAAAACTACTTACGAAGAGAATGCCAACCTTAATACATAGCTCGCAAACAAGGATATGACTCTCCTAGAGAAAGACAAGGCTCTTCAAGATAAGAAATCCAAGATCCTAAAACTCTGCACTGTATTGAGAAGCTTGAATCTACCTTATTATTGGAGAAAGCAAAGAAACTGGAGGTTTAGGTTAATCATGCTGGAACCATGAATGAGCTAACCGAGTTAAAGGAGAAGGTGGCCAAGGAAAAAGAAGACTTGAATTCTACCCTTCAATAGTTATTCACCAACGTTATCTAATACAAGAACCTAAAGTGGTTAGGAAGCACTTATTATATCACCCCAACCGAAGCTTGGGACGAGATAGTGCGCCGTGTGGCTACATCCAGTAAAGGCCTCAGTGAAGATCAATTGAAAGCTAAGTACCTCGATGTCGATGACATTAAAAAACTCGAAGAGCGAAAAGCTATCCATGCAGAACAAGGTATCATTGCTGCTGAAGCCACCACTGAAGCTCCTGTTAGTCCAAGTGCCTCGAGCCATGCAGAATCGTCATCTTCGAAAGTCCAAGAGCTTGCAGTGGGTATTCTGACATCTGAAGGGGCCAGCTCTGATGTCACTCTTACTACACTCCGTCGTCCCTTGCTACGACTACCGACAAGCCCTATATTCATGTCTCTATCCCTCAACCCATATTATCGGCTATAAAAGAGGGTGAAACTGCCATATCTCCTACTAAGGAAACTCCAACCAGTGAAGGTATTTCTCTCGTTTCTCCGATGTTCGAGAAGCTTTAGTTCTCATCCAAGACCATGACTAACCTTTACTTCACTATTTGTGAACTTACAATCACCCGTCGCTTCTTTCTCCTCCGCTACCAATCACAAAAAGCCTAGGTCCCGTCACTATCTCCACCTAGTCTACCTCTGTTAACCCGGGATTGGTTACTCTGATGCTTCCCTCCAGCTCCACCCCTGGTCCTGATTTAGAGAAATCATAGCTCTGTAAGGATTGGATGATACTTCGTCGTCCCTGGGGGAAGATGTTAACATTACTAGCACTTCGGGCCCGACTAACCCTATTTCCATGACAAAGAGATAGAAGATTGACATGTCCAAGGTGAAAATCAAATTCGAGCCTAGACTTGAAAAATCAGCTCGCATCGAGGAGCCACGGCCTTCTTCAAGAATCCTTCCTATCCACATTAAGCCTCCAAAGGGCAGTAGTTTCGACACCTCCACCGAGACATCCGAACCCTCCGTTGACCAACTCGAGGATCATACTATCACCATCACTGATGGAGATACCACTCCCTCCGAAGGCAACACACCCAAGATGAAACTCAAGAGCGACAAGGGCTAGAAGAGACCTCATGATGGTTCGAGTGGAAAAGGTGGCAAGGGTGAGAAGAAGGCGCATAAGAAATATGTTGCCCACTTAGCTTTTGTAGAGACAATTTCTTTTTGTCTCCTTTTGGCTGTATCCCTTTACTTTTCCTTATTGTATATAGGTCTTGTTTGTGCAGGACCGACCCTCACAATTGATGTATATAAAAATGAATGTAACGGAAGATTGTTTTTTCTGTTTCAATCTCTGTCTCATTTATAGTTCTGCAATTTGTATATTATGCTTACTTATATAAAAATGCTTGCATATATAATATAACTACTTGTACTGCAATTCATCTATATTATACATGACTGTGTCTATGCAATGCTTTTACTTACTGCATCTTTGTACATATAAGTAAAATTCCTATAATTGCTTTAATTATATTTAATTTTTCAGTTCTCTTTATTGTTGCCAAAGTGTTTCTGTTTGGCTAAACAAAACTAATATTTAACCAACTATGTGGTCATTCCTGTTTACCCTAGGTCGAGTTTCCTTCAACCAATAAAAGTAATAAATTAACCGATTTTCATGTCATTTCCTATCTATGAGAAATAGTGGTTTGGACGCCTATATCCTCACTCCTTCGATCTTGCCAATAACAGTGCGTGACCGATAATATCCATTGATTTTCACCACTCGACCTCGGCCGAGCATGTCCCACTGGGCCGTGAGTGGGATCGTACTCTTTTGTAATTATGCCACATATCAAGTCTTGTCTCCAGGACTTGGCATTCCAAATGCCAAAATCCAAGCATTACCCTTCGACCTTGCCTATCTCTAGGCATTGATCAAAGGCCAATAACGTATAACAAATTATTCAATGGCCCCCAGTCTGATTATGCTCTCCTGGTCCTGATCCTAGACCAATGGAGTCCACCAATACCTATTTCTAGGTACCCATTCTCGATCTCACCTACCTCCAAGCATTGATCGAAAGCCATCCTCACTTATGCTCGTTTGAGCATATTCTACTGGGTCGTAAAAGTGATCATGAAAATCTTGGCTATGCTCTAGTTCCTATCTCCGGGAACTAGTGCTCCGGACGCCTATCCTGGTCATCCGCTCTTAGTCTCACCAATCTCCATATGCTGACTAAGAGTACCCTTTGACTATCCTTCCCTATCCTCGGCTTAGCACATCCTGCCAAGCCATAAGAGTGGTCATTAAAATTTCAACTGTGCACCAGTTTCTATCTCTGGAAACTGGCACTTTAGTTGCTTGATTGGGACATCCCTTATTGACTTTGCCTATCTCTAGGAAAAACATAGTACCGGAGGGATAGGGTCAAATTATCTTATTGACTCTTATGATTATACTCATTTGTCCTAATCCTAGATCAAAGGAGTCGAAACCTATCTTCAGGTACTTGATTTTTTTGCTACTTACGTAGCATGAGATATTGCTTACAAGACCATGGTTCCATTGATTCAAGAAGCTAACTTTATTTACAAACGAAAGATGTGGCAAGTTCTGCCTTATTACATTGCACCCAATTCACTAGGATGGCATATTTGCTTAAAATAAACTAAATAAATCTAAGTTATATAGCATTGCAGTAGATCTTTATTACATTCCCGTGGAATCGGAATTCCATCAACTATAGCTAACTTGAAAGTTTCACATCCAAGCTTCTATTCAATAGCATAAGGGCCTTCCCAATTCGAACCAAGTGCCCCCATACCAAGGAGAACTCGTTTCAAAATGAGATCCCCTACCTCAAAGGCATAGTTCTAGACCTTGGTGTTAAAATGTTGTGCTACTCTATTTTAGTAAGCAACTACCATTAATTTGCCTCTTATCATTTTTCATCAATCAAATCGAGGGATTCAAGCAAGTTTTCCTCGTTGATCTTGAGATTGTAGTGCCTTTTCCGATGAGAAGGACCTTCCAGTTCAATTAGAATCATGGTTTCTGATCCGTAGGCCAATGTGAATGGTGTATGTCCAGTCGCGGACTTGTGGGTCGTCCTATAAGCCTATAGTGCAAGTGAAAGCTCACCAACCCAGTTGCCTTTAGCTTTAGTTAATCATTTCTTCAAGATAGATTTGATGATTTTATTCACTGCCTCCACCTATCCATTTACTTATGGGTGTGCTACTATAGAAAATCCTTTTTCAATCTTGTACCGGTTGCAGAAATCCTTAAACTCAGTAATTTCGAACTGAGTTCCATTATCTGCTATAATTTTCTAGGGTACTCAAAATATACAAATAATATTTTTCATCACGAAGTTGATCACTTTCTTCATTGTGATCGTGGCAAGCGGTTCCGCTTCAGCCCACTTTGTGACGTAATCCACTGCAATAATAGCGTACTTACTCCTCCTTTTGACATAGGTAGCACACCAATTATATCAATTCCCCAAAACACAAATGGCCATGAAATAACCATTTGCATAAGCTCTGTGGATTGGGCTCTCGGAATCTTTGCAAACCTGTGGCATCGATCGCACCATTTTGTGTAATCAACAGTATCTCAGTTTATCATTGACTAGAAGTATTCATAGCAAAGTATATACTTCACTAATGTTTGCCCTTCGGTGTGGTCACTGCTGCTACCTTCATGTATTTCCATGAGGATTTCCCTAGCCTCATCCTTGGTTACACACCAAACGGGGGGTTGACTCTTGTACAACACTCCATCTTGCATTATATATCGTGACACATTACGAAGGAGTTACTTATGCTTATTCCTTCCTTTCAGGAGAGTTCCCTTCAATAGATAATCCTAAATCGAAGTCATCCATGGTCTCCAAAATCTAGTCGACATCCATCTGGTCGTTGCTTAGAGCCGATAAATCCTCCACCAGAACCAATCCCAACAGTTGCATATCTTCAGTGCAATCCAACTTGGCTAATGAATCCGCCTTCCCATTCTCCTCTCTGGGGATGTGCTAATCGTATAATGCTCTATAACATTCAAAAGTTCCAGCATTTTCGTCGGGTAAAGGGCAAGTTTCGCACCCTTAGCCTGAAATTCCATTTTCACCTAGCAAACCACCAATTGGAAGTCACTAAATAAATGTAGCATCCTTACCCCCATTTCCTTTGCTATTATGAGTCTTATCAACGCTTTATACTCTGTCTCATTTTTTGTTGCGGGAATTTCCATCTTCAATGCGTAGCATGATCATCCTTCTGGAGTAACGAGTAACACTCCTACCCTAAACTATGTTCATTTGAAGCTCCATATACAAATAGTTTCCCCTAAGAAAGTGTGACAATATCATCTTTCCCTTCTCTATCCCGGCTGATAAACTCAATGATGAAATTCGCCAACGCTTGTCCTCTTATCATCCTCCTTGGATGGTAAGTGATGTCATACTAGCTCAATTCAATGCTCCACTTCAATAACCTTCCCGAAGTCTTGGGTCGGTACAGTGGCTGCTTTAGGGGCTGATCCATTAGCACATTTATTGGGTAAGCCTGAAAGTATAGTCGCTACTTCCTTGATGCAATCAGCAATCAATAACTAAACTTTTATAGCTTCGAATGGTTCTTTTCAGCTCGGGTAAACCGCTTTTTGATGTAATAAATAGGCTTCTGAATCCTTGTCTCCTCATGTACCATTGCTGCACTTAGCGTGTAGGCAGACACCATCAAATATATGAAAAAATCCTCTCCATCCAAAGGTTTAGCTAAGACCGATGATGCTTCCATACGCCTTGGGAATTCCTCGAAGGCATCCTGTCATGCCTTCGTCCATACAAATTTTCCTTTCTCCTTTCTGAGGACATCAAAGAATGGTATACATTTATCAGTAGCCTTTGAGATGAATCTACTCAATGTAACCTTTCCATTTAAGCTTTGCATCTCCTCCTCGTGGTTGGGGCGACCACATTCTTCAAAGTTTCAATCTGCTCCGGATTAGCCTCAATACCCCTTGAATTCACGATAAATCCTAGGAATTTGCCCGACGTGACGCCAAAAGAGCATTTTAGCAAATTAACTTTATCCTGTACTATCGTAGCACTTCAAAAATTTCTAAAAAGTCATCCATGTGGTTCGTTAATAGTCGTGACTTCATGGGCAAATCATCCACATACACCTCCAGCGTCCGTCCGATCTGATTCCTGAACATGGAATTTACCAATCTTCGGTAAATAGCTCCACCATTCTTCAAACCGAATGACATCACTTAGTAGCAGTATAATCCCAAATCTATTATAAAACTTGTGCGCTCTTGATCAGGAATGAGCATCGGTATTTGATTGTAGCCGGAATAAGAATCCATGAAAGAGAGTAACTCATGACCGACGATTCAGTCTACTAGCTAGTTAATCCTGGTTAACGGGAAGCTATCCTATGGGCAAGCTTTATTCAAGTCTAAATAATCAATACATGTCTGCTCCTTTCCATTTTCTTTCTTAACCATCACGGATAAAGCCATTTTCCTTCAACTTATCCACTTCCTCTTTCAACGCAATGGATCACTCTGGACCTAGACTGCACTTTTTATGTTTTACCGGGGGGTACTTCGGGTCCACATTCAGTGCGTGGTATGCTATCTTCGGGAATATACCGCACATATCTGAATGTGTCCAAGAAAACACATGCAAGTTTGCTTCGAGAAAACTGACCAATTCCTTCCTCGGTCCTGTGTTAGGTAGAGATTCGATCTTAAGGACCTAAGTAGGATCGTCCATATCGATCAGAACATTGATTGTCAACTCAATTGGTGCTGCCCGCACTTCCTTTGACTTCAACCTGGGATCCATAGACTTATAATATCTGTTATTATTCCTAACCCAGGGCTTGGGCTTTAATTGTTGTGCATCAGCGCTTTTAATGCATAAAGTTTTGTTGTAATTTTCCCTTTCTGTCGTCACTTTGCCTCTTTGAGCTCGGCGATGTAACATTCCCAACCAGTGCTTTAGTCACCTTGAATCGATCCAATCCCATTCTCCATAGGGAAATTCATCATCAAGCACCAAGGAGCTAGTGCTATCCTGAAATTAGCAAGGGCCAGTTAGCCCAATTAGGCATTGTATGCCGAATACTCATCCACAATCACAAACTTATAAACCTGTACAAACTTATGGTCTGCATCCCCCAACTCCACTAACAAATCAATAGTCCTAAGGGGTTCCTTCGCTTCATCGATAAATCCTTAAATTCTGAATTTACAAGGCATGACATCATTCATACTTATCCTTATCCTATGAAAAGTTCTTTTAAATAGAATATTCATCGAGCTTCCACAATCCACCAAGACTCGATGTATAGTAGCATGGCCTATTACAACCGTTATCACCATGAGATCAAAATTTGGTGCTTCAACCGCATCGGAATCCTTATTCTAAAAAACTATATCATTAGTTATCAACCTTTGCTTCTAAGTCGGAGCTTCGTCCTCAATGGCGAAGTAGTTTTCCTAATGCATATGCCTAAATGAACTCGCATACCGCTCAGTCGCATTCCAACTTTTCTCTACTAGATAAGGTTCTCCAGTTCTCATGTTTATAACAATCCTTCCATCTGGCCACATGGGCCGCTCTCCGCTAGGCCAAGCTGGTTTCATTAGGCATACGGCCCTTAGGGTCTAACATTCTGTCTGCCGTCTTACAGATCCCTAACATACTGCTATAATTTCTTTTTCTATATCAAATTATCAATGAAATATCTAAAATGTCTACATCATTTATATTATGTCCATAAGTTTCATGGAATCGACAAAATTTCCTAGAGCGCTTTCCTACATTTTTCGCCTCTCTCTTAGACGGCTTCTTATATCTTTCCATGCCTTGTGTGGCAAAGTATATGTTTTCAAGTGTATCTTTCAGAGGCATGTACTCCTTTGGTCTCATATTCCTTGGACACTTTTTGCATCATTCCGCCTGCTCCCAGCGCCCTAATTTCTCTTTCTTTGATTACTAGAATTACCATCATTCACAACTATGTTACCAACGCTCTCACTGGTCTGTTTGATAGTTGCATTACTTTGAATAACCTCCTTCGACCATCCATTAACAATTTTCCAAGCAACCTGGCTTACTTCTTCCAAATGCAAGAATTAGTTAGCCTTTCGGTGGAACTCCTCCATAGTTATTGGCTGCTTCATCCTCGGCCACTTTCCAAAATCTATGCCCGGATGTATTACCTAGACCAAAGCCATCAATACCATATCCTAATTTGGATTATTTACTTTAGCAACTGCAATATTAAAAATGTTCAGGAAACCCTTCAATGACTTTTCAGGTCATTGAGAAAGGCTTGACAAGGACATCACATCCTTATGCCGAATAGCGTGGAGCCTAAACTGCTCTAAGAATTTCTTAGCTAACTCATCAAAAGTTGAGATGGACTTTGGCGTGAGTGAAGTGAACCACATCAATGCAACCCCATCCAAAAAGGTAGGGAAATACCTACATTGAACTACATCCATTGCTCTAACACCATCCATGCGCCACTCATATTTAAACAAGCGATGCCTAAGGTCAGTAGTGCCGTTATATGATGACATTGAAGGCATCGTAAACTTCCTGGGATACTCTTTCCTTAATATGTTCCCAATGAATGGAGTTCCACTATGTGTAGAACTCTAATATTTTTTCTTTCCCCATTTATTTTCCTCTGACGGTTACTTAATCATACCTACAATATGCTCCTAGCTAGCCTAGTAATCCAAAGGACGACTGTCAGGAGTTGCACCGAGTGTTTGACTCCGGAAACGATTTTGGTTTGCTCTTTAACATCTAGGTTCTCCAATCTCTATGATAACCACTCCTTTGGTTCTTTTTTGATGTTTAGTTGGTTCCATAGCATTTGGCTAAACACCAACATCCTGAGCTTCAACATCCAGTCCATCCTTATTGGCAGCATCCTGCATATCGTCCCCAGAATCAGACAAGTTGATGACCTCAGGTTCATGCCCCTCTAAGGACCTCAAATTCAACTAGGTACCGACCTGATTCTGGTTGGTACTGATCTAAATTACCTCAGCAGGAGCACTTCCAGTTCCTCCGGCATTCCTCACTACTACGCCAATAGCATGTACCTTCTGCTTTTGCTTTCCATCCCTTTTGTTCTGACTAGAATCATATGAGTTCTAATCTTCAAATTTAATAGGCGATGCTTCTCTCCTATCTCTCCTGGGTCTTTGAGACTGCTAGGTCAGCAAGGTTGTGCTAGCATCTATCTTGTCAAGGAGAGCCTTCGGAGTATCTGTCATCTTTTGATTTAACTATGTTATCATCTTATCAAATTCCACCCTTGTGACCATCTCCTGAGGGGAAGATGGTCCCAGCAACACTGCTACTGGTTGGTTAGTTACCTCATTATGGTGGGAAACTCTTACATCTCCACCAATGACTATTCTAGATCTTTTAGACTTCCTTGTTGGTGTCATGGATTCCAATATGAAATTTCTTCAAACCATTAGATAAAAACCTTTTCGATCTAACTCCTGGACACTCTAATCCACAATAGATAACTAGATCTATACCTGAGAAGTACTTCTCTCGGTGAAAGCACCAAAAATGTTGGGCCAAAAAGTGACACAACACCCTAAAACAAACTGAAATAGAGAGATCTAGCTATAAACAGTAAATAAATAGTATAAGACATGCAAATTTTGTAGTGATTTGGCAAATCCGAGGCCTACGTCCACTTTAACCTTATTATTTAGATATTTTATCACAAGTACAAGGGATTTTCAATTTTAACGATCTAGAATAGCTAGAAAGTAGCTTCCTTTGTGACAAGGTCGTTTAGAGAGAGAGAGAGTGTGTGTTAAGAAGATGAAGTGCCCAAAAGTTCCCTTTGAGTTGCCATATGCTTGTTATTTATAGAGAAATCGCCCAATAAAGCCGTCAGATCATGAAATACTAGTTCAAACTCTAGATCTGAAAAGGTAGGCGGGGAGATGAAGTCCCCAGGAACAAAAAATCATATCGGTACTGATTAGAAGCGATTGGTACCGACCTAATTTTTTGATGGCAAATTGTGTCATCTTCTTCTCTTTGGTCTTCTATTTTCGATCCATCAAGCTCCAAGCTCTTTTACCTTAGTAATCAAGTCATTGCTGAGAAGTTCTAACATCTCTAGTAACTACCCTTTCTTAATATCACTTTGCAATTGTTCACCTATTCCCTTAGAAATGGGCCTTAGGACAATTGCCTTAGACAATCATCCATAAGTCATAGCTTCAGAGTCCACTGGAACGCATGAAACATGTCGGTACCAACCTGAAAAGTGGTTGGCACCGACCTCCTATTTAGCCATTATTCTCCAAGTTGTTGAAACCTTTTCATTATTCTTTCAAGCATGCCTCCAAGTCCTTGAATCACTTTATCTTTGTCCTGACGTCCAGATTTGTTTAAGAGTCGCTTGGTCTAAAAGTTGGATAACAAGACCTATCCCAAACCCTTTTTTCTCCTTTTTTTGCTTCCACTTGCAAACTTATAAATACACACACATATAATAAAGGGAAACCATGGTCAGCTATCTGTAGACTGCACCAATTTCTATACACCTTGACCATGAGGGACCAGTGGCTATTGCATCGAAAAAGACTGTCTACTTACCCCTTTTTGGGTATCAAGCCCACACGGTTCTGTTTCTTGCTCTTCTCATGCATCCAAATACTTTTTAGTGCATAACAATCATAGCATGTATGCAACCATCGCAACTAATGTAACCAATATGTGTAATCAATGCAACTAATGCAAATAGCAGAAGTAGAAAATAGCATTCTTACTCATCCATCACAACAAACCATCATATAAGCAATAACAATAATAGCACACTTAGCCATTAAGCATCACATACATTTGACAGCACTCGGTGTCAACTCCAATCATTGAATAAGAAAATAACAACATACAAATATACTTACATATATAGTAATCATCCATTACAGTAACGCATCACCAATGTAAGTAAAAATCATTAAATGTGTACAAATCACCTTATTATAGTTATACAACAACAATTATCAAATAACCCCATCATCTGCAAGTAAAAATGGTAAAATAACGCATCCACATCCTATGTGATCTCATCATCATAAGATAAACATATATGATAATTCAAATGAATGATTAACAACATATTACATCCATCCAAAACATTATTTTTATGACCATTGTTTTTTCCTTATGTATATAATCATTTTATTATTATTTATTTTAAAATACCCTTTATTTATATATATCAAAACAATAATAATCTTTCCAAAAATGATAATATACTTTAAAAGCCCTTCATATCCTCTATTTGTTTAAATACTTCTAAACATCGCATTTTAAATCAAAAATAGTGATCTTCATTAAATTACTTTTTGAAATGATAATATAAATCACAAAAACTCCTTTTGATTCCTATTCATCTCAAAATAGTACCTCTGTTATTCAAGAACACTTTGGTAAATATTTCTTCATTTTAATTATATTTATCTAGAAAATTCCCTTTTCTATTTTATAAATTAGACAATAATAATAATAATTCTTACTATAAATACCGCAAAATCAATCATTTTGTTATTTACACAAAATAATACTATTTTCACTAAAATCGACATTATTATTATTTAAAGTCTCTTTCTACTTTATAAATAATAAACTTCCTAAATATCAATTTAAAATATAATTATAGTTATTAGTTATGAATTTCGCTAGAAATTCATAAATAATAACCTTACTATATGTTGTACTTTAATTTCAGTAAATTTTGTTAAATCATCGTTATTTACAAAAATAATCCCAAATCGATAAATAACCTTATTTATCATTTATTTAGCTAATTTTTTCATTAGTATCCATTTTATCCTAGTTAATAATTTTCCAATTCAGATCAAAGAATTTATTTTTAATTAAACATCCAGAAATACAACAATCAATAACAATTATCTAATCAAGGATAATACATCCAAAATATTATAATAATCAAATACCCATGCATAGAACACAACATATAACAATAAATATGACTTTTTATCAATAGATTTTTTATATATATTTTATATTTTAATTTATTAAATTAAATGAACATACCAACGCACTTTTGCTAACAACCTCCAAACTTAGCAAACCCTGTGCTAATCGTTCGAAATTCCACCATGATTCCAATGGAAGAAACCACATATGAATCGGAGTTCGTATGTGAAGGAAATTGAGGTTAGAAGTTTCAAAGTCTAATTTGTAATTAATTAAAATATAAGGACTAAAGTGTAAAAACACACCTCACTTTGTCTCCATTAGATCGTGATCCAACTAATCAACAGCAATCAAAATATTCCTGAAATAAAGGGAGATGTCGACCCCTTACCCGTGACCGATCGACCGCTAGTGGTCGACCGGTGGGAAGGCGGTGGTCGACCGTTGCCTATGGCGGCGGCTAGGATTTTGGTTATTTTAAATATACTAGATTTTTATTACTTTTAATCAACTTTTATCCAACGGTTCTGGTGCGTTTCAACCACTATAAATAAGAATCTAGATCCCTCAATTTTATCTATATAATATTTTGGAAACATTAGCGAAGCTCTATCAGTTCGTCTCTTCTCAGAAAACTCCATTAGGGATTCAGGTAAGAAGTCCTATATATTTATCTTTGTTTATTATTTATTTTCTCGATCTCTTCTCCTTCAAACCTCTAATTTTCTGAATCTAACATATATACAAATCCCTTGGTGGATATATCAAAAAGAAGATATCTAAAAGGGTTTATTAAAGGTATGTCAAATCCAAGAGAAGGCAAAGCTAAGGACCTCTGTGAGTGGAAATTTTAATTTTTCTATTTTAGTAATTGAATAGTGTAGTTTGAATTTGATATATGCCTTGGGGAGATTTGGATTATGAAAACAGCACAATAAAATTCCCCTAAAGCAAAATGTCAATTCTTAGGTTGGAAAATAATGGTATTTTGTATTAAAAAAATATTGTTTTGTGGATTTTTCAATATATGTTTTTTACCTTCTATTCCACTCCTTATCCTTTTTCTTTGGATTTGATTAAGGGATTTAATTTAAAAATTGTGTGTAAGAATGAATTCTTACTCGTAGTTTACACTGCATATTTCCACAAATTGAATAAAAATTCTCTTGTCTAATTTTATGTAAAAAGGAGTTGAATAGAGCGTAAAACTTATTTAACTGTAGGTTTCTATTATTATTATTTTATTCCATTATTTTAATATAAATAAGTTGGAATTGGATTCTAAGTACAAGTCCATTGATTTGATTTTGGAATATTATAATTATGGTAAAAAAATGCTATCAATGCTATTGTGAAATTGGGACTTGTATAACATTGGAAGATTTGACATTTAAAATGATGGTTTAGGGCATAATCTTTGCACGCCTAATAAATGCTTACTTATATATACATAAACTAGCGTAAATAACATACAATTGTAATGTATTAATTGCGTAGTTAATTAGGTTAATAATTATCATTTAAATCCTCCTTAGGAAAGCAATTAATTAGGCTAAATAAGAAGGATTTCAAATAAGGCCTAAATAATGAGTACGGTGAGATGCGTGATAACACACTTAGAGAGTGTTATGAAATATGACTAAATCATAGGGATGCGAGGTCAGTCAAAAGCACATAGAAGTCTACCTACCTAATCTCTTTACTAGTAGTGTGACTTTGAGCTGATGTAAGATATTGCCTATAATAAGTAACTACAGATGACATGAGGTTAGTCCCAATTCTTTAGGGTAAATCTGCCCAGCTAATCTGACAACCGGTTTCTACGAATAGTCGAACTAATATGAGACGTCTCCATGGGTGCATGTCATACTACAAAGGACCTGCTTTGGGGAATTGAAGATATTAAGTGGTTGTTTGAGGGCCTGCCTTTTTCCCTTATATGAAGTATTAAATGGTTGGGATTGGGTTTATGCATGATTAAGGATATCTCAGAAAGGACTGCTTCAATTGAAGTATTAAGCGTTCGAAGAGATTTCCATGCAGTGTCAGCTAGAAAGGTACCTTCGAGGAGTCCGCCTTGAGAATAGTATTAAATGACGGGGGCCTACCTCAATTGAGGCCTTAAATGGTCGGAGTCTGCCTATTTTCCATTAAAAGGTATTAAGTGACTTGGGTTCTATCTCTCGCATTGGTTGATATTAATAACGATAGTTATGGATTATTGATTATGGGAAAACCTACTTCGGAGATTGAAGGTATTAAGTGGTTGTTTGAAGATACTAGATTGAAGTTATGGAAAATCTTTCCATTAAAAGGTATTAAGTGACTTGGGCCTAACTTGTATGAAGTATTAAGTGGTTTTGAATATATTTTAAATGCGAAAGACATATCCTTAGTTAAATTATACCGCCTAAGTACTAATATAGAAAGGCTTGAGATTTTCTATTCACCAAACATTGTTGTTCTGACTCCCTCCTCATTACAACACAGGTTAGGGAAGGAGACTATGATCAACATGGAGATGATGATGAGAGGAGCTTGTGGTAGTGGTCTATTTGTTTATTTATGCTATTTTCTGATATACCCATTTCAAGTTAAAAATGTATTTTTGAACAAAATGGTGTAACGATTACTGTTGACATTATGTTATGGTTTTGTTTTGTGACATTTGAAATTTGAAATAAAATGGGTACTGTTTATGCTATTATATTTTATCCTTCCACTGTGAGTTCTAAATAAATAGATAAATAGCTTTTTATTGTCCTTTTTACCAACTAATGGCCAGCTTTGGAATGGGTCTAAATTTCAATGGGCCTTTTTTGGGTTGGGATTTAGGCATGTTTCAGGGTGGGATGTTACATATGGTACCAGAGCCTAGGTTACCCGATCAATGGGGAAAAGTATACGTATGAGTGATGTACTTGTTATTTTTGAAAATGTTTTCCTAAAATCTCTACTATACACACACACACACACTATTTTTGAACACACGCACACATGCTAGGCAAATCTTTCTTTCAGTATATAATACTATATTAGGAAGGTATAACTAAAAGCTCAACTACATATAGTTGATATGGTAGATAATAATTTTTCTTCTGATGCTAGGAACCTTGCTTGAGGAAGACCCTCCATCCGAGGGATGTCCGAATGGTTAAACAATACCTCAAGTAAGTAGGTGAAGTCCTTATTCCTCAAGCTGCATTAGTGGCACCCACTGCTCTGCCTGCCAACGAAATACCCCATCCTATTGACTTTCCAAAGACATGTAAGGATTTTCTCAATATGGGAGGAAGAATATATTCTAGAACAAAGGGTTTTATGGAGTCAAAGACATGGATAAATAACTGCAAGAAGATATTTCAGGAGCTCGATTGAGAGGATCAGCTGAAGAGGAGAATGGCATCTTAGCACCTCTGGGAGAAGCCCGAGATTGGTGGAGTATTGTGGCTGAGGAGAATGTTGGTAGGATTTTCACTTGGGATGAATTCAAGGGTAGACTCGAGTCAAGGTTTATGTCAAGGATAGAAGTAAGTTTATAACTGGATAAATCTATATAGCTTAAGCAGGGAGACTCCACTTTAAAGGAATATATTAGTAAGTATATATAGTTGGCTAAGTTCGTAATGAGCTTAATCGATACACCTATGAAAAAGGCCATGAAGTTTGTGAAGGGCCTGAACTCCCCGCTTACAGAATTGTTATTACCCCAAGTATCCATTGGCACCACATACGAGACGTTAGTTGAGATGACTTTGCTGTAGATGGCTAGTGAGGAAGTGTAACATCCCCCATTTTGATGCCCCAAACTAAGCGCAACAGATGCTGCAATCATCAGTAGTATTAATTTCCGGTGACAAAATGCGGCCATGTTAATGGTATCCATAATTTCAAAGCAAACTTTCACATTTCATTTCAAAGTCATAATTTCATATTCATCCCAAATGTTTCCCAAGTTTAAATGAAATATAAATATTGAAAAATACTCCAAGAGCGACAAATGAAGACGCCCCCTTGGTTGATCAGAGTTACTAAATAAACAGATACATCCACTGTCAATACAGTCATACAATAACTAACATAACAAGCGGATAATAGTAATAGATAGACTCTTACATAGCTAGCCTTGCCTCCTACACGTCTTCGAAAGCTTTATTCGCTAAAACCAACTTAACCTGAAAAGCCATCACTCTCGACCTACTCAAATCAAATTTTGAGCACCCGAGAGATTAAGGGAAAAACAAAAACTTTGAGTCAGACAAAAAGACTGGTGTGAATAATAATATGCCATCTCGGTTTATAGATATTCAGTGAGACCACGTCGCTGAGAGAAATGGATTTTCCCCTCACTAATACCCCTTTTAAAATATATCTTTGCAAATCAAATTCCTGCAACCAAACTGATTTAAATAGGCAATATAAACAATAATGTGCATGCATGCTACATGGGTAATCATGACTATCCGTCAAATCAGTGGACTGGCCGTCCCAATGTTTAATTTTTACAGGATAACTGCCAACCTACATGGCTGACTTGGGCCTACAGATATACAAAATTTCCTAACTGACTGTTAGAAGAAAACTGGATGGTTTGTCCGAATACACTTATCCTAGTGTTTACTTGACTATCTGTCAATCTCATAGTTTTGTTAGGCTTTCTATGAACCTAAAGGTTTTACATGCCAACCTATAACCTATCTTATCTTTACGTGTTCCTTTCTGTGCATACACCTACTTTTAGTCTTACCCTTGACAAAGCCCTACGCATTAGAATTTTGGACTTATATCAGCCAAGGGCTAACAGTTGAAGTATAGGGCGCTACCATACACCAGTCCCATATGGTTTTCTATTCTCCGAGTCAAATTTATCCTATCATAATCTATCCAAAAGTGATAAGAACAATAATCTCTTTAGTAAAGATCTTGGGCTAAATACCCTTTTCTGTTTCCTTAAAAACAAAACCTTTGTAAATGATTAAATCCTTGAAATCATACTTTAAAACAAGGAAGTTATAGCCCTATACTTTATCCAAAATATTTATACCATGATATAGGCTTTTTATAAAACAATGTTGATGAATTTCGAAACCAATTGGAAGCTATCTCACTTCGAAAACATAAGCCATAGAGCCAAAACAATATAAAACCTTTATTTTGGTAAAACTTGGCAAGGATATATAGCCGATCTTTGTCCCTCAAAACATGTTAAAATATTTTATTGATAAAACATAAGGCTATTATAGTTGATAACATCTTCACCACTTATCATAGTATAGAGTTTCATAAATTTACAAAGTATAAAAGCCTTTAAACTAAAAACTAAGGGGTGGCGACCTTGATGGGTCTTCGACATCTTCGACCTTGATGGGCCTTCGGCAATCTTTAAAGTCGAAGTAATAACATGCAGCATCATTGCCTTTTAAAAACATGGGGCAAGGAATAGGTTCGGAGCGGCTTCCTTGCCCTTCGAAGACGTTAATAAAATACGTGGCTTCATTATCGCCGCTATAAGTTACTTCAAAAACATTGGGGTCGACGACGTTATACATAGGCGGCAACATGCCTACTTATATAAAATGTGGTACTTAAGTTATGCGGTAATGCCATCATCGAAGAGCACGACGTTGACTTTGATGCATGGCTTTGCACTTTAACCAAACTGATCCATTCTACACTAACTAGAGTTGATGTCATATGTATCACACTTGATTGGCGTCGAAGCCCATAGGGATGGAGTGGTGAAGTGCGGCATCGTGACTATTAGCATGGCACAACCGTAATTTATATGAAAACTGTTTTCATACCGATGAAAGTAATTTCTTTTCACCAACGCCTATTATTTGTCAAAATCTTATTGGTTATTAATCACTTTATCAAAATCCTTTTTTGAAAAATTGCCATAGGGTAGATTTATCATTCCCAAAACACTTTGCAAACCAAACCTTTTATTCTAATATTTTATAGAATACTTAAGCTTATCTAGCTTAATTAATTCATAATATATCATAAATACTTGGGAAAAATTCTCAAAAATCACAATAAATCAAATTCACCATTTTCTTTAACATATAAAAATTTCAGGGCCAAAAACTTTGTTCAATTATTATTTTATAATTAAAATCCAAAATAACCCATTTTCTCCATTTAGAAAATTCATAATAAATTCATACTTGCTTGCAAAATTATGAAATTAAAAACCCACTTCTAAACTAATGTTTCTAACATCATATCAAAATCTCAAGTCATTTGAGTATCGTATGATAGGTTTTTCAACTCAAACTTATCAAATAATTTCATAAATAATTTCAATAGATTCACTAATAAGCATATAATCATTCAAATTATCATAGCATGGAATCGGATTTATGCTTAAAACCGAAGATAATACTTAAAACATGAGATGCATAACTATTATTCACCTTAAATGGTTAAAGAAGGTTGAGATTTAAATTTGATTTGATTCCCCTAAACTTTCTTCTTGTTTTCCTAGCTTTCCTTCCTCCTGAATCCTCCAGCAATGGCTGACCTAAGCTTTATTTTCGTTTGTACAAGTGAAAAATGAATGAGTGAGAAAGGAGGTGAGGGTTTGTATTAGGAAATGTAACTCTTTTCCTATTTTACTCTTCTCGTGAATTCCTCCTTCTTATTAATGTTCTAATTAATTCTATTGGTTTATTAATTAAGGCTCAACCCATACTAATTATCAAATCTCAACCTCCTTACAATTTTATATTATCTTATTTAATTTATCTAATTAAATATCCTAAATAATGTTAATCAAATTTAGGGTTGTTACAGACTCCCCTCCTTAGAGAATTTCGTCCTCGAAATTACGATAAGTTTCACACATCAAACATATAAGCATAGATGTAAAACATAACATCAAACAAGTCAGGATAAGTGTCTCTAATCTTGTCCTGTGTCTTCTAAATACAGTCTCTCCCGTCGTCACTCCATTGGACTTTTACTAATTTGACTGTCTTATTTCTTAGCTTTTTCTCTTCCTTAGCCACAATACAAATTAGTTGTCTACTAATTGTCATGTCATGTTCCACTACTAAGTCTTCCAATACAGTCGGGGTTATAGTAGTTTCTAGATCTCGAACAGATGAGAAATATGTATAACATTGTGGACTCCTACCAAACTATTCGATAACTCTATCATGTAAGCGAGTTTCCCAATCCTTTCTATAATAGGGAATGGTCCAACAAACCTTGGTGCCAATTTCTTTGACTTCCCAAATCTTATTACACACTTCATCGGTGATAGTTCGACGAAAACATGATCTCCAACTGAGAACTCCAAATATTTCCGTCTCTTATCTGTATAATTTTTCTGCCTAGACTGAGGTTCCTTCATTCTAGCTCGAATTAACTCAATCTTTTCTACAGCTTCTCTTACTAATTCTGAACCAAGAACTAATCTATCTTCGGTCTCTAACCAACATATGGGTGATTTACACGGCTTCCGTATAAAGCTTCAAAAGGCGACATTCCTATACTAGTCTGATAACTATTATTATAGGGAAACTCAACCAAGTGCAAATGGCTTTCCCCCGACCCACCAAAATCTATCACAAATGCTCTCAACAAATATTCAAGTACCTTATTGACTCTCTTTGTCTGCCCATCTGTCTGTGGGTGATAAGCGGTACTCATCTTAAGCTTGGTACCTAACACTTCTTGTAGACTATTCCAGAATTCACTAGTGAACAAGGCATCTCTGTCACTGACTATACTACTAGGAATGTCATGCCGCCAAACAATGTTCTTCATGAATAACTTACCCAATAGAGGTGTTGTTCTTGTCGACTTAACGGGACACTCTTGGTGGTTTATCTACCACGACCCAGATACTTTAATTTCCCTTGTTTGACCTTGGCAACCTGTAACGACCTGTATTTTTGGGTCATCAAATCTGAATATTTAATTTATTTAAATATTCGGATTTGAATTAAATTATAATAAAATATACGTTTCAAATTTAGACCTGATTTTTGATGACGTCATTTTTATTTAATTTATAGAATTTTTCCATAACTTTTAGTTTGAAAAATAAAAATTTATTTTTCGATGACGCGTTTTGCGCCAAACGTCGGTTCTTTTGAAATTTTATTTCTGGAATTTGAAAACCGGTCAATTTTATTATTATTTTGCGATCGTGTAACATTGTTATACACAATCGTATTTGTTTTCTGTCATTCGCGGTTCGTACGCAGACGCGAGATTTGTGCGGTGGGGTACCCAAAATCTTTTAAAAACAAATTTTAAACAAAGCACTTCGTACCTTTATCTGTATATTGCATGTGCATGTCTTACTCATGATTTTTGGGACTTGGTATTTAATGTTTGTACCTATTATTATTTTTGTACTTTTCCTTTTTTAGAGCAACTCCAATAGATTTAGAAATCTCGAATCCGCACCCATAATCAACTCCAACAGAGCGCGAGAATCCCCGAAAGTGCAGAAAGGTAGAGTTTCGGCTCGAGAATACGTTATTGGGTGAGGCGCCTGGATACCAGACGCCTGTTGAATAGGTGCCTCATTTTCAGGCGCTTGTTCAACAGACGCTTGGCTACATCAAAAAATAAAGTTTAACATCAAAAAAATAAAAAATAAAGTTTAAAAAACACATGTGAGGCCTCCAATATTTCGGAGTGCGGAAAATTCAATTTCCGCATTCCGAACTATTGAACTATTGAAGTTGCTCTTAGTCGTTAAGAAATGTCCATATATGTTCATATATACATCCACACACGCTACCATCTTTGCTCAATATTTTCTGTGTCCTTTGTTCGTGCTTTTGACTACAGTCATTTAATGAATGTCCTTGCTTTTCCTTAGTTCCAAGTATTATATACATACATCTGCGCATACAAGGGAGCGAGTTCATTTTCTTCACAAAATGAACACAGTGTGACCTACAATCTTGCATACCCTTCTCTTCGCAGTTCATTTCACTTGTTTAGGCAGCTATGCATTAAATGTTTGTACTTCATTTCCTTAACATTGAAGTAAACTTTGCTGTGTGTGTGTATATATATGTGCTTGCACTTACACTCGAGGGGGAGCGGGTTCTATTTTATTTTTTTAATCTTAAACGGAGATACTTATACAACTCATTTTTACATTTCTCTGAGACTTTCATTTTCTTCCTTTTTTTCACATGAACCAGGGGGACATTCATTTCTTTCTAAAAGTTTGAACACATTTTTCATTTTCTGGAGGTTGGACACATATGGAATAAAATAAACATTCATTTTTACAGCTCTCTCATTTTTTCCTATATGCTATAGGTACACATTCATTTCTACAAACATTTTCTATTCTTTTAGTGCAAATTGAAACACACAGCCATAAAAGAAAGATTCATATATATTTCATTATTTTCTACTTTGCAAGTATGAACAAAAGCATACTCACGCATGGGGCAAAGGGATGGAAACATACACATTCCCACCTCTCTCTTCTAAACAAAAACAACATAGCAACCCAAAGACGGGCTCATTTTTTTATTACATTTCCATTTTACATGAAAATGAAAACACGCACATTTTTCTTTTGGAAAAAAATATACGTGTGGCTATATTTTCTTGTTTGAGTAAATGCATTTCATTACTTTTTTTTTCACTGTGTGCGTGCACACATGGTATATGGGAGAGGAACGCAAGAAATAAGAAGAGGTGGGAGATGTTTGCATGGGATGTGGTACAGGCGCATGAAAGAAAACATTAGGAAGGAGAGATTTGTAGTTACTGTTCATTACAAGGGAATTTGCAAATTAGTCCTATATAATGTGGTCATTTGCATGCATGGATGAAAGCGTATAGGCGCGTGAATGAAAGTGGTAATGTGGATGGACGGGTGTGGGTTGCATGCGTTTTGGGCCATGGTGGGTTCGGGTGGACAGGAGCAAGTCTCGGGTACATGGAAAGGAAGAAAGGAATTAAAATATTTGCTGCATGCGTATGGGAAGAGAGTGGAGGCTTGTGAGATGAGATTTGGGCTTTTGGGCTTTTGGACTTTTGGGCATTTTGGGTGAGAATGTTAATTTATATTTAAGTTAATCTTTTAGCTTAATAGATTTTAGAAATTTTTTTTATCTGAGTTCGGTAAAATGACCGGCAGCTTTTGGTTAGTTATGTATATGGGTTGTTGGGCATTGATTTTGAATTAGATGAGAAATCATTATTTTATATTGGTTGAGTTTAAAATACTTAAACTTTGAAAACCCATATCTTGTTCATGTTAAATTCGTTTGACCCACGGATTCATGCGATGTACTTGTAGTTGTATGGACGAGCATAACGTCTTAGTGTGACTTGTTGATAGATTTGGGATGTTTGGAAACTACGTCATATTAAAAAGAACAAAAATTTAAATCATGTTATTTTAAATAATAACGTCGTTTAAATTTATATACGTTAATTATAATGTTTATTTGGTCAAATAAAATACTGTTGAGTTAAATTGAATTGAATGTGGTAAATTGGACGTCTATTAAGCGGAATAAAACACCGTTCCGCTAATTGATTAAATTGGACATTGTTTAGCGGAAATAAATCACTGTTCCGCTAATTTTATTTAATTGGACCCCTATTAGTAGAATAAATCACTGTTCTGACATTATTACTGAATATATGTGTTTTCGGACATTGATTAGTAGAAATAAAAACCCTGTTCGGCTGTCATATTTGTATAGACATCTATTTATTATCCTGATAATTATATCGGGCAATATGATGTGAATTAATTGTTAAAAATAGATTGTTGTGAATATCAGTATCTGTTATTCTGGATTGTTATGGAATGAATGGTAACTTGATTAAGTACCATTCAAATTAATAAGCCTCTCTTCCGATTGGAAGTGACTTTTGAACAAAAATTGTTTTAAGGATGATTATTATTTATAAATGATATCTTAAAGTTAATTGTTAAATATTTTGATAATTTTAAAGTAATTATTTTATTATTCTTAAAAGTTATATATAAAAGTATTAATTATGTTTCAAAGTTATTTAATTATCTAAATTGTTTAAAGTATATTAATTATTAATTAAAGTTATTTTATAGTGATTGTTTAAAGTTAATTATTACTTAAGGGTTAATTGGTATTAAAGTATATTTATTCCAAAGATAAATTTATTAAATATTAATAATGTTTTAAAAATAGTATATTATATAGTAAACTTTTATAAAAGAGTATTTTACTTAATTAGAACTTGGAAAATTTATATTGAAACTTTATAAGTATTATTTTGAAAATTATTAAATAAAGTTTTTGGAAAGTAATGGTATACTTTCATGACAAAATCGGAGGCAGAGAGTGCCTGCAGTTAAGTTTTGGATTTCTCTGGGATAAAGACGTAACCATTGAGCTGTGAATCCATGGTTGATACCGCAGTGGTGCTTTCCATATTTATTTTAAAAGGGTTTCAAATATTTTGAAATGAATGGTTTGTGAATATACTTATCCAGTGAGATAAGCATATACTGTTTTATTAAGTAATTTTTTATTGAAATTTAAAATTAAATAAGGCTTAATGTTTTCAGTGGGAAATGAAACCTTTGATTGGATGATTTTATATTTGATAGTTAAATAACCGACTATCAAATCTGGACCCAAAAACATAACTTTGGGAATATCTAGAAGAAACACGGGAATTATGTGGTACAGTTACCGTTCGAGGTGCTATACTGTACGTATAAACTCGTTTCGTTCTTCTAGGATGATGATAAGGAAATCCATTCACTAACGGTTAGGAGGTGATCTTCGATCTTATTTTCATCTGTTTATTTTCTAAAGAACCGGGGTTGATTTTACTGGAAATATCGAACGTTGTTTCGCAAAGACCGGGATCGGATAAGTTATCCGAAAACCACTTCGATCCAACGAATAGGTTTTCAAAGTGAAAACAAGAGCAGGGAGTCGTAGATGAAGCAGTTAAGTGCAAGGGCTAATCGCTACTAATCCCGAGGATTCTTCCGAAATGGATGTAGTAGGAATAGTGCCTTCGGTTCCGTTCGGACCCAGAACAGACTTGTGTGGATGAATGCTATCAGTACATTGTCGTTGGAGGACAATGAGCATTCTAAGTGAAAATTCCTTTAAAAAGGTAATCGTAGCCTCTAGCCTCATCAACCGGGAATGACTAAAAAGCAGGGGAGATGCAGCAAGGCTAAGTGGGTCGCACCCAATTAGGGTATGTTATCACTATCTAGATACCCTCAGATATTATTACTACGATACATGGAAGGAGCTCGGAAAGGGTGGGAACACCCGGGGTGATAGCATATTCGGTCTATCCAGGTTATGGATAGTCCGGTCATATGTTGTTGGGGATCCCGACATGGTCCTCGGTACATTTTTCTAGACGTGTACTGTGACGGGGGTACCCCAGTGCCTAGTCATTCGTATGGAATCCATTCTCCAATACGTGCCTTTACGGTTTTGGTTGTAGAGCCTGGTATGCTAGAATTTAAATAATGTAACAATTTCAGCTATTTGAATAAGTATTTGTACTTAGACACTATTATAATATCAGAGGATTTAATAAAATGTTTTTGGTTATGGTAAGGTAAAAACACGTCGTGTTTATGTATGGCGTGGTCTTACATGATACCTTTGTTTTCCAAAGAATTTTGATAACTTTAATAATTCAAATTGAGTGTGTTTTCTCACGCTGGTTTTACCAGACTCACCCGGGCGTGGTTTTTCCTATATGCTCGGGTCAGACCGAGCATATTTCCAGGTTTAGCTGGAAGGATTGGAGCTTCAGGAGAGGATCTGGAGGCCCAGAGAATTATTCACGTAGATGATATACTTTCCGTTGCATTTTAGTTGTGTTCATCAGCAATTGTAAGGATAGGTGTTATAACTGTCTGGGCTAAATAGGTTAGTATACTCAGATTGATGTTTGTATATATATTAATTACAGTTTTTTTTTATGTAAAGATTCATTGTATATTATAGATTAGTCGTTTTCGCTGTGAGATTCTGTGTTGTTTGGTTTTCTTTCTATCTTCTTTCTACCTTCTTTTTCTTATTATCCGCCTTTCTGTTCAATTTGGACTGGAAAAGTGTGGTAAAGTGTCAGTTCGAACTGTACGGAAAAAGTGGATCGTGACACAACCCTTCTATGAAATCCATAGATATATAATCTCATTTCCACACTGGTATGTCTAAAGGCTAAAGCAATCCACTATGCTTTTGATGTTCGGCTTTCACTTGTTGGTAGTTCAAACACTTTTTTACCCATAAGCCTACATCCCTTTTCATACCTTTCCAGAAGAAACTTCTCTTCATATCCTGATACATCTTAGTCCCTCTAGGATGAATAGTAAACTTCGATCGATGGCACTCCCTACGGACTTCTTTTCTTAGGTCTTCCACATCTAGAACACATATCTGTCCTTTCTTTCTCAACCATCGATTCTGGTCAAGGTAAAAATCCTTCAAATCATCAATCTTCATTCCACCTTCTAGTCTATTAATTCTTTCAGCTAGCAATGGATCATCTCTTTGCTTAGAAGCAATTCTATCGATTAATACCGATCGAACATCCAAACAAGATAATATTGCGGGACTCTACGTAGAAGTGGCAGTCGATCTTAACCGCACACTACATGTAGTCAATGCTTCCAATTCTTTCCACTCCAACATCATTGCTAACACTGCATTCTGATGTTTCCTACTAAGCACATCATTGCTAACTTTGGTGCTAGTTATTTAGTTAGTTAGTTAATTAATTAGGCTTTGAAAATGGGTATTGGTACAAATAATGGAATTTGACCATGAAACTTGCACTATTGTGTTCGTGGCGAAATTCTGAGCAACTTTCATATTTGGAGTTTTGTGATCGGAGTCCAAACGAAGAAGATACGGGCGAAAAACGAATTCGAAACGAAAATAATTAACTAAGAAATAACTAACATTTTTATATTAATTAACCGGGCCCACATGCCGACCCGTCATTGGGGACGGTCCACCCTTAGGAGTCGACCGGTGGCGACCTGGCGGCTCCAGTAAACCTAGGCCGCAACAGCCCGGATTTAATATATTTCGATTTAATGGTTCTGGTTGATTCTAGCGTCAATAAATTCAGGCCTAACCCTCCCTTCTCTTCTCATATTTTTATGGAGGCACTAGCGAAACTCTACCATTTCTTCTTCTCCACTTTCTTTCTAAATTATAAAAGATAAGATATTTGTATCTATTTTCTCTTCCAATCCCAAATTTCTTCTCAGATCTGTAATTCTAATGTATGTATATACCCTTTTATGCATATCTCTTGGATTAAAAAGGATTTGGAGATGAATCAAAGGTTCTACTTTAGATCTGGAGATTTGGATCGCTTTTAAAAGGTGAGTGGGAATTTTTATAGATTGTTATAATATGAAAATTATCCCGTTATTGTTTATTTAATTTTTTTGCCTAACTGGATAATTGTATACGAGTTGTAAGCAACGAAGTAAATACGATCTAAATATAATAAATATCGCCTAGATATTCTTGTTTATGAATTGATTTAGCATTGTATACAACCTGATTTAGAAATCAGTCCCAAAATTATAAATTTAGAATATTAATTTGAATGAAGTTTATTCCAGATCTGAAATAGGTTGTATAATAATGTTATAAATTTGGATTATTACCCTAATCTTGTTAGATTATAAACTTTTCTATATTTGGAACTGTTGGAATTTAGATACCTTTAATATTTGTAAATTAGTTTGATTTGTATCCCTTTTAGAAAGATACAGCGTTTGATCTAACAAGAAATATGCAAATAGAAAGAGAAAGAGATGTGTAAATTATGAATTCATTGTAGTTTACACTGTCTATTCAATAATAAAAAGAAATGATTATTCCTTGTAATTCAAACGGTGCAATCTTTTATATTTTAAATTTAAACCGTTTTGGACTAATTTATGGAAATTATAGCGGATAACCTTTTTAGATATGATTCCAACAATTTAACATGAAAAAGTATATTCTATTAAAGGTATATAACTAAAACGCATTTAATAAAAGTAAATATTTGTACATAATTACTACACTTGTAATAATTAAATAAAAAACTAATAAAGACGCTTGCGCGTAATATTCGCATTAGGATAATTTACTAATGAGAAAAGAATTTAAAAAGTTGTAACTCCAATAAATGGTAATAAATATAGGAGTTGCAATAATTTGATAGGGTAAATGGATTAATGGGACTGATAAATAAAGAAGTTGAATTGATAAAAATGGAATAGATATAAAAGGTTACTAATTTGAAATTAGTAATCATAAATAAATGTCTTAGGAAATGTCCGTTAGGATTTTATGGACAAATTGATATTTATGAGCATTAAACGGGGATTTATGGGTAGCCAAATATTAAGGTAAATCTTATTGCCTTACATAAAAAAAAGGGAATTAGTAAGCTAAGTCCAATGTCTACCTAAGATAATATAACGAAAGACTTAGGATAGTTAATTGGACTTAGTGGGTTAGTGATGCGAGGTCAGTAGAGTCACTCGACAGAAGACTGCCCTTCACTTTGAGGCTACCAACAGTCGGGTGTACTTACTACTGATGTGAGATATCACTAATCCAACGACCCATGATAGCGTGAGAGATTGGGCTTGCTTTCTTAATTGGAAAGAATTAAATGGTCCGAATTTGAAATTAGGAGCGGTGAGGGATATCTCCATAGGGGCCCACTTTTAGTTTGAGATCTTAAGTGGTTGAAGGGTCCACCTCTCTCCTAAATGAAATTATTAAGTACCTAGTGAGATTCTAAATAAATAAATAAATAAAGATATCTCTAAAAAGGATTTACTTCAGTGTTGAGGTCTTAAATGGCTAAAGGGTCTGCCTCCCTACCGAAAGAAGTAACTTAATGAGATGCCATATTTATAATTAAAGAGTGAGAGTGGATATCTCGGGAAGGGAGCGCTTCAGGTTTGGGATCTTAAGTGACTATAAAGTCCTCCTCTTTTCTAATAAAAGAAGTATTAAGTGACCTAATGATATTTCCAAGCAATGACGGGTAGATAGTACCATTGAGGAGCACGCTTCTGGAAGTTGGTCTTAAATAACGGGGTCTGCCTATTTTCCACTGGGAAGTATTAAGTGGATTGGGTACAATCCTTACATTGCTAAATCCAAAATAATAATAGTACTATTTAGGAGCACGCCTTGCGGATATGTCTTAAATGATGAGGTCTACCTTAGTTAAGGTCTTAAATGACCAGAGTCTGCCTATTTTTTAATAAAAAGGTATTAAGTGGCTTAGGTACTGTTCATTACATGATTGCAATTTTATCGGGAATAAATGTGGTAATAGTTGGGCATTAAATGTCAGAAGCCTTAAATAGTGGTTAGAGGTCTTGTAGCTAGGACCCATTGACCATTGACAATATTGTTAGGAAACTACCTTGGGAATAGGTCTTAAATGACGCGGTCTACCTCAATTAAGGTCATAAATGACAGAGTCTACCTATTTCTCTTTTAAAAGTATTATAGAAGCCCGCTTCATATTTAGATGTACTAAGTGGCTAATGGGTTTGGAAGTATTGGGTGGTTGATATGGCTTCATTAGTATTTCGTACCTTGGGAAGAGGCAAGTATGTAATCGTGAGTGCAATGCAAGGTTAGGTTAGAATTGCTAACCTAAATGGACATAACAATTAAATGGAAATCTATCGGTATAAGTATATGTTGTAACGACTCGCATTTTTGATGATTAAAAATATTAAATTAAATAAGACCTTGGAATTTAATATTGGGAGAAATTAAATTTATGATTTATAAATGGGAAAAAAAATTAAATGTAATTCAATAATGTTGATTGAATGATATTGACAATTGTTAATGTGATTTCAATCAACTGTAATGGTAAAACTAATTGGGAATGTAATTGTAGAGCTTAAATTGGAAATAATTGTACGTCAATAAGGAATGAATTAAATGCTATATTAATGGTGAAATTATATGTATTAAATCGAGATTAGTTAATATAGAAAATGAAATCAGTTTGGGCAAGTAATTTATAACCCTTAGTTGTAAACACTGAATTAATAAATATGAGTCACTAAGCTGTAACAATTGATTTATTAGCATCTCATTGATTAAATCAGTTTGGAATTAATTTAGAAATCAATGAAATTTAATGTAATTAAATATTGCACTTAATATGAGTTAAAATGATAACTGTAGAATATGTATGTGATAAAATGTAAACTAATTGTTAATTATATTCATAAGGTAATAGTTGATTCAATAATAAGAGTGAGAATCAAAATAAAAGAATTTATTGGAATCTTTTAATTAAAAAGAGGGAAGACGTTAATTGTAAACATATATTAAAACAAATTTAAATTGGGTGATTTATTTCCAATTAATTCAGTTCATGCTTCAAAATTTAATGTTAGTTTACTGCATATATGTTTATACCTAAATATAAACTTATGTTTTAGATCCAATTATATCATAAAAAAAGGATTATTTAGGTTTGAAATCTCATATGGTATTAAAATAAATGTTAATAGGAGATGATAAAGGGAGTAAAATAGATTTACACTTGACTATTTCCTTTTCAATTAGACTTGATTAGATTTTAATTGCAACATAATTTACCTTTCCATCTTCACTCTTCAACATGATAAAGGAAATCTCTTACCTCTTTTTAATACCTATTACTTTTAAAAACGTTGTTCATATTTACTTTATTTCAATACCTAGTTTGTTCATATTTACTTTATTTATTTTTTCGTTCATTTTCCAACTTCATTTCCTGAAACCTCATTTCATTTATTTCTAATTAATAGTAGCCTCTCTTTTCAAATCTCATTGGCCCAAAACCTAACTCTAATCTTATAAACAAGATATGATGCAAATGAAACCCTAGCCTCCATTCTAATCTTCTTCTTTTTTCTTTTTCTTTTTCTTCTTCAAATCTTCTTATTCTCTCTCATTTTATTTTTCCCTTCCTCTTCAACTATTCTTCTTCTTCAAATCTTCTTCTATTTCAAACTTTCTTCTTTCTTTTCAAATCTTGTTCTTCTCTTTTATTTTCAGTTCTTCTAGTTGTAATCCTTTTCTTTTTTTTTCAAATCTTCTTTTTCAAATCTTCTTTTTTTTTCAAACCTTCTAAAAATACATACATACATACATATATGTATGTATGTATTAATATAATAAGGAGGAAAATTAAAGTAAATCAAACCAAAAGCAAAATTAAGGAACAAAGCTGGCAATCAAGAAGGAGACTAAGGAAACATAGAGAGAAACTATTGATTAGAAGTCTATTATTTTCAGATTTGTATAAAGGTAGTGATTTAACCCACTCACAAATGCTAAATCATCTTATGTTAGTTAAATTAAATTTATGATGTGATTAGAAATTTATCGATTGTTGTTTGGTATTTTAAATTGTCATTTAAATTTAATTTGAATTTATATTGAATTAAATTACCATCTAAATTTATATTGAATATTTAAGTTGTTAGTTAAATTCCTGATAATGATAACAAGTTAATTTTTGTGATTTATTGGTTGATTTGAATGATGATTATGATGGATGCTTAATTGTTGACATTTTGGATGATTTGATGTCATGTTTATTTTATATGTTGTTATCACACTGCAAGTTCCCTTAGTTATTGTTAGGAAAATCACTATGGGTTGAAATGATACATACGCGAATGATCTTAAAGATTAGGGAAAAATCATTATGGATTGAAATGATAAACCCGAGTGATTTTATGGATTTGGAAAATTGTGATTCGGGATACGGGTTGAAATGATATATATCTGGAAATTTAAATTTATTGTGGGTTGAAATGATATGTATTCCTATCACTTGACTATAGTGTAGAAAATTATATACGGACACCAGATTGGTTAAATTAAATGATTTTAAATCCTTAATTTTTAAATCCAGCTAAATGAAATAAAATTAGATTTATATGAGCTGAATTATTTTCAAAATCTAAGCTTTTAAAATGTTGAATTGAAATTGGTTTAAATGAATTGTTTAAAGAATTTAAATTGAAATCTTAAAGTTTAATTTGAAATATAATTGAAATTTATCAAAATTGAATTATTTTAAACGTTTGAATATTTAAACTTTGAAACCTATTTAATTTGAAGTGGTTTAAATTTGTAGTTCAAACATGGATTTGAAATCGATATAAATTGAAATGGTTTTTAATGAGAATTTGAATTGAAACCTTTAGCCTTTTTAAATTGAAATTGTTGAACTGAGATTGATTTGAATTGAATTTTTGGAACTAAAGTTGATTTGAATTGATTTGTGGAATTGGAAGAAACAATTCTAATTTGAAATTATTTTCGATATGAACTTTTTTTATGTACAAACTCTTTTAACATATAAACTATTTTTCTCATATAAACCATTTTAATATATTAATAATTTTTAATACACTAACTATTTTTAATATATAACCTATTTTAATATATAAACTATTTTTAATATGTAAATTATTTTAATCTATAACCTAATTTTAATATATAAACTATTTTAATATATATATATTATTTTAAATTCATAAACAACTTTTAATATATAAATATTTTAATGTATAAACTATTTTTAATGTAAAATTATTCCAATATATATAAACTAATTTCAATATTCAAACTGTTTAAAGTCGGAATTGTTATGATTTAGATTCACTTGATTTAAATGCGAATATTTTGACACGATGGTGTAACCTATTTTGTGGTTATGATTTTGAAAACGAATATGATTTAAAGTGAATAATGATTACGAAAGTGAATATGATTTTGAAATGATTATGATTTGGAAGTGAATATGATATTTTGATATGAAGTATAAACTATTTGAAATGTAAAAGAATCATCCGGTGTGTAAAATATAACGATTTGTTGTTAAAGAGACCGGGGTCAGATATTGTCATACTCTCTGCCAATTCTGAATCCACTTTAACAACTGTGCATGTGGTGGAGAATCCAGAACGAAGTAGGATGGTTTGGCGAACTCTACTGGTATGAGGTAAGAATGCAGCCCTGACCTTGGGGTCAGCTTGAGATGACTAAAACAGGAGCAATTGACGGGCCAAGTGAGCTCGCTCCTCCGATCAGACACACTTCTTCGATACCATATCTGCTACTTTATGATTGATTTGGTGGCCACCTTCGATTTGATTATAGGAGTGTTGTTTCGAGATGGGCGGTAGCTGCGGCTATGCGTTTCCACCAGTCCGGAAGTGTAAACGGTAGAATCCTACCCTGGCATTGCCTCGTTATGCCTTGTCATCTGCCTTATCGAGCCCACTACAATTTTGGTTTGTGTTGTACCTATGGAGTGCTTCCTTACAACCTACCAGTTTACGGTGAAGTTTACAGTACTGTATAGACTATAGCATTATATAAAATGTGTTAAGGGGGATATGGGTAACGTCTTAACGCTATTTTAATACTTTACTTTACTGTAGACATATTATAATAGCATATTGTATTATATATGTAGATAGTTTAATGGATCCTTAGGAGATAGAATCCCGAACATCTTTTAAGTCATTGCACGCACGTTAGACATTGATAAGAGATGTAAAATCCCATAAACATCTCTGAAGCCGTTCCACTCATATTTACTTATTTTGATTTAACATACATAAGATCTTTTAAATATGACTCGAGTGTTTTGTCTTTTCATTACGCTCGGGTCAGCCTGAGCTTTTCAGTGTTGAAGACATTATTCTGGAGGACGAAGAAGAAGTTCAGTATTATATTATTATTTTATCCCACTATACCATGTTGTTCCGTTGCATTATTTATTTATTCCTACTGTATGTATAACTCTGATTTGTATTGTAAAGTGTAATCAAATGTTATTTGTCAAATAGCTTCTTGAACTGTTTATTTGATTATTATATTTTGTCATTCCGCTGTGAGATTCTATGTTTTTATTTCCTTCTTTTCTCTTATTTTCTTATTTACCCCATTAACAATCCTCCCTTTTGAATGGTTTGAGTTGACATGTGTGGTTTATTGTCAATTTAAATCGTCCAAAAAGGTGGCTCATTACAGTAGGTATCAGAGCTTTGGTTTAGCGATAACCTTAGCTTTGTGGGGTTTGACTCATTAGAGATAGGGTAGTAATACCATAGAATTAGTTGTTGGAGCGTGTTTGTATATATATATAAGAGAGGGCGTATTTGTTAGTGTTATAAAAATGTTTTTATATTGTGTTAATTTGTTCTGTTTAGTATTGTCACGGTCCAGAATTTCGACCTTCGAAAATCGACATCAATACGTCCACTGTATTACATGCCAACCCATCGAATGCCGGAAATAACCAATCGTTAAGGTAAAGAAGAAGAGGTAGAAGAAGAATATGGAAATAACAACACAGAATCTCACAATCGCAGCAGAACAATATATAATAGATAATAACTGATCTTTATACAAAAAGAACTTTTACTATTTTTATACATTACATCATCAGAGTACAATACATCAATAGCACAATACTGGACAGTTATAATAACTTGTCCTCACAAAAAGCTGACTATACAGTTTACAATGCACAGCGGAATATACACCAAGTACGTGTGATACGTCTCGTCATCCAACTCGCATCCTGAGCTCCATAGCACCCTATCCTGAATCTGTAATACTTGGTTTGACCCGAGCATTATAATAGAATAACACCCGAGTCAGTCTGAAAAACCAGCGTGAGAATAAACATGACGGGTTTTTACCTTACGATAATCAAAACATTTCATATTAAAATCCTCTTACATTATAATAATGCCTAAGTACAAATACTTATTCAAATAGCTGAAATTGTTACATTAATTAAATTCAAGCAATACTAGGCTTTATAATCAAAACCGTAAAGGCACGTATTGGAAAATGGATTCCATCTGAATGACTAGGCACTGGGTTACCACCTGTCACAGTACACCTCTAGAACAATGTACCGAGGACCAATCCGGGATCCCCTGCTACACAAGACCGAACTACCCCTAACCTGGATAGCCCGAATATGATTACCCCACGGTTGGGATCAGCAACCGCACCATACAGCCGAATAAAAAGGGACTCTAGATCTCTAGATAAGGGTAACCTTACCTTTCTTGGGTGCGACCCACTTAGCCTTGCCGCATCTCCCCTGATTTTCAGTCATTCCCGGTTGATGAGGTCGAGGCTAAGCGTTACCTTTCCAAGAACGATTTTACTTAGAATGTTCATCGTCCTCCAATGACAATGTGCTGATAGCATTCATCTATACAAGTTTGTTCCCGGTCCGAACAGAACCGAAGGCACTACTCCTACTACATCCGTTTTAGAATCACCCTCGGGATTAGTAGTGATTAGCCCTTGCACTTCACTTGTGACGCCCCACCTCTATACCCACGCTAGCCAAGAACACTACGGTGTAGTGCTGTCAACTAGCACGGAGAATAAGGCTATTGAGGAGCGACCATCCATGTAATTGCTTTGTGCGAGCACCGATATGTCAGATAATAAAACATTGCATTTCATTTTTTGAGGAAACCCGACATACCGATACAAACTCAAAGCTACTACACAGTGGCTATAATAGTTTAGGACAATAGATATAAAAATAACACAGATAACATAAATGCGGAATACAGATGGAACGAAAAGTCTCATATATATAATAACTGATATCAGTTACAATACATTTGACACAATACAAATGATACAACTACAACTGTCGACTCAAGAAGTTATATATACAAGTACATTATCGACTAATATACATGAATACATTATCATCTTAAAACAGACACACTGACTACTACAATAAGACGAAGACCACTTCAAATGATATAAATAGTCTTCATAGCTCTAGCAGCAACCCAAAGCTAAAAATCTACAACCTGTAAATACTCGGTCTGACCCGAGTATTAAATTCAAAAGAAAATAATACACGGGTCAGTCTAATTCAAACTCAGTTATTAATGCACGGAAGCAATAATAATCAAATATCAAATGACGACAGTCACAGAAATCTCGTATACCCAACTTCTCGATAAGAGAACCGGATAACGGCAGATATAACACTAAACAGTGTTAATCCACAAAACAGAAATCCAAAGCAGTTTAAACAATTGAAATGTCAATTTAAAAACATCAATGCTAATTGGCTGCAGTACACGCTAACGTGTACTGCCTCGCCAATACAGCCTACGAATTACGCAACAGGTCGATGAATCAAGAACAAAAGAAATATCGATTAAAATCTGTCAATTCAGTGTGGCTGCAGTGCACGCACGCGTGCACCGCCTCGCCACAACAGAATATAAAGTCACCACAAGGGACAGGGGTAAAACTGCTACGAAAATGCAGCCACCACTTGTATTTAAGGGCAAGGCTGCATCAGTGAAATGAAACAGTGTATCCAGTGAAAGAGGCAACAAGTGAAACAAGTTCAACACGTCGCAAAGCAAGGCACAGGGAAATAGCAAACTGAAGGCGAGAGCACCAAAGATATGGCACTACAACACTCAACAGAAAAGAAGCAGATCAGCCTCATTAGAAGATAAGGTCATCAGTGAAGCAAAATGACAAAATGCAAATGATACAAGGCATCAATGCAATGTATCAGATTCGAGAACAAGGCAGCTGAAGACAGTAACAAGAAAAGGGCAGACATGACTCAACATGTATGAATGGCCTCAACGTCAAAGACAGAGAGACCAAAATGAAACTGCACATGCCTCAATAACAACTACATGGAACTGGAGATTGCGACTTAAATAGAAAATGCACGTGAACCTCATGGAAACAATTCAAGGCAACAGTGACAACTCAAATACAAACCAAATGCCATCAGTGAATATGATAACACTGCAACGACTACGCTGCAAGTACCACAGGCACATGGAGATGCAGTGAAGCCAATATGGCAAATAATGATGAAGTATATAAGTGCAGGCAACGAAAATTAGAGAAGTACAAAATGGTCAAGCTGTAAAACCAAGACTACAGGCACATGGTCAAGTGCACTAGTTCAAAAAGGCACAAGAGAGTCAAAGTGCACAAGAAATACAAGTGCAGACACAACTATATGAACAGAGTAGTATGAAGGTGAGGGCACCATAGATATGGCACCACAGCACACACTATTTACAATAGAAAATGTTCAAATGTCTGTAGAATAAAAATGCGAACCAAAGTTGCATTGAACAACATAAATGCCCAAGTGGCTGTGTGATAAAAATGCGAACAAAAGTGGCAGTAAACAACAAAATGAAACTAGATAGGCTATAAGTCAAGTGCCATCATATAAGACAGCAAACACATGAATGTGCAAAGGTGAACATACATCTGTATACATACATGAATGTATGTATACAAATGGTCAAAAGTATCAGAAGGCAATTGGACAACTACAAATTCAAGTAGTAGCAATAATGCAATCTAGAATGTCACAGCAACAAGGCAAATGCATGTACAAATTCAACAAGGCAAGTACAAACTGGACAACAACAAAAGCTACCAAGCAGGCATCTCAAGTGATCAAGTCTGTCACCATGATACTGCTATGGACAGTGCAATCAAAAAGCACATATATGCAGCAGCTAACTGGCATATGAACAAGTGAAACAATGACAGTTCAAGTATGCAGAGAACAAGATGAAGCACTGCAATACAAGTATACGCAAGCAAACAGTGACATAAACTACAGGAAATGAATGTACAGGGTAATGCAAAGACTAGTGATGAACAAATCAGTGCATATGCATACAAATAAACAACCAAGACCAAGAGGGGATCATATACAATGATGCATCTACAACTCAATGCACATGACAATGCACACTCGAGCTTGAGACAGTACACTAATGGTACAAATGGAACTGACATTTAAGTGCAAGTCTCGAGTAGTGTATGATACTTAGTTAGCTATGCTACAGGTGGATAGTGCATACATATGAAGTCAAAGATCGAGACAAGCACACTCGACTGATGAGGGACACAAGTGACTTCAGGAAGAATGAAGCTCAATTTTCACTATAGCCTGAAATTACAACTTGCAGTGGGTACAAGTAAAAAGTCACAACACTACTCCGTAAGGAGATGGATACCGATGATACTCAAATGCATATCTAATTGCTCGAATGACAAAAGTCGCAAAGGAAATAAATCAGTTGCAAGTTCAACCACAAAGGTCAAAACCATCCCATAACAACATCACAACACGAAGCCAAAAAGATCGGAATCGACCAATTCACATTCGAAACCGTGGTGATAAGGAGTTAACAGATCGAACCAAATCACAGTTCAAAACCGTTATGAAATGAAAATCAGTGAAAAATCTCAAATATCACTACAAAATCGATGGCCAACACAAATCGAATGACAACTTCAAACAATTATAAACGAACGAAGATCAAAGAATTCGAGTGAATTAGATGTGAGTGAGATCGATTCACTCACCTTTGTCACCGAAGAACCCAACATCTTATCGCGGCCGAAATCATCTCGAGAGACACTGGTCGATTGAAAGTCGGCACCCATAAATTTCTCGAAAACCCTAATTGATCGAACGAGCACAGCCACCATTTTTCTTTTGTTTTGAATTAGGGCATGCGAACGAATGAATAAAAGGGAATGAGCATCGGCCTATGATGAATATCACACCCCCAAAGGGAATGTGGGCCAATTATTTGCATTTTAAAGCCCGCTTACTTCCCTAATCAAATTATAGAAAAGAATGCCAACCAATTAAAACTTTCAAAAAAAAACAATTAGCTATCGACACTAATCGTTTAAATGTCGATTATTAATTGATGCGAAATACCGGGTTGTTACAGACTCCCCTCCTTAAAGAAATTGCGTCCTCGCAATCATAAGGAATAAATGGACAAATGGTAACAACCAAAAGAGCATGGCAATGTTGAATGCATAAGCAAAGCAAAGGTCAACAGGGAAGTATTGAAATCAAGGAAGTGTCAGATATGAAATCAAAAGGTTCGACTGCTTCAAATCAAAAGAATCAACATCGTGGGGATCAAGGAATCAAAATCAGATGACTATATGAACAACCCCAGACATCATCATCGACTAACAAAAGCAAGAACAATCGAGTTTCAGCAATTGAAAGAAAAGGAAAACAGAGCAGAATTCACGTACTGCACGAATTGAATGTGAGTAAATCAAATTACTCACCTGAATCGCCAGAGAAAAAGACGAAGCTCAAATCTCAAAATCGTAAATATTCAATCATCAAAAATGATAATCGAATTTTCAAATCGCAAATATTTACTTATCTCAAACGATAATCAAATCAATAAATATTTAATTATCACAAATGAAAAATCAAATTTCACAAATATCTGATTATCAAAAACGATAATCAGAAATCATAAATATTCGATTAATCAAATCGAAAAATATTTAATTATCTCAAACGATAATCAAATTTCACAAATATCTGATTATCAAAAATGATAATCAGAAGACAAATCAAATATCTAATTATCTCAAACGATAATCAGAAAACAAATCAAATATCTAATTATCTCAAACGATAATCAGAAAACAAATCAAATGTCTAATTATCTCAAACGATAATCAGAAGACAAATCAAATATCTAATTATCTCAAACGATAATCAGAAACACAAACATTCGATTAATCAAATCGAAAAATATTTAATTATCTCAAGCGATAATCAAATTTCACAAATATCTGATTATCAAAAACGATAATCACAAATCACAAATATTCGATTAATCAAATCGAAAAATATTTAATTATCTCAAACGATAATCAAATTTCACAAATATCTGGTTATCAAAAACGATAATCAGAAACACAAACATCTGATTATCTAAAACGATAATCAGAAGTCATAAATATTCAATTAACGAGTCCGGAATTAACCGAACTAGTAAAAGTATGGTTCCATACTCCGTACTTTTGCTAAATCGTTTAAATCTCTTTATCGTTTCCTTGGAAGTGCAGAATTGTGTGTTTTAAAAATAACATTTCACATTCTCAAACGGACAAGTCCGGAATTAAGCGAATCAGTAAAAGAAAGGGGTCATAGTCCTCGATTTTGCTGAAACGTTTAAATCGCTTCCTCGTTCTTTTGAAAATTGTAAACTGTAAAAATTTTGAAAACAATTTTAATTTATATTTTGAAACAACTTTTAAAATTAAGAATTTTGAAAATACGTGATTAAATTAGTAATATCAGTATTGCGGGAGAACTGCTTGTAAATCCATTTCAAAATTGACGGTTACTGAAGTTAACACGTCAAAATCTCATCAAAATAACTGGCATCGAAATATAATACCAAATGAATTTTCATTCATCAAAAATGTCACAAGAATCTTTTCAAAGATAGAAAGGGATATCATACCCTAAACTTGTATTCATAACAAGTCAATAACACATGAATTCACCAATGCACAAAAATTGATAAACATATCAATAGAAATCACGAAAATTGGTGAAGCACAAAATTCCAGAAATCATCACAAGAAATCTAGAAAACACATAAATAAGGGGGGAGGCCTAACACATGAATGGGAGCATGAAAACTCACCTACGCGTATCACACAGGAATGGCCCGACGACCGTAGGGTGCTACCCTACATATGTGATGGCGAAACATCACATAAACGGGGTATAGTCTCCCACGCAGACAAAGAGACTTCGCACAATCGCTAGTCTAAATTATAAAAAGGGGAAAAGGCCTAACACATGAATGGGAGCATGAAAACTCACCTACGCTTAAACACATGACGAGAAGCTATCTCATGGAAGCTATCCATTAAATTTTCACACAAGAATGGCCCGAAGACCGTAGGGTGCTACCCTAGATATGTGATGGCGAAACATCACATAAACGGGGTATAGTCTCCCCGCAGACAAAGAAATATGTGAGACGAAATCACACAAAAAGTATCCAGACAATCCTCAAAGCCCAAGAGATATGTGTGAGACGAAATCACACCGATGAGGCCTAGTCTAACCGTGCAATATGTGTGATATGAAATCACACAATGGTGTCTAGACAATCCTCAAAGCCCAAGAGATATGTGTGAGACGAAATCACACCGATGAGGCCTAGTATAAATCATAAAAATGATCGTCATGAACATTAAGAAGTGTCAATTACATTAAGTTAGTGAATATAAGAGTTTAGCTTCATGTCCCATAACCACTAGCTTAACTCAAATATTTACGAAAAAATTGTAAATCTTCACTAGAAAATTATCACAAAGGGTTCAATCGAACAAGTCCAAGAGTTAACCGACGAAGTAAACGCAAGCGTTTTATACCACTTGTTTTACTAGGCCGTTTAATTCAATTTCTCATACGAGTGAAATAAAGGCTTGTATATACTAATAGATTGGAAAATGATTTAGGAAAAGAGATTTGTAGTAAAATAGTTTTGAAATCGTTTGGAGAAAAGGATTTTAATATTTACTATTAGTATAGAAAACCTTAATATTTTTAAAGTGACAAATCACAAAAATGATTGTAGAAACAATCAATCACAAGAATTCACATACGAAGATGTGAATGGAATCCAAAGAAATCGATACTGAATCCATCAGAAAGTATGTTCACAAAAATCCCAAAGAAAATGTCATCAAAGTTGCTAATAAATGATAGCAACAAATCGGGGAAATGATCAAGAATCGATCAAATTAGGAAACCAACGGCAAACAAAATCAGAGTCTTGAAAATCAAGAAATTAGCAATTTCTCAAAAACAAAGTGACCGAAGTCGAATGGAATTCAAGATGAGGAAAACACAAAATATCAAGTTCAAAATCGCTGAGATTCAAACTAGATGTGAATGAGAAATCAAAATCACTCAATTTGCAACTGGTCCAGCTATTTTTCATCACAGTGTAACAGGTACACAATGACACTCATAGTATAGAACAAAAGTGGAACAAAGTCCAAAAGTCAAAATGGCTTTAATTTGCCAAATTAAAGCAAAAATCAACATCGGCTAAATCAATTCAAAGCCGAAAACACAAGAAAAAGCGTTAGGAATTCATACCTAACAGTCGAAAATAGTCATATGTAAAGATGAGAGATAAAACATCGACAAATAGTTGTAACACATGTTCCATCTAAGTTATGTTTTATAATTGTCCTAAACCCCAGGCTCTGATACCAAGCTGTGACGCCCCACCTCTATACCCACGCTAGCCAAGAACACTACGGTGTAGTGCTGTCAACTAGCACGGAGAATAAGGCTGTTGAGGAGCGACCATCCATGTAATTGCTTTGTGCGAGCACCGATATGTCAGATAATAAAACATTGCATTTCATTTTTTGAGGAAACCCGACATACCGATACAAACTCAAAGCTACTACACAGTGGCTATAATAGTTTAGGACAATAGATATAAAAATAACACAGATAACATAAATGCGGAATACAGATGGAACGAAAAGTCTCATATATATAATAACTGATATCAGTTACAATACATTTGACACAATACAAATGATACAACTACAACTGTCGACTCAAGAAGTTATATATACAAGTACATTATCGACTAATATACATGAATACATTATCATCTTAAAACAGACACACTGACTACTACAATAAGACGAAGACCACTTCAAATGATATAAATAGTCTTCATAGCTCTAGCAGCAACCCAAAGCTAAAAATCTTCAACCTGTAAATACTCGGTCTGACCCAAGTATTAAATTCAAAAGAAAATAATACACGGGTCAGTCTAATTCAAACTCAGTTATTAATGCACGGAAGCAATAATAATCAAATATCAAATGACGACAGTCACAGAAATCTCGTATACCTCACTTCTCGATAAGAGAACCGGATAACGGCAGATATAACACTAAACAGTGTTAATCCACAAAACAGAAATCCAAAGCAGTTTAAACAATTGAAATGTCAATTTAAAAACATCAATGCTAATTGGCTGCAGTACACGCTAACGTGTACTGCCTCGCCAATACAGCCTACGAATTACGCAACAGGTCGATGAATCAAGAACAAAAGAAATATCGATTAAAATCTGTCAATTCAGTGTGGCTGCAGTGCACGCACGCGTGCACCGCCTCGCCACAACAGAATATAAAGTCACCACAAGGGACAGGGGTAAAACTGCTACGAAAATGCAGCCACCACTTGTATTTAAGGGCAAGGCTGCATCAGTGAAATGAAACAGTGTATCCAGTGAAAGAGGCAACAAGTGAAACAAGTTCAACACGTCGCAAAGCAAGGCACAGGGAAATAGCAAACTGAAGGCGAGAGCACCAAAGATATGGCACTACAACACTCAACAGAAAAGAAGCAGATCAGCCTCATTAGAAGATAAGGTCATCAGTGAAGCAAAATGACAAAATGCAAATGATACAAGGCATCAATGCAATGTATCAAATTCGAGAACAAGGCAGCTGAAGACAGTAACAAGAAAAGGGCAGACATGACTCAACATGTATGAATGGCCTCAACGTCAAAGACAGAGAGACCAAAATGAAACTGCACATGCCTCAATAACAACTACATGGAACTGGAGATTGCGACTTAAATAGAAAATGCACGTGAACCTCATGGAAACAATTCAAGGCAACAGTGACAACTCAAATACAAACCAAATGCCATCAGTGAATATGATAACACTGCAACGACTACGCTGCAAGTACCACAGGCACATGGAGATGCAGTGAAGCCAATATGGCAAATAATGATGAAGTATATAAGTGCAGGCAACGAAAATTAGAGAAGTACAAAATGGTCAAGCTGTAAAACCAAGACTACAGGCACATGGTCAAGTGCACTAGTTCAAAAAGGCACAAGAGAGTCAAAGTGCACAAGAGATACAAGTGCAGACACAACTATATGAACAGAGTAGTATGAAGGTGAGGGCACCATAGATATGGCACCACAGCACACACTATTTACAATAGAAAATGTTCAAATGTCTGTAGAATAAAAATGCGAACCAAAGTTGCATTGAACAACATAAATGCCCAAGTGGCTGTGTGATAAAAATGCGAACAAAAGTGGCAGTAAACAACAAAATGAAACTAGATAGGCTATAAGTCAAGTGCCATCATATAAGACAGCAAACACATGAATGTGCAAAGGTGAACATACATCTGTATACATACATGAATGTTTGTATACAAATGGTCAAAAGTATCAGAAGGCAATTGGACAACTACAAATTCAAGTAGTAGCAATAATGCAATCTAGAATGTCATAGCAACAAGGCAAATGCATGTACAAATTCAACAAGGCAAGTACAAACTGGACAACAACAAAAGCTACCAAGCAGGCATCTCAAGTGATCAAGTCTGTCACCATGATACTGCTATGGACAGTGCAATCAAAAAGCACATATATGCAGCAGCTAACTGGCATATGAACAAGTGAAACAATGATAGTTCAAGTATGCAGAGAACAAGATGAAGCATTGCAATACAAGTATACGCAAGCAAACAGTGACATAAACTACAGGAAATGAATGTACAGGGTAATGCAAAGACTAGTGATGAACAAATCAGTGCATATGCATACAACTAAACAACCAAGACCAAGAGGGGATCATATACAATGATGCATCTACAACTCAATGCACATGACAATGCACACTCGAGCTTGAGACAGTACACTAATGGTACAAATGGAACTGACATTTAAGTGCAAGTCTCGAGTAGTGTATGATACTTAGTTAGCTATGCTACAGGTGGATAGTGCATACATATGAAGTCAAAGATCGAGACAAGCACACTCGACTGATGAGGGACACAAGTGACTTCAGGAAGAATGAAGCTTAATTTTCACTATAGCCTGAAATTACAACTTGCAGTGGGTACAAGTAAAAAGTCACAACACTACTCCGTAAGGAGATGGATACCGATGATACTCAAATGCATATCTAATTGCTCGAATGACAAAAGTCGCAAAGGAAATAAATCAGTTGCAAGTTCAACCACGAAGGTCAAAACCATCCCATAACAACATCACAACACGAAGCCAAAAAGATCGGAATCGAACAATTCACATTCGAAACCGTGGTGACAAGGAGTTAACAGATCGAACCAAATCACAGTTCAAAACCGTTATGAAATGAAAATCAGTGAAAAATCTCAAATATCACTACAAAATCGATGGCCAACACAAATCGAATGACAACTTCAAACAATTATAAACGAACGAAGATCAAAGAATTCGAGTGAATTAGATGTGAGTGAGATCGATTCACTCACCTTTGTCACCGAAGAACCCAACATCTTATCGCGGCCGAAATCATCTCGAGAGACACTGGTCGATTGAAAGTCGGCACCCATAAATTTCTCGAAAACCCTAATTGATCGAACGAGCAAGCCACCATTTTTCTTTTGTTTTGAATTAGGGCATGCGAACGAATGAATAAAAGGGAATGAGCATCGGCCTATGATGAATATCACACCCCCAAAGGGAACGTGGGCCAATTATTTGCATTTTAAAGCCCGCTTACTTCCTTAATCAAATTATAGAAAAGAATGCCAACCAATTAAAACTTTCAAAAAAAACAATTAGCTATCGACACTAATCGTTTAAATGTCGATTATTAATTGATGCGAAATACCGGGTTGTTACATCACTTCTCCATCTTCGACTCCATGCTCTTGTCTTCATTACGAAAACGTACTCGATGGATCAAAGTGGTTTTCGGATCACAAATCTGATCCCGGTCTCTTCAAAACAACGTTCGATATTCCCGGTAAACTCAACCCCGGTTCTTTAGGAAATAAACAGACGAAAATAAGATCAGAGTTCACCTCCTAACCGTTAGTGGATGGATTTCCTTAAAAACGTCCTAGAAGAATGAAACGAGTTTATACGTACAGTATAGCACCTCGAACGGTAACTTTACCATAGAAATCCCGTGCTTCTTCTATATATTTCCAAAGTTATATTTGGGTCCAGATTTGATAGTCGGTTATTTAACTATCAAATAAAACAATCAATTCAACCAAATATTCCATTTCCACTGAAAACATTTAATCTCATTTAATTTAGAGTTTTAAATAAATTAAATCTCCTTACCCAAAAATGTACACCTATCTTATCGAATTCAGCATATTAACCAATTATCTTTTTCTTTCAAAATATTTAAAAACCATTTTAAATAATATGGAAAGTACTACTGCGGTGTCAAACCATGGATCACAGTTCAATGGTTACGTCTCTATCCCAGAGAAATCCAAGTCTTAAGTGCAGGCACTCACTGCCTCCGATTACGCCACGCGAGTATACCAATACTTCCCGAAAACTCTATTTAAAAATTTTCAAAATAATACTTACGAAATTTCTATAATAATTCTCCAAGTAAAACTTTAGACAAAAACTACTTTAAATAAAAGCTATTATATAAAAATATAAATATTTAATAATTATCCTTTTAAAATCATAATACTAATTTAACCTTTAAAATAATTAACTACTATAACTAACTTACTTAATATTTACTTTAACAAATTTTAAAACAATTAAATGATAAATTTTTCCTAAAACATTCTTTTAAACACTTTTAAATTTTCTAATTAATACTTAAAATCATTCCTTCAAAATATACTTAACTTTTCAGAAAAAAACATCTTCCACTTCAATAAAGCCGGTCTAATCATTTATAAATCCTTCTCGATTTATCTCCAGTTTAAATTTACGTTCCAACCCCGTAAGTTTCTTTTCACATTTTTTTAAAAAGTAAACTACTATTTATTTTTAAAACGATTTACACATCTCCTTATAAATTCCCACCGTGAATTTATAATTTCAAATTATCCACTGATAACTTCACTTTATATTATAAACTCAGTTTATAAATTCCATAGTCTCACTTTCCTTTTACAACCGTTTAAAATACTTAATTCGATTTAAAATCGGTTTTCTGAGTTAAATTCCATTTTAAAATTTACTCCTTAGTTAAACCAAACTTATTCCAAAATCCACTAATTCTAGATTCACTTCCTTTTATGATTTAAAATCTTATTTAAATCTGGAACAACAATTTACTATTTTATTTCCAAGATTTACCTTTTATTTTTTCCAAACTATTTAAATATTAAACTTAAAAATACACTCTTTTATAGTTAAAACAATATCGCTTAAGTTTTTATTTTAAAAACCCTTTTATCCACATTAATTTAAAAATCTCTATTTTTTCCATATTCCGGGGTTGTTAAATAGGATTTTAAATTCAAACTATTTATTTTTTTCAAACTCGTTACTTTTAAATTTATCCAACTTTACTATAATTTTTACTTTAAAATTTTCCTTTTATTTTCCTTCAAAAATCCAATATTTATATTTTAGATATTTCAAAAATGCCAAAATATATCCAGCAATATCATAGCATCCAATAAATTTAATTTTCCAACATAATGCATCACAGATTAATCAAATAAATCATATAACCGAATATAAAAATAATTTCAACATTTTTGAGGAATCCCGTTGGATCCCTCTAACCTGTTTCCCTGCATCCATAGATGTTAATACAATATAAAATTACCAATCCCACTTCGAAGGGGATATCGCGGTATATAGGGTCATCCGCTATTATGCGGGGCGTATAGAGTCTCATCCGCTATAATGTGCGGGAATATCACTCCAAATACTAACATATATGCTACTATATATATTATATCATTCAACAGATAATTAAAATTTTATCAACCAATCAAACATCCAACAAATTTAAATTTAAACAATTAAATTTAAATATGGTAATCCAAATGAGTGGGAAATTCTCACCTTGATTCAAATTTTGCAAATTCGATCCAAACCCGACTTGTTTCTCCATGATTTTAGACCTCGTATAAACATTATACAGTTTATTAACATTTGAAATAACCGAACAATTAATTACCATTTAATAAATTTAATTAACTAGTTTTAAATAATAATTAAACTAACCTAATTTACATTTGGTATAACTACCTTTGGTACCCTTGAAATAATAGTTTATACACTTGATATTAAATAAGAAATAATCATAGTTGATAATGATTCTCTGAAATGGTATAACTTTTATAATAAGTAATTTCAGATAATTTTTAAAATCAAGATATAATGTTTAAACAAAAGTATCAAAGCTGTCGTGTTTATTCCCAATCAAAAATCTGGATAACCAAATCCCTTTTTTTCTTTTGATAAAATTAACAAACCCAAATTCAGTAATTAAGTTAGACTAATTCAGTAAAATACCTTCGCTGACTCGATCAACTCCATAACCAGCCACCCCAACTCTCAGCCAAGGCAGCCTAGCCATCCACCATCATTTCCATCCACGAACCACTTCACTCTCCCTCTTCATGATCAATGCGTTCCATCACAAGGCCGGACCCAACCAAAACTGTCGCGAGATGCTCCATGCCTTCCCCCAGATTACCAGTCTCCATTCGCGACCCAAACGCTGCTGCCCCTCTTCGCGACCACGTGACGCCCCTCCCAATCGCCATCGCGGTTGTGTTTTCCCCCCAGGTTGAGGTCGCGCCTTCCTTGTCTTTGACCACCACCCCCACGACTTCAACCTCCATCGTCTCGCGTCTCCAGGCTGTCGCCGCTTCCCCCTTCTATCGCGATAAGGTTTCAATATTTTTTTTTATGAATTCGATTCGAATTCTTTTCAAAGGAGTAGAGGGATTTGAAATGAGCGGCTTCGAACTGTAAAGAGGAAGAAGGAGAACTACTACGCGATTTTAACTGGCCATTTCTATTCGATTTATATTTTTTTAAGCAGTAACTGTTGCGTGTGTTTAAAAACAAGATGAGAGGGGATGTTGCATGTTAAAGTGTTTTGCATGCTTGAATATACTTGCTACAGTGACTGAGGTGAAGTGTAAAAGGTTGATGTAAATATAAATGTCCATCAATATAAATATATATATTCTAAATTTAAATCGTCTCGAAACCGTAGCTTAAAATCTTGACCTCCTATCGAGGCGTGCCGCTAGGCGTTTATAATGTTATACCCCTATTCCGAATGCAATGGAAAAGGTTGCGAGTCCTAATCCGATTGTATGGAGAAGTTAGCTTTTTGGACCCAATCATTATATTAAATTACCGATATAAATTTCAACGCGTTTACACACCTACGGCCAAATGATAACTCCAAACATTACAAAATTTGAAATCCGATAATAATACACTATTACGGATCCAATGGAACTGGTTTCGTCAAAATCCGAGACTGTGCCTCGGAAGGCTATTTTTTAATGTCAATTTAAACGATATATTTTTAAAACTGAACAAATCACTTTTAAATTCAATTTTAAAATTTTTATTATCTTCAATATTATTAATACATATTTTATAAGCCTTTAAATTATTTTTAACAAGCTTAAAAACCAAGATTTCCTATTTTGCCCAATTTCCAATTATTAAATCCAATAATTAAATTATCTATTAAATTGTGATAATTTAAATTCAAGTTAAAAATTAACTTTTAAATATTTAAAATCAATTAAATATTCCAATTTCAAATATCCAAAATTCCGGGTCGTTACATTCCTTCCCCCTTATAAGATTTTCGTCCTCGAAATTGCTAGGTAAGAAAATGGTCCAAAACCCAATAACTAATTTCCAAACCCACACAGTTTCAAACAACTTTCCAACAACAATCTTTTTATTAAAGACACACTATCACTCTTACTAACTTCCCAAGCTCACCCATAGATCACAACTGATATTATTCCCCCAATAATCCCAATTATAATTTTAAAACCAAAATTTAAATTATCAAAAATTTCTCAAATTTTTTCTATCTCCTTAAATTTTCGAAAAATTCTGCCAGCGTCTCCTTTGCGTGGCTAGATCGGAACAACTAGAAAATGCCTCTACGGGCCCCAAATCGTCAAAAGAAAACAAAAGCCAAGTGGCCCAATAAGAAAAACCATCAAATTTCATATAACAATTTAAACACATACCTTTTTGTCGGGCAATCAAAATTTTCTTTTGAAATCGAAAACATCAATTTTTCCTTTTGCTTTTAAATACCTGCACCTTGTCTACCAATAGTATTCAATCGTACAATTCAAAATTATTTTACTTATCTCTTTTTAACATTTTCAATATTTACTTTACTTAAGCCCGTATAATGTACATATATCATCTGTACGCAATATCAAATCCGATCGCTCACTCGATCACACAACTTCACTTCCGAACTAGTATCGTTCACCCGACTCTCTAGTGCGGACTCAGATCTGGTTTCTTGATTAGAAACTATCATTCTCCTTGCATGGCCATATACTATGATAGAGGATTCCAGGATCAATCAAAAATCCATATCCAGGGTTCGCCATCGAAAATCGAGTGAAAAATCCCAACTCGGATCGATATAACTATCTCAAAATTTTGTGCTCGAATCTGGATCAAATCGTTATGCGAATAAGATAATATACGTACAACTTACGTATTAATTTCCAATTGATTATTTTGCTATATCCAATTCTTTCTATTCACATTTATTTCAATTCCCATTCACTTATTCACACTTACCCTTTTTCACTACTTTATGCTTAATCTTCATTCAAATACTTACTCAGTATATTCCCCATACCAATTTTACTTAAGAACTTCACCATTTACTTTCTTAAGCCTATTATAAATATTTTATACAACTCCTTATATTTATTTCCACTTCATCACTTGGTTTATATCCATTTTTACTTAAAATTAAATTTCAATTTCATTTGAATTCAATTTACCTTCCATTTACTAATTTATTTCCAAACTTTCATTTTATTTAGCCTTACTCGAACTAATTCTTTAATTTCACTTTATTCAACATAATTCAAATTATACATCATTCCAATATTCAATTCCAATATTCAATTCCAATTCTATTTTCTTACAAATTAAATTAATTTGTTCATTCAAAAATTTATTTCCAACTCGATAAATTTTATTTCAATACCCATTTCCATTTGGTCTACTTAGGCTTAATTCCTAAAAATTCACTTTTATTTAACTTAATTCGGTTAAATTCCATCCCTATAATCAAATTCCAAATTTTATAATTTCAAACATACTCATGTTCCATAAACATTTTTAAATAACTCTCCAGAGTTTTAAATAATCACTTAATATTTAAATATCATTTTTTTCAAACAAACTCCAATTCAAAACATTCAGGTAGCAATTCCTCCCTTGGAAACTCGAAAATACACATCGATGATGCTGTAGTCATCACCGAAATCATTTTCCATCGACCGAAGTGAGTTCAGTGCTTTTATCTTCTTCTTTTTTTAAAAACATTTTCAAACATTTTTAATTCCAAATCTCACCAGATTTCATATCTAGTTCAAAAACATTTCCAAATAATATCACTATTATTTTCACAAATTTGAAAAACATTTTCAAAACCAACGGGATTTAAATCCCCAAATTTTAAATCCTTTTAAATTTATATTTAAAATATTCCTCTGGGGTTTTATTCTATTTCAAATTATAAATCACATTTATAATCCCATATTTACAAACTCCATTCTGTTATATGAATCAATTTTCTTAACTTTTGGTTATAATAACAATTTCTTATTCAATTTCCACAACAACAATGATAATAATTTAATATTATCATTTCCTAACAACCAAGCACACCATGTATACTATAATAATTTACGAAAATTATTCCTTTTATATATAAAAATAATTTAGGTGAAATTATTTCATTTACCCCATCTTAAAACAATATTATGTCGAATTGCTTTGTTCAAGTGTTTAGAGATGCCTATTAATAACGTTAATTACTCGTATTGACCAGAATCCATAAGCCACTCAACAAACCAATCAACACAATATAAAACAATTTTATATTCACTAACAAATACGCGCTCATATCTATTATTACACTCAAACTCATTCTTGGGTGCTACTGACCCTACCGCTAATGAGTAATTCCCACCAGAGCTAAGGTTCTTGCTTAACCTTCAGCTCTGATACCAAATGTCACGGTCTGAAATTTCGACCTTCGAAAATTGACATCAATACGTCCACTGTATTACATGCCAACCCATCGAATGCCGGAAATACCCAATCGTTAAGGAAAAGAAGAAGAGGTAGAAGAAGAAAATGGAAATAACAACACAGAATCTCACAATCATAGCGGAACAATATATAATAGATAACAACTGATCTTTATACAAAAAAACTATTACTATTTTTATACATTACATCATCAGAGTACAATACATCAATAGCACAATACTGGACAGTTATAATAACTTGACCTCACAAAACTGACTATACAGTGTACAATGCACAATGGAATATACACCAAGTACTGTGATAGTCTCGTCATCCAACTCGCCTCCTGAGCTCCATAGCACCCTATCCTGAATATGTAATACTCGGTCTGAGCCGAGCATTATAATAGAAAAATACCCGAGTCAGTCTGAAAAACCAGCGTGAGAAAATACACTCAATTTAATTATTAAAGTTCAAAATCCTTTGAAAATCAAAGGTATCTCGTAAGACCACGCCACAAATAAACACGACGGGTTTTTACCTTACGATAACCAAAACATTTCATACTAAAATCCTCTGATATTATAATAATGTCTAAGTACAAATACTTATTCAAATAGCTGAAATTGTTACATTAATTAAATTCCAGCAATACTAGGCTTTACAATCAAAACCGTAAAGGCACGTATTGGAGAATGGATTCCATCTGAATGACTAGGCACTGGGGTACCACCTGTCACAGTACACCTCTAGAACAATGTACCGAGGACCACTCCGGGATCACCTGCTACACAAGACCGGACTACCCCTAACCTGGATAGCCCGAATAAGATTTACCCCGCGGTTGGGATCAGCAACCGCACCACACGGCCGAATAAAAAGGGACTCTAGATCTCTAGATAAGGGTAACCTTACCCTACTTGGGTGTGACCCACTTAGCCTTGCTGCATCTCTCCTGATTTTCAGTCATTCCCGGTTGATGAAGCTCAAGGCTAAGCGTTACCTTTCCAAGAACGATTTTACTTAGAATGCTCATTGTCCTCCAATGACAATGTGCTGATAGCATTCGTCCAAACAAGTCTGTTCCCGGTCCGAACGGAACCGAAGGCACTACTTCTACTACATCCGTTTTGGAATCACCCTCAGGATTAGTAGCGATTAGCCCTTGCACTTCATTGCTCCATCTTCGACTCTGTGCTCTTGTCTTCATTACGAAAACGTACTCGTTGGATCGAAGTGTTTTTGGATCACAAATCTGATCCCGGTCTCTTCGAAACAACGTTCCATATTCCCGGTAAACTCAACCCCGGTTCTTTAGGAAATAAACAGACGAAAATAAGGTCAGAGTTCACCTCCTCGTGGACGGATTTCCTTAAAAACATCCTAGAAGAACGAAACGAGTTTATACGTACAGTATAGCACCTCGAACGGTAACTGTACCATATAAATCCCTTCTTCTTCTAGATATTTCCAAAGTTATATTTGGGTCCAGATTTGATAGTCGGTTATTTAACTATCAAATAAAACAATCAATTCAACCAAATATTTCATTTCCACTGAAAACATTTAATCTCAATTAATTTAGATTTTTAAATAAATTAAATCTCTTTACCCAAAAATGTAAACTTATCTTATCGAATTCAGCATATTAACCAATTATCTTTTTCTTTCAAAATATTTAAAAACCCTTTTAAATAATATGGAAAGTACTACTGCGGTATCAAACCATGGATCACAGTTCAATGGTTACGTCTCTATCCCAGAGAAATCAAAGTCTTAAGTGCAGGCACTCACTGCCTCCGATTACGCCACTCAAGTATACCAATACTTCCCGAAAACTCTATTTAAAAATTTTCAAAATAATACTTACGAAATTTCTATAATAATTCTCCAAGTAAAACTTTAGACAAAAACTACTTTTAAATAAAAGCTATTATATAAAAATATAAATATTTAATAATTATCCTTTTAAAATCATAATACTAATTTAACCTTTAAAAATAATTAACTACTATAACTAACTTACTTAATATTTACTTTAACAAATTTTAAAACAATTATATCATAAATTTTTCCTAAAACATTCTTTTAAACACTTTTAAATTTTCTAATTAATGCTTAAAATCTTTCCTTTAAAATATACTTAACTTTTCATAAAAAAACATCTTCCACTTCAATAAAGCCGGTCTAATCATTTATAAATCTTTCTCGATTTATCTCCAGTTTAAATTTACGTTCCAACCCCGTAAATTTCTTTTTTCATATTTTTTTTAAAATATACTACTATTTATTTTTAAAACGATTTACACATCTCCTTATAAATTCCTACTGTGACTTTATAATTTCAAATTATCCATTGATAATTTACTTCACTTTATATTATAAACTCAGTTTATAAATTCCATAGTCTCACTTTCCTTTTACAACCGTTTAAAATACTTAAGTCGATTTAAAATCGGTTTTCTGAGTTAAATTCCATTTTAAAATTTACTTCTTAGTTAAACCAAACTTATTCCAAAATACACTAATTCCAGATTCACTTCCTTTTATGATTTAAAATCTTATTTAAATCTGGAACATCAATTTAATATTTTATTTCCAATATTTCCCTTTTATTTTTTTCCAAACTATTTAAATATTAAACTTAAAAATACACTCTTTTATACTTAAAACAATACCGCTTAAGTTCTTATTTTTAAAATCCTTTTATCCACTTAATTCAAAAATCTCTAGTTTTTTCCATATTCCGGGGTTGTTAAATAGGATTTTAAATTCAAACTATTTATTTTTTTTCAAACTCATTACTTTTAAATTTATCCAACTTTACTATAATATTTTACTTTAAAATTTTCCTTTTATTTTCCTTCAAAAATCTAATATTTATATTTTAGTTATTTTAAAAATGCCAAAAATATATCCAGCAATATCATAGCATCCAATAAATTTAATTTTCCAACATAATCCATCACAGATTAATCAAATAAATCATATAACTGAATATAAAAATAATTTCAATATTTTTTAGGAATCTCGTTGGATCCCTCCAACCTATGTTCCTGTATCCACAGATTTTAATACAATATAAAAATACCAATCCCACTTCGAGGAGGATATCGCGGTATATAGGGTCATCCACTATTATGCGGGGCGTATAAGGTCTCATCCGCTATAATGTGCGGGAATATCACTCCAAATACTAACATATATACTACTATATATATTATATCATTCAACGGATAATTAAAAATTTATCAACCAATCAAACATCCAACAAATTTAAATTTAAACAATTAAATTTAAATATGGTAATCCAAATGAGTAAGAATTTCTCACGTTGATTCAAATTTTGCAAATTTGATCCAAACCCGACTTGTTTCTCCACGATTTTAGACCTCGTATAAACATTATACAGTTTATTAACATTTGAAATAACCGAACACTTAATTACCATTTAATAAATTTAATTAACTAGTTTTAAATAATAATTAAACTAACCTAATTTACATTTGGTATAAATACCTTTGGTACCCTTGAAATAATAGTTTATACACTTGATTTTAAATAAGAAATAATCATAGTTGATATTGATTCTCTGAAATGGTATGAGTTTTATAATAAGTAATTTTAGATAATTTTTAAAATCAAGATATAATGTTTAAACAAAAGTATCAGAGCTGTCATGTTATTCCCAATCGAAAATTTGGATAACCAAATCCCTTTTTTTCTTTTGATAAAATTAACAAACCCAAATTCAGTAATTAATTTAGACTAATTCAGTAAAATACCTTCACTGACTCGATCAACTCCATAACCAGCCACCCCAACTCTCAGCCAAGACAGCCTAGCCATCCACCATCATTTCCATCCACGAACCACGTCACTCTCCCTCCTCATGATCAATGCGTTCCACCACAAGGCCGGACCTATCAAAAACTATCGTGAGATGCTCCATGACCTCCCCCACATTACCATTCTCCATTCGCGACCCAAATGTCGCTGCCTTTCTTCACGACCACGTGACGCCCCTCCCAATCGCCATCGCAATTGTGTTTTCCCCCCAGGTCGAGTTCGCGCCTTCCTTGTTTTCGACCACCACCCTCACGACTTCAACCTCCATCGTCTCACGTCTCCAGGCTGTCGCCGCTTCCCCCTTCTATCACGATAAGGTTCCGATTTTTTTATGCATTCGATTCGAATTCTTTTCAAAGTAGAAGAGGGATTTGAAATGAGCGTCTTCGAACTATAAAGAGGAAGAAGGAGAACTACTACGCGATTTTAACTGGCCATTTATATTCGATTTATATAATTTTTTTAAGCAGTAACTGTTGCGTGTGTTTAAAAACAAGATGAGAGGGGATGTTGCGTGTTAAAGTGTTTTGCGTGCTTGAATATACTTGCTACAATGGCTGAAGAAAAGTGTAAAAGGTTGATGTAAATATAAATGTCCATCAATATAAATATATATATATTCTTTTAAATTTAAATCGTCTCGAAACCGTAGCTTAAAATCTTGACCTCCTATCGAGGCGTGCCGCTAGGCGTTTATAATGTTATACCCCTATTCCAAATGCAATGGAAAAGGTTCCGAGTCCTAATTCGATCGTATGGAGAAGATAGCTTTTTGGACCCCAATCATTATATTAAATTATCGATATAAATTTCAGCGCGTTTATACACCGTAAGGCCAAACGATAACTCCAAACATTACGAAATTTGAAATCTGATAATAATACACTATTATGGATCCAATGGAACTAGTTTTGTTGAAATCCGAGACTGTGTCTCGGAAGGTTATTTTTAAATATCAATTTAAACGATATATTTTTAAAACTGAACAAATCACTTTTAAATTCAATTTTAAAATTTTTATTATCTTCAATATTATTAATACATATTTTATAAGCCTTTAAATTATTTTTAACAAGCATAAAAACCAAGATTTCCTATTTCGCCCAATTTCCAATTATTAAATCCAATGATTAAATTTTCCATTAAATAGTGATAATTGAAATTCAAGTTAAAAATTAACTTTTAAATATTTAAAATCAATTAAATATTCCAATTTTAAATATCCAAAATTCTGGGTTGTTACAAGTATTTATAAATTCTGGTCGGCACATAGGACGCTATGGCGTTGATAGGGATTTCTAAACACTTAATAGGGCAGACCGACACAATATTGTTTTTGAAATATAGGTAAATAAAATAATTTTACCTATTATTATATTTTGTATATAAAAGAATAATTTTATAAATGGATATATTTGTATGTGATATGTTTGTTTGTTCGGAAGTGGAATTTTATAAATATCGGTTGCAAAATAAGATTTACAAATAAGATGAATTTAATTGGAAATTTGAGAACTTAAGTTACGGGGTTTTGAAATTGGTTTTCAATGGTTTTGGAATATAATATTAGTATTATTTGGAAGTATTTTCGGATATAAATATTTTCAATGTGATTTGAAAGAAATGTTTTAAAGGAATTTTAAAAGGAAATAAGTTATGTACTTCCCTCTTTTGTTGCTGAAAAATAATTTCGGTGATGACCGCAGCATCATCGACATTCATTTTCGAGTTTCAAAGTGGGAAGACCGTTGTAGTAGTTTACTACACATTTGTTTTGATAAACAAAATTTTATTTTAAATTTCCTATGCATGGTTATATATCAAAAGATATAAGTATATATTATTTCAAGATGATTGAAATGAAATCCGGTATTTGGTTCTTAAATTTCTTTTAATCAATGATTTTTAATTATTGTAATGAAATGAAATCTTAACTATTTTAATAATTGGAAACTTCTAAAATAAAAAATAAAAAATTAGAAGCTAGATGATTAATGAAACTGTAAAAAAAATTGGAGATTTGTAACTTGTAAATTTAAAAGATAGTGAAATTTTAGAAGATATGAACTATTGAACATTTTGTTAATTTACCAGAAATATTTAAAAGTTGAAATGTTAAATAAGAATATGTAATAGAATATTATACAAGTGAAAACTTAGGTACTAATAATGTTCAAAAATGAAATCATGTCAATATATAAATTGATAATTAAGATGTTACAAGACATGGTATAAACTTAAGTTAAAGGTTGAAATGCTTTATAATTAAATTGGATAGTAAAAGTGAATATCACTTAAGTAAATGATTATAAACCTAAGAAATTGTTAAAAATGATTCATAAATATATTTAATATTAAAGGAAATACTATGGTGAAAATTAATGTGAATTGAAAGTAGAAAAACTTAAGTATGAATTTATTCACTAATGAATATTAAAATTAAATGGAAATCAAGTTATATAAGTAAATAATATATGTGAATTAAACTGCAAGAAACTTATATAATATTTTAAGAATTGATTTATTGATGTTCTGAATGATTGAGTTTGAAATAATCTATGTGAATAAATGAATGCAAATTAATGAGAGATAACCTTGTATGAATAAATTGAAATAAATGAAATGTATGTAATACTTTAAAAATGTATTCAATGATGATTTTAAAAATTGAATGGGAAATAAGTTATGTAAGTAATAAATGTGAATTAACAAAAGATAATCATTGTATGAATAAATGAAAATAAATAAAAGGTAAATAACGTGTGAAAGAAACCAATAGAATAAACTTAAATAATATTTAAATTCATTGTTGTTTGGCTTATGGGATGTTTGGGAAATTATACTTTTAAATGTTCAAGGTTGTATGAATAATCTATTAAGTAATTATCTAAGGCTATTGATCGTAAGGTACACTTGGTAGTTTATTTATCACTCTTGAACGATGAGAAGTTCTAAACCTGAACAAACCATTAGTTTTGGTTGTTATGGATGTATGGTTGATTCCTTTGTTACATATAATGGTCGTGCTGTTTTGTTTGCATATGTTTATTATTTGTGTTGTATTGCTTTTGTTATTGATGGTAACAACTAAAATATCAATCTTTTACATAGTTTTAACTCTTTTGGATTATGTAAGTGAGATACAGGTATATGGAAGCAATAGCTACTGCTTTTGGTTTCATAAATTAAGTTGATTGCCCGACAAATAGGTATGTTTTCGAATTACGGTTTTGAAACAATATTTTAATGGTTTTCCCATGGTTTGGGATGTTTTATTATTGAAATATGATATATATATATATATATTGTAATTATTGATATTATTATTTTCTGGACCTATCCGCGCCAAAGAGACTTTGCCGAAATTTTCCGTAAATTTAGGACTTAGAAATTTTTTGTGAAAGTTGAGCTATTTTCAAATTTTTATTTAACTAAATTATGAAAATTAATTGTTTATAAATTGATTATTTTGAATAAAATATATCAAACTTCTTAATTCCTTCTTGTTCCTTTTCGGGGACGAAAACTTTTGAATGGGGGAGATTGTAACGACTCGCATTTTTTATAATCAAAAATATTAAATTAAATAAGACCTTGGAATTTAATATTGGGAGAAATTAAATTTATGATTTATAAACGGAATTTTTTTTATACAATTTAATAGTGTTGATTGAATGAAATTGACAACTTTTAATGTGATTTCAATCAACTGTAATGGTAAGGCTAATTGGAAATGTAATTGTAGAGCTTAAATTAGAAATAATTGTAAGTCAATAAGAAATGAATTAAATGCTGTATTAATGGTGAAATTAAATGTATTAAATTGAGATTAGTTAATATAGAAAATGAAATTAGTTTGGTTAAGTAATTTATAACCCTTGGTTGTAAACACTGAATTAATAGATATGAGTTACTAAGCTGTAACAATTGATTTATTAGCATCTCATTGATTAAATTAGTTTGGAATTAATTTGGAAATCAATGAAATTTAATGTAATTAAATATTGCACTTAATATGAGTTAAGATGATAACTGTAGAATATGTATGTGATAAAATGTAAACTAATGTTAATTATATTCATAAGGTAATAGTTGATTCAATAATAAGAGTGAGAATCAAAATAAATGAATTTATTGGAATCATTTAATTAAAAAGAGGGAAGACGTTAATTGTAAACATATATTGAAATAAATTAAAATTGGGTGATTTATTTCCAATTAATTCAGTTCATGTTTCAAAATTTAATGTTAGTTTACTGCATATATGTTTATAACTAAATATAAACTTATGTTTTAGATCCAATTATATCATAAAAAGGGATTATTTAGGATTGAAATCTCATACAGTATTAAACTAAATGTTAATAGGAGATGATAAAGGGAGTAAAATAGATTTACCCTTGACTGTTTCCTTTTCAATTAGACTTGATTAGATTTTAATTGCAACATAATTTACCTTTCCATCTTCACTTTTCTAATTTACTCTTACATTCATTGCCTCCTTATGTGGATTATTTTCATACCTTTTATTTATCAATATAAACTATAAGTGGCGATAAAGATGTACATATGTATATTATACACCCGTTTATATTAACTTATTTATGCTATCATAATTTTGAATGTATAATGCATTTCTAGTAAAACATTCAATCGAAATGTTAACATGTTTGTTTAAATTCCTAATCTAATCGAAGAGAGAGAGAAATGAAAAGTTCTTAATGTCGTATATTCTTTTAATTTATGACACAAATTTGTGTAGAGAATTTATTTCATTTATTGTGTGTTAATTAAATCTTTAATGGATGTCAATTTTGGTATGTTAGGGGTTAACAAAATTAATTAAGTGAACAATTGTTATTAAACTTTGAATTCCAAAAGTTTATTTACAGTATAGAGTTGGTACATTCATTCCCTTTCTAATTAATAATTGCCGCATTCTTTCCATTATTTCCTCATTTGTTCCACTACTACTTTCCATTTACATTGTCTGAAGCTTTTCCAATTTGCAAACATGAATTACTTTTCATATTTTTAATTCTTTCTTTTACCTCTTTTTAATACCTGCTACTTTTAAAAACGCTGTTCATATTTACTTTATTTCAAGCGGAAAATAGGCATAAGGACAAATTTGAAAAAAATTAAGGCTGAAGGACATCAAGTTTCATCTTTGGGCTGAAGGACAAACTTTGATAAAAATTAGGCTGAAGGACAATGCTAGTTAGAACTAGCATTTTGTATAGTGTAAAAACTGAATATAATGCTAGTCTATCTAGCATTTTGTATAGTGTAAAAACTGAATATAATGCTAGTTAGAACTAGCATTATCCTTCAACCTAATTTTTTCCAAAGTTTGTCCTTCAGCCAAAAAATAAAACTTGATGTCCTTTAGACTAATTTTTTGTCAAAGTTTGTCCTTTTCCCTAATTCCCTCTTATTTCAATACCTAGTTTGTTTATATTTACTTTTTTTTTTTTCGTTCATTTTCCAAATTCATTTCCTAAAACCTCATTTCATTTATTTCTAATTAATAGCAGCCTCTATTTTCAAATCTCATTGGCCCTAAACCTAACTCTAACGTTATAAACAAGATATGATGCACATGAAACCCTAGCCTCCATTCTAATCTTCTACTTTTTTTCTTTTTCTTTTTCTTCTTCAAATCTTCTTATTCTCTCTCATTTTATTTTTTCCTTCCTCTTCAAATATTCTTCTTCTTCAAATCTTCTTCTATTTCAAACTTTCTTCTTTCTTTTCAAGTCTTTATCTTCTCTTTCATTTTCAGTTCTTCTTGTTTTAATCCTTTTCTTTTTTTTCAATTCTTCCTTTTCAAATCTTCTTATTTTTTTCAAACCTTCTAAAAATACATACATACATACATATGTATGTATATATATATATATATTAATATAATAAGGAGGAAAATTAAAGTAAATCAAACCAGAAGCAAAATTAAGGAACAAAGCTGGCAATCAGGAAGGAGACTAAGGAAACATAGAGAGGAGCTATTGATTAGAAGTCTATTATTTTTAGATTTGTATAAAGGTGAGTGATTTAACCCATTCACGAATACTAAATCATCTTACATTAGTTAAATTAAATTTATGATGTGATTAGAAATTTATTAATTGTTGTTTGGTATTTTAAATTGTCATTTAAATTTAATTTGAATTTATATTGAATTAAATTTCCATTTAAATTTATATTGAATATTTAAATTGTTAGTTAAATACCTGATAATGATAACTAGTTAATTGTTGTGATTTATTGGTTGATTTGAATGATGATTGTGATGGATGCTTAATTGTTGACATTTTGGATGATTTGATGTCATGTTTATTTTATATGTTGTTATCACACTGCAAGTTCCCTTAGTTATTGTTAGGAAAATCACTATGGGTTGAAATGATACATACCCGAACGATCTTATAGATTAAGGAAAAATTATTATGGATTGAAATGATAAACCTAAGCGATTTTATGGATTTGAAAATTGTGATTCGGGATACGGGTTGAAGTGATATATATTCGGAAACTTAAATTTATTACGGGTTGAAATGATATATATTCGCATCACTTGACCATAGGGTAGAAAATTATGTACGGACACCAGATTGGTTAAATTAAATGATTTTAAATCCTTAATTTTTGAATCCAGTTAAATGATATTGTTCTAAAAGAAATAAAATGAGATTTATATGAACTGAATTATTTTCAAAATCCAAGCTTTTAAAATGTTGAATTGAAATTGGTTTAAATGAATTTTTTAAAGAATTTAAATTGAAATCTTAAAGTTGAATTTGAAATATAATTGAAATTTATCGAAATTGAGTTATTTTAAACGTTTGAATATATAAACTTTGAAACCTATTTAATTTGAAGTGGTTTAAATTTTTAGTTCAAACATGGATTGAAATCGATATAAATTGAAATGGTTTTAAATGAGAATTTAAATTGAAACCTTTAGCCTTTTTAAATTGAAATCGTTGAACTGAGATTGATTTAAATTGAATTTTTGGAACTAAAGTTGATTTGAATTAATTTGTGAAATTGGAAGAAACAATTCTAATATGAAACTATTTTCGATATGAACTCCTTTTATATACAAACTCTTTTAACATATAAACTATTTTTCTCATATAAACCATTTTAATATATTAATAATTTTTATTAAACTAACTATTTTTAATATATAACCTATTTTAATATATAAACTATTTTTAATATATAAACTATTTTAATCTATAACCTATTTTTAATATATAAATTATTTCAATATATATTATTTTAAATTTATAAACAAGTTTTAATATATATATATATATTAATGTATAAACTATTTTTAATGTATAACTATTCCAATATATATAAACTAATTTCAAAATTCAAACTGTTTAAAGTTGGAACAGTTATGATTTAGATTTACTTGATTTAAATGCGAATATTTTGATATGATGGTTTAACCTATTTTGTGGTTATGATTTTGAAAACGAATATGATTTAAAGTGAATAATTATTTCGAAAGTGAATATGATTTTGAAATGATTATGATTTGGAAGTGAATATGATATTTTGATATGAAGTATGAACTGTTTGAAATGTAAAAGAACCATCCGGTGTGTAAAATATAACGATTTGTTGTTAAAGAGACCGGGGTCGGATATTGTCATACTCTCTGCCAATTCCGAAACCACTTTAACAACTGTGCACGTGGTGGAGAATCCCGAACGAAGTAGGATGGTTTGGAGAACCCTACTGGTATAAGGTAAGAACGCATCCCTGACCTTAGGGTCAGCTTGAGATGACTAAAACGGGAGCAATTGATGGGCCAAGTGAGCTCGCTCCTCCGATCGGACACACTTCTTCGATACCATATCTGTTACTTTGTGATTGATTTGGTGGCCATCTTCGATTTGATTATGAGAGCGTTGTTTCGAGGTGGGCGGTAGCTGCGACTATGCGTTACCACCAGCCCGGAAGTGTAAACGGTAGAATCCTACCCTAGTATTGCCTCGTTGTGCCTTGTCATCTGCCTTATCGAGCCCACTACGATTTTGATTTGTGTTGTACCTATGGAGTGCTCCTTGATAGCCCACCAGTTTATGGTGGAGTTTATAGTACTGTATAGACTACAACATTATATAAAATGTGTTAAGGGGGATATGGGTAACACATTAACGCTATTTTAATACTTTACTTTACTGTAGACATATTATAATAGCGTATTGTATTATATATGTAGATAGTTTAACGGATCCTTAGGAGATGAAATCCCGAACATCTCTTAAGTTATTGCACGCACGTTAGACACTGGATAGGAGATGTAAAATCCCGTAAACATATCTGAAGCCGTTGCACTCATATTTTCTTATTTTGATTTAACTTACAAAATATCTTTTAGTTCTGACTCGAGTGTTTTATCTTTTCATTACGCTCGGATCAGCCTGAGTTTTTCAGTGTTGAAGACATTATTCTGGAGGACGAAGATGGAGTTTAGTATTATATTATTATTTTATCCCACTGTATCATGTTGTTCCGCTGCATTATTTGTTTATTCCTGTTGTATGTATAAATCTGATTTGTATTGTAAAGTGTAATCAAATGTTATTTGTCAAACAGCTTCATAAACTGTTTATTTGATTATTATATTTTATCATTCCGCTGTGAGATTCTGTGTTTTGTTTTTCCTTCTTTTCTCTTATTTTCTTATTTACCCCATTAACAGTCCCCCCTTTGAATGGTTTGGGTCTAAATGTGTGGTTTATTGTCAATTTAAACCGTCCAAAAAGGTGGGTCGTTACATATGTTATGGACAGTTTATATTTTTCCAATCACCAGACCTTGTTGGCATGTTTATGCTTACGTGATAGTGGGTTGTCGCATTGTGAATGTTGGTGAAGCTTTGTCTCTTGCCCCTAACATCCTGATAATGTGGATTGGTTGACAGTCGAGAGGCTGGCCGTTAAACATGGAAGTCTGGGGTTATCGTTTGTAGTCATGCCCTTTAAGGGGTGACCAGTTGGGTCGTTACATTTGGTATTAGACTCTAGGTTAGTAGATCAGAGGGATTAGGGTATATTGAGAGAAGTATTCATACTTTCCTATCTAGTACTATTATATTTTATGCTAGATTCTAAGAGTTCCAATTATAAAAGTAGTTGTAGTTCCACTTCGAAGGAATGGGCAAAGCATCTATGAGTTGGAAATATCTTAGAGCTAAGGTTTTCACGCTGACTTCGAAGTACCCCATAGGGTGCTGGCAATGCGTAAAGCGCTGTTGATGAAGAGCATGAGTATGATATATGGCTGAATCTCGGAGAGTGGATGTGTTCGACTTGATGGTTGAGATTCTAGATACCTTGTGATTTTGGATTTTGAGTTCCAGTCGGAGACACATAATTATTCACGATGAATGGGAAATTAGATTATGTATGCCGCAATCGTTCGGAAGCAAGTTTTGCTAAGGTGTGTTCACTGATCACCTCTTTGATGGCAAACCGGATTTTTATATTAATAATTAATGTCAATTCCTTAGTCTAAAACCTGTGAGAGATTTATAAAGTATATTTTGGAAATACCTTAGATTTTGGAGAAAGGGTTTTCAACGGATATCATTTCCCAAGGATTTATTTTGAAAATTTTGTTTTGGAGTTTTGAAACTATAATTTTCAAAGAAACATGTATACCACTAGATTGGTCATGTTAAGAAATTTTGGTTTATAAAAGATTAATTCTTTAAATCCTTAAATATTTATATGTATATATATATATCAGTAAAGGCTTAATATTGATTTTTGGCAAGAAAATAGTTTTCCAAATTTAGGAAGTTTTGTGTTTTAAAAAGGTATTTGGAAACTCTGAAATATATATATATATAGACATACATACATGCATATATATATATATATATTTGACTTTCAAGAGATTTGATATGAAATTATTTCTGTTATTTAGAAACAAGTATAAAGGAGCATAAACTTAACTCAGTGATTTTTCAGTTTATAAAACCGAGGGTTTTTATATTTTCTTTCTTTAAGGTACAGACAAAATAGGAATGACATTTAACTTTATTGGGGTGTGTAGTTTGAAGTGTTGTTAAACCCACCAGCTATTGGAAGAAATATTTCCATGCGAAGTAGGAAGGAAATAGCAGCAGGAATATTTTTGGGTTTTTGGAAGTGTTGTTGGTCGTAATAGTTTTGCTAAGGCTATTGCAATCTTGGCAAGGAAGGGTCTACGCGGTAAGGTGGATACCATCGTGAGGAAGGCAGAATTTTTCTGGATAGGTTAAGCTGAAGATGGTGTGTGGAACGGTCATAAGAATATTAATTAATTTAACTGGCCCTATTGGGTCCAGGTTCAGGCCGTGCCCAAATCTGGGATAACGGTCGACCAAGCGATTGACCATAGAGGTCAACTGGTTGACCTAAAAGCAGTCAACCACTAGGTGGATTCGGGCCGAACCCAAACCTGGAACGCGACTATAAGTCGCGTCCAAACCTTCAGCCGCTGCATCCCCATCACTCTCTTCCTTCTCTTTAATTTTTCTTAGTCGAACCCAATTCCACCTCCCCCTTCTTCTGCTTAACCAAGGCCTCTCTCCTCCATTCCTCCACCAACCGACGCTAAAAACCTTACGCGTCAGATCTTGCCCCACCACTATTCTGGATCTAAACCCTTTTCTCCCTTTTCCAACCGCCTCTCAGCCCATGGCACCACCATGTACTGACGGCACTTCCTCTCATCATCCTGGCCTCACTCCGTAAGAAGCCGCTTGGCTTGAGCGGAGCGAACGGAAGATCGCCACCTATCTCGGAAAAGCGTACTTTGATTTTCTCCACGGACGACTGGTGAAGTTCGGAGATTTCGCCGCTCTCGGGCTTGAAGAGCTTTTCGTCGCGACAAGACTTGCGTTGATCCTCCACTCCAAGACTTATGAGTGGGAATATTACCTGCACTGCGTTCATCTTTTTGATGCACAGATGGCGCAAAATTTCGATGGTGGCAACAACTACATTGAGTTCGAGGTGAAAGGAGCTTGGATTAAGATGTTGGATAATGATCTCACTAGGATCTTGAAGATATCTGCAGTAGGCACAGATTTGGACGACATAGAGTTGACTGATCTTAAGATTCTACAGTAGATCTTTTCTAGGAATGTCGGTGATTAGAGGACTGACAATTTGCAATCGGTGGCCTGTCTCGTCATGTGCATCATTCAGCACAATATCATTTCGAAGACGGGGAGCCTTGACCAGATCTACACCTTAGTGCGAAAGTCGCCTATTCTATAATTGGCGGCATAGCCATCAATTGCGCTCGTATTTTGAAGCTCCATATGGTCGACTGGGGAGTTGGTACCCCGAGGACTCACTTTCCATTTTACCACTTGCTCAATCAAGTGTTTAGGCATTACGAGGTAAATTTGAGTGAAGAGCCAGTAGTGAGGAAGGTCCCTTTCGCCATCGACGGACCACTATTAAGAGGATGAATATTCCTTTGCCACCTGCCGCACCACCTGTACCACCACCAGAGCCGCAACACCAGTAACAGGGAATAACGCGGGACGCCGAGGGATACATGAATCCTAAGCTTGTTGCTATCCGTCAGGTTCAGGTGGAGCTCCGAGAGATTAGGACGGAGTAGCAGCGCCAAGGGCGTGAGATTGGGTGCATAGCTGCCATACTGCGACCATTCCGCGATCGCAGCAATGGCTCGAGCTCCAACCGTGGAGCGAGGCCTTCTCACAGTTCTTAGGCGGTGTTTTATTTAGGATTGTTTTATCTTTTATTTCTAGCGTTTGTTCTTTTCTTTCTTTTTGGGTTTCTGGGTTGTTGGGTTGTAAAACTGTTAGTTGTCACTCATAAAAGGCACGCATGATATTATGAGTTTCTATTCATTTTCCGTGTTATTATTTTTGGATATGTGAACCGCACCTATATATATATGCATAGTAGAGAAACAATATAAATATGGGAATCTCATAAAGACAATTAACTAACTATAATGGAATTTAAGACTGGAAGTTTAGAATAGTTGAAAACTTTAGCGAAAGACATGCAAAGTTACTTTGATACTGCAGGTCATTGCTCATGTTCCTTAAAAGCTAAAAAATTTGAATAATAGATGTGTTGACATTTTTAAATAAAATGTCAAATTTCTGGATAAATGTTAGATGTAGAATTTTGGAATTCGGTTTATCGCCTAGCGCATAACCGACTTTCGACTTGCTGAAAGTGTGGCTCGATTTATCAAAAATTTTGAGAAGAAAAATATTTTGAAAAAACATTCCCCTTGATTTGAAAAGTTTCCCCTTAAAAATAGGTAAGAAACAGTTTTGTGTTTTAGTTTTTTTACTCTTAAATTATTTTTAGAATTTTTGTTCAAAATTTTACCAAGAGAAAATACGCGTCTAAATATTTTGGGATTTTATTTTCCAAATGACGTGCAAATTTGAAAAGTTAGAAAGATTTTTGTGAAAACTTTAATTTTGAAAGCCACATGTTAGGCGTAGGGAAAGCAAATAGAGTTAGAATTTAAGAATTTAATGGTGCATTAGGATCAATGATGCGATAAATGCAAGCGATAACAAGGGCAAAGCTGTTTTAGCCTTGGGATTTCTATTTTCATACCTTGTCGACGACACGCGCAAGTCTATTTTTAGACTTAATTCCATTTTAGAGCTTGAAAATAAGCCTCCTTATGCGTTTTGTGCATGGAAAATTTTGAGTAAATCCGGAGCAGCAAAGAAATTTCACTGTATTACGGCAATAGGAAGATTATAGTGTGGTAAGAATGTTAAATTCTCCGTCTAAATTCCTTTTTCGGGCGTAGGAGTAAAGTTTAGGAAGCAATTTTTTAATGCGCTAGATTATTGGATAATAGGAAGTGGATGCAAAATTGGTTGTTTCATACTTCTATTTGTAGGAGTATGGGTTTTTGGTTGAAAAGTTTTTTCAAAAAGCTACATATACGTAGAACTGCCAGTATATATGTAGGTTGTTTGCATCATATTTTCAAAAGAAATACATTCATATAGAAGGATCCGATTTAGAATCATTCTGCATACATATTTTCTATATGGTGATATAGTAATACACTATGCACTTATGCACGTTCGGTTGCAAAATTTGTTGTATACTCATTGATTAGGTAGTATTGTAACAACCCGCAAATTTTGAAAATATTTTAAATGAAAATTTATTTGAAACTTTGAATTTAACTATTTTAAATTTGATAAACTTGGAAAATTTAAAGTAAAATTTTGTGTTTTGATGTGAAATGTTTTCCAAATTTAATAAAATAAAGATTTTTCTTAAAATACAAATTTTGGTCAACTTTTGTCAAAGTTTGACTTTCTGTGAAAATTTTAAAATTTTGAATTTTTAACTTTTACTTTTTTTATACAGATGAATTTAATTTTTACATTTTCCCAGTTTTTCGTTTTGTTAAATTTTGATGTTTACTTCACAAATTTTGAAGCTTTTAGCGTATTACACGCAGCTATTTTCCCTACAACTTCTATTTTATTTTTATTGTGATTTGTTTGAGCTTAGACCATTTGGGCTAGAAAACCATTAGTTAGATGAGTAGCCTATATATAATCTCCTAGGGTTTTGGCTAGCCTCCACATCCATTCATTTGGGCCTCCACAGAAAAGTGTAAGTGTTCTTCTCCTTCATCTTCCTTCTCCAAAACCCTAGACTTCTTCCCCTCTTCCTCACCAATTTTTCTCCTCATCCTCTCCATAAATTTCGGTCACACCTATCTCCACCTTCCCCAATCACCAAACACCAACCAAAACCCCTTTCTCCTCTTCCTTTTCCCTTCTTCTTCTTCACAAATTTCGGCCTCTACCCCTTCTCCTCCAACCAAAAACACCATGGCCGAACCTCCACAACCCCTTGCCTTGCCTTGGCCGTGACCATCTCCTCCATCACAAAACCCCTAGGCTGAGCCTCCATCACCAAACCCTACCCCAAGGCTGAACACACCAAACCAAAACCCTAGCCTATCCCTAAACCTAGCTATAGCCGAACCCATCTCCACCAAAACCTAGCATTGGCCGAACCCACCTAATCCAAACCTAGCCTAGACCAAACCAAAACCACCTCTAGACCAAGCCTATGCAAACCCTAGACAAGCCCTCTTATGTATTTTGCAAATATTTTATTTTTCTATGTAAAATTATTTGTTTACGTATGGAATTTTTTTTTTCAAGCGTCGGATTTGGATTCTCCTCTCACTCAAACTGGTCTGTAGTTTGTTATTTTTGTGTTGCGCTTTGAATCACTTTTCCAACCAAAGAAAGGTGAGAAATCAAACTTGACATACGTACTTATTTATTTGATGAATTGATGACAATTGAATTGTGAGGATAGGTATATGCAAGTTTGACATTTCACCTATGATTTTATCATGTTATTTCATGTGTTATATCATATTATTTCATATAGCATATTACTTCATATGTTTATATCATGTTATTTCATATGTTTATATTATGTCATTCATATGATTTATTTTGTTATTTCATATCATATTATGTCTATTTGATCATATGTCATGATATGTTGAATATTTTTATGTTTATTTAATATTCTGGAATCACACTGCAAGTTCCTTCACTATGGGTTGAAATGATACATACCCGAACGATCTTTAGAGTAAGGAAAAATTGTTATGGGCTGAAATGATAGGCTTGAGCAATTTTATTTGACTTGGGATTGCAGGTTTGAAATGATATAAAACCCGGAAAATTAATAAATTGCGGACTGAAATGATATATGTTCGTATTTACTTGACCCTAGGGTAGAGAATTTTATACAGACTCCGTGGTTGATTTTAAAATGATTTTTCTACAGACTCCGTGGTTGATTTTAAAATGATTTTCTGAAAATTATTAAGTATTTTGGATTTCTATATATGAATCTCAACTAAAAATTTATGTAAGGATTTCTGTAAATTGGTTTACGTGTGTTAAAAATTTTATAAGAAATAAATAGTTGTAAATGTAAAGTTTTGGAATCTAAATTACAGTATGAAGGTTAATTAAAAATTTAATAATCCGATTTGACTTAATAATGGAATTTTGTTGAATACTAAATCGATAATAATTAATGTTGATATATGGGTTCCTACTAATCTAACCAATCATTATAGACAATTATACATTAGCAATTATTACGATACTGTGATAAATAATGAAAATTATATTTTTAAGGGATTAACCACATTCAACTGGATATGGTTTCCTAAGTCGTAAACACTATATTTGTTTTGTAAAATGAGTATCATTGTGCTTACATTTGACATATCTATTGGATACTTATAAGATTGCATTAATGTTAAATTGTTTTATTCACTTATCTATGATAATTATCTTCTTTATATATTAAAAAGGGGTTCATATATATATAAAAGTACATAGATTTATTTCCTAAGAGAAATATTATATTTAGTGAGAGTTATTAAAATATAATATGCATATGCTCTTATTCCCGTTTTATAATGACAAAGGGGGAGAAATTCATAAGGGGGAGAATGTTAGAACCTCTCTTGTTGGATTTTAATGTCAACCGTTATACAATTATGCCAAAGAACCTCTAAGCTAACTTACAAGTATATGCCAAAGTATATACATGGAAATACAAGAAGAGATATACACAACGGAGATAAGCCGAAGGAATATATACAAGGAGATATGACGATCGACATCAAAATCGGGCTAAAACTGAAGAAAACAAATAGATTTTGTATATTATTTTTTGTCGATCTAGATTATATGTGCAATCTCCAAATTGATGATCATACACACATACAAATATATTTTGAAAACTATTTTTACAATATGACTATTTTATAATATATATATTCAAAATAATATAGTCAAAATATTATTTTATAAACAATATATAACATTTAAAAGGAAGAAAAACATTTTAGTTCAAAACCAGAAGTTTATCTTTCATCATAGATGTTTGAGGAACATTTTAGTTCAACATCAGATGTCTGATATTTCATCATAGACGTCTGAGGAACATTTTAATTCAACATCAGACGTCCAACATTTTCATCATAGACGTTTGGTCATATTGATTTAAAAACGTACTTTCTATTCAAATCTAGATGTCTGAATTTTTCGTAATAGATGTCTATATTGAACCTAGATATCTGGTACAAATTATCTAAACGTCTAGATGCCTGTAACTGGGTTTTTTATTTGAATTTCTGAAAAGATATGTCCCCTCTTCTTCAATAGTTTCATCTCTTGCTTTGAATAGTTCTCTCCAATAGTTATTACTATTCAATCAAAACTTTTCAAATCTATAAATAGAGTTGAGAATTCACATTAAAAAAACAAGAATCAAGTCTTACCATCTTTCTAATCTATATGCACTTATGAATTACAAATATTTTTAACTATTTACTTCCTACAATTACATGTTCAAATCATCATCACAAGAAGATTGTAGGAAGAGTGTACTTAATAGAATTGTCTGTGTTATCTAGAACACAATCAGTCAAGAAACTTACTACCATTTGTTGTCGAAGTCTTGTTGGAGTTTTTCAGCATGAAGTCCTATTCAGTAGCTTAGGTTGTTTGTAATATAGAAGTTCTGTTCGGCAGCTCAGGTAGTTTATAAAACCAATTTCTCCGGGTTAAGTGAGGGTATAGTCATAAATCCAGGAGTCTGGGACTGGATGTAGAACGGGAAGTTCGAACAGTATAAAAATCTTCGGTGCACTTTACTTTATAGTTCTTTATTTCCACTACTATTATATACAAGTTTTAATTTAGTAGAACTATTCATATTACTCGATCAGTGCAGAGACTTTCATTATATTCATATATTACTACTGTTGTGATTACTGCGCTTCAATTCTGTATCTATATATTTATCCATCAATGATCCAGTGCATAGCGGCTATTAATCGATGCTACAAATTCATATGCATGTTGAAAGGGAGAGAGCTTTAACATATTATAATACTATTTTATATAGAATAAATATTTTCAAAATATTGTATAAGTGTCATCACAAAAGAGGGAGAATGTTAGAACCTCTCTTGTTGGATTTTAATTACCACAACTATACAATCATGCCAAAGAACCTCTAAGCTAACTTGTAGGTATATGCCAAAGTATATACATGGAAATACAATAAGAGATATAAAAGATGGAGATATGCCAAAGGAATATATACAAGGAGATATTATGATTGTTAATCGATGGAATTTCTATCGGATTAGAAAACCGTCGAAAAATTTCGAAATAAAATTTACCGCAAGCGCACGGCGTACACTTGTAGTACGAGTCGATCCGCAGGGAATTGATGATTTTAAAAATGCTATTCAATCAAATTATACCAATTTGGAATGAAAGTTAAGCTAGAGACTTAGAAAATTAGCTAACTAACTAAAAGAAAAGAGAAGCAAATATAAGAGTTAAGTGACAATTTAGAAAATAAATCCACTCTCTAGATCATGTAGTTCAACACATATGAAATCATGTTCTCTCTTTTATGGTATTAGTGCTTTAATTGATGTGCTTATCATAAGTATGGCATATTTGTGCTATTGATTAGCCAACATAAACCATCAAACTATAACACACCCCTTAAACCACTTACTAATTTTCATGAAACTTGACAATGAAAATGAAATCTATTTTAAGTATGGCCTATTAACTATTGATTAGAAATATAGACCATCAAATTTTAATTTCAAATCACATTCTTTTACCATAATCATATTTTGATGAAGAGGCAATTAGTGTTAGTGATTGTTTCAGCATAGCCTATTTGGTGTCAACAATATAGGCTATCAAATTCAAAGCAAAAACAACTAGTAAACCATTTCTATCATCATCATTAAACACAAAAAGAGAGCATGAATTAACAAATAGTTGAAGCTACATAATTAGAGAGCTTCATTACCCCTAAATTGAAGGGGTTTAGACTCTCATATTTGTCATTTGATTAACAAATGTAGCTAGCAACATGAAAGCAAAAAGAAAGGAAAATGAAAGCTAATGAAAAAGAGAAGTAATCTAATTGCATAAAAGAAAATCTACACTACTTGCATAAATAAACAAATCTACACTACAACATGAAAGGAAATAACAAGAAAAGAAAAAGAACATGTATTAAATTGCATAAAGAAAAAAAAAGAATTACATAAGAGAAGAAATGGCTGAGTAACCATGAAAAGAAAGAGAGCTTTGATTTATTTTCTAAGCTAAAAACTAACTAAGAGGAAGAGGGTTACATGAAACATAAGGGGTATTTATACATATGTTAAACCTTAATTCATATTTTTGGGGAATGCCCAAAATACCCTTGAGAAAGTGTGGAGGCCAAGTAATCATTAGCTTCTACTAATCATCATTTAAGTGTACATGAAGCCATTAATTCCATAAGCATGTGCATTAGCCTCTAATTTGTACATTAAGGTAGGTGGGTATGTGGGGTCCTCCATGATCTTCACTTTGAATTATTTCCACCTTCATTTGTTCTCTTCACTCTTGTGCATGCATATATCATCATGAAACCACTTGTATATGAATTTAAATTCCTATAAAATAATATAGAAATTTTCAATTAAATTTTAGAAAATTAATATATGCACAAAAATGACCATTTTGCCCTTGGATGAAGATGAATATGTGACAATTTGAAATAATTTGAATTTTGGTTTAAAAAAGTTAAAATACCCGATATGATCATTTATTTAATTTAAATAGATTAAATATGGTGGTAAAAATATGCACATTTACGTGCACATCAATGATCGACATCAAAATCGAGCTAAAACTAAAGAAAATAAATAGAATTTGTATATTATTTTTTGTCGGTCTAGATTATATGTACAATCTCCAATTTTATGATCACACACACACAAATATATTCTGAAAACTATTTTTACAATATGACTATTTTATAATATTTATTTAAAAGAAAACAGTCAAAATATTATTTTATAAACAAAATATAACATTTAAAAGGAAGAAGAACATTTTAGTTCAAAACTAAAAGTCTAACTTTCATCATAGATGTCTGAACAACATTTTAGTTCAACATCAGATGTCTGATAATTCATTATTGATGTCTGAGGAACATTTTAGTTCAACATCACACGTTTGACATTTTCATTATAGACGTCTGGTCATATTGAAATAAAAACGTGTTTTTTAGTTCAAATCTAGACTTCTGAATTTTTCATAATAAATGTCTATATTAAATCTAGACGTCTGGTACAAAATATTCGAACGTCTGGATGTCTGTAAGCGGGTTTTTTTAATTTAATTTCTGAAAAGACGTGTCCCCTCTTCTTTAATAGTTGCATCTCCTGCTTTAAATAGTTCTCTCCAATGGCTACTACTATTCAATTAGAACTTTTCAAATCTATAAATAGAGTTGAGAATTTACCTTTTTAAAAAAAACCATGAATCGGTTCTCTCTATCTTTCTAATCTATATGCACTTGTGAATTACAAATATTCTCAACTATTTACTTCCTACAATTACACGTTCAAACCATCATCTCAAGGAGATTATTGAAAGGGTGTACTTAATAGACTTATCTGTGTTATCTAGAACACAATCAGTAAAGAAACTTACTACCATTTGTAGTCGAAGTCCTTTTAGAGTTTTTCAGCCATGAAATCCTATTAGGTAGCTTAGACGGTTTGTATATAGAAGTCGCGTTTGGTAGCTTAGGCGGTTTATAAAACCTATTCCTCTGGGTTGAGTGAGGGTATAGTCGTAAATCCAAAAGGAGTCTGGGACTGGACATAAAACGGGAAGTTCAAACCAATATAAAAATCTTTGGTGCACTTTACTTTATAGTTCTTTATTTCCGCTGCTATTATACATGAGTTTTAATTTAGTAGAGCTATTTATGTTACTCGATCCACATAGAGACTTTCATTATGTTTATATATTACTACTGCTGTGATTACTGTGCTTCAATTATGTATCTATATATTTGTCCATCATCGATCCAGTGCATAGCGACTATTAATCGACGCTACACGACTTTCATGTTTAATGCACGATCTCCCTGAATCGTTTAATATTTAGTTTAATGTGCGATCTCTTCGGATCGTTTAATATTTAAGTTAAGGGGATGATCTCTCTGAATCGTTAATCAATTACGTGGCCATTCGGGGCCGATAGTTAAATCCGCGATCTATCTGGATCATTAATCAAATTCAGGGTCATTCGGGACCAATAATTAAATCTATGGTCATTCAGGGCCGATAATCAATCCATCGCCGTTCGGGGCTAATAATTAAATATGTGGTCTCCTTGGACCATTAATCAAATCCATGGTTTTTCGAGACCGATAATCATATCCATAGTGTCTGTAGACCGTTAATCAAATCGATGGTCATTCGAGGCCGATAATCAAATCCATGGTCTTTCTAGACCGCTAATCAAATCCATGGTTGTTCGGGGTCGATAATCAAATCCATGGTCTCTCCAGACCCTTATTGAGCCCGCTCCGCTCGCTCTTCGACGAGGGGACTCAATGACAAGCAAGCCCATCCGCTCATGCTCCAGTGAGATAACTTACTTCTTGCACTCTGATCCTGTCTTTCCAGACCGGGCTTAAAGCAATCAATGTCATACAAGTCCATTCACTCGTGCTTTGGAGAGGGGACTTGCACCTTGCACTCTGGTCCCGTCCCTCCAGATGGGACTTTATAGTGATTAATATCATACAAGTCCATCCGCTCGCGCTTCGGCGAGGGGACTTGCATCTTGCACTCTGGTCCCGTCCCTTTGGATGGAACTTTATAGCAATTACTATTGTACAAGTCCATCCGCTCATGCTTCAGTGAAGGGACTTGCACCTTGCACACTAGTCCCATCTCTCCGGACGGGACTTTAAAGCGATCAATATCAGTTATTACATTCAATGTGGATTTTTCAAAGGTCAAATATGCAGAAATCCTAAGTGTTCATCCCAGATATCTGACTCGGAGCGTGCCTAGAGACCAATCTTGGTCTTGTACACGCATAAGAGGTCTGAGGTTATTATTGTCCTAAATAGTCATCTCAGGCAGCCAACTCAGAGCGTGCATAGGGACCGTTTAGGATCTCGTACACGTGTAAGGTCTAAGGTTATATTGCATCATTTATATAAATTCAGGGTGAAGGAATCGAACCTGACCCCAATCCATCCGATCATGGGGTTGTCATCCAACGGAAGTCTAAAGTTTGCATTCTTAGCCTGCCCCTCGACTCTACGAGGGAATTCCAACACATACTCCATTGGTCGTGCTTCTGCATTCTGATTGTCATTCACATGCTCTGCATCATCTCTAGGACGATATTCCTTCCTAGGCCGGGATGACCCATGCCCCCAAGCCTTTGTGGGTCAGTTCCAAACTGTGCCTATGGGTCGGTACCGACCCGTATATTTGGCTCAGGGTTTGTTTCGGGTCGTTTTATTCTGCTTCTAACTATCTACACTCTGACTTTTGGTCTTTGATTCCGATTTACAGCAACTTCGATTATTCCCATCTGTCCCATTCTCTTGAAGAAATTCTCAATCATCTCTTCTTGGCGAGCAATCATCATATCTTGCAATACGTTCATCATGGTTTTTATCTCATCCCTGGTTATGTAGATTGATGAGGGATTAGCTCCTAAGGATGCCTCTTGGCTTCCCATTGTTGATTTCCTCCAACAACAGTCCTCCTAGTTGATTGTCAGTCATTCCGATCCTTTTTAAATCCCAAATCAATGAATTCCAGTTTTTTCTCAATAAAAGCACCAAAATCTTTGAAGCAAAAATGGCGCAAACACCAAAGGGAAGTAAGTAGAGAAGTAATAGTGAAGAAAACAAATGAAAAATGAGTAAGAAGTAGAACACATAAGATTTATAGTGGTTCGGCATACTCCGACCTACATCCACTTAATGATTTTTATTGCTTATATTTTGATTTGAGCGCAGAAGTTCTCACAGGTCGGTATAACTCCGATAGAGATTACAAGAAATTAGAGAAAGGAGTGTCAGAGTTAAAAGATCCAGTAAAATGAGTCATGCCCCTCCATTTATAGAAGTAGGAAGCCTAAAATCTCGTCCATAAGATCTTCATATAGTTTTCCATGCCTTAAACTGTTTCTTCACCAAAGTAGGACGCCACCTCATCAACTTACATGGGTCGATACGATTCCAAGGGCTTGGATTGGTACGACTCCATAAGATTGCCAATCTGGTCATCTTGAACTCTTCACTTTGGCTCGTCCCGTGGTAAGCTTCATGATTCCATAGTTGTTTGCATAATGTTAGTTTGTTTCGGAGTCCAAATGACGGAGTCGTGGAAGAACAGAGTTGCCGATTCAGGAATTCATGGAGATCGATAGGGAATTGCATTGGATCAATGAAACAACACTTGGTATAGGCTTTTGACATCAAGTAAGGCACGTAGTCAGAAGATGGGTTGCACTGGATGAAGGAACACGGGTCGGTACCGATCCCGAGGGTTGGATTGGTACCGATCCAACACCTTTTGGATCTAAAACTCAGAATTTTTAGGGATAAACTTGTATTTCCTTGGTGATCTTGGTCGCACTTGATTTTTGGGCTTCGCAGTCATCTCTCCGGGCGTCTTGCCTTGATAACTTTGAGGTTTGATTTATCGGATTCACTTGTATACTGCCTGGTCAAAAGGCGGGATAACATACCCCTTATTCACTAGCGAGTTTTGAAGGAGTGTGTAGGCAGCTTCGGAAACTTTGTTGAATCTTAGCACTGCTTACCACTCATAGACCGATGGTCAAACTAAAAGGGTGAATAAAATCTTGGAGGACTTATTGAGAGACTTCGAAGGACATTTGGAGCACCATCTACCATTATTTGAGTTCGCGTATAATAATAGTTACCAAGCGATGATTGGTATGGCCCCTTTTGAGGTGCTTTATGGGAGGCCATGCTAATCGCCAAATTATTGGTACGAAACCACCGATAAAAATCTAGCTCGAACCAGATTTGATTTGCGATACTTCGAAAAAAGTAGAGTTGATCGGGCAACGTATGAAGATAACGCAAGACCCTTAGACATCCTACGTAGATAACAGAAGGAAAGGATTAGAGTTTGAGGTCAAACACTCAGTATTTATTAAAGTCTCCCCTCTTAGAAAAGTCGTAAGGTTTGGTAAGTCTAGAAAATTGGCACTAAGATTTTTTGGGCCTTTCCGAATTTTGGAAATGATAGGAAGACTTGCTTATCGTGTGGAGCTACCAGATAGATTGGCAAAAGTCCATGGTTTTTCACATCTTGCATTTGAGGAAATGCCTTCATGACAAAGCCGTCGTGGTAGAGCCTGATCAGTTGGGGGATATTAAGATGAAGCCAATAGCATCACGTGCCGTCGCACACATTATGGAGTACGGAACTAGGAAGCTCCATAATAAAGAAATTAGACTGGTCCGAGTACAATGGGGAGACAACCCGTTGGAAAGCACATGGAAAAATGAAGAAAAGATGAGTATCCCTCATCCTAAGCTTTTCACTGGTAGACTTCTCTCCACAAAATCAAGATTTTGGTTGTATCGTAGTTGCTAGATTGAATGATAGGAGATTGTTTTTACACTTTTCATTATCACTTTGCACTTATGTAGAAATCCTTATGCATGTTTAGGGTATTTGCATACGTACTTACATGTCACGATCACACACTCACTCCAGGATTGAGCTCACCTATAGTATGTCTGCAGTACATAATCACATTGGACATTTGGTTAAGTAGATGGTTGCATAAATAACTTAGTTGTATAACATGGATATTATTTGCACGTTACGTTGTTCGCCCCTTGAGAAGATTTCAGGAATGAAATCCTTTTAAGTGGGGGAGAATGTAACACCCCGTAAAATCAATCATAAGTAAATAAATTGGATAAATTAATTTAAATAAATAAGGTTGAAAACGAAAATTTTGCAAAAGTTGTAATTTGACCATGAAAGTTATGTCGTTGTGTTCGTGGTGAAATTCTGATCAATTTCTAAATATAATATGCTGAAAACAGAATTCGAACGAAGAAATTATGGGTGTTTGAAGTTTTCAGGTTTAAAATAATTTAAATAGAATTCAAATTCAAATAAATATTTAATTCCCAAATTTAAAATTCAAAAGATAATGGTAATTGTACTTGAGGTTTAAGTAAAAGTTAAGATTAACATTAATGTTAAATTATAATTAAGGAATTAAATAAAATAATTTAGTGGCAATTAAAATATTCCCAAAATAGAAAGAGCGTTCAACCCCTTACCCACGACTGGTCGACTGCTAGCATTCGACCGATGGGAAGGCGGCAGTCGACCGCTGCCTGTGGCGGTGGCTAGGGTTTTGGTTATTTTAAACGTACCAGATTTTATTATTTTTAACTGACCTTCATCCAACGGTTCTGGTGCGTTCCAACTACTATAAATAAGAGCCTATCCCCATCACTTTTATCCACACAATATTTTGGAAATATTAGTGAAGCTCTGTGAGTTCGTCTCTTCGTAAATTCAGAAAACTCCATTAGGGTTTCGGGTAAGAAAATCAGTATATATCTTTTTTTATTGTTTATTTTCTTAATCTCTTCTTCTCCAAACCTCTAATTTTTTGAATCTAACGATATACAAACCCCTTGTTATATATATCAAAAAGAAAAGATCTGAAAGGGTACATCGAAAGCATGTCAAATCAAAGAGAATGCAAAACTAAGGACCTCTGTGAGTGGAAATCTTAGTTTTTCTATTTTAGGAATTGAATAGTGTGTTTGGATTAGATATATGCCTTGGGGAGTTTTGGATTACGAAAACATCACAATAAAAATCCTCAAAATTCCCCTGAAGTGAAATGTCAATTTTAGGTTAGAATCTTAATTGTTTTGTATTAAAATAATAGAGTTCTATAGATTTTTCAATATACATGTTTTATCCTCTATTCCACTTCTTATCCTTTTTCTTTGGATTTGATTAAGGGATTTGATTTAGAAATGGTGTGTAAGATACGAATTCTTACTCGTAGTTTACACTGCCTATTTTTACTAATTGAATAAAGATTCCCTTGTCTAATTTTATGTAAAATGGAATTGAATAGAGCGTAAAACTTATTTAATTGTAGGTTTCTATTATTTTATTCCATTGTTTTAATATAAAATAAGTTAGAATTAGATTCTAAGTACTAGCCTAATGGTTTGATTTTGGAGTATTGGATTTATGGTAAAAATACTATCAATGCTATTATGGAAACAAGACTTGTATAATATTGTAAGATTTGACATTTAAAAAGTTAGTTTAGGATGTAATCTTCGCATGCCTAATAAACGCATACTTACACACACATATAAACTAGCATAAATAACGTACAATTGTAACGTATTAATTGCGTAGTTAATTAGGTTAATAATTGTTATTTAAATTCCCCTCGGGAAAGTAATTAATTAGGTGAAATAAGAAGGATTTCTTATAAGGCCTAAATAATGAATACGGTGAGATGTGTGATAATACACATAAAGAGTGCTATGAAATATGACTAAGTTATAGGGATGCGAGGTCAGTCAAAAGCACACATAAGTCTGCCCATCTAATCTGGCTATCAATAGTGTGACTTTGGGCTGATGTGCGACATTGCATATAACAAGTAACAACGGATGACACGAGATTAGTCCCAATTCTATAGGGTAAATATGCCCAACTAATTTGGCTACCAGTTTCTACGAATAGTCGGCCTAATGTGAGATGTCTCCATGGGTACGGGTAATAATACGAAGGACTTGGATCGAGGAATTGATGGTATTAAGTGGTTGTTTGAGGGCCCGCCTTTTTCCCTTATATAAAGTATTAAATGGTCAGAATAGGGTTTAGGTGCGATTAAGTATATCTCGAAAAGGTCTGCTTCAATTGAAGTATTAGGTGTCCGAAGAGATTATCGTGCAATGTCAGCTAGATAGGTACTTGTGAGGAGTCTGCCTTAGGAATAAGTATTGAATGATGGGGGGCTGCCTCAATTGGGGTCTTGAATGGTCAAAGTCTACCTATTTTCCATTAAAAGGTATTAAGTGACTTGAGTTCTATCTCTCGCATTAGTTGACATTAAACGATAGTTATGGGTTATTAATTATGGGAAAATCTGCTTCTGTGATTGAAGGTATTAAGTGGTTGTTTGTGGGCCCACCTCTTTCTCTTATATGAAGTATCAAGTGGTTTTGAATATAGTTTAAATGCGAAAGACATATCCTTATTTAAATTACACTGCCAAAGTACTGATGTAGAAAGACACGAGATATTCTATTCACTAGACATTATTGTTATGACTCCCTCTTCATTACAACACAGGATATGGAAGGAGATGATGATCAAGATGGAGATGACAGTGAGAGAAGCTTGTGGCAGTGGTCTATTTGTCTATTTATTTTATTTTCTGATGTACCCATTTGAAGTTAAAAATGTTTTTGGACAAGATGATGTAACGATTATTGTTGACATTATGTTATGGTTTTGTTTTGTGACATTTGAAATTTTAAATAAAATGGGTACTGTTTATGTTATTGTATTTTATCCTTTCGCTGTGAGGTCTAAGTGAACAGATAAATAGTTTTGTATTGTTCTTTTACCAACCAACAGCCAGCTTTGGAATGGGTCTAAGTTTCGATGTGCCTTTTCTGGATTGAGATTTAGGCCTGTTTCGAGATGAGTTGTTACACCACTTGACCTCTTGAAGTGCTACCAAGCGCAACCACCGCGTTTCCTTACATGCATTTTATGTGAACTTTATCATGCTTACCATGATCCAAGCCCACTAATTGACTTCTCTTAATCCCCTCTACGACCCTGTAGCCTTCGATCACCCATCGTCGCCGATCGGCCATTGAATTAAAAACGCTAAGATTAATGGTTGATAATAGTTCGCCAACCTAAGCACCATTTCCAAAGGCAAAAACCACCCATCAACTCCATTTGTCGAGAGCTTTGCAACGATATATAATATGTAGGGGTTTGAACAATTTGAATTTTGAATCAATTTGTAATTAGTGAAAATTGTCTGCAATTAAATTGTGATTAAGAAGAATTTTTGGATTAAGGAAGAGAGACTGATGTGACGGCTGCCTCTTAGGGTTTCTAAGCATTACTTATATAAAAACTGAGGCGGGTTCAATTATATGTAATCGTTTGACCCAAAAGCGGCTACGTACTCTATTTAAACACTATAACGCATCTATTTTGCAAACTGTACTTCAAAGCTATCAATATTATATACCAAACTGATTAGGTCGGACAGTTAATACGACACTCAATTCACCCTTTTATTAAAAAATTATTTTTAATTAATTTAATATTAACCGTGTCGGATGTGCAGGTCGTTACATTGCAATGTTGTAGCTGATGCCATGAGTAGGAGACACGCGATGTTAGGCTCTATGGTTTTGGAGTGGAAGCGCTTAGAGTTTATTTTTGTATTTAATTTCTGACCTTCACCAGACCTTGTACTGTGGTTATTAGCAGCTTTGGAAGTTCAACCTTCATTTATGAACCATATTGGTTCGATTCAAAAACAAGACACAGAGTTATTGGTTATTTTTTAGAAACTAAACAAAGGCAAGCATTCGAGTCATTTATATCGTTCTTCCATTGATTCTAAGAGATGGCTACATAGGGATCGTAGGTTGTGTACTCCTCTTATTAAGGAATTGATTAACATGGTACTAGATGAATCCCATCGTTCTAGGATGACCATTCATCCGGTGGTGACAAAATGTAACGAAATATAAAGAGGGTATTATACTGGCCAATTATAAAGAGACGTGTAGAAGGGGTTGTTTCGAAGTATTAACATGATAGAGGGTAAAGGTAGAGTAGAAAATGCCTGGTGGATTATTGCAGCCTTTAGATATTTCACATTGAAATCGGAAAACATTTCTATGGATTTTTTGATGGGCTACCTAGGAGAAGAAGGGGAAATGAGAGTGTTAGGGTCATTTTTGATCGACTTACCAAATGCTCATTTCATCCCGATTAGGAGTACGAGGACAGCTGCATCTTTGGTAGCCTTATACATAAGAGAGGTAGTTTGAGTCCATGGAGTTCCTTCTGGTATTATTAGTGGTGAAGATCCATTTTTTGCTAATGAGTTCTGAAGGAGTCTTCGGGTGGCTTTGAGCACTGAACCGAATTTGAGTACAACCTATCACCCGTAGACGAATGGAGAGACTGAGCAGGTTATTGTTATTTATATCCAGGTTATTGTTGGTATCTGTATGGGTATCACATCTTATTTTGCTAAGAATGTTAGGAATTGAATATTCTTGATATGAATTGTTTCGATTGCTTTTGCTTTGTGTGTGGTGTGGTTTGAGCGTATGTGCTGCATATGCATATGGTTGCTATTGTATAGTTGAGTCTACGAATTACATTTTTTCATCTTTTGGAATTTCGATGATGAATTTTTTTTAAAGGAGGGGAGACCTTAACACCCAAGATTTTTAGAAAAAATACTAATTAATTAAAAAAGGCATTTGATAATTTACAAAACAAAATTTTGCAAATGAAGAATTTAGGGAATATAACTTTCCCATTGCAACAAGTATAATTTTCTAGCCTAAATTCATATATAAAATGTTGAAAACAGATATCAGATGAAACAAATACAGATTGTTTACCATAGCACGCTTTTTGAAGCAAAACGGGTCAAGGTTCAAGTGGGGCAGATAGGGATTTCAGGTTTTGGATAAATTGGAAGGGTAAGGAACACTAGCTCACCCTATTCTCATTTCTCTTCATTTTTTATCACTGCTAAATCTCTAAAAATTCTGCCCTCTTTTTCTTTTTCTTCCTCGATTCTAACCAAATCTCCAAACAAAAATAGCAAATCAAATTGAGAAAGAAGTGGAGGTTGATAAAAACATTGGCGAGCCAAATAGAAGAAGGCATCAAATCAAAAGGGGGAATTTGAAGATTGCTATCAGCATATAGTGGGGAGTGGGTTTATCTACGAAATGGGTATATTGTTAAATAAGCATTTCAATTTCACTTATATATATATATTAGATTTAAATATGATTAAAATTGAATTAATGATTCATATGGATTGAGTTAAGCCTGTTAATGAATACCTGAAAAATCTGAAATCTATCCATATTCATATCCGAAAAGCATATAAATATCTGATATCCAAAAATGGATATGGATATGGATACGAAGGCATCCACATTCGAAAATTATTCGTCCAGTTATTGTTAAGATTATCGCTTGTATTATGCGTATTTTAGTAGAATAAAAGGTATGTACTTATTGAAAATGGGTTCTTTTATTGATAACGAAAACATAGTACATGCATACATTGCAACAAGCATAAAAACACTACCCATGCAATCACAATCACCTACATCCACCTATACATCCCAATCCAGCTTAAAAACAAAAAGCAAAATAAAACAAATAAATCTAAGACCATAAAAAGTCGCCTGTGTTCTGATTCCAAGACTTTGCAGCACTCAACTGCTTGTTCTCCAAATCAAGTAAACAAATATTTCTATCCAGCTATTTGTCAAATTATAAATCTACCATCCATCATCTTTCTTCTTGTATCTGACATTGAGCACATTCCATAATACAAACTATAATATGTTAGTTTGTTCAAGAGTGAATGCATGTCTTTAAACCCAATTGTTGTCAGTAGTGAAAACTGCTTCCACTCCAACTCTTTAAACTTATTCTGAGAGTCTCATCAACTATGGCTATCAAAGTCAAATTATCTGCCACCACAAACCAAAACATCCACCCCTTTCTACTCTCTAACACTATCGTTGACAATACATGATGCTGCAGATGTGAGACTTGGTCGAGTTCTGTGTTTGGCATTAGATAGTATAACTGAAAGAGATGCCAGAATCAGTAATTTGCAGTTGATTTTCAGATCCCAGAATAAACTAACACCACCATATATCCTTAATTGGCAATGATTCGATATTAACTCGTCTTCATCAATTAAGTCTAAGTGTCTAACTATGAAAGTTCAGAACTAACTCATACTTGAATAACTGAATTTGCTAGTTGGCATTTGATTTGGTATTAAAACAGCACAGGTTCGCCAATAGTATGAAAACACAAAGGGATATTTAACTAAATCTGCATTTGATTACAGATCCCAATTCAAACTAATACTCACCAAATCGTATACTCCAAAATAGTCAGTAGGCACCAGAAATTCGTAGATTTTGTGCTTACCATAAATCAAGCACGCCCGATGTGTGTGTGTATATCATTGAATCTCTATGGGATTAAAAAGGCAAAAATCCTAAGTTGCCAAATCCAGATAAAAACCATGATCGGTTGAGGACATTACCCATTCATGTTGGACGGTATTTGATTCGTGAGTTCTTGTATCCCAAATTGAAAATTCAAAATTATAGATGAATCGGCATATAAGATTCGCCTTTGACGCATCCTTTTTGAATCTCGACATGGGTTGGAACACCTTGGGATACAATATTGTAGATCCCATGGAATGATAGACAAAAACTCACGCCCAAATATTCATCTCTGTGGGTAGTTAGAAACAAATAACACTCAATTGAGGAAATTTATCCAAATCGTGTATTATGAAGAACACTAAAACATGTATTAAATTCCAAATCGCTTGGCAGATCTAAAGGAGAGTTGTTTTAAGTAGAGGCTCGGTTTCACCAAATTAAACTTTCAGATCCCCAATTCGAAATTTGATACACATCCCTAATCGGCGGTTTCTCATCAAATCCTATTTTTGCCAGAAGCCCAAATTGAATGCATCGACATAATGTGGATGCATCTCCCTTGATTTTGATAGTAACGGCATAGGATTTGGCATCATAAAACGGTCTCAGGCATCGAATATTGAAGTGAAGCAAGAATCGCCTTTTCATCCTCTCCCGGTTTTATCAATTTAATTGTTTATATTATATTCATTTAATGCATATTAACTACTCAAGATTATCTATTATTTTCGTATTTTTTGACTTTACATACTTCTATAATTAATAGGATTGTTAAAAAAATTAATAAAAATTTTATGTTAATGTTTTTAGATTTATTGATCGATGGCAGATAAGATAATTATTTGATATTCATATGTATCCATGGATGTGGATATCCATATCCAAAAATGATTTCAGATGCAGATTCGGATATGACACTATCTGCATCCAAAAGTATCCGTTGACAGCCTAGATTGGATAATTTGGAAAATTTTAGAATGTTGTTTTGATAATAGAAATTTTTATGGATTGGGGGAGGGTGGTTTGAATGATAATTCACCCATAAAATCATATAGATCTAATTCTATGCAACAAATTTGATATAACTTAGGTGAACAAAAGTGAATTTATATATAAATGGATCATTGAATAGTCTATATGGTCAATTGAATAAATTATACAAAAGTTTGGACATAATAAAAGTTGCAACAAAATATGGATAATTGTTTAAAAGTGGGATTATATGAATCCAAAAGTTATACTTGAAGTCTAGATAAAAATTTAACAATAAACAATTAAGACTGGTTAAAAATAACAAGCTAAAAATGTTGGAAAAAATCATTCACGATTTGAATAGTCAACCGCTTGGTTTTGAGAAAATGTTGCGAAAACACAAGTCCAACTCGAGGAAAATAGTTCAATTTTAGGTCGAACAATTGACCAACTATAAGTCATCAGTCAACTGAACTCTTGAGGAGTCAACTAATTGAACTTAAACAGTCCGTTGATGGCCAGTTGAGAAAGAAATGCTTAAAGGCGAACAGTTGCTGATTATATGACACCAGTTGACTGAACACCCAAGGAGTCAACTGGTTATATTTATTCAATCAACTGCTATGTTGAGAAAAAACATGGTAGGGAACTAATCGACTGACCATGTCTATTCATTCGACTGATAGACTGTAGGTAGCGTAGGTGGAACCTAGACCCAGCGTAGGCCAAGTAGGATAACTCTAGGGATTCGTTTCTCGCATTGTTGACGTTCTGGAGTTCACGTAGCTTCATGATGTTGTATAACATAATACTCAATGCGACGTGCGATTGTATCATAATTAGTTTCTCCTATCATTATTGTTAGTGCCTCAGTTTCACACCTTGACTTGCAAATTACAACGGGAGAGGAAACAGAGATATCTTTGTTAGTAGGATTTACAACCATTCTGGCAGATGTACCTATGGGGGAGTCGAATTGTCTATCGACCCATTTGCTTTAGTTGAATGATACAGAGCGTTGGATGCATTTACCGCTGAGGTTGTTTACTCGATGCTTTGCTAGGAAGTTTACTATCAGGACTGTGTACTCAATATATGCATAGGCACTGTGATTGCATAGTGATTGTATACTCGGTGTATACGATTTAAGCAGTTTACCATTGAGATTGTTTACCCAATGTATGGTTAGGCAATTTACAACCAATATTGTATACCTGATGCATTACTAGGCTTACCCGGTTTCGGATGTCCAACCTTTGGGTGGAAATTTTTGTGGACTATTGTCGGATTTTAGGCATATTATAGGTCGTTATCCTATACTGTATCAACTGGCTAATTCATTAAACGTAGCACACACATATAAACAAACACTCTTAGGTTGTGTAGATTATAAATGATAATTTAATTGTCTATCAACACCATACCAATAGTGATATTTCTTACTCACTAGACTTCGTCTTATCCCATCTATTTTTTTCCTTTTTAAACCTAATTACAGGATGACAAGATAGTATAATCGTGTGATATGAGGAGTAAGATATGAGAAGGAGATGACCATGTGCTTTGGAGTTGTTTTACTTGTAGTCATTCCATATGTATATATCTTATTACATTTGTCAACCTATCATTTATATTTCATGTTGGATGTTATTGGGAATTTTATTTAGATGTTTCTTGTATAAACCATTATTGCTTTAAAACGTAGATGGTTTGTTTTACTACAATATTTATATTTTACCCATTCAGCTGTGAAATTTGAAAGTGTGAAATATTTAAAGTTTATTTTTATCTCTTTACCATATAAACCATTAAAAGCCTAAAAGTCCATACTTTTTGGCACGACTCGAGTTTGAACGTTGTTTTTAGGCGTTGAATCGGTGTGTTCGGAGATGCGAGTTGTTACAATGAAACAATTCATTAGATTTTACTTGATATGATTTTGGGTAAATGGAAGAGAAATTTATGTCCATGAAATAGTTGGAGGAGATAACTTTGGAATAGGGAAGAAGGAGGAAAATAAAATTGAATAAGGAAATGAACGGGATGAATTTGTTTTAAGGAAAGAATAGAAATCTTTCCCATTCTTCTTTAAAATCTCCCTCGTTCTTATTCCTAATTGATTTTCAATCAAGCCAATCATCCCCCTTTCCTTTGCATGATCATCCAAGCATGTACCCTAGCATAGACTAATTTTCCAAAAATGTTAAGTAATTAACTGTATCTAAAACCCATTCAAATACGTACTGATATCATGTGTCGATATGTGCATATATAACTTGTACATACATGCAACCAAATAATTACTAACAACACCAAAAACATCAAATAAATTAATAATCAATATTTATTAAATATTAAATAATTTAGTTAATTTATAACATTTTATAAACTAATTAAATCATCTGGTTTTTTGAAGAATTCACAAATGCAGTTGTGAGATTCAGAGATGTGAATTCAGTCAGCAATTAATATTAAACAATTCAAATATAACGTTCACATGCTACCTTAGCTAATGGTGTGAATCCAATTTCATATTTTCTTAAATGGTACCTTTTAGTAAAGTTTATTTATACATGTTCTCTTCGTCAAAACCATATCACTGGATATATAGACTTCAGTATTGGTGAAAATTCTAATATTATCCACATTCAACTCACGGTTTCTCTTCAACGTGCGAGAGTTCGTATTAGATGTTCTAATGAGTTGTGTCTATTTTAGGCTCAGTTAATTTCTTTTCATCTTATATAATTAGTTTCCACGTGTGAATGTTTGGATCATATTCGATACTTACATAAAACTGATTCAATTTTGAGTTTACAAAACTTATGTTCATAACATAAATTTGTCAACAATTGTTGGTCGGTACCAAACCCCTTTGGTGTGGTTCCCATGATCGAATTTTTACGTGAAGCCTCTCGACTCACACACTATGTCAACTCTTTGACCTAGGATATGTAAGGGTTTCATGTTATTTCATATCTTATATGCTTTAGTAAATAGTGCTTTAGATGAAATTAGGTTTAACATACGTACTTACTCTTTAGTACATATCTTTATAGAAAGAAGTTAATTCAACATCACTTATTATCAATCGTACTTTGTCCAATAAGGTATGATAACTCCTTATCGATAGATCATTATAACATAGAGAGAAGTGACTCCGAGATTGAATTTTATTCATTTTTAAGTACTTTAGAACCTTTTCTAATGTTCTCACCTATTCAATAAAATCAAATTGTTTTATTCCTTTGCATGTTATGTTTTATACTTCTTTTTTAAGTTCATTAGTGAATTTAACGAAGCAAGTGGATCCATTTTGGTACCATTAGACCATGGATTATATATATATATATATATATATATATATATATATCTGAATAGTTCGTTAACTCATTTGCCACTCCAACCAAATGTGTATGTTTTCCTTTAATTGCTTAAGATACAATTCATCGAGATGATGAATTGTATGATTAAAGAATTATTTCTCAAATATATACGGCTTAGCCCACCATTCCAAAAAAATGTTAAACTGTTAGATATTTCTATATTTCTCATAGCTAATGCATCACTGATATTATTAAACAAATATCGTTAATATAATAGATTTTTTTACAACGAATATTCATAATATTCATACCAAAATAAAACTATATCTATTTTCAGCCAATACTGAATTTACCTACTGTTTCATAAATAATATTTGGTATATTTCAAAAACAGTTTTTCGTACCTTGATGCATCCATTAATAACCGTTATATGGCATGCTCCCACTATTTCTGCAGTTGTTATAAATACCGTATGAAATATGAAGCTCAATTCAACTACTTATTATGAGTTATTTATTTCATCTACTGTAACTAGTTTATAGTCGAGAGTTTTAGACCAAATATCTTGAACTCAAAGAAATAACTCTTATAGTTATCTATAATAGAAATACATTTAGAATATAAATCAAATTTGTTATTCCATATTAAGTATCTACTAGTATTTTTACAATTCTCGTTTTGAACATCTCTTCATAAAGCAGAAGTGGCCATTCACTTACTTCATCCCAATTATGTCTATTTTGCATCCACTATCAAACACTCACTTACCTTTCCAAATGATCGAACCATTCAAAAGGAAATCCTTACCACATGACCATACCAAATTATTTACAAAAGCACATTCAGACATCCTTTACATTTTAAGGATATCGAATAGGTTGCACTTGCGTATGATCGAAACTGATTTCAGCAACCGAATTCCTATGTTAGTCTTTAGTCCTTGATCTAGTGTTCTTTTCAACATTACAATATTCACATTATTACTAATTATATTGAACGCATGGTTTTACACTATTGTTTACTTGGTCATATTGAATAAACCAATTTCATCGAGATTTTGTATATTATGAATACGACCGTTTACCATACAACTTTTGTATGTGATCAAAACCCATAGAGGATAATACACGGTATTAGGTAAATAAATAGTTAAATGACCAAGTTATGAATGCATTCAGTAGTTGTATAATTTTTGGCACTTATGTAACAACCCGCATATTTTACGATTGTATATTTAAATATTTTATTTAAATATAGCATCGTTAATCGGATTAAAGTCCGAGAAGCTACTTTTTGTAAACAGTCGAATTGGGACTCGAGACCACTTCCATTGAGTCCAAAATGGCGTTTACAACTTTTTTGAGTATAAACATCGATATGTTTGGAGTTGGGTGAATTTTGCTATTTTTCTATTGGGCTTTGGGTTTGGGTTTCAGCTCATTACTCATCTAATACCCTATACTCCACTCAACTTCCTTCATTCATTTTCATTTCCTAACACTCTCAAGCTTAAGAGAAAAATGGGGGAAAGAATGGGAAAATAGAATTCCAAACCCTGGTTTAATTAGGAAATTCAAATTCAAGCTCTAGAAAACAAAGAGAAGCTAAGGTAAGCATCATCTTCTTCTTCTCCATCTCAATCTCTCTTCAATTCTCAGAAATTCCTAACCGTAACTTAGGAAAAACTTCACCTTTGATAATAGATCGAAGATTCTAGAGGTGTGTTGAAGAGGAATTGTTCTTGCCTTGTTTTAAAAGCTTCTCATTCATTGTTTTTGGGTTTAAAGGTGAGTTCTTTAACTCACATCTACATCTATAGCTATCATTATTGTTAGGTATGAATTCCTAACATTTGTGGATATTCATTTGCTTTTGATTTGAATTGATTTGGTGAATTTTCCAATTTTTGGTGTTTTGGTCCAATTTTATGAAAATCCTTCTATGGATATTTGGACATTGATATTCGGGGTGTATCAAAGAGCCTATAAGGCTGGGTTGTCGCTTGGCGTAAATCCCTAGTCTTCGTCGTTCGAATGATCGCTTCCGAATCAATTTGGCCATCATTGGCCTAGGGTGATTTTTGCCCAGCTGAACCATTCAGACGTCAGAATGGTAATTTCAGACGTCTGGATTCAGATCTGGAGCAAAAATATACACGGCATAAAAATAAAAATGGCAGTGACTAATTTCAAACGTCTGAATTATAGGATCAGACGTCTGAAAGGAGGTCCAGACGTCTGAATTGTGCTTTCAGACGTCTGGGTGGTTTTCTGGAATATTTCGAGAAACCAAATCCAGACGTCTGGAATTGACCCCCAGACGTCTGGAATTGCCCAGTTTTGCCTATTTGCCTATTTTTGATTGAATTTCCATTGTTTATCAATTTTAGTTGCTCCGATTAGTTGTTATCACTTTTATCGACCTTGATGACTTCTTTTTCGGGATTTTTGGGAATATCCATTTTGATGGATTTGGTATCGATTTCTTTGGATTTAATTCACGTCTTCGTATGTGAATTTTTGATGATTGATTGTTTCTACAATCATTTCTATGGTTTGTCACTTTAAAATGCAAAGGTTTCTATACTAGTAGTAAATATTCAAACCCTTTCATCAAAACGATTTCAACATTTACTTTCAGTATCAAACTCGCTTTTAAAGCCGTTTTCTAATCTATTAGTATATACAAACCTTTACCTCATTCGTTCGACAAATCCAATTAAACGGTTTAGCAAAACAAGTGGTATGAAACGCTTGCGTTTACTTTGTCAGTTAATTCTTAGACTTGTTCGATTGAAACTCTTGTGACAATTTTCGAGTGGAAATCTACAATTTGTTCGTAAATATTTAAGTTAAGCCAGTGGTTATGGGACATGAAGCTAAACTCATTTATTTACTAGCTTAGTGTAATTCACACTTTTATTGGTCTATGATGATCATTTTGTGGTTTAGACTAGCAATGTGCGATGTCTCTTTGTCCACGTGGGGGACTGTACCTCGTTTTATTGAGCTTCGTCTCATTTCTTTTATGGGCTAGCGACCCATGTTCTTTTATGGTGTTCGGTTCATCGGATGTACCGTTATTGTACTACATCGATGTCCCGGCTTTTTGGTTCATCGGACGTACCGTTATTGTACTGCGTCTTTGCTCCTAATTTATGGTTTGCGACCATGGAATAACGTTCCATTTGTGATACACGTGTTGGTGAGTTTTCATGCTCCCGTTTATGATAGGCCTCCCACTTTGTGATTTCTGGATTTCTGGCTGATGATTTCTAGAATTTTTGTTTCACCTCCTTTTGTGAATGGCAATGGTATGTTTGTCAATAATTGGGGTTTGGTGAATAAAATAAAGAATATGACATTCTTTTTGGTGCTTTGAGATTCTTGAGATATTGTATGACTTTGTTGTTATTAAATGTATACTTGTCACTGTATGGCATTATGGTTATCATACGTATTTGTTATATCTCCTACCCTATCTCATTTTATCTGATATTTATAGTTAGACTGATCCGTTTATTATTTTCTTATTAAATAATACTCGGGTCAGACCGAGATGTTACAGGTGCTTCTGCTTGACTCCTCATCTGGGACTATTATTTGACTTTTGGCTAACTACTTAGCTTAGTAGTTTTTGCTTTTATACATTCGAGATAGAGACTCCTTGATGTATACATATTCTTTTGTCTGGCACTTGTATCTATTCTTTTGTGACGTAATGGATCTTATATGACCATTATTTTGATGTACACTTTTATGTGTAATATTCATATCTATTTCCGCCTTTGTGATATGAACATCTGTGACTGATTTGTGTTATGTTTATTTCTATATTTGTTTTCCGAAGGCCATATAGCCATTGTGTGGTAGCTTTGATTTTGTATTTGATATGTTGGATTTCCTCTTGAAATGAAATGTAAGTTATATTATCTGACATATCGGTACTCGCACAAAGCAATTACACAGATGGTCGCTCCTTAACAGCCTTATTCTTCGTTCTAGTTGACGGCATAACCCCGTAGTGTCCTTGGCTAGTGTGAGTATAAAGGTGGGGCGTCACAGCTTGGTATCAGAGCCAAACTTCGGAACAATGTAGAATAATCTAGCAAGGATCATTGTCCTAAGTCTTTCTTAGGAATCGTGCCATAGGATTTAATTCGAGTCTTCGTACCATTCTATCCTATTTCTTTTTATGATGCCTTGTTTTATCAATCAAGTTTGTTTGATGTTCATTTTGTAAATAACCATTTTCCTCTTTTCTTTCTTTCTTAAAGAAGAGAAATGGTTAGACTAGGCCATCCCAGCGCCGGTCAATCCAGTGCTACTCCTCAGGATGGAGTATTTATGTCTGCTCTGCAACTTCTAGATCTTGTGAAAAATGCTCAAGCTATCGGACCCATTCCAGAGCCTACTCATCCTAAATTTGGGTTTGCACGCTTGTGCAGTGATTACACCAACTTGGGTGGAAGGCCTTTTAAAGGTTCCGAAAGCGTTATAGAGGTCCAAGCTTGGCTTAGAACATGCGATCGCATCTTTTCCCGCATGAATCTTATTGATCTACATCGAGTCCAAGTGGCATCTAGCATGCTCTAAGAAAGAGCATTAGATTGGTATGAGCTTCTGAACTCGGAAATTATTGAAGCGGATCTTACTTGGGAGCAATTCCGGGAAAGATTCGAGTTAAAATTTGTGCCAGAAGCTGAAAAAGTATCTCTAGCTCGACGCTTCATTGACCTTGTTCAAGGTGAATCTTCTGTGACGGATTACGTCGCATCTTTCGAATCTCTATCTAAATATGGGGTCGAGTATATTAATACCCCATTGAAGAAAAATCAGAGATTTGTTTATGGGTTGAATAAGAACCTCAAAAAATCATTACTTCTGAAATTAGAAGTTTCTTTTGACCAGCTTGTTGATACGCTCTTCGACTCGAAGAGGCCGATAAAGAAAGTGATGTTAAAGTCAAACAAAACATCAATAAGAAGAGGCCTTTTAAGTTCAAGCCTAATCCCATCAAGAAAGGGAAGCAAGCAACTTCGGTAGCAAAGACTTATACCTCTAGTCGTGGGCAATGTTACAATTGTGTTTCTAAGGACCATTATGCGAATAAGTGCCCAAAACCTCTTTTTTGTCGCTATTGCAAAAGTTCGGGTCATCTTTTATCTTCATGCCCCCAAACTTCCTAACAAGAAAGAGGGAAAGCTAAATGTTGTTCAAGCCCCTGCTAACACTTCTCGTGGTCAAGGTATTTCTCATTCTATCCTTGATGGCATTATTTTATTTCATGATCTCCCTATTCGAGTTCTTTTTGATATGGGTGCATCTCACTCTTTTATATCAAAAGAACTTGTTGATGCTTTGTCTTTGAATGTTATTGGCTTGATGACTTCATTGAGAATTGCGAATCCGGTTGGTGGATCTGCAACACTTAGTTTACTGTGTAAAGATGTCGAGATTATTTTATGTGGTTACTCTTTCCGTGCTGATTTGCATGTTATGCGTTACTTAGGCTTTGGAATGATTTTGGGGATGGATTGGCTTAACCGATATAAAGCCCATGTCCTATGTCCTGAGCGGACTATATATCTTCGACATCCTCTATCTATTAAGCAGATTTCTCTTGTTCTTAAAGATTCAGATTCCAATTCGGGAGTATCCTTGTATTCTCTAAATCCTCATGATGACGATAATGATGATGAGGAAGATGTTATTTCTCTCATTCACATTGTTTGTGAATTTCCCGACATATTTGAGCCCGTTTTAGGATTACCACCTAAGCGAGCAATTGAGTTCAGAATTAATCTAATCCCTGGAGCTCTACCTATTACTCGTCCTCCTTATCGTATGTCCAATAAGGAAAATGAGGAGATGCGTAAACAATTATCCGAATTGGAAGCAAAACAGTTTATTCGATCTAGTTCCTCTCCATGGGGAGCTTCAGCTATTTTTGTGAAGAAATCTGATGGTACACATAGGCTTTGTGTTGACTACTGCAAGCTTAATGATCTCACCATCAAGAATAAATATCCTTTACCTCGGATTGATGATCTATTCGATCAACTTAGTGGTGCTAAAGTCTTTTCACAGTTAGACTTAGCAACCAGTTTTCATCAGCTCCGTATTGCAGAGGATAGCATTCCTTTGACATCGTTCTGTACTCGTTATGGATCTTATGAATGGCTTGTTATGCCATTTGGTTTGACGAATGCTCCGGCTATTTCGTTAACCTTATGGATCGAGTTTTCAAAGACTTCCTCGATCGATTTGTTCTCATCTTTATAGATGATATTCTTGTTTATTCTAAAACCGAGGAAGAGCATGAAAATCATCTTCGAATTGTGTTGGAAACTCATAGGAGCAACCAATTGAAAGCAAAATTTTCTAAATGCTACTTTTGGCAATCTCGTGTGAAATTTTTGGGGCATATTATTTCTGAATCCGGAATTTCTGTGGATCCTTCAAAGATTGAAGCGATCCAAAATTGGAAGAGACCGGAGAGTGTGATGGAAATTCGTAGCTCTCTCGGATTGGCAGGCTATTACCGTCGGTTCATAAAAGACTTTTCTAAAATTTTCGTACCTCTTACTAATTTGACAAAGAAGGAAGTTATACATTTGGTCAGGCAAATGTGTAGCTGCTTTTCAAAAACTAAAAGAACTCCTTTCCGATGATCCTATTCTTGTGATTCCCGATGGGAACCAAGACTTTATTGTTTACACTGATGCTAGTCGTGTTGGTTTGGGAGCCGTTCTCATGCAAAGGGCACGTGTTATTGCTTATGCTTCTAGGAAATTAAAGCATGTCGAGACTAGATATGCCACTCATGATTTAGAGCTCGCAGCTATTGTTTTCACCCTTAGAATTTGGCGTCATTATCTTTTGGGAGAAAAATTTGTTCTCTACACCGATCATAAATCTTTAAAGTATTTATTTTCTCAAAAGGAACTTAATTTGCGTCAACAACGTTGGCTTGAGTTCCTTGCATCTTATGATCTTGATATTCTTTATACTCCCGGAAAGGGAAATCTTGTTGCCGATGCCCTTAGTCAGAAGCAACAAGCGGTTGTTTCCATGATGATATCTGAATGGAATGATCTCGAGACTTTATCCACTTGTGAGATTCGAGATCCTGAATCCAATTCATGTTCATCTATTGTTTTGTGTAGCCTTGAGGCTCATCCTTCTCTTTTAGATCGCATTCTTGAAGCTCAAAAGCATGATCCCGAATTGGTTTTTCTTAGCCAAAGTTGTAGGGATAAAATTGATATTGAAGGTTTGAAAGACTTTGATATTGATGCTCGTGGCGGTATTCGAAAATTTGGTAAACTTATTATGCCAAATATTATTGATCTTCGTAAAGAGATTTTAGAAGATTCTCATCGTTCTAAATTTACCATTCATCCCGGTAGTAGTAAAATGTACGCAGACATGAAGCGACTTTATTATTGGGATGGAATGAAATCTGATATTGTTAACTTTATTAAGCGTTGCATGACTTGCCAACTCGTAAAGACCGAGCATCAAAGGCCCGGTGGGTTATTGCAACCTTTAGACATTCCAATATGGAAGTGGGATCAAATTTCCATGGACTTTATTGACGGTCTTCCCCGTTCTCGTTCGGGTCATGATAGCCTATGGGTGATAGTAGATAGACTTACAAAATCCGCCCATTTTCTTCCCGTTCGGTCCAATCGGACCGTACCTATTTTGGCTAAACTCTATGTCGAGGAAATCATTAAATTGCATGGAGTCCCTACTTCTATTGTTAGCGATCGTGATCCATTGTTTACTAGTGCATTTTGGAAAGGTCTTCAAAAAGCTTTGGGAACGAAGCTTAATTTTAGCACCGCTTATCATCCTCAGTCCGATGGACAAACCGAGCGTGTGAATCAAACTCTTGAAGATCTTCTTCATACATGTGTTCTTGATTTTGGTGGAAGTTGGGAGGATTATATTTCTCTTGTTGAGTTTTCCTATAATAATAGCTTCCAATCTAGTATTGGTATGGCTCCTTTCGAGGAACTATACGGAAGGCCATGCCGATCTCCTTCGTGTTGGCTTGAAGCCGGTGAGAAGCTGGTTTTAGGTCCAGATTTTATTCGGGATGCCACAGAAAAGATTGACCTCATTCGTCATAGGATGAAAGAAGCTCAAAGTAGACAAAAATCCTATGCCGATAACCGAAGAAGGAGATTAGAATTTTCTATGGGAGATTTTGTGTTTATTCGTGTTTCACCTATGAAGGGTGTTGTGTGTTTCAGTCGATCGGGAAAGTTAGCACCTCGATATATTAGCCCATTTTCCATCACCGAACGCATTGGTTCCGTGGCTTATCGCCTTTTATTACCGGCTCAGTTTTCTGCTATTCATGACGTATTCCACGTCTCTCAATTACGGAAATGCCTTTGAGATTCCGATTCTATTCTTGAGCCCGGTGTTATTGAAGAAATTGAAGTTTCGCCTAATTTGACTTATGAGCAACACCCTATTCGTATCACTGCTTCGGAGGTTAAACGCCTTCGAAATAAAGATGTTCCTCTTGTGAAATTTCAATGGTCCTCAAATCCTAAGGATTGCTCTTGGGAATCCAGAGAATTCATCGAGTGAACACATCCGGACTTACTCTCTCATGCTCTTTAAAGGTGAACTTCTCATTTCAAAATTTCTTCTTTTGTGTAGTTATGCCTTATATGATTGTTACTTTTTATTTCTTTTTTCTTAAGTATTGTGAGGATGCAATTTCTTTAAGGAGGGGAGTCTGTAACAACCCGCATATTTTACGATTGTATATTTAAATATTTTATTTAAATATAGCATCGTTAATCGGATTGAAGTCCGAGAAGATACTTTTTGTAAACAGTCGAATTAGGACTCGAGACTACTTCCATTGAGTCCAAAATGTCGTTTACAACTTTTTTGAGTATAAACATCGATATGTTTGGAGTTGGGTGAATTTTGCTATTTTTCTATTGGGCTTTGGGTTTGGGTTTCAGCTCATTACTCATCTAATACCCTATACTCCACTCAACTTCCTTCATTCATTTTCATTTCCTAACACTCTCAAGCTTAAGAGAAAAATGGGGGAAAGAATGGGAAATTAGAATTCCAAACCCTAGTTTAATTAGGAAATTCAAATTCAAGCTCTAGAAAACAAAGAGAAGCTAAGGTAAGCATCATCTTCTTCTTCTCCATCTCAATCTCTCTTCAATTCTTAGAAATTCCTAACCCTAACTTAGGAAAATCTTCACCTTTGATAATAGATCGAAGATTCTAGAGGTGTGTTGAAGAGGAATTGTTCTTGCCTTGTTTTAAAAGCTTCTCATTCATTGTTTTTGGGTTTAAAGGTGAGTTCTTTAGCTCACATCTACGTCTATAGCTATCATTGTTATTAGGTATGAATTCCTAACATTTGTGCATATTCATTTGCTTTTGATTTGAATTGATTTGGTGAATTTTCCAATTTTTGGTGTTTTGGTCCTATTTTATGAAAATCCTTCTATGGATATTTGGACATTGATATTCGGGGTGTATCAAAGAGCCTATAAGGCTGGGTTGTCGCTTGGCGTAAATCCTTAGTCTCCGTCGTTCGAACGATCGCTTCCGAATCAATTTGGCCATCATTGGCCTAGGGTGATTTTTGCGCAGCTGAACCATTCAGACGTCTGAATGGTAATTTCAGACGTCTGGATTCAGACCTGGAGCAAAAATATACATGGCAAAAAAATAAAAATGGTAGTGACTAATTTCAGACGTCTGAATTATAGGATCAGACGTCTAAAAGGAGGTCCAGACGTTTGAATTGTGCTTTCAGACGTCTGGGTGGTTTTCTGGAATATTTCCGGAAACCAAATCCAGACGTATGGAATTGACCCCCAGACGTCTGGAATTGCCCAGTTTTGCCTATTTGCCTATTTTTGATTGAATTTCCATTGTTTATCGATTTTAGTTGCACCGATTAGTTGTTATCACTTTTATCGACCTTGATGACTTCTTTTTCGGGATTTTTGGGAATAACCATTTTGATGGATTTGGTATTGATTTTTTTGGATTTAATTCACGTCTTCGTATGTGAATTTTTGGTGATTGATTGTTTATACAATCATTTCTATGGTTTGTCACTTTAAAATGCAAAGGTTTCTATACTAGTAGTAAATATTCAAACCCTTTCATCAAAACGATTTCAACATTTACTTTCAATATCAAACTCGCTTTTAAAACCGTTTTCTAATCTATTAGTATATACAAACCTTTACCTCATTCGTTCGAGAAATCCAATTAAACGGTTTAGCAAAACAAGTGGTATGAAACGCTTGCTTTTACTTTGTCGGTTAATTCTTAGACTTGTTCGATTGAAACTCTTGTGACAATTTTCGAGTGGAAATCTACAATTTGTTCGTAAATATTTAAGTTAAGCCGGTGGTTATGGGACATGAAGCTAAACTCATATATTTACTAGCTTAGTGTAATTCACACTTTTATTGGTCTATGATGATCATTTTGTGGTTTAGACTAGCAATGTGCGATGTCTCTTTGTCCACGTGGGGGACTGTACCTCGTTTTATTGAGCTTCGTCTCATTTCTTTTATGGGCTAGCGACCCATGTTCTTTTATGGTGTTCGGTTCATCGGATGTACCATTGTTGTACTACATCGATGTCCCGGCTTTTTGGTTCATCGGACGTACCGTTATTGTACCGCGTCGTTGCTCCTAAGTTATGGTTAGCGACCATGGAATAGCGTTCCATTTGTGATACACGTGCTAGTGAGTTTTCATGCTCCCGTTTGTGATAGGCCTCCCCCCTTTGTGATTTCTGGATTTTTGGATTTCTGGCTGATGATTTCTAGAATTTATGTTTCACCTCTTTTTGTGATTGGCAATGGTATGTTTGTCAATAATTGGGGTTTGGTGAATAAAATAAAGAATATGACATTCTTTTTGGTGCTTTGAGATTCTTGAGATATTGTATGACTTTGTTGTTATTAAATGTATACTTGTCACAGTATGGCATTATGGTTATCATACGTATTTGTTATATCTCCTACCCTATCTCATTTTATCTGATATTTATAGTTAGACTGATCTGTTTATTATTTTCTTATTAAATAATACTCGGGTCAGACCGAGATGTTACAGGTGCTTCTGCTTGACTCCTCATCTGGGACTATTATTTGACTTTTGGCTAACTACTTAGCTTAGTAGTTTTTTCTTTTATACATTCGAAATAGAGACTTCTTGATGTATACATATTCTTTTGTCTGGTACTTGTATCTATTCTTTTGTGACGTAATGGATCTTATATGACCTTTACTTTGATGTACACTTTTATGTGTTATATTCATATCTGTTTCCGCCTTTGTGATATGAACATCTGTGACTGATTTGTGTTATGTTTATTTCTATATTTTTTTTCCGAAGGCCATATAGCCATTGTGTGGTAGCTTTGAGTTTGTATTTGATATGTCAGATTTCCTCTTGAAATGAAATGTAAGTTATATTATCTGACATATCGGTACTCGCACAAAGCAATTACACAGATGGTCGCTCCTCAACAGCCTTATTCTTCGTTCTAGTTGACGGCATTACCCCGTAGTGTCCTTGGCTAGTGTGAGTATAAAGGTGGGGCGTCACAACTTACATGGGTCTTAAAATAACAATATGTTAAAATTATTAGTAAGTATATTCTACATTCATTTGTCAATCTTTATTTGGTTCGTTAGTATATTCTTATTGATGAATACTTTTATCAATTTAGTAGATAATTTTAATTTGTATAGCATGCGTTCTTGCAATATTGGAAAGGTTAAATTTTGATAATTCATTTCTTTATTAAGGCTACCGTTAGATTTTTATATTCCTTAAAACCCTAAGATAAACATAGAAATTTTTCGATTCCTTTAGTGGGTGTTAGAACTCGCTTGCCTTTGGATTCTGACCTTGAGTTTGCTCAACAAATTATAGGCCCACAAGCGATGGATAACCCTTCATAGGTTGTACCATATACAAACTTTAGCCTTTGTCCTAATCTCAATCTCGCCCTTGAGTTTACTCAAAAAATCAGAAGAGATTATTCACTTGCACCGACTATTTCATAAGGGCCTAAGTATAATGCACATACCTTGAGTTTGCCCAACAAATACATCTCTAATAATATATTAATAGTATGACACATAACATCTTTAGCTTCATTTTTCTCCACAACTAAAGAGTATGCAAGTACTCTATTAATATGTAAATGGTAGAGGACAACTATATATTGGAGATTCATAATCTTTAATATATTTTGAGTGATACCGACTTAAGAAATAATGCATTTCTTATGAAATACTCTCGTGATTCAAGTGTCGGACACATCTGAAATCATGGTATACGTACCATACGTATGTATTTACTCCAAAAATCTATTTTGGGTTTGTTTCAGTTCCACTTTCATTATATTTATACATATATATAGTTATATAAGTTTAATCTATTTACAACTGTTATAACTTGATTAAATTATATAATATATACATGTATCTTTATCAATCAAATCATACATAATTAATTTTAATTCTTATTAGTTAAATCATATTTAACTGTTTTTTGTTTTATTTAATTAAAATTTATCTAAATTTTAAAAAAATTATGCTATTCGTCTTAAACTATTTAAGATAAATAACCCATATAACTTGTTTATATATACATATCAATATATGCATATATATATATATATATATCAATTAATTATTTGATAAGCTCTTTTATTTAATTAAAAAATTATTTAAATAAAAATATTAACGTTATTCATCTTAAACAAATTTAATACAAATATATGGTTATAACAATTATAGTTACATACATATATCACTATATAAGTATATATTTATATTGATTAACATTTAATGTATTTATGCAACAAATTATTCATGGTAAAAAGTTGAACCATCTGCAAGGGTTGGATGTGAAGTGAATTGAGGGAGAATTTGTGACATATGCATAATTGGTTTATGTTTTTTTAACCTTACCGGATCCGGGTAGTAAAGAATCATGATTTTTTTCCTCAAAAAGTGCACTTTCTATTTGCTTTCGTACGAAAACACTTCTACTGTTCGAGACAATGTTTCGAAAACATTGCTTTTTTATTTGCTTCCGTATGAAAGTTTAAAAACTTTTTAATTAAACATTTTTAATAAATTCAAAAAAATTATTTAAAATTTACCTTAAACAATTTAAGATAAATATGTACACGTATATCATTATATATGTTTATTTTAATGCATCAACCTTTAGTCAATCATTTATTAAATTAACCTAATTAATCAATTTTTAAAAATGTTAAATTTATTTTCAAAGCCATTTTAAAAAATATTTTATAACTTTTATAAAATTTCATTTTTATATTTTAAATTTAACTTTTAAATTTAAAACATATATATTAAATTTTCATAATTAAAATTAGTCCAAGGTCCAAATCAGTTTAGGGCTTTATAATTGGGCCAATCTTTTGGATTTAATTCATCCATTAGGCCAGGTGGATAACTAAGAAAGGAAGAATACTTGATTATTCAACTCCCAAGTCTAGACACTACTTTTCTAGATGCTCATCGGATAGGTAGGTTTAATTAGTTGGCCCTAAAGGTGCTAATTGCATTGCATAGACCATTTGGGCTCTAATCTAGTTTAGGAACCTAATTCATTTCGCATCGGGTGAAATATGTAGATTTCTAAAAAAGTATTCGCTATTTGGATCGTAGTTGGCCAATGAAGTATAATAGGTTTTATTAGATACAATTTAGTTGTTAATTATAAAATCATATTTTATTCTTAATTAATCAAACCTATGTTAATTATGAAATTTGAAAAGGTATGAATACATCAAATATATTATATTTAAATGGTGTGATAAACATGTAAAACATATAGTGGATGTAATTGTTTAGTGTTTAAGGATGAGAACAAACATGAAAATTAGATCTAGATATAATCGCATCAAGCTCTAAAAGAAAAAGGATAAAGAGGACATCATTGATTGATTCCACCTTTCTTCCTTTGCAAACATTTCATTGATACTACACATTCAACATACAAGGGACGATATGTTACAACAATATGTTTTAAATGACAAAAGCAACAAACAATAACACGATCAATATATACATGTATAGATATTGGGATTTATATCTGTTATGTGTACATTCGCTATTTATATAAACATATATTGTTGCTTCAATTCAAAATCATTCAATGAAAAATAGATTTATAAAAAATAATTATTTATAAAATACATTCCTTAAGAATATAAAATATAAATATAGATGTTTAAGTACACAAACATAATGGTTAAACCAAAATAATTTCCAATTGTTTCAAAGCCAACATCCATATAACATTAAACCTGTAACGACCCGCAAATATTTGATAATTAAAAATATAAATTTAATAAGATGGTGGTGTTTAATATTGAAAGAAATTAAAATTTGTGATTTATTAATGTGAAAACAACTAGAATGAAACTTAATAATGGTAATTTAAGGTAATTGCTAACTATTTTAATGTAATTCCAATTAATTGAAATGATTGTAAAATATAATTGGTTATAAATTATAAATAGGGAAATAAATTAAATGTTATATTAAATGGTGAGATAATATGTAATTAATTGTAATTGGATAAAATCAGTGCTATATAAGTAGTTATAACATTTGTTTGTAGATAATAAACTTATAAATGTGATTAAATTAAGTAAAAGGTAACAACTGTTATTTACCACCTATTTATTTAATCTGTTGAAATTAAATTCGAAATCAATTGGAATTAATCTACTTAAATGTTGCAGTTAATATGAATTAAGATGGTAATTGTAGAAGATTGAGGTAATGAGATGGTAAACCAACATTAAGTATATCCATAAGATGATAGAATAATAAGATGAAAATCAAAATAAATGAATATATTGGAATTTAAATTAATTAATGAATTTATTGCCGTTAATTTGACTTGGAATCTTTCAATAAAAGGGAAAGAGGATTTAATTGAAATTAATGACGTTTAATGAAAGAAATGTATGTTTGTTAGGATCCGTTTTAAGTGTAATTTTGAAATTAATTACAATTATGTCGATTTGGAATCTTTCAATTTAAAAGAGTAAAAAAAAGAAACATTAATTTTAAATAATGAATTTAACGAAAGAAACATAATTATTGTTAAAATAAAAAGAATGTTTTAATGAAAATAAAACGAATATTTTCATTTTGAAGGTAAAAATAATTTTATAAAAAGAAGAAAAAAAATGAATTTTAAAACAATAGTTTACAGTCATTAAATATCAATTTGAGGCTGTACATAAGTGATTTTAACACTAATCTTGAAATTTAAATTAAATTAACTTTTTAGGTTTCGTGATTGCACTTTGAGAAAAACTTTATTTTAAAAAAACTTGAATTTGGGTTCTGGGTCATCTTTTATTTTTTGTAACATTATATTGGTTGTTGTATTCAAATTTATTTATTTATTATATGTTAATTATGTTTAAACGGGTGTAGGAAAAAGTATATTTGGTGTTAATATATTTAATTAAGTGGAACATGCAATTAATTAGATCCTAAGTGGTCCCTTCATTTCCTTATTATTCAATACACCTGCCACTATTTCCACATTTTGGTTTTATTGCAATTCTCTGATGTAGTTGAAACGTGATTTCACATCCTTTCTCATTCTTCTGTTTTTTATATTTTATTACCCAAAGCATTTACTTAGATCATACAGCTTCATTTTATTTGTCCCTTCAATACCTATTTCATTTGTTACTTCCCTTTCTTCTTTTGTTTCATATCATATCTCATTCTTTCCCCTAGAACTTCATTATTTTTCAAACATCAGGGCCTCTATTTTTTCCCCAAAGTCTCAATGTCAACATAGCTTTATACCTCCACTTAGTTACTGCCAATTCATTTTTACCGAAGCTATGTTCAAAAAAGAAAAAAAGTGTGAGCATCTATTCTTCCTCAACCACATCCGCACCTTTCCTCATCACCTTGCCTTCTTTTGCAAGAAGCCTTAAAAAAATGAATAATGAGAATTAGCTTTCATGGTTTTGGCTTTCTACTTCTTGCCATTGTTTTGGGTACATCAAATTTGAAAACGTCAGTTATTAAAGTTTCTTATTTTAATAATTAAATGTGTACGTGTATTTTTTTAATATATCCTTATAACCTGAATATCTTCCACATACGAGCTACAATACATGCGTAGTTTCTTCTGTTGGACTCGTATTGGAATTCCTGACGACATGAAATAGGTTTGGCTGAGTTTGGAGAATGTTGGAAAAGGCATCTTTGTTTGGACTTTTTGCATTCTAAATATCAAAGGTGAGCGTTTTGACCCACTCACGAATACTAAATTATCTTATGTTAGTTCAATTAAATTTATGATGTGATTAGAAATTTATTGATTGTTGTTTGGTATTTTTAAATTGTCATTTAAGTTAAATTTGAATTTATATTGAATTGAATTGCCATTTAATTAATATTGAATATAAATTGCTAGTTAAACACCTGATAATGATAATCAATTGATTGTTGTGATTTATTGACTGATTTGAATGTTGGATTGTGATGGATGTTTAACTATGTATATATCTCTGTTATCACTATGGATTGAAATGATAACCTGAGCGGTTTCCATTGATTTGGAAATTTTGATTTTGGATACTGGTTGAAATGACATATACCCATATAATTTTTTGAATTTGGATTATTTATTGGAATTGAATTATTTGAAAGGTTTAAGTTTTAAATTTAAACTTTGGATTTATTTTAATTAAAATGATTAAGATTGGTATTTCGAATTATTTGAAATCTTTTAAATAATTATATCCACGTTGTACATTTATTCTACTTATTTTGATTTGACTTACATAAGATCTTTTAGTCCTGACTCGAGTGTTTTGTCTTTTCATTACGCTCAGGTCAGTCTGAGCTTTTCAGTGTATTGAAGACCATTTTATTTTGGAGGATGAAGACAGAGATGAGTCTACTATTTATTATTAATTATTCCACTACATCATGTGTTCAGCTGCATTATTTATTTATTTCTGCTGTATGTATAACTCTGATTTGTATTGTAAAAGTGTAATCAAATGTCATTTGTAAAATAGCTTCATAAACTGTTTATTTGGTTATTATATTTTGTCATTCCGTTGCGAGATTCTGTATTTTGTTTTTCCTTCTTTTCTATTATTTTCTTATTTTCCCCATTAACAATCCTCCCTTTTGAATGGTTTGAGTTGACATGTGTGGTTTATTTTCGATTTAAACCGTCCAAAAAGGTGGGTCGTTACAATTGGTATCAGAGCTTTGGTTTAGAGATACCTTAGCCTGTTGGGGTAAACTCATTAGAGATATGGTTAGCAATACCCTAGAATGAGTTTGAGTGTGTATATATATACGAGAGCGCGTATTTGTTAGTGTTATAAAATGTTTTAAAATGAAATAATTTTTCCTAATATTATATGTTATATATAAAGGATTTTTTTTATAACTGTTATAGTTATTTATAATATGTTTGATTTGTGAAATGGTAATATTTAATTATTATCATTTATTGTTGATTTGTTGTATTTAGTTAGTTTATAAGAATTGGCTAATTATTGTTGATTTAATTTATGGACTAAACACTAGTTTAGTAATGGTGTATTAAAGAGAATAAAATGAATAATTAGGATATTTGGTTATGAATTTGAAATGTTTGGTTGTGAATATTGTTGCTTGTTGATTGCTAGTTTCAACTATTGAAATAAAAGGAATGTCAAGATACTTTGGATAGTCAAAACTTCTGAATTAATATATGAGTTGAAATGTAGAAATTTTGTTGAATTATGCAGTTGAATTTGGTAACCATAAATTGAAAGCAAGTGAAACAAGGTTAAATTTGTTATATCTATGTTAGTAAATGAATAGAATTGTTATATACATTATTGGCATGTAATGTAATAATATACAAGTGTGAACTTTAAGCCTTGGCCTGTTTAAATCGAAATTGTGATTAAGGAAAAGCTGTAAATGAGATTTTATAAAAAAGTGTTATGAACTTAATTAAATTTATGAAATGTGGCATAAATAAATTTGAAAAGTAAGTGAAAACTAATTGGATAAACGAATATGAACTAAAAGTGAAATGACTTTAAATAAAATCACAACTTGTAAATTGTTTATGATATAAATGGATGTTGCAATAAATGTAGTATTAAATGAGAAATTTTACATGTGAAATTGAATTTAATTTAAAAATGAAGAGAAATACAAGCAATGTTATGAGAATGAATATATTAATGTTTTATATTAAATGGAGAAATTCTGTGAAACAAATATTACAGTATGAAGTGGTATTTGTGTTAATCAATGAGATTAATAATGAATTTAAATCAAAATGTAATGGTGATGAAACAAATTGGAACAAGTACGTAAGTTGTACGTATATTATTTTATTCGCATAATTAATTTGATCCAGATTTGAGTACACAAGTTCGAGGTGAATTACACCATTTCGTATTAGGATTTTTCATTCGATTCTTGATGGTGAATATTTGATATGGATTTTTGATTTGATTCTAAAACTCTCTATCATAGTGTATGGCTATGCAAGGAGAATGATGGTTTCTAGTCAGAAAACCTTACCGAAGTCCGTATTAGGGAAGTCGAATGAACAATACTAGTTCGAAAGCGAACTTGTGTGATCGAGCGAGCGATCGAATGTGATTTTGCAAAATGAAGGCATATGTACATCTTATGTTCTAATATTATTGATATGCTTTGACGTTGAAATTGAAAGTTGTTGGGTTGGATATTCTTTGTAATTTAAATTGGAATTTTTCTTTTATGCAAAACTACTATTAATTTAAAACCATTTTACAAAACTATTTTCTTTATTTTTCTTATACAAACTAGTTTATTCTATTTTATATACAAAACTATTTTACAAACTATTTTATTTATGTGACGACCCGGTATTTTGGATATTTGAAATTGGAATATTTAATTGATTTTTAAAAGTTAATTTTTGACTTGAATTTCAAATATCACTATTTATTTGGTAATTTAATCATTAAATTAAATGATTTGAAGTTGGGTAAAATATTGAATCTGGAGTTTTAAGCTTGTTAAAAATAATTTGAAGGCTTGTAAAATCTATATTGATAATACTGAAGATAGTAAAAGTGCTAAAATTGAATTTGGAAGTGTTTTGTTAAGTTTTGAAATTTTATCGTTTAAATTGATGTTTAAAAATAACCTTCCAAGGCACAGTCTCGGAATTCGACGAAACCAGTTTCATTGGATCCGTAATATTGTATTATTATCGGATTTCAAATTTCGTAGTGATTAGAGTTATTGTGTGAGCATACGATAAGTAAACGCGCTGAATTTATATTGATTTAATATTATAACTGGTTCCAAAAAGCTATCTTCTCCATACAATCGAATTAGGACTTGAAACCTTTTCCATTATGTACGGAATAGGGGTTTAACCTTATAAATGCCTGGCAGCATGCCTCAATAAGGATTCGAAAATCTAAGTTGCATCTATCGAGATAATTTGAATTTAAATCTAAATAATATTGTATCTATATATATATATATATGACTGGTCAACCATTCAGTCGTAATTCTTTCACCATCAAACTTTTTCTCCTCAGCGGCCTTTGTCTCCTCTGCTACCATGGTAGCTTCCCTCAAATCTTGTTCCCCATTCCCATCTTAAACACACAATCTTCCTCTACAAATTTTCAAACACAAACAATAAATCAAAGCCAGCCGATAAATAAAAAAGGTGGAAGCAGCATCAATTCAAAACAGTTCCTTCCTCTTCTGTAATAAAAAAAAATTATTTATTGCAGGAAAATTAGTTTAATAATTAAATTTTTAGTTAGTTAAATTTATTTAATGGTAAATTATTTTAGAGTATTTCAAATGTTAACAAATCATATAAATGTTATACAAGGTCTAAAATTTGTGAAGAAACAAGCTGGATTGGGTCGGATTGCAAAAAAAATCAAAGGTGAGTTAATCTCACTCATCTGGATTATTATTTAAATTTAAATGGTTAAATTTAAATATTTTGTTGAATGATTGAATTGATTGGATGTGGTATATTATATAGTAGTATATAGTATATATTGGAGTGATTGATTTCCCGCATTATATAGCGGATGAGACCCTATGCGCCGCATAATAGCGGATGATATTATATTAATCCCATATGCTGCGATATTCCACCTCGAAGTGGAATTGGTATCTTATATTGTGCTAACATCTGTGGATGCAGGGAAACAGGTTGGAGGGATCCAACTGGATTCCTCAAAATTATTTAGATTGTTCTAATAGTTATGTGATATGATTATTTGATATTCTGTGATGAATTATATTGATAATTCAAATGTTGGATGCTGTGTTTGATTGAATATACCTTTCGGTATACTGAGTTATCAAAATATATAGAATTGGATTTTTGAAAAAGAAAATATAAGAGATAATTTTTAAGTAAAATAATTATAGGGAATTTTAAAAAAATTAAAGAATGAATTGGGAAAGGATAAAAGTGATTTTTAAATCCTAATAAATATATTCCAAGTATGAGTAGGAGATTTTAAATAAAGGGGGAAATAAGGAATTTTAAATCTTAAGTGATATTATTTAAAGGAATGAAAGGTTTATTTTTGAATTCAGAATTAAAATGGTTTAGAAAGAAATAAAAGAAGCATTTTGGAATAAATGTGAAAATTTGTATTATCAGTTAAAGTAAGATTTTAAATCATCACAAGGAAGTTAAACCTGAAATTTATAAGTTTTGAAATAAAATTGGATAAGTAAAGAATTTATTTTTAAATGGAGTAAATTTTGGAAATCAATTTGAGAATTGATTAAGTATTTGAAACTGGGATTTTATAAGGAAGTTAAGACTATGAAATTTATAAACGGGGTTTATAAAGTGAAGTAATATATCAGTGGATATTTGAAAGTATAAATTCAGGGTGGGAATTTATTAAAGGAATGGATAAATTTGGTTAAAAATAAATAGTGATTTATTTTTAAGATGTGAAAGAGAAGTATATTTCCCTGGATAGCCAAGTACGATTTCAAAGCAAATCCTTAAGTATAAGTTAAAGTTTTAAAGTGGATTAAAGGTATGTTTTAGAAAATTTATTATTCTTAAATGATTAAATTTTAAAGCGAGTATTTTTCAAATTTATTTTAGTAATAATTATTTAAAAATGACTTGGTATCATGTTTAAAAAGGTAAAAATCTAGTTTTATATTTTATCAAGTAGCTTTATTTTAAATATTCTTAAAGTATATACCTTTGAATAAAGTATTAAAGTAGTTTTAACTTAAATGTTTTGTTTAAAGTATATTTTATAATATAGTGTTTTAAATTACTTTAAAAATCTAAAGTGTTTGTACTTGGTGATTTCAGTGGAGAGAGAAAATATTTGGGAAATTTACTCCGTGAGAGAAAGGTGGTTTTTGAAACCGTTTTCAAAAGGGTTGAAAATGGGAATATATCTTGCGAAGATATTTGTAAGGTAAATAAATAATTTGGAAAATTATTTATGTTTGATGGATGTTTGTGGGTGTTAATTGATAGTTAAATCACCGACTATCAATATTGGCCAATGCGCTGATTGGTTCTGTAACGGTACGGCTTTTCGATGCTCGAAAGTCGATATTAATACGTCCACTATATCAAATGCCGCGTAATCGAATGCCGGAAAACCGAACCATTAGGGTTAAAAAGAAGAGGTAGAAGAAGAGAGAAGAAAAGAAAGAACAGAAAAACAGAAACGGAAACAATATCAGAATCTCACATTCGCAGCGGAACAATATATAATAGATAATCACTAGTCTTTTAAACAAAGAACTATATCAGTTTATACAATACATCAATCAGAGTCAATATACAACTCAATACAACAATGGACAGTTATATAAACTTGTCCTCATACAGAATACACAGCAGAATAAATAAACAAGTACGGTAGTACGCTTCGCCATCTAGCTCATCTCCAAAGCTCCAGAATATCCAGAATATCCTGATAACATAACTCTAGGCTGCCCGTGTGGAAAATTATGGGCACCCAGAGTTTAGAAAGGGAACAATAAACTCTGAGTCAGTCATGGTGACTGGTGTGAGATCGTAAAACAGTTATTTTCACAAAGAAAATAAACAAATTCGCAATGCTTTTGGAAAATGAAACTATCATAAGGCCTCCCGCCACACACACAATGCAAACGCAGAATTGGAGGAGATTTCCCCTTATGATAGTCAAACATGCTTACTACGAAAGATTAGTTGATATTATTATTAATGTCTAGTGTGGAAAACATTTCGAAATTATAATATCAATCTTAGCCAACATACAACCATTATTGTATGCCTACTATAGCTACCATCTAAACAGTGGTGACCACCATAAGTAAATGGCAGGTTCTACAACTAAAACCGTACAAGTTTCGTATTGGGAATTGGATTTCCAACAAATGGTCAGGCAAAGGGACTTCCTTACACCGAAATGAAAACGCCTCTGGAAAGACGCCCCGAGAGTCAACCTGCTCTTTTCAAACATAAGGCCGACGCTACCTCACGCTGTACAGCTGTAACTAGGTAGCTAACACACAAGCTATGTCATCCCCCGGTCGTTATCGACCTTTATCCGAGGATCCTCAACTACAAAGCAACAACCACAAAGTATAATAAATTTGCAGCATCCACATAGGTAAAATATCTGGGCTCCATACCATGATATCACCTTTTATCCAGAAGGAAATGAAATACCCTAGAGGCGCGACCCCTAACAACCTTGCCGCAACATTCATGTTTCGACCATTATCGGGTTGTGAGGCTCGACGAAGTCTCGTCCACAAAGCTACACTTTTTCACAAATCCATGCTTTGATCAACAAATGATCAACAGCACTTCGTATGCCACATTACCAAATTGGGAATGTATCACTAGTAACCATCAACTACATAACCTCTGAGCTCGTACGTCTCAAAGAAGGGTGTTAAGCTAAGAGAATAAATTCTCCGCCACCAACAGAAATGTATTTGATAGAAACCAGCTTTACATCTCAAAGTGTAACGTCAGACACACATCCATACAAGTCTGTTCCGCGTTCGAACAGAACCGAAGGCACTTCCAAAGAAGCCCTTGCAATCCAGATATTCACTAATCACGTCCGGACTTCCCATCACAAGAAGAGTGATATAAATCTCTATACCGGAGCAACTCGGTGCAGAGACATTCGACAAGTTGTCCTTTCATTTTCGAAAATATCCTGTCTTCAACACCGGTCTTCAATACGATCCATATTGTCGTATCACTAATTCGGAATGGGTTATATGACACAAAGGTCTTTTCCCGGCTAACCCGAATAATGAGCGTTTGTTTTAAAAACAAATTCAAGTGCCATTTCAAAGGCAAATATTGATAGTTGGTTATTTAACTATCAACAACATTCACAACAATCCACCAATTTAAATAATTTTTTCCCAAATTATTAAATTTCAAATATCTTCGCAAGATATATATTTTCCACACGTCATCACTTTGAAAACCAATTTCAAATCATATTTTCACTTTTCCTTTACAAATCCCATTGTGAATGTAAATTTCCAAATTTTCATCGATATATGATTTTCAAATCGATTTCCGATTATTCATTTTCAAACGCCAAATCAAATTCAAAATTGATTTCAAATTTCATTTCAAACCTCAAATCAATTACAAATTGATTTCTAAGTTTATTTCCAAATACCAAATCATTTGCAAATCGATTTCTAAATTTATTTCCAATTATCAAATCATTTTACAAATCGATTCCCAAATTTATTTCAACACAAAATCCATTTTTATTCAACACCAAATCAATTTTCATATCGATTTCCCAAAGATCTATTTTCAAATACCAAATCAATTATTAATTGGATTTCAACAAATTTATCACTTTTTAAAATAAATTCCTTTATCTCTTCCAACCATTTAAAATTCCATTTTAAATAAATTTCCCTACTTTCGAATAATATTATTCAAAATCCATTTATTAATATATTTTCCCATATTTTGGAAATAATTCGATAAGATTTCAAAAATCAACTTTATGCTTTTAAATTCCTTCTTTTAAATTCACCAAATTCTTTCAAAAAGAATTTACTAAAAATTCCAACTTTAATTTCAAAAATCCAATTTATTTATTTCTGGTATCCAACGATACCAAAAATACATTCGGCTAAATTATAGCCTTCACACATTCAATCACGAATATAATCATTCACAGATTATAAATAAATCATCACACAGCATATGAAACAAATTCATACAATATATATATATATGAAACAAATTCATACAATTTGAGGAATCTAGTTGGATCCCTCCAACCTATTTCCATGAATCCATAGATGTTAGCACAATACCAATTCCACTTCGAGGTGGAATATCGCGGTATATGGGATTTATAAAATATCATCCGCTATTATGCGGCGCATAGGGTCTCATCCGCTATATAATGCGGGAATATCAACAACTCCAATATATACATATTCCAATATATATATATTGCTATATACTACTATATATACTATCATTCAAGCACACAATCAACACAATCAAATTTTTTAAATATAACTATTTAAAATTAAACAAAACCCTTTGTTTGAGTGAGAAGATCTCACCTTTGCTTTTTAATTTGCAATCCATTTCCATTTCAGCTTGGTTTCTTTGCAATTTTGACCTTGTATAAACAATTTTGCAATTTATTAATATTCGAATAAATCAAACAATTAAATTTCCATTCAATAGATTAAATTAATTAACACTTTTAATTTGAACTAATCTATTGATCAATTTCTTATTAGATAAATTATCTTTAAATAACTAAAATAAAATTGATAAGTAATTTAATCAGGTTAATATATAGGCATAACTTACTGCAAAATTCGACGTTGAGATATATATACAATTTGAAATTTGAAATTTTAAACAGAACTGTTTGCTCTTTTTTTCTGCATATATATTTATACATAAATTTAGTTACAGAAACTACCTCATGAGATTTCTATGTGACCCACTCCATCAACACTCGAACGAATGCCCCGCGACTTCAACCCAAAATGTCGAAATCGAACAACTGCCTATCTCCCATCTACCACAAATCGAGGCGTACACAACTTCCCTCACCTCGCCCAGGTCGTGCTCGCGACCTCCAATCAAAGACATCGCGCGCGCTAGCATGAGCGCCTCAGTCGTTTTCGAACGCTCCAGTCGCCCTGCCTTTCCATCGAGCACCATTCCACTCGACCCACTCCGAGACCCTCTACGATCGCCGCGTCTAAAATCGCGGTCGATTTCGATCGCCAGCCTTTTTTTCTTATCGACTTATACTATTTGAATTGAATCTGCCCTTTCGTGATTTCGCATTCATCTCTGGAAGAAAGAAATAGGGATAACGAATTCAAACTGTAAGGAGGAAGAGGATGGGAAGAATAGGGATACGCGGCCATTTTTACCTCCTTAATTTCGAACGAAACCAATTTCGTTCAGTTGATTTTTCTCTCGGTCATTGTTATAAAAGGAATGAATTCGATTTCTAATTTTCCCTCCGACTTCGTGAGTTTGGGAATTAAATAGAAGAGGGGAACGAGATTTTTAAAGTGTCGGCCATTTTTTTTTCTCTGTTTTTAATTTTTTTTTCTACTTTGAAATGATGTTCCATGAGATTTGTAAAGGAGGTGGGGAGACAAAGAGTACACGATGAAGTGAGAATAGGTCGGCTGATGGGAAAGAATTTTGACTGGTGAAATGATATAAGATATTTAAATTAAATCGATAAATTATGGTCTAGGCATTTTTATCTCGTACGATCACACGACAGCTCCAAACATTACGAAAATTGAAATCCGGTAATAATACAATATTACGGATCCAATGGAACTGGTTTCGTCGAATTCCGAGACTGTGCCTCGGAACGCTATTTTTTAAATATCGATTTAAACGATAGAATTCAAAACTGAACAAAACAGTTTCAAATTCAATTCTGAAGCTTCCATTATCTTCAGTATTATCAATATGAATTTTCTAAGACTTCATATTATTTTTAATCAGCTCCAAACTGAAGATTCAAATTTTTACCCAATTGCAATAAATTTAATTCAAAAATTTAATTGCCAAATTCACTCTGATATTTGAATTTCAAATTAAACTATCATTCGAATATTTAAACTCAATTAAATATTCACATTTCAAATGTCAAAAATTCAGGGTCGTTACAATCTTCCCCCCTTAAAAGAATTTCGTCCTGAAATTACAAGTCAAGAAGAAAGCTCCAATACCCGTTTATCATTTTACCAAACCAAACAGTTTTATCAAATTTTCAAAACAAATCTTTTTATTAAAGATTCGTTATCACTTCAGTTAACTTTCCAAACCTTAACCATAGTTTCCAAGTAACTTCATTTTATTTCACAATTCAAATTTAAATTTAAATTCAAATTTTTAATTACCCAAATTTCTCAAAAATTCTCTAACTCTCTAAATTTTCGAAAAATTTCGCCAGCATCTCCTTTGCGCGGCTAGCTCGGTACGACTACAAAATGTCCCTGCGGGCTCTCAAATCCCAATAAAAAACAAAATGCCAAGTGGCAAAATCGAAAACTCATCAAATTTCATACTGAAATTTAAATACATACCTTATTGTCGAACAATTTCAAATTTACCTTCGAAATCAAAATCCAATTCCATTTTTCTTTTACCTTTATAACACCTATACACTTTACTTAACAACAATGTCCAAATTTACTTATTGGATTCCCAATATCCATTTTACTTAAGAATTTCATTATCCATTTCTTAAGTTCAATATAAGTATTTACATACTTCTTATATTTATTTTCACTTTACTAACAAAGTTATATATTCATTTCCATTCAACTTTGCATTTTCAATTCCATTTGAATTCAATTCTATTTGAATTCATTTTATCTTCAAAAACCAAAAATTCACTTAGTGAAAACTCGATGTTCACTTTTTCCGAAATTTTTAACTTCGACCAAAACAATGGTTTTCGTTTTCTAGTTCAATTCCTACGTTTCCATTACAATTTGAAAATCAATTTTCCGTTAACAAAATTTTCCAAATTTTCAAAAAAAATTCTAACTCCCAAAATTTTCAGAAAATTTTGGCGGAGTCTCCTTTGTACGGAGGAGCTTTTGCAATATCACAATAGATATAAATATATATACATCGACCCACACGGTCGGAAAAGCAGAAAACAGTTCATATTTCCTATTTTGTATTGCGTAGGCGTACCTTTTTAGCATTTTTAAGCAAAGCGGCTTATTTATTTAGCATTTGCGCAACCCAACGCAGCCAAACGGCTTCCAAAAACCTGTACTTACTCAATTTAAATATGTAAGTGACATATATAGGAAATCTATTAACATTTCACTTATTTTCAACAGTAAACACATAGATTTCATAAGCAATGCATTCAAAATAATTCTCATAAGCAATTCATATGGGTTCGATACAAATTAAATCGCTTTCATCTAATTTACATTCAATTCAATTTGCATTTCATTTGAAACCATCCCACAAAACTCGATAACAATCATTTCACCATTTTTATTTAAGTCGAGCTTTTATTCAATATTTACTTAAGCTATTTCATTTCAAAACTCAAGTTATAGTTTCCTTGTAAACAATTTCCCATTTCAATTCTTGATTTGTTTTTTTTTATCAAATCCATTCCATCTACTAATTTAATTCAATTAGTATATCCACTTATCCATTTCAAATTTCAATTTCCATATTCAATTCATCCCGAATTTATTTTATTAATAACAAGGAAATTTCAATTTATTTTTACTACTTACTTGAATTTATATGCAAATTCAAACCATTTTTATTCAGCTCACAATTCAATTTTAATTTAACTAATTCAACTTCCAATTCATTATTTCATGAATTAATAAATTATCAAGTTAATTTACTTGAATTCAATCCACTTTATTTTATTTTTTTCAAGTTTGGAATCTTATTCAACTTGATTCAAATCCAACCTCATTCTATTTTTCAATTCCAATTTATTTATTTACGAATGTAAACTCATTAGTTCATTCACCATTTTTATTCCATCTCAATAAATTTTATTCCAAATTATTTAGTCCACTAGATTAAATTCTCAAATTTACTTTTATTCAAATTAATCCAATGTTAAATTCAATTCTAATTTGAATTTTTTCTAAGTTCCCAAACTCATTTCAATTTTATAGAACTCATTTATAAATTCACTTTACCATTTCATTAGATTAATGAATTTATTTTCTCAAATATTCTTTTGGAATTCTATTCCAAATTATAAATCACATTTACAATTTATTTACAAATTCTATTTGTATATGAATTCATTTCCTTATATTTGCAATTCATATTTATAAATTTCATTCCTTAAATGAATTTATCTCCAATCTTTGGTTATACCATTATTTCTTATTTAATTCCATATAATAATGATAATATTTCAATATTATTACTTCATAACAACCAAGCATCCATATACTATAATGATTCATAGAAAATCATTTCTTTTCTACAAAAATAGTTTTTTGGGTAAAATTATTTCATTTACCCCATTTTAAAACAATACTGTGTCAGTTTATCTTGTTTAAGAGTTTAGAAACCCCTACCGATTACAGTTGGCCAGACTGCACCGACTAGAATCTATAAACAATCAAACGATAAGTCAACACAATACAAAACAAATTTTGTATTCACTAACAAATACGTGCTCATATCTATTATTACACTCACACTCATTCTAGAGTACTACTGACTCTATCTCTAATGAGTAACACCCAACAGAGTCAGGGTTGTCGGTTAACCAACAGCTCTGATACCACTTGTAACGGTTTTAGTTGTAGAACCTGTCATTTACTTATGGTGGTCACCACTGTTTAGATGGTAGCTATAGTAGGCATACAATAATGGTTGTATGTTGGCTAAGATTGATATTATAATTTCGAAATGTTTTCCACACTAGACATTAATAATAATATCAACTGATCTTTCGTAGTAAGCATGTTTGACTATCATAAGGGGAAATCTCCTCCAATTCTGCGTTTGCATTGTGTGTGTGGCGGGAGGCCTTATGATAGTTTCATTTTCCAAAAGCATTGCGAATTTGTTTTATTTTCTTTGTGAAAATAACTGTTTTACGATCTCACACTAGTCACCATGACTGACTCGGAGTTTATTGTTCCCTTTCTAAACTCTGGGTGCCCATAATTTTCCACACGGGTAGCCTAGAGTTATGTTATCAGGATATTCTGGATATTCTGGAGCTTTGGAGATGAGCTGGATGGCGAAGCGTATTACCGTACTTGTTTATTTATTTCATTGTGTATTCTGTATGAGGACAAGTTTATATAACTGTCCATTGTTGTATTGAGTTGTATATTGACTCTGATTGATGTATTGTATAAACTGATATAGTTCTTTGTTTAAAAGACTAGTGATTATCTATTATATATTGTTCCGCTGTGAATGTGAGATTCTGATATTGTTTCTGTTTCTGTTTTTCTGTTCTTTCTTTTCTTCTATCTTCTTCTACCTCTTCTTTTTAACCCTAATGGTTCGGTTTTCCAGCATTCGATTGCGCGGCATTTGATACGGTGGACGTATTAATGTCGACTTTCGAGCGTCGAAAAGCCGTACCGTTACAAGATCCTCAACTACAAAGCAACAACCACAAAGTATAATAAATTTGCAGCATCCACATAGGTAAAATATTTGGGCTCCATACCATGATATCGCCTTTTATCCAGAAGGAAATGACATACCCTAGGGGCGCGACCCCTAACAACCTTGCCTCAACATTCCTGTTTCGACCATTACCGGGTTGGAGGCTCGACGAAGTCTCATCCACAAAGCTACGCTTTTTCACAAAGCCATGCTTTGATCAACAAATGATCAACAGCACTTCATATGCCACATTACCAAATTGGGAATGTATCACTAGTAACCATCAACTACATAACCTCTGAGCTCGTACGTCTCAGAGAAAGGTGTTAAGCTAAGAGAATAAATTCTCTGCCACCAACAGAAATGTATTTGATAGAAACCAGCTTTACATCTCAAAGTGTAACGTCAGACACACATCCATCCAAGTCCGTTCCGAGTTCGAACAGAACCGAAGGCACTTCCAAAGAAGCCCTTGCAATCCGGATATTCACTAATCACGTCCGGACTTCCCATCACAAGAAGAGTGATATAAATCTCTATACCGGAGCAACTCGGTGCAGAGACATTCGACAGGTTGTCCTTTCATTTTCGAAAATATCCGGTCTTTAACACCGGTCTTCAATACGATCCATATCGTCGTATCACTAATTCGGAATGGGTTATATGACACAAAGGTCTTTTCCCAGCTAACCCGAATAGTGAGCGTTTGTTTAAAAAAAAATTCAAGTGCCATTTCAAAGGCAAATATTGATAGTTGGTTATTTAACTATCAACAACATTCACAACAATCCACCAATTTAAATAATTTTTTCCCAAATTATTAAATTTCAAATATCTTCGCAAGATATATATTTTCCACACTTCATCACTTTGAAAACCAATTTCAAATCATATTTTCACTTTTCCTTTACAAATCCCATTGTGAATGTAAATTTCCAAATTTTCATCGATATATGATTTTCAAATCGATTTCCAATTATTCATTTTCAAACACCAAATCAAATTCAAAATTGATTTCAAATTTCATTTCAAACCCCAAATCAATTACAAATTGATTTCTAAGTTTATTTCCAAATACCAAATCATTTGCAAATCGATTTCTAAATTAATTTCCAATTATCAAATCGTTTTACAGATCGATTCCCAAATTTATTTCAACACAAAATCCATTTTTATTCAACACCAAATCAATTTTCATATCGATTTCCCAAAGATCTATTTTCAAATACCAAATCAATTATTAATTGGATTTCAACAAATTTATCACTTTTTAAAATAAATTCCTTTATCTCTTCCAAACCATTTAAAATTCCATTTTAAATAAATTTCCCAACTTTCGAATAATATTATTCAAAATCCATTTATTAATATCTTTTCCCATATTTTGGAAATAATTCGATAAGATTTCAAAAATCAACTTTATGCTTTTAAATTCCTTCTTTTAAATTCACCAAATTCTTTCAAAAATAATTTACTAAAAATTCCAACTTTAATTTCAAAAATCCAATTTATTTATTTCTGGTATCCAACGATACCAAAAATACATTCGGCTAAATTATAGCCTTCACACATTCAATCACAAATATAATCATACACAGATTATAAATAAATTATCACACAGCATATGAAACAAATTCATACAATATATATATATATATATGAAACAAATTCATACAATTTGAGGAATCCAGTTGGATCCCTCCAACCTGTTTCCCTGCATCCACAGATGTTAGCACAATACCAATTCCACTTCGAGGTGGAATATCGCGGTATATGGGATTTATAAAATATCATCCGCTATTATGCGGCGCATAGGGTCTCATCCGCTATATAATGCGGGAATATCAACAACTCCAATATATACATATTCCAATATATATATATTGCTATATACTACTATATATATTATCATTCAAGCACACAATCAACACAATCAAAAAATTTAAATATAACTATTTAAAATTAAACAAAACCCTTTGTTTGAGTGAGAGGATCTCACCTTTGCTTTTTAATTTGCAATCCATTTCCATTTCAGCTTGGTTTCTTTGCAATTTTGACCTTGTATAAACAATTTTGCAATTTATTAATATTCGAATAAATCAAACAATTAAATTTCCATTCAATAGATTAAATTAATTAACACTTTTAATTTGAACTAATCTATTGATCAATTTCCTATTAGATAAATTATCTTAAAATAACTAAAATAAAATTGATAAGTAATTTAATCAGGTTAATATATAGGCATAACTTACTGCAAAATTCGATGTTGAGATATATATACAATTTGAAATTTTAAACAGAATAGTTTGCTCTTTCTTTCTTTTTCTACATATATATTTATACATAAATTTAGTTACAGAAACTACCTCACGAGATTTCTATGTGATTCACTCCATCAACACTCGAACGAATGCCTCGCGACTTCAACCCAAAATGTCGAAATCGAACAACTGCCTATCTCCCCTCTGCTGCAAATCGAGGCATACACAACTTCCCTCACCTCGCCCAGGTCGTGCTCGCGACCTCCAATCAAAGACGTCGTGCGTGCTAGCATGAGCGCCTCAGTCGTGTTCGAATGCTCCAGTCGCCCTGCCTTTCCATCGAGCACCATTCCACTCGACCCACTCCGAGACCCTCTATGATCGCCGCGTCTGAAATCGCGGTCGATTTCGATCGCCAGCCTTCTTCTTTTTTTTCTTATCGACTTATACTATTTGAATTGAATCTGCCCTTTCGTGATTTCGCATTCATCTCTGGAAGAAAGAAATAGGGATAACGAATTCAAACTGTAAGGAGGAAGAGGATGGGAAGAATAGGGATAAGCGGCCATTTTTACCTCCTTAATTTTGAACGAAACCAATTTCGTTCAGTTGATTTTTCTCTCGGTCATTGTTATAAAAGGAACGAATTCGATTTCTAATTTTCCCTCTGACTTCATGAGTTTGGGAATTAAATAGAAGAGGGGAACGAGATTTTTAAAGTGTCGACCATTTTTTTTCTCTGTTTTTAAATTTTTTTTCTACTTTGAAATGATGTTCCATGAGATTTGTAAAGGAGGTGGGGAGACAAAGAGTACGCGATGAAGTGAGAATAGGTCGGCTGATGGGAAAGAATTTTGACTGGTGAAATGATATAAGATATTTAAATTAAATCGATAAATTATGGTCTAGGCGTTTTTATCTCGTACGATCACACGACAGCTCCAAACATTACGAAAATTGAAATCCGGTAATAATACAATATTACAGATCCAATGGAACTGGTTTCGTCGAATTCCGAGACTGTGCCTCGGAACGCTATTTTTTAAATATCGATTTAAACGATAGAATTCAAAACTGAACAAAACAGTTTCAAATTCAATTCTGAAGCTTCCATTATCTTCAGTATTATCAATATGAATTTTCTGAGACTTCATATTATTTTTAATCAGCTCCAAACTGAAGATTCAAATTTTTACCCAATTGCAATAAATTAAATTCAAAAATTTAATTGCCAAATTCACTCTGATATTTGAATTTCAAATTAAACTATCATTCGAATATTTAAACTCAATTAAATATTCACATTTCAAATGTCAAAAAGTCAGGGTCGTTACAGGTTCGAAGAGACCGGGATCGAAATTAATTTCTCGAAAACCACTTCGATCCGATTTGTACGTTTTCGTGGGGAAACGAGTTTGAATCGAAGATGGTATAGTGAAGTGCAAGGGCTAGTCGCTACTAATCCTGAGGGTGATTCCAAAATGGATGTAGTAGGAATAGTGCCTTCGGTTCCGTTCGAACCCGGAACGGACTTGTATGGATGAATGCTTTCAGAACATCGTTAGGTGGACGATGAGCACTCCAAGGGATATGTTCTAAAAAGGTAATGCTTAGCCTCGAGCCTCATCAACCGGGAATGACTGAAAATCAGGGGTTATGCAGCAAGGCTAAGTGGGTAGCACCCATTAGGGTGAGGTCATCCCTGTCTAGATGTCCCTTTTATTCGGCTTAGTGGGCGGTTGCTGATCCCAACCGTGGGGTGATCTTACTCGGAATTATCTAGTAAGGGGTAGTTCCAGTCTTGTGTTGCAGGGGATTGGGTGTAATCCTCGGTACGTTGATCTAGACCAGGTACTATGACAGGTGGTACCCCAGTGCCTAGTCATTAGTTGGAAATCCATTCTCCCTACGCGCCTGTACGGTTTTGATTGTGCCCAACTATTGCTTAAACGTGAGATGCAAGCATTTCAGCTAGATTCTATTTTACTTTCTATAGACACTATTATAATATCAGATGAATTTGATAAAAGTGTTTTAGCTATCGTAAGGTAAAAACCCGACATGTTTATTTGTGGCGTGGTCTTACGAGATGCTTTTGTTTTCAAAGGATTTTGAAACTTTAATAATCAACTTGAGTGTGATTTTCTCATGCTAGTTTTCTAGACTGACTAGGGTGTTGTTTTATTATGATGCTTGGGTCAGACCGAGTATTATAGAGTACATGAAATGATGCTATGGAGCTCAGGAGACGAGCTGGATGGCGATACGTACTTCCGTTTTTGTGTTAGATATTCCGCTGTGTATTCAGTTTCGTGTATTTAGTTTCGTGAGAACATTTTATGATTACTGTTCAGTAGTGTGTTATGTGTACTCTGATGATGTAATGTATAAACAGATATATTTGCTTTGTGTAAAGATCAGTTATTATCTATTATATTTTATTCCGCTGCGATGTAAGATTATGTTGTGTTGTTTTCTTTTCTTCTACCTCCTTCTTCTTTAACCCTAATGGTTCGATTTTTCGGGCATGGAAAATCGGGTCGTTTCAATTTACAAACTATTTTATTTGCAAACTATTTTTCAAACTATTTTATATACAAACTATTTTACAAACTATTCTATATATACAAAACTATTCTAAATTCAAAACCTTTTATAAAGCAAAGATGTTCAATCCCATATGGCTCTTCATACAGCGAAATTGATTTTTGGAAAATTCGATTCTTATATAAGATGGACTTTATATAAGTATAAGGTGATTTTGAAGATTATTGATTTTGGAAGGTATTCGATCTGAAGAGATAAATCTTATATACAACAGAATTTATATAAGCATGATTTGATATATTCGAGACTATCGATTTTTTAAAGTATTCGATTTGAAAATGAAATCTTGTATATAATGGAATTTATGTAAGTGTGATATTTGAAGTTATGATTTTGGAAGGGTACTATATATAGTATGATATATTTTTAAGTAAAAGGTATGGAGAGGTACCCTCCGTGAAGAAGTATAGTATGATATGCTTCGACCCAGATGGACTTGAAGAATCTAGGAATGGATTCGACCGATAAGCCCTAATATACTTGGGTGAATTCAGAAATGGATTCGAACCGATATGGTTGTCCGGACTTAAACTCGTGAATTCCTCAATTTTCTTTCCAGGATAGATGGTTCTTTAGTTTACCCAATGGAGGCGCTTTCGATCCTGGGATCTGTTGTTTATGGATCTTCCGGGAAGGAAGTGCATCCATTGCGTAAATCGTTGAATCAGCAGTTACCATTGCAATAGGGGTCGATGGTCCCTTATTTACGTAATGGCTACGATATTTTTCTGGAATCCGAAAGGTGGAAGGATCTTCTGGAAATTTTTTTGTCCATTGCGTAAACACTGGATCAGCAGTGGGCCACTGCTATCGTAACATCATCATTTGACATCAGATTTTGAGTGGTACTTATCATACCTGTTTTTAAGTATTTTAATTGGGTGTTGAAGCAGGTCTACTAAGTGCTTGGAGATTTTTAGTCTTACGCCTGATCAACGTACGACTAGAGTTTGCAAGAACGAGGATAAACCTGTTAAAACATCGAGTTATAAAAGTATTTTGATAAAGTTTAATATAAAAGATATTTAGGTCAGTTTTTCCAGTTCTAAATACTTTAAAATGTTTAAAATATTGTTATTTATGTACAACATGGTTTAATAGTAAATCATTAGTGTTGTAAATATTGTGAGAAGTTATTAATTAAATAAAACATATTTTAAGTTAAGGATTATTGATTTATTATTGATGTTTAAAAGTATTTTAGATTTAAAACTAGTAAAATTTATAAATGATGGATTTAAGATTTTCATTAACTTCATTTAAATACAAGTAATGATGTAAATAATTGTTTTCAAATAGTTTACATATATTTATAAAGATGTGATTTAAAAATTTTAAAATGGTATTTATAAATGAAGCAAGAAAATTTGCATAATTTTTTTTGTAAAGTATTAAAGTACTAAAGATGATTGATTTGCAAATGAAGTTTTCAAATTAATATTTCAAGTAAAATTTATATAAGTTTCTTTGAATGTATAATTTAAAGATATTATATAAATGGAAAAAAATGATTTGCGAAGTTTTATTTATAGTAATATACTTGATAAGTAAATTTGAATATCTATTTTGGAAGTATGTTTTTAAATATTTACTTGATTTCGAAGTACTAATAGTAAATTTATAGGTTTGGTTACTATTTGAATTTTATATTAAACCATAATAAATGTTTTTCCCATGATTTGAATATTCATTTTAAACCAAGTGTGCAAAATTAATCATGAAGATATGAAATTTTATACTTTGATTTGGATATTTAATGTAAGATTTGAGTATACTATTAGTTTCAGTTTAATAATCTAGAGTTTATACTTATTTTAAAATAACGAGTCTAATAAATTATCAAATTTAAGGAACTTTATTTTTAAAAGCTTATCATAATGTTTTGATGTAAATTTCTAACATTGCTTAAACTTTTGGAAAATCCTTGCATAAAGATGTTTTAAATATATCTTATATTCTTACTAAGTGAATAAGGTTAAATGTTTTAATTGAATTTTTAGATATATTGAAGTATTTCTTTTCTCTTCAAGAGCGAATACCAAAAACTTAAATTTTTATTCTATAACTGAATTAAGTTATAAACTTAAGTAAGGCGGTAGAAGCTTAAGTAATATTTTATGAAATGATTCATTAATGGCTTAAATCTTTACTGGAAAAACAAATTATGTAAGTGATTGGTCTTTATATAAATAATAATAAATAAATTAAATAAAGGAGAATGGAATTTTACAAATAAAATATATAAGAAATTGGAAATTTGTAACTTGTAAATCAAAAGATATAAAAATTTAGAATATGTAATCATTGAATATTTTGTTAACTAAATTGAATAAGATAAACTTGTGTAACATTCAATTACATTCTTAAAACACATATATAACTTACCGGAAATGTTTAATAAGTTGTAATGTTAAATAGGAATATGTAACGGAATATTATACAAGTAAAACTTAAGTAATGAAAGTGTTCAAATGGAATTATTTCTATAAATAAGAATTTTGATGTATAAGAAATGTTATAACATAAGTTAATATTGTGAAATGCAAATAATTAAATTGAATAGTAAAGGTGAATACTATATAAAATAAATGAGTTTAAACTCAAGGAATGACTAAAAAGATTCATTGATGAATATTAATATTAAAATGGATATCAAGGATTATAAGTAAAAAATAAATGTGAAATAAACTGAAACAAAATGTATGTAATACTTAAATAATAAATTCATTGATTATTTTAAATAATTGAATGGAAAACAACATATGTAAGTAAATGATGTTGATTAATGAAAATTTTACATTGTATGAATGAATAAAAATAAATAAAAGAGAAAAAAAGGAAACTGATCGGATAAACTTAAATAATATTTACAATTCATTGTTGTTTGGTTGATGTGAAGTTTGGGAAAATAATACTTCTAACTGTATAAGGATGTATAGATAATCTATCAAGTAATTATCTAAGGCTGTTGAGCATAGGGTAGACTTAATAGTTTATTTATCATCTCGTACGATTAAAAGTTTCTGAACCTGAACAAATCATTAGTTTGGTTGCTATAGAAGTATGATTGATTCCTTTGTTACATATGATGGTCGTGTAGTTTTGTTTGCATGTGACTATTGTTATGTTGTTTTGTTTTGTTTTGTGATTAATTGAAACAACGTAAATATTTATCTTTACATAATTATTAACTTCTTTGAATTATATAAGTGAAATAGAGGTTTATGGAAGCAATAGCTACTACTTTTGGTTTCATAAATAAGCGTTGTTTTCCCGATAAAAAGGTATGTTTTCGGATTATGGTTTTATAGCGACATTATATTGTTTTTTCCGTGGTTTGGGATATTTTATTATTGAAATATGATATATTTCTTGTTATTATTGATATTATTATTTTCCGGACCTCTCGGTACAAAGGAGACTCTACTGAAATTTTTCGTGAATTTGGGACCTAGAAAATTTTGTGAAAATGAAATATTTACAAACTTTATTAACTTGAATATGAAGGATTTAATTTTTTATAAATTGATATATTTTATTTAAAATACTTAAGTATGTAAATTTTAATTGTTTATAAATTGAATATTTTGAATAAAATATATTAATTCCTTAGTCCCTTCTTCTCCCTTTTCGAGGACGAAAAGTTTTGAGTGGGGGAGAGTTTAACGACCCGCAAATATTCGATAATTAAAAATATAAATTTAATAAGATGTTGGTGTTTAATATTGGAAGAAATTAAAATTTGTGATTTATTAGTGTGAAAACAACTAGAATGAAACTTAATAATGTTAATTTAAGGTAATTGCTAACTATTTTAATGTAATTCCAATTAATTGAAATGATTGTAAAGTATAATTGGTTATAAATTATAAATAGGAAAATATATTAAATGTTATATTAAATGGTGAGATGATATATAATTAATTGTAATTGGATAAAATCAGTGTTGTATAAGTAGTTATAACATTTGTTTGTAGATAATAAACTTATAAATGTGATTAAATTAAGTAAAAGGTAACAATTCTTATTTACCTCCTATTTATTTAATCTGTTGAAATTAAATTCAAAATCAATTGGAATTAATCTACTTAAATGTTGCAGTTAATATGAATTAAGATGGTAATTGTAGAAGATTGAGGTAATGAATTGGTAAACCAACGTTAAATATATCCATAAGATGATAATTGATTGAATAATAAGATGAAAATCAAAATAAACGAATATATTGGAATTTAAATTAATTAATGAATTTATTGCCGTTAATTTGACTTGGAATCTTTCAACAAAAGGGAAAGAGGATTTAATTGAAATTAATGGTGCTTAATGAAAGAAATGTACGTTTGTTAGGATCTGTTTTGAAGTGTACTTTTGAAATTAATTACAATTATGTCGATTTGGAATCTTTTAATTTAAAAGAGTAAAAAAAAGAAACATTAATTTTAATTAATGGATTTAACGAATGAAACATACATTATTGTTAAAATAAAAAGAATGTTTTAATGAAAATAAAACGAACATTTTAATTTTGAAGATAAAAATAATTTTATAAAAAGAAGAAAAAATGAGTTTTAAAACAATGGTTTACGGTTATTAAATATCAATTTGAGGCTGTATATAAGTGATTTTAACACTAATCTTGAAATTTAAATTAACTTTTTAGGTTTTCTGATTGCGCTTTGAGAAAAACTTTATTTTGAAAAAAACTTGAATTTGAGTTCCAGATCATCTTTTATTTTGTGTAACGTTACATTGGTTGTTGTATTCAAATTTATTTATTTATGGTATGTTAATTATGTTTAAAAGGGTGTAAGAAAAAGTATATTTAGTGTTAATATATTTAATTGAGTGGAACATGCAATTAATTAGATCCTAAGTGATCCCTTCATTTTCTTATTATTCAATATACATGCCACTATTTCCACATTTTAGTTTTATTGCAATTCTCTGATGTAGTTGAAATGTGATTTCACATCCTTTCACATTCTTCCGTTTTGTTTATTTTATTACCCAAAGCATTTACTTAGATCATATAGCTTCATTTTATTTGTCCCTTCCATACCTATTTCGTTTGTTACTTCCCTTTCTTCTTTTGTTTCATATCATATCTCATTCTTTCCCCTAGAACTTCATTATTTTTCAAACATCAGGACCTCTATTTTTTCCCCAAAGTCTCAGTGTCAACATAGCTTTATACCTCAACTTAGTTACTGCCAATTCATTTTTACAGAAGCTATGTACAAAAAAGAAAAAAGTGTGAGCATCTATTTCTTCCTCAACCACATCCGCACCTTTCCTCATCACCTTGCCTTCTTTTGCAAGAAGCCTTCAAAAAAATGAACAATGAGAATTAGCTTTCATGGTTTTGGCGTTTTACTTCTTGCCTTTGTTTTGGGTACATTAAATTTGAAAACGTCAGTTATTAAAGTTTCTTATTTTAATAATTAAATGTGTACGTATTTTTTTAATATATCCTTATAACCTGAATATCTTCCACATACGAGCTCTGATACTTGCGTAGTTTCTTCCGTTGGACTCGTATTGGAATTCTTGACGACATGAAATAGGTTTGGCTGAGTTTGGAGACTATTGGAAAAGGCATCTTTGTTTGGTTTTTTGCATTCTAAATATCAAAGGTGAGTGTTTTGACTCACTCACGAATACTAAATTATCTTATGTTAGTTAAATTAAATTTATGATGTGATTAGAAATTTATTGATTGCTGTTTGGTATTTTTAAATGGTCAATTAAGTTAAATTTGAATTTATATTGAATTGAATTGCCATTTAATTAATATTGAATATAAATTGCTAGTCAAACACCTGATAATGATAACCAATTGATTATTGTGATTTATTGGCTGATTTGGATGTTGGATTGTGATGGATGTTATTGGTTGACATTTTGGATGATTGGATGTTTATTTTTGTATATATCTCTGTTATCACTATGGATTGAAATGATAACCCGAGCGGTTTCCATTGATTTGGAAATTTTGATTTTGGATATTGGTTGAAATGACATATACCCATATAATTTCTTGAATTTGGATTATTTATTGAAATTGAATTATTTGAAAGGTTTAAGTTTTAAATTTAAACTTCGGATTTATTTTAAATAAAATGATTAAGATTGGTATTTTGAATTATTTGAAATCTTTTAAATAATTATATCCACGTTGTACACTTGATAGGAGATGAGAATCTTGTAACATCTCTGAAGCCATTACAGTAATATTTCTATTCTACTTATTTTGATTTGACTTACATAAGATCTTTTAGTTCTGACTCGAGTGTTTTGTCTTTTCATTATCCTCGGGTCAGTCTGAGCTTTTCAGTATATTGAAAACCATTTTATTTTGGAGGATGAAGACAGAGATGAGTCTACTATTTATTATTAATTATTCCACTACATCATGTGTTCCGCTGCATTATTTATTTATTTCTGTTGTACGTATAACTCTGATTTGTATTGTAAAAGTGTCATCAAATGTCATTTGTAAAACGGCTTCATGAACTATTTATTTGATTATTATATTTGTAATTCCGCTGCGAGATTCTGTGTTTTGTTTTTCCTTCTTTTTTGTTATTTTCTTATTTACGCCATTAACAATCCTCCCTTTTGAATGGTTTGAGTTGGACATGTGTGGTTTATTGTCGATTTAAACTGTCCAAAAAGGTGGGTCATTACAAAACTTTTCTGATGCATTTGCAGATACACACACTCAATTATATATATATATGAGTGTGTGTGTATACACTCAACCAAAAAATAAATTCTTTTTTTGACAATCAAAATATTATAAAACCAAAATTGCGTATATCGAATCAAATAAGATATCAACATTCTCTATATTTTAGGATTGATTAAAATTCAAACATAAACAGTTAAATCATTAAATATACAATATGTTTAGAATATTATTATAGGTAATTTTAAATCATAGTTTCATAACTTAAAATATTGTTTTATGCATCTATAGATTTTGATTTTGATTTATCGAGTTAAAATGGATTAAATAATTTAACAAACTATTTAAACTGTATTACTAATTTTAAATCAATGTGACCCACTAATATGTACATACAAAATTATGGTGAGTATATAATACCTTAGAAAACAAATTAAATTTAGAATATACCATTCAGATTTAGCCAATAAGTGACACTTTGATTTGGAATCTCTTCTTAGATTCTTGAATCAACACACAACTTTACAAGAAAGGGATGAACTACTTTATTGATTGTATTTGATATAATTTTGGGTGAATGAAGGAGAAATTTTAGCCCATGAGGGAGATGGAGGAGGTATACATGTATGAGGGAAGGAGGGGGGAAAAGAAAATTGAATGGGGAAATGAATGTAAGTAATTTGTTTTAAGGAAAGAATATAACCTTTCCCTTTTTTTCTTTAAAAACTTCCCATTTTAATTACTAATTAATTTTAAATCAGACCAATCCTTCCCCCTTCCTTTGTATGATTAGTCAAGCATGTCCCATAGCATAGTCTAATTTTGCGAAAATCCGTTAAGTAATTAATTGTATTCAAGACCCATTTAAATTCATACTGATATCGTATATTGATACGTGCATATATAACTTTTATATATACATCCAAATAATTAATAACAACATCCAAAACATCAAATAAATTAATAATCAATATTTCTTAAATATTAGATAATTTAACTAATTTATAAAATTTTATAAACTAATTAAATTGTGTGATTTTTCAAAGAATTCAAAATTGCGGTTGTGAGACTCGGAGGTGTGAATTCAGTGAGCGATTAATACTTAACAATTCAAATATTAACATTCACATATCACCTTAGCCAATGGTGCGATAATTTGGTCAAAATCATCGCTTATATAACTTTTTTGGTAAAATTCAATTTCATATTTTCTTAAGAGTTACCTTTTAGTAACGATTATTTGCACACATTCTCTTCATCAAAACTATATCCCTTTAAGATATACAGAATTTGGTATTGGTCAAATTTCTAATATTATCCACATTCACTCAGTTGGGCTAAAAACAATGTCCTTGGTGCAATAAAAACATTTATCAATAACCATACTACTCTGGCTAGAGGTTTTGACTTTGAGCTGACTATGGTTGACTACGGTACTGACCTCATAAAATCGAGGAGATGAATTCTCTATTGAATAGTTCTTCGCATCCAATGTTTTAACTCAGACCCAACTATAGTCGCTCGATGGATCGTAATGCCATGATTTAAGTATAATTAAAGTGGAGTTCTCACATCGAAGTTCCATATTATTCCTAAGTTGAGGAAACCATATAACATCGTCACATTGAGATTTCATGTTTGCCTATTTGTTATCAACTAATATGAAACTCTTAGATGAGTTATTTCATAGTTACCCAATAACTATAAGTACGTAATCCATTGATCCTCCAACAGCCATGAGTAATACACAATCCAACATTTAAAGAGCGCCATGCACTTTGATCTTAACAGATGTATCAATATTCTTTTTCAAAACATTTTGACCAGGAATATTTAAAACAAAATGTCATTTTATTTTGTGATTAATTACTCACAGTTACAACCGTTTGTAACAACAATCACATAATATTTTATTTAATGATTTTCTTATTAATATACTTTAAATTAATTATTTAATTAATTATATCATAATATAACAAAGTATAGAAAGCTCCGACAAGCAAGAAAGAAAAAAAACTTGAAGGTGAGTTATGAGTAATGAGGGAAGCCCTGGCCTAGTCGGCTAAGGCGAGCTTATTAGTTCCATCTCCGATAAAGTTGAATACATGCGAAGTCAGGAAAACAAACATCGTTATTATGTACAAGATTGAACAGAGTTAAATATATATATATATAACAAATTACATAATTTCTCCTAGGTCATACTGCTAACTTTTTCAGGCCATGCAAGTTGGTAGATTGACAGACTTAAGGTGTGCCTTAGGGACAATTATGTAATTTGTTGTGTTACTTAACACTTATGATTAAATCTTTTCAAAATGAGGTATGTCTTTGGTTTTATTTTCTTCTATGTATGTTGTTATATATATATATATGTATATATATGTATATATATATATGTATATATATATATAAGAAAATGAGTGATCCTCCGGTAGAGGAGAGTACTCATATATTTTATTCTACTCTTAAAAATAGGAACTGCCAACAAGCCTGATAGATAGCAAAAACCTTGGTACAATGGAAAAAATAAAAGGACCCTCCCAAAACCTAAGACCATAAAAAATAGCAAAATAAAGTATTGAAAGTACTAGATAAGCCCTAGAAATAGTATTCAGATAGTATAACATCCAATGAAAGATAAAGTGCACACCAATAGCCTATAGCAGCACAACCTCCCTAAAACACCCATGGTAATGAGCAGGGCTAAAGGCACAAAAAGGCCATAAACTTCAAACAATCATAGCAATCAAATATCCACTATCCGTTCGCGTACCAATCCTCCCCATCCACTATGGTTGAAAAACTCAACAAAAATGTTAGACAAGCGCATATAAATGCATATAAATAAAAGTTTATATGTGTGTGTGTGTAAAGCAAAAGGAGATCAAAAGGCACTAATGAACTAGTTATCGATCAGTAGTAAAGCATTTGAATAGTTTCCTTTGTTAGAAATGTTTATTGGGTCGTTGCTTAAGGTTATGTCATGTCTCCCATTGTTAAAATTAATTTTAAACTTCAAAATATCATAATATCCTTTTATTTTATGACTAAATTTCCTAAATGATGTATTTTGGCCAATTTATAGCTAGGATTAGTAACCCAATTATAACTAAAAAGTGTAATAGCGTAAATTAGATTATCGGATTGAACGTTGACATTATTGAACGTATGTTGGTTTGCTTCAAACTATATATACCAAGATATGATTGTGAAGATAGCATCAATTAAAATTCCACAATCTTTAATGTGCTAGGTTTTATGGCTATTCCAGTGAGAGCCACAATAAAATCAGAGCTTATCATATTAAAGTCAAAGATCTTAAGTATGTTTATGAGGATAGAGTTAGTTGAGGGACATTTATATATGTGTGTGTGTGTATAATGACAATAGTACATTAAACATATACAAGTAGAAAATCCTTAGGAGAAGTATTTCTATCGATTGTAGTTACAAATGTGTTCTTAACCATGAGTATTAAATCGATACATACATACATACATACATACATAAATATATGTATATGTATATGTATGTATATGTATATATAACACATACTTACTCCTTAAATGTACCTAATAAAGATGTTTTGAGAAAAAGATATTGATACATCCGTCGAGGCTAGTGGTATACTAACACGTACGAGCCCATATTGAGATTGGGAAGGTGTTCCAGTAAGCTAACCCTCATTTCTCGGTTGTTGCTTGTTTGAGTTATTCCTTGTCAACTCAATTAGGGGTAGGGGTGCCCATCATTAACCACATGAATCTGTCGCCTAGTATAAACATTGGTCAATAGTTATCCCTCAGTAAATAAAGAGTGGTTCGCCCCCTAGTTTATATTAAGGCCCGTACGAGGGATTAGGTTCGGCATACTATGATAGAGCTATGCTTAGGAATGCTAAATCAATCATAAGGGAGCACATAATACCAAGAACCCAAAGAGCTAGCGCAAGCAATGAGTACACGGGGTCTATTGAATCTGGTCTATGCTCAGCCTTCAAGCGAATAGGGCTGCTAACGAAGAGGCATTCAGTCTTATATGGGATGAGACTGGTCTAGACACTCGTAACCTCTTCTTCCTGAATCTAAGACGCATATGAAAGCTAGGGAAGAATCAATCTCGCCCTCTAATAAGAAGCACTATGGGAGTTGTCCTATGTTGGCATAACAGCACTAACGCCAACCCAAGCTTTACTGTTAGGCTCTCTTGCTAGGTGAACTAAAACTCTTGGTGAACTGGAGCTAGCCTTGCACTTAAGCAAACACTCCTAGATAAGTCAAGGTCAACTGAATGCCAAACTCCAGTCCTTGCATCCAGATCCGGAGAGATTCCTCACTACGCACCTTGCTTTCTTTCGCTTTGCACCTGAGCTCGTATATGAGTTTTTGATTACAAATATTGTTTATAGACACATCTCCTAAGTATACAGCTATGCTAGCTCCTCGACATTCCTTCTATTGCTTACCTAGAATAACTTAGTCACCTACCAACCACTTCCAATTACCTCAACCAATCCAATCAAGTAGTAATAAAATAAGTGGATAGATTTATTACTTAATAAACGGTTGAACTAGAATGAAATCAATATATAACTTACTTTCAAAATGAGCCATGACCCTAAGAAGGATGGCCTCTCTTCGGTAGCTCTGCACCGCTACTAGACTTGGATTCTGAGAAAGATTCTAATTAACTCTATTCACTGGATTTATGAAATGATAACAAGCCATCTTTATTTCTACAGACTTCCCCACCATAACATTTCATTACAAATTTGATTTCATTCAGAGTACCACTACTTTTTCCACATCTTCCTTCAGGCATAATAATATAGAAGATGATTTTATGAAATAAATTAAAAAATGCCCCTTTAATCTTAGACATGGTTCAGAGTAACATGAAGCTCAGAATTCTGGGTGTATTAAATATCCCAACTGCTACAAATAGAACTTCACTACTAGTCGACAAATTTAAGCATATTCCCTAATCCGTTGTGATTGATTAACCTTCTCGTATGTAAATGGTGATCATCTTTAGTAGTTTGATTCAGCATTACACTGCAATAATTCATTCATCCCTGAAAGGTACCCAATCAATATACTGGGACCTCTAATCTTAGATATTTCACAATGTCAAAAAAAATGGTTGGAATATTCATTTTGAAAATATTTATTTGATTCTGATTTGCTTAACAAATGAAAGTTAAATAAATGATATTAATTGGGCAAACATTAAGTGATATTAATATTGGACCTCCGTAAGTTTCCAATCTATTCTAACCTGACCAGTCGGCTTCATAGCAAGCTTGGGCATGGAGTGAGATTGTTCGCCCCAGCATACGTAGGCCTTAGATGGCATGAAAGACCTAGCAGTAGAGGTGCTCATGCTTTGTAGAGATTCACACTAGAGAGTTGCCATCGGAAACATTGAAGAGAGCGTAGTGAGTGAAGCAGGTGAGCTGGGAAACTGGAAAGTCATCGCATGGGTAGACAGATGAGCATACGAAAGCCTCGTAATCGTTCCAGGGGTATAGCCAAGTATATACAGGGTGTAGTCGGAGGTGCGTGCCTGAGAAAATCCATTGGGAGTTAAAACAACTCATGCTTTGCTCTATCTATGTTTGAGCGAGCCGAGTATGCTACTAAAGAAAAAGGAAACATAGGTCTAGATTCACGTCCAATATGCCTCACTCTTAGTAATTATCATGGTTAAACGATTCTTATACCATAAAGAAGCCATAGAATCAACATGGAGGCCTTTTGAGACCCCTGTATATTAGGCAGCAATAGAAGAGAAAGCGAGGGGTCCTAATCGAGTAATAGTAGCGCATGTGGGTATATTCGAGTAGCAAGATAAGTGTTTACCTTAGCCAAATGAAGCCCGAGAACCGGGTATCAATCAAGGCGCTCTCTTATTATGCAGGCAGAGCAGTTCATAAGGGTGATCAAAGCTCCCTGTTATTAACAAATGATGCCTGAGAACTGAACCGAGTCAAAAAACTGGGTAGCAAGGGCTCCCTCTTTGGATAATAAGGGAGATCGATCCCCGGCAGTACATCTCTCCGAGACCTGTTCTTTCTATGCCAAAGAATCCATATGCATCAAATCTTAGGCGAGCCCATAGGAATCGAAGAAATTAAGAGAAGTATAGCAATTGACCGCCCTAGACCAATGTGAATCAGAGAGCTAGTGCGATTTTTTTCAAATGAAAATAATCCGATCAATAGAGCTCGGATAGAGTAATTCTGATTGGAAATGCCTGTCTAGAGAGCAGTGAAGAGACCGAAGGCTACCCCGAATCAATAGGGGAGGTGAGCGGAGAAGCAATAGTACCTTTCGACCATGCCTTAATATGCAAGAAAGAAGTAGTTGAACGAATATAACCTACATGTCCAATCAAACTATAAGCTAGAGGTCTTTTGACTTTCGTTTGGGCCATGGAAGCCAGTGCACCTACGATCATAGAAGCAATGCTGCAGAAAAAGAAGATTTGTTGCAATATAACTCCATAGGAACCAACAATAGAAAGATGTGACATATTTGCAGAAATAGAGATTTTAGGCATAATAGAAAAGAATGTTGTCACCGGGGTGGGTAAACCCTCATAGATATCAGGTGCCCACATATGTTAAGTCAAAAGAGAGATTGAGTCCGAGGGAGAGGGGGGTTTGGGGCTTAAGAGATTGAATAGATAAGGCCCCACAAGTTGTGAATTCTAGGGAATTTACACAAAAGGGAACGAGGAATTCTCGACGAAAAAGTGCTCTCTGAACCGAATGTGAAAGTGGTTTTCCATCAGACGGCTGTTCAAGTAAGTCCACTCTTAGCTTGGATTATATATCCAAAAGGGTCCGCTCTCGGCCATTCCACATGCTGCCTAGCAGAGGCCAAGTATTTACTTAGGATTCTCTCTTTTGTTTGCAGTAGACGTTGAACCTGTTGCCTAATCTCATGTAAGGGGGGCGGGCGCAACAGCTACATAGACCCCTTCCTTTATGTTGTTGCCAGCACCGGGCCGAGCCGGAATTCTTTAAAAGGAGTGACTAAAAGCCAGTATATTAATTGTGATGAAGACATCCATAAACCTAAAAATGAAACGAGAGTCTCGAATAGTTTGGATTCATCAAGTGGGTAAGGTGGGCGAATTTATTCTTTGCCTTAGCCCAGTATTAACATTTGAAACAAATCTAATCAGTAGGCTGAATGGAAAAGGGGACAAGGGCGGTCGACGCTTGGCGTGAAGGTTGCTGGTTCAGGGGTAGGGTATAGTAATAAAGGTCCTCGGACTTCCAAGCGGTTTTTCTTTTGGGCAGCTGTTCATTATTGGATCTCGCCAATACAACCTCCTATAATTTTCTTTATCGAGATATCTTTTATTTTTTCCCAGGGACTGATTGGGTAATCAGCTCCCATGCTGCAAACAGTCGAACCGGAACCTTGTCGCTCTTCGCAGCTCGTGGGCAGGAAGCACACCATCAACGCGTTTTGCGTGATTCCGCTATGTTTTTTGCATTTTTTACTGGGTGGACAGTTGACCGGAAGAGACTTCGATTTGCCTAGCCAGCAGACAGATGGCGTGCTTATCTTGTGTGATAACACTATAAAGCGAGTCGCTGTTCTAGTCGAGCAGCTGTGTGACATACAGAGAAAGCGGCGCTTTGTGTAACATGTTATGGTCTCAACGCCCTTATGAGGTGGTGATGAGTTTTTCACGTGCTCTAAGCCAGGCCCGCGCACAGTTAGTAGAATTGGCCGCAATCTAAGCGGCACCACCCATCCTACCCTATTACGTATAGGGGGCCACCTATAGCCGCCCGAAAAGGAACTGCGGTGATCTTTAATATGGATCCTACAGTGATAGATAGAATCCCCATAAAAATACCACTAGATCGAGCACTAGAGATTTTGTATCCAGTAAAATCTTGGCTAATTGATCGAAGTGGGAAGCTCCAGTAGACCCATAGATCATGGAACAAATAGGGTGGGTAGGCCCAACCACGTATAGAAGCGAACTCCGCTCGTTACCGTACGTGCGACTCTCACTACATACGGCTCGCACAAAGACTCTGTCATCCATCCCGAACCTTTTTATTCCACCTCTCCTCCTTCCTCCGGGCTCATCGATTAAACTTGCGTTCCCCAGCTTCATGTTGTGCTAATAACAACTAATAAAGTCGTTGCTTGCTCCCTAATGTTTATACTGGCGCCTTGCGCGCACAGTCTTTGTTGCTTCAAAACTACGGGGCTAAGGCAAACCCAATCAATTGGGGGCAACTGAAAAAAGGTCGTAGCCAGGGTGGGTGCTTCCTTCCTTCATCTATCGTAGTCCCGAACCTAGGAGGAAGTCTCACTGGTGCATGTGTCGACTGTAGAGACTACAAGCCGACTCACTTCTATTCTTGTTGGGATTGGATATAGATAGAGAATCTCTATAGATCATAATAGTTCCTCTCTAACTAGTATACAATACAATTTCACTTTACGACCAAACCCTCCTAAGCTGACGCCTACTTTCTCTTCTCTTAAGTCTACAATAAGTAGGAGAGGCATGATTCAAACCTACATAGAAAACCTTCAACAGATTTACAGTCTATCACTTTTGACCACTCGGTCACTCTCCCCTTTCCGGGCCGACGGACCCCAGGGTCCTGAATAAGAAGGATGGCGACGCCTGGGTTTATACTGGCTTATTAAGTTAAGAAGATTGATCCAATTAATATACTCTAAACTCTTCTATTTGCCAACGTTCAGGGAGAACAAGGTCATTTAGTAAGTTCATCACAATTTATGTAAACCAAGGTGCGGAGCCCTCATTTCCCCGGTATATTAATTACAGCCTTCCCTGGCTCCCCTCCTTCATCGCTTCTGGCTAAGCATTTGGAGGCGACCAACGGGAGGTAGCATAGCTCTTTTGGCAAAGCTATGAGTTCATGAGCAAGTGAATGAACGAGCCGGCGAGCTGTGAGTGAAGTACAATAGTCACGAGCCATGTTCCTAAAAGAATTCCTCTTGTCTAACAGATCAATCTTGACTGACTACCATAATTCTCATTACAAATAAAAATTCGCACATATATATCTGTTGGACTAAGTAATCATTTAGTAATCCAATGGCGCACACTACTCATCCAATCCAATCGTAGCCCGCAAGATTTGGAAAGTGCGATTGAGACTGATGCCTATGAATAGATACCTGAATAGGGACTTGCTCAATAGCTTCTTTCTACTTGAAAATGTTGTCAATGAGATTCTAATAATGGGCATATCTATTAGAACTTCCTCCATAGACTAGGATTCTTTCGGGCCCAATGAAATAGAGAGATGCTCCTTCAACTTGAAGTGAAGGTATAAAGAGCAGAGCAACTAGTACAGACAAAAGAAAAGGACTAGTCCCTCGAAATAAAAACATATTATGGCATGACTTGTCCACTTTGATCAAAGGAGACTAGGTTGATAGCCTACTATCTAGTATAGCCAACTAGAGACGCAAGATTGTGAAAAGAAAATTGCAACGCACCTAGTACTGAACTCTTTGAATCTCTTACTAAGCCCGTCGCTACGCATCTTCTCCCGTTGCCGACTTGCTTGGGTTAAGCATAAGCTCAATCAACGAATAGAATGGACATGGTATACTAGGCTAAGAATACTTTGGACTTGGTATACCAGGCACCTCCATAGATAAACTATAGAGAGCTACGCACCTGTCTTGTTGAACTTTGAAGTTAACAGTGAGTTTGTACATTCATCATCTCTCTTTTGCTAGAGAAAGTATTGGATGCCTAAGAGTGATGTCTTCTTTTGTGACTTCCACCTTTTGTGTGAAATGGTTAGCCTGGCTGGTGCTGACCTAATGCAAATTATGTTCTTTCAAGGGCCAACTACGAACGCAGCTAACGTAGCTACCTTATGTACCTTTATTTAGTCTTACAGGCTTAACTCACTCATTCTTACCGCGATAGTCAAAAAGGTAATGCAGCTAACCTATGGCGAAGCAAAAGCGATGGATAAACTTCGAAAGATCAAGAGCGAAGAGGGAGGTAGCGTAGGAGACCAAGGAGACCTAATATTAATAGTAGGTTGTTGTTGTTCTATGGAAAGAGAATAATTGAAGGATCTATCCAGATTGGAAAAACACCTCCTATTGCTTCAACTGTGTTCCCTTACTAGAAAGGGACAAAGCCAGTATCAACGCAGGCGGGAGGCATACTAGCTATCATAAGATGCTTACAGTTCTCTCCCAGTGCTATGGTATCGAATCTAAGTGATTCTGTCTTTGTCAGGTAGAGAATTTTCTTCCCCTTTAGCTTAAGCTTAGTTTGCTTCTCATTCTCGATGTTTAGGGTAGAGAAGTGCATCTGGTAAAGGTTGCTAGTAATTCATTAATGGAATCGAATGTCGATAAGTTCTTCCCCTGTGTCAAGTAGAGAATCGAATAATCAATATTCAGCTTATTAAGATGGAATCAAGAGGCCTAAAATGCAATTATCTGGTAGATCATCTATATACCAATGTATCTAATTATATCTATTAGATGGTGATGGAAGTGCTTCTGACCTTACCAGTATATTAGTAGCGAACAAACACATTATCAATTAATAGGCACATTCCACTTAATATTGGCAATGTACCGAATAGAGCGTCTATTGAGAATTAAGCTGGTAGAGAATCTACCAAATAAGGGTAAAGAGAGCAAGTCATGTCAAATAAGGTCTAGAGTAAGGTGCTGGTAGAGAACTGGTAGATAAGAGCTAGAGGTAGATCGTCTCATTCTGGTGCTGGGGGTCTCAAGAAGCTCTTTTCCCCAACATTATGGAACGCCAACCCAGGAGGTGGTGCATACCGAGTTGGTGGCACCAACTCCTTTGGGCTTCAGCACCGTAAGTTATTCTGGCCTACGCTTAACAGGTATTCTGTTCACTACACCCCTTAGGGTAGAAGGCCTAAGATAAGGTGGCATATCCCTCTTATGGTAAGGCACGCTTCGTACCTACGCTTGTCATGCATTAGGTATAGCCGATCAACCATATCTGAAAGGTTAGATTCCCACTTCATATGTTCCCTCGCTCTCTGTGTTAGAACATCCTAGCGTAGAAGGGGCCTAAGAGTTGGTGGCACCAACCACATCCTAATATGTAAAGAACGCCAACCCACTCTCTATTATGATTCTCTAGAATTAGCGGAAGCCGAGCAACCATAAGCATCACTCACTTAATGCTTAGATTCCCTAAGATTCTTGTGTTCTAGGTTCTCATGCAGTTTCACTCGCTTAGTCTTAACAAGACTAGTGGCTATATTGCCTAATCCCACCACCGGACTCAAGTCCAGCCTTACTTCACTCGCCTTAGTTACCTACTGCTTTCTCTTTGCCAACTTTGTCATTATGCCCTAAGGGACCGCTTCAAGTCCAGCAGCATAGAAAGATTCCCAAATTAATATCCTTGGCTGTTTGACTAGCTTTTTGAAAAGAAGAGATTCGCCCAATTAATATACTGGCCATAGTTACTTCCTTCCTTCAGGTGCCTAATGCCAGGCTCATACCATAAGTCACCTAATCCAGTTACAGGTCCTGCCCCACTTCACTTGCCTTGGTTACCTAATGCCTTCTCTTTTGCTGAATCTTCCCTTTTAACACCTTTAAAGTAATAAAGCTATAGCTTCATACATTGCAGCAGTCACCTACAGTCCTAGCTCGTGCCTTTAGTTACCTAATGCCAGGCTCAAGTCTAGCGGCAAATAAAGATTCTCTAGCATTTTGGCTCACTAAAGCAAACAAGAAGAGATTCTCTTTCCCTTAGCCTAATGGCTACACAGAGTAACTTCTCCTGGAGTGAACAAGGCAGACATAGTAAGTTATTCTCTCCTATGATTCTCTAGCAAATAGTTCTATTTGCACTTTAAGGACATAGTTGTTACAGCAACAAGCTACCCTAACCTATCTGACATCTCAACTTCCCTCAGATTCTAAGGCATATTGATAGGAGTCGTATGCAGGATCATAAGCCAAAATAATATACTTACAAGTCCCTAACTCATAAGTCAAGAGAGTGATTCGTTATCAAGTCAACTCAACTAAGAGCATCTTTTGATGCATCCTATCGATCAATCCCTAAATGTAACTCCTTTGACCTTCAGAGGAAATAGAAAAGATCTCTCATTTCTCTCCTAGCGCCCTCTTTGCTTCATAAGCTTAGTGAGCCGGCCTTCATTGTCTGGTGTCGAATCATCCTTTAATGCTCTAATTAACTAATTAATAGGTAGATAAGCATCCCTAAATACTCCAATTTCTCATGTTAGAAGCATCCTTTAATGCTCCAATTGCAGCATCCTTTAATGCTCCGATTGCAGCATCCCTAAATGCTTATATTAACCAATTAGCTCTTGTTAGAACTGGTAGATAAGGGCTAGAGGGTAGATCATAGTTGTTATTCTAGGCCTAAAAATTAGGACATGTCACGCACCATCATGTTTTTTATACCAAAACTGTCCGCCGAGCGGCTTAGACAGACTGGACAAGCCTCGACTTCTCGCTCCAGGGTATCTGACTGCATTTCACAAGCTTGCCCAGATGCTGCATCTGACTGCATCCTCGACTTCTTGCTCTAGGGCATTTGACTGTGTCTTTGCGCCTCGACATCTTGTTGTGCTCTCCTCGGGAACCTCTAGGTTATCCCTATCCAAATTGGAAGGTATTCATAATAAAACGCATTAAATTACACTGTGTCTCCATTGGTGTCAACTGGCTAGACCCTAGGTATATATTCTATTCGATACCATCTAATTGGTTAATATGAGACTAATAAGGGTATTTAAGCCCCAAATGAGTATGATGATTCTCTACCCTCTATTGATTGGTATGATGATTCGATACCATACATAATTAAATTCAGGACGGACTCTGAAGAAGAAATTCGATACCCGGCATATGGGAATAACAACTATTTCTTACTAGACCATATTTGCCAAATTCCCTACCAGGACCAGCTATTCGAAATTCTTGTAGACTGGTTTTCTTAGCACCTTACTAGCAACCTAGATTCTATACTATCTTATTAATTAACATATTGGTTACTTTGGTATATTGATTCTCTACTAGCTAATTGTTCCATATGTGTTTAATATGGCCTTATCAGATGAGCTATTAGTAGATTTGATTAGACACCTTTCATACGAAGCTGATAATAGCAATGTCTATATAAGAGTATATTCGATACCTAAATGGATGATTCTCTATAGCCTCATTAGTATTGACTGGTATTTTGATTCGATGCCATGGTATTTGTTAATATCCTGAATCCATCTTTATTGATTAGATGACCTATGATCCTCTCCCAGGTCGATTCTCTACCAGCTATTGGACCGGTACTCTTAATTATGTGATTCGCTACTCGGTGTAGTCATCTTAACTTAGATTAGATACTTACTCACGATCATCTTAACTTCGATTCGATACCCGACTAAGGGGAATAAAAACTATTAGATACCAGCTATTATCAATTTTTATAGCCCTTCTCTACCCTTTATTGATGATAAGACGATTCTCTACCAGCACCAGAATCACTTACTCATGACCTGGCCAGAATCACTTATTTAGTTCTCTACTATTAATATGCCTAGAACGTCGTAGAAGAAGAAGCATGCTAGGAGCTGCCAGCAGCTTTATTAGAAAGGGAATACTTAGATTTTCTACCAGCACCTGAACTACTTACTTGACCTTAGTTCTTCGCTACAAGAGAAGTTACTCCTTCTTGTGCTGTCCTTCCATAATAACAAAATGTTGGGAAAGAGAAACTCTTCTTATGCTTGAGGAAGTCAAATAGATGCTACGTAAGGTGCTAGCCTTACTTGGACACCAGGAGAATCCCAAAGTTGTAATCACGGCTAGGTAGAAGGGCCCTCCCTAGAAGAGAATCAAGGAGATATAAGGAGCCGAACAACCACTTCTTTTAGTCGCACCTCCCCTAGAGAAAGAAGAGAGGATTAGGCTCTTACCTACTCATGGGAGTATGCTAGTCAGGGCTAGTCCACTAATGGATCTAAGAGTTACAACTACCTCTGTATTAGATCCCTACTTGTCCTAAACTAATTGTTGGCAAGCCTCCTCTGATTCGTCTGATAAGCGCTAGCCTCCTCAGATTGCTAAGAATATAATATATTGGCTTTGGATCTAGACCAGTATATTAATAAGTTGAGCCCCGGATATTCATTTGGAAAGTCTAGTATATTAATTGGGCAAGGGCAATCAGGGCTTTGATTTCTCTATTCTGATAGCTAGTTCATCATAAGTCAGAAGAGGTAAACGAAGAATATTGATGCTGCCTAGATCGGTTAGCATTCACACTTCTCGATCTCGCTACCCCTTTTGATAGATATGAACCACAAAGCACATTCCCTTGCTTAGCCTTCCTGAATTCGCTTAATAGATTATCAGTCGGTAAATCAATCCTTACCTTATTCGGTCTGTAGACCGGATAGCACCCGGAATTCTTTATTAGAAAGATGCACTATGTGTTACTGAGTTGCTCCAACTTACTGATAGAAAAGCAGTCAACCAGACCTCTAATTAATAGGCTCTTGTTGTTTGTTCTTACCCTATAATAACAAGACTTGCTCTACTAGATTCATCTGTAGTAATAGAACTTCCCTGCTTGAGATCCTATAGTCATAAACTTCCTCATCTACGTCCCTATAGTAGATGCAAAGGGTTCAGAATAGAAGACTGGTGGCTAAAGCACAACCAATAGTTGGTCGTTGGAAGCATTCAAGCAGAACATAGTTCAAATAGTCAGGAAGAAGTACCTGCTTGTGCCAATGACTACAGTCGTGCCTATTACTAATCCAGACTCGGTGTATGAACCAAGCATTTGTTGACTTTGCCATAGATTAGGTCCTTGGATTAGACAGAAATCAATACCAAAATTTTGAGATGGATCTAAGCATAACTAAAGAAAGCATATTCGCAAATTAGTGATATTAAAACATTTGCTATGGCCAACTCTCATACATCGCTTTCTTTGCACCTCATGAGGGGGACCCGGAAGGTATACTAGTACCACATTAGCCACTATTAGAAACCCCTAATGAAAGGATCACTCTGTTTCACCTTTACTAGATGGAACAAAGAAAGCATGTTACAATAAGCTAAGAATGAGGCGCTTAGGATACCAAGGCCACCTCTTTCGACTGTACAGCTAACGCAATACCTCTTACGAGGGCTCTATCGACCCCGATCAATTAGGGTAAGATCGGAAGGTGCGACATCAAGGGTCAATGAGCAGATGAGTTCATCCCATATAATTCGAATAAGGTATGCTCAGGGAAGCAATGAAACCGGTGATCCATCTATCTTTTATGTAATCGGACCATTAAGAGGGGTATTATGTTAAAAAGAATATTTGTAGTTAAGCCTCATTCATTAGGTTATGCCGGTGTTGCCTTTGTTGTGACTTCTTTACCCTATCCTATTCGACCCGAAAATAACTTAGGTTCGCTCAACTAGTTAGGAAGATGCTTTCTCTAGACCAGAAGCAAAACTAAGAATTTGGCCAAAAAAGACAGATATCATGCACCATCGAGAAAGAAGAATTTCTCTAATTTGGGTCGCATCCGAAATATGCCGGGGTTCCTGTTCCTTCAGAAAGACGAATCAAGTTCTTTTTACTAGTCAACCACTTTAAGATGAAATATCCATTTGTAGATGAAACTTCTACAGCCACTAGGTCTACAGGGTTACGTTCATGCATTACTTCCAAGGTTGATTAGCCCAAGTCTTAATAAGACGACCTTGCAATTAGAGATTGGTTGCAATTTTCGGTTGAAAGCCATAGTAAAAATATAGTAGTGAACCACACTACCACTACAGGCCACCAAGAAGAGAACAAGAATTATTGAAACTAGCAAGATCAATCGGCTAAAATAACCATGAGCAACAACGATCAATTAATATACTAGGCCCAAATTAATATACTTGGCCTCTTGCCTAGTGAATCAGCTCTGTAACCGGACTCATTTTCAGTGGCTGATGAAACTAGAGGCGCGCGAAGAAAGGAACCATGCATAGCACTAAATAGGGAGCCACCGAATACACCAGCTATGCCTAACATGTGAAATGAATGCATAAGGATGTTGTGCTCTACCTGGAATACAATCATAAAATGGAAAGTACTAGAAATTCGGCATACGATCAGAGAGACTTCCTTGACCAATAAGATAGATCAAGAGAACAGCAGTAGCAGCTACAACAGGAGCTGAATATGCAACAACAATCCAAGGGTGCATACCCAGACGAAAATTAAGTTCCCATTCACGACCCATGTAACAAGCTACACCAAGTAAGAAGTGTAGAATAATTAGCTCGACCGCCATTGTATAACCACTCATCAATGGATGTTGCTTCTTGGATAAAAATGCAAACCCTACGGAAGTAGGAATAATGGCACCATAGAGAATATTGTTTCCATAAAGACCCAAAAACAGGTTCATGAATACCATCAATCAGAAGCAAGTTAACCAGTGATTAGCTACTAGAAATCTCTACCCGGCCATAAGCTGACAGAAAGGCTCCAGATAGACGCTTGATGTAGTTTCTTCACAAGCACTTCCTTACTTAGCTTAGTCTTTTAATTAATATACTGGACTTGGTATACTAGGCGCCTCCTGCTCACTTTGCTCGCCTTCTATCAGTTCCTTGTTAATCGACTCCCTAAAAAGATTTTAGAACTTCACAGTGATTCATTGAACTATGCCCCGAGAGAATAAAAGATCTCTATGAAAGCAGGAGGTGCCTGAAGGTCAGTTTGTCTTTAAATGGGTTAGACATTCGGTTCGATGAGGGCGGGTTCCTACACATTAATTGATTGATTGGAAAAGCCCGGTTCTCTTTGTCTTAGAGTTTTCATTCAAAAATCCACTTATTCTTTCATATTTCATATACCTCTCCACCAATAGATAGGGACAAATGGGAATAAACGAACCACGTCTACAAAATGCTAGTACCGGGCAACTGCTTCAAAGCCAACGTGATGCTCCTTGGTCAAATGACAAAGATGTTGGCGAATACCACATATGATCAAGAAAAGAGTACCAATAATCACATGAAAACCATGAAAGCCTTTTGCTAAGAAAAAGATAGAACTATAAATATTATCCGAAATTGTGGAGGGTGCTTGGTAATATTCCATTCCTTGAAAGCCAGTGGATACTGGAGCAAGTGAAACGGTAGCTACTAAAGCATAAACAGCTCATTTTTCCTTCCCCACCAGTATATCATGATGAGCCCAAGTTACGACAGCTCCGGATAAAGAGAGAATAGGGGTATTAAGGAAAGGGATTTCCCAAGGATCTAAAACCCCAATCCCTTTTGGGGGCCAAATACCTCTGATCTCTATCATCAGTGCCAAATAAGAATGAGAAGAAGCCCAAAAAAAGCAAAAAGGAACATAACCTTCGAGACTAAAAACAGAATAGAACCATATCGAGGTCCTAATTGTACAACTTTTGTATGATATACTTCTAAAGTGGATGCACAAAGAACATCGCGCCACCATAAGAACATGGTATACGAACATGGTATATAGGATAAATATGAGGCTCAAACTGAGAAGTGTTGCACCCCCTTGAAATGGGTGCATGTACATCACACCTCCTATGGTGGTTGCCAAAGCTCCGAGTGAACCCGAAAAAGGCCATGGACTTGGATCGACCAAATGATAAGAATGCCCCAGTATATTAATTGGGGATGAAATCATAAAAAGCAGAAAGCCCCGGTTGTATGTAAACCCCCCTTGTTAGTTGTCACATGTTCTCTTCGTTTTCAACAACCAAGTACCTTGAAAGAAACTAGATTTAAGTTGATAGAACGTATTGGTAATGAAAGATACAAGACTTCTCAATCTTATAATTCACCGCGGTGCAATTGACTCTTATTTATGTTATGTCGGACGGTTGATGATATCAAAGAATAAAGGTAGCAAGTCACTGTTAAGCCCTAGAAGGACCATTTTTCAACTATTCTCTCTAGACTAGATGAGAAAGATCAAACTGACCACTTTTCTAAAATAGGAACCATAATGTCACCTCTGGTAAAGAGATAACACTAGGTGGTATCGCACTTCTTCTATTTGAAAGCACTTTTGGCTTCTGAAATCCTTCTAGAAAAAAGGTAAGTAACAAAACTATGGAAAGTTTTTAGACATCACTAGTAGCAGAAGCCATGGGGAAAGAGTAAGAGAAGAGGCCTGTAACGACCCGTAAATTTTAACTGTTTTAATAACGTAATTAGTTGAAATTTTGTGAAATTTTAAACGATAAATTTTTGAAATAAAAATTTGATATTTGGAATGCGTCTAATTAATTATAGCAACTGGTGAATTTTCATCAGATAATTTGGAAGTTTATTTTCTAGTGTAATTTTATTCCAATTTATATCAGTTAAAATTGACGATAATAAAATATTTTCCAAACCTGAATATTTTTACATAGAAAAATTCTAATTCATCTTCTGACTAAGACGTCATTTTTCGTTTTTCCAAATTCGGACTTCCTTAGCTCCGTCGATCTTATTTTTCTGCGTTTTTGCTGCATTTTCCGCTAGTAGAAAATTCGAATTTTTATAATTCAATCATACCACTGATATCTGTATACCGCTTTGATCGTCTTGTCATGCTGATCTCCGCAGTATATTTGTTTGGTTGTTTCGGAGTCCGGATGGCAACGAAAATCGACGGAACGATTTCCGTATCGGTTCCGCAAGTTGACTTTTGAATTTCTAGTGTCCATTCATTGCTCGACCGTATTATTTCAAAAGCCAATTCCTTTGCTAATCTCGAAATCAACGTATGACCTTTCGTTTCGTACTTGAGTAATAAGGGAAATAATATACCTTGCATTTGTTATTTCTCAGAACCAACTCGTCACTTCTTTTCATATCCCCTCAGATGTTCAATAGTACATATACTATATGGTTCTCTGCACATAGATTGTTGGGAAACTGTTCATTCTCCCTTTCTCCACAAAATCTAGCTCGGCCACCCTCTCGGTTTCGAGAACCGCTCGCACTTCCGCCTGCCACACCCGCGTACGGCCTCCTCTTCACCTGCAACCCGAAGGCCGACCCCATCTCCCTCCAGCCTCCTCCATCCACCAACGCAACGACCATCATCTTCCCACCACCATGTTTTGCCGCCAAACTCCATAGCCTGCTCACCATTTTTCCATGTGGTCGACCTTCACTCACGCAACACGCGAAAACCCATTATCGTCTCCTCCCCTTCGGTCGCAACCCGAGCCAAATCCCGTGCCTCCGACCTGCCTTTCCCCTTGCCTTGCTCAGCCCGTCTTTGATTTTTGGGCATATTATATGTATGGGTTAGTTTAGTTTTTTTTTACATTTGTTGTTATATACGAACATAATATTATGCTAAGTTATGCACACCCATATATTTTATTGCATAGTATGGTTTATATGATAACAATCTGTTGTTTATTTATAAACCTATAAAAAATCTACATGTTGGGTCTGTTTATAGGAGAGAGTCTATATATATAAGTTTATAAGGTTCTGTGAAAGTGAAGTATATTATTACGGTTGTGGTCATATATATGTTATAGTATGAAATTTATATTAGTATATAGATTAGTTTGATATATATGAGTTATTAGTTATTTGTTATATAACTGATTTTTTTATAATATATATTAGTTGTGATGTTTAAAAATATACTCTGTATTGTCACAGTATATGTTCTAGGTTGCTTTCATATTTGCAAACATGTTTTATCTATTTTCTATATGTTTGTTTTGTTTTCCATAGTAGTCTGCATATATGCGTACATATATAGTAAACTGCATATGTTATCTAGTGTATATCTATGGTATACATTTTTTTCAGTTTTATAAATACATTTTAGTATAAGTTGAAATTTTTTCAGGAAATATATTTTGGTATATGCTCTGTTTTCTCTGTTTATACCTTACAGTGTTAAGATGCGTTTATTTATATATGAGTTATATATGTTCGGTTTGAAGTATATGCATTGTTATTCTATATGGTTAGTTATTAATTAAATACATAAGCTTATATATTGATCAGACTGTTGTGTGTATGTGGGTTACTGTATGAATGTCTACAATATATATATATATATATTGCAGTAATAGAGGTTATTTATATATTAGTATGTGCTATATGTAAAGGGTTGTTGGAAAAATTGAAATGAATATTGACTTTTAGGTGAGGTTATATATGGGTATATACCCATACAATAATATTGGTTTGTAAGCATGTTATAATATTTAAATCATGATGGGTCAGTTCAAACATACATAGATTTACATATATAGTTTTATATATATGTTATCATATAGCTGGGTATATAATTATAAGTATTATATGTAAAGATATGTCTGTTCTATTCATGTGTTATTATTTAAACAATGATTTTGAAATACCTATATATATATATTTAATTTAATATATGACTTGATATATATAGTTATATATATATATTCACTTATACCAATTATCTTCATCGGCCCAATTCTGATTAGATTTCGTCCATTTCTTATTATCAGCTTTGATCATCGATTCGTGCTTGGATTCGTAACTAAATTTCAGTGTCCGTATATGTGTTCGTATCAGCGTCATCTCCTGTTCTCTCTCGCCTCGGAAGGTGAGCAATCACTCACGATTAACGTTCTTTTATTTATTAAATTTGATTTCAATTGAAATGACAATTGAAATATGCTGCTGTTAGTTATTTATATTGCTATATCTATGCCATCATCTGTATCTGTTCACCTGTGACACTTGACACCATTATCTGTTATTTATATTGATATATATATATATGCCATCATCTGTATCTGTTCACCTGTGACATCTGACACCTTATCTGTTATTTATACTGATGATATATGCATGTTACCGTTGTTATATTATTATCATATCTGTTATCACTCTGCAAGTTCCCTGTTAGTATAGAATTCACTATGGGTTGAAATGATACATACTCGAACGATCTGTAGAATAGGTGAAAATTGTTATGGGTTGAAATGATAAACCAAGCGATTTTCATTTGAATTGAATTTGGGATTACGGGTTGAAATGATATATATATATATACCCGTATATATTTAAATTACGGATTGAAATGATAAATATCCGTATCACTTGACCATAGGGTAGAAAATTATATACATACACCGTTGGTCTATATATCAATAATTTGAAATGATTTCTATGATTTTGAAAAGAAATATATGGTTGTAATAAATATTGATTTTAAAGATCTAATAAAGTTGATTTAATAAAGTCGATTTAATCAATATAAAATAATGTTTAAGTATTAAAGTAAATTTATATTTTCAAATATAGAGTTTATAATGATTCAGGTTGGAAAGATAAATTGAAATTGATTTGAAATTATATTATTTAAGAATTTTACTTAAATAAGGTTGATTTGAAATTTATTAAATTTGAAAATTGAAAGATATGTTTTATAACTTGAATTTGATTAAAAGTGACTTAAATGAATAATTCAAACTTATATAAATTTAAATGGGATATTTTGTTTATTTAAATTTTTAAATTGAAGTCGTATTTAGATGTATTGAAATGATTAAAGAAATATCTCAGAAACAAAATGTAATGAAATTAAATTGAGATATAAATGGAATTATCAAATTTAGTTTTGAAATGTGAATATTTAAAGCTTTGAAATATATTGAAATTGAAATGGTTTATTTTGTGGTTCAAATATGTATTTGAAATTGATAATTTGAAATGGTTTATTGAGAAGCTGAATCGAGTTGAAATTGATGATTTGAGATTTGATTAAATTTTAATTTTGGAATTCGAGTTTATGTGAATCGTTTTGTGAAATTTGAGGAAGCTATTTTATATAAAGTATTTTAAACTATATCTAAAACTATTTATATTTTACTTTATAAATTTTAATATAAATCATTTTAATATAAATCATTTTCAATATAAATTATTTTATTATAAACTATTTTAACTTATAACTATTTTATATAAACTATTTTATATAAACTATTTTATTGTATAAACTATTTTTCTATATATACAAATTTTAATATCTAAACTGTTTAAGAGGAAAGTGTTAGGATTCCAAAATGTTATGATTTCAAGCTATTATTTCAAAGTGTTATGAATTTCAAGGTTTTGATTTCCAAAGTGTTTTGATTTTAAAAGATTTATGATTTCGAAAGCGATATAACTTTGGAAAGTGATATGATTTTGGAAATGGATTTATTTGAAGTGAAAGTGATATCGTATTGATATGGTTTTAAAATGGCAATGATATGTCGGTTTTGAAATATAACTATTTTGAAAGTTTATTAAATGACTATCGGTGTAATTAATGCGTAGTTATTAAAGAGACCGGGATCGGATATGGACATACTCTCTGTTGATACCGAAAACCACTTTAATAACTAATATACGCGGAGTGTTGATCCAGAACGAAATGGATGGTTTTGGTGAACGCGTTGACTGAAGAAAGAGAACGATTTTGGATGACCCCTGACATAACTAAAACAGGAGCCGCGCCGGGCTACTGAGGATCACCACCTTTAGCGGACACACTTCTTCGATACCTTATCTATTACTTATGTGATTCGATTTGGGTGCACCCCTTGATTTGGGAGTGTTGTTTCGCGGTGTTGGGGTAGTAGCTGCTATGCCCAACATCAGTTCGGATCAGGCAACTACTAGTGTCCTAGTTGGTATAGTCTCATGTACCTTGTCATACTTATTATCCTATTCGCGACCACTACAATTTGTTTTGTGTTATACCTATGGGGTACCCTCTGATAACCACTAGTTTACGGTGGGGCTTACGGTGCTGTATAGACTATGACATGGTAAAAATGTGTTAAGGGTGGAATGGGCCATGACTTAACGCTACTTTGATATCGTACTTTATTGATCAGACATTATCTACTTAGCGTACACTACTACATAGTAGATAGTTTAACGGATCCTTAGAGGATGGTTATCCCAAACATTCTTTGAGTTACTCGTATTTCAGTCGTTATTTCACTTGAGTTAGATTTATTGATATAAGAATGTTAATCCTGACTCGAGTGTTTTGTGTTTTTCTTTACGCTCGGGTCAGACTGAGTGTACCAGTGTTCGAGACTCACCTTTGGAGTTGGAGCTTCGCTTGGAGATCCAGCTATCTATCGATTCTACTATCAGTTATCCAGTTGATTCCAGTGATGTATTCAGATCTTGTATTTGACTATTGTATTGAGATATCTATGTATTCGAGACTTCTGTTGTATCATGTTTAACTCTGTTATATATATAGTAGCTTCATGAACTACTATTCTTTGTTTCCGCTGCATTATTGTTATATTACTCTTTGTCTGTGATCTGTGATTATTTTATTTACTGTATATGCTGAGTTTTGCCAATTTAAATTAACAATCTATTGTTTTGAATTATTCAAGTCTGACATGTGTGGATTTATTGTCGATTTGAATGGTCCAAAATAGTGGGTCATTCAGTTGGTATCAGAGCTCTGGTTTTAGGCAAAACTCGGCATATAGAGTAAATTCAATTACATAATCACGTTCGTTCGAGCTTGAATTCCTTCTTCTTTGACTCGGTTTCTTTGAATTTTGGAACGTTCCCTTCGGTTCCAAAGTCCATTCGTGTCTCCCCTATTCGTGTCTTTTGATTCTGGAGTATCCCATAACTCCACTTCGAATGACCTCTATAATAAATTGGCGGTCTCGCCAATCTCTGAATGATTTGTAAAGGGGTGAAACTCTTTCACAATAAGCATTGATTCACCGGAGATTTTATATCGTCGGTTTACGATGCTGTTATCTTTTGTTATACCCGAATTCTATCCCTGGCGATCAAATGTCGATTTGCCTCTGCATTCTGCATCGATCTTATTCTTGAAGTCTCGGTAGACCTGGTTAAGGTTGCCCGTGATTTGTATAAGTTTATCCATCTTCCTGTTTGAAATTCAATCATCTTATCGCCCCATTGAGCCTATCTTCGAATTTGAATTCTTTGATTTAAGTCCCTTTAATTTGGATCTCTATCCTTGCCTTGAAATTCCTTCTTGTATCATCAAGTGAGGGTGTGTAATTGTAAATTTGTGTTAAAATGTTTTATAGTGTGTTGTTTGAGTTGTTGATGTTGATTTGGGTTTTCGATCGATTCGTCTGATCAACGCTATCGATAGGATTTCCAAAACACTTGAACAGAGCAAACTTACACAATAATATTTTCAAATTTGGTAAATGAAATAAATTTGTATGATTATATTATAAATATATAAGTAAAAGTTTCTAGAATTTAATAAGTTAATTAAATTGGTTGATTGAAATGATAATATTTGATTATCATTTATTGTTCTACAGATGAATTTATAAACATGGTTTATAAATTGATTTGGAATTGAAATGAATTTAAATTGAGAATTTAAGAATTTAATTTCTGGTGATTTCAAACTTTTTTTTAAAGTCTTAAAATGTGTATTATATAAAGTGTTTTCGAATACAAATGATTTTCAAAGAATTTTAATGTTTAAATCAGTACTCTTCTCTTTTGTCGCTGGAAAATAATTTCGGTGATGGCGGCCGCATCATCGACATTCATTTTCGAGTTTCGAAGTGAAGAGACCATTCAGTAGCTTTGCTACACTTTGTTCGAAAATTTAATTTGATTTGAATTTCTGTGGTATGACCTGATTTATTATATATATAAAGATTAACTTTGATATGATATATACTATATATATTTATCTCAAAATTGTTTGAAGTAAATCAGAGATTTAAATTCTTAAGTTTATGATTTAAAGATGATTTCAATTATAAACTGAAGTCAAAATTTTTGGATAAATATTTGAACTTGAAATAATTGAATTTGAAAATTTTATTTGTATAGTACTAAATTGCATTTCAATATAACTTACCTAAATTATTCAGAAGTTAAAATGTAATTGGATAATATACAATATAAAATGATTTTATAAATAAAAATTTGAGTGTTTATAATAAATGTTATACACTTAGATTTTAATTATATATAAAAAATGCTAATAAAGATGATAGAATAATAAGTTAATTGAATGAGATGAATATAATAAATTTTGTTCTGAAAGAATTAACAAATTGAAATTAGATCAACTTATGGCAATACCTTAAATTTAAACCAATTATTGAATATAAATTAATTTAAAATTGAAATTTATATGGTTTAAATTAATTTATATGGTTTAAATATTTATAATAAGAGATATTAAGTGGAATAAACTTAATAATAATTTGGAATAAAAGAATTAAATTTGTTGAATAAAATATGAGTATAATAAATGATTATACAAATTGATGATTTAGAAATTGTTAATTGAGGATGACTAGATAATAAGATAATGAATTTAGAAATAGATAGATTGATTTAACATAAGTGAACTCAAAGGGATTTAACCAAATTGTTAAATATTAATTAATTTAAATTGAAATTTATATGGTTTAAATTAATTGTTTTACTTGTATTCCAATCTATTTTATTTCGGGTTGTTTCTATTCTCCTACCTCCTTCCTTTTCGGGGACGAAAAGTTTTGAGTGGGGGAGAGTGTAACGACCCGTAAATTTTAACTGTTTTAATAACGTAATTAGTTGAAATTTTGTGAAATTTTAAACGATAAAAGTTTGAAATAAAAATTTGATATTTGGAATGCGTCTAATTAATTATAGCAACTGATGAATTTTCATCGGATAATTTGGAAGTTTATTTTCTAGTGTAATTTTATTCCAATTTATATCAGTTAAAATTGACAATAATAAAATGTTTTCCAAACCTGAATATTTTTACATAGAAAAATTCTAATTCATCTTCTGACTAAGACGACATTTTTCGTTTTTCCAAATTCGGACTTCTTTAGCTCCGTCGATCTTATTTTTCTGCGTTTTTGCTGCATTTTCCGCTAGTAGAAAATTCGAATTTTTAAAATTCAATCATACCACTGATATCTGTATACCGCTTTGATCGTCTCATCATGCTGATCTCCACAGTATATTTGTTTGGTTGTTTCGAAGTCCGGATGGCAACGAAAATCGACGGAACGATTTCCGTATTGGTTCCGCAAGTTGACTTTTGAATTTCTAGTGTCCATTCATTGCTCGACCGTATTATTTCAAAAGCAAATTCCTTTGCTAATCTCGAAATCAACGTATGACCTTTCGTTTCGTACTTGAGTAATAAGGGAAATAATATACCTTGCATTTGTTATTTCTCAGAACCAACTCGTCACTTCTTTTCATATCCCCTCAGATGTTCAATAGTACATATATTATATGGTTCTCTGCACATAGATTGTTGGGAAACTGTTCATTCTCCCCTTCTCTACGAAATCTAGCTCGGCCACCCTCTCGGTTTCGAGAACCGCTCGCACTTCCGCCTGCCACAGCCGCGTACGGCCTCCTCTTCACCTACAACCCGAAGGCCGACCCCATCTCCCTCCAGCCTCCTCCATCCACCAATGCACCGGCCATCATCTTCCCACCATCATGTTTTTCTGCCGAACTCCATAGCCTGCTCACCATTTTTCCATGTGGTCGACCTTCACTCACGCAACACGCGAAAACCCATCACCGTCTCCTCCCCTTCGGTCGCAACCCGATCCAAATCCCGTGCCTCCGACCTGCCTTTCCCCTTGCCTTGCTCAGCCCGTCTTTGATTTTTGGGCATATTATATGTATGGGTTAGTTTAGTTTTTTTTTACATTTGTTGTTATATACGAACATAATATTATGCTAAGTTATGCACACCCATATATTTTATTACATAGTATGGTTTATATGATAACAATATGTTGTTTATTTATAAACCTATAAAATATCTACATGCTGGGTCTGTTTATAGGAGAGAGTCTATATATATAAGTTTATAAGGTTCTGTGAAAGTGAAGTATATTATTACGGTTGTGGTCATATATATGTTATAGTATGAAATTTATATTAGTATATAGATTAGTTTGATATATATGAGTTATTAGTTATTTGTTATATAACTGATTTTTTATAATATATATTAGTTGTGATGTTTAAAAATATACTCTGTATTGTCACAGTATATGTTCTAGGTTGCTTTCATATTTTCAAACATGTTTTATCTATTTTCTATATGTTTGTTTTGTTTTCCACAGTAGTCTGCATATATGCGTACATATATAGTAAACTGCATATGTTATCTAGTGTATATCTATGGTATACATTTTTTTCAGTTTTATAAATACATTTTAGTATAAGTTGAAATTTTTTCAGGAAATATATTTTGGTATATGCTCTGTTTTCTCTGTTTATACCTTACAGTGTTAAGACGCGTTTATTTATATATGAGTTATATATGTTCGGTTTGAAGTATATGCATTGTTATTCTATATGGTTAGTTATTAATTAAATACATAAGCTTATATATTGATCAGACTGTTGTGTGTATGTGGGTTACTGTATGAATGTCTACAATATATATATATATATTGCAGTAATAGAGGTTATTTATATATTAGTATGTGCTATATGTAAAGGGTTGTTGGAAAAATTGAAATGAATATTATTGACTTTTAGGTGAGGTTATATATGGGTATATACCCATACAATAATATTGGTTTGTAAGCATGTTATAATATTTAAATCATGATGGGTCAGTTCATACATACATAGATTTACATATATAGTTATATATATATGTTATCATATGGCTGGGTATATAATTATAAGTATTATATGTAAAGATATGTCTGTTCTATTCATGTGTTATTATTTAAACAATGATTTTGAAATACCTATATATATATTTAATTTAATATATGACTTGATATATATAGTTATATATATATATATTCACTTATACCAATTATCTTCATCGGCCCAATTCTGATTAGATTTCGTCCATTTCTTATTATCAGCTTTGATCATCGATTCGTGCTTGGATTCGTAACTCAATTTCAGTGTTCGTATCTGTGTTCGTATCAGCGTCATCTCCTGTTCTCTCTAGCCTTGGAAGGTGAGCAATCACTCACGATTAACGTTCTTTTATTTATTAAATTTGATTTCAATTGAAATGACAATTGAAATATGCTGCTGTTAGTTATTTATATTGCTATATCTATGCCATCATCTGTATCTATTCACCTGTGACACTTGACACCATTATTTGTTATTTATATTGATATATATATGCCATCATCTGTATCTGTTCACCTGTGACATCTGACACCTTATCTGTTATTTATAGTGATGATATATGCCTGTTACCGTTGTTATATTATTATCATATTTGTTATCACTCTGCAAGTTCCCTGTTAGTATAGAATTCACTATAGGTTGAAATGATACATACTCGAACGATCTGTAGAATATGAGAAAATCGTTATGGGTTGAAATGATAAACCCAAGCGATTTTCATTTGAATTAAATTTGGGATTACGGGTTGAAATGATATATTTATACCCGTATATATTTAAATTATGGATTGAAATGATAAATATCTGTATCACTTGACCATAGGGTAGAAAATTATATACAGACACCGCTGGTCTATATATCAATAATTTGAAATGATTTCTATGATTTTGAAAAGAAATATATGGTTGTAATAAATATTGATTTTAAAGATCTAATAAAGTTGATTTAATAAAGTCGATTTAATCAATATAAAATAATGTTTAAGTATTTATGTAAATTTATATTTTCAAATATAGAGTTTATAATGATTCAGGTTGGAAAGATAAATTGAAATTGATTTGAAATTATATTATTTAAGAATTTTACTTAAATAAGGTTGATTTGAAATTTATTAAATTTGAAAATTGAAAGATTTGTTTTATAACTTGAATTTGATTAAAAGTGACTTAAATGAATATTTCAAACTTATATAAATTTAAATGGGATATTTTGTTTATTTAAAATTTTAAATTGAAGTCGTATTTAGATGTATTGAAATGATTAAAGAAATATCTCAGAAACAAAATGTAATGAAATTAAATTGAGATATAAATGGAATTATCAAATTTAGTTTTGAAATGTGAATATTTAAAGCTTTGAAATATATTGAAATTGAAATGGTTTATTTTGTGGTTCAAATATGTATTTGAAATTGATAATTTGAAATGGTTTATTGAGAAGCTGAATCGAGTTGAAATTGATGATTTGAGATTTGATTAAATTTTAATTTTGGAATTCGAGTTTATGTGAATCGTTTTGTGAAATTTGAGGAAGCTATTTTATATAAAGTATTTTAAACTATATCTAAAACTATTTATATTTTGCTTTATAAATTTTAATATAAATTATTTTAATATAAATCATTTTCAATATAAATTATTTTATTATAAACTATTTTAACTTATAACTATTTTATATAAACTATTTTATTGTATAAATTATTTTTCTATATATAGAAATTTTAATATCTAAACTGTTTAAGAGGAAAGTGTTAGGATTCCAAAATGTTATGATTTCAAGCTATGATTTCAAAGTGTTATGAATTTCAAGGTTTTGATTTCCAAAGTGTTTTGATTTAAAAAGACTTATGATTTCGAAAGCGATATAACTTTGGAAAGTGAAATGATTTTGGAAATGGATTTATTTAAAGTGAAAGTGATATCGTATTGATATGGTTTTGAAATGGCAATGATATGTCGGTTTTGAAATATAACTATTTTGAAAGTTTATTAAATGACCATCGGTGTAATTAATGCGTAGTTATTTAAGGGACCGGGATCGGATATGGACATACTCTCTGTTGATACCGAAAACCACTTTAATAACTAATATACGCGGTGTGTTGATCCAAAACGAAGTGGATGGTTTTGGTGAACGCGTTGACTGAAGAAAGAGAACGATTTTAGATGACCCCTGACATGACTAAAACAGGAGCCGCGCCGGGCCACTGAGGATCGCCATCTCTAGCGGACACACTTCTTCGATGCCTTATCTATTACTTATGTGATTCGATTTGGGTGCACCCCTTGATTTGGGAGTGTTGTTTCGCGGTGTTGGGGTAGTAGCTGCTATGCCCAACATCAGTCCGGATCAGGCAACTACTAGTGTCCTAGTTGGTATCGCCTCATGTACCTTGGCTTACTGATTATCCTATTCGCGACCACTACGATTTGTTTTGTGTTATACCTATGGGGTACCCTCTGATAACCACTAGTTTACGGTGGGGCTTACGGTGCTGTATAGACTATGACATGGTAAAAATGTGTTAAGGGTGGAATGGGCCATGACTTAACGCTACTTTGAGTCTTTGATATCGTACTTTACTGATTAGACATTATCTACTTAGCGTACACTACTACATAGTAGATAGTTTAACGGATCCTTAGAGGATGGTTATCCCAAACATTCTTTGAGTTACTCGTATTTCAGTCGTTATTTCACTTGAGTTAGATTTATTAATATAAGAATGTTAATCCTGACTCGAGTGTTTTGTGTTTTTCTTTATGCTCGGGTCAGACTAAGTGTACCTGTGTTAGAGACTCACCTTTGGAGTTGGAGCTTTGCTTGGAGATCCAACTATCTATCGATTCTACTATCAGTTATCCAGTTGATTCCAGTGATGTATTCAGATCTTGTATTTGACTATTGTATTGAGATATCTATGTATTTGAGACTTCTGTTGTATCATGTTTAACTCTGTTATATATATAGTAGCTTCATGAACTACTATTCTTTGTTTCCGCTGCATTATTGTTATATTATTCTGTGTCTGTGATATGTGATTATTTTATTTACTATATATGCTGAGTTTTGCCAATTTAAATTAACAATCTATTGTTTTGAATTATTCAAGTCTGACATGTGTGGATTTATTGTCGATTTGAATGGTCCAAAATAGTGGGTCGTTACAAGGCCAGTCGGACATTACGATAAGCCAGTCAGGCACTACTAATATAGATTCAGGAGCTCGTGGTCGTGATAGGGGTGTCGAATACTTCACTCTTAATGTCATTGATTGATTGTTTTCACTTTCGAAGATAGTAGGGCTATAGGAGAGTTTCATTCCATCCACCTTAGTCGCTGTGGTCAGGGCGATGGATCCTATATTAGATTAGCCCCTCCCTTGTTAGGGTTGGACATGGTATTTACGCCCCTCTCCTTTCTATATGCATAGATGAGATCAAGTTCTATAAGACCCTATACAAGTGAAATTAATAAGAAAGACGAGATCGATCTTTGCTCTTGTTGCCTTTCAGTCCACTAATGAATGTTTTGCCAAACTCACTAAGTATGGTCTAACATAGCTTGTATAAATAACATTACCTAACCCTAGGCCAGTATATTAGTTGCCAGTATATTAATTGGGGTTAGATCAACTGATCATTAAGCATATATTTTCTAAAGTTTGGGATATTAATATAATGGGGTTATAGTAATAAGAGATTTCTCTCCCGAACAATTTAGTGTTATTTATACAAGATCATAAGACTAATTGATTCGTAAGATATTTGATACCGGAATAATCGACTCTCAACCATAAAGTGTTGACTACTTTTCAAACTCTCCCGTTGATTAGATTCCCCGTCATGTGTTTCGCATCTGCCTTTCGGTTTCTGATTCCACTCAAAGACCTCTCTGAGTCTTTCCCGTTGCACGGACTACTCGAAGGAGGACTCACAAAGAGTTGAACCATCAACTTAAGCCAATCAATGATTCAATCGTAGATTGATACTAGACCAGACAATTTAACCGTCTTCGCTAGACCCGAAGGTCGCGCTCATACATCGAGCTTTCAAGAAGAACCTAGTTCGCTAGTTGTTCAAACCTGCTCATGAATCATGAATGAGTTGCGAACACAAACAGAGATGTGAGAGTTGTGTAGGAGACCATTAATTCGACTTGCAATCGATTAGTGAATTGGTCGTTCTATTCTTAGTACTGGTTTGATCGAAAAGTTACTTCCCTTTAACTTAAATAAACCATACTACAAAACCGTTCCTAAAATGGCCTTCGAGTTGCTTGTGTTAACTGTTAAGCATAGCAGTTTCAGCATATCATTTATGTGTTGACGTAGCGCCTCCTCATCTATTTGCCCTTAATCTATCCAAGTCAGAAAGAAGCTATTGGTTTGTGTACCCATTACCTTCTCGCCCTCTCTATAGTATGAAGGTAATCAAATCTACTAATAGAGAATCTTCATACCTAATAATACGTTCTCTTATTAACTAATTATGCTCATGTTAGAAGTGAGTTAACCAATTAGCAGGAGGCAGAGAAGAAAAATATATACATGGGAATCATCTACCAGTCTATAGCTTAGTAGGTAGAGAACCTGGTATCAAATCTCACTAAGTTCCTAATAAGCTGATTATCTTAATCTTTACCATTTTTATCAATAATACATATTTGTAGGAGAGTAACGTTTAGGTATCAAACCACATTAGTATCATATTAACAAATTATCTAGTAGAGAAAATAAGTGAATCTGAGGGTATCGAATGTTAATCTTACTTAGCTTAGTTTGAATTCTCTATCTATTAGTAATTCTTCGTGATCAGTAATATTACACTAAATATACTATTTAAAGTCAAGAGAAAGTAGTCGACAACAGATAAGTCTAGTCATCCAAACTATTCTTAGAGGAGGTATTTGATCACGAAATATACGTCTATTCTTAGAAAAGTATTCTTTATTGAGTAGGTATTTGGTCACTATTAAGAGTAAGTAATCCAAACCATTCTTAAGTCGATAATCGATACTCAAACTCAATACACATATATATTATTTACCTACTTGCTTCGCCCAATATATTAATAATTCAGTATCATAGTATTTGCTACAAGTATGTATTATTGATAAAATAAGACATGTTTTTTGATACAATAGTTTGGATCAATGACTCATTTTTGTTTTTTCATTAGTATTTTTGTTCTTATTTGAGTGGGGTTGGAGTTGGATTATAAGAGAGAGAAAAAGAGCTTCAGATACGGATTTTATTAAAAGAATAGGGGTTTCCTTTATTACAGAATAGAGCGAAGAGCTTTTGACTGGCCTCTTATCCTATGGGGGGTGGTCGGGGTTGTGTGGCGATACCCGCGAAAAAGATCCAAACTATTCTGAGTATGATATTCATGAAAAGTCGGGTTTGAAATGCCATGACAATCTAATAAAAAAGGCCTCATATACTGGATCGGTCACCTATAAATAGAAGCTTCTTTCGGTCTCTCTTTGGCAATCCAAACTATTCTTATCTTAGAAGTAGGTGCTAAGCGAGCTTTGAGTAACCATGGCTATCGCTAACAGACTTGCGGGAATTGAGCAAGAAATATATCAGGTGGAAAACGAGAAGCTCCAATGGGAGCAAACGCTGGGTGCGTTCTAGGAGCATATGCCTGCTATCGATCCTATTATCATACGAGATCGTATGCTCTTTCTCCAAAACAAAATTCGTGCTCTCAAAAACAGGAAGAGGGCGCTATTCCAAGAACGGGAGGAGCTCCTTATGGAGGTTGCCATCCTCCGTGACCTACCCACCGGGGATGAGGAGACTGGAAGAAATTAGCAAGGCCCCTAGAAGGTTCCAACACTGTTCATTATTATGTTTAATTAAGTTCTATGTCTTTAATGTTGTCTGGTTGAATGTTGTTAGTTAACTTTGTAGTAATGTTGTATGGTTGAAGGCCATTTTTATTAGTGTGTAAGCTTCCTATTTATTATACTCATATGTTGTGTATTATATAAAAACCGTAGTGCTGGAATGAATCTGCCCCTGAGTATTAAGTATAAAGTCTAGTCAAATTTCAGATTTGAATTCTTTGTGAAATCCGCTAGCATTATTTTCCTCTTATTAGTCTTAGGATTACAGAGTGAGGTGCGTCAGCGTATACTGGGATACCAAGTCTAGTATATTAATTGGTACGGGGTAGAGGCCAGGAAGTAACAGCGGGTCTCTCTCTACTATTTATTAGTCTCAAAATTTCTACAGTCCGCTTTCTTTCTTGTCTTAGTGCAGTGGATTCCAATTAGAATCATTTATCGTTGCCCTCTTCAAGCAAAGTCATGTTTGTTGCAGCTCGAGTCTTTGATGTGAGAGATGAATTTATTTATTGTAAGATGAAGATTCTCCCTGATGTTTTCCTAGGCAACAAGCATCGATTCGATGGGGCTAAGCTGAGAATAGACCAATAAATACGCATAAGTTATAAAAGTAACTTGTCATAAAGTAAATTATGGATAAATGTGCCTTTCTTCCTCTATAGGTCGTAGTTATGCTATGTTCAGTTAACTAGCTGGTCCTTAGGTACGTATGAATCACAAGAATTTTATAAAATAGAGAAAATACTTCTTCTACATAGGCCAGAGGTAGCTAAATACAACTCTCACTCTTCTTACTATTGCATAGTTTGGTTTAGATGTAATTCTTTTCATTTCATTCAATTATTCTACAGCACCGAACATCCGGGTTCATCTGGTCCCTTTGATGTATCTTCTTCGTATAATCCACGAGTAGAAAGAAAAAATACTTTAGCAGAGCATAGGGCTATAACTTCCTCTGAGGAAGAGGTTAGTGCTGTCGAAATTGATAAATTCTGGAAAGAAGCGTACTCTTCAATGAGTGTGGAAAGAGAAGGTTCACCAAGTGATACCCCTCTATATAATTCTGAAGTAATGGAATTATTGGATTGATTCCAGGGTAGCTATCAGAAGATAATGGATGATATAATAATAATAATAATAATAGTGCTGAAAAGGTAAAAAAAATCAATAGATTCACCGTTCATTTTTCCATTTTATATCGAGGGTCTCACTGTGTCTTTTTATATTAAAAAATATATATAACCAATACAGGCCACCTATGAGAATGCTAACATGCAATAGTTTGGGTGAGGAACTCCAACTAGCTCGAGATTTTTTGAAGGAGAAGCAATGTGGGTTAGAAGAAGATGAACTAAAAGCATTAAATGCTAACCATAATATTAATACTATCGAAGCTATCATAGTTTATGTGTTTGCTAACTTATTTTCTAAACAGATTTTTGAAAAGGATCCTAGAGTGAAGGTTGCGTCGTTTATTCAACATCTGGATGACGCAATACGAAGTCAATTTAACCTTGGTCCATCAAGAAAAAAGTTAATTGGTCGTAATTTGATTTGTTTTCTTGTTGATTGAGATTTTATCACCATAGTTAGCCTTACTATGAAGTTTAAGAATACGAAGAATCAAAAGGGTCCTAAAAAAGGACTTTAAATTATCTACGTAATTAAACATGGATACTGGTAGAGTTTTTCATCTTAGGCCAAACTCTAGATATCTAAGTGATATGGCGGTGACAAAAGAAAAACATGTACTGAATTTGTTGTTTCCAAGTGAGCTTATTATGGATTAAAAATTGAATTTCCCCCAAATGACTGGTAAGCATTGAACTTGTTCCCGATACTGTACTTAAGTAAAGTCTGTACATGCTTCGGTATTTGAATTTTTTAAATATTGATTAAGATCCGAGTTCACACCATTGATTTACATGATCGAGTTGTTGGTTATTTCTGAGTTGACCAACATAAAAAATTAATTTATAAATGTTATAAAGTAGTAATAAAATTAATACAATGTTGTGCTAAATTATTTATGGCATTTTAATTATTTATTTGAAACTTAAAAAATAATCAAAACCATGTACAAAGGTTGTACATCGGTTCTATTGAAAAATGAGCTTAAACGGAATAACTAATTAATTGATTCAAAGGATTCAACAAGACATTTTGACCAAGCAATGGTTAATATAGGGCTGATCATAGCAAGAAGGGGCAAAGGGGACTTAGTCTCTAAAGGTTTGAGAGAAAATGGTATATATTTGATATTTGTTTAGCTAAAAATAGTTTGATAATTTTATGCGAAATATATTCCCTAAAAATAGTTCCTGAATTGCCAAATCTACTACCTCTAATCATGAACCGATGCCACCCTAACACAAGCAATCGAAACAACAACTGCCTCATGCCATAAATGGTCTAAAATATAAAATCCTAAGTCTTAGTTAAGAGATACAAACTTACTCCATGTACGTAATATCATATGGAATCATATTTCTCAATACCTTAGTCGTCACATGCCAAAATGTAACAACCTGCCTTTTTGGATGGTTTAAATCGACGATAAACCACACACGTCAGACTTAAACCATTCAGAAGGGCGGATTGTTATGGGGTAAATAAGAAAAAGAAGAGAAAGAAATAAAACAAACACAAAATCTCACAGCAGAATGACAAAATATAATAATCAAATAGACAGTTCATGAAGTTGTTTTACAAATAACATTTGATTACACATTTACATTTCAGAATCAGAGTACATACAACAGTAGTAAAGAATAATGTAGCGGAACAGTATGATGCAGCAGAATAAATGAAATAAATAATAATAGTACAAAATTTCTTCTTCGTCCTCCAGAAAGCAGTCTTCGATAAACTGAAAAGCTCAGATTGACCCGAGCGAATTGAAAAGACAAAACACTCGAGTCAGAACTAAAAGATCTCATGTAAGTTAAATCAACAGTAAATAAATATGAGTGTAACGGCGTCAGAGATGTTTACGGGTTTTGACATCTCCTATCCAGTGTCAACCATGAGTGCAATAACTTAAGATATGTTTGGGATTTCCATCTCCTAAGGATCCGTTAAACTATCTACATACATAGAACAATACGCTATTATAATAGTGTCTACAGTAAAGCAAAGTATTAAAATAGTGTTAAGGCGTTACCCATATCCCCCTTAACACATTTTATATATTCCCATAGTCTATACAGTACCATATGCTCCTCCGTGAGGTTTACCCAGAGGGCACTCCATAGGTAGAAGGCGTGATAGGGCATGTGAACACGACACTCGAGGCAATGCCAGGGTAGATATACCAATTGTGGATCCGGACCGGTGGTAACGCATAACAGCTACTATCGCCCACCTCAGAACACACTACCATAATCAAAATCAAGGGGTGGCCACCTAATCATCACAAAGTCATAATATGGTATCGAAGAAGCATGTCCGATAGGAGGAATGACCTCACTTGGCCCGGCGTGGCTCCTGTTTTACTCACATCTAAGATGACTCACGAGAGTCAGGGTCACGTAAATACCTCATACAGAATCGTTCGCCAAACCATCCTACTTTATTTTTGGAATCTCCACCACGTTCACAGTTGTTAAAGTGGTTTTTGGTATTGACAGAGAGTATGACAATATCTGATCCCAGTCACTTTAACAACCAACCGCTTATTACACACCAGATGATTCTTTTACATTTCCAAAACCATTTCATATTTGATATCAAAATATCATATTCAATTCAAACCATATCGCTTTCGATATAATTACTTTCAAAATCATATTTACTTAAATATGTCGTTTCACCAGCAAATATCATTTCAAATCCCAACTTATGTTATAACATTTTTAAACCTTATTCGCTTTAAAATCAAAGCTTTAATTATAAACATTTCCACTCTACACCATCTGAAATTTAGAAAATAATTTAGATAGTTATAAATAGTTTAATTAGTTTAACATAATTTTAAAATAGATATAAATTAGGTTAAATAGGTTTAAGATATAATAATTAAATTTAAAATAGATTAAAATACTTTAAATATATTTTAAAATAGTTTAAATGGTTTAAAATAGATTAAATAGGTTTATTATGGATTAATTAGATTTAAAATAGATTAAATGAATTTAAAATAGATTAAATAGAATTAAAATAGATTAAATAGTTTAAAATAAATTAAAATAGTTTAATATAATTTAATAAATTTTAAACGATTTAAAATAGGTTAAAATATATTAAAATAGTTTAAAATAAATTAAAATAGATTAAGATAGATCAAATAGGTTAAATTAGATAAAAAAAATTAAATAGTTTAAATTGATTAAGTTGGTTTAAAATAGATTAACTTATTTTAATAGTTGAAAATCTTAAAATTAGAATTTAAAAGAACATTTACAGTTTATATTGAGATAATAAATTTGAAATTAACATCAAATTTAATTACTTCAATTTTAATAGATTTTCAAAGTTACAGTTCCAACATTTCAATAACTCAATTTCGATAATTTCGTTTATACTTCAAATTCAAATTTAGAATTCCAATTTAAATCCTTTAAATAATTACTTAAAACAATTCAATTTATATCGGTCAAATTCTATTTCAAATATCGTTTAACTTAATTCAAAGTTTAAAGATTTAAAATCATTAAATTTAACCAATCCGGTGTCCGTATATAATTATCTACCCTATGGTCAAGTTATATGGATATTTATCATTTCAATCCGCAAATATTTAAATTTACGGGTATATATCATTTCAACCCGCAATCCTAAATTTATTTCAATGAAAATTGCTTGGGTTTATCATTTCAACCTATAACGATTTTCCCCTATTCTGTATATGATCGTTCGGATATGTATCATTTCAACCCATAGGAAACTTGCAGTGTTATAGCAATATACAATATAACATCTAGTCATCCAATATCAGCAAATCAAACATACATCACATCATCATCCAAATTAACCAATAAACATTAATAGATAAATGATTATCATTAGCAGGTATTCAATTGACAATTAAATTCAATAATAAATTAAATGACGATTAAATGTAATAAAATTCGTATTTAACTAGAATGACAATTTAAACATACCAAACATCAATAAATTAATTTCTAATCACATCATAAATTTAATCTAACTAACATAAGAAAATTTTAGTAGTTGTGAGTGGGTTAAAACACTCACTTTTGATTTCAAATCGATTTGAAATCCAAATTAAGGCCCAAAATTCAACACTCTCTTCGACCAAATTAGTTTCACAACGTCCAGAATTCCGATACGATCCCAATGGTGAAAACCGCTCGCGAATCCGAGCTCGTATGTAAAAGATATGATAATTAGAACGATTGAGATTTAAATTATAAAACAAATAAAATAATCAAATAATATACCACGTCACCCTTCGTTCCCACATCTCATATCAACGCGCACGAGCAATAACCCTAGCTACCACGAACTTCCTTGAATTATCTCCGCCGCCTCGCCTGCTATCACCTCGATCTGACAACATCGCCTGCCTCCACGCCTCGACCCGACCCCACCCTCCACTTGCGGCCACTCGCGACGCCTAGGATGGCCAGCGCTGCCGCCGATAGTTTTTGGCCATTTCTGGCGAATTCCGACCACTAGACGACGAGCGACTACTACCCCATAACCTGCTCTACACCCTCTTCCCAACGCCGCTTCCCGATCGTCGATCGGGCAAAGATCCACCGTCGGATCGAAATCCTAGCAAATGGACGATCGAAACTAAATCATTAACTTCAGGACAAACGGTGATTCGATTGCAAAAAAAAATTGCACCAGTGGATTATGCTCGTCGAGAGCTTCGAAACGGTATATAATATGTTAGGGTTTGGAGGAGTTTAATTTTGAATCTGAATTTGAAATTGGAATAGGATTTTGAGATTGAATTTGTTTCTGCCATTGAAAAGAAAGAGATAGACAGAAGTTGATGTACGTACAGAATAAGAAAATGATTGCTAGGATTTAAGAAACAAGACTATTTATATTAACAAAGCCCGATAAGAAAACGGACACATATCGAATTTGATACGAACAATAATAACGACCCGAAAAGCTCATTTCGCTTCCGAAACAAAAGTGGGTCATCTCATATATCAAAATAGATGTTTTCGATAATTTTAAACTCAATGGAACAGATATCGAGTCCAAATTCCATTGTATGAAGAAGTTATTTTTAAAATCAGCTTATTTCAAATTGATTTCAATTAAATTGATTTCTGCGCGTTTCGAGTCCGTACGATCGAACGACAAGTCTGATTGCTATGAAACTTGAAACCCTACAATAATTCACCGTTACGGATCTAATGAAACTAGTTTCGTCAAAATTCGAGACAGTGGCCAAAATGGCTATTTTCACGTTAATTAAATAAATTAATATTAAATTAATTAAATCACTTTTTAATTTCAAATTTAATAGCTAACAATTTTCATCATTTTTGATTACTTATACATTTACAACAATTTAAAACAAATTTACATATTAATTCAATGTTAACTATTACACTAATTACAGTGTTCAATTTTAACTGTAATTAAATCCAATTAATTATAATTTAATTTCAATAAATTGATTAAATTTGATTTCAATCTTTTTATTCAATCAATCATTGCTCTACGGACATAGTTAACATTGGTTTATATCTTATTACATTAGTATTCTCCAATTTCATCTTAATTTCCATTAACGTAATATTTAATTACATTTAATTGCAATTAATTTCCAATTTAATTTAACGGACTAAATTAATAGGTAACATATAATAATTGTCACCATTAACTTTTAATCACATTTATAAGTTTATTATTTACAAACAAATGTTATAATAACTTACACTATACTAATTCTATCCAGTTACAATTTATTACACATTATTTCATTAATTAATAGAACCTTTAAATTATCAATTATTCTTTTAATCCAATTATCAATTAATACACATATTATCACCATAAATTTACAATCTATAACCAATTATAACTTTTTAATCATTTCAATTAATTGGAATTACATTTAAAGCAGTTATCAATTACCTTAAATTAATACTATTACATTTCATTCCAGTTAAAATCTTGTTATTAAATCACAAATTTTTATTTCTTCCAACATTAAATCACAAAATCTTATTAAATTAACTATTTTTAATTATCGAAAATTACGGGTCGTTACACAAAACCACTAGACGATTCTATAAAACCACCATACAAATCACATCTCAAACCATCGTCATTGTTTCTATGTCATCCAACATCAGCTGCACATTTTCCAAGATAAGGTGTACCATCCCCGAACTTTTTACATTTCTTTATAGTCACTACATACCTTATGAGCATCACATGGGTGCCCGAAACGAACCTAAACACTCGAAATATCATATTTCAAAATACAAACTGAACAGTCCAACAAACAACATTTTAGACATCTGGATATGGGCTTTAGATGTCTGATCCTGATTTTAAATGTTCGATCCAGGAATCAAAATGTTTGAAAACCCCAGCTTATACTAAAATAACATGGGGTAAAATCCCTAAATTTCAAACATCTTAATTTCAAATTCAGATGTCTGAACGCCTGTTATGGACGAACTAGAACCTAGATGAGAGAATTACCCTTAGTGGAAATTTTCTCACCTTTCCTTGTTCAATTTTCTTTCTTCGGTCTTCAACGTCCGACTTCATATCATCGAGACACTTCATGTCATCGAAACACCTCGCACTAATATCGCTTGACACAAATTCATGCCCTTATTATATGTCTTGACATTTGGACAAGTATAACTTCATAGTCGACGAACGACTTTGAGGCGGTGAACCATTTCAACTTCCATTCGAGTTTAATTACTCGACCATTGCTCCAATCTCTACATTCATTCACAATGTCATGAAGCAATGTAATAACACATCCCTCAATCATTCAATTCCCAAACCAACAACCAATCCAGCAATCAAACCAATCATACCGACGTTTGTTATCAAGCTTTTTAACACGTTCATTATATAATTAAACTCTTTCAAGCATCCATTAAAACAAGATTCTTATCTCTAAAACCTCAATCCAGGTTCATTAATCAAGCCCTAACCAACTTGGATATTTAACATGATTTCTAACATATTTAGTGATTATATATCACAGAGAATAAATCACATTGACCAAATTTATGGAAATCCAAACTTTAATTGAATCTACTTTGAAACTCTCTTTGATTTTTGAAATCCAGCACCAAGCTTCTCTAAAACGCAAACTTGAAGAAATAAATTTGTAAAGAATCTCTTAACTTGAATTTAAATTTTTGTTTCATAATTTCTAGTGAAGAAATGAAGAGATCATGTGGATTTAAATTTAGGAAAATCGAGTTTTTCTTTTCTAGCTTCTCTTTTCGTCTCATTTTACCATATTATCCGATTTTAACAAACTTTATTTGTTTTTCATATGCAAACAACAATAAAAAATTAGTGGAATAGATCTTGTGTCCAAATTCATTCATTTTTAAAAATTATTCTTTAGGGTATTTATTTGTTTTTGTCATTTTATCCAATTAAAACAATTAATTATCTTTATTACTAAACAAAAAGGGTCGTTACACCCAAAATATAAGTTTATACAATGTAGATGTCATGTTTCAACATGTTCTTCGCCTATAACCAATAAGTTAGCACGTTAATACTACAACCAACTATAAAATTACATAGTGAATCATTTAACATATACAACCACTATGACTAGCCTGAGTATCATCACTAAATTACCACATATGCTGAACTGTATGGAGCCTACACTTCGAAATATTCAAGTGTTATATGTCACGGTACTCGCCTATATCAACCAAAAGATTAGTAAGCACATGTTCCCACCCTGATTAATCCATGACGTATGACTCGGGATTTGTACCAATCGACACATCGTTTACGAGTCTTTATTGCCTCCAACACAACCAATAGACACCCTTAAAGTAGCGTATTGGGCCAACATTAAAATTCACTAAAACTGCTACAATCTAGAAATCAGTGTTCTCATCTAGTTCACTACTATGTATAGGTTTTAAAGAACATCTCAACTTCAACTACCCTCACGTTGATGAAATCCCAACTCTAGGACACGCTTTAACTTTAATATTATCCATTCATTTGTGTGGATCATGAGATTGCATGTTATGCTTTTTCCTAAGATCCCTACACAATTAAATTTTAGAAGAGATAAGAAGTGAAGAAAAAACAATGATAAACAAATTTCTCCAACCAAATGTTTTTGTTGATTCACTAAAGGATTATAAGAGAAAGCTTAAAAATTAAGAAGGAATCTCAATCCCTAAAGCCCTAGAATTTTTTTTCCCACAAACATCTAATAAACCTTATACATGCCTTTTTATAACTGTCTTGATAAAATATCTTCTTTAAGAAGCTATTGAATACTTCCATCTTTCAAAATAAATCTTTCACATATGGGTAATTCATTGCCTTCTTTAATGCAATAAAAGATGCAACTAATATTCTTTAACCACTCTCTAAAATCTACAAAAGCTATAAAAGAGGCAATATATTTGATTGACAATTCCACCTTGACTCGCAATATCTTTAAAATCTACTTTGATTCTGAAATTTTGTACCATCAAAATCTAACAATCTCCGTCTTGATACTATATTTCTGTAATGTCATCCAAGTTCCACCTACAACCTCAAACTTCAAACAATATCCAATATTACCATGGAAACAAATATCTCTATTCCAAAAACTAGCTAACCTCCAATCTGCCTAATTATGCATGCCCCCAATTGAACATGCAAATCAATGACAAGCACCATTGTCCCAGTGGTTAAGTGATTTGGCTTTGGTGCGAGAGGTCACAAGTTCGAAACTTGCGTTTCGAACGTTTATTAACATGTGATGTGTTGTCACAGTGATTTGTTGTATATAAAGTACCATTTTCAAAAAAAACATGCATATCAATAATCAGAACCGATTGTAATAGCACAAAGGCTTCCATGCCGCTTTGTGGCTTTCCGTTGTTGGCTCCACCTTAATTCAAACAAATTTGCCTCTCCAACACTACTTTGAGAAGTTATTCCATTCTCCATCGTTTTCCCAAGCAATTTGTATACATTATTGCTTCATCTTTTTGCGTGCAGCACCTCCCTAGTACCCTTTCAAACCTTGTGAATCCACCTTAAGTTGAAAAGTTGCAGCTTTTTACCACCAACCACTACAAGAAAATTTGCTTTCAGTTGTATTTCTTGGTAGCGTTTCAAGGCTTATGCAACCGTTGGTCAAGTTAACTCATAAAAATGGACAAATAAACGCGGCAAATTGGTTTCCGCCAACGATTCACGAAAATTTTCCTAAAATTTTACGCCGCCACTCCTTATCTCTTTTAAACACTTGAAATTTTTTTCCTCGTCGCTAAAATTCCATGGCTGCTCCTTATCTCCTATCTCTCTCATTTTCGTTTCCTAAATCATCCGTCTAAGTCCTCGCAAAATCCCTCGTCTTCGTCTTCCAAATCTTCCCTCTTTGCCATCGATCTACTAACGAAGCAGGAAAACCTAAATTGATTTTCGACGATCTATTTGGCTATGATGTACTAATAAATTACACTAGGAAGGATAAATCGTTATCTTACTAGCGTTGGCGAGCTTGTTGATTGACCAACTCAACCTAGGTATTGATTTTAACTTTAGTTTATAATGATGTTTTACTGAATAATTTATAGTAGAAAAAACTATTTTGAGTTTCATTCCTAGATTTAAATTTGGTTTATAGAATATCTTATGGATCAGTTGTTAAGAAGCCTAGGTATCGATTTCCTTATGTATCAGAATTGGTTTCCTTAGAATTTGTTTGCTTCTAATCTAATCAAATTAACTACATTTTTATCAATCAAGGCCAAAGGGACTGTAAATGAGTTTTCGTTGCTGGTTAGAAAAGCCATTGACTGTTCACGGGCTTTAAATATTGATGACATTGATGAATGTATGAAGTATGGTTAGGGTCATACATATTTTGAAGATGATCCATTGGCAAAAGCAAATAGATGAATAGATAAATAAATAATCCATCCCCTATATGATTGTTTTAGTGTAACTGTTTATTCAATAGTTTATAATCTTCAAGCATTGCTGATTTTAAGATAGCGCAAGTAGTCTGTAACATTTAATTACGAACATTTTTTCCTATTATTACAAGTTGATGTTAATTGTACGTTAATACTACCAATGTTAGACCAAAGATATTTTGTATTTGTCAATGTTTCAACAACTAAATTTATCATTTTCATAGATAGAAGAAACACTTTAAAATGGATCTTATAAATTCTGTAGAAAAAAATGCATGTAGAGTAATTTTTGGTTAATGCATTCAGAAGATGTGCATTGCATTAGTTATTGTCAGCATGATGATTGTGGAGGGTGTGGGAGTTTGGATTATTGTGCGCGCTTGCTATTGGTAAAGGAATAGTAGGTGGTAGATGAATAGTAACAGTGATGAAGTTTTAACCATTGCATTAGTGATTGTCATGTGATGATTGTGTCCTTCCTGATCTATTTGGACTTTTGCTTCAGCAAGTATTTTACTAGGTTCCGTTTTGCATGTATAGGTAAATTTGACTGAATAAGTGTATTATAATCCACGCTAAATCTAAGCTATGCTCGATGCAGTTTCAACCAAACCTATCTTCAAATTTGTAGGAGACTTCCACTGTCAGATGTTGATGACCTTCAGAATGGATGGAGCTAACATTATTCAAGTAAGCATTTGTACATATATACATACATACATTTTCATTGACTAGATTGCATAAGGAACATAGTGAGTTAGAATTATTGCCCCATTTTTTTATTTTATTCCAAGTTGGCAGAACAGATACACAAATAAGAATGGGCTACGGTTTGACTTCATGTAACTGAGTATAGATTCTATATCAATGACACAATTTATCGAATCTAACTGCAAACTAAATTCATCCTTCTGCCAGTCCAATATATAGTTGTTAACTAATACATAATGCAACGATATATTAGTAGCTATATAATGAATAATCTGTATGATCAGCTCACATATCAGAAATTATCGTTGTTAAAATGCTATATTTGTGAAACTGTAAGAAATTTCAAATTAATAATAGGAAAACGGCCTATCATTTTATATCATTATAAAAGGCTGTTGTATTTTAATTACGTTATTTGCATTTGGTTGTATTGATCAAGTATGAAGATTAAAGCAAGATAACTGTTAATGTGATAACAATAACACACAAAACCTGATACATTTTATGGAATAGAGAGAAAAATATGAAGCAGATTTTTACATTCTATACATTATAGTTCACCATCTTCGGTGGTTACATAGATTATAAACCAATAAAAAATGATGAAATACTCTATTGTAGTAACTAGTTATAAGTTTGTGTAAATTGTCCGATGAAAACCGGGTTAATATTTATTAAAATTTCATATGGTAAGTGCAGAATATGGCCTTCCTTTTTGTACATTAGGTACTGAAATTGCCTAGTCTCTACATTTTTTTTTCACGTTGGCTTCAACTGATAACGCTCGAGTTGGAATTATATTACTTATCCAGATTCATCATGATGCTGCTTAGCTAGCTATCTACTTCATTTTAAATGGTTAAATCATTTTGACTTTATTGTGTTATTCTCATCCTTCACTTTGCATTTAGCGGCTGATGTTTGCAGTTGAGATATTATTACTGATAATAATTGAGAAAATGTATATAGAATAGTTAGTAGAGTTTATTTTATTCTGTTATCGAATGGAACAGGCTGCTACTTCTTTCCTTTTCATTTTTTTCCTTTTCCTTTTCTGGTTTTGTTTGTTTGATAAGAATTGTGTCATATCTATATATGAACTGGTATACTTCATGAGGAGATGCAATTCTTAGTTTTACAATATAACTAAGCAAAATTTATGCATGTAGACCCTTTTGAGAAATTATTAAAGAAACATGGTTGTTTCAAAACTAATTACAGAACATGTCTAAATCTAGAATTTCGTATAATTTAAGTTGTTGTCCGAAACTAATTTCATTGCAAATTATTTTTTATAAGTTTTTTTGTTCGCGATTTGGGATAACGTCAGTCAGCACTATCCCAGATTGCACTTCAAACATGTTGAAAGCGTTATGTTATGATCTTTGATCACATCATAGCAGACCTTTTCTTTCTTTTCTTTTCTTTTTTTGGAAAAACATGGCAGAAACTGATCTGATTTTGTGCGATCAATCTTGGAGAATATTTTTCATAGTTGTTATATGTCTGCCTGGCTATATTACTAGTTTGTGTCATTACTATTTCATACTCTGTTATGACTTGTTTTATACTTTAAAATGGTTGAGTTTTTGCACGTATTTACTGTTTTTATGTGAGTGTGTATTTTAGACTGGATCAGGTTAGTGCGAGTGTAGGTTGAATAGCTTTAGTGATCATGTGTATTACTACGCGTAGGTGTGTGTATACTGTATTCCTTGTTTAACAAGCTGAAGATCACCAAGTTTAATTTTGTTTTCACTTTATATTTTGGTTAGATTAATGTTTATGTAGTTATTTATGAAGTCGATGCCTTGGTTAAAATTTCAAAGATGACTCCAACAGCATTTTCTGGTCAAATTATGATTATTGCTTTCTGGAATTCTTTGTAATAGAGATATTGTAGGTATCATAAGATAAAATTAAGTCAAGGGGTCAACTTCCTTATCATCCCTAGTAAAAAAAAGAACCATCACAGTAACGAACTTTTATCCTATTCCAATTGTAAAAGTCTACCGATATAAAAATTTGTAAATAGGAAACAAGTAAAGCTTGTGGTCATTACATTAATTAATTAATTATGAGTTGGGGCAACCTTTAATTAGCAACTTAGCACACAATATAAAAAGCGAGAAGTTACTTTTTAATTGGGTAAGCAAAGACAAGGAGAATGTTGTACTTGTGAACAATATTACACGGCATGAAATGTATGTTTGAATAAAGATGCATAGGAAAAAATATGGCTACTTAGGTTTCATGTGCATGTATTTAATTTAAAAAATCTTTTACTAATGTCCTACTCCAATTATATTATTAGACTTAATATTCTAGTTCTTATATTTTCCAGTGCTGTATCCAGGCTACAGCAAGCAAATATTTTTTTTCAAAGATATGGTTTTTGTACTGGTCATTTTTATATGGAAATTGAAATGAAAGCAGGTTAAATTAAAAAAATAAGATGTTAAGACTAATAACTTAATTACCATGAAGTTTAGCCAAATGATTAATAATATACTAAAACCGAACTGCATGGGTTTCAGTTGCATATGCTTTTGACTAGGGAGCAATGTTTTTTAGCATTACGATAATCAAGTATTATATTGAGCACCTGGATTTTGTACTTTCGTGTTACTTGTGATTGCAAAAAAAGGGATAAGACCGGCTCTTGAGAAGCATACAAATGGATAAGACCGGCAATGTTTAACATGCATCTTTTGTAAATTTAACTTTTTTTTAGCGATGGAGTATGCACTTGCTCTTGAGAAGCATACAAATGAGAAACTCCTTCAGCTACACAGTGTAAGAGTTCTCAGCATTACCTATTGATTGTTGTTTTTATTGGTACAGAAAATGAGTGCGCAGTAATGGTTTAAACTTGGTTGAGCAGGTTGCTAGTCGATCTGATGATCCACAATTCGCTGATTTCATAGAGAGCGAATATCTAACTAAGCAGGTATAACGTTTATTTCTCTATCCAAATGTGAAGTACAAGTGCCCTAAAATATCAAGACTTGGTCCTTATCATGTGCCTTTGTTTATCATTAGGTTGAAGCTATTAAGAAAATTTCTGAATATGTTGCTCAATTGAGAAGGATTGGAAAGGGGCATGGTGAGCTTATTAAATATATATGTATAATCGTTAGTCGGTCCCTATGTATTTGCAGTATTTTGTGTTCTTATACAAATTTACTTTATTATTTAACAGGAGTTTGGCATTTCGATCAAATGCTTCTTCGGGAAGGTGCTGCTGCTTAAGAGTTTCATTTGGGATGCCAAAGGACCAAGGTGGAAGGCTATAGAGATGGAGAAAGGCAGTGAAACGTCTACGGCTATGTTGGCTACAATTATGATAACCACTTCTGGAAATTGTGAGTGGGCATGTCGTAGAAGAGCAAATTTGGACTTGATGATGCTAGCTTTCACTTGTGTATGCAACAAAGAATTATGGGTAATCAAACGTTTTGTTAGCACTAGTTAGATATAACATTTATTAGTACCCGATGTGTAAATTTGTATACAAATGGTTATTGTATGTGAGTTAGGTCATTTTGTCGAAAAACTATTGTATTGGAATGGTTATGGATATTTTATTTGATTATATGGTTAATGTGTTTTTTAACTTATTTGAATATGATGATTATGTGAGTGATTGTTGATTGATATAATAGAACCAAAATAGACCATTAACAGGAAATAATAACATGAAAAAATGGTGTAAAATAATAAACAACTTTTAGTAGCGTTTCAAAAACGCTACCGAAATATATATAGTGGCGTTGAGTAAATGCAACCGTAAAACAAGGGTAAAGTTGGAAATTCTATTAGTAGCGCCAAAAAATTTTTTGGTGGCGTTTTTTAAACGCTACAAAAAGATTTATGGTGGCGTTTGAAAAACGCTGCCAAAAATGCATTTATAGTGGCGTTAAAATAAATGCAATAAAAAATCATGGATTTTTAGTGGCATGTTTTCTCGTAACGATTATCAAAACGCCACCAAAAATTTTTGTAGCGTTTTTTGAGCGCTACAAAAAATAAAATTTCTTGTAGTGAACTATCCTACTAAAATAAGATTCTTTGTTGATTCTGAGATGTGCCTAACTCTTGTAAACTTCATCACCCTTTCATCATGCATATTCAACCTAACTGAACTACGCCCTTAACATCCAAAATTCCACTATCAGCAGATTCCACCTTGGCACCTCGCTCTTCATATCAGTGCATAATTCATTTTGATTGCATATGTAGAAACAAATACCCGAATCAACCACCCAATCTTTGCTTTTGCCTTTATCCACATATAGGACCTTGTCATTAAATTCCTAACCAAAATGCACCCCACCATCGCTAGCATCATTTTGTTCCTTTTGGCCTTCTTCAAATGCCTCCACCATTTCCTTGTCCCTTTTAAGTTTATTGCAAAATCTCAGTTGACCACCAGGTTTTTTTTACAGTAATAACAGATGAAATCTCTTTTCATGTTCGATCACTATTACCCCTCCTTGCAAGATGAACCTCTTCAATTGGACTTCTACTTTCCCTTTTCTTCTTATCCTTTCTTTCTATGAGGTTCATCCTCCCCATCTTCTCATTAAGTAGGCTACTAACCACCGAACCCATTGAAACCACTTCACTCGAATTTGAGTCGTTTAATGCAATCACAAGCATTTCCCAAATCTATAGTAATGAACCCGTCGACACAAAGGTTTGTGTCTCATCATCCATCTTATAATTAATGGTCGTATATTGATTCACAATTGAGTGAAAATCATTTAAACCTCTGAAAGTGATTTACCTTCCTTGAATTTTAGATTTACCAATCTTCTCATAAGAAGGGTCTTATTTGTTGCAGAGTTTTTTGCATAAGCGCCTTCCAATTTCTTCCAAATTGAATAAGCAAATGATATATTAGCAACAATATGAAATATCGTATTCTCCAAAAAACCAAATAACCGTCGCAGCCTTCCTATCCAAAGTCTCTCATTTTGCTTCAAAGAGATTACTAGATTTTTCCCTTTTGTTCTCCAATGGTTGGTGATCATCCATCTTTGCCTTTCATAACCCCTAATTTCTTCCATTAAGTTTTTCAACACTTATCTTCTCCCTCTGATGCCACATGTTAAGGTTTTTCCTAAGATCCATACATAATTAGAATTTAGAAGAATAAAAAGTGACAAAAAACAATGACAAACAAATTCCTCCAACCAAAAACCTTTATTGATTCACTAAAGGATTACAAAAGAAAGCTTAGAAATTGAGAAGAAATCTCAATAATCAAAACCCTGGAAAAATAAACTTTTCTCACACACATATAAGGAATCTTATACATGCCTATTTATAGTAGTCTTGGTAAAATGCCTTTCTTAAGAAGCTATTGAATACTTGCATCTTTCAAAATAAATCTTTCCCATGTATACAATTCTTTGCTTTTTTTAATGCAATAAAACATGCAACAAATATTCTTTAATCACTCTCCAAAATCTATAAAAGAGGCAATATATTTGAGTAAATTTTTTAAATTGACTCACAATATCTTTAAAATATGTTTTGAATTGAAAATATTGTATCACCAAAATCTAACATTGCAGTCCAATTATTTATCCCTTCAATAACTACTACGTATCCTACTCGAAGCCAATTAGTGTAACACATTAAAATTCATGTATACACATATTGGTAGAACCAATTCCCAATGGATTGTCGATCCTACCCCATGAGTTCTAAACACAATTGTGCCGACCCATGGGTTTATGCATTGATCATTACGAAATCGTTTGAAGTGATCACTTGTCCTCATTCCTACTTATCACTAGATCCTCCTATAGTAGCTCCAAAAATTAAAGTCCTTGACTTGTATCGAAAAAACTAACTAGAGCGTATTCCTTGTCTGTATAATTAAAGTCTCGCTAAAGCCCCACAAAATTCTTGTTATAATGCATAGTGCTCTTCGACAACTACACTTTTTCAATTTGACGCTATTGAATAGTAGATCCGCTTTAAGCTCCGTTATTTTCCACTACACCAACTGAATCATAGCCTTTTAGCACTCGCTTTAGCAACGTTAATATAAAAAGGTTGATTTAACTAATTCACTTTAAATCCGATCAACAAAGTTACGGTAAAGACCTAATTTTAAGACACAATTACTCAACATAAGTTAGAAATCTATTGTAGTCACCAAATATGCATTGCATAAAGCATAATATTCTTCGGTTTTGTTATATAAGATTAAACAGTATTTTTTTCCTACACAAATGACGTAAGAATGAGAATATATTAACTTTAAATGTTTGATTTTTTATCTAATGAAGCCTTTTTCACCTCCGCTATTTTTTGCTATATCCCCGCTATAAATTTTGGCAACTCCATCGCTAAGCACTTTGACTGCACAGGTCCTCATTATCCTTTAAACAATGCATAATCACAATTTGGACTTAAAATGAAGGAGATACACTCGTTTGAGGATCGATCACCTACCATTGAGTTGACCAAAATCACCTGCTATTAAGTACTAGGTCAAACTGCCTAATTCTAAAGCTCACCCTGGTGTGTTTGCACACACCAGGCCTTCAATCAGTAGATCAGTATAGCAATGAATCGGTTATGATCCATAGCCATATGATCGTTACTAATTCATATAAGTTACCTAGCAATGAGCCAATTTCTGGTTAAGTACTTGTCCGTTCGCATGCCCGTTTTTTATGCATTATGCCTAGTCCATTCCAATTATAGAATTCGACCATTTCTCGCACCTTAACATCTCGAGCGCATCAATTCCATTCACCTAATCATTTTGGCAAACACTTACAAGGCCTTCACCAAAAACACTTATTTTCTAAGATTAAAACACTTAAAAAAGAATCATTATCGTACCATATTAGCACAAGCATTCAATCAAGCCTAAAACATTAAACCTACCATCAACTTAAGTTACTTAACTACTTTAATTCTACGGTACACCCTTAAGCCATATATTTCATATTTCAACCAAATGTCAAATTTAGGCGTTGTAAATTCATAGTTAGATCATTTATATCATCTTTATCTTCAAACAATCAAAAATAAATACAAATTTGTATCGGGGTTTAAATCACCTTTTCCTAGGTCTATAATCGTCGTATATAAAAATATACACTCACATGGACAATAATAATCACAAGGGTAGCTCATTCATCTAGAGATGATTTTCATCAGTAAATCTTATCAAAATCATCCTAGATCTCGTTGTTTCAAATCCGATCTGAAATGGAACATTGCCAAATCGTAAAAGAAGGATATGTGCTTGTAGCACTCTTTATTTTATGAATTTTGGTGACTTTTATATGATTTTGGAATAGATATTTTTACCTTAAGCTGACGATCTTCAGGTATAAAAGTGGTGGAGATGAGGAGGACTGGTTACATGATTTAGGAACGAGGGAGATGAAGGTATACGCACACCGTATATTAGCGGTTGGGCTTGTTTGTGTGGTCCCCAATTAGGTTGAAACAATATTTAAAAGTTATCATGTTTTATTAATTGTTGTTTTTCTCATATCTCTCGATCCGTAACTCCAAGGACTAATGTAAAATTTATAGTTAATGGAACAATTCAACATTCAAGGCTAAATTTCTTAACTTAAAATATTTCCTTTTAAGTTGTCCATTTTTAATCAATGAAACATTTAATAATTTTAGCAACTTAAAATTACAAGGTATAAAAGACCGCGTCTTTGCACGTAATGTGTAAATACATTAAAACATGCATTTAAACAACCAAAGTGCACCAAAAATCATAGTTTACTCAAAATATACCAAAAATACTACAATCATATCCACAATTCGATTTAAGGAATAATGAAACAAAATAAAATCAAAATTAGCATAGGAGAGTGATTACTCACCTCCTACAATTAGCTGAACTCTAAAATCAATGTGAAATCAAAGATATTTTGGTGCTCTAAAGTCCAGTCCTATAATTTATTGCTCCCATCTTAAATTTGATGATTCAAATGGGTTTATACGTCTTTGATCAACCTAGAAACGATCTTCACTGATTTGATTGGGTTTTCTTTGAATTTCTACAAATATTTGAATAAAAGTTGTTTATTGAGATTAAGAGACGAAATACATGATTTGAGGAACTGGAAAGTGATTAGTAGTGGCTAATGATAACCATTTTGAGATTTAAGGTGATAAATATAGGTTTGAGAAATAAGCTTGTTGATCGTTAAATCTAATTTTGTGTCAGGCTAATAACATCCTTATATTAACCACTTAAATATTATAAAGACAATATTTTTTATTTTGTAACCCCAAAATTGACAAATATACATACATATTATGCGTGTATTGAGTAACAATTGAATTGGTCGCGGTTGATTGATGTGCTGAAGGATCAAAAAACTCTAAACAACGTATCTATGATTGATTTGTTGAAGAAAAATAGATTTTAACACATGAAAATGAAACCAACCTCTTTACGATCATCATAATTGATATTATCCACTAAATATTCACATTCCACCGTCTATTAGACAAAAAAAGTTTTTTTTTTTTTTTAAGATTTAGGGTTTTGAATTTTTGAAAATTACGTAAGATTTGCTGAGAAGAGACGAAAGGTAAGATTGTGTAGGCCTTAGTGAAAAATAAATATAATATGATGGTCAGAAGTGCATAAAAATATTGATGTCTAATTAAATTAAACGGTGGTCAAAAGAGTAAGCCTGGGATCAGGGAAACATTCGTTGAAGGCCTTGTGTGCCGACCCAAAAACGGTCCGACCCAGTATATATCACCTAGACCAGACACTGTCTCACGTACTTTCTTTTGTTCATTCCTCTCAGCTCTCCTCCAACAGAATCCCCAAATCGATTTTAGGGTTTCTTCAAATCCGAAACCAATTCTTAATTTCGGGCGAATTAAATATTGTTATAGCAGATCCATGGTGCTAATCGCCTGCTAAGGCGAGCCCACCCTCTATTTGCTCCACTTTGTATGGAAACACGTAGCCGCAAGCGGGCCGAGGCCACCTCTTCCTCTTCTGACGCCACCGTCGCCGCTTCTTCCTCTGTTTCAACTTCTAGAACCAAACGCCGTCGCCTCAACCCTAACTCTAATCCCGAATCCGTCACTACTCGGTCCCGCACCACTACCAACCCTACTGCTGCTAATCGTATGGACCCTCCTCCTCCTTCTTCTTCTAGATCTCGCCGCTCTAGGAACTCCAATCAAGAGAACCCTGAATCGTCAGTTTCCAGAAACCCTGACCCAGAACGGTTGCTCAACCTCAACTTTGACAGCGCCGACGATGAATCCGAACAAATTCCTTCTGGGATCCTTCATCAGAATCTGCATACTGCCAGCTCAGCTATCCAGGGTCTGCTTCGCAAGCTCGGGGTTGATGAATTTCTGCCCACAGGGTCACGCTCGGGGTCAGGCGAGTCAAACATGTCTACTCGGATGAAGAAAATTTTAACTGGATTGCGTGCGGATGGGGAGGAAGGGAAGCAGGTGGAAGCGTTGACACAGCTTTGTGAGATTTTGTCAATTGGGACTGAAGAGAGTTTGGGGTCTTTTTCAGTGGATGCTTTTGTGCCAGTTTTGGTTGGGTTGTTGAATCTTGAGAGTAATGCGGATGTGATGTTGCTTGCTGCGAGGGCATTGACCCATTTATGTGATGTGTTGCCATCAAGTTGCTCTGCAGTTGTTCATTATGGAGCTGTTCCTGTTTTTTGTGCTCGTCTGCTTACAATCGAATATATGGATTTGGCTGAACAGGTGCATACTGTTTTTTTATGTGTTTTAATTTTATACGTACGCAATGAGATTCAACAGCCATTACATACTTAATGAAAATCTTGTGTGTTTATTTTCTTTGCTGTTGTCTTGATTTCTGTTTCAACAACTTCAGTTGTTTCTAGAATAACTGGACTGCTTTGTTATGTTTATATATTTGCTCAGATGCTAATTTAACAAGTTATATGTTGAATGTATAGGGTAATAAGAAATATGGTTTGAACAATAAGTGATTATGTTTTTTCCCTTTCTTTGAATATGTGGATTTGGCTGATGGGATGGGATGTTATCAACGTTGATTAGCCCAATTGCTTAGTTGCCGATGGGATGGATTAAAAAAGAATCTTGATGTGTGTTTTATTGCTTCAGCTCTTTCTAGAATAATTGAATTTTTATGTTATCAGCCCAGTTGCTAATTTCATGAATTAACTGTTGATTGTAGATACATAAGGGAATAAGAAAAGAGCTTTGAAGCTTGAGCATTAAGTGAATATTATTTTTCTGCAGAAGTCATTGGTGTTAATCTAAAATAGGAATGATAATCAGTTACTAACTGTATTTCTTTTTGTCTGTCATTAGTCTCTACAAGCACTCAAGAAGATATCTCAAGAGCATCCAACTGCCTGCCTGCGAGCTGGTGCACTTATGGCAGTATTATCATACCTTGACTTTTTCTCTACAGGAGTTCAGGTGTTTTTTTTGGGATGTCTGACTATATTTTTATGACCTTTTTTTATCATTGAACTTATATCATGCTTGATTAACTTTTTCAGAGAGTAGCTTTATCTACTGCTGCTAATATGTGTAAGAAACTCCCATCTGATGCAGCTGATTATGTGATGGAAGCAGTTCCATTGTTGACAAATCTCCTGAATTACCATGATTCGAAAGTAAACTCATCTACTTTAGTTTTGGGTGCATAAAGCAAACAATTCAGTGTCATATGTTTAACCTTTTTTTAAAATGGTTGAATTTCAGGTTCTTGATCATGCATCTGTTTGTTTAACACGAATCGCTGAGTCGTTTGCTTCATCTCCTGAAAGATTAGATGCTCTTTGTAATCATGGCTTGATATCTCAAGCTGCTGCGTTGATCTCCATCAGCAATACTGGACAAACTTCTCTTGCTTCGTCTACATACGCTGTATGTATATTTTGAAATTATTAGCATCTTCAATATTTTTGTCATTCTTTTTTCTGTGTCAACTAAAGCATATTCTTTGCAGGGGTTGATACGACTTCTCTCAACATGTGCAAGTGGATCACCATTAGGAGCCAAAACTCTTCTCCTGCTTGGTATTAGTGGGATTCTTAAAGATATACTTTCAGGATCGGGACTCGTGGCCAATATATCAGTCTCTCCTGCTTTTACAAAGCCACCAGAACAGGTCCATTTTATTTATTTGTTTATTTATCGATACATTTATTTGTCTTGCAAAATTTTCCTCTTCATTCTTTTTCCTCTGGCCATAGTGCTTATGCACATTACCCCTGATGATTCGGGGTGCTTTGATCTTAATGTAACATACAGGACTATTTTGCTAGGTTAGCTGCTTAACACCCATTAACCTGGTTCTACGTTCATTTCTTGTGTTGATTTATGTATACTACATCCTTTGAGTTAATGTGCTATATATATATGGATATAATGACTATGTGAAGGTAAATAAGGAAGGTATCATGCAACTAAACCAATTACATTCGTTAAGCTTTTTAAATTGATAGTTTGTTAATTTCATATTTAAGAGAACACCATGTATTTTATCACAACCATGCTTGCTCGTAGACAACATTTCAAATAAAATTCAAAGCAAGGTTTCAAATTTCAAATTTTGGTCATGTTTTATTGGATTTTCACATGTATCTCGTATCAGGCGAGTCCTCAAATTAGACTGGTAAAGCACAGTGTATTTTGAGATAGAAATCTCAAATCTTAAATTTCATCTTGCTACTATCTTGAAGCAACTTATGCGCTTGAAATTGAAATTATATATATATATATATATATATGCATATGTAGTTTTTGATGTTTTTATAAATATAAAACTTGTAAATACAATTTGTACAGAAAGAGTTGTTGCATAAAAATAAAACTTGCAGTAGCTTGATGATTTTGGAGTGATTGTGTAAATTCATCTCTTTTGAACATTAGAGAAGGAAATAGGAATTCTAAATCTTGTGTTACCCGGATAAGAAAGTAAAAAAAAGGGACTAATACTTGTATAAATAATAATTTTAGTAGGATAATTTATTGAACCATGCACAAAGAAAAGAAAGTCACATAATAGAGAAGCATATAATTTTTTTGAGATCTTGATTTAGATTTTGACTGATTTTGATATCTTGAACGAAATGAGTGTATGGCGAGATGCGATTGAGATTTGATATTTCATATTGAACAAGTCCAAAAACTAGATTTAGATGAGATCACAAGCGCGAGTTCAGATTTTGTGTTGGAAGTAGAAAATACATACTAGCTTATCTTTGAAGGCATTGCAGTTTTCAGTATATTTATAAAATGTACATGGAACATAGTTGCGAATGACACACCATAATGTGTGCCTTGGCGTGGTGGGACATTAACTTATTCTGTTTCTGCAACGAGAGGAACATGAACATATGCACAAAATGGCGCAAATGACACCATAGTTATGAAAGGCTGTTGTGATTGCACTTTTTGGTTCAACGGCACGACGCACTTAACACACTAAATGTGCGAATTTGCACATGACATACGACACAAAAAGACGTGTCTTTTAACATTTCACTATTTTAAAAAATATTCACATATCATAAATACATAAAATTTAGTTTTTATCATATGATCATGATTACAGAGAAGATGTGTTTTCCCTCTATTTTTGTGTGTAATGTAATGTAATGACAATATATTTAGTGATAAAGAGAAAACAGATTCTTTTTATGTGATATATATATATATATATATATATATATATAACATAATATGTACATTCTTAAAGCAAGTCGTAATACAACATTGGTCATGTATGTATAAATAATATTGATGTTTAAATCATGGTTCAAAATTTCTGCAGGATTTCGATTTTGGTTTAAATTCTGGATTTAGTCTACTAAATGTTGAAAAAAGGAAAAAAAAGGATAAATGAAAAAAATGCAATAAGCATTCAAAAAAGGGAAAAAACAAATTAAACAAAAGAACAAAAAAAAATTGACAGACGACCAAATAGTTTTATACTTTTGCCAATATCAGTCCAAATCCTGAAAAAATGAATTAAAAAATATTAATCAAATCAACTTTTTGGTTACAATGCAAAATTATTTTTGTAAATATGTGTATTATGTATCAATGTATTCATATATATTTCATAAAGGAAAAATCACCAAAATCAAAATGGAATTAATCTTAAAATTTTGAAAATTTCAAAATCTGCAGACAATTTGAAAATCTTGAATGAATGAAACAGAAAAGATAACCAGAACTTTGAACTTTGATTTAAATGTATTACATATTTATTCATAGGATGTTATGATAAATTTATGTACATCAAAGTAGAGACTTTTGTTCAAAATACGCAAAATGTTAAAATATAAAGTAAATAAACGTAGTACACAATAAACAAAATATCCTAAATGTTACAATATATAGGATGTGATCAAAATTTGCTAAATGTTAACAAAATATAAAGTAAATAAATGTAGTACAAAATAAACGTATTCGAGTAACATATGATACAATAAATATATCAAAATAACCAAGTTTTTGATCTCGAATTGACATCTCGGGTTGAGATCCTTAGATCTCGAATTGACATCTCGTGTTGAGATTTTAAGATCTCGATTGATCTGAGTGTCAAACAATTAAAAATCATGTTTGAAATATCATCTCAGAGTACAAAAATTGGATCTCGGGTGAGATTTCAAGGGAGATAAGGAGATTTAAAACTCTAAAAATGACATCGTGCAAAGCAAATAAAATGAAATATCACATCTCTTCCTTTTCTCTTCTCACCCAAGGCTTACAAAATAAATTATAATCTATCTGCTAAATTAAATTCCTGAACAATGGATAGCTATAAGTTTGTAAGTCAAAATCTAACTTCTAAACAAATGAATAAACATTGAATGTGTAATGTAATTAAATAATATATTATGCTTATGATATATGTTTAATGATATTAATTAAATAGTATATTATGCTTATGATATATGTTTAATGATATTTTTACGAAGAAAAGTAAACACAATTTTGTTCTATATCCTATTCTACGTTTTTTTCTGTTGTGAGCCGTTAATAAAAAGAATGATGGTGCATGCCACAAAGGGCATAGTTTTCTATTTTGACTATATTTTTGAAATTATATTTTCTTTTTTTCATTATTTTGAAACGCCAAAATTTAGTATTTACTATATTAACATGTTTTTTGATTGATTTCCATTTTTGACGGGTTGGAGGACAATACTATACTAATCATACACTTCAAGACTAGTGCATGTAGTAAATGATTTAAACAAAATTGAATCATCTTTATATATATACATGCGCGAGTGTAAGCATGTATATATATATGTTCTTTCAAAGCAAATTAATGCAATTCACTGTTTTTCTCTCTCATGTAATATACATTATCAATACACACACACACACACCATATACATATACTGTGTAACGACGGTTGGATCAAACTCCTCATCTCTAATATATGGCGTACGCATGAGTTGACACGCTTTATTGTGACGAAAGGAATCCCTAATGTTACGTGTTTACCAATCCATATTTATACACTTCTTCTTCAAGTTATTCACACTGTAGGACCATTCCAATTTCAAACCGTCGTTCCTCCTTGTCAAAAATTTAATTACCTCTCTGATGCTTTATCTTCTTTTTTTCGCCTTGAATTTTTGTTGTTGAATGCTAGTTTCTGGTCTTCATTTTTATAATGCTCGAAATGGATTTTCTGGAGATTCTTCTTCAATTTCCAACCTGTGCGATACTTCAACTTCAAAAGCATAATGATTTTTCCCAATTTCGAAGAACCGACGCTTCGATTTTTAAGAAAATATTCAATTCGACTTTTTAAACTGAAATCGCGATCTGAATTAGGGCATAAATATTTTCGATCTACAAATAGATCGTACGATTTCTGAGAACTGCGATTCAAATTGAAAGTTGGATCGATAGGGCTGCGATTCGATTTGAATCGCGAGTTGGATCGTACGATTTTACGATTTTTGAAATCACTGTACACCAACACATGTTTATTTATTTAAAGAGACTTATTTATCTCATATGTGATTGAAAAATTCAAGAACATTGATCATAGATTTTTACAATTAATTCATATTCTTATTTGTTAAATTTATTTATACGAGATATAGATGTGGTCTCAAATTCCCGAATTTTGTCTCGTCTCATCTTCGGATTTTCACACGTGAAATCTCTTCTAATGAGATTTCAAGCATGGTAAGGGTATGTGGTGTTTATATTTCGGATTGACATCTCATATGTTAAAAGCACGGATTATAACTATCTTGAAGTGACCAACGACTCTAAAATAACATTTTTTTTCTTAAAAAAATTAATGATTATTTGAAGAAATAAAAATGCAACAATTTCGATTTGCGTAGAAAGATGGTTAATGCACTAAAAATAAAAAGATTATTTTTTATTTAGGAGAGTGATAATTGATTAATTGAGTAGTATTGATTAATTTTTTCTTATTTAAACTGAATAACAGGTCAGTTGTTTGTGTGACTTACCATAATGAAAATAGCATTTTGAGTAGTTAAGTAATAATTGATACGATAATCTCATTTGGATCCACATAAAAAAACAGAAGAAGTTTAAAGCTTATTCAAAAGAAAAACAAAAACTTTCCGTTGATACCTCAGATTGAGATTTTAATATCTCGAGTGAAATTTAATTTTTTGTCTTGTTCAAGTGCAAAAATGAGATCTTGGATAAGATTAACGAGATTTAAAATTCTGAATACGCATTATTATGTTGTTGTTTTGAATTATTTGTTTTTTTTGTACGATGATGGTGCTACATTTTCCCTTTTATGTATGTTTATATTTGACAGTTTGTTACGCATAATTCATACTATATTTTTCTATAGTTTGAAAAATGTACCACATAACCATGGGGATTTATTAAATATAAAAAGCACAATAAAAGATAAATATACAAGAATAACACAATTTGTGAATAGTAATAATTTAAGAGTAATGCAATTTGTGATCTATAATAATTTTTTCTTTTAATATGTTCAATATTCCCAAAGAACATACATCGTTCGTTACATCATGCACCAAGACTCCAAAAGAGTTTCATGTCCTTGTGCATCGTAATTAACCCTGATGAGTCGCTAGAAACTTGGAAAATAAAATTAGTTTACACAATCCTTTTCTAATTATTTGATTGAATTTGAGAAATGTTCCGCGTGGGCGTGTTAAGACCACATATCATGTGTACGATTGTTTTATGCAGGAATAGGATTATTCATTTTTCCCCAATATTCACAATAAATAAGGCTATGTTAGTATATAGTAAAATAAAACAAACATTAATGTAAAGTCAAAACAAACAATTATTTTTGAGATTCGTTGGTATATTATCATGGTGAAGACCATTTCTTAAACTTGTTATGGTCAGTTATGGTCAGCGATAGCTTATTAGACTTGTCAAAAATATCATATGACATTATAGATGAAAATAATAAGAGCCTGTTTTGATAGGCTTCAGAAGACATTTTTTTTTTGCTTTTTAAAAGCAAAAAAAAAAGGTACGAGAAAGTAAACTTTATATTTTATTTTTGACTTTCAATGTAAAGTTTCAACTAAACAAACAAATATATCGACACACATATTTTCTCAATTTGCTTTAAAATCAGAAGATATTTGAAAAATAAGCAAAAAATAGTTATGCTTTTGGTTGCGAAATTTACTCCAGGTGTGTACTTTTTCTGGCGTGAAGCATAACCAATTAGAGCATGGATTGCTCCCATAGATTGCTAGTATTTTTGAACAGTGCAATCTTGCTGTTTTGCCATGGTCCAATGAACAATAGACCAGACTGACTTTAATAGTACCATAACATTTGTAGGACTTGTGCTCTTTGATCACGCAACATAAAAGGAATAATACACATCATCATGCTAGTAAGAACATTGTGGAAAATGTTTCTTAAACAAGAATGATGGATAGGTAGAAGATGAACCAATAATAATTAATAATGTATTTTAATTTAGTAGAAAAAAACAAAAATCCTAAGCTGTCCCTTTTTGGTTAAAGAATCGTGTAAAAGGTGTTTAATGTCAAATCATACATAGATAATATAATCCAATTGTGTTGACGCATGACATAATTTTGCTGCATAACTTACATACACTGACAATGATGGAAGCTCTACATCAAATTGTGTGGGAGATGGCACATACCACATAAAAGTGCATAACATGCAATTTCAAAATATGCATTTTAGCACATTTATCGTAAATGTATAAATATAACATGATGAGTAATGAAAAATGGTTGAAAATTTGAAGCATACATGCTTATAGCAATGATGACGTTAATTTATACACATTTACAGTAACTTAATGTTGAATTATTAATCTTGCTGTGATAGATACAGTTGAACATTTTATTTTATACATTACTGAATAAGTATATATCGGAAGGTAATTAAGACAAATTCATACAGCATAAGATCTCTTGAATAACTACATATTTCCAGTTATTTTCTATTGTGAAATTACATAGGTGTTTGATGTGATGACATTTCAATATAATTATGACTATTAATCTTACAATATTTGGACCATCGGTCTTTTTATCACTTATTGAATTTCATAAAATCGTAAAAATTAGTATTTGCGTTGTTTTCTCTTTTACATTTTCTTCATAAAACATAGAATTATGAGCATCCACCAGACGACAACAAGCCCAACTATAAATATATATGTGAAGAATGAAACTCTTTTGATCCAAATCTTGCTAAGGAAGACGTTTAAGATAAATCGTGTATACAATTTTCCAAATAGGACAAGTTGATCATGTTAACATGATCTACAATATATTGTGACAATTATATACTGCACAAATTGTATTCTTTTCGTAATTGATGTGCACCTAGATAGATCAGCCATGAAGGTGACATCTGATCACGTCTGGTTAAGCTTCACAATATTTTCTTAGTCCAATGTTGTATTAGGTGCTAGACGAAGCAGTAAAATTTGTCTCGTTTAGTTGTGGTTAAGCATAAAACTTGGTTTACGTATTTGAAGCCTGAAAGTATGATTCATTAGGGGGTTTACAATAATCTGATATAATACCTTTATACAATTATGTGGCTACATGCTCACCATTTTTTATGCTTGTTGGTAAAACGATATATTAGCTCAAGTGCAGTCTATGCGCACAATTGAGTGTTTTAGGTGCTTTTAAGCATTTTCTGCTTAATGCTACTGAACTACGATTAAGTGTGACAGTTGTGCTTAAATGCACTTTCTGTTACACAGATGTAGACATTTGCTGATTTTCTGAATAAATCCATTAAGAAATGAATTCGAATATGAATCAGTTGCTTGGTGCATCATGTAAAAGATGCTACTTTGTTTCTACTTGTTAAGTGATTGGAGTCTGATGGTCTAGACATGGTCATTTGGAACATTTACCTTGTCTAGTGTTGAGTATTTCAAGTTCAGTGGTCTAAGACATGATCAACCTTTTATTTTTATTCATGTGGTTTTGAGATAAATATTTATCAATTTTTCACAGAAAAAATACTCGTCAAAAGTAGAAATTAAATTGGTAAAATGATTTTTTTTAATCCTGCACCCACAATGTTATCAGATCTTTGCATTTGTCGATATCGTATGTAAGTACTTACGTGATTGAATTTATCAGATCTACGAAATGGTGAACCTTGCTGACGAACTTCTTCCTCCACTTCCCCAAGGAGTAATTTCTCTCCCAGTTAGCTCCAACATTCTTGTGAGAGGATCTGCTACAAAGAAAAATCCTGCCAGCACATCTGAAGCCCAGGATTCTAATGGAACAGATAATGAAGTTTCACCTCGTGAAAAATTATTGCAAGATCAACCTGAACTTCTACAACAGTTTGGGCTGGATTTGCTCCCTGTTTTGACACAGGTCTTGGACAACTAATTTTGGTTTTATATTCACTATTTTTTGTTTTTGCCTTGCTATATTTTACCTTGATGCATAACGGTCCCTAATCTTGCCACTTTATTTACCTGCTTTAATCTTATCTTTCGCTGTAATTGTAATTTAGAGGTCTCCTTTTGTTATCTAAATGTGCATGTACAAGTATGTCAGTCAAAAATTATGAGTTCTCAACTGCAGGATGCAACCAATATAGCTTTATTGAATAAATTCTGATATTATTTCTTGTCAACTAAAATGTATTCCATTTTATTTCACAGATATACGCTTCTAGTGTGAATGGGCCAGTTCGTTATAAATGCCTATCCGCACTTGGAAAGCTTATGTATTTCAGCTCAGCTGATATGATACAATCTCTGCTTGGTGTAACAAATCTTTCTAGGTATATCCAAGTGTAATACGTAACTATTGCTCGAGCAGTGTGAAAAATTCAAGAGCTATAAACTGACATGTTATGATACACTGTTTTTTTTTAAAGTTTCTTAGCAGGTATTTTAGCATGGAAGGATCCACAAGTGATAATTCCTGCTCTTCAAATAGCAGAAATTCTTATGGAGAAACTTCCTGCTACATTTTCCAAGGCCTTTGTAAGGGAAGGGGTTGTCCATGCCGTGGATTCATTAATTTGCACACAGTCTTTAGATTCAAATGTTTCTCAAATAGCATCTGATAAAGATAATGATACTGTACCTGGAAATTCATCACGTTCTCGCCGCTATAGAAGACGCAGTGCTGCCTCAAACACTGATAATAACTCACTGGATGAGTTTAAATCGTCGGCTTTAGCATCTGTGGAAATTCCTAATGTAAATGCCAATCTTCGGTCTTCAGTCAGTGCCCGCGCCAAAGCTTTCAAAGAAAAATATTTTCCTTCAGATGATGGAGCATCTGATGCTGGATTGACAGAGGATATTATTCATTTGAAAAATCTCTGTGCAAAATTAAATACCAGTAACGATGACCTGAAAACCAAGGCCAAAGGAAAATCGAAAATGTCTCTATCCCATTCTTTTGACATTTCAGCTAGTATCGAGGAACAATTAGATGGTGTTGTTGCTGAGATTCTTGCTGAACTTACCAAAGGCGATGGTGTTTCAACTTTTGAGTTCATTGGGAGTGGTGTGGTGGTTGCTTTGCTAAATTACCTTTCATGTGGAACATTTGGAAAGGATCGTGTTTCAGAACCCAGCTTATCTAAACTTCGAAATCATGCTGTCAGAAGGTATAAATCATTCATATCGGTCACACTTCCTTCAGTTATCAGGGAAGGGAGTAGTACTCCAATGACCATATTAGTTCAAAAGCTTCAAAATGCTTTATCTTCTCTAGAGCGCTTTCATGTTCTACTAAGCAATCAACCTAGATCATCTAGTAGTGGAAGTGCACGTCTGTCTTCTGGGTTAGGTGCTTTAGCTCAACCTCTCAAATTGCGGCTTTGTCGAGCCCATGGTGAAAAATCTCTTAAAGATTATTCTTCAAATATTCTGCTTATCGATCCTTTAGCAAGTCTTGGTGCAATTGAAGACTTTCTCTGGTCAAGAGTTCAAAGGAGTGAGTCGGGACAAAAACCTTTGGTTGCAGGGAATTCTGATGCTGGAGCCACAGCAAGTGGGGCTGGGGCACCTTCACCGTGCACATCATCTCCTGCTTCAAATCATAGACCTTCAACTAGGTCCAGGACACATGTAACAATTGGTGGTGCAGCTAATAAGAAAGATGCCAGTGAGGTTTCTGCAAACTCTTCTAAAGGAAAGGGCAAGGCAGTTGTCAAATCTAATGATGAAGGCAAAGGGCCACAAACTAGAAATTCTGCACGCAGAAGAGCAGCTGCTGCCGCTGCTGAAAAGGAGACAAAATCTGCACATGGTAACTCTAGTTCAGAGGTACGATTTTAATTCCGTTACCCTTAGGAGATATGGTAGATTGACTACATTTTTTTCCTGTATTTTAATACAGAAAGAAAAGCACACACATATGGGCCCCACTTGTTTAGCGGGGCCATTTGTCACTGTGATTTCATCCCTATTAGAATAGAAGGGAAAAGAATCCTGGCACAGGAGTCTTTGTTTCATTAGACTGCTTTGTAAATGCTGCTGTTTTGTCAGTGAATGTTAAGAGATAATGATGCGTGTATGTATAATAGTTGATTGTTTTGCATATAATTGTGCGATATAGGTAGTGAAATAAACAATGGTATTCTGGAATACCAGCTTTTGTTAGGATTTGCTAATAATTCATATCTTATGCGCATATTTTGCGATGTGTGCGCGCACGGATGAGTGCATGGACTATTTTCTATCAAGATGATCTGAGACACTATTTATGCAGGATGAAGAATTTGACATGTCAGCTGTGGAGATAGATGAGGCTTTGATGATTGATGAGGATGATATCTCAGAGGATGAAGATGATGACCTTGAACAGGTGGTTTATCCAACTTCTTTGACTTTTTTAGGAATGTAGGCAAATTAAATTTCTCATTTATAATATAGGATACTTTTATTGGATTTTGCATCTCTCTGCAAATAAATGCAAATATGAGTTGTTAAAAATGGATAGAGCAATCTAGCAAAATCTTCAAAATCAGCCTTTCTTGGAAAGGGCTCTTTATGATTATTTATTCAACAGTGCAAAGTTGGTTATAAACATAGAGGCTTGGGCAAATACAAGAATGGACCTTTTAATATAATGATAGATTTGAAATTGAACTTCAAGCCGGATTTTCTAATGTAGGTTTTGTTATTGTGATCTTTATGCATTAAGTAAACTAAATAAACATGATGGCTGACTATACGATGGTTGACCATTGCTCAAGGCAGGTCCTGAACGTTAAGTAACTTTTTACATCAAGGTTTAATAAAGGACATGCATAATGTTATGAGCTTAAGTGTGCACATGCACAATAGTAGTGTTATTATATATGATATGGTGGATTACCTTTCTTCATAGGATATTGTTTTGATGTTTACTTTTAACCTTTTTTAGGTACTAAGAGATGATTCTCTTCCTATTTGTACTCCTGAGAAGGTTCATGATGTGAAATTAGGGGATACAGCTGAGGATCCTGCTCTTGCTTCAGCCAGTGATTCTCATGCACAGCCTTCTGCATCTGCTAGTAGATCTGCAGCTAAAAGCTCAGACCCTTCGGAGTTCAGGAGTGGCAGCCCTTTTGGCTCAAGAGGCGCTATGTCATTTGCTGCTGCTGCTATGGCTGGCCTTGCATCAGTAAGTGGAAGAGGAATAAGAGGTAGTCGAGATCGTCGTGGATCAAGCACTGATCATCATAATAAATTGATATTTACAGCAGGGGGAAAGCAGCTTAGCAAGCATTTAACTATATATCAGGCTGTACAGCGCCAACTTGTTCATGATGAAGATGATCATGATGATAGATTTAATAGTTCCAATCTTCCTAATGATGGAAGCAGATTTTGGAGTGATATTTTTACTATTAATTACCAAAAGGCAGATGGACAGGTTGACCGTGTATCCCAAACTACCACGTTAAAATCTTCAAAAACTGGTTCTTCAATTTGTTCGAATGATAATCGAGCGCAACCTGTGTCTCTTCTCGATAGCATATTGCAAGCAGAGCTTCCATGTGATTTGGAAAAAACTAACCCTACTTACAATATTTTGGCACTATTACGTGTTTTAGAAGTTTTGAACCAGTTGGCTCCTCGTCTGAGAGTACAAGCAGTAGTTGATGATTTTGCTGAAGGTAAAATATCTGATATTGATGAGCTTTATGAGACTGGATTAAAAGTTCCATCTGAGGAATTTATAAATAGTAAACTGACACCAAAGCTTGCTCGGCAAATCCAAGATGCATTAGCATTGTGTAGCGGTAGTCTTCCTTCTTGGTGTTATCAGATGACCAAGGCTTGCCCTTTCCTGTTTCCTTTTGAAACAAGAAGGCAGTATTTCTATTCAACTGCATTTGGAGTATCACGAGCATTGCACAGGCTACAGCAGCAGCATAGTGCTGATAATCAAAGCTCAGCAAGTGAGAGAGAGGTACGCGTTGGTAGATTACAGAGGCAAAAGGTTCGTGTTTCTAGAAATCGTATCCTTGATTCTGCTGCTAAAGTTATGGAAATGTATTCAAGCCAAAAGGCAGTGCTTGAAGTAGAGTATTTTGGTGAGGTTGGTACTGGGTTAGGTCCTACCCTTGAATTCTATACTTTATTGAGTCATGATTTACAAAAAGTTGGGCTTGGTTTGTGGAGGTCAAGCTCTACGGCAGAGGCATCTGCAATGCAAATTGACGGAGAAGGGAAAAATGTTGAAAGCAGAGACTTTGTACATGCCCCTCTTGGTTTGTTTCCTAGACCATGGCCTCCTAGTGCAGACGCAACCGATGGAAGCCAACTTTTCAAAGTTATTGAATATTTTCGATTATTGGGTCGTGTGATGGCGAAAGCTTTGCAAGATGGACGCCTGTTAGATCTACCTCTTTCTGCACCATTCTATAAACTTATTCTTGGACAAGTAAGTAAACTTATCATTTGGTCAAAATATTAATGAACGCTCACCTTTTCAGATGAACTGCATCTTCATGTCATAAAGTCTGGGTGCCACTTAGCTTTACTTTTGTGTATATGTGCGTGCGTGTACAATGGAAACGCAAAATTGTCTGTTGTCATGAGACTTTCATGCGTTCTTGATTTCTTGGCCAAGTCTTTTCTAGTTCACTTGCAAATCTGTACACCCTTAATTTTAAGATATACAAATCAAGATGAATGGTGGTTTTGTAGGTAATCACATTATTGCTGGTTGATTTTACGCACAATGATTGATTTGTGTTATGTATAGAATTTTTACTTCTTGTGGTAACTTGTACTGGATTTTCGATTAAAAAAGAAGTTGGTTGTGATAGACTTCATATTTTCATTTATTTTCAGGAGCTTGACTTGTATGATATTCTTTCATTTGATGCCGAGTTTGGGAAAATTTTGCAAGAAATGCAAATTCTTGTTTGCCGAAAGAAGTCTTTAGAGGCAGGAAGTGGAAGCAATGAAAGAGCAATTGATGATCTACGCTTTCGTGGTGTTCCTATAGAAGATTTGTGTTTTGACTTTACGCTTCCTGGACACCCTGAGTATATCCTTAAAGAAACAGAAGAAAACTCACTAGTAATAAAAGCTTAACTTTTCCTGCATTCTGTGTCATTTGCATACTTGCAGCATGTTTGCTCAATTTTATTTCAACTTGATATTACAGGTCAACATTGACAACTTGGAAGAATACGTTTCTCTGGTCGTTGATGCAACTGTTAAATCAGGGATAACAAGACAGATGGAAGCATTTAGAGCAGGTTTTAACCAGGTAAACACATGCTTTGCTTCTTCTGCTACTCCAGTTTTTTATCACTCTTTATCCTTTAATTTGTCTAACCTATTCCTAAATGAAGTTTCTGCGTATAATATACCGTATTCTTTCTCCAATACATAATCTAGCATATACTTGTCAGTTTGTGATGCTTTTCCCTAGTAGTTGTATTTTCAATTCATTTTTTCTCTGTTTAGTAGAGATTAGAGACATCTCAGTCTGGTTGATTTGGTCTATATCTTTTCTGAGTTGTATTTACAAATAGTTTGTCTTTTCATATGGTCGATCATTTCATATAAAAACACATGCTTACAGACTCAATCTTATGTCAAAGTTTACAAACAATATGACATACGATAAGAGGTTTACAAGTAATTTTGTGTGAAGATGGACTAGATGTGTCAATGTCCGAACCATGTGCACAAACAGCTCATCATGAACGTCATGCTAGTTAACAAATTTTGTATTAAGCCACATTCTCAACCTTGTATAATAATTAGGTGAATTGCATTATAATTTAATATTTTTTTGTGGGGGATAGGTATATACCTGAAGATGTTGCTGTATATTACAGTGCTTGACTATGTTGGTACACGGCATTGTTGTTTGGTATATGGCATGTATCTTTTTGCTAAATAAAACAATCAAAATGTTAGGCCCCGTTTGGCTTGTCGTTTTTAGTTGTGTTTTCGTCAATACAAAAGCGCGTACGTTGTATGTATTGTTGAAACAAACAATTTTGAAAAATGAAATTAACATGTAAAATAGAAAACAAGTTTATTTTGTTTTTCGTGTTTCGAGAGAAAACCAAAGCACGGAAACAATCCAATTCCTTCGTTGTCCGTTGGTGGTCGCAATGACTAAGAATTATAAATCTTCTTCTCTTATTTCTTGCTATTTATTAGTGCAAGTTGAAAACACAAAACTCAAAATACAAAATGAAACCAAACGGGCCCTTAATGTTTGTTGGCAAAAGTGCTCATTTTTGAGGGGTATGAGTACTTGAACATGACTACTGGGCATTCGGTAGGAATCAGATCTTCCACACCACAAAATTGTAGTGTCAATGCTCTTGGAGTCTATGTTGTTAACGGTCCGCTAAAACCTCGCTAATGCCCCGCCAAACTGCTTAGCGCACTTTGACCGCTACGCCTTTTTAATTTAGAGCTATTAAATAGTAGATTCGTTTAAAGCCATGCTATTTTCCGCTACACCCGCTACTTAGGGTTTTCGTCACCTGCTTTAGCAACTTCAATATAAAAAAGGTTAATTTGATCGGTTTTCTTATAAGCCAAATCAATAAATTTAGGGTATCCGTCGAAGTTCACATCCTAAGCGCTCAACATAAATTAGAACCCTACTATGTTCACTCAAGTCTGAACTGCATGGATCAAGATATTCTTCGATTTTGTTATATAGGAGTGAACAATGTTTCTTTTTTCTACATAGATGATGTTGAAATGAGAATAAATCAACTTTGGAGTTTTGATGTTATCTCCTGCTAGGATTTTTACACCTCCTCCATTTTCCGATATATCATCACTTTATCTCAGCCGTAGTCTTTTACACATCCACTGCTAAAAAACCACTTAGCTCTTTAACTGCATAGCTTAGAGTATATGGCTTTCATACACTAACAATAAAGTGTGCAACATCTTGCTAAGGTGCACCATGTGCAGACCCCACCCCCAACACACATCCCCCCCCCCCTAGGAATACACTAAAATTTTCTGCCATAGTGGGGTTTGATTAACCTTGCCGCATTTGTTGTGAATTACAAGCTATTGGTGCAAGCTCAATAAATAACTCTGTTATATACAAATAAACCGTGAATAATGTAATCAGTTACATGGCTATAATCGGCTCATCCTTTTAAATCTCCGTCCATTAAAATATAATGCTTTTGTGTGTGCGTGATATCACAAGATGGCAGTTTATTACTGTGCAAGTGTGACTACTTTAAACTGATAAACTTCTACGTCGTTCCAATTTATTTGACTTTTACATTCATTTCCAGATGCATAAGTGACTTATACTTGCCCTCTGCTAGTATTTTTCCAGTTTCAACATGCTATGTGAGGTGCAAGAATTATAATCCATTTATTAATTTTAAATTTACTGCCTGTTTGATTTAGGGTATACGTAACCATGTAAATTATAAGAGTTGAAGTATTTGTTTTTTTCCTTTGAAAAAGCAATGTATTATACAAATAATAGGATTCAGGTGTTATTTTTCTTTATGCATTTTTTACCCAATAATGAATAATGCCAAAGTAATAGTGTGTCTGTGGTGGCATCGTACCTTCTACTAGAATATATTGGATGCAATGAATATATGATGGTTACTCAGTTTTTCTCTCTTTGCTAGTTATAAATTTAAATAGATGGATTACAGTGGTGCTGACTTGATGAGACAATTTTCAGGTTTTTGATATATCATCTTTACAAATATTCTCCCCACATGAACTCGACTATCTGCTGTGTGGCCGCAGAGAATTATGGGAGGTAATGTAGTCTCCGTGGGAAATATTTCCCGAACCTAATCGAATTGTCTCATGATTCAACTAAGCGAAACTTATTTATTTTACAGCCTGAGTCATTAGCGGACCACATAAAGTTTGATCATGGATATACTGCTAAAAGTCCAGCAATTGTCAATGTAAGTACTCCCTTAATTGGGTGATGCAATATTTTGGTCACCAAATTTGCTTTTTATCTCATCATCGCTCCTTTTTGTTTTTAGTTACTTGAGATAATGGGAGAATTCACACCAGAGCAACAACATGCGTTTTGTCAATTTGTCACGGGTGCACCTCGCCTTCCCCCTGGTGGTCTAGCTGCTTTAAATCCAAAACTGACTATCGTGAGAAAGGTAGTTTTGCAGGAATAGGCACATCTTTATGCTGCATATTTGCAACTTGTGACTAGTTTGGTTCAAATTGCCTAATAAGTCTATTTTTATATGGCAGCACTCATCAACTGCTACAAACACCGCAACAAATGCAGCTGGAATCTCCGACTCAGCTGATGATGACTTGCCTAGTGTCATGACATGTGCTAATTACCTCAAACTCCCGCCCTACTCTACCAAGGTTCTGTTACTATCTCAACCATCCTTTATGATTTTACACTTTCTTATTCTTGCTCCTTTTACTCGAACCTTTCTTATGCAGGAGATCATGTACAAAAAGCTTTTATATGCTATCAGCGAGGGACAAGGATCCTTTGACCTATCGTAATAAGACCAATACTGCAGCAAAGTGTAGACGCAAGCAGTTGCTTAATTAAATTGCCTAAATATAGAAACATCTACTGAGGTTGACCGCATGCGCCTCTTGCGATGTGTTTGTTGTTTTTTCTTTTTCGTTATTTTCCTCTGGTCATGTAAATATATTTTCAATTGTTGTCGAATGAGCTCTGTTACATGATATATTCCATTTACTCATCAATAATATTAGTTACATCTAGTAGAAATAATTAATGTATGACTATGCTTCTTGCTGAAGTTGCATATAGAAGGATTACATGAATTATTATTTTTTGCACCCAACTTTTGGTAGTTTATTATTTTTGTTAGTACGATGAAACAACTTGGTCGAAACTGCATGATTTGTATTTTGTTATTGCATGGTAGACTTTTCTTTCGGCCGTTCATTTTTGCAATATATTGCGTCTCACCGGCCTTATTCAGAAAATGATGTCTGCTTTTACAAATAAGAGGTATCCAACCCTGAAAGGAGAATGTTACTGACTGTAAACAAGAGCGTGCCAGGACAGTACTTGTGCAAATGAACGGAGCACAGTAACAGGATATTTTGAACGGGGCTGCAAAAAAGGGACGATGGTTTGTAATTGTATTGTATTGATCGTTGTTAAACGATTATAAATTGTTGTTAATGGTAATTAATTTGCAATTAAGAAGTATTATACATGATTAAGAGCGTGCCAGGACAGTACTTGTGCAAATGAACGGAGCACAGTAACAGGATATTTTGAACGGGGCTGCAAAAAAGGGACGATGGTTTGTAATTGTATTGTATTGATCGTTGTTAAACGATTATAAATTGTTGTTAATGGTAATTAATTTGCAATTAAGAAGTATTATACATGATTAGACAATTCAGTATAAGCTAAAACAAACGAAGCAGAAATATAAATACAGAGATATAGATACGATGATAAAAATTAAAAAATGCATTTGGAGCAATTATTTTAATTTCTTATCCTTTTTCGAGTCAGCGCTGTGTTATTTTTGACACTTCTTTCAATTGGTCAATTTTTCTTTTCTTTCATTGTTTGAATATCGTACTACTCTTTAAGTTATTCTTTTAAAATAAGATCAAGATTATCGTTATATGCTACAAAATTTGCATTTCTGCCATTGTATTTACGTATAAAATTGTGAATGCTTATTGTAGCGACAACCGCTTGAACTTGACATTGGTTAAGTCGATGTTACTTAAGATCTCAAAATTTCCTTTTTATATTTTGATTCATTCGATTACCTTACTAAACTTGAATGGTAGAAATTGAAATTTTCAATATTTGATTTTGATGCACTTTGTGTTTCACGAAAATCGAAGATATGGTATCTCACATTTCAATATGGAGCAATATAATTTAAATTAACTAACTAATACTCACCTTGTGGAGAATGTGGAAAATTTGAGTTTCAATCGTTTATTAAAAATCGAATACTATATTGACATGTGTTTTTTTTTACAAACAACCATGACATAAGGAAAAGTCATATCAAATGAACACGCAAACATAGCATTTTATGTGACATCCTTTTCGACCAATAAATGGTTATGCATTGCTATGAGATAAATATGCAGCTATGTGCGTATCGTTTACTACTCATACTTTTTGTAAAATGGGTAATATCAATTATTACTTCTAATTGGTACGACACAGTGATAAATTATGGATCATCCGATTTAATTATATCTTTTGATAACAACGTAAGATATTTTATAACAGCCTGAAAATAAACACAAATATTCCTACTTGATCTTTAAACCTTTCCGCATCTGTAGGGTCGGTCCTAGAAGGTTTGGTACCAAAAGGCAATTGTATAACCAAGATCCTTATACAAAAAACCAACGTTATTCTTAATTAAATTATCAAATTAATTTATGCAGTTTGTAAACAATGAAAAGTGGAACAAAATGAAATAACTTTATTCTTAACAATAATCAAGTTATACAGAAAAATTAATATTAATTGCTTATGAATATTTCCAGCCAGAGTTACAAAATTATAAATAGTATTTTTATATTCAAGTTCATTAATCATATCTTGTTCGATTGATAACAGTGCCAAACAACACAACAAAATGAACCTCAAAGTCATTAAATCTCATCTCAAATCAATCCATATTCTACAATTATTTCAAATTAACAAACTTATGACCATCTAAACTTGTCCCAATTAAAATTTTAATTGCATTAGCCCAAAATAACATTTAAACTTGAATTTGTACAAATTTATGGTAAGTCATAACTTATAATTACCTTGCTTCATTATATGACCATCTAATTATAAATACAAATTTTATGAATGCTTTGCTCCATTTTAAAAGTACCTTTTCTATTTTCGACAAAGAGATTGCCGATTGGAGTAATGTATTAAACCAATCAAAGAAAATTGCAATTGCAACAAGAATAGGTCAAAGACTCAAAGCAAATCAAAGAAATCAACTAACATAGTTACACAACCTACATAAATTATTCAAGACCGAAGAAAAAAAAAATCAACTTTTACAAAACACTAAAACAAATCAGAATTTTAAATATATAAAAGGAGAAACAATAATACATCTATTGTCAGGGAAAGGTCACAGACATTGAAAATCAAAATTTATGCCAAACTGCCGACAACTAAACAAGAAAAACAGAATTTCGCACCTTTTCAAGGTTAAAGAAAATGCGCCTATGTTAATGCTAGTGATGGAGTCGCTACCTCGTTGGTCATTGCAATTTGAATTTCGAAATCTGGAGTTATTGCTCATCTGAATTGGAGTCGCCACCGTCGCCGTCGACGTCAATGTCTGGAGTCGCGTTGTAACGACCTTGAATCTTAGTCATTTAAATTTAGGATATTTAATTGATTTTAAATATTGAAAAGTTAATTTATAAGTTAAATAACTTGAATTTCAAATATAGCGATTTATTTGATAATTAAAGTGTTGAAATTAATATTGGGAATTGTCTAAATAATTTAATCTTGAATTTTATGTGAATAAAAATAATTTTGAAAGTTGATTTAAATTCTACTTAAATTAGAATGAAGATAGTAAACTTTTAATTGGATATAAAAGTAATTAATTTGATTTTTATAACAATTCGTTTTTACTAACGTATAAAAATAGCCTTCCGGGACACTGTCTTGAATTTCGACGAAACTAACTTCATTGGATATGTAATAATGAATTATTATTTGCCGACAAATTTTGGGGCGATTGGACGTATCGTTTGGTCATGCGAGATCGAAACGCGTATAAATTAATTTTAGAAATTAATATAATATAACGGGTTTAAAAAACTACATTCTGTATATGATCAAATTAGGACTCGAGACTAGTTCCATTGTGTTTGAAATAAAAGTATTACATATAAAACGCCAGATGGCACACCTTGATTGGAGTTCGAGATTTTCGGACACGTCAAACTAGATAATTTGAATTAATATTATATATATATATATATATATATATATATATGTGTGTGTGTGTGTGTGTGTGTGTGTATTTCCATATCCTAGCCTATGCTTTTCACTATACATGCCATACCCCCACATCTTCAAGTCCATACCTATAACGACCCTGAATTTTTGACATTTGAAATTTGAATATTTAATTGATTTTAAATATTTGACTGTTAGTTTAATTTGAATTTCAAATTATCAGAGTTTGTTTGGTAATTAAATTAGTGTATTTAATTGTTAAAATTTGGGGAAAAATATTTAAATCTTCAATTTTAAGCCTGTTAAAAATAATATGAAGTCTTGGAAAATTCATATTAATAATACTGAAGATAATAGAACCTTCAGAATTGAATTTAACACTGTTTGTTCAGTTTTGAATTTTATCGTTTAAATTGAATTTAAAAATAGCGTTCCGAGGCACGGTCTCGGAATTCGATGAAACCAGTTCCATTGGATCCGTAATAGTGTATTATTATCGGATTTCAATTTTCGTAGCATTTGGAGGTGTTGTGTGAGCGTACGATAAGCAAATGCGCTGAAATTAAATCGAAAATTCAATATTATAACTGGTCCAAAAAGCTATCTTTTTCATACGATCGAATTTGGACTCGAAACCTTTTCCATTGCATTCGGAATAGGCGTATAACATTATAAACGCCTAGCGGCACACCTCGATAGGAAGTCAAAATTTTTAGTTGACTTTATCGGAACGATTCGAATTTGAATTTGAATTGAATATTTACACTAGTCAAACCCTCAGCCGTATTCTTTCACATCTAAACTTTTTGCTGTCACTGTAGCCTTCTTTTGCAAGCCATCTTCTGATCGACATCACATCTTGTCCCCTTCGTTTTCTTTTATCACGCGAGCATTTTTTATCGTTCAGAAAATTAAATCAAAAGCAGGAAGAAGAAAAATGGCCGCAGCAAAACTTAAATTCAAAATCGAAAGAAAATAATTTAGCAAAGCCGAGTATTCTCCTCTCCTCCCAGTTCAAAACTGCCTTCCCCAAATTCCTCTTCTCTTCACTTAAATGAAACCGTGCTTCCCTTTTTAAAATTTCATACGAAGAAAAAAAAACAAGAGTAGAAATATTCACGCAAGCAATGGTGTGACTTACTTCCAAATATCCTCAAAAATCTCGAATCGAATTCGTATTCGGATCATTTGTTGGCCGTGGTTCGTGCTGGGCATCGTGGAAAGGCGGGGGGTGTTCGACTACCTGAGGCAGTGGATCGTGGTTAGGCGCGGCGTCGCGAGCCATGTAGGAGGCTGGGGATTCGCGAGGGTGGAGGCGCGATTATCTGGGCGACGACGTATGGGGAAGGTTGATTGCGGCATAGGGTTTAGGCCGCGTTCGCGAGCTGCTCGCGTTCGAGTGGGTTTGTGTGGAGCTTGATTGGGAGCCACGCTTCAAAGACGATGGGTTCGTGATCGTTAGGGTTTCGATGGTCTCGGAGGTTTGGTCGCTGCGTGGCCTGGGTTTCGATTAACAGTAAGGTATAATTTTATTTCTATCTTAAAATAAATATGTATTTAAAAGAAAATTATATATACTAATTTTAACAGTTTGTTTAAAAATTTTAAACAGTAGAAAGAATTACTGTTGTTATATATAGTAAAGAGAAAAAAAAATAGTTTAAAATTTAATTATTTGAGTTAAATTGAATCATTAGTAATTAAATTTAGTAAAAGGAAAATTAGATTTTCGAAATCTATGAATTATTTGTTAATTAAAATTTTCAAATGGAAAATTAATTGATGGATTAGTTTAAATATTAATAAATTGTATAAATTGTTTATACAAGGTCTAAAATTGAGAACAAACTGGAATGGAAATGGGATTGCAAAATAAAAGCAAAAGTGAGATCTTGTCACTCAAATTAAAATTGAATTTCAGTTATTGATTGATTGCCTGATTGTGATAGTATATATATAGTAGTATATAGCAATATATATATTGGAATATATATATATATATATATATATATATATATTGGAGTTGTTGATTTTCCGCATTATATAGCGGATGAGACCCTATGCGCCGCATACTAGCGGATGATATTTTATAAATCCCATATACCGCGATATTCCACCTTGAAGTGGAATGAGTATTGTGCTAACATCTGTGGATGCAGGGAAACAAGTTGGAGGGATCCAACAGGATTCCTCAAAACATTTGAATTTGTTTCATATGCTGTGTGATGATTTATTTATAATCTGTGGATGATTATATCGATGATTGAATTTGTTGAAGGCTATAATTTAGCCGAATGTATTTTTGGTATCGTTGGATACCAGAAATAAATAAATGAAATTGGATTTTTGAAATTAAAATAGGAAATTTGAAGTAAATTCTTTTGAAAGAATTGGGTGAATTTAAAAAGAAGGAATTTTAAAAGCATAAAGTTGATTTCAAAATCTTATCGAATTATTTCCAAAATATGGGAAAGGATATTAATAAATGGGTTTTGAATAATATTATTTAAAAGTTGAAGAATTTATTGAAAATGGAATTTTGAATAATTTGGAAAGAATAAAGGAATTTATTTAAAAGTTGATAAATTTGTTTGAAATCAATTTGATAATTGATTTGGTATTGGAAAATAAATCTTTGGGAAAATTAATAAGATAATTGATTTGGTGTTTGAATGAAATTTTTTATTTTTTTGAAATAAACTTAAAAATCAATTTGTAATTGATTTAATGTTTGAAATAAATTTGAAATCAAATTGGAATTTGATTTGGTGTTGAAATGAAATTTGAAATCAATTTTGAATTTGATTTGGTGTTTGAAAGCGAATATTTGGAAAACGATTTGAAAATCGTACATAAGTGAATATTTGGAAATTTACATTCACAATGGAATTTGTAAAGGAAAAGTGAAAATAAATAACATTCGGAAATTTTATTCCGCGAATGAAAATATGATTTGAAAATTGTTTTCAAAGTGATGAAGTGTGGAAAATATATACCTTGCGAAGATATTTGAAATTTAATAATTTGGGAAAATTATTTAAGTTGGTTGTTTGTTGTGAATGTTGTTTGATAGTTAAATAACCGACTATCAATATTTGCCTTTGAAATGGCACTTGAATTTGTTTGTAAAACAAACGCTCATTATTCGGTTAAGCCGGGAGAGGACTTTGTGTCATATAACCCATTCCGAATAGTGATACGTCGTGAATGGACATCATTTGAAGACCGGTGTGAAGACCGGGTATTTTCGAAAATGAAAGGACAACCTGTCGAATGTCTCTGCACCGAGTTGCTCCGGTATAGAGATTTATATCACTCTTCTTGTGATGGGAAGTCCGGACGTGATTAGTGAATACCCGGATTGCAAGGGCTTCTTTGGAAGTGCCTTCGGTTCCGTTCGATCCCGGAACGGACTTGTATGGATGTGTGTCTGACGTTACACTTTGAGATGTAAAGCAGGTTTCTATTAAATATATTTCTATTGGTGGCGGAGAATTTATTCTCTTAGCTTAACACCCTTCTCTAAGACGTACGAGCTCAGAGGTTATGTAGTTGATGGTTACTAGTGATACATTCCCAATTTGGTAATGTGGAATACGAAGTGCTGTTGATCATTTGTTGATCAAAGCATGGCTTTGTGAAAAAGCGTAGCTTTGTGGACGAGACTTCGTCGAGCCTCACAACCCGGTAATGGTCGAAACATGAATGTTGCGGCAAGGTTTTTAGGGGTCGCGCCCCTAGGGTATGTCATTTCCTTCTGGATAAAAGGTGATATCATGGTATGAAGCCCAGATATTTTACCTTTGTTGATGCTGCAAATTTATTATACTTTGTGGTTGAGGATCCTCGGATAAAGGTCGGTAATGACCGGGGGATGGCATAGCTTGTGTGCTAGCTACCTAGTTACAGCTGTACAGCGTGAGGTAGCGTCGGCCTTGTGGTTGTAGAGATCCGGTTAGGTTCTCGGGGCGTCTTTCCAGAGGCGTTTCCATTTCGGTGTAAGGAAGTTCCTTTGCCTGACCATTTGTTGGAAATCAAAAGAAACAATACGCGCTCTGTACGGTTTTAGTTGTAGAACCTGCCATTTACTTATGGTGGTCACCACTGTTTAGATGGTAGCTATAGTAGGCATAGTTCGGAATGTCTATGCTGGCTAAGATTAATATTATACTTTTGAAATGTTTTCCACACTAGACATTAATAATAATATCAACTGATCTTTCGTAGTAAGCATCTTTGAATATCATAAGGAGAAATCTCCTCCAATTCTGTGTTTGCATTGTGTGTGTGGCGGGAGGCCTTATGGTAGTTTCATTTTCCAAAAGCATTGCGAATTTGTTTTATTTTCTTTGTGAAAATAACTGTTTTACGATCTCACACCAGTCACCATGACTGACTCAGAGTTTATTGTTCCCTTTCTAAACTCTGGGTGCCCATAATTTTCCACACGGGCAACCTAGAGTTGTGTTATCAGGATATTCTGGATATTTTGGAGCTTTGGAGATGAGCTGGATGGCGAGGCATACTACCGTACGTGTTTATTATTCCGCTGTGTATTCTGTGTGAGGACAGGTTTATATAACTGTCCATTGTTGTATTGAGTTGTATATTGACTCTGATTTATGTATGTATAAATCGATATAGTCTTTTGTTTTAATGATTATTGATTCATCTATTATATATTGTTCCGCTGCGAAATGTGAGATTCTGATATTGTTTCTGTTTCTGTTTTTTTCTATTCTTTCTTTTCTTCTGTCTTCTTTAACCTCTTCTTTTAACCCTAATGGTTCGGTTTTCCGGCATTCGATTGCGCAGCATTTGATACAGTGGGCGTATTAATGTCGACTTTCGAGCGTCGAAAAGTCGAAACGTTACATGTGGTATCAGAGCTGTTGGTTAAGCGACAACCCTGGCTCTGTTGGGTGTTACTCATTAGAGATAGAGTCAGTAGTACTCTAGAATGAGTGTGAGTGTAATAATAGATATGAGCGCGTATTTGTTAGTGAACACAAAATTTGTTTTGTATTGTGTTGACTTATCGGTTGATTGTTTATAGATTCTGGTCGGTGCAGTCTGGCCAACTGTAATCGATAGGGATTTCTAAACTCTTAAACAAGATAACTGACACAATATTGTTTTAAAATAGGGTAAATGAAATAATTTTACCGAAAACTATTTTTGTGTAGAAAAGAAATCATTTTCTATGAATTATTATTGTATATGGATGCTTGGTTGTTAAAAAGAGATAATACTGAATTATCATCATTGTTATATGGAAATTGAATAAGAAATAATGGTATAACCAAAGATTTGGAGATAAATTCATTTAACAAATGAAATTTATGAATATGAATTGAAAGGTTAAGGAAATAAAGTTCATATACGAATGAGATTTGTAAATATAAATTGTAATGAGATTTATAATTTGGAAATAGAATTCCAAGGAAGATATTTGAAATAAAATCCATTGATGGAATGAAATTGGTAATGTGAATTTATAAATGAGTTCTATAATTTGAAATAAAGTGCCAGAGCAATTTTTGAAATAAGAATTAAAGAATTAGGATTGAAATTTCAAAGATAGTTTTGAAATGTGAGTAATTATTAAAAAGACTCTGGAATTTCATTAAAATGTTATGGAATGTAAATAAGTTGATAACTTATAAAAATATTTGAATTTGATTAGAATGAGATTCAAATTGAAAATGAATGAATTTGTGAATGAACAAATGGAGCTACATTTGTAAATAAATTGGAAATTGAAAAAAATAAATAAAATGGAATGAGATTTGATTTGAATTAAGTTGAAGAAAAATCCAAACTTGAAAAAAATAAAATAAGGTGGATTGAATTCAAGTAAATTAACTTGATAATTTATCAATTCATGAAATAATGAATTAGAAGTTGAATTAGTTAAATTAAAATTAAATTGTGAGCTGAATAAAATGGTTTGAATTTGCATATAAACTCAAGAAGTAGAAATAAATTGAAAATTTCCTGGTTATTGATAAAATAAATTCAGGATGAATTGAATATGGAAATTTGAAATTTAAAAAGGATAAGTGAATATACTAATTGAATTAAATTAGTCAATGGAATGGATTTGATAAATGAGAAAAATCAAATCAAAGGTTTGAATTAGAAATTGTTTACAAGGAAACTATAAATTGATTGTTTTTGAGTTCAAATAACTTAAGTAAATATTGGACAATAACTCGACTTCAGTAATGAAGTGAAATTAAATACAAGAAGTGTATATAAATACTTGTATTGAACTTAAGGAATAAATGTGGAATTCTTAAGTGAAGTTGATATCGGAAAAATACCAAGTTAATAAATGAGGTTGTATAAAATTATATGAGTTATTAAAGGAAAATAATTTTTTTTTTGATTTTTGAATCAATTGAAATGATATGAATTCGTTTCGCTTAAAAATGAATAGGATGTAAAAAAGTGAGTTGTAAATCACTTGAATTGAATGGAAATTGTATGTGAATTGGTCGTAAGCAATTTAATTTGTATAGAAACCATTGAATTGAATATAAATTAGATGAAAGCAATTTAATTTGTATTGAAACTTTATAAATTGCTAATGGAAATTGTTTTGGATGTATTGCTTATGAAAACTTTGTGTTCACTATTGAAAATAAGTGAAATGTAAATAGATTTCCTATATATGTCACTTACATATTTAAACTGAGTAAGTGCAAGTTTTTGGAAGCCGGTTGGCTGCATTTTGGGTTGCGCAAATGCTAATAATAAACTGCTTTGCTTAAAATGCTAATAAGGTACGCCTACGCAATACAAAATAGGAAATATGAACTGTTTTTGCTTTTCCGACCGAGTGTGTCGATGTATATATATTTATATCTTTTGTCAAATTGCAAAAGCTCCTCCGTACAAAGGAGACTGCCAAAATTTTCTGAAAATTTTGGGAGTTAGGAATTTTTTTTTGAAAATTTGGAAATTTTGTTAACGGAAAATTGATTTTCAAATTGTAATGGAAACGTAGGAATTGAACTAGAAAGCGAAAACCATTGTTTTGGTCGAAGTTAAAAGTCTTGGAAAAAGTGAATATCGAGTTTTCACTAAAATGAATTTTTGGTTTTTGAAGATAAAATGAATTCAAATAGAATTGAAATTGTAAATTGAATTCAAATGGAATTGAAAATGCAAAGTTGAATGGAAATGAATATATAACTTTGTTAGCGAAGTCAAAATAAATATAAGAAGTATGTAAATACTTATATTGAACTTAAGAAATGGATAATGGAATTCTTAAGTAAATGGGTATTGGGAATCCAATAAGTAAATTAGGACATTGTTGTTAAGTAAAGTATACCGGGATTATAAAGGCTATAGGAAAAGAAAATTGGATTTTGATTTCGAAGATGAATTTCTCAACAAAAGGTATGTATTTAAAATTTCTATATGAAATTTGATGGGATTTTGATTTTGCCACTTGGCATTTTGTTTTCTATTGGAATTTGGGAGTCCGTATGGACATTTTGTAGTTGAACCGAGCTAGCCGCGCAAAGGAGATGCTGGCGAAATTTTTCGAAAATTTAAAGAGTTAGAGAATTTTTGAGAAATTTTGGATAATTTACAATTTGAATTTAAATTTAAATTTGAATTGTGAAGTAAATAAAGTTGTTTGGAAACTAAAGTTAAGATTTTGACAGTTAGTTGAAATGATGATCTTTAATAAAAAGAAGATTGGTTTGAAAATTTGATAAAACTGTTTGGTTTTGGAAAAATGACAAACGGGTATCGGAACATTCTTCTTAACTTGTAATTTCGGGACGAAATTCTTTTAAGGGGGGAAGATTGTAACGACCCTGAATTTTTGACATTTGAAATTTGAATATTTAATTGATTTTAAATATTTGAATGTTAGTTTAATTTGAATTTCAAATTATCAGAGTTTGTTTGGTAATTAAATTAGTGTATTTAATTGTTAAAATTTGGGGAAAAATATTTAAATCTTCAATTTTAAGCCTGTTAAAAATAATATGAAGTCTTGGAAAATTCATATTAATAATACTGAAGATAATAGAACCTTCAGAATTGAATTTAACACTGTTTGTTCAGTTTTGAATTTTATCGTTTAAATTGAATTTAAAAATAGCGTTCCGAGGCACGGTCTCGGAATTCGATGAAACCAGTTCCATTGGATCCGTAATAGTGTATTATTATCGGATTTCAATTTTCGTAGCATTTGGAGGTGTTGTGTGAGCGTACGATAAGCAAATGCGCTGAAATTAAATCGAAAATTCAATATTATAACTGGTCCAAAAAGCTATCTTTTTCATACGATCGAATTTGGACTCGAAACCTTTTCCATTGCATTCGGAATAGGCGTATAACATTATAAACGCCTAGCGGCACACCTCGATAGGAAGTCAAAATTTTTAGTTGACTTTATCGGAACGATTCGAATTTGAATTGAATATTTACACTAGTCAAACCCTCAGCCGTATTCTTTCACATCTAAACTTTTTGCTATCACTGTAGCCTTCTTTTGCAAGCCATCTTCTGATCGACATCACATCTTGTCCCCTTCATTTTATTTTATCACGCGAGCAGTTTTTATCATTTAGAAAATTAAATCAAAAGCAGGAAGAAGAAAAATGGCCGCACCAAAACTTAAATTCAAAATCGAAAGAAAATAATTTAGCAAAGCCGAGTATTCTCCTCTCCTCCCAGTTCGAAACTGCCTTCCCCAAATTCCTCTTCTCTACACTTAAACGAAACCATGCTTCCCTCTTTAAAATTTCATACGAAGAAAAAAAAGAAAGAGCAGAAATATTCACGCAAGCAATGGCGTGACTTCCTTCCGAATATCCTCAAAAATCTCGAATCGAATTCGAATCATTTGTTCGCCGTGGTTCGTGCTGGGCATCGTGGAAAGGAAGGGGGGTGTTCGACAACTTGAGGCAGTGGATCGTGGTTAGGCGCGGCGTCACGAGCCATGTAGGAGGCTGGGGATTCGCGAGGGCGGAGGTGCGATTATCTGGGCGACGACGTCGTATGTGGAAGGTTGATTGCGGCGTAGGGTTTAGGCCGCGTTCGCGAGCTGCTCACGTTCGAGTGGGTTTGTGTGGATCTTGATTGGGAGCCACGCTTCAAAGACGATGGGTTTGTGATCGTTAGGGTTTCGATGGTCTCGGAGGTTTGGTCGCTGCGTGGCCTGGGTTTCGATTAACAGTAAGGTATAATTTTATTTCTACCTTAAAATAAATATGTATTTAAAAGAAAAATATATATACTGATTTTAACAGTTTGTTTAAAAAATTTAAACAGTAGAAAGAATTACTGTTGTTATATACAGTAAAGAGAAAAAAAATATATTAGTTTAAAATTTAATTATTTGAGTTAAATTGAATCATTAGTAATTAAATTTAGTAAAAGGAAAATTAGATTTTCGAAATCTATGAATTATTTGTTAATTAAAATTTTCAAATGGAAAATTAATTGATAGATTAGTTTAAATATTAATAAATTGTATAAATTGTTTATACAAGGTCTAAAATTGAGAACAAACTGGAATGGAAATGGGATTGCAAAATAAAAGCAAAGGTGAGATCTTCTCACTCAAATTAAAATTGAATTTCAGTTATTGATTGATTGCTTGATTGTGATAGTATATATATAGTAGTATATAACAATATATATATATATTGGAATATATATATATATATATATATATATATATATTGGAGTTGTTGATTTCCCGCATTATATAGCGGATGAGACCCTATGCGCCGCATAATAGCGGATGATATTTTATAAATCCCATATACCACGATATTCCACCTTGAAGTGGAATGGGTATTGTGCTAACATCTGTGGATGCAGGGAAACAAGTTGGAGGGATCCAATAGGATTCCTCAAAACATTTGAATTTGTTTCATATGTTGTGTGATGATTTATTTATAATCTGTGGATGATTATATCGATGATTGAATTTGTTGAAGGCTATAATTTAGCCGAATGTATTTTTGGTATCGTTGGATACCAGAAATAAATAAATGAAATTGAATTTTTGAAATTAAATTAGGAAATTTGAAGTAAATTCTTTTGAAAGAATTGGGTGAATTTAAAAAGAAGGAATTTTAAAAGCATAAAGTTGATTTCGAAATCTTATCGAATTATTTCCAAAATATGGGAAAGGATATTAATAAATGTGTTTTGAATAATATTATTTAAAAGTTGAAGAATTTATTGAAAATGGAATTTTGAATAATTTGGAAAGAATAAAGGAATTTATTTAAAAGGTGATAAATTTGTTTGAAATCAATTTGATAATTGAGTTGGTATTGGAAAATAAATCTTTGGGAAAATTAATAAGATAATTGATTTGGTGTTTAAATGAATTTTTTTTTGAAATAAACTTAGAAATCAATTTGTAATTGATTTAATGTTTGAAATAAATTTGAAATCAAATTGGAATTTGATTTGGTGTTGAAATGAAATTTGAAATCAATTTTGAATTTGATTTGGTGTTTGAAAGCGAATATTTGGAAAACGATTTGAAAATCGTACATAAGTGAATATTTGGAAATTTACATTCACAATGGAATTTGTAAAGGAAAAGTGAAAATAAATAACATTCGGAAATTTTATTCCGCGAATGAAAATATGATTTGAAAATTGTTTTCAAAGTGATGAAGTGTGGAAAATATATATCTTGCGAAGATATTTGAAATTTAATAATTTGGGAAAATTATTTAAATTGGTTGTTTGTTGTGAAAGTTGTTTGATAGTTAAATAACCGACTATCAATATTTGCCTTTGAAATGGCACTTGAATTTGTTTGTAAAACAAACGCTCATTATTCGGTTAAGCCGGGAGAGGACTTTGTGTCATATAACCCATTTCGAATAGTGATACGTCGTGAATGGACATCATTTGAAGACCGGTGTGAAGACCGGGTATTTTCGAAAATGAAAGGACAACCTGTCGAATGTCTCTGCACCGAGTTGCTCCAGTATAGAGATTTATATCACTCTTCTTGTGATGGGAAGTCCGGACGTGATTAGTGAATACCCGGATTGCAAGGGCTTCTTTGGAAGTGCCTTCGGTTCCGTTCGATCTCGGAATGGACTTGTATGGATGTGTGTCTGACGTTACATTTTGAGATGTAAAGCTGGTTTCTATCAAATACATTTCTATTGGTGGCGGAGAATTTATTCTCTTAGCTTAACACCCTTCTCTAAGACGTACGAGCTCAGAGGTTATGTAGTTGATGGTTACTAGTAATACATTCTCAATTTGGAAATGTGGCATACGAAGTGCTATTGATCATTTGTTGATCAAAACATGGCTTTGTGAAAAAGCGTAGCTTTGTGGACGAGACTTCATCGAGCCTCACAACCCGGTAATGGTCGAAACAGGAATGTTGCGGCAAGGTTTTTAGGGGTCGCGCCCCTAGGGTATGTCATTTCCTTCTGGATAAAAGGTGATATCATGGTATGGAGCCCAGATATTTTACCTATGTTGATGCTGCAAATTTATTATACTTTGTGGTTGTTGCTTTGTGGTTGAGGATCCTCGGATAAAGGTCGGTAACGACCGGGGGATGGCATAGCTTGTGTGTTAGCTACCTAGTTACAGCTGTACAGCGTGAGGTAGCGTCGGCCTTGTGGTTGCAGAGATCCGGTTAGGTTCTCAGGGCGTCTTTCCAGAGGCGTTTCCATTTCGGTGTAAGGAAGTTCCTTTGGCTGACCATTTGTTGGAAATCCAAAGAAACAATACGCGCCCTGTACGGTTTTAGTTGTAGAACCTGCCATTTACTTATGGTGGTCACCACTGTTTAGATGGTAGCTATAGTAGGCATAGTTCGGAATGTCTATGCTGGCTAAGATAAATATTATACTTTCGAAATGTTTTCCACACTAGACATTAATAATAATATCAACTAATCTTTCGTAGTAAGCATCTTTGTCTATCATAAGGAGAAATCTCCTCCAATTCTGCGTTTGCATTGTGTGTGTGGTGGGAGGCCTTATGGTAGTTTTAGTTTCCAAAAGCATTGCGAATTTGTTTTATTTTCTTTGTGAAAATAACTGTTTTATGATCTCACACCAGTCTTCATGACTGACTCGGAGTTTATTGTTCCCTTTCTAAACTCTGGGTGCCCATAATTTTCCACACGGGCAGCCTAAAGTTATGTTATCAGGATATTCTGGATATTCTGGAGCTTTTGGAGATGAGCTGGATGGAGAGGCGTACTACCGTACTTGTTTATTATTCCGCTGTGTATTCTATGTGAGGACAAGTTTATATAACTGTCCATTGTTGTATTGAGTTGTATATTGACTCTGATTGATGTATGTATAAACTGATATAGTCTTTTGTTTTAAAGATTATTGATTCATCTATTATATATTGTTCTGCTGTGAAATGTGAGATTCTGATATTGTTTATGTTTCTGTTTTTTTTCTGTTCTTTCTTTTCTTCTGTCTTCTTCTACCTCTTCTTTTAACCCTAATGGTTCGGTTTTTCGGCATTCGATTGCGCGGCATTTGATACAGTGGCATATTAATGTCGACTTTCGAGCGTCGAAAAGTCGAAACGTTACAATACCCCTCCCATGTCTCTGCCTTACCTTCCTCCCCTACAAATTTTCCTGTAAACTATTGACATCAAACTTTTTAAAAATTAAAAGAAAAATCACCATTCATAACTTCAAAAATCAATCCCTCCCAAAAATATCAAGAATTAGCCAAAATGATATGAACGAAAGTTGTTCGTATTAGTCCGTAGTATTTTTAAAAATCAACGGATCGAGATTTCGTTGAGAAACGTTCGAATTATCGCCTTAAAATAGCAAAAGGGTAAATATGTTCTCAAACTTCATAAAATAAATTCTCTCAATCGGGAAGAATTAACAGATGCCATAAGCGTCGTTGAGTTCGCATCAGAGAGTAGTATTTTTGGCATAAGTTCGGCGCGATTCCATGACGACGATTTGTGATGGTTGAAAGCTAGGGTAAGGTTTCGTCAAAGATAGCGGCATCGATGGAGGAAACGGAGAGTGCAATAGGCTCTAGCTTGGAGAGTTACACCTCGTGGCCGATTTTGGCGAAGTATGGCGAGAAAAATTGTCGCACTCTTCTTGTGCCTGGGCACGTATAGGGGTGGGGGTTGGGTTTCGTTCGGTGGGCGCCGAACGTGGACGATGGTGTGTAGTTGTGAGAGGAGGGGAAGGTCAGTGTGTTGGTGGTCTCGGGTCGTTGTACAGTGGAGCAAGTTGGCGGTGCACGTGCACACCGTGCACATTTTCATTACTGGAATGGTGGAAAGGGGATTTGAGAAGAAGAAATGGGGAGGGGAAGGAAGCGGGTTTGTGGTTGGGCTTGGGCCGTTGATTGGGTGAGGGTATTAATGTAATTAATTTATGTAAATTTAAATCTGGATCTTATAAACTTAATATCTTAATCATACTAGGTCCAAATCAAATGCCGTTTGTTGCGTTGCACTCGTTTGAACGTTATCTACGATATGGAATTGGATACAATTGTAGCTTGTTGAATTTTATGCTGAATTCGAACATCGTTTGAATTCGGATGGAATTCGGAGTGCCTTGTCGGCAAGTGAAAGAAATGTGAGTTAATCTCACCTTTTTGGTTAATCAGAAAATATTATATAGTCAATAAAATTATTTATTGTATGTGTGAATATTTTATTGTTGGCTGTTATTGACAGTTAGGATAATTTACTAATTTATATTGTTGGTTTGGAATATATTCCCGCCTCTGGAGCAGATGAGACACTATTACGTTCCCGTGTAAGAGCGGATGACCCTTTGTATACGAATCCCACCTCGAAGCAGTTGATTTATAATTTTGATTATATACTGTGTGTGATGCAGGGAGACAGGTTGGAGGGATCCAATGGGATTCCTCGCTATTGCTAAGTTGATTTCAATGATATTCATGTTATATAAATTATTAGATAATAAACCTGATTTTTGGTAGTATTGGTTATGACATCGTTATATGTTAAGAATTTAAAACCCTGTAGTGATAGAAAACCAATATCGATATTGGTTAAGTGTTGGGTGACTATTGGCCTTAAAATTAGTATTTTAAGATACTATAAATTGCCATTTGAACTTGGATTGATTTTGAGGAAGGAAATGATTTTAAATCCGAAATTGGATTTTCAGAAATATTTTATGTTAAAGGATTAAAATTTTATTTTATTCCAACATTTTTATCTATCTTTTTCTAAGTTATTTATTTTTATTTAATATTGTTTTAAGGTTATTTTTAATTATATAAATATTGTTTTAAAGTTATTTAATTATATTAATATTGTTTTAGTTGTTTAATTATATTAGTATTGTTTTAAAGTCACTTGCTTATGAATAATATTGTTTTAAAGTATTTATCAATATGTTAATATTTTGAAAGGTTAATTATTTTAAGAATAATTATGGTTTGGAATTGATAATAAGGGTTTATTAATAGGGTTTTGATAATAACTTATTTTTATTATTTGTAAATAAGGGTAAAGATTAGTTATTATTATTTTATTAATAATGTTTTGAGATTATTAATTATTATTCTAAGATGTTTTAAGATAAATAATAATTATTCATTTATTTATAAAGTTTAATTTAAATAATAATTATTATATAATAGTGTTAGAAGTAAATGATTTTTATTTGTTTATAAATGTGTTTGAGACGCATAAGTAGAGTTTATAGACAAACTTGGGTTTTATAAGAGGAGATTTATAACATGGGTTGGGAACTTAAAGGAAGACTAGTTAATGGTGAAAGAGTTTTATAAATGGTTTTAGATATTTATAAAAGAACTATAGGAATGAGTTTATAAATTTATAGGAAGAGTTTTATGGATTTATAAAGAGTTTATAAATGTTTTGAAATTTATAAAAGAGTTTATAATTGGAAATGGAGGCTGGGTTTATAGGGGTTTTATATAGAGTTTTATAAACGATTTTAGAAATTTATAAAATAATTTTATAAATGGTTTTTGAGATTTATAAGGGATTTATAAATGATTTTAGAATTATATAGAAAGGAAATATTTTTTAGTTTTGGTGAATATACTTATCATGTTAAGGTAAGTATATAGATATTTTTCTAAGTATTGAAAATATAGGAAATTTGTGGGTATATCTTTGTAAAGGTACAAAGTGTTTTTTTAATGAGAAGATACTTTAAGGGGCCAGTGTTTGCTTATGTGCTTAACCAATGTTGGTTGTCCCTTTTTGAATGAAATCCCTAATTTGAATGTTTATTATTCGGTAGTTAAATAACTGACTATCGAATTCGGACCCAAAACATAACTTTGGAAATATCTAGGAGAAACACGTGAGTTATATTGCATAGTCATCTCCGATGATGCTATACTGTGCATATAAATCTCGTTTCGTCCTCCTAGGGCAAACGATAAGGAAATCCATCCACTAACGGTTAGGAGGTGATCTCCACTCTTAGCTTTAACTATTTATTTCATGAAGAACTGGGGTTGAGTTTAGTGAAAACTATCGAATGTTGTTTCGAAGAGACTGGGAGCAAATATGTTATCCAAAAAACCACTTCGATCGAACTCAAGCATTTCAAAGTGAAGACATCTTGAAGATGTTGGAATTGAAGACGGAGCTCTCAAGCGTTTCATTCAGTCCCAGAACAAACTTGTATGGATGAATGCTGACATTGCATTGTTGCCAGGAGGTCAGTGTTAGCATTCCAAGTAGGAAGTGCTATATTAAAGGTAAAACATAGCCTCAAGCCTCATCAACCGGGAATGACTAAAACATGGGAGATGCAGCAGGGCTAAGTGGGTCGCTCCCAAGTAGGGTAAGATCATCCTTATCTAGAGTCGATATTATCTCTCATTTGTATGCTTTGGGGTCCAGTAACAGAGAGGTGATCATATTTGGTATTACTAGTCAAGTTGTAGGCCGGTTCTGTGTTGGCAGGGGATCCAGGCGTGGTCCTCGGTGTTATTTTATCTAGAGACGCACCATGATGGGCGGTACCCCAATAGCCCAGTCATTTTATGAAATCCATTCTCCAATAAGCGCCGTGTGAACTTAGTTGTGCCCAAATATGCTGAAACATGAGATGCACGCATTTCAGCTATATTCATATTTTAGTTTGATCCATAAACATTATTATAATATAAATGGATTTTCATATAAAATGGTTTGGTTATCGTAAGGTAAAACCCGTCTGTGTTTATGTGCGGCGTGGTCTTACGAGATACTTTTGATTTCAAAGGTTTTTGTAACTTAAAAATTAGTTGGGTGTGTTTTGTTCTCACGTTCGTTTTTCAAATTGATTCGGGTGTTATTTTTTTTAATGCTTGGGTCAGACTGAGCATATTACAGATTTAGTTTGGAGCTTTGAAGCTTCAAGAGATGAGTTGGAGGCCTAGAGACGTATTCACATATATGGTTATTTTTCCGCTGCATTCATTGTTGTATTTTTCAGTAATTGTAAGGATATGCTGTTATAATTGTTCGAGCTTAAATAGGTTAGTATATTCTGATTTATGTCTGTATATATATTAAAGTTTGCTTCTGTGTAAAGATATATTGTATATTATAGATTATTCGTTTTGCCTTGAGATTCTGTGTTGGTTAGTTTTTCTCTTCTCTTCTTGTTTCTTTCCCCTAACTATCCGCCTTTCCATTCAATTTGAGTGGATCATGTATGGTAAATTGTCTGCTTAAACTATTCAGAAAAGTGGGTTGTTACAACGTGGTATTAGAGCTGAAGGTTAAGCGAGAACCTTGGCTTTGGTGGGGTAACTCATTAAGAGATAAGGTAATGGAATGCCTTACTATGAGTCTGAGTGTATATGTATGAGCTCGTATTTGTTAGTGATATAAAAATGTTTTAATTGTGTTGATTGATTTGTTGAGTGACTTATGGATTTTGGTCAATACGAGTAATTAACATTATTGATAGGGATCTCTAAACACTTGAAAAGAGCAATTCGACATGGTATTGTTTTTAAATTAGGTAAATGAAATAATTTTACCGTGATTATATTTTATATGTAAATGAATAAATTTTCTTATATAAATTATTGTAGTATATATGGAGTGCTTGGTTGTTAAAAAATGATAATATTCGATTATTATCATTTGTTGTTTATTGTTTGTGCTCTAATTAAAGTTATTGTTATTATAATGTAAACCAAGATAAACAATTAAGAAATGGTTTTATATAACCAAGGTGAAATTATATAAATATGGTTTATAAATTTAAAAGGATTTTAAAGCTAGGAATTTGAGAATTTAAATCCTGTTAGTTTTGGAAATGGTTTTTTTCCAAAGTTTTGGAAAATAATAATATTATTAGAAAATATTTTTGATTAGAAATATTTTAAAAGGATTTAAAGAAAATCGAAAGCACTGAACTCACTTCGCCGACATCCATTTTCTGGTTCCAAGAGAGGATTTACTACCATTGGAGTTTTTTTGGTAAAACTAGTTTGATTTTAAAATTCAAAAGAATGATTTGATATACCAAGGGGGTTATGTATACATATGTTTTCAAAATGATCTGAAATAAATAAGGACAATGTGTTTACACTTTGGAAATTTTCATTTAAGTGTTTTATGAAATTATGAGGAAATAAGTTTATAACGTATAAAATTTTAGAATTTGTAAGTTAAAACAAAGTTTTAAAATGGTTGAGTATGAATGTTGAGAAAAGCAAATTTGAAAAGTAATTTAACTTAAGGTAAGTTAAATGAAATGATTTTTGAAATGAAATTGATTGTGATTTGGAATAAAATATTGAATTGATATGGTTTTGGAATTGTTGACCCAAAAAATGGATCAACACCCTGGATTAAGTGTGAAAGCACCAGCCATGTTTATCAGAGCAAACAAAATAGAAACAAGGAATAATAACTTGCAAATAAGGTAAAGAGACAAAAGATTTTTATAGTGGTTTGGATTTTAACGAAGCCTACGTCCACTTTATAACTTTTGTTATTGGATGACTGTTGTTACAAGTTGAATCTGATTACAATTTGATTGGATCTTGTAAGTTAGATCAAGTCACCAATGTTAGAGTTCATAGGAGAATCACAGTGAACCCTTTAGATAACTGTTGTATGGGAGGAGAAGAGTGAATAATAATTTCTGTAGAGTTTTCGCAGCCAATCAAGAAGATCCTCTTTATGTTGCAGATGAGTGAGTATTTATAGGAATTGGAGAGCTATTAGGCAAAGCCGCTTTGCTAGAAGCCCACATTTGATGGTACAAAGGCGCTCAAGAAATTTCATAGCGGGCCGAGTCAATTTGATGGATCTCTAGCATGAAGTTAGATATTTTTCGGTCGTTTCACTTGCATCGTGCTCCTTGCCTTATGTAGATGCTCTCCATGTAATTTCATAAATAGTTGCCTGGTTTTGGCGATGAATCACGTACAGGTTGGATTGAACTATGATCGGGATCATATAAATGCCCACTTCTCGAACTAACTTGCTTGGAATATCATGAAACTTGGCAGGCATCCCTAAAAAGATATTGGTTCATGATACAAGAGGTTTGGTGTAACGACCCGGAATTTCACTGCTTTGATTAGTGAATATTGATTTAATTTTAAATATTCAATATATAGGTTTTATAATGAAAATAAACTCATTTTAATTAATTAATAATGATGGTAAAATCGTTTTCAAAATTTGTTTACCAAATTAAATAGTTCGTAGAAAAATAGAAAATGTGATCGAAGAACGTTTTCCGAAATTTTGACCTTTCGACACTGGAAATTTGTCGGGAACGTTGTTCGTCTTTGTGCACCATATACACACATATATAAGAGTTAATTAACTAGATAATCATATACTTAAGATTATTATCTTATAATTAATTTTAAATAACAAGCGATGTGACAACTCATAGATTTAAAAATAATAAACATTTTATACAAATATATATATATATATATATATAAGTATTGTCACATCTTGAATATTTTTATAATGAATCATCATTAGCCATAATTACATGGATGAGGTGACTAGAGAGTAGAGATGTGATGCATGAGAGGTAGGAAAAGATGTTGATTTGATTTTACATAATGATGACATATGAAGAATTGCTTATAAATAGCTCCAATTTCCTCTAATTTTTACCACTTCTTTCTCCTACCATAACTTCTTCATTCATACCTCAAATGTGATCTTGTTTTTTTTTCAAATCACTTGAAATTCCAGTGGCTACAAACTTCTAGTTGACCACCTTTTCCAATTTCTAACATAGCTATGTCAAAATACCCAATCCTTACAAAGCAATTTTTCTCCCAGAATTTCAAGTCCGAAAATTACCTTTCTTCTTTTGATCATTATTTCTTCAAAAAAATTGAAAATGAGTGAAATAAAACGAATTATAGACGCAGATTACGTTCATCGAGAGCTTCACGATGATATATTATATGATAGGGTTTGAGCAGTTTGAATTTTGGAGTTTGACTAGGAATCACTAATTAGGGTTTTGAGATGTCTGCCATTGAGGAACAGATGAGATAGAAATTGTACGTATAGAAAATGAAATAAAAGACTACTAGGGTTTATAACACCCTATATATAGACAGAGATGGATAAGAATGGATGGAACATATCGAATGGGTTGAAACGATAACAATGGCCCGAAAAGCCCATTACGTTCCCGAAACGAAAATAGGTCATCCAATATATCGAAATATAGGTTTTCGATAATTTTAAACACAATGGAACTAGTTTCAAACCATAATTATATTGTATATAGAAGTTAGCTTTTAAAATCAGATTATATTCATTTAAATTCCATTGATTGATTTCTACGCGTTTCGAGCTCGCACGATCAACCGATAAGTCCGATCACTACGAAACTTGAAATCCTATAATAAATCTGTAACGACCCGTAAATTTTATTTATTTTATTAATTTAACTAGTTGAATTTTTGTGAAATTATAAATGATTAAATTTTGAAATAAAAATTTAATATTTGTAATACGTTTGTTAAAACATAACAATTGGTAAATTTTCATCTGAAAATATTGAAGTTTGTTTTATTATGTAATTTTATTTCAATTCAGTTAACATTAGATGATAATAAAATGTTTCCCAAACCTGAATATTTTTATACAATAAATTTGTAAATCACCTTCTGAGTGAGACAGCATATTTCGTTTCGTCAAATTTGGACTGCTATTGCTCCGTTTATCTTATTTTCGGCGTTTTAACAGCATTTTTCGGTACCGATATCAACTTTTTATAGGATGATCGTACCACTGAAATCTTTATACCGTTTTGATCATCTCGACGTACTGATCTCAGTAGTATATTCAATTCTGTATTTCGATGTCTAGTACGCTACGAGATCAGTAAAACGATTACCGTATCGGTAACCGTTTTCAGACCTTTTGACTTCCGTGACCTTTCATTTGTCTACCAGCTGGAATTAAATAGCCACTGGTTATCAATATTTCAACTATTCAAATTCTGACTTTTACTATTCCCAATCGTTTAATAGTATGCTAGTTGTCGCTTTATATTTTTCCTTTTTGTTCTGTTTCCACGTGAATTATAATAAATAGATTTTGCTTCCTTTGCTCACTTGCCTGTTCCAGCTCCTTCTTCCATTTTCTTTTCTTTGCTTGCCCCCTCCTTCTAGTGCTCCTCTCATCTCTGCCAACTCCACGACCTTGCAACCGTCCACCCAAAACAGCACCGATGCCATCAACCCGCCCTCGTCCACGCAGCTTCGGCACCTCCGCCCCTCCTACAGCCACTCCTTTCCTCTACGTGGCCGAGACCATCTCTCTCTAGCCACTCACGTCCATCTTCCCACCACAGCGCATGTGACCTCCTCCACCTTGCTTCGCCTCAGCCGCGGCCATGCCCCTTCATGCATCAGGCAGCGTCACTTGTATGTACGTATTATATAGTATGTTATATATATATATATGAGTTGTTAGTTTTGGGTTCCTTTGTTTTATATGTTTTTCACCTCTGTACAGTTTGTGTATATATAGTTATACAAATTTACAATCTTGTTTTCTTTTTTCCTTTTTCTTTTTGCTGAAAAAAAAAGAAAAAGGAAGTAAATAATATATATACAAAGTTGTATTACCTGAAGCTTAATATTAAATTACATCTTGGAATAACGTAGTATATAAGTCAATTTATATATAAGTTTGTGTAAGTTATAGGATAAGTTAAGTTATATATATATATAAAACTTTTGCAAACTTGTAAGCTAGTTTTTTTATGTGTTCAGGTTCTGAAAACTCAACCGTAAGGCGTATATATATGTTTTGGTTAATATATATATATATTATAATAAATTTGTACAGGTTATATTTGTTACAGTATTCATATTAATATAAATATATATTAGTTTACATATACCTGAGTTAGATTTTGTATTGATATATATATATGTTGCCTATACATGGGTACAAAGACTTTGTAGTGTTTGATTTGAGGCATTAATACGTATGTAAGTTATAACAGCTAACAATATATATATATATATATAATTGGTTATATAAAAAAAATCTGTTGTATATCTATTTGGCAGCCATGTCAAATATTGCTAGTCTGCATATGTTCATCGAATATGATATATAAGTTATATAACAGTATTATATGATAGAGTAGGTTCATATGTTTACATTTTGTGGTTAAAGTAACTTCATATGTTTATGGTTATATATTAGTTTATATATATAGTTGTATGCTGCCTATTGTGAGCTGTTTGTATGATATAAAAGCGGAATTATATATACGAGTAGGTTGGCACGTGCGATGCACGTGCGCAGGAAGAACTGGTGTTAGGAAACAATGTTGTGAGGTTATGTTCAATTTTATAAATTGACTTTGACGTGTACATAATGTTGCATTTTTTGGATACTGTCTAATTCAAAACGCATCCACGTCTGACATTTGTATGGAACTTTCATATCATACATGGAAATATGCTGTAAATATGGAGATTGAAGTAGCTTGAGTGGAATTTACGTAGGCAAAAGAATTTATAGAGGTTAGTTGATGGGGATAGGCAAACGTGTGCATTGAGGTGGGTAGTAGAGCTGTGGGTATGAGGTAAGAGTTAGTCGTATACGTTAATAATAATTTTGAGGGGAAAAGTACATATTAGCCTAGTGTTCAACAATTTTTAAAGGAGCATTTATAAAGAACATGATAAGTTAAAAGACAGAGATAAAGATAAATGTTACACATGCTTGCATGCGGAGGAAATTAGTATATACGAACTAAATGCCGGTTGTAGAATTTTTTTATGGCATAGACATGAAACTTTTGTATTGTGTGGTTGCATAATACCATTTGTAGGAAGGTTGCAACTTTTGATATTGTTTGTACTTGGCAGGTTAATAAGTGACTTGAGTTTTGATCAGATAGTAGTACATAGTTTGTCAACAATTAAAAAAAAAAGATCAAATAGCAGTTGCATCATAGTTTGAACACCATGCGCTATATAATTGACAATCTCACTCATGCTCATCACATAAAAACTCACGCAAATTACACACATAACACAGCCATTTACTCACATATACTGACTAACATACACATACGAAATACACAATAAAATATGGACTTATATGTTGCAACAATAAATATAAGGCAACAACACTTGATTTTTAGTCGGAAAGAAAATTGAAAAAGCAATCAAAGGCTTTGAATACATGTAACCCATAAATAACAATTTGTGCAGCATAATACAACAAAAAAATGTTATTTGTTCAAAGATAGGGTATGTATCACCATCAATACCTCTATGCATCTTTCTGCAAACTCGTATGCAGATCTCCCTGAAAAGTATAAGAAAATAAATTTGTAAATATAAACATTTTTTTCGCTATTTTATGGCACTCAAAAACAAACATCATCAATCCATTTTCTTTAGTGTATGTATCTCATTCAAATATTCATCAACTTAAGATGTATTCAAAGATTTTAATTTTGTTATTTGTTCAACCTTTCTAGTGTCCTCATAACTTTCTATCAGTCATGACTACTCCAAATTCCATGAAATATTTGTTTTTCAAAAGTACCAATATAATATGTAAATAATTGTAATCAAATAGGTTCAACAAACTTTGCATGCGGAGGAAATTATTATATAGAAACTGAATGCTCGTTGGAGAATTATTTATGGCAGTTACTTGAAACTGTTTTACTGTGCGTTCGCTGAACACTATTTGTACGAAGGTTGCAACTTTTGACATTGTTTGTATGTGACAGTTTAATAATTCACTTTTGGACCCTAAGCTATTCAGTTGTCTTCTCATCCAAGATTCAGGTTAATTCATATGCTTATGAATTTGTTTTTATTGAATACCCATATTGGCTTATTACGTAATTTATTATTAAGGATAAAACCGAGTACAAAAATCTCTTTTATTGAACCCAATAATATGTAGTAGAGTTAAATTTGAACATCGTTGTCTTCTATTGTCAAACAATGTAGTGCATGGAGTGTTGCTTCCTTATTCTCTTATTTGTTCATTCATGGGTTTTTAATTTATACAGAAGTAAATGCGGTACTGTAAAAGCAAAGTATATTGCATAAATCTGCTGACGTACTGGTCAAAATGGACAGACATCATACCATAAGCGGATCAAAAGCATATCATAAAAGGTAATGTTAGTTATAGGTTGTGAAAAATAAGACGTAAAAGGATTTACAGCAAGCATTCGTATTATGCATTGTCAGACAAACTCAATTGTAATTTATGTTTTATATAAGCTTTAATGAATCCTTTTCTTCTGTCTTCAGTCTTCTGTCTTGGAAAGCTAGTGGTAGCCTGCCATCATGTTTGATTGTCAAAACAAATAACTTTCACTGCCATCATTATCAACTCCATGCATAGATATCTCAGTCGATTTAACGCTAAAGTAATCAATTACATGGAACACACACTTGCTTTCCAGAACACATAAGTTGTACAAATAGCCTAGGCATGCAGTAGTATAACTTAAAATTGTATTGAATTTAAAGAATGGTAGAAATATTTACACATATACGGTAACCAAAGCAATCAAAAATGAACCCACTTTTTGCAAAAATAAGAACAATATCTCAATCTAACTATGTAAGTACTTGCCTACGCTCACCGAATATAAAAAACTTAGAAATTAAAATGTTTACATTTAACTAATTTGAAATCTTGTCTCTTTTATACTCCACCTTTTCATCCATCATTGTTAATTTTCTCCTGATAATGTTTCCTTTTCTCTTGCAAATTGATTCAGTTGGAAAGAGTAAAAAAGGCATGCAATGTGGTAATGATGGAGAAGAACGTGTAGTAACAGTGCACTAATATGAAAGAATAAAATAAGTATTAAATTATATAGTTTTACATTGTATGTAACAGTACACATATCTAACAACTTGCATTAAGTTTAATAAGCTTCTTAAGTCCAACATCAATTTTAATTCCACTTATTGTTTCAACCATCGTAAGTAACCTAATTATTCTGCTTTTAAAAGGCAAGAAAAAACAACAAAGAAATTAGGATTTTGATTAGGTTAAACTATTAAAAAGATTTCAACAACATCCATGTGAAGTAAATTAATTTTGTGACAGCTATTTTAGATTAAAAAAAGCTTGATAAGCAACACATCAATATTGAAGTTATACACACAATATTTGATGGTAAGCTTACATCCGCCTCATTGTATGGTAATTACATACACATTATTCCTCCTCCTCCAATGGATTATTGGAGCTCCACCCAAAATCCAACTCTTATGCGACGAATGTCCTACAAAATTAAAATAATGGATTGATGAATAAAAAATAATTGAAGAAGTGAGAGCACATTAACTATACTATTACCACCATGCATTAAAATGCAAATGCTCTGCATTTATAATGTGTATGACTGTGATATTTGCCTGCCACAATTTTGAGCACAACGAAATACGTATATAATGCATGATACTTGCGATTTTTTTCATTAAATATGTATTATAATGACAGTAATGGTACAGTACAACATAGCTAATAAAGAAGTCACAAAAATAATAGAAGAAACTTCTATGTGTACGATATGTTAGAGTTCTTATTTGACTACTTTGACAAAGATTTGCACATTGAGAATTAGAGTAGTAGGTCGTTTAAATAATCCAAAGGTGGGGGGAAAACCAGATGTTTAAAAGAATAGTTTGCAAAAAATGTAGACAAAAAACTTAACTTCAATAATGAATAAATTAACTCAGAACACAACTTAAATTGAATATATTGGTCAACAATTGGTTTTTCTTATTTTTCTAGATAGGATGCACACATGTTTTTCTTTTCTTTGAGTTACTAAAGTAGAATAATATAAAAATTACCAAAAGCTCAGTCCAAATTTTCTAAAATTAGTTCTTATGATCATGCCTTCTGTTAGCTTTTTACATTATGTCATTCGCATAAAGTAGTTGCAAAATCATTTTTAGGAGATTTACATGAATTTTATTAATATTTACTTATCACACTAATTTTGGAGCAGTATTTCAAAAGTTATAGCTCCTCAGTCATATATTGTACAATCAAACAATATATTTCCTTGTTATTCAAAAATTTGGATAAATCAAGGAGATTCATTAATCTAATGTGGGTCGACTCTCAATAGTACACACAGACACATGAGCATGCACGCACACACACAATTCTAAAATAATAAAATTGAATAATTAAATTTGCTAACAAATTAATTTCAGCTTCTATGTCAAATTGTCAATAGGTAAATATTGATTCACTATGATATAAAGCTAACGGGTAAGGTGAGCTTGCTCTCCTAACTACTTCTGTTCACATTGTCCTTCTCAAATTTCCAATTGCATTTTGGATGAGGCTCATGAGGAAATGACAATATGTGTGTGCGTGTGTCGCTTATTCCATGTATGCATGTGTGAAAACTTCAGAGAACTGGAAACAGATGTAAGAAAGATATCTCTATCCCTAACACTTTTCCAGGAACAGTTTGAATTGTATTATTTGCAGCTTAATATCGGCTTGACCACCAAACTTTTCTCCAGAAGCAATTCTTAAACATGTATCTCAACTTAGGTTTCACTTCTGTAAATAATGTTCATTTTTTCGTCGATCCTGAAAGCTTTGTCGTTAGATTTGCAATGCTAATATAAAATTTTAAGTGGTATTAACTAAAGAAAAGTGGTTATCTATGTTACAAAAATGCAACATTTTGAGTATTAAAACACACCAACAAACTAATAGCATAGCAAATATAACTGACATGCATAAGTAGTTTATGTTTTAGGTCTTGATCTACTGGTAAAAAGAAAATAGAGTTATAACATAAAGCAACACATAGAAGATGACAAACTAAATGGATGAATACCATATTATAAACATACAAAGATAACCAACATAAAACATAAGCACTGTAAAACTCTAAATCATAAACATGAATAGCATATAGCAGTAAATGGAAATAAATGGGATACCTCTTCAGTTCAGGAAATGTGTGTTTCTTTTTCCTTTTGGTCAAAAGTATGTTTGAACCCAGTCCAAGCAGGATCCATGCATTTGCAATAGAGAAAATAGTATCAATTAAGTGGTCTTTATAACTAAAGTTTTATGGTCATGGTTAGATACTCAAGCTTACTAAGACAACCTATGTCAAATCTGTGTGTGTGTATCAACTTATATTACACCTTAGGTTTCACTTTTGTAAATAATGTTTATTTTTTCATTGATCCTGAAAGCTGCATCATTAGATTTTCAATGCTAATATAAAATTTCAAGTGGTATACATAAAGCTTACAACTGTTTGCATTGTATTGATTAGAATAGCCATGAATTCTGAAAACCTTAGTGCCTAGTTCCTCCTCCTCCAATGGATCGTTCGAGCTCTAGTCAAAAACCAACCGTTATGGAATGAATATCCTACAAAATTAAAAATGATGACTTTTTTAGAAGCAAAGTAGGGAATAAATGAATCAAAATTAATTGACAAATTAGTCGTCGATAAAAAAATATAACCATATAATAACTCAGATTTCAGATTTGGTATGAGGTTGAGAAAAAAAACTATTGCTTATTACTAATCAGAACCAATTAAACTAAAACATCTACAGATTTCTATATGTATATTTAACCAAATAATCATGCATCAAACTAATTAGGCGAATAGTCCGTATCCAAAAGAACATAATGATAACTTAAGTATATTTACACATAAAAGTTGAGAGCATTTACATCTGTACTATCATGCTAATAATACACTAATGAAACCATTTTGACTGTAGAAGTAAAGAAGTCAAGTCGTCACTGCTGTTGCAAATTACAGGATCTATCAAAAACATGAAATTCCTATCGAAGTCAAATCGGCTTCTTTAGAAGCGAAATTGGGTATAATAAACAGTGAAAGAATAGCAACCAAAAATGAATGGCCTAAAGTATTTTCTACCATAAGTGATTGAAAACTCAGTTTCTTTTCACAAAGAATCCACAAATCAATAAAAATTACCTAAAAAGATTTCTTCGATTATAGCTTGCTAATATCCAAATTGAATCTATTCAAAAGCCGATGGATTTGGAATTGCAAACTGAGCGGTTGAGTGACTGACCGGACGTTGGCGGAGGTTGGTGGACGGGCGGTCGAAGTCGACTTGAGGGGAACTCTAATACTTTGAATATCGTCAATAGAGTGTCGAATATCGTTGGAGAAGAAAATTCAGTGGACCTGTCAGTTGAATTGCTAATTTTGTACATCCTAGTTAGTTTGATTTCGCTGGTCTAGGGCTTGGGATTGTGGAAGTGACAGAGACAAAGATACGGTTGAGAATAAATTATGGAAGAAAGTGGGTAGGAAAGTGGGGTAGGGAACGTGAAACGTGATGGATCAGAAACAAATGGACAAAGAGACTCATACTCAACGTAGGGAAGAAATTTCTTAAACGAAAGAGTTGATGGGCAATTTTGGCAATTCAAAAAAGGCTTCACTTCCTCAAGTATTCGCTTTATATATAAGATATATATATATATATAGTTACTGTATATAATATATGTTATATATATATATATATATGTTGTTTATAAGTATTATTTTACTAGTACATATTTTCACATATCGTTACAGTACATATATAGTTATGAAGGTTGTATTTGTATGAATATGATATATAGTTTAATATATGTCAATAATATATATCTTATGTAGTAATATTGTAAATATTATAGCAAAATAAGTTTATATGGATTTTTATAATAAATATTGATTTTTTTTGTATATATCTTATTTTTATTTATGTGTTTATTTAAAACAATGGTTTTTGAAATACATACATATATATATATATATACATTTAATTTAAATGTGTTTAAATTTAGAATATGATTTTTATATATAAATAGTTATATATAGTTGTATATATAAGTTCACTAAAACCATTTATCATCATCGATCCAGTCCTGATTTGATTTCATCGATTCATGTTATCAGCTCTGTTCGTCGAATTCGTGCCAATTTTGCTTTGCTTTGGAATTCGTGCTTGGATTCGTAACTCATCTCATTCTTGATCATCTAACCTCGAAAGGTGAGCAATCACTCACGATTACCGCTCTTATATTTATTAAATTTGATTTCAATTGAAACGACAATTGAAATATGCTGCTGTTAGTTATTTACATTGCTATGTATATGCTATTATCTATATCTGTTCACCTGTGACATCTGACACCATTATTTGTTATTTATCACTGATGATATATGCCTGTTACCGATTGTTATATTATTATCATATCTGTTATCACTCTACAAGTTCCCTGTTAGTATAGAATTCACTATGGGTTGAAATGATACATACCCGAACGATCTGTAGAATAGAAGAAAATCGTTATGGGTTGAAATGATAAATCCAAGCGATTTTCATTGAATTGAATTTGGGATTGTGGGTTGAAAAGATATATACCCATATATATATTTAAATTACGGATTGAAATGATAAATATCCGTATCACTTGACCATAGGGTAGAGAATTATATACACACACCGTTGGTCTATATATATATATATTTTTTGAAAATGATTTATATGGTTTTGGAAAGAAATATATGGTTTTAATAAATATTGATTATGAAGATTTCTTAAAGTTGATATATAATATATTTAAGTATTTATTTAATATCTATATTTTTAAATATAGAGTTTATAATGATTCAGGTTGGAAAGATAAATTTGAAATTGATTTGAAGTTATATTTATTTAAGGATTATACTTAAATAAGTTTGATTTGAAATTTATAAAAATTGAAAATTTAAAGATATGATTTTATGACTTATATTTGATTTAAAAGTGACTTAAATGAATATTTCAAATTTATATAAATTTAAACGGGATATTTTGTTTAATTAAATTTGTAAATCGAGGTTTTATTTAAATGATATGGAAATGATTAAGTAAAGATTTCAAAACTAAATAATAGTGAAGTGAATTTGATATATAGAATGGAATTATCAAATTTAGTTTAGAAATGTGGAATATTTAAAGCTTTGAAATATATTGAAATTAAATAGTTTATTTTGAGGTTTCAAACTTGTATTTGAAATTAATATAATTTGAAATGGTTTGTTGAGAAACTGAAATGGGATTGAAATTGATGAATTGAGATGGAATTAAACTTTATTTTGGAATTTGAGTTGATTTGAATCGATTGTGAAATTGAGGAAGCTATTTATAAAGTATTTTTAAACTATATCTAAAACTATTTATATTTAAAACTATTTATATTTTACTTTATAAATTATTTTAATATAAACTATTTTAACTTATAACTATTTTATATAAACTATTTTTATTTTATAAACTATTTTAAATATACTAATTATTTTAATATAAATTGTTTTAACTTATAACTATTTTATATAAATTATTTTATTTTATAAACTATTTTATTTTATATACTATTATTAATATCTAAACTGTTTGAAGGAAAGTGCTATGATTTCAAAATGTTGTGATTTCCAAAGTGTTTTGATTTTAAAAGGCTTATGGTTTCGAAAGTGTTATAACTTTGAAAGTACTATGGTTTTGGAAGTGAATATATTTAAAAATGGAAATGATATCGTATTGATATGGTTTTTGAAATGGAAATGATATTTTGGTTTTGAAGTATAAATTATTTTGAAATGACCGTGGTGTTATAATAACGATTGGTTGTTAAAGAGACCGGGATCAGATATAGGCATACTCTCTGTCGATACCGAAAACCACTTTAACAACAATGTACGCGGTGGAGATTCCAGAATGAAGTAGGATGGTGGCGACGATCCTATATGAGGTATATACGTGGACCCGACTCCCGTGAGTTGGCATAAGGTGGCTAAAACAGGAGCCATTGACAGGCTAATGAGGTAGCACCTCTGATCGGACACACTCCATCGTATGCCATTCTATTACTTGTGATTGATTTGGTGCGCACCCTTGATTCGGGAGTGTGGCTCGAGGTGGGCAATTGCTGCGGCTCTGCGTTACCACCGGCCTGGAAGTGTAATTGGTATATCTATCCTGGCATTGCCTAGTTGTGCCGTGTCACCTACCCTAGCGTGCTTTACTATGAGTTTGTTTTGTACCATACCTATGGAGTGCCCTCTGACGACTCCCATTACGGGGGAGATTACGGTACAGTATAGACTATGAGAATATATAAAATGTGTTAAGGGGGATATGGGTAACGCCTTAGCGCTATTTTGATAGTTTACTTTACTTTAGACATTATTATAATAGCGTATATTACTACATAGTAGATAGTTTAACGGAACCTTAGAGGATGGTTATCCCAAACATCCTTTGAGTTACTTGTATTTCAATTGATATTTCACTTGAGTTGGATTTATTGATATATGAATGTTAATCCAGACTTGAGTGTTTTGTGTTTTGCTTTACGCTTGGGTCAGACTGAGTGATTACACATTCGAGACTCACCTTTGGAGTTGGAGCTTCGCTTGGAGATCCATCTATCGATTCTGCTTTCAGTTATTCAGTTGATTCCAGTGATGTATTCAGATCTTGTATTTGACTATTGTATTGAGACATCTATGTATTCGTGACTTCTGTTGTATCTTGTTTAACTCTGCTATATATATAGTAGCATCATGAACTACTATTCTTTTGTTTCCGCTGCATTATTATATATTACTCTGTGTCTGTGATTCTGTGATTATTTATTTACTGTATATGCTGAGTTTTGCCAAATTTAAATTAACAATCTGATATTTTGAGCAATTCAAATCCGACATGTATGGATGCGAATGGTTGAAAATTTCAAGATGTTACAAATTCACTATTACGGATCCGATGAAACTTGTTTCGTCAGAATCCGAGACAGTGCCCAAAAAGACTAATTTTACACGTTAATTAAATCAATTATTGTTTTAAAATCAATCCCTTAAATTCTAAATTAAAAGTTTTATATCATCACTTTGATTAAACTGAAATTAATAATCTTTGAAAATTTAATTTTCCATATTAAATTCAAGATTTAAATATTACATTAATTTCAACGTTAAATTACAATAGTAATAAAATATTAGTTTATTATATTTTAATTTCAAATTTTTATTTTTATTTTGATTCACATCCTTATTATCAAATCAACAATTCTCTTATGAAATTTATTAACATAAGGTTCCATTTTATTATTCTCATAATTCTACAGTCAACGTCTTTTACCATATTAATCACAATATTTAATTACATTAAATTTCATTGATTTCCTACTAGTTTCAAACGGATTAAATAATAAGGTGATAAATAAAAGAATTGTTATACATTAGTAATCCAACACATTTCTAAATTTATTGTTTACAACAAAAGCTAATAAATTTACATACTAATTAATTGATTTCATATTCTATATTAAAACCAATTAAATAAAATACATACAATTTCACCATTAATACATCCTTTAATTTATTCCTTATTTACAACTATAACCAAACTAACTTTACAGTTATTTCAATTGATTCAAATTACATTAAAATAGTTGTCAATAACATTCAAACAATAATATTAAATTATATTATAATTATTTTCTCCATTTATAAATCATAAATTTCAATTTCTCACAATATTAAATTCCCAAAATCTTATTAAATCTAATATTTTTAGTTATCAAAAATACAGGTCGTTACAATCTGCCCCACTCAAAACTTTTCATCCCCGAAAAGGAACAAGAAGGAATCAAGAAATTTGTTATATTTTATTCAAAACAGTCAATTTATAAACAATTAATTTCCATATTTAGGTTGAACAAAATTTTGAAAATAACTCAATTTTCACAAAATTTTCTAAGTCCTAAATTTTGCGAAAAATTTCAGCAGAGTCTCCTTTGCGCAGATAAGTCCGGAAAAATAATAATATCAATATATATATATATATATATATCACATTTTAATAATAAAACATCCCAAACCATGGGAATATAATAAAATACCATTACAAAAACCGTAATCCGAAAACGTACCTATTTGTCGGGCAAACATTTTGAAACCCTTTTAAATTATTTTCCATAATTATTTTCCAGCAACTGAAGAGGGAAGTACATAAATTATTTTCTTTAAAACCCTTTTAAAACCTTTCTTTCAAGTATCCTTTGAAAACATTTTGAAACATTTCTATTTGCAAATACTTCCAAATAATACTAATATTATTTTTCCAAAATCTTTAAAAACCAATTTCAAACACCTGAACTTTAGTTCTCAAATTTCCAATTTAAATTCATTTTATTGGTAAATCCTATTTTATAAACCATATTTATAAAATTACATTACCTTATAACATACAATAGCCAATAGTTGTAAGAACCTTGACTAACCAAACAATAAATGATAATAATCAAACATTATCATTTACTAACATCCAACACAACAAATAACAAAATTAACACAATATATATTTTTGTATAAACAAAATATAATTACTAGGTAAAATTATTTCATTTACTTATTTCAAAAACAATACTGTGTCCGTCTGCCCTGTTATAGTGTTTAGAAATCCCTATCGATGCCATAGCGTCCTATGTACCGATCAGAATTTATAAATACTCAATAGAATAATTTACACAATATAATAACATTTTTATAACACTAACTCGTATAGATATACACTCGAACCTATTCTAAGGTATTAGTAGCCCTATTTCAAATGAGTTTAACCCCATACAAGCTAAGGTATTTCTAGAACCTGGCTCTGATACCAACTGTGACGACCCACCTTTTTGGACGATTAAAGTCGACAATAAACCACACATGTCTAACTCAAACCATTCAAAAGGGAGGATTGTCATTGGGGTAAATAAGAAAATAAGACAAAAGAAGGAAAACAAAACACAGAATCTCGCAGTGGAATTGACAAAATATAATAATCAAATAAACAGTTCATGAAGCTGTTTTACAATATACATTTGATTACACAATTTTTACATAAAAATCAGAGTACAAACAACAACATACCAATAATGATGCAGCAGAATAATACTAATGATATAATACATCAAACTCCGTCTTCGTCCTCCAGAAATAATGTCTTCAACATTGAAATGCTCAGGATGACCCGAGCGTAATGAAAAGGCAAAACACTCGAGTTAGAACTAAATGATCTTATGTCAGCGTCAGAGATGTTTACGGGGTTTTACATCTCCTATCCAGTGTATAGCGTGCGTGTAATAACATAAGAGACATTACATGATTTTCCATCTCTTAAGGGTCCGTCAAACTATCTATATGCAGTAAGATACGCTATGTATGTAGTGTCTATCAGTAATGTAAAGTATTAAAATAGCGTTAAGCTTTACATTGACCCCCTTAACACATTTTAAGCAGGTAGTCTATGCAGGTCCTGTAACACAACTAGTAACGTCGGTAGCCAGTGAGTCCCCTATAGGTACCATACTAAAACAAAATCATTGTGGGTGCGAATAAGGATAAAAGTATGACAAGGCACGTGAGGCAATGCCCAAGGTTGGATACTACTAGTTCGGGTCGCAGGGATGGTGGTAACGCATCATAGCTATGACTGCCTACCGCGTCTAACAACCCAAAAATCAAATCAAATCAAGGTGCATCGATCAAGCCAACATCAATATAGTAATACGAAGCGATGTGTCCGCTAGGGGTAGCTAGCCCACTTGGCCCTGACAAGCCGTCCTGTTTTAGTCATTCAAATTGGCACAATTACCGTGGTCATCCATCATCGTTCTCTTTCTTCAAATCCGGCAAACGTTCACCAAGTCCAACCACTTCATTCTGGATCATCCACCACATACACAGTTGTTAAAGTGGTTCCAATATTGACAGAGAGTATGCCAATAAGAGGCCCCGGTCTCTTTAACAACAAAACGTCATTTTTCACACCAGTTGGTTCTTTTACATTTCAAACTTGATTCATATTTGATATCAAAATATCATATTCACTTCAAAATATCAAAATCATCATATTTACTCAAAATATGTCATTTTCACTTGAAAGTATCATTTCAAATCCCAACTTAGGTTATAACCTCATTTAACCACATTCGCATTTAAATCAACGATTTAAATATAAACATTTCAACTTTGCACAGTTTGAAACTTTAGAAAATAGTTTGAATAATTTTAAATAGCTTAAATAGTTTAAAATAGTTTAAAGATTTTAAACAACTTATAAAATGGTTTGATTATTGAAAATAGTTTATATAGTAAAATAGTTTTGAAAAATCTAAATAATTTGAATATTAAAAAGATAGATTTTTACAGTTTATATTAAAATAATTTATTTTGAAAATAATATCAAATCAAACTGTTTCTTTCCATTTCAAAAAATCTGGACCCATGTCCAATTTCAAATCAACAAACTCAATTCCCAATCTTTCAATTCAATTGACTCAATTTCAATATCGTTTCAACTCAACTTGATTTCAATTTCAACTCGAGTTAACTTCAATTTTCAAAATATTCATTTTTAACTTCAAATTCGATTCAACAATTCAATTCAATGATTTAAAATTCCAATTCAATCCTTATTTTAAAACATTTCAATCTATATCAATTTCATGTCAAATTTCAATTTAATGATTTAAATCGCTTAAATCAAATTAAACCTCATTGTTCAATTTTAAGGTCCAAATCTTAAAATAATTCAATTTCCAAAAATTAAAGTCATATATCGATTTATAACTTCACATTTCCAATTCAGTTCTTTAAAACAATTTCTTTTAACCAATTTCAATTACAACATTTCAAAACTTAATTTGGAAATAATTCAATTCATAAAAATCCACAATTTATTTTCTTTAAAACAATATCATTAACCAAAATCCAAATTTTATATTTTAAAACCATTTAATTTAACCAATCTGGTGTCCATATATAATTTTCTATCCTATGGCCAAGTGATCAGTTATTTCTATTTTTAATTATAGGGATGGATATATATCATCTCAATCCAAATCAAAATGTCATAGGTATATATCATTCCAACCTATTTCTTAATTTATTTGAAATAATTTAAATAACAGTTTATATGCTTCCAATTAATATACAGGGTGGTAACATGGATATATATAAATAAATAAACATCCAATCATCCAAGATGCCAACAAATAGACAACCATCACAGTCAACATCCAAATCAGCCAATAAATCACAACAATTAACTAGTTATCAATATCAAGTACTTAAATCACAACAATTAACTAGTTATCAATATCAGGTACTTAACTAGCAATTTAAATCAATATTAATTTAAATGTCAATCTAATCCAATATAAAATTCAAATTAAATTTAAATGACAATTTAGATTACCAAACAACAATCAATAAATTTCTTATCACTTCATAAGTTTAATTCAACTAACATAAGAAATTTAGTATTGCGTGAGTGGGTTAAATCACTCACCTTTGACTTATAACCGATTAAAAATCCAATAAAAGCCCAAAATTTGAACAGTCCCTAAATTCAACCAAACTAGTTCCATGCTGTCCGGAATTTCGATACAAACCCAATGGAAGAAACCGCGTGTCAATCGGAGTTCGTATGCAAAAGTTATGCGTGTTAGAAAGTTTGAAATTCAAATTAAAATAAAGGCAAGGGCATAATCATAATTTACCACATCTACCCCAGCCACGTTCAAATCGCGTCGATCAGCTCCAAACCCATGCAAGAGCCACCAAACCCCACTACCGCATGTGCCTGGAGGCCACAATCGTCAGATCCGACATCATGGTCAAGCTCGCCACCTTCGCCTCCACCTTCAGCCAGAAGGCCATCGCCTCCGGCCAACCCTACGACCTCCGACTGCCGTATGAACACCGCCCAAAAATCACCCAATTTCGGTGAACTCGCCGATGATCCCGACAACCTAACCACATGGATGAACGCTGCTCGACGCCCTCTACAATACTGTATCCTCCGATCGTCAATTGGTCGACGATCCACCGTTGATCACGAAACCCTAACAATGGACGGCCGAGAAAGATCGCCAAATTCTATGCAAACTGAGCCTCCAATCGAAAAACAAATTACAGAAGCATATTACGTTCATCGAGAACTTCGCGATGATATATTATATGATAGGATTTGAGCAGTTTGAATTTTGGAGTTTGATTTGGAATCAATAATTAGGGTTTTGAGATGTTTGCCATTGAGAAGGAACAGCTGAGATAAAAATTGTACGTACATAAAATGAAATAAAATACTGTTATGGTTTACATCAGCCTATATATAGAAGAGATGGATAAGAATGGATGGAACAGATCGAATGGGTCGAAGCAATAACAATGGCCCGAAAAGCCCGTTTCGTTCCCGAAACGAAAATAGGTCATCCAATATATCGAAATATAGGTTTTCGATATTTTTAAACTCAACAGAACTAATTTCAAACCCTAATTCTATTGTATATAGAAGTTAGCTTTTAAAATCAAATTATTTTCATTTAAATTCCATTAATTGATTTCTACGTGTTTCGAGCTTGCACGATCAACCGATAAGTCCGATCGCTACGAAACTTGAAATACTATAATAGTTCACTACTATGGATCCGATGAAAATGGTTTCATCGGAATCCGAGACAGTGCCCAAAAAGACTAATTTTACACGTTAATTAAATGAATTATTGTTTTAAAATCAATTTAATCACCCTTAAATTCTAAATTAAAAGTTTTATATCATCACTTTGATTAAACTGAAATTAATAATCTTTTAAAATTTAATTTTCCATGTTAAATCCAAGATTTAAATATTACATTAATTTCAACGTTAAATTACAATAGTAATAAAATCTTATTTTATTATATTTTAATTTCAGCAAATTCTTTTATTTTGATTCACATCCTTATTATCAAATCAACAATTCTCTTATGAAATTTATTAACATAAGGTTCCATTTTATTATTCTCATAATTCTACAGTCAACATCTTTTACCATACTAATCGCAATACTTTATTGCATTAAATTTCATTGATTTCCTACTACTTTCAAACGAATTGAATTATAAGGTGATAAATAAAAGAATTGTTATACATTAGTAATCCAACACATTTCTAAATTTATCGTTTTCAACAAAAGCTAATAAATTTACGTACTAATTAATCGATTTCATATTCTATATTAAAACCAATTAAATAAAATACATACAATTTCACCATTAATACATCCTTTAATTTATTCCTTATTTACAAATATAACCAAACTAACTTTACAATTATTTCAATTGATTGAAATTACATTAAACTATTTGTCAATAACATTCAAACAATAATATTAAATTATATTCTAATTATTTTCTCCATTTATAAATCATAAATTTCAATTTCTCACAATATTAAATTCCCAAAATCTTATTAAATCTAATATTTTTAGTTATCAAAAATACGGGTTGTTACACAAAGCAATTTTATTAATGAAAGTTGGGCAAGTTTTGCCTATTTACAATGCCTTCGGTATTCTGGGGTGACTTATTTACTAGAAATAGGAAATACATAAGATAATCTTCGATAAAGTAAGAACGTAGCAATTCATTGTTCCATGCTCGGGGAATTTGGGCTCCATCAACAGTTGTTAGCTCTATGCTATCCCCTAGCTTCTGACCGATCACATTGGGTCCTTCCCAATTTGGTCCGAATGCTCCCAGTACAGGGCAGACCCTCTTGAGGACAAGGTCTCCCACCTCGAAGGTGCGGTTATGAACTTTGGAGTTAAAGTACCATGCGACCTTTTTTTGGTGAGCGGCAATCCTTAGTTCGGCTTCTTCCCTCTTCTCATTGACTATATCGAGCGACTCAAGTAGGAGCTGTTCATTCTGCCTTTGATCGAAGTTACGCCTCCGATGAGAAGGGACTTCTAGCTCAACCGAGATCATTGCTTCTGAACGATATGCCAGGGTGAATGGAAAGTGCCCGGTTGTAGATTTGTGTGTTGTCCTGTAAGCCCATAATGCGAGTGGAAATTCATCGACCTAATTTCCTTTTGCTTTATTTAGCCGCTTTTTGATGGTGGACTTGATGATCTTATTTATTGCTTCCACTTGCCTGTTTGCTTGCGGGTGTGCGACTGCGGAAAAGCTTTTCACGATTCGGAAGCGTTTGCAAAAGTCTTTGAACTCAGCGCTTTCGAATTGAATCCCGTTAACCGTGATGATTTTCTATGGCACACCAAACCTGCAAATAATATTTTTAGTAACAAAGTTAATGATTTTCTTTGTGGTAATAGTGGCCAGCGGTTTCGCTTTGGCCCATTTGGTGAAATAGTCAACAACAACGATAGCATATTTGGCTCTTCCTTTAGCCATTGGTAATACACCAATCAAATCGATTCCCCAGATTGCAAACGGCCATGGGCTGACCATCTGTGTTAGCTCCATCGAGGGGGTTCTTTTGATCTTGCTGAATCTTTGGCAGTGATCACACTGTCTAGTGTAATCTGCTACATCGCGTTTTACTGTTGGCCAAAAGTACCCATACCAGAGAACTTTCTTTGCAAGGGTTTGCCTCTGGTATGATCTCCACAGTTGCCTTCATGAACTTCTCTTAAGATCCTTCGAGCTTCGTCGTTGGTCACACATCTGAGAAAGGGGGTAGAGAATTCACTTCGGTAGAGTATCCATTTCGCGTACGCTTAGAGTGGTCAGGGTTTCAACTTCCAACGTGTCTCCACTTCTGGAGTCATTTCTTCCTTGTTATCTCGTATTGTAAATTCGGCAATGAAATCTGTCAGCACCTTCCCGTTGATCGCCTTTTGAGGATGGTATGTGATTTCATACCGACTTAATTCGATGTTCCATTTGATAAGGCGTCCAGATGTCTCGGGGCAGTATAACACTTGCTTCAAAGGTTGATCTGTCAGCACTCTGATCGGGTGTGCCTGGAAGTACGGTCGTACCTTTCTGGATGCGATCAAGAGGCCATATGCCAGTTTTTCCAATTTCGGATAGTTCTTTTCTGCTCAAGTGAACATTTACTAATGTAATTTATGGGTCGCTGGATTTTAGCTTCTTCTTGTACGAGCGTGGCACCCAATGCATGGTGCGGGACTGCTAAGTAGATGTACAAATTTTCTCCGTCCACTGGTTTAGACAGGATTGGCGGGGTTTCCTTATGTCACAACAGCTCTTCGAACGTAGTTTGACAAGCTTGATTCCATTTAAAGTTCTTCTTTCCCTTCTTTAGTGTGTCAAAGAACAGTATACATTTGTCGGTTGCTTTTGAGATGAACTGGCTCAGTGCTGCAACCTTTCCATTCAAGCTTTGTAACTCTTTCCTCTTCCCTGGGCCCTCAACTTCCCGTAAAGCGGTTATTTGTTCAGGATTTGCCTCGATGCCTACGGTGCTTACGTTATTAAAATTCTTTATTTAATAGAAAAGCATGAATTCCAATAAAATCCTAATTCCATAATAAATAATATAAAAGATTTTTAAATTAATCTTATATATATATATACAAAGATAAAATATGGTATTATTTTATAAAAGCGGTGATGAAAGTAATAATTTTTAATTTTAAGCGATTTTAGTTATAAAAGAGGTTTAATTGATTTTGAAAGAGTTTCAAAGCTTTTGTAAATTAGCAACTCTTCTTTAAAATGAGTTTATGGATTTAAAAGTGATTTAGAAAATTATATCTTTGTATATGTATAAGATTAATTAAAACTCTTTTATTTTATTTATTATGCAATTAGGATTTTATTGGAATTCATGCTTTTCTATGAAACAAAACATTTTAAATGCTTTATTTTTCCTAACACTACTTTACGATGCATGTAATGACCCATAATTTTTAGTCCTCAAATTTGAATATTTAATTTATTTAAATATTCATATTTGAATTAAATTATAATAAAATATATATTTCAACTTAAGACCTGATTTTTGATGACGTATTTTTAATTTAATTTATAGAATTTTTCCATAATTTTTAGTTTGGAAAATAAAAGATTACTTTGATTAAAGTTGTATAATTGAATTTGTATCATATACATTTAGCATTATTATATATTTATCAAATAATATTGTGTATTAAGTTGGTACTTTTCATTAGTAGTTTTAGAACATAAGGATTTTTCGGCGATTTGACTGGTTCGAAAATTCGGGTTATTATAAGGATTCAGAATTAACTTGCATCGAGTTACATCGTTAATCCGGCACGACGTCTTGCAGATTGATTCTGGTTTTCCTGGGAGGTGATAATAGCTTAGTGTAGCATCTTGTATGCAGCTTATGCTGTTATCACCTTCTAGATAGCTGAAATCAACTTATGCTGAGAATTCTCTACTCGATTTGGACCCATCAATCTATAGTTGATCACTTCGGATTGGTCCTGTCATTGCACAATCGATGTACCTGGAATGGAAAGAGCTTCCCATGTCGCTTCAGACAACGGATCTATTATCGATCGTTGGTCGATAATAAGTAAGTGTAGGAGAAATAACTTTAATGAATGATACGAAAAGCTCTTTTCTTTCTTCACTGCGAGTGAACTATCTACACAGGATAGAGCATTTGTAGCGTTCAGGACACCGAGCCCATCCCACATAGATAACACACTACACTTGCCCCAGTCAACACTTGGAACCCGATGTGTCGGCATAAATCAATATTTTTTCGGAGTTCAAGTGTTAGGCGTAGGGGAAATTTTAGTTAAAAATGGAATTTCCTGACCACGTTAGGTACAAGTTCTGTTGTATAGAATGAAGCACCCATCATCCCGTTGAAAATCTAGTGGAGGAAGTCCGACACTCTTAGAAGCCGAATTGTCATCAGTTGCGCCTTCACAAATGTTTTCAGTAGCACCTACTTCTTCACTACCGCCAGTTGAATACGGTCAATTGGTTCCGGTTGGTCCGGTTGTAGATCAGAATCCTCTAAATTTTAGAGTTTTACTCCACCCTGGATTAAATGTAAAAGCACCAGTCCTGTTTATCAGAGCAAACAAAATAGAAATAAGGAATAATAACTTGCAAATAAGGTAAAGAGACAAGTGATTTTTATAGTGGTTCAGCTATTAACGAAGCCTACATCCACTTTATAACTTCTGTTATTGACTGATTGTTGTTACAAGTTGAATCTGATTACAATTTGATTGGATCTTGTAAGTTAGATCAAGTCACCAGTGTTAGAGTTCACTAGAGAATCACAATGGACCCTTTAGATGACTGTTGTGTGAGAGGAGATGAGTGAAGAATAGTTTCTATAGAGTTTCTGCAGCCAGTCCAGAAGATCCTTTTTATGTTGCATATGGGTGAATATTTATAGGTATTGGAGAGCTATTGGGCAAAACCGCTTTGTTAGAAGCCCACATTTGATGGTATAAAGATGCTAAAGAAATTTCATAGCAAGCCGAGTCAATTTGATGGATCGCTAGCGATCCATAGGGCATGGATCGCTAGCGATCCATGCAGTTAGAATATTTTTCAATCGTTTCACTTGGATCATGCTTCTTTGAATCCTTGTGCTTTTTTGACTTGGCGTGGATGTTCTAACTTCCTTTGAATTCTGTTGGGTTAAAAACCCGATTAACAGGAATGTTGTTTGATAAAATTTAAAAATGAAGTGAATAAATGATATAAGTTAAATGGAATTGACTTTGACTTAAAACAATTATGGACTTAAGTTTTGAAGTGATAATAAATATGGGAAGTGTTGTATAAAATGTTTATAATAAACTTAAGTAAAATTTGATGGGATGGTTCTTAAATGATATTAGTATAAAAAGAAACATACTAAGACATAAATGGATGTGAATAAAGTGGTGTGAATAATGGTTAAGGATAAATGAGTGTAAACAATAAAATCTGAATAATAAGAAACCAATTGGAATAAATATATAAGTTGCACGTATATTATTTTATTCGCATAACTGTTGATCCAGATTCGAGTACATGATTTTGAGATGATTTACATCGGCTCGAGTTAGATTTTTTCACTCGACTCTCGACGACGAATGCTGGATATGAATTTTTGATTGATTCTGGGTTTCTATCATAGTATATGGCTTTGCAAGGAGAATGATGGTTTCTAATCAAGGAACCAGATCTGAGTCCGCACTAAAGTGGTCGTGTGAACAATACTAGTTCAGAAGTGAAATTGTGTGATCGAGCGAGCGATCAGATTTGATATTGCGTATGAATAACATATGTACATCGTACGGACTTTAGTAAAATAAATGTTGGCAATTGAAAATACAAAGTAATAGGATTATGAAATATATGATTGGATACCATTGGTAAATTAGATGTAGGTATATAAAAGCAAGAGCTAGCTCGATGCCTTTGATTTCATAAGAAAATTTTGTTGTCCCGGGACTAAAAGGTACATATTTATATTGTTGTTTGGTTGAAATTTTTATGATCAAGCCACTTGGCTTTTGTTGGAATGGGCACATAGTGGTGATTTGTAGTTATTACGATCTAGTCGCGCAAAGGAGATGCTGGCGAATTTTCCGAAATTTAAGGCGTTTGAATTTTTTTGAAAATTTGAATTTTTTTTTGATAGCTAGAATTTGATGTTTATGTTATAACTTGGAACGGTATTGTTTAGTGACTATGAATGAATTTAAAACCTCAGAAAATTTATAATCTATTTCAGCAAATTGGTTTTTAAAAGTTAACGGGTTTGGAATATTTTTCTTACTTGCTAATTTCGAGGACGAAATCCTCTTAAGGGGGAGAATGTAACGACCTAGAATTTTAGTCATTTGAATTTTAGATATTTAATTGATTTTAAATATTGAAAAGTTAATTTTATAAGTTAAATAACTTGAATTTCAAATTTAGCGATTTATTTGGTAATTAAAGTGTAGAAATTAATATTTGGAATTGTCTAAATAATTTAATCTTGAATTTTATGCGAATAAAAATAATTTTGAAAGTTGATTTAAATTATATTTAAATAAGAATGAAGATAGTAAAATTTTAATTTGGATATAGAAGTAATTAATTTGGTTTTTATAATAATTCGTTTTAATCAAAGAATAATAATAGTCTTCCGGGGCACTGTCTCGGATTTTGACGAAATCAGTTTCATTGGATCCGTAATAATGAATTACTATGTGCTGTCGAATTTTGTGGCGATTGGACGTATCGTTTGGTCATGCGAGATCAAAATGCATATAAATTAATTTCAGAAATTAATATAATATAACCGGGTTTGAAAAGCTATCTTCTGTATATGATCGAATTAGGACTCGAGACTAGTTCCATTGTGTTCGGAATAGGGGTATTACATATAGAACGCCAGGCGGCACACCTTGATTGTTGTTCGAGATTTTCGGGTACGTCAAGCTAGATAATTTGAATCAATATATAAATATATATCCATATCCTAGCCCATGCACTTTACTATACATGCCATACCCCCACATCTTCAAGCCCATACCCCTCCCACGTCTCTGCCTTACCTCCCTCCCCTATAAATTTTCCTGTAAACTATTGATAGCAAACTTTTTAAAATTAAAAGAAAAATCACCATTCATAACTTCAAAAATCAATCCCTCCCAAAATATCAAGAATTAGCCAAAATGATGTGAATGAAAGTTGTTCGTATTAGTACATAGTATTTTAAAAAATCAACGGATCGAGACTTCATTGAGAAATGTCAATCCGTTGAGAAACGTACGAGTTATCGCCTTAAAATAGCAAAAGGGTAAATATGTTCTCAAACTTCATAAAATAAATTCTCTCGATCCGGGAAGAATTACTCGACGCCGTAAGCGTCGTTGAGTTTGCATCGGAGAGTAGTATTTTTGGCATAAGTTTGGCATGATTCCATGACGACGATTTGTGATGGTTGAAAGCTAGGGTTAGGTTTCGTCGTAGATAGCGGCATCGATGGAGGAAACGAAGAGTGTTGCGGGCTCTAGCTTAGAGAGTTACACCTCGTTGCCGATTTTCGCAAAGTATGGAAAACAAAATTGTCACACTGTTCTTGTGCCTGGACGCGTATGGGGGATGGTCGGGTTTCGTTCGGTGGGTGTCGCACATGGGCGAGGGAGTGCAGTTGTGAGAGGAAGGGAAGGTGAGTGCGTTGGTGGTCTTGGGTCGTTGGACAGTGGAGCGAGTCGGCGGTGCACGTGCACACTATGCACGTTTTCATTACTGAAATGGTGGAAAGGGGATTTGGAGAAGAAGAAAGGGGGGGGGGGAGGAAGCGGGTTCGGGTTTTTGGTTAGGCTTGGGCCGTTGATTGGGTGAGGGTAATAGTGTTATTAATTTATGTAAATTTAAATTATGATCTTATAAACTCAATATCTTAATCATACTAGGTCCAAATCAAACGCCGTTTGTTACGTTGCACTCGTTTGGACATTATCTACGATATGGAATTGGATTGGTGAAAATTGTAGCTTATTGAATTTTACGCTGAATTAGAATGTCGTTCGAATTCGGACGGAATCCAGAGCGCATCGGCGACAACTGAAATAAATGTGAGTTAATCTTACCTTTTTGGTTAATCAGAAAATATTATATAGGCAATAAAATTATTTATGGATGTGTGAATATTTTATTGTTGGTTGTTATTGACTATTTGGATTATTTATCGATTTATATTGTTGGTTTGGATATATTCCCGCCCCTGGAGCGGATGAGACCCTATTACGTTCCCGTGTAAGAGCGGATGGCCCTTTGTATATTAATCCCGCCTTGAAGCGGTTGATTTATAATTATGAGTATATACCGTGTGTGATGCAGGGAGACAGGTTGGAGGGATCCAACTGGATTCTTTGCTATTGTTAAGTGGATTTCAATAATATTCCTATTATATAAATTATTGGATAATATACCTAATTTTTGGCAATATTGGTTATGACATCATTATATGTTAAAAACTTAAAACCCTATAGTGATAGAAAAACCAATATCGATATTGGTTAAGTGTTGGGTGGCTATTAGCCTCAAAATTAGCATTTTAAGATACTATAAATTTCCATTTGAATTTGGATTGGTTTTGAGGTAGGAAATGATTTTAAATCCGAAATTGGGTTTTTAGAAATATTTTATGTTAAAGGATTAAATTTCTATTTTATTCCAACCTTTTTATCTATCTTTTTCTAAGTTATTTATTTTTATTTAATATTGTTATAAATTTATTTTTAATTATATTAATATTGTTTTAAAGTTATTTGAATTATATTGGTATTGTTTTAAAGTTACTTGCTTATAGATAATATTGTTTTAAAGTATTTATCAATATGTTAATATTTTGAAAGATTAATTATTTTAAGAATAATTATGGTTTGGAATTAATAATAAGGGTTTATTAATAGGGTTTTGAAAATAAATTATTTTTATTATTTATAAATAAGGGTAAAGATTAGTTATTATTGTTTTATTAATAATGTTTTGAGATTATTAATTATTATTTTAAGATGTTTGAAGATAAATAATTATTATTTCTTTATTTGTAATGTTTAATTTAAATAATAATTATTATATAATAGTGTTAGAAGTAAATGATTTTTATTTGTTTATAAATGTGTTCGAGACGCATAAGTATAGTTTATAAACAGACTTGGGTTTTATAAGAGGAGATTTATAACATGGGTTGGGAACTTAAAGAAAGATTGGTTAATGGTGAAAGAGTTTTATAAATGGTTTTAGATATTTATAAAAGAAATTTAGGAATGGGTTTATAAATGTATAAGAAGGGTTTTATAAATAGTTTTATGGATTTATAAAGAGTTTATAAATGTTTTGAAATTTATAAAAGAGTTTATAATTGGAAATGGAGGTTGGGTTTTATAGGGGTTCTATATAGAGTTTTATAAACGGTTTTAGAAATTTATAAAATAATTTTATAAATGGTTTTTGAGATTTATAAGGGATTTACAAATGATTTTTGAATTGTATAGAAAGGAAACCTTTCTTAGTTTTGGCGAATATACTTATATCGTTAAGGTAAGTATATAGATATTTTTCTAAGTATTGAAAATATAGGAAATTTGTGGGTATATCTTTGTAAAGGTATTTCTATATAAATATTTACAAAGTGTTTTTTAGTGAGAAAATAATTTAAGGGGCCCATGTTTGCTTATATGCTTGACCAATGTTGGTTGTTCCCTTTTGAATTAAATCCCTAATTTGAATGTTTGTTATTTGATAGTTAAATAACCGACTATCGAATTTGGACCCAAAATGTAACTTTGGAAATATCTAGGAGAAACACGTGAGTTATATGGCACAGTCATCTCTGATGATGCTGTACTGTGCATATAAATCTTGTTTCGTCTTCCTAGGGAAAACGATAAGGAAATCCGTCCACTAACGGTTCGGAGGTGGTCTCCACTCTTATCTTTGACTGTTTATTTCCTGAAGAACCGGGGTGGAGTTTACCGGAAACTATTGAATGTTGTTTCGAAGGGACTGGGATCAGATATGTTATCCGAAAAACCACTTCGATCCAACTCAAGCGTTTCAAAGTGAAGACATCTTGAAGATGATGGAATCGAAGGCGGAGCTCTCAAGCGTTTCATTCAGTCCCAGAACGAACTTGTATGGATGAATGCTTGCTTTGCATTGTTGCCAGGAGGGCAGTGTTAGCATTCCAAGTAGGAAGTGTTATATTAAAGGTAAAACTTAGCCTCAAGCCTCATCAACCGGGAATGACTAAAACATGAGAGATGCAGCAGGGCTAAGTGGGTCGCTCCCAAGTAGGGTATGATCATCCCTATCTAGAGTCGATATTATCTCTCATTTGTATGCTTCAGGGCCCATTAACGGAGGGGTGATCATATTCGGGACTACTAGTCTAGTTGTAGGCCGGTTTTGTGTTGGTAGGGGATCCAGACGTGGTCCTCGATGTTATTTTATCTAAAGATGCACCGTGATAGGCGGTACCCCAGTATCCCAATCATTGTATGGAATCCATTCTCCAATAAGCGTCGTACGGACTTAGTTGTGCCCAATTATGCTGAAACATGAGATGCAAGCATTTCAGCTATATTCATATTTTACATTGACCCATAGACAATATTATAATATAAATGGATTTTCATATAAAATGGTTTGGTTATCTTAAGGTAAAAACTCGTCCGTGTTTATGTGCGGCATTGTCTTACGTGATACTTTTGATTTCAAAGGTTTTTGTAACTTAAAAATTTAGTTGGGTGTGTTTTTCTCATGCTAGTTTTCCAGACTGACTCGGGTGTTATTATATTATAATGCTTGGGTCAGACCGATTTTTTCCGCTGCATTCATTTTTGTATTTATCAGTAATTGTAAGGATATGCTATTATAAATGTCCGGGCTGGAATAGGTTAGTATATTCTGATTGATGTCTGTGTATATATGTTATAGTTTGCTTTTGTGTAAAGATCTGTTGTATATAATAGATTATTTGTTGCGCTATGAGATTTTGTGTTGTTTAGTTTTTCTTTTCTCTTCTTTTTTCTTTCTTTTTTCTTTACCCTAACTATCCGCCTTTCCGTACAATTTGAGTGGATCATGTGTGGTAAATTTTCCACTTAAACTATTCGGAAAAGTGGGTTGTTACACGCGTTCTGCGCCTGCTCCTAAGTCATGATGCCGGTGCGTTTTTTGGGTTTGTTGTTGCCATAAAATCATTGCAGTACGATATGAATATGAGACGGTGCCCTTGAATTTGTGTGCTCCAAAGCCATTGCCTCTCTTGCTTTACCAAAAGGCAAGGCTTGCTCATTTGATGTGTTGGAAGAGACAAACTTCCTTTGTGAGCTACAGCCCATTTGATTCCAAATGGTCACATAATGTAGACATTATATTTTCATACGAATGTTTTTTGATAACGTTCTTGATGTCCGAAAAGAATATCCTAACCCAATGCATACCATCGTATGGTGAAAAGTGAACCGACAGAACCGACGTATATCTGTTTTAATTTCTATTTAAAAATTATGATCAAATCTTCAAAAACTTCATAGTTGAAATCACTATTTTTCATTGATTTCTTTATAGTGCAGGAGAGTGTGTAGAGAGTGTAAGAAAAACGTAGTGATCCTGAAATTCGAACACTTCGTTTTCGAGTATCAAAATGTTTTGAAATATAATTAAGAGTTACAAATATGATTTTATAACTTTGTTAGACATCGTTTAATCAATGGATAATGATAAGAAACTTGTTTTTGAAACTTGTTTACAAAAATATAGTCTTCAAAGAAAAATCGATAATGTGACCGAAAATCAGTTTATCGATAAACAACTTTTTGATCGATATAAGTTGTTTAAACTCTTGTACACTTATCTAATGTTCAAATAAATACGTTAGCAACTAAGTAACACACACAACTCTTCATAAAGCATGGAAAATTCTACAAGTTTCCATTAGGATAAGAGATATTATCATGAGAAGGGTATACGTGTAATTAGCGTAAAGGAGAAGTGATGCAAAGGAGAAGTGACGGGAGGTGAATCTTCCATGGCATGGTAGGGAAGGGAAAGAGGGTGAAAGCAAGCTTTTCCCTAACCCTTAGAAATAAATCACAAATTCACAAACCAAAACCAAGCTTTTTTAACGTCTCCTTCTTCTTCTTCCCTAAATTTCTAAAGCAAAATATTTGTAGGTTTTGTCCAAATCAACCTAAGTTTGGAGTGAAGCATTGGGGGAGTATCACAAAACATCCTATCTAGTTAGAAGTTAAAGAAGTGGAGCCACACTCACCCTATCCTCAATGTCCATGAGCAATTCGTAAAGGGCGGAGGACAAAAGCAAGGAAGGAAAGGTGGTTGCAAGGTTGGGTTTGGACTTGGGTTCTTGAATCTTTGTTGTTGCTGATGTGGGTTGTGGAATTATGGATCTTAAGGCTAATTAAACACTAGAGGGGGGAGGGTGAATAGTGTTTTCCAAAATTTATGAATCTTTTTAAAATTCTTTCAACATTATTGTTAACCAATGCAGAATCAACAATTACAGACGCAAACACAAATAAGTATAAATGCAGTAAAGTAAAAGTAAAAAATTCGAGAGGTCACACTAGGATTTTTATACTGGTTCAAAGTTACCTTACGTCCAGTCTTGTATAATTGCATGTACATATTTCTTTTCAAATGCCAATCTTTTAATGGGTAGAAGGCAAACCCAATCCCAATCTCGATTAATCTAAGAGGCCCACCCTCTTGATTTTCCAGGCTCAGGGTACAGCCACTTGATTTGGACGGGCTACAAGCATACCCACTCATATTTTCGAACTACCAAGCACACCCAATTGATTTTAATGGGCTACAATCACACCCACCCAAATATAACTAGAGTTTGATGGGTTTTCCAAAGACAGTTTCTTGATCTTTGGTTACAACGAGTCAAATAGCCCCTTGGATAGCACTTTGATCTTTGATGAGAGAGAGATGATTGAAATCAGAGAGTAAATAGTAGAGAATCAATGCAATGAAGATTGAATTGATTCTGGTTGAATTTGAGAAGATTTGAATATATTTTTCACTAGAAATTTTGGCAGAGTAAGAGGAGAGAAGATAATACGAAAATAGTTGTTATTCGTCTGAAAAACCCATATATATAGGGAATAAATACACATGTCCATTCATGAAGAGTTATGACGAATAGACACTTCATTTCAAAATTGCAGCATGTATGTCAACATCCACATAGATTAGTGTAATATGAAAACTTGTTTATGTTAAAATGTTTTGAAAATCCTATACTTTGTAAAATAATTTGATACTTTGTAAAATAGTTTAAACATAGTTTATAAACATTTTAGCCTTTTGAAAAAATTTATAAAATATTTTTAATATATTTTGTTTTAAAGATGAAGGATTAGAAAATGAGAAATAGAGATCAAAGATTGCTACCAGGTACTTTAACAATATTCTATAACTCTATAAATTTTACTATAGTCTTGAGATCTCCATATCTTGATCTTTATACTCATGAGTCTTCATATCCATGCTTTGAATCTTTATACTGTACAGTCATCGATTTAACACCTGTATAATATCATGCACTATATACTATATAACTTGGCAAAACATTAGTATCCATATTTTATATGAATGTATTATTATTATCAAGGTTGTTATTATCAAAATCAATAACTGAGGTATTATCAATCTCCCCTTTTTGATGATGACAACCATTAATATCCCATATATATAAAATATGATATAACTCCCTCCAAGTTAGATAACACATCCTAAATATATGCATATGTATATTTTATATTTTTCACCTCCTTTATCATTAACAAAAATGGATGAAAAACTAAGAACTCCCCTTAACACAAATGCTTAGAAAATATATATTCAAAATCAATAATTCGGCTAAACTGGTATGATTATATATGATGATATATGATGAGTATATGATAAATAATGCAATATTTTATTTAAACAAGATTATGTATGGCAATGAAAGTAGATTTTATTTATGCAATTTCAAATTATACATAAACCAATCCAATTCATACATACACACCAATCCAAATCTAAATCAAACCAAATTAAAACACACAAATCCAAATAGAAAACCAAAATGCACACAAAACAAAATCTAATCCTAACAAACCAAACTATTGCATATCTAAATCTGTGGTTTTCTCTTGATTATGGGGGACTTGTGGATAGGACAGAAAGGGCAATGAAGACAAAAGTTCCCTTTTTGTTCGACGAGATTTCCATCTCGATCGAAGCATACTTCGCCAATGCATTTAACCTCATCTTCATCGTCTCCCTCTTCCTCTTCCTCTTCCTCTTCTTCCTCTTATTCTTCATCTTCATCATTCATAGGATTATGAATGACTAGATCAGGAATATCCTCTTCGATTATAATTGGATTCGTCAGATTATCCAATAGGTATTTCTAGAGATTACGAATAATCCACCATTGATTCTCTTGTTCTTTCAAGAGGCATAGTTGACCAACCTCTATTTCTGAAAGCATGTTGAGTGTATGCTTCAGATCTTCTCCAATCTTGGTAAGTTTGGCCATGGTGATGGTTTGGAAGGGGCCTAGAGTGGGAGTTTGGAAGGAAAACGGTGCATTCTCTTCTCTTGGTCGTTTAGAACTCGAGGATGCCATTAGTTTATTTTTATTTAGAATTTACAGAAGAGAGAAGACAGAGAAATGGGTTTAATTTCGAAATTTGATGGCTATATAGTTGCATTTTGAATTTTGAATTTAGGAGGGAAATATGTTGTTTGAAATTACCAGTATATGTCGACATATAGGGAGGGGGTATGTCGACATATGTAGTTCAGTTTTGATATTTTATTTTTCTTTTTAATATGTAATTTTAATTTTATTATATTTATATTTTAGAGAAAGAACATATTCCTAACTCTTTTCTAAGCTTTATAAAAGAAGTTTGAGTTAATGATTTTTTAAAATATTGGCTATTTGATTTTCAGTATTTATAAATTTGAATGTCCTTATTTATGTTATCTCTTAGAAAATGATGCTTTATATCTATATGTTTTGTTCTAGCATGATGTGTTGGGTTTTTAGATAGATTTATTGTACTAGTATTATCATAGTATATTGGTGATTTAGTAAAATTTAAACAAAACCTTTTAACGTTTGTTGCATGTAAACAACCAATGAACATGCTAAGGTGCCTGAGATATATTCTGCTTCTATTGTGGACAGAGATATAGAATTTTTATTTTTCCTAAACCAGAAAACAAGAGAATGTCCTAAAAAGTGACAGGTTCCACTTGTACTTTTTCGATCTTATTTTCAACCAACATAGTCAGCATAACTATATGAGATCAAACTGAAAGAATCTTCTTTTGGATAAAAAAGTCCATTGTCTAGGGTATTGTTTACATATCTTAGTATCCTTTTTACCATTTTAGGTGAGTTTCTTTAGGTTGAGATTGATATCTTTCACATAGACAGACACTATATATTATATCTAGTCTACTAGCAGTTATATATAGTAATGATCCTATCATACCTTTATATAATTTTTGATCTACATCTTTTGAGTTTTCTTCCTTATTTAATTTATCATTAGTTGCCATGGGAGTTGGCTTACCACTAATATTTGATATATCAAATTTCTTAACTAAGTCTTTGGCATATTTGTAGTCCTAAAAGAACGTTAGTTCTCCCATATGACTCATTTCAAATTCCTTAGTCATTATATCTGAAAATTCTTTATTTAAATGCTCATTTGTTGATCCAAAAATAACATCGTCTAAATATATTTGTATAAGCTGAATATTATTATTGTTTCTTTAAATAAATAGAGTACTATCTACCTTTCCTATTTCAAAATTACATTGTAATAAAATAGTCTATCATACCATGCTCTAGGAGCTTGTTTTAGACCATATAAAGCTTTCTTTAATTTGTAAACATGATTAGGTAGTTTTTCATCTTTAAAAAAACGAGGGTTGTTCTACAAAGTCATCTTCTTTAATAAATCCATTTATAAAGGCACTTTTGACATCCAGTTGAAATAGTTTAAAGTTCTTATGATTTGCAAAAGCATGTAAAATTATGATAGCCTCTAATTTGGTTATATGAGAAAAAGTTTCATCAAAATATATACATTCTTCTTAACTATAACCTCAAGCAACTAAACGTGCATTATTTTTGATAACTTCTCCTTGTTCCTTCATTTTATTTCTATATATACCCATTTAGTTCCTATTACAGACTTATCTTCATGTCTTGAGACTAATTCCCAAACATCATTTATAATAAATTGATTTAGTTCTTCTTGCATAGCAAGAATCCAAGAATCATCTAATGATGCTTCTTCTGGATTTTTAGGTTAAATAGTTGAAATAAAGGCAACATTGTTGTTATCCCGCCTTTTGGCAAGGTTGTAGGCATGCAGATTTAACCAAGTCGATTTCTCGGTTATCGAGGATGGAATGCGGTAGGTTTGAGTCGACTTGATGGATAGATAACGCAGCATGTTTTGGAGGTCGGTCGGCGTGGAAGTCGGTCGACTTGGAAGTCGCTCGGCATGGAAGTCGCTCGGAACAGGAAGTCGCTACAGTGACAGGAAGTCGCTGCAGGGACAGGAAGTCGCTGCAGGGACAGGAATTCGCTGCAGGGACAGGAAGTCGCTCGGCATGGAAGTCGCTCGGCATGGAAGTCGCTCGGCATGGAAGTCGCTCGGAACATGAAGTCGCTACAATGACAGGAAGTCGCTACAGGGATAGTAAGTCGCTATAGGGACAGGAAGTCGGTACAGGGACAGGAAGTCGGTACAGGGACATGAAGTCGCTCGGCATGGAAGTCGCTCGGAACAGGAAGTCGCTACAGTGACAGGAAGTCGCTACTGTGACAGGAAGTCGCTACAGGGACAGGAAGTCGCTACAGGAACAGAAAGTCGCTCGGCATGGAAGTTGCTCGGCAGGAAGTCGCTACAGGAAGTCGCTCGACAGGAAGTCGCTCGGCATGAAGTCGCTACAGGAAGTCGCTCGGTAGGAAGTCGCTACAGGTAGTCGCTCGGCAGGAAGTCGCTACAGGAAGTCGCTGTAGGAAGTCGCTACAGGAAGTTGCCACAGGAAGTCGCTCAGCAGGAAGTCGCTACAGGAAGTCGCTCGTACCATGATGAAGGATGTTGGCTCGGTTATGGTCCTGATGGGCCCGAACTACTCAGGAAGCCCAGTAACTCGGGATTTGCCTATAAATACAACATGTGGGGGTTCAGAAAAGGGATCTGGATTCGGTTTCCCTTCTTCTTCCTCATTAAGGCTACTCTGCCATAATTTTTTTGAAAACTACGGATTGTAACTATAATTGATTCTCCTATCAATAAAAAGGAAAATTTTGGAGTGGACGTAGGCCAGAGTTAGCCGAACCACTATAAATCCACCGTTTTTTCTGCTTCCTTTTTAATTTTTACTGCTCTTCATATTTATACTCTCTACATACACTCTATTTGTTATCTCTGACTGTTAGTTGGTGCTTTCATTTATGTTTGGGTGTTAGTGACCAATTTTGGCGCTAACATTTTGGTGCTTTCACTGAGAAGGCAAGCACTCGGGGATTTTGGAGCTAGGAACTTGGATTCTGGAAAGCAATGGCTAGGCCATCAACAAGGAAGCAAGTGACAGAAGAAGCAATCAGGAGGGAAGTCAAGAGGCCTCCTCTGGAGCTGAAGCAGGTCAAGCATCCATCTACATCACTAGGGACGAGATGGAGACGATGCTAAAAAGGCAGGAAGACATGATACAGTACCTGCTTCGACGGGTTGGATATCTTGGAGCACAAAGTCAAGGGAATGGACCAACCGCGGCTGCTGGCACTGTAGAACAAGGAACCAGAGCTGCAGAAGTTTCTGGAGGTCAACACTAGAACCAGACTGGAGGGATTGAAGGAAATCAGCAAAGGCTCGGGGGCAGACCTCTAGGATTGAATACTGGGAGAGCGGTGAATGAAGCTCAGCAAGCAGGGACCAACGTGAACGTAAATGACCAACATGAAGAGTACTACCCGGAGTACCCCCTAGGACGTGGGGGGCAAGGTAAAGATGAAAACATGGGACTACCCCCGGATGGAGACGAGCGGATGGCTAGATTAATAAGAAGGGTTATGAGAGGAGGATTGTCAAGCGGAGGCTTAGAGGAAGTTAGTCGGAGTCCGTTCACTTCGAATATCAGAAATGCAAGAAATCCTCCAAAGTTCAAGTTACCCACGCTGGATCCTTATGATGGGAAATCAGTACCCAACCATGCATATTACCAGATATATCAGGCATATGGAAGTGTTGGGGGCATCCGAGGAAGTGATGGCACGATGCTTCTCTCTATATCTAACAGACTTGGCTGCGCTTTGGTTCAGGCAGCTAGAGAAAGGATCAATCAGAACATGGGGTGAGCTAGTGGAACGTTTCATGAGACAGTTTAGGGTCCACGTGATGCGACCCAAGAGTGTGATGACCTTAGCTTCAATGAAGCAGAGGACCGGAGAGTCCATTAGAGATTTTCTACTGCGATTCAATGCAACGATGGCTTCAGTAGATCGCCCGGATCCATCGATGATTTTGATGGCGGCGGTAGCAGGGGTTGCGGAAGGCACAGAGTTTAAGGATTCTTTGGCAAGAGATCCACCACAAGACCTTGGAGAATTCTATCATGAAGCTGAAAGGTTCATTCGGCTAGAGGATTCACGCGCCGAAAGGCGAGAAATAAACGCCGTGCAAGGCGAAGGAACCTCCAAGGAACAGAGTGGAATAGACAAAGGAAAGCGAAAGCAGGATGACATATACGATGGTCCTGACAAACGGAAGAAATTCCGAGAACCCAGATTCAAACAATACGCTGACTTGACGGCAAACCTGGAACGGATTTACACGGAAACTCGGGGGCACCTCCCCTATCGGAAACCACCCAGGAGAGATCCCACGGAACGGGAACGTAGAAGTGGAAAGTATTGCCTATTCCATGAGCTGGAAGGACATGCTACTGATGAATGCCGCCATTTGAAGGATGAGGTGGAAGTGCATGTTAGAAATGGTAGATTTCCACAGTACGTGAGAAATCGGACAGCGGCCGTAGGACCTGAGCCACTGCCGCATGCACCCAACAGAACTAATCCTGGATCGGGATCACGACTAGTCATCAATTGATCATGATGGCATGGGCCAATTTCAAGACTTTAACTCTGGTTGATTACATAAAATTCTTAGGTTTTGATTTCAAAATAAAACAGCTATTCCACTTACACATGTGAGGGAACCAGAGAGATCCCCAGGCATGCTCTGAGATGGTAATAGACTGCTCTACCCAGAGTGGCAGTATCTAGATTTTTCCTTTGTTTGTGGTTGAACATTTGGACTTTTAATTTAATAAATGAACTTGAATTTCATGAAATAAACCTTGGACCGGAGAGTTAAAGGATGAATATTGGAAGTCAATTTGAAATTAATCGCTTTATGACCCTACCCGGAGAGACAGGGTCCAGAGTGCAAGAAGTGAGTTGCTTCGCCGGAGAGCGACATGATCGACTCACTTAACGTCGTTCCCTATTCACTGGTGAGTGATTGGACCGGGGTTCGATAAGAGCCCGGAGTGGCTGTAATCGGCCTAGGATTTAGGCCATGACATCACTTGACGTTCAAGGACACTGAACCGGGGTGTAGGGAGTGACGCTGCTTCGCCGGAGAGCGACAGGATCGGCTCACTCAACGATGTTTCCCCTTCACCGGAGAGTGACAGGATGGGATCCAGTAAGAGCCCGGAGAGGCTGATATCGGTCCAAGAGGATCAGGGCATCGCTTAACGTTTAGGGACACTGAACCAAAGTGCAGGGAGTGACGGTGGTTCGCCGGAGAGCGACAGGATCGGCTCACTCAATGCGGTTTCCCCTTCACCGGAGAGTGACAGGATGGGATCCAGTAAGAGCCCGGAGAGGCTATGATCGGTCTAGGATGACCATGACATCGCTATATGCCCTCGTTGGGGTCAGAGTGCAAGGGATAGAAAGCAACGCCGGAGCGCAACTTGATCTTTCTGTTCGACCGTCGAGTTTGGAATGGACTTGGCAAGGGTCTGAAGTGACCATCGATAGTCCGGAGAGGCTGCAGAATTTAATTCCTGACTTCCACAAGTGGAAATGAATACCGATTCAACTTCGAACAGCCACGAACTTGATCAAGTATACTATAACTATTAATAAAATAGGGACTCACGATATTGGATTCGAAGCCATTCAAAACATGCCTTTTACCAAAAGGCATGTTTTGGGGGGCAAAGTGTTATCCCGCCTTTTGGCAAGGCTGTAGGCAGGCAGATTTAACCAAGTCGATTTCTCGGTTATCGAGGATGGAATGTGGTAGGTTTGAGTCGACTTGATGGATAGGTAACGCAGCATGTTTTGGAGGTCGGTCAGCATGGAAGTCGGTCGGCTTGGAAGTCGCTCGGCATGGAAGTCACTCGGAACAGGAAGTCGCTACAGGGACAGGAAGTCGCTACAGGGACAAGAAGTCGCTCGGCATGGAAGTCGCTCGGAACAGGAAGTCGCTACAGTAACAGGAAGTCGCTACAGGGACAGGAAGTCGCTACAGGGACAGGAAGTCGCTCGGCATGGAAGTCGCTCGGAACAGGAAGTCGCTACAGTGACAGGAAGTCGCTACAGGTACAGGAAGTCGCTACAGGAACAGGAAGTCGCTCGGTAGGAAGTCGCTACAGGAAGTCGCTCGGCAGGAAGTCGCTCAGCAGGAAGTCGCTTTAGGAGTCGCTCGGCAGGAAGTCGCTATAGGAAGTTGCTCGGCAGGAAGTCGCTACAGGAAGTCGCTCGGTAGGAAGTCACTACAGGAAGTCGCTATAGGAAGTCGCTACAGGAAGACGCTACAGGAAGTCGCCACAGGAAGTCACTCAGCAGGAAGTCGTTATAGGAAGTCGCTACAGGAAGTCGCTCGTACCATGATGAAGGATGTTGGCTCGGTTATGGTCCTGATGGGCCCGGACTACTCAGGAAGCCCAGTAACTCGGGATTTGCCTATAAATACAACATGTGGAAGTTCAGAAAAGGGATATGGATTCGGTTTCCCTTCTTCTTCCTCATTAAGGATGCTCTGCCATAATTGTTTTGAAAACTCCGGATTGTAACTGTAATTGATTCTCCTATCAATAAAAAGGAAAATTTTGGAGTGGACGTAGGCCAGAGTCAGCCGAACCACTATAAATCCACCGTTTTTTCTGCTTCCTTTTTAATTTTTATTGCTCTTCATATTTATACTCTCTACATACACTCTATTTGTTATCTCTGACTGTTAGTTGGTGCTTTTATTTATGTTTGGGTGTTAGTGACCAATTTTGGCACTAACAATTGCTCATTTATTTAATTGATTTCTTGTTTTTACAACTGATTCTATATTTCCTAGAATATTTTCTATAGTAATTTCATTAGTTTTATCAACATTTTCTTCTTCATCAAAACTGGTATTATTGATTTTAAAATTTTCATTAAATGAAATATGCAATATTTCTTCAATGGTGTTATTTTTGGTATTAAAAACTCTATAAGCTATACTTCTATTAGAATAACCAATAAAAATAACTTTATTCGATTTAGCATCAAATTTATCTAAATTATCCTTTGTATTTAATATAAAACATTTACTACCAAAAACTCTAAAGTATGATACTTTAGGCTTTTTATTATAAAATAATTCATATGGAGTTTTCTTAGTTAAAGGTCGTATTAAAATTCATTTAAAATATAACAAGCCATAGCAACTGCTTCAGCCCAAATTTTTTTAAGTAATTTATTATCATTTTACATTGTTCTAGCACATTCTTGTATAGTTCTATTTTTATGTTCTACTACTCCATTTTGTTGAGGTGTTCTTGGAAAAGAAAAATTACGAGTTATTCCTTTCTTATTACAAAATTTTCAAAATGATCATTTTCGATTTCTCCTCAATGATTGCTCCTACTGGTTTTAATTTTAGTTGACATTTTATTTTGAATTCTTTTAGTAAATTTTTTAAACATTTCAAAAGCATCACTTTTAAGTTTCAAGAAAATTGTCCATGTAAATCTAGAAAAATCATCTAAAATTACAAAGACATATCTATTGTGATTTATTGATTGTATTTGCGAAGGTCTAAAAATATTTAAGTAAATAATTTCAAGAGGATGAGAAGTAGAAATCATATCTTTAGATTTAAAAGAGGTTTTATGAAGTTTTCCTAATTGACAGGCATCACAGAAATTATTGACATTAAAACTTATTTTAGGAAGACCATTAACAAGTTCATATCTAGCAACTTTAGAAATGTGTTTAAAATTCAAATGATTAAATCTTTTATGCCAAATCCAAGGGTCATTTGATTTAGCTAAAAGTCATAAATTATCCTTGGACACCTCATACTTAAAATAATAATGTTACGTTTCTTAATACCTTTAAAGATAATATTCGACTCATTATCTTCGAGATGAAAGTTATCTTTTTCAAACTTAATTTTAAACCCCTTATCACACAATCGACTAATACTAAGAAAGTTATGTTTTAGATTCTTAACTAGCATTAGAAATAGTAGGAGTTTTAGAGTTAGCAACATTGCCGATGCCAATCACGTATCCTTTTGAGTTGTCTCCAAATTTTACTGATCCACCATCTTTATAGACTATATATTTCAAGTTCTATGGATTTCCAGTCATATGTCTCGAACATCCACTATCCAGTATCCATTTGTCCTTCTTGATTTGTGATATTTGATTTTCATGTCTCTATTCACCATTAGCCATATAACAAACTTGTTCCTGCAATTTAAAATGGTACCTTTTCAAGAAATCAAGTGACATTTCAAAACAATTAGTTTCTAAAAACATATTGGTTTCACAAAATTTTTTTTTTTGCAAAATTGTTAAAAATATTACTAGCCATTTAAACTTTTCAAAAAATCAAATTATGAGTTTTTGAAAATCTTGTGCTTCGATACCAATGTGGGTTGCAGAATTACAGACTTTAAGGCTAATTAAATATTAAATGGCGGCGAATAGTGTTTTCTAATTTTTATGAATCTTTTTATAATTCCTTCAAGATTGTTATTAACCAATGCAGAATCAACAATCACATATCCAAACACAGATAAGTATAAACGCAGTAAAGTAAAACGTAAAGAATTAAGGAGATCACACTAGGACTTTTATACTGGTTTGAAGTTACCCTACGTCCAGTCCTGTACAATTGCTTGTACAGATCTCTTTTCAAATGCCAATCTTTCAACGAGTAGAAGGAAAACCCAATTACAATCTCGATTTTGAGGCTACGAGATACACCCTCATGATTTTCTAGGCTCAGGGTATAGCCAGTTGATTTGAATGGGCTACAAGCAAACCCACTCGGATTTCCAGGCTACCAAGCATAGCTAATTAATTTGAACGGGCTACAATCATGTCCATGCAAATACAACTAGAGTTTGATAGTTTTTTCAAAGACAATTTCTTGATCTTTGGTTACAATGAATCCTATAGCCTCCTGGGCAACACTTGATCTTTGATTGAGAGAGAGAGAGAAATAATTAAAATTAGAGAGTAAATTAGTAGAGAATCAATAAAATGAAGACCGAATTGATTCTGGTTGAATTTCAGAAGATTTGAATATATTTTTCACTAGAAATTTTGGCAGAGTAAGAGGAGAGAAGATAATAAGAAAGTAGTTATTAAAAATTCATTTGGAAAACCTTATATATGTCAACATATCTTCTGCCTATATGTTGACATAGGCTAGTGTAATTTGAAAACTTGTTTATTTTAAAATGTTTTGAATATCCTATACTATGTAAAATAATTTGGTACTTTGTAAAATAGTTTAAACATAGTTTATAAACAGTTTAACCTTTTGAAAAACTTTTATAAAATATTTTGTTTTAAAGATAAAGAATTAGAAAATGAGAAATAGATATCAAAGATTGCTACCAGGGACTTTAACAATATTCCATAACTCTATAAACTTTATTGTAATCTTGAGATCTTCATATCTTGATCTTTATACTCATGAGCCTTTATGTCCATTCTTTAAGCCTTTATACTGTACAGTTTCCAATTCAACAAGTGTATAATATCCTGCACCATATACTATATAACTTGGCAAAACATTAGTATCCATATTTTATGTGAATGTATTATTATTATCAAGGTTGTTATCATCAAAATCAATAACTGAGGTATTAACATGTGAGGTTAAAGGTGAGTTAACACACCTCATTGAATGAAAAATATAACATCTATATGTTGTGTTTTGATTGTGTTTAAGTTGTTGAATTATTGTTGACATTGTTTAAAACATTGGTTTGATTCTTGTTATGAGAACAAGATGCATATGTGAACCATGTCTATGGACTTGGAATGAAACCGTAAGACATTGACAAGACCTTGAAACAAAGCATATAGGTAATAGATAGACTTTGGTTTAGATCAGACTCGGATTTGGAAGTGCACTTATAGTAATAGTCGCTATGGATGCACTTGTGAATTGCCTTATTTTTGACAATTTCTATGGAACTTTGTAGAGATATCTTTAGACATTTTTCTCCATATTTATAATGTTTTATATGTATATATTGCTATTAAAAGCTTGGTAGTAAAAAGTTAAGTAACATCTCGAAAAGTGGTCAAAACTTCACTTGTGCAAAACTGCACTTGTGCAAAACTGCACTTGTGCAAAACTACACTGTTTGGGCTTGATTTTTGGACTTTAAAGGTTTGAAAAGATATTTAAATTTAATTATTTGATTCATTCTTTTACAAGTATTTACTAAATCACATTAGAGAATTTTTAAAGTGGTTTGAGATATTTATGAATTTTTAAGAATTAGTTGTGAATTTTTAAAGAAGAGGATTTTATAATAAAAACCTGTTTTTAAATTTTTTATTTTCAAGTAATATTTTGAATAACTGTTTTATAACCTATTATATGTATTATAATGTATTTTAAAAGCAATTTTAAGTATATAGAGTTTTTAGAAAACATTTGACTATTTTATATCTTATTTAATAAAATATCTTTTGACTTGTTTATTTACGTATCAAGTTTTGATAAATAAATTAATATGCGTATATATATCATTTTAAAAAGGGTTTTAAAAGTATAAACAAAAGGTTCAAAAAGTGATTAGTACTACTTAATGGGCAAATGGTTAATTGTTTAATTTCTTGTTTGAAAAGTATTTAATTATGCTTAACACTAAAAGCCGATGAAATAAGGCTTATCTATTTGTGAGAGTTAAGATTGATGTTCGAGTAGGGATCAAGCAATTGAGCTCTAACCTATCGGTATCCCACTTGACTGAGGAATAATAAATCAGAAAATGTCGAAAACATGTTAATCGTGTTGATTTCTTACTTATTTTTGGAAATCACAAATGCTATACTTAACACTAAAAGCCGATGAGGTAGACTTATCTATTTGTGAGATTCAAGAATGAAGTGTCTTGGCAAGGCTTTGATGCAACCAGTGCTCTAACTTACCTGGCTTCACTCTTGGAAGATGAATGGTTAAGTTGGAATATCGAAAATGAGTTAAGTATAAAAATATTGATTTGTATAAGCAATTGTTTTGACTAGATAATCGATTAGTTGATTATCGACCTTGACCTATTATTAACTTAGGAAGTATCAAAAGGCTTCGCGATTTCATAACAATGAGAACCTCCAGGGAGAAGCATTGGTACGAAATGTCTCTAGCTTTTGCTTACTTCTAGGAGAACCAAAATTGAGTTAACTGAAAATTCATCGATTGGATTTGGAGAGTCCAGTAAGCAGGAAGAGTGTACTTATATGAGATGACTCAAACCCGTAATCACTTCAAAACCATATACGCAATCTATGTTCTAGAAGCAGTTATGAAATGAAATGTTATAGAGTTGAACTATCTATCCTAACGTTAAGTCCAAAGAATATGTTATGTTAACATTTCAAACGATGCTATCGTGTGGGACTGTCTACCTTGAGAAGTATTCCAAGAGAGAGGAACGTTTGTATTCGTCAGGGGACTTATGGGGTGAACCTATATGGAGGTGTAACGATCCGCCTTTTCGACCCTCAGAAGTCAACATTAATACATCCACGGTATCAACGTGCCGAGCAACCAAGTGCCAAAAAGGTAGATGGTTAGGGGAAAGGAGAAAAAGAAGAAAAGAAGAAAATAAACCACACAAAATCTCACATCGCAACAATTAATCTATAATATAATAATGATCCTTACAAAAGAATTTTTTTATATACATACATCCACCAGAGTACTAGTCTATCATCTACATGGACAGTTATAACACCTGTCCTTATAATTTATGATAAATACAACAAACCATGCAGCAGAATGTAAAGAAATACGTAGATATGTCTTTGCCTCCAGCTCGCCTCTTGAGCTCTAATGCATACAAAGCTAATTTGGAAACATGCTCGGTCTGCCTCGAGAATTATAAGAAAAATAACACCCAGGTCAGTCTGGTAAAACTAGCATGGGAAACTCAAATCACAAGAAATTTCATTTATTATAAATTGTAAATCCTTTAAAATCAAAGGTATCTCGTTAGACCACGCTGCATATAAACACAGACATATTTTTACGATACGATAACCAAAACATTTTCTATAGAAGATCTAATGATATTATAATAATGTCTAGGGTACAAATACATATTAATCGTAGCCCAAATTGTTACATTAATTAAATTAGAACATAATAGGTATACAACTAAAACCGTAAAGGCATATATTGAAGAATGGATTTCCATACAATGACAAGGCACCGGGGTACCACCTACCACAGTACACCTCTAGAAAATATACCGAGGGCCTCGCCTGGACCCCCTGGCAACACATGACCGACCTACTCCTTACTGGATGGTCCCGAATATGTCATCGCCCCAGTTTCTTTGCAACCTTTTCCTAAGAGCTATCATGCACAACCAAATCCATAAATATATATCTGTATCTAGAAGGGTGATGGCATACCCTAATGGGTGCGACCCACTTAGCCCTACCGCATCTTCCCTGATTTTAGTCATTCCCGGTTGATGAGGCTTGAGGCTAATTTTTTGCTTTTATATAGCAAACCTACTTGCAATGCTAACACTACCCTTAAGGTAGTAATGCAGTGCCAACATTCATCCATATAAGTTCTTTAGGATATTAACAAACCAAAAGCACTACTCCTACTACATCCATTTTGTAATCATCCTCGGGATTAGTTACAAGCAACCCTTGCACTTCAAAGGACTTCATCTTCGATCCCATCATCTTCAAGATGTCTTTAATACGTCGCTTGAGTTGGATCAAAGTTGTTTTTCAGATAATTCATATTTATCCGATCCCGGTCTCTTCAAACCAACATTTGATAGTTTTCGGTAAACTCAACTCCAGTTCTTTCGGAAATAAACAAACAAGATAGTAGCGGGGACCATCCCTAACCATTTAAGTGGACGGATCTCCTTATCATTTGTCCTAGAAGAACACAACGAGATTTATACGTCAAGTACAACATCATTGAAGATGACTGTGACTTATAACTCATGTGTTTCTCTTAGATATTTCCAAAGTTTTATTTTGGTTCAGATTTGGTAGTCGGCTATTTAACTACCAAATAAACACATATCAATTACATATTTAATTTCCCATCAAAACCACTAAGCCTCATTTAAGTAATTTCTTATTAATTAAACCTCATTAATTATTTACCCTAAAATAATTCATATATTTATCTCACTGGTATAAATGTATTCACAAACCAATTTAGAAAGATTTCTTATTTCAAATTCATTTTAAACGGATCAAATCATAAGTCTTTGTAAGCCAGTTAATTATGAATGCCCAAACAAGTAGTCCCTCGGTGTTAAGTAGGGAATTGCTTCTCTACCATCAAAATTAAGAAGGACTAATCATTTATTTGATTCGTAACTTAATTAAAATAAATGAACTAATCAAAACTTTATAAACTCAATCTTTCCTTCCAAAACCCAAGATTCTCTTTTCAAATATAACTCTATTACTTAGTTCTTTTACTAAGTAAAACACTTTTTTTATAAAACAAACTTATTAGCTTTAAATTTTTTAAATGATATTATTATCTAAAGCATACTCTTAAGTTAATTAAATTAATTGAAACTCCATTATCAAATAAATTAATTAACTTTAAATACAATTAATAAAATGATTAATTAAGTTTAAACATCAGTATTAAAATAATTAACCAACTTTAAATATCATTGAATTAAAGCAATTAATTAACCAAAACCTTGTCATTAAAATAATTAATTAACTTAAATACTTTTATTTGAATAATTAGTTAACTTATAAACATCATTAATCAAAAGATTAATTAACTTAAGATAAATCATTAAAAATGAATAACTAGCTTAATCATTTTTAATTAAAAATAATAATTAACTTGGAAACAACTATGAATTAAAATAATAATTACTTAAAACATTTGTAAATTAAATAATAATTAACTTAAACATTTTTAATTCAAATAAAATATAACTTGAAACCTTTTTAATTTAAATTAATTGTAACCCTTAAATAATTAATTAACAATTAATCATTATTAACCAATTTAATAATTTACTTTAAATTGTTATATAACTTAAAATTAATTTCAAATTCATTACTTGTCCAATTTGGAAAGAGGCTTAGCAAATCTCAATGATACTTAAGCAAACTACCATTATACTCAAATCGACATTTAAGTCGCAACACAAGTATTTACATAAGCGACAAATATGTAAATAAAATCTATACTATCAATCGATGTATAACAAATCAATATAAATCAATTGGCATGTAAATAAATTTCCAAATTAACATAATAGCAGAACAATGATTTATTCGGCTAACTATATGTCCAATATAATCTATTCTATATAGCATAGCGGGGTTTTATTCTACTAACCTGGTGTTAGTGATAAATTTTAATTACTAATTAACGTAATTATTTTCTATGCCCTTTTAATTTCACTAATTTCTACTTCATCAATTTTGTCAATACAGGTGTGATCTACTAAGCGATACAGATCCATTGTTGGAAACTGTAAATCAAACGGGTTTGAAGAGCACATTATTCGATTTCTACGTTTAAAGCTTAACTAAAATTTTAACACTTAATTGATCTGATACTTAAATGGTGACCTCTCGCTCTTGTAAATGGCGATTCTTATCTGCCTTCCATTTCTAAGTCCTTTCTTCCACTTCGCCTGTTCGCCCTATCTCACCCTTTAATTCGCATCGTCTCTTCTTCCTAACCTTTACGTCCTTCTTTTGTTCATGGCCAAGAATCGAAAATTAAAATTTGAGGCTTTCTTCCTCTTTTGCAAATCGCTCTATAACCAGATTTGGCTGCGCCTATGCTTCAAATTTGTCATATGTTCCTCTATCTGCTGCAACCGGATCTCGGGATCCTCTTCTAGCTTGCGATGGCCTTACAGAATCGATTGAAAAGCCGAGCTTGTTGGTAGCTTTCACATCTAACTGCCATAATCTATCTTCGAATTTGGGTCCCATATCTGGTATATTGAAACCAATTACACACATTGCCGTAACTCCTATACTGCAACAAACTGCCTCTGCTTGGAATGGTAATGTATTTTTGCAACTTGATAGCTGTAATGTCCTGAATAATGTCGTTAGTAAAAAAAGTGATGCTGGAACAAATATAAAATCCGTTGAAACTATTGATGTTGAAGCCGCCAAAACTTGTATTGATGCTACTGTGTTTAATACTACTGTGTTGACTGGTCACTATGAAAGTGCTCATTTATCAGTTGGACAGGTTGCCTTTTCTGATGGTTTGATACATATATCAGATGATATAGTTAGCAGTGAGATGGACAGTTCAAGGTTGAAAAAAAATGTCAGAGGTAGCATTGATCGGACTGCTTCCGATAAGTCTGTTGATGCTGCAACGTCTCATGAAAAATCCCCATCTTTAATAACACTCCATAAAAATGAGCTGAAATTAGGATTAAAATGGTCCTCCTTATTCACAACTTTGCCAAATAATGCGAGTTCTTTTGTCCCCCGTAGTTTTGAAATGGTTAACAAAGATGGCATTATGATTCCCCTTCTGGAAGTAATTCAAGCTAGTATTGATTATTGGTCGGGCTATCTTGTTGGCTTCTTTTTGGACTATAACCCTCCTAATCTAGTAGTCAAAGGAGCACCGTTTCAAAGCTTGGCAACCAAAGGGAAGCCTACTAGTCCATATGGACAACTCTATGTTTTTCTTCAAGTTCTCTCGGCCTGAGGAGCATCTTCGAATTCTTAATAAAGATCCTATATTTATCAGAGGCAAGCATTCTATAGTCACTCCATGGAGTCCATCTGTTGACTGTGCCAGAGAATAGGTTCTATCTATTCCTGTTTGGACTTATTTTTCTCATACCCCCTCCATTTTGCAACTTATGGTAGGTCTAAACTGGCTAACTAGTGCGGTAGGTAAAGTATAATGTTTTGATGCTAACACCGTTGCTAGGGATAAGCTAGTCTATGCAAAAGCCTTGATTGAGATTTCCCCGGATAAGCCTTTACCTGATAGTATCAAGGTAAGAGTGACTGAGGATCAAACAGCGGAGATTGTAGTTTGTTATGGTTGGAAGCCTGACATATGTACAACCTGTCAGTCCTTTGGACATATATCATCAGCATGCACTCATATGTCATCTGTTGGTCCTTTCTCCGATCGGACCCCTTTACCTAGGCCTCCGAACATGAAATGGATCCCAAAAGAGGGTAATGTTCCACCTCCTGTGGCACCATCCGTCCCTCCTGTTGAGCCTTCAGTGACTCCTATTATTCCACCCCACTCTTTCATTGTTAGGGATCCCACTGATCTGCCCGATGTACTTGATCTTGGTTTCTCTGCGCCTGTCTTGGTTTCTGGAATTATATGGATACCTTCTAAGATGGCTTGGTTTCATGAAAAGTCTGGCATGAGATACGATCCGGCTCGTCATGATTTCTACACCTTTGTTAGTAACAACAATGGTGAATCTAGGTGTTTAAATTACTATATAGATGGTGGTGGACTTATTCTCTCAGTGGATGGAGCTCATGGTAAGCAAAATAGATCTCTACTCCTTGATGATAGCTGGGATAGGAGATATATATTCTGTAAGGAACACCCGGGTTTTGTTTTGGATATTGTGTCTCTCTTTGCAGATTATTTCCATGTGTTAGGCCCAGCTGGAAGTGATTCTTCCTCCTCTTGGGAGGAGGAACCGTTGTTTCCTTAGGTCATATATATAGCTACAGAGGCATATTTGCTTCTCACCTATTTTGTACTCTAAGTGGTATGGCCACTATAAAACCATATATAGCTGTTTTCGTGCATGTGAAGAACACCTTTTCTTCATTTATATACTGTGGAATGACCCACTATAAAGTCGGCTGGCTTTGCCAAAAAAATTTAACACTTAATTTAAATAAAATTTCTCACCCAATTGGACTTGAACCCGGCCTATACCCAACAAAGCAACACAACACCCTGTTCATCAAATCCATCTTCCATATCAAAACCCACTCCTTTCCCAAACAAAATTCCAAAAACTGGAAACCCACCATGCACGTCGTTGCATGTGCAATGATCACCTACGATGACGCCCAGCTTGCCACCGCCACCACCATCCCGCTTTGCCACTACCATCACGTCGAGCAACTCACCCCTCCTCCTTATGCTATCGATTAAAATTTGGCTATGGAGGCGAGACTTCCAGGAAATCACAAAAACAACCTCGACCCTGACATTCAACCACCGTTCCTCCTTCGTCCGCCTCCAACCAAAGCCTCCACCACCCACATGACCCCAATCCTATGCACCACCTCAGACCCACATATGGTCCAGCTTGGCCCTACTATCACCGCGAACGGCGCCTCCAAATCCAAGTAAAAATTAAAACTCTTAAACCCTAGTTTCACCTTGTCCCCATCATCCAGACCACTGCACGTCTCGTGCCTTTTACCATGCCTCCATCACTACCCCTAGTTGCTCCAACTCCATCCATTTGACCTATCATTGATCGAATCGCTAGAATTTGGGTTTTCATGCAAATTTGATCATCTCAAATCCATATACAAATTACACCATGGAAAATCATGAATCTAGGCTTAAAAATCACGACTTCCCTAGACGAACACATTGGTGATATTCATTCATCGACGTGCGATGGTCAAAACACGAACAAAAACTGCCTACTTGCTAAAATACTCGGCTCTCTCCCAACACGCTCGATGGAAAAACCCAAAACTATTTTTAAAGGATACTGGACCCAAAGATGAACATTCACTAGTTGACGGTTTCATCCAACTCGATACAGATATGGATTATCGATTTTTGTAATCAAGGGTGTTGGATTTTTATATTTCTGTTTAGTAGAACAATAAGTGAAAATACAAAAATTAATAGCCTGTAGATTTCCAATGAGCAGATTTAACAAAATTTCAAATCAAAATTTTGATTTATGCCCTTTTCTAAGTCAAGAGAATATTTATTAAACAATTCAACATATATATAACATGAATCATATTATTATAAGAAAAAATAAACAAGAAGGAGGAGCATTCTCACTTTTATTTTCCAAAAGTATAAAACAACCTTATAGTTTAGTGTTCTCACCATTATTATTTTTCCTATTTTTGTTTTGCTAGATCAATCCTTAAGCTTATCTAAAATTTGGTTCTTAAATAAATGAAATTTTTTAACCAAAAGGATGAGATTTTTAAGTTTAAAAGAATGGAGAAAATTTTGTAAAAAGATTAGGAAAAATGATGTTTTGAAAAAAAGGAGAGAAGATGAAAGGTGTATATGATTATATAAAGTGGATTTAAAGAAAAAAATAAAGAAAATTTAAAAGTTGCTTTTCAATTCAAAGTTCATCTCACAAAGGACATGCATTAGACAATCCCTTGGTTAATAAGATGTGTTTATGTATCTCTTGGGTAAAAAGCGATTTCATGTACTTCTTTGATTTACTTATTTCTTAAGGAACCCATATGTCACATCTTTCTTATTTTTAAATGTAAATAAAATTTTACACCTTTAAAAACTTTAATACCATCCAAATACAAGTGTTTACATTTGTAAAAGTTGTTTTGATACCAAAACAAAGATATTACAACTTAAAATAACTTGTTATTCGATAAAAGGCTGAAAATCCAAAACTTGCATTTCAGTCACATTTTCAGTTATTCGTCGAACTATTTGTTTATGTAAACCAAATTTAAAAATAAAATTTCCTTTACTAATTATAAATTCAAAAGAGGGGTTTTAACTAATAAAACCATTAACTGGATATTTAAATTAAATTAAATATTCACAAATTAAAGCACCAAAATTCCAAGTCGTTACAGAAGGTCTGAGATCTCTTCGAGATGCTTGAATCCATATAGTGATTCATGATTTGCTCGAGATGAAGGAATTCAATTGGAGATTCATTTGCTACTCGAACGATGAAGACTCGTGTGAAAGTTGTCGAACGTAGCCTCGACATCGGAAATGACTAAAACCAGAGTAAGATGCACAAGCTCGGGTTTAGCTTACCCATGAGGATATATCAATTTCAGATCTAGAGTATGCTTATCGACATGTCACGAGTGGAAGTTGTTGATACTTGGTGCCATGCATTTCATCGTTGGACAAATTGTGTTTACCTTAAAGTATATCCTATCTAGAGATATACAATGCTTGGAAGGAAGTTTATGATTCTGGTCATGGAGTTCAAATTCGAATTGATCCGAGGAGAGCTCCATGGAAATCCTTAAACCTATGCGAATGTGCCTTAGCGGTATTGATTCTATACCTATTATTGTTGTAGCATTCACACAACAGCTATTTGATATGATTTATGTGCTACACGCTAGACATTATCTGTCATATCACTATATGTTAAACTTAATGAATGATTGGTTTCATTTGAGAGGAAAACCATTATGGTAATCCGTACAGTCTCAAAAAGGTGTTGTTATATGTCACTCTTATTTCTTGAGTTTCTCACGCTGGTTTACTAAACTGATCCGGGTGTTATTTTCTTAGAATGCTCAGGTTAGTCCCGTGTATGTTTCTAGATTTTGCTTTGGATACTTTTGAGCTTATGGAGAAGAGTTGCATTTCTGTATTGTATATATCAGTATTGTGAGGACATGCAGTATTAACTGTCCAGGATAATGATAATACTTAGGTCTTAGTAACTCTAAAACTTGTATCAGACTAACCCTTTGTACTAATCTTTTAATATTATATATTATCGTTCCTGGTGTGTGTGGCACGCATGATAGGTGATTCTCATACTGGAGAATGTGTGATGAAACTTTATCTCTTACCCCTACACGTCTCTTTATTGGTTGGTTGTAGGAAGTCGAGATGTTGGTTGTAAAATTGGGAACGAGGTTACTATTTGTAGTCAACTCTGAAAAGGGAGAGCATTACATTTGGTATTTGTAACGACCACGACTTTCTCTCCATAGAAAGTCGTATCGCTAATAAGAAAGAAAGGGGTGAGAAGTAGAAAAGAGAAGAAGAGAAAAGAAACAAACACAAATACTCACAGCGGAAACGAACAAAATATATTATATCACATAAATATTACATAGTATCATATACAACACTTATCAGAGTTACACAGATTACATGTCATATACTAGACAGTTATAAACATCTGTCTAGTTATTACATCTCAATACAGAACAAAGATCTAAACAAGATCAACACAGCGGAAACTACTATCTATATCTACAACGCTGAAGCCTCCTGCTCCATTGCTCCTCCAGATTACTCGTCAAAGCTAACCTGAATCCCTTGGCTACTCGTAAAAATTTGAGTACCCAAGAGTTTATAAAACAGAAATAAACAACTTGGGTCAGACATGGGTCTGGTGTGAGTAAACGGTTAAAGTTGTTTAACTTCAAAACCTTTTGAAAACAAAGGTATCACGTAAGACTTCCCACACATAAACATGGTAAGTTTTTACCTTACGCTAACCAAAACATTTGATAGGAAATCCGATTGTATTATAATAGGGTCTAGGGTTTTCAAGTAAAATACAGAAATAGCTGAAATGCTTACATCTCACATTCCAACATAGTTGGGCACAACTAATACGTACGGCACTTATTGGAGTTTGGATTCCATACAATGGCAGGGCTACTGGGGTACCGCCCGTCACAGTACGTGGCCTAGATCACCGTACCGAGGAGTACGCCCGCTCCCCTGCAACACAAAGCCGGAACCATCCCTTACTGGATAATTCCGAACAAGATAATCCCGTAGTTGGCGCGACCAACCACACACTAAGCCGAATAAAAGAAAAGGGACCTCTAGACAGGGATCTATCTTGCTCTCAGTGGGTGCTACCCACGAAGCCTTGCTGCACCTCCCCTGTTTTAGCCATTCCCGGTTGATGAGGCTTGAGGTTACGATTACCTTTAATCAGAACATATCACTTAGAATGCTCATCGTCCGCCTGACGATGTGCTGAAAGCATTCAATCCATATAAGTTCGTTCCGGGTTCGAACGAAACCGAAGGCATTATCTCGTTACACTCGTTTTGGAATCACCCTCAGAGTTAACGACAATAACCCTTGCACTCTAAATCTTCATCTTCACTTGAGATTCACGACCTATCGTTAATTTGGATCGATGTGGTATTCGGGTCTCCAGACCTGGAATACCGGTATACGGAAACCCGATCCCGGTCTCATCGAAATCCAAAACGTATCTTTTAAGGCCAAGTTGTTTAAAGGTTTAAACAATTTAACTTATCTATATTCATACAGATAGATAATTCACAATTCACAATTGATAATCACATTATCAATTAAACAGATGATTCATAACCAAATAGGTAATCCATTTCAATATCACAATAGTTAATCTATATTACCATCATAATGCAACCAAGCATTCATACCACACAACATTACTTATCTCATTTCTGAGATTACATCCATTCAAGACAAATCAATGTCATTCATTCTTATATAAGCAATGATTTACTTAATCATAAGATAATTAATTTAAAATTGATTTAAATTAACTATCTGTATCTTTAATTAATTTAAAGTGAATTAAATTAATTACTTCATCTCTTAATTAATTTAAAGTAAATTAAATTAATTTCTTATCATTATAAATCTTACTTATATAACCATTAAGTAATTACAATAAATTAATTAATCATTCCTTTAATTATCCACTTTAATTAATCACCTTGATTAATTATACTTTAATTACATTTGAGTAATTTATCTTTAATTAATTTCACAAATTAATTATTCTTAACCAATACAGTAATTAACCTTTAATTATTTCATTAATTAATTAATTATAATCAATTACTTTAATCCTTAATTAATTACAATTAATCACTTATCATTTGATTAATTAATCTTAATTAATCAACTCTTAATTACATCATTAATTATAAACTAATGATCCCTAATTACACCTTTAATTACTTTATTAATTACATTAAGTAATTATTCTTAATTAATCCATAATCATTAATCACCTTTGATTAATCTAAACCAGTAATTAACTTCCCTTAATTACTTCCATTAATTAATTACTTTAATTAATTACCTTCACAAATAATTAATTACATTATTAATTAACCTTAATTAAACCACAATTATTAATCATCTTTGATTAATCTAATCCTTTAATTAATTTAATTTAATAAATTATTAAATTAATAACAAGTGATTAACTCTTAATCATTTTCATTTAATAAAATAATTATCCTCTAATTACTTTATTAAATATTTTATCTTTACTAAATTACATCCAGTAATTATTTCTTAATTACTTCATTAATTAATTATGCTTAATTAATTCATAAGTGATTATCTTAAGTAATCACAAATTAATTAATTTAACTTAATCATTTAAATTTAATTAAATGATTCTTAACTTATTATATTGAAGGTTCTTAATTAAGAACTACTATCTTAATTAAATCAATTATTTACCAATAACACTTGATAATTAAAATAATTTAATTATCTAAATTTCCTTTTCAAATTTAATTATCTTTAATTAAATCAACATTCTAAATACTTAAGAAAATTCTTATTTTAATTGATTACTAATCTTAACCATTAAACCTTAATTAAATTAAAATATAAGATTTAGAAATCAATAAATTATTAAACACAATTTAAATTAAACCTTTAAATCTTTAAAACTTATTCTATTTTAAAACTTTCATATTTTAAAATATAAAAACTTGTTTAACTTTCGTTTTAAAACTTTAATCCTTTACAAAATAAAGGATTCTTTGTTTCAAACTAAAAAAAAAAAACTGTTAAATGCTAAAACCTGCTCACCTAAAACCCGAGCAAAAACCCTATTAAAACCCGCGTTTACCCCGAGTTATCCCAACCCTGTACCAACTCCGAGCCAATTCAACAAATACCCGGAGGAATACTCGAGCAATCCCACAGAACTCCTGCATCTACCCCGAGTGCTCCAGCCTCACCCCTGCTTCGAGGAAACCCACTAAAACCCCGAAGTAATCTCGAGCCAACCCTTCTGCCCCAAAACCCAAACTTCCTCTGATACATAACCGTGCACGTTAACGTGCACAGCGTCGCTGGTCAACGGCGATCCATCCTCCGGCCATCACTACATCGCACTTGACCTCGACACCCAAACACGCAACCCAGAAACCTTACTTCGATCGAAAATCGAAATTTGACCCATCGAACCCAATCTGCCTGAACCCAACATCATCGAAAATTCGACCGCCACCGATGATCCATCACTCGAGACACCATGCCAATTCCACCGATGCTTCGTCTCGACCTCCATAACCCACTGCAATAAACGCGATCACTTCCGCATCATCACCCACGTCGCAAATTCCCCAACAGTTCAACCCATTTAAAAGCAGCCTAAAACCCTACTTCGATCCAATTCGAAAAATATATTCATTAGAAAAATTCTTATGCATTTTTCCCTTAATCTATAATCCACAATCAAGCTTCGATCGAGATTTCGAATCATATTATAGCGTGGATAATTAGTAATTCACAAAATCCCCATTTTCGAATAAAACCCATATTCACAAGAATTCCTCAATTAAAAATTATGATATACATCTTAAAAATCATGATTTTGGGTCCTTGATACATTCATGAAATCCAATTGTAAAAAAACAAGATGATTCATTTTTGACATATATCAAATGTTTACTGTAATATCAAATTTAAAAATTATTTATAAATTTAATTTTATAGAAACTATTTTTAATTTCTTCAGTACACGTTAACAAACAGATTTCGTTTGTATAGCAACATCTAATATTGAATTGTTTGGGGAGATTTTGAATTTCATACGAATTCAACTAAAAAAAAAACAGAGATGAAATATACAGGTTTGTAATACTCAGACACTCCCTGTTTACAACATACATATATGCCAGTATTCATATATATTAATCTTCATCATCATAGAAAATACATTGCATGCACTATCATTCAAACACGTATTAATTTAAAACTGTTTTTAGAGTATATTTACTCACCTGTTATAAAGAACAGAGAAGATATATGCATACAGGAGCTTATATATACTCAGACATTTCACATTTCAACATGCATTCACAGATAACATTCATATAAACATATAAGCATCATCACAAAACAATCCATCACATGCATCAAAGTTAATTCACAGATTTTAAAACTGTTTTAAAAAATAAAGGTTTACTCACTTTTTGAAAATGCAGAGAGCAGCTTTTATAATGAACTGGAAAGCTTTTGAAGCAGGAATGAATTTGCATGCACTTGTTTTTGATTCCAGAAACTGAATTTCTTTAATTTGCTTTGACTGAAATGCTTAATACTTTAGAAACTGGAAACTTGAAAACTTTATGATCTTTGATTTCGGGTTTCATTTGTTTTAGAGGAGATTACAGGCTTTTATAATTCTCTGGTTTACATTTGGTTTTGAGGAAATTACAGAGAAAATATTCAGATTGGTTTACTTGGTTTCAGGTTGTAATTTCTTGGTTTGGAAATATATTTCTGTTTTTGATTGAGAAGATGATTTTAGATTTGATTCTTGAGTTTTGAAATAAATTTCAGTTTTGGGTTGTTGTCTTTGAAATGAAATTAGAAAAAGAAAATGAAGGGGAAAGATAGAAGTTTATATAAGTAGATTTTGATTTTATTTAAAATTTAAAGAAAAATAAAATAAAGGAGACACTTGTCTCATACCTTATTCAATTACTTAACACATGTATTTAACATGGTTAAGAAGCTAACACTTGTAATTATTTATATTCATATTATTTTAAAGCTTTTTATTATTAATTTCCTAATTGATTAATACATTTCTTAATTTATAAATACTTTTCTAAATCTTATGTAAATACAATCTTTAAAAGGATATAGAATATAAACCAATTATATCCTAATAAAATCATATATATTATATTTAATCCATTTTAAAATGAATATTCAAAAGCTTTTGTATTTATTCCTATTAAATAAATACTCTTTCAAATTTCTATAAATAAATTTCTTTAAAAGGAAAAATATAGAACAAATCTTATTTCTAAATAAAAACTTTATTCATATATTTTAAATTCAAACTATATTATTATTTTCATTTTAAGATATATATATTTTTCTTTAAACTCAATTCTTAAATCCAAATTCAAATGCAACTTTAAAAATCCAAATTTAAAATCAACTCAACATATATATAAAATTAAATAAACACATTATTAGATTTGTAAATAATTATTCTATTTAAAAACAATTTAAATATATACATATATATATACATTTAATCAATACTTATTAAATTTGAAATAATATACCTATTTAAAATCTGTTTATAACTATATTTAAAAACAACTCATTATTAAATTGTTTGAAAACAATAATTTTACCAATTTTAATAATTAATTTAAAAGATTATCATATTTTAAATCCCCTGTAATCCCGGGATATCACATTCCTTCCCCCTTAAAATAATTTCGTCCCCGAAATTTAAAACAAAAGATAATCCAAAGTTTTATATTTTATTTCAACCAATCTAAGCATACCTATCAGCTAACACAAATAAACAACCAATTTTATCCAAACAAACAATTCAAATCAAACAATCAATATTAGTTATCCGGACACAGATCCGGATAAGCTTCCTAAATTTCCACGAGTTTCCCCAAGTATATATATATACCGGGATACTCGCTCTACAACAATCTAAACTACTAAGCTATAGATCTCCTACTCATCTAGATCTACAGAACTAAACAGAATATCAGACTATAGACGAGTCTGACTCAACTACCAAACTTCCCAAACTGCAGATTCTAAAACCAGAGATAGATCAAATACGTATTCCCTCAGAGATACGTAAAACTCAATGAATTCCAGTTATCCAAACTGACAATTCAACCAAGTAGACCAATTTCTTATCCAAATCAGAACACAGACGAGATCCAAACATAACTCTACTTCACAACATCAGTAGATTCTAAACTTACTCCTCCTATCAGAGATACACTCCAAACTACTTTCGCTGCTCAACTCTGATCTGAGGTAGAACACAAGCACAGACTGGACAACTTATTCCAGAAATAAGGTTCACTGATCCATAAACAAAACTCAAATACTCCGGCAAAACTTGAGCTGCTTCACCAACTCCATCTCTAGGAAACATCCTTCCACTAGACTGAACCACCGGTATCACTCCTGGAATCCAGTCGATAAGAAAACTCAACCTTCAGATGCGGACAAACTTCTGACTTCTCTGAAGACACCCAGAAAAAAATTCTGACAACCCAAGAGAACACTCAGACAATCACAAGTCACTTTTGCGATCAACCCATCCTAATTCCAAATAGACTGTTCTCTCTTTACCAATCAGAACAGCTTACACTTATTTATCCAATTTATCGAAGAAATGGATCCACTCTGCTGCTTCTGAACTTCACTTCCAGAAAAACTGCTCATCCAGAAAACTTCCTGCCATCACAGAATACTCCGAGCTGTATTGCTGACACTGATGCTCTTATCCAAAGCTCTTCGAGAAACTCGGACTCCAAACCAAAGCAGAAACTTCATGCTGAACTCAGCCACAACACCGAAGCATTCACACTTCCTTAATCTTGTTCCAAAGAAAACATCTTCGGGAACATCCATCGTCACTGTATCTCATCATACAGCTACTATTACCTGAGGTATCAAGGTACCATCACTCGCTTCTGTCTCATCGACAGATCCAACCCTACTCATCCAAACTTCAAAGATAAACTCCGAACCATTACAGTTTCCTTCGGAGATCGATGAAATCCTTCACCACAGCAAAGCTTACTCGAGACGGTATTGGGTCTACAGTCTCGACAAATACACTTCCAACCTCAACATTTAAACTCCAACCATTGGTAGTCGTGTTTCACACACCACTACCCCATCTACCTTTATAACTTATATTGGAAAACCCGAACAGGTAACCCAACAAATAGGTAGAAATATATATATATTTAAAATGATACTTTTTATATAGAAATTATTTCTGGGTAAAATTATTTCATTTACCTCTTTAAAACAATATTGTGTCCGTTGGCCTGGTTCAAGTGTTTAGAGATCCCTATCAATAACGTTAGCTACTCGTATTGACCAGAATCCATATACCACTCAACCGATCAATTAACACAATATAAAACATTTTTTTATATAACTAACAATTACGCGCTCTCAAGATAGACACCACTTCAGAGCCTAGGTATTCACTCAACCTACAGCTCTGATACCACTGTAACGACCACGACTTTCTCTCCATAGAAAGTCGTATCGCTAATAAGAAAGAAAGGGGTGAGAAGTAGAAAAGAGAAGAAGAGAAAAGAAACAAACACAAATACTCACAGCGGAAACGAACAAAATATATTATATCACATAAATATTACATAGTATCATATACAACACTTATCAGAGTTACACAGATTACATGTCATATACTAGACAGTTATAAACATCTGTCTAGTTATTACATCTCAATACAGAACAAAGATCTAAACAAGATCAACACAGCGGAAACTACTATCTATATCTACAACGCTGAAGCCTCCTGCTCCATTGCTCCTCCAGATTACTCGTCAAAGCTAACCTGAATCCCTTGGCTACTCGTAAAAATTTGAGTACCCAAGAGTTTATAAAACAGAAATAAACAACTTGGGTCAGACATGGGTCTGGTGTGAGTAAACGGTTAAAGTTGTTTAACTTCAAAACCTTTTGAAAACAAAGGTATCACGTAAGACTTCCCACACATAAACATGGTAAGTTTTTACCTTACGCTAACCAAAACATTTGATAGGAAATCCGATTGTATTATAATAGGGTCTAGGGTTTTCAAGTAAAATACAGAAATAGCTGAAATGCTTACATCTCACATTCCAACATAGTTGGGCACAACTAATACGTACGGCACTTATTGGAGTTTGGATTCCATACAATGGCAGGGCTACTGGGGTACCGCCCGTCACAGTACGTGGCCTAGATCACCGTACCGAGGAGTACGCCCGCTCCCCTGCAACACAAAGCCGGAACCATCCCTTACTGGATAATTCCGAACAAGATAATCCCGTAGTTGGCGCGACCAACCACACACTAAGCCGAATAAAAGAAAAGGGACCTCTAGACAGGGATCTATCTTGCTCTCAGTGGGTGCTACCCACGAAGCCTTGCTGCACCTCCCCTGTTTTAGCCATTCCCGGTTGATGAGGCTTGAGGTTACGATTACCTTTAATCAGAACATATCACTTAGAATGCTCATCGTCCGCCTGACGATGTGCTGAAAGCATTCAATCCATATAAGTTCGTTCCGGGTTCGAACGAAACCGAAGGCATTATCTCGTTACACTCGTTTTGGAATCACCCTCAGAGTTAACGACAATAACCCTTGCACTCTAAATCTTCATCTTCACTTGAGATTCACGACCTATCGTTAATTTGGATCGATGTGGTATTCGGGTCTCCAGACCTGGAATACCGGTATACGGAAACCCGATCCCGGTCTCATCGAAATCCAAAACGTATCTTTTAAGGCCAAGTTGTTTAAAGGTTTAAACAATTTAACTTATCTATATTCATACAGATAGATAATTCACAATTCACAATTGATAATCACATTATCAATTAAACAGATGATTCATAACCAAATAGGTAATCCATTTCAATATCACAATAGTTAATCTATATTACCATCATAATGCAACCAAGCATTCATACCACACAACATTACTTATCTCATTTCTGAGATTACATCCATTCAAGACAAATCAATGTCATTCATTCTTATATAAGCAATGATTTACTTAATCATAAGATAATTAATTTAAAATTGATTTAAATTAACTATCTGTATCTTTAATTAATTTAAAGTGAATTAAATTAATTACTTCATCTCTTAATTAATTTAAAGTAAATTAAATTAATTTCTTATCATTATAAATCTTACTTATATAACCATTAAGTAATTACAATAAATTAATTAATCATTCCTTTAATTATCCACTTTAATTAATCACCTTGATTAATTATACTTTAATTACATTTGAGTAATTTATCTTTAATTAATTTCACAAATTAATTATTCTTAACCAATACAGTAATTAACCTTTAATTATTTCATTAATTAATTAATTATAATCAATTACTTTAATCCTTAATTAATTACAATTAATCACTTATCATTTGATTAATTAATCTTAATTAATCAACTCTTAATTACATCATTAATTATAAACTAATGATCCCTAATTACACCTTTAATTACTTTATTAATTACATTAAGTAATTATTCTTAATTAATCCATAATCATTAATCACCTTTGATTAATCTAAACCAGTAATTAACTTCCCTTAATTACTTCCATTAATTAATTACTTTAATTAATTACCTTCACAAATAATTAATTACATTATTAATTAACCTTAATTAAACCACAATTATTAATCATCTTTGATTAATCTAATCCTTTAATTAATTTAATTTAATAAATTATTAAATTAATAACAAGTGATTAACTCTTAATCATTTTCATTTAATAAAATAATTATCCTCTAATTACTTTATTAAATATTTTATCTTTACTAAATTACATCCAGTAATTATTTCTTAATTACTTCATTAATTAATTATGCTTAATTAATTCATAAGTGATTATCTTAAGTAATCACAAATTAATTAATTTAACTTAATCATTTAAATTTAATTAAATGATTCTTAACTTATTATATTGAAGGTTCTTAATTAAGAACTACTATCTTAATTAAATCAATTATTTACCAATAACACTTGATAATTAAAATAATTTAATTATCTAAATTTCCTTTTCAAATTTAATTATCTTTAATTAAATCAACATTCTAAATACTTAAGAAAATTCTTATTTTAATTGATTACTAATCTTAACCATTAAACCTTAATTAAATTAAAATATAAGATTTAGAAATCAATAAATTATTAAACACAATTTAAATTAAACCTTTAAATCTTTAAAACTTATTCTATTTTAAAACTTTCATATTTTAAAATATAAAAACTTGTTTAACTTTCGTTTTAAAACTTTAATCCTTTACAAAATAAAGGATTCTTTGTTTCAAACTAAAAAAAAAAAACTGTTAAATGCTAAAACCTGCTCACCTAAAACCCGAGCAAAAACCCTATTAAAACCCGCGTTTACCCCGAGTTATCCCAACCCTGTACCAACTCCGAGCCAATTCAACAAATACCCGGAGGAATACTCGAGCAATCCCACAGAACTCCTGCATCTACCCCGAGTGCTCCAGCCTCACCCCTGCTTCGAGGAAACCCACTAAAACCCCGAAGTAATCTCGAGCCAACCCTTCTGCCCCAAAACCCAAACTTCCTCTGATACATAACCGTGCACGTTAACGTGCACAGCGTCGCTGGTCAACGGCGATCCATCCTCCGGCCATCACTACATCGCACTTGACCTCGACACCCAAACACGCAACCCAGAAACCTTACTTCGATCGAAAATCGAAATTTGACCCATCGAACCCAATCTGCCTGAACCCAACATCATCGAAAATTCGACCGCCACCGATGATCCATCACTCGAGACACCATGCCAATTCCACCGATGCTTCGTCTCGACCTCCATAACCCACTGCAATAAACGCGATCACTTCCGCATCATCACCCACGTCGCAAATTCCCCAACAGTTCAACCCATTTAAAAGCAGCCTAAAACCCTACTTCGATCCAATTCGAAAAATATATTCATTAGAAAAATTCTTATGCATTTTTCCCTTAATCTATAATCCACAATCAAGCTTCGATCGAGATTTCGAATCATATTATAGCGTGGATAATTAGTAATTCACAAAATCCCCATTTTCGAATAAAACCCATATTCACAAGAATTCCTCAATTAAAAATTATGATATACATCTTAAAAATCATGATTTTGGGTCCTTGATACATTCATGAAATCCAATTGTAAAAAAACAAGATGATTCATTTTTGACATATATCAAATGTTTACTGTAATATCAAATTTAAAAATTATTTATAAATTTAATTTTATAGAAACTATTTTTAATTTCTTCAGTACACGTTAACAAACAGATTTCGTTTGTATAGCAACATCTAATATTGAATTGTTTGGGGAGATTTTGAATTTCATACGAATTCAACTAAAAAAAAAACAGAGATGAAATATACAGGTTTGTAATACTCAGACACTCCCTGTTTACAACATACATATATGCCAGTATTCATATATATTAATCTTCATCATCATAGAAAATACATTGCATGCACTATCATTCAAACACGTATTAATTTAAAACTGTTTTTAGAGTATATTTACTCACCTGTTATAAAGAACAGAGAAGATATATGCATACAGGAGCTTATATATACTCAGACATTTCACATTTCAACATGCATTCACAGATAACATTCATATAAACATATAAGCATCATCACAAAACAATCCATCACATGCATCAAAGTTAATTCACAGATTTTAAAACTGTTTTAAAAAATAAAGGTTTACTCACTTTTTGAAAATGCAGAGAGCAGCTTTTATAATGAACTGGAAAGCTTTTGAAGCAGGAATGAATTTGCATGCACTTGTTTTTGATTCCAGAAACTGAATTTCTTTAATTTGCTTTGACTGAAATGCTTAATACTTTAGAAACTGGAAACTTGAAAACTTTATGATCTTTGATTTCGGGTTTCATTTGTTTTAGAGGAGATTACAGGCTTTTATAATTCTCTGGTTTACATTTGGTTTTGAGGAAATTACAGAGAAAATATTCAGATTGGTTTACTTGGTTTCAGGTTGTAATTTCTTGGTTTGGAAATATATTTCTGTTTTTGATTGAGAAGATGATTTTAGATTTGATTCTTGAGTTTTGAAATAAATTTCAGTTTTGGGTTGTTGTCTTTGAAATGAAATTAGAAAAAGAAAATGAAGGGGAAAGATAGAAGTTTATATAAGTAGATTTTGATTTTATTTAAAATTTAAAGAAAAATAAAATAAAGGAGACACTTGTCTCATACCTTATTCAATTACTTAACACATGTATTTAACATGGTTAAGAAGCTAACACTTGTAATTATTTATATTCATATTATTTTAAAGCTTTTTATTATTAATTTCCTAATTGATTAATACATTTCTTAATTTATAAATACTTTTCTAAATCTTATGTAAATACAATCTTTAAAAGGATATAGAATATAAACCAATTATATCCTAATAAAATCATATATATTATATTTAATCCATTTTAAAATGAATATTCAAAAGCTTTTGTATTTATTCCTATTAAATAAATACTCTTTCAAATTTCTATAAATAAATTTCTTTAAAAGGAAAAATATAGAACAAATCTTATTTCTAAATAAAAACTTTATTCATATATTTTAAATTCAAACTATATTATTATTTTCATTTTAAGATATATATATTTTTCTTTAAACTCAATTCTTAAATCCAAATTCAAATGCAACTTTAAAAATCCAAATTTAAAATCAACTCAACATATATATAAAATTAAATAAACACATTATTAGATTTGTAAATAATTATTCTATTTAAAAACAATTTAAATATATACATATATATATACATTTAATCAATACTTATTAAATTTGAAATAATATACCTATTTAAAATCTGTTTATAACTATATTTAAAAACAACTCATTATTAAATTGTTTGAAAACAATAATTTTACCAATTTTAATAATTAATTTAAAAGATTATCATATTTTAAATCCCCTGTAATCCCGGGATATCACAGTATTAAAGCTCATGGTTGAGAGAAAACCTTAGCTTTGGTTGGGTATGGCTCATTAGAGATAGGATAAGCGACACCCTAGAATAGCTCGAGTGTATAATACATATGAGAGCGTATTTGTATTTTGAAAACTAGACTTTTAAAATTATTTCTTAGTAATATCTTTTTCTTCATAACCCTCTCTTTGGAGTAACTCTATCCTTTAGTTATCTAAAGTCATTTCGCTTTGATTAGGCAGTAAGAACTATGAGTATCAGAGCTGCCAATGCTAGAGGTGGTCGGGGTAGTGCTATCACAAATGGCAGAAATCAAGCACCGAGGAATGTTGCTTTAGTTGAGGAACCTAGAATGAATGTTGTAGAGGAGATCATGCAAGTCAGGTCTCAGATAAGCTTTCCTTCGCTCTGCTGTGATTATGAGAGACGGGGGGGGGGGGGGGGGTAAGAGGTTAGTGGCACAGAGACTATTATAGAACTCCAGTCTTGGCTCATATTATGTGATCAGATATTTGGAGATATGGAGCTAGATGACGCAATAAAGCGTAGGTTGGCATCGCGACATCTGACAGATGCAGCCATGGATTGGTGGAGTTCTATTATAGCAGATGTCCAAGAGAATGACTTCTTTTGGGTCCAATTCAAAGATGAATTTGAGATGAAGTTTGTTCTAGAAGATGGAAAGACTTTAGGAGCTTCTTGGATCTGAAGCGGGGTCCATGCCCGTGGCGGAGTATAAGAATCAGTTCATTGCATTGTCTCGGTTTGGGTTCGGGTTAGTAGACTATCCGTTGAAGAATAACAAGATGTTCATCATAGGTATGCGCCCTGAGATCCAAAAGGACATAACTAATCACGTCATGGGATCTTTTATGGGTTTGGTGAACATGGCTTTGAGGTTTGAGAGCTTGGCTCCGAAGCCGTCTATTTTTGCATCGGCCGGGGACAAAAAGCATAAGTTTCAGTTACCAAAGAATAGGTCAAACCTTGTTTGCTACTAGCGTGGGAAGAAGGGTAATAAGTGTAGGTCGGGTGGAGAAGTGCAGATGGTTAAAGCACCGATCGAGATGTTTCTGAAGCTTGAGGCCCAATTTGCATCGAAAGGTTGTTATGGCTGCCACAAGCCCGCAAATGGAAAGCAGTTTATTGAAGGTATACTATTTATTTCTGGCTTTCTTATTCGCGTTTGTTTGACTCTAGTGCGTCTCATAGTTTAATATCCCGTAACCTTGATTGTTTAGTCATACTCGACATGTTAGGAACATTGAGTATTGTTTGTTATTGATATATGCTCAACTAGTTTATGAGCAGCTTTACCTTTCTACGTCACAAGGTGGGTAGACAGTAATTTTAGGTACATTGAACGAACACCTTGTAAATTAAGTTTCATGGTTTGACTATAAGACATTCAGTGATAATGTTAGGTTAGAAGTTAAAATTTAGTAAAAGATGTTTACAATAAACAAAAAGAAAGATAGAATATTTAGGAAATAAATATTTGTGAAAAGATATATATAAGAAAGAAATTTTATATAAGTATGGTTTATAAAAATGGCTTATAAACAAAAAGGATTTAAACAGGGAATTCGAGAACTTAAGTCCTAGTATCTTTGAAAATGTTTTCCAAGATTTTGGAGAAAATAATAATAGTATTGTTTGAAAGTAAATATTTGGGAAATTGGTTTAGGAGATTGAGATCATGATACTTAGTATTATCATACGAAGTATACTGCTTTTGAATGACTTTGGTTAAGTATCAAAGGTGTGGTTTGGATGTACTAATCTCACTTCTGTCGCTTGAAATTAATTTCGATGATGACTGCAATATCATCGACGTTCATTTTTAGGTTTCTAAGTATAGGATGCTATAAAGTTCTTTTGATAAAACGGTTTTTGATTTAATCTCAAAGTAAGATTTTATATACAAAAGTTATATGTATATATTATTTCAAAATAATTTGAAATGTAAACCGGTTTTTAGTTCTAAAGTTTTCTTGTTAAGTTATTTCATGGACACATATAACATGTGAATTAGGAAAGTATGGTAGGTGCATCATAATATGATATGTTGTTTGATAGTTTTCAATTGTTAAAACGAAATGGAATTTTCGTAATGGTTTTGGATAGTCGAGAACTTCCGAATTGTTATAGAACTTATTGTTAAGTGTTCTTGAAAATATAAATTTGAGTTTATATAACACTTGAATTGTGAAGGTGGTAAGTTAAATCAAGTTTAAATTGTAGATCATTCTTGTTATCTAAAATAAATTGGATGTTTGTATATACTCTTAGGATGTAGTGGAGTATTATACGAGTATGTACTTAAGTTATAAAATGATTAATGTTAACCCAAAAAATGGATCAACACTCTGGATTGAGTATGAAAGCACCAACCTTGTTTACCAAGGCAAACAAAATAGAAAAAGCAATAGTATATCGTAGAAAAGAGTAAATGAACAAGAGATTTTTTATGGTGGTTCGGCTGTTAACGAAGCTTATGTCCACTTTATAACTTATTGACTGACCGCTATTACAAGTTGAATCTAATTACAACGCAATTGAATTATGTAAGTTAGATCAAGTCACCAATGCTAGAGTTTGTTGGAGAATCATAGTGAACCCAAATGACCGTTGTGTGGGAGAAGAAGAATGAAGAGTCGTTTTTGCAGGATTTCAGCAGCCAGTCCAGAAGATCCTGTTTATGATGCAGGTAGGATTATATTTATAGGGATTGGAAAGCTATTGGGCTCGGTCGCCTTGTCAGATGCTTGCAAACGAACATACGAAGGTGCATTGAAAGTTTCACAGCGAACCGAGTGAATCTGATGGATCGCTAGCGATCCATAGCTTTTGGGTTGCTGACGATTCAACTGCTTGTGATGCTTTCCTTCATCCTCTTCTTTAAACTTCATGGCAATCTGGCACAATCATATGGATTGCTAGTGATCCATAGTGCATGGATCGCTAGTGACCCATTTACTTAGTGGATTTTTGGACTGTCTTTTGGGTTGCTTTGTTGTCTCGTGTTGGTGTTCTCCATGTAATTTCGTAGCTTGTTGCCTTGTTTTGATGATGATCTATACGTTGGTTGCATTGGACTGCTGATTGAATTAGATGAATGCTCACTTCTAGATCTAACTAGCTTGGAATTCTATCAAACTTAGCCATCATTCCTAAAATACCTATTGGATCATGATGCTAGAGGATTAGTGGACCTACGAGCGAAACTTATTGATCGCTAGCAATCCTTAGGAGATGGATCTCTAGAGATCCATCACCTTAGCATGTTTTTGCTTTCTTTTTCTTCGATCCTTCTTGGTTGATTCTCTAGTCCTTTTGGTTGGTTCTTGAGCTGTTCTGACTCGGCGAAGCTGTTTCGACTTCCTTTGAATTCTGCTGGGTTAATTACTCGGATAACACTTTTGAACCTAGTCAAAACCTAGCTGCCATATTCATACCTTCGAATTGGTTAAAGGCTGCTTTTATTATAGCCTTATAAAAATAAGTTCGAAAGGGAAGCTTTTGTTTTATTAATATTGAAGCCACTTCCCAATGCTTTCGGAAGGGTTTTGTAGCCACTTTTATCAATGCTTTCGAAAGGGTGGTTTCGAAGTCATATGTTCCCCTAATTCTTTTAATTGAAGATTAATGTTTTCAAAAGGGTTACTTTCGTTTATGTTCTCCTTGACCCTGAAGTTATAATTAAGGTTAAACCCAATGATTTCGAAAGAGATACTTGTGAGGAATGCGGATTACGGATCTTAAGGCTAGAATAAACACTAGAGGGGGGGTGGATAGTGTTTTTAAGAAATTACTAAATCTTTTTGAGTTATTGTTGATTTGTACAAAAATGTATGCAATATTCAGACACAGATATAATCCAGATGCAGAAATAAAGTAAATGCAGTAAAGGAAAGAACATATCGGATTTTATACTGGTTCGGGGTTACCCTACATCCAGTCCCGCACAACTAAGTACAGATTTCCTTTCAAAAGCAATTCAACAATTACAACCCTCTGTTTAAAGGCTACGAGGTACACCCTCCAGAATCACAATCCTCTGGGTAGAGAAACTTGATTTCCGAGGCAACAAGTTCACCCAATTGATTTCCAAGGCTACAATCACACCTTTTCTCGCTTGATTGATTTCCAAGGCTACAATCACACCTTTTCTCGCTAGATAGATTACAAAGAAGCCTATAACTCTGAATAGCACTTAGATCTTGTTGAGATAGTGATAGAGAATCAAACCAGAGATAATCTAGTTAGATTCAATGTTGATTTTGGTAGAGTGATGATAGGATTTTGATTAAGAAAATGTGGAAGAAGAAGAGAAGTGAAAAACCAGAAAAATTGACTAAAAATTCGTTGAAACTAACCCCTATTTATAGAAGAACAACAGTCATGTCCATTCGTGAAAGGTTATGACGAATAGACACTTCTTTTGAAATTTAAATTTTGAACTCAACTGTCACCATGTCGACATGGTCACCATAGGCATGTCGACATCCCAAAGCAATTTTTGATAGTTTGATTTTCTTTGAAAATAACCTTTATCTTATATTAAAACTATTTTAAACTTTATAAATATACTTGACTATAGATAAAATATATAGATAAATATAGAGAACACTATATATATAATTTTACTATAATTTTATATTTAAATCTAAGTATAAATATATTAAATTAAAAGATAGTTTAAAACAGACGAAGTTTAAAAACAAGAATATTTAAGGCTAAAACATCTTTTTGAAAAATCATTTGAAAAGATAATTTTTAAGGCTAAAACATTTTGAAAAACAATTTTGAAAATCATTCCGAAGTTGTTTTGAAAAAAGACATTTTGAAGTAGGTTTGCAAGCTTCTTCCTGCAGAATATCTCATCATGTCAGGACTCGAGAACTTGTACAAAACTAGGATGTTCGTGGGTTTGTAAGCCACTTGTCGTAGGTTTGTAAGCTACTTGTCGTGGGTTTGTAAGCCACTTGTCGTAGGTTTGTAAGCTACTTGTCGTGGGTTTGTAAGACACTAAAAAGGTAGAAATGGGTTCCATCCCAAAAGAAAAATGGAGTGAAGATTTCAGTGCTATTGTGAAGTTTTAACAAAATTCTAGACTCAATACTTATCTTGAACTCTTGATAACCTTGATACTCATGAGTCTTCAATCCTGATATCTTGAATCTTTATACTGTATAGTCTTCATTCTTTGTACCTGCATGGTTAAATCCTGCATATACATATATATCTAAACTATAATGTTAGTATTTATATTTTATAATCTTATTCTAAGGTTGTTGTCATCAAAACCATCATCTCATGGACTAACAATCTCCCCCTTTTTGATGATGACAACCTTTGTTTATAAAATATTACTTCTATCCTATTTACTCCCCCTAAAACTAATAACTCCCCCCTAATCTATGCCTAACTCTCCTATTTTATATTTCTCCCTCTTTGTCATCAACAAAAACAAACAAACTCTAAACTATACAACTCCCCCTCATTCTTGTACTGAAGTACCTGCATTAATAAACTATATAATAAAGTATATTAAGAAATAACTATACTTATAGACATGATATTCAATCAACGATTATAAATATATCAATGTATATTTATACAAACCACACCAAGTATAAATCAAATCAATCAAAACAACCAATTTCAATCAAAACAATCAATTCAAACAAAGTAATAAAGCAAACAAATTAAACGTTACGGGGAACTTCCACACATCCTTCTTCTCCAAAAATAGAGTCTGCTTTGATGGCATTCAATTTTCATTTTCATTTGTGAGAGAGACAGGAGGATGTGCTTCGTTATCATCCTTGTGCAGGGAAGAAAGCATCCATCGAATTGCATCGAAATGCCTTTCTTTCTCCTTGATCATCTGCATTTGACTCAACTCTAAGTGTCGCTGGTTACGAAGAATGAACGAGAGAATATTCTTGAATGAATTAAGAGTTTCTTCAAGATTCTCGGATAAGTTATGAATTGGATTAGCCATTTTTGAAGTTGAGAGAAGAATGAGAGGTAGAATAGATAAGAAATAATATTCAATAATGATTTCTGGAAGAAATGGGTATTTATAGGTGTAGAAATTCGTTTGAAATGAATAGACATATGGTAGTTATTCAAATTTCAAATTCAAAATGAATTGTCATTTCTGACCAGTATATGTCGACATGGTCAAGGGGGGTAAGTCGACATACTACAGTGAATTTTGATGGTAATTTTGATTTTGTGAATAATTGTGTATATATATAAATTTATATAATATACTAACATTTATTCAAGAGATAAGATAAGCTAGATAACAGAAAGGAAATTCAATTTCATTGCATAATAGGATAATACAATGATTAAACATAAAGAACTACATAAACACTCAAATTAAAACAAACTTAAACTAATTCGATATGATATGAAGATATAGAACTAGTTAGAGGATGATGAAGATAATCCAAGTTTCTGGCTGACTTTGGAGAAAAACTTGTTCATCTTGGATGATATTTTGTCCAACTTCTTACTAACGGATCTTTTAAGAACCCGTTGATTCTCAATAATAATCTTTTGGTTTTTGAGAAGGGTTTTGTTGGAAGGATTGGAGGGATATTCAATACTTTCTAGGGATGTTTCTCCTTCTTCTTCTTCTTCTATTTCCATTTCATCCCTTTCTTCTTCTTCTTCCTCTTCCATTTCTTCATGAGCCAAACACTCTTCCTTTTCGGCAAGAGTTTCATAAGGTTGAAAAACATATGGGATTTTCATGAGAGAAATGTTTCAGATATTAAAAACTTTTCTTGAAATAAATTCTTCTCCTTTGAAATTTACTCCAAAATAGTTGAAAATCCGAGTAAGGTAAATTCCATGATATAAAGTGTTTTCTCCCATTTCAAAATTTTTAGGATGTAGTTCATCCAAAATAACTTGCGCCCAATTGATATCATAATTTTCGAAAATAGCAAAGAGTGCTTGACACACTTTTGAAGTAGGATTGTTAAAATTTCCCGATCTTGGGGTCAAAGTATGTTGTAAAAGAAGATTGACAATTCTTGCTTTAGGACGAAAGTTTTGGTTTTTAAATTCAAAGTTTTATCCTCCTTCAAAAATATGATGAAATGTCTCACGATCATGTTCATCGATTTGAAAACTAGAAAGATCCATTCCCGTGTTTTTGCAATTGAGAATGGTACCCAAAAGATCACAATTCAAAACAATTTTAGTGCCTTTGACACTACTCCAAATTTCATTATAATTTCCTTCATAAAATTCTCAATTGAGATTTGCATAGAAAATTTTAACAAGATTTGGGTAACAAACAAAATCATTTTGAGAAGAATCAACAAGACTAAGAATTTGATTGTTTGCGAAAAGAGTATCAATTTCATACGAAGCAAAATCTTGAAAAATAGCAAACTTTCAGGGATGGACTTTTCCATAATTAGCATAATTGATGTATGCTTTTATTGCCTCCGGGTTATTGAGGAGTTGCTCTTTCAAGTTTTTGGAAAGTCTCATGGTAGAGGGGTTGCTTGAAGAAGCCATTAAAGTAGAAAGTAAAGAGCTTGGAGTTTTGAAGAGAGAGTTTGAATTTGAAAATGAAAGTGAAAAGTTGTGATAAAAGATAGTGACTAAATAGATTTTTGAAAGACATGTTCTCTGGTCAAAAGATGCCTTTTCAGAGTATTGAATAAAGTGAAAAGGTGGAGGGAAATTCAAGCATTTGAATTCAAATTTTGAATTTCTAAATTTGTACCCATGTCGACATGTGCCTGCGAATTTCTATGATTTATTTTTCCTAAATACTCTAATATATATATACTTATTATTTTAATGTCTATATATATATCTAGAGTATTCTTATAGTATATTCCAGAAAATATTATTATATTAAAAAATAATAAAAATTATAATAAAATTATAATAATAAAAAATAAATTTAAAATTCAATCAACACACCAATTCAAAACCAATCAATCAAGCAATCAATCATCTAATTCTAAGCATGCAATTTCAATCAATTGTATTGTAAATGTGTACCTTTTTTTGAGTCCGTTTCCTTGAATTTGTTGAAGTCGTGAACTGCCGTAAAACACAAATTTGAGTTATCTGTCTTCTGATCATCATCGCTTGAGGACGAGTCTGAGTCATCTAGAGTAGCAGTAAATGCACGCTTACGTTTCTTTACTGAATCATTGTTTATAGGAGGATTCTGCCTTTCTGGATACGGACAGTCTCTTTTGATATGGCCTGGTTCATCACAGTTGAAACATTTGACATTGTTTGGTACTACATTCTGATTTCCAGAATTCTTATAGTTGTTTCTATTGAGATTATTCATCTTTCTGTATTTTAGAAATTTCCGAAAATTCCTGGTCATAAATGCTATCTCTTCATCATTATCACTGTTTGAGTCTGATCCGTCGATTAATGCATTGAATGCCATTGATTTCTTTTCAGATGCTTTGCTTTTTCTTCTCCCGATCATTTGAACTTCAAACGACATTAGATTTCCAATCAGTTCTTCTATCTTTAAAGTACTGATGTCATTTGCCTCTTCAATTGCAAGTGTCTTTTGATCCCATTCTGGAGTGAGAGAATTTAAAATTTTTCTGACTTGATCTTCTTCCGAAAATTCCTTTCCCAAAGATATTAAAGAATGTACAATATCTTGAAATTGACTATACATATCTGAAATAGACTCATTAGTATTCATTTTAAATAACTGAAACTGATTTGTGAGCATGGAAATTTTGGTCTGTTTAACTTTGCTTGTTCCTTCGTGAGTCACTTGCAAAGTTTTCCAGATTTCATATGCAGACTTACAAACTGACACTCTATTAAATTCATTTCTTTCAAGTGAACAAAATAGAATATTCATTGCTTTAGAATTATTTTGTGCAATAGTCTTTTGCTCAGTGGTCCACTGTGCAAAATTAGTTGTGGGTTCAGAATATTCAGTTTGTGTGATATTCCAAGTATCTAATCCTACAGATTGTAAATATATTTTCATCCTACATGCCCAATATGCATAGTTACTGCCATTAAAAAGTGGTGGTCTGGCAGTAGACTGACCTTCTACAAATGAACTAGTGACAGGGATACTAGTGTTAATAGCAGTACCAGTGTTGGTAGCCATTGTGAAATTTTTTCAAAAATCAGATTATGAAACTTTTGAAAACCTTGCTCTGATACCAAATGTGAGGAATGCAGATTACGGATCTTAAGGTTAGAATAAACACTAGAGGGGGGGGGGGGGTGAATAGTGTTTTTAAGAAATTACTAAATCCTTTTGAGTTATTGTTGATTTGTACAAAAATGTATGCAATATTCAGACACAGATGCAGAAATAAAGTAAATGCAGTAAAGGAAAGAACACACCGGATTTTATACTGGTTCGGGGTTACCCTACATCCAGTCCCGCACAACTAAGTACGGATTTCCTTTCAAAAGCAACAACCCTCGGTTTCAAGGCTACGAGGTACACCCTCCAGAATCACAATCCTCTGGGTAGAGATACTTGATTTCCGGGGCAACAAGTTCACCCAATTGATTTCCAAGGCTACAATCACACCTTTTCTCGCTTGATTGATTTCCAAGGCTACAATCACACCTTTTCTCGCTAGATAGATTACAAAGAAGCCTATAACTCTGAATAGCACTTAGATCTTGTTGAGATAGTGATAGAGAATCAAACTAGAGATAATCTAGTTAGATTCAATGTTGATTTCGGTAGAGTGATGATAGGATTTTGATTAAGAAAATGTGGAAGAAGAAGAGAAGTGAAAAACCAGAAAAATTGACTAAAAATTCGTTGAAACTAACCCCTATTTATAGAAGAACAACAGTCATGTCCATTCGTGAAAGGTTATGACGAATAGACACTTCTTTTGAAATTTAAATTTTGAACTCAACTGTCACCATGTCGACATGGTCACCATAGGCATGTCGACATCCCAAAGCAATTTTTGATAGTTTGATTTTCTTTGAAAATAACCTTTATCTTATATTAAAACTATCTTAAACTTTATAAATATACTTGACTATAGATAAAATATATAGATAAATATAGAGAACACTATATATATAATTTTACTATAATTTTATATTTAAATCTAAGTATAAATATATTATATTAAAAGATAGTTTAAAACAGACGAAGTTTAAAAACAAGAATATTTAAGGCTAAAACATCTTTTTGAAAAATCATTTGAAAAGATATTTTTTAAGGCTAAAACATTTTGAAAAACAATTTTGAAAATCATTCCGAAGTTGTTTTGAAAAAAGACATTTTGAAGTAGTTTTGCAAGCTTCTTCCTGCAGAATATCTCATCATGTCAGGACTCGAGAACTTGTACAAAACTAGGATGTTCGTGGGTTTGTAAGCCACTTGTCGTAGGTTTGTAAGCTACTTGTCGTGGGTTTGTAAGCCACTTGTCGTAGGTTTGTAAGCTACTTGTCGTGGGTTTGTAAGCCACTAAAAAGGTAGAAATGGGTTCCATCCCAAAAGAAAAATGGAGTGAAGATTTCAGTGTTATTGTGAAGTTTTAACAAAATTCTAGACTCAATACTTATCTTGAAATCTTGAACTCTTGATAATCTTGATACTCATGAGTCTTCAATCCTGATATCTTGAATCTCTATACCATACAGTCTTCATTCTTTGTACCTGCATGGTTAAATCCTGCATATACATATATATCTAAACTATAATGTTAGTATTTATATTTTATAATCTTATTCTAAGGTTGTTGTCATCAAAACCATCATCTCATGGACTAACAATACTTTCAAATGGTTTCGAAGATATGCTCCTATAAATTCTACTTGAACTAAGTGGTTTCAAAAGATAAGTTTTAATACTTTCGAAGGGAATGTTTTAATGCTTTCGAAGGGAAGATGTCAATGCTTTCGAAAGGAGTGATTTAAGGGTTTCAAAAGGAAGGTTTTAATGCTTTTGAAAGAAATGGTTTGTGTGTTTTGAAAGGTATATCTTTAAGTGTTTTGAAAGAAGGTTTTAATACTTTCGAAAGGTATGTTTCAATGATTTCGAAAGAGATGGTCTAAAGTTTCAAAAGCCTTAGTTTTCAAAACAAAGAACCCAATCTCATTTTTAAAGATAAACCCATGGCAATATGAAAGAGATTTTGAAATGACATTTAACTTTGGAGTCTTTGAAGAAGCTTTCCTTGCTAAAGATAATAGATTAAAGATATTAACCATGTTTCATTTGAAAATGATTACATGGAAATTTAACCATATATGTTTATATTGTTAAGTTATGATCAGTTAACATATGTGCTTCTTCTATAAACATATTCACTTTATAATTAACCCATAATTGCATTTTGGGGTATTAAGGCAGAATAACCAATTAGGTTGACCCAATAGTGAATACGCCTTGAGTTAACTCCTGTGTGAGTAGAATTGCATCCAGGAGGTCAGATAGACCAGAATGTAGGATGCCCAAAGACTGATCAAAGAGTTGTTAGTTTAGACAGGTTCAAAGTAAGCTTAGGAAAACTATGTATGGAAATTTTTATTGGTAGGGGCCAATAGGTTCTTAGTGATCCCATGAAAACTATATCCGGATTAAGTTATTGATAGAGATCAATAGGTTCATAGTCAATTCATGAAAACTATGAAATGAGAGAAGTTATTGGAGAACCCAATATGTTCATAATGAGCCCATGAAAACTATAATTGGATAAAGTTATTGGTAGATACCAATAGGTTCTTAGTGAACCCATGAAAACTATGAAACTAGATAGACAATCCATAAGCTTTGAACATGTTATTGGTCAGCCCATGAAAACTAATAGGTTAATAGTGACCCTAGAAACTATAACTTGAGACAGATAGTCAAATGAATGGGGATGAGAAATCCAAACTATAATGCGTGTTTGCATATCATCATGATATATTTTATTATGTTATGTCTTAACCATTGTGGATGCAGGTACACAGTATATGGTTATTATAAATTTTGGTTAAGATACCAGTGAGAGGAAAACCCGTTCCACTATGCAACGTGGTCTCACTAAATATCTACATGGTTTGAGATGGTAGGTTATTATTCACACCAAGCTTTTTGTCTGACTCCAAGTTTATGCATTCCCCTTAAACTCTCGGGTGCTCAATTGTTTGAGTAGTTTGAGAGTTAATGTTTTCAGGTTCTCTTTTAGACAAATAAGCTTTCAGAGGCGTGCAAGAGGCAAGCTAGCTATTAGGAGTTCTTTCTGTTTGATTCCGCTGTGTTTTGGATGTAATGACAAAGTTTTTTAATTGCCTATGTTTAGACTCTGATCAACCAAGGGGGCATCTTCATATGTCGCTCTCGTCATATTTTATAATAATTATATTTCTCTGAATGTGGTTTAGAAATTGGGATTATGTAATGAATTTGATACATGATTTGAAGCTGAATGAGAAATCTGTTTTATGATTTTTTTTAATTTTCATGTACTTCTATTATATCAATATATCTAACATTACCGCATTGGTCACCGAGAATTAATAACTATGGATGACTGCAACATCCATAGTAGTTAGTTTTGGGCCTCGAAGTAAGGGATGTTACAAAACCTCTAAGGAAGTTTCTACAAAAATAAAAGTTATTTCCCCAAAAAAGGTATTTAAAAGTGTCGTTATAGCGACTATTTTGCTATTAACTTTGACGACTTTTGTTTACATTTTCTATAAGTTTCCAAACATATCCTTTGCTTCCAAAACACTTATAGAAGTGTATATAACAACCAAAACAAGTTATATTAATATATGTTCAATACCAAATTACATAAGTTAAAGTTAAGAGATTCAAAGTACGTTTATAGCGACTACCGCTATACAGATAATTCCATATTCAATTCAATATCCAATATCATTCAATTTTAGCCATATTATTAAAGAACATTACAAGTAATGTCATTCAATAATACAGAGAATACGGCTGGTTAAGGGCGATTGTATGTGAATATATCTTTATACTAACACCGAGACGTCTTTATTTTCTTTTGAGGATATGTGCTGAAATTTTTTGACGTGTACAGTATCAATACAAAGTAATAAACACACCGATTAAAAATATTCAGAATAGTATATAATACAAATAAATCAGAATCACAGATTACAGTGAAATAATATACATCATATACATAATAAAATGTGAATCTACAAAATGTCAGTACTAGACCCACTATAAACATATCACATCCAAAAGTACCGTATCAGGTACACGATGACTACTAGATAATATACATCACATAAACTCCTAAATGTCAATATACATAAGGATGAAGTATACTAAAACGGTCAAAATAGTCAACTTCAATCGTAGCCCAAAATCCAAAGGTCAACGAGTCCCTACACCTGTAGAGTCTTGGCCTGACCCGAGTATTATAAACTAAACGGGTCAGACTATATCTAATAAAATGGTGAGATACTGATATCATAATTATACAGCTTAACCATAAAATAAGTCATCTTAAAACATGCCAAAAACCAGTGGATCATAATAAGGCATATCCAACCAAATCACCATTTCAAAATCCATATCAATATACGACTTAGCAATAAAATAAGCCACAATAAAAATATGCCAAAAACCAAATAATCATAATAAGGCATATCAATAAAAATCACCATTTCATAAATCCACATTAAGTCTTAAGACTATCATAAAAAATATGGTGATAAAAATTCAAAATTCTTCAGAGCCAAAAGATATAAAATATCCATTCCAAAATCTCTAAAGAGCAATCATCACCGATGAAATACTAATGGTAGTCAACTATCAGTTTAATACAGTGCGACACAGGGCCTAACTAAAATAAATAAACCCTCCCACATAGCCTAGTAGTCTAATGAAAATAAATAGACTACCAGGTATAAACCCTGACTCCTAACAAAAGTTAGCCGTGTTTATGGAAAAACTATGCAAATTTACTTAACGAAAATAAATAGGTAAAAATCGTCCAATTGTGTACTAAAAATAAACTGATTGGTATTAGTCATCCGGTTTATAGATTAATCATGCATGTAAATACCTGTCTAAGAAACGAAAGGGCAGTCATGTTACACCATAACAAACCTAACTCCAAAAATAAACTGATAGGTACTAATCATGCATGTAAATACCTGTCTAAGAAATGAAAGGGCAGCCGTGTTACACCATAACAAACCTAACTCCGAAAATGAGTCATCTTCTCTTAGGGATCTATCGGCCTGAAATCCGAACACCCTAAGATAAAACAACTCTAAGTGTAGCTCAATTTCACTTTAGTAATCACTAAAATCTAACTAACTATCCCATACCAGAAAGTAAAATTATAGTATTTACTAAGAGCTAGTAAATTCCGCTCAAACTCTATTTAAAAAATTATAATAATAAATGAAAGAATTGTACGAAATGTCTCATGCCAATCCGACAATTCAATCGTTTATTAAAATTCTTTGTTTCATAGAAAAACACGAAATCTCAATAAAATCCCAAATCCATAATAAATAAAATAAAAGAGTTTAAAATAATTATATATATTCAAAGATATAATTTCCCAGAACCACTTTTAAATCTTTAATTTCATTTTAAAGAGTTGTTTATTTACAAAGGCATGAAACTCTTTCAAATTATTTAAATAACTTCTATAATCAAGATCGCTTCAAATAAGATAATTTCTTTTATAATATCTTTTATAAAAGAGTAACATATTTTATTTGCCTTAAAAATAACCTTGTAATTAAAATATAATTGGAATAGCGATTTCTAGAGGATTTTGTGAATAATAAAACTAGTTTAAAAGATTGAAACATAATTTTAAATTAATAATTCAGTTAAGAACTTAAATTGGTTTAATAAAATTTCTAAAATGATTTTAAATAAATAAAATCAATTTGAGAATTTAAAAATATTTAAAACCATCAATCAAAACCATTCATCGAAATTCAAAACAAATCAAAACAACAAATCAGTCGAAAATTGAAATCCAAAAATAAATTTCTCCAGAAAATACTACTCATCAAATAAAGCTAATTTAACGATCCGAGTCGCTATTTGGTAAACTTCGATCATAGCAATAATACACAAACATCTTATAATTAAGCTACAAAACCAAATAACTTTTTGATGATTTTCGATGTGTATGCAACTACCTAATCGAACATTGATTCAGATTCAATATTTCAATCACACAATATAACTCATTCAACCATCAAACCAAGAAAATCCATAGTACGTATATTTCACCAATTTCATTCAGTCGCTACCAATAATTAATGTAAGTCATAACCCAAACGAGGCATGCCAAGGAAATATATACTTGTATCGATATAGATGTGTGAGTGAAATAAAATAACTCAACCTTAACTAATTACATGTAGGAATTACCCAACCGGCGTTGCTGAATAGTTCCACGTTAAGTCATCATCTCTGCATTAAAATCCTCACACACTGCTTCCAAGCACACTGCTTCCAAGCACGCTGCCTCCTTACATCGATGTCATCGACTCGTGCTCGTCATCACCAGTCATCGTCAAAGCATCATGTCATGGCCAACAATCACCAATGCATGCACTACCACCACTCACCCCAATCGTAACCTCAGGCTTTGAGTTGTGTGGCTGCACCTAGCTCGCCCCTATCGCCAACCTCATGGCTTCCATCTTGCAAAGTTTTCCCTTGCACCTTTGATTTCTGCGATCTTCTCTTATTCTTTTTTTGAATTCTTTTCTGTCGATTTGGGGGATTAGGGAAAATGGGAGGTTACAGGCTTGGAGAATAGGGAGGTGCGGGTTTGGAAAAATAAGGTACGGGCCGGGCTTGCTTAAATAGGGCTAAATCTAGTTTAGGCTTCAATTATTCTCCTTTGCATTTAAAGTTTAAATATTAATCCTTGTCGTATACTTATAAATATTTCTCATTCTAATTTAAAGTGGTTTACACTTTATTTTATGAAATATATATATATTTCGACAACTGCACAATTTCATTTAATCCATTTTAATATTTTTGATGAAAAGAATTCATTAATTGATTCAATTTGTCAAAACAAAATCTATTATTAAATAGACTTCAATTAAGTATAAAGTGAATTTCAAAACAATAGTTATCAAAAATCGAATATGAACATTTATATTTTAATAAATTTATATAATATTACAGCTTCAAAACGGGGTTGTCACAGACCTCCCCCCTTGAAAATTTCGTCCATGCAATTTCTTAAAAGGAGACGTCACACACGTACACTCAAACATTAACCGAGTTCGAAACCTACAATCAAATTGAAACTCATACAATATTCTATAAAAGGCTAACGTTAGAATCAAACCTATCCTTTGTTATAAATTTAAACAGGTCCATTTAGATTTTCATTTCTTTGCATATGAAAATTTATTGAAAATTTTTCTAAGTGTTAGAATTTCCAAAATTTTTGGCAGAGTCTCCTTCGTACGGAGGGACATTTGAAATTTCACAAATATAATATATATGATATACATCTACCACACGGTCAAAAACACAATATATATGAATATTTCTAACACTTTTATATTTTAATTTGGAAGCATACCTTTATTTTAGCATTTATAGCAACTTATTTAACTTATATACGAACAAAAGCGAGCTATCGTCGCCGTTTAGTCTGTGCTTCTTGAGTACCCGTTCTAAACTTAAGTTGAATATTAGTCGCATTAAAGAAGTATAACCAATATACGTTCATTAAAGAAGTATAACCAATAGGAAACACATGGCTGGTCTCGCTAAGACCGAATGCATCCCCCCATGCATGCATAACAACTGTAAGTGACATCTAGGAGGAGCCGACTACACCCTATGGGTTTGCCAACCCTACTGGCCATGCATCCTATCTTTGGTTTTAGTCATTTTCATTGATGAGGCTACGTCCGACATTCAAGCTTATGCACCGCCACCAAGTAGATCATGGAATCCCACATGGATTCGAATACCCCAACGGGTTTCGGAATCACACATAGATTCCCACATCTCAAATAGATCTTGGAATCACACCCGGATTACCATACCCCAACGGGTCTCGGAATCACACATGGATCCCAACATCTCAATATATCATGAATCTCATCCACAGAACCGTATATGATTTTTAGAGTGGTCACAGGTTCGAGTCATCTCTTACGAGTACACTCTTCCATTTTTCGGGTGCTCCACAAAACCAAACGTCGATTTCCGGAATGCTCAATAATAGTTCTTTAGGAAATAATCAGACAATACATAAGAACGGGGATCACCACCAAAACGTTTAAGTGGACGGATCTCCTTATCATCTGTCCTAGAAGAACGAAACGAGTTTATACGTACAGTATAGCACCCCGATGGTAACTGTACCATATAATCCTCGTGTTTCCCCTAGATATTTCTAGAGTTAAAATCCTTCGGTGTTAAGTAGGGAATCGTTTCCCTACCACCAAAATTAAGAAGGACTACATATTTGGGACAAGGTTTGATAGTCGGTTATTTAACTATCAAATAAACAAACATTCAGCCAAAGGTTGCATTTCCCATTTAATTTAATTTCGGTAAATTTAATCTCTTTATCAAAAACCATCATATACTTATCTCACCGGAATAAGTGTATTCACAAACCATTCCATTCAAAAATACTTGGAAATTTTTTAAATAGATATGAAAAGTACCATTCGGTATCAACCATGGATCAAAGCTCAATGGTTACGTCTCTATCCCAAAGAAATCCAAACTTAACTGTAGACAATCTCTGCCTCTCGAATTACGCCATGAAATTTCATAGATCGCAGTTTGCACAATGGTTATGTCACTATCCCAGCGAAAACATAACAAACTATAGGCAATCTCTGCCCCTTCGAATTACGCTATGAAAATCAACCATTTCTTTCCAAAAATCTCTTTATTTTAAAAATATTTCCAAATCTATTTATAAAACTTCTTTATAAATTCAAAGTTTAGTTTAGAGAAAATACTCTTTTATAATGGTTTCTATCTAATATATTATTATTTTTTTAAAACAATATTAATATTTAAACAAATTATCTTTGAAATAATAATAATATTTTAATAATAATTAACTGTTAAATACTAATTAACTTTTAAATCCAGTTACTACAAAATAACCTTAAATAAATAATTAATATATAATTTAGACATTTTAAATAATTAAATAACTTTGAACAATAATTAAATAATATAAAATAACTTTTAAGAATCATAAAATAATTAACTTTAAATCATTATTAAATAATAATTATTTATCTTTAACGTCATTAATAAATAATGATTATCCTTTAAATAACTTTGATTCAAAAATCAACTTCCAAATTTGGAAAGAGGCTTAGCAATTCCAATGTACTTAATCAAGTCACCATTAATTCCATTTAACTATCCAAGTTATAATCCAAGTATTAACATTACATTACATATGTAAATTAAACTCACAATTAACAAATAAATTGTTAATACAACACTTACCAAATACTAGTCAATTGTAATGTAATTAAGTGTCACACTAATGTAATAGCAGAACAAGGTTTATTTCTGCTAAATAAATATCCAAATTTAACCTAACCAGTTAATAATAGCAGAACAATGATTTATTCTACTAAACAGATGTCTAATTTATTTAATTAGCGGAACGGTATTTTATTCTACGAACATATGTCCAATTACCATATTCAATTCAATTTAACTCAACGCTATTTTTATTTGGCCAAATAAACATCACTAATTAAGGTATATAAATTTAAATGACGTTATTAACTGAAATAACGTACTTTAAATTCAGTTTGTTTCCATATGTCATAATTTTTAGATACCTCAAACCTACAAACGAATTATACAACAATATTCTACTCGTTAATACGAGTCCAACGCAAAAATCCATGAGCAAAACGGATCACGGATGAGCTAGATATACGATTTAGAAGCTAATACACATTTTATAATTTATTAAACATTTATTTAAAAGGTTACTCACCTCAAGCTAAACGGGCCAAGCCCACACCCAAATATCCAAACCCACGTCTATAGTATCTCCTTCCTCCTCCCTTGAACCCATTTCCTAAAGCCATTAACGTGCACATGGTGCACGTGCACGAGCTACCCAGACCATCAATGCCTCAGCCAAGCTTTCCATCATGACCGCTTTACCACGCCCATCTCGATCCCCACACCGCCATCATCTCCGACCCCCTACTTCAAATTCCGAGCAATCGTCGTACAAGAAAAAATCGCGACCATGCAAAAAAAACTTGCGGCACTTATTAACGTCGATCCACACGAAAAATCCACTACTCGAAGCTCTCTCCTCAACGATCACAACGCCGAGCTCGAAATCTCGAATCAATTACCAAATCCGGAGAAAACTCGAACCCTAATTTCCAACGAAAGTCAATCGTTGATACAGAATCGTGTCAAAACTTCACCAAAAATCCCCCTCCTCCATACGATCCTAACGACACTAGCGGCGCCTTGTAATTCACTCTGGATTGGGAGAAAAATAATTTTTGAAGATTAAATTCATTTTTGACCTCTTATTGATTTTTGAGGATATCCTGATCGTTTCTTGATGAAAACGAGTCCCGTCAATTTCTAAAAATACTATGGAGAGATACGAACAACTTTTGTGTTGAACATATTGGCTAATATCGATTGGATTTGGATTTGTTGATTTTTAAATGATGGCAAATTGCTATTCTTCGTTCACTGGAAAATGAACAAAAGAATGGAGATGAGCTGCTGCGTATATTTATAGCTAACCAATTAGCTGGTGGTTTTCAAAGTCAGATTACTCACAAATCACAATCCAAGCATGGGGGCAAAGAGTACAATGGACAGGGGGACAAAGGAGCAAGGTTGCGGCTGTTGGCTGAAGGAAAAGGTTGAGTTGATGTAAAGGCTGCTGATTTGAAAATAAGGTTGCATTGTGCTTGTGTTTGATTTTTGTAAAGATTCTGGTACCCCATCACATCATATCGCGTTCACGTCCAAGCCGTGAATGATAGAAAATAAAATTTGATTCCGTATAGAATTGTAATGTAATCTCAAAACAACAGTAAAACACACCGATTATTAGATTTTCTTAAATGTCAAAAGTGCCAATGTTTGACATAAAATTGCCAAACGAAAATTTATTTATTTTCCAAATTAAAAATTAGGGAAAAATCCTATAAATCTATTAAAAATACGTCATCCGAAATTGGCTGGTTGTTTGAAACACAGATTTTATTATATTTTAAATTCAAATCCAAATATTTAAATAAATTAAATATTCAAATTCGATGACCCAAAAATACGCATTGTTACATTCTTCCCCCCTTAAAAAGAATTTCGTCCCCGAAATTCCAGCACACGAACACTCAACATTGTTTATAAGCCCGCATGATGTTCACAAATCTCCTATATACAGAATCTGATTCGATTACTACTCGAATACATGACCTACTTCCAAACCAGTATTGCTTACCCGATTTTCTAATGCGGGTCTTGATCAGGCTCCTTGGTTAGGAACCTTGCTTCCCTTACATAGCTGTAGCTATGATAGAAAACTTTGCTCCCATACCAAAAACCCTCATCAAGTGTTCGCCGTCAAAAAAATCGAGTAATAGATCCTTATCTGAAATGGTGTGAAACACCTCAAGCCTTGTATTCGACTATTATATCAAAACTATATGAAAAGAGAAATGATCCATGTCCATCCTACGTATTTATTTAATTGGTTATTCCTAATACTAATTCTATTCTCATTAAAATATTTATGAAAAACATTTCATATAACCCCCTTGGATTTATAAAACTTATAAAACTCTCTACCAAATTACAAGGGTATACCCAACTTTAAATTCAAACGTTTATTTTTAATTCACTTAACAATTTAAATCATCCGGTTCCTATTCAAAACACCTCTTTGAAATAATCCTATATATTTTAATCCATAGACTATATATATAGCCCGAGTAGTCCTAAAATTATACCAAGGAACTGGGTACTACCAAACAGTATCATATATTCCTTACAAATAAGATAATACTCAAGAGAACGTTTACCATCCGAACATATCTCTTACCCATTTTTATTTATTTTCGAGCCACTCGAACTAGTTAACTTAAAAACAAAATTTCAATTTTCAAAATCCCCTTTCTAAAACATACCAAATTTATTTCCAAATAAATGGTTTTAACAAACTATCCATTTCAACCTACTTCGGATTTGTCCAGATTCAAACTCGTCCCGACCGTACAATGACAAAGGGAATAATTTACTAAGTGCACAATACCGTTCGCCTAAGCAAACATCCGATCGTCACTTAGAAGATTATCCTGATCACCACAAAACAAATCGGGACTCATTTCCCGAATCAATCAAAAGAAAATATACATCTTTCTTTTTATATTCTCTTTTCAAAAGAATTATACCTAAAATATACTTTAGGTAACTATCATTACCATTTCCAAAATCATTTACACTCTAAAACAATCTCAAATAAATCATTGTTTCTTTTCTTCAAAATCATGTGAAACAGTAATATACCCATTTACTTTATAGCAAATCAAACCATACTTTTGGAATCAAATCAAAATTTATTTCATCAAAACAGTTATATAGCAAGATCCTAATGGTAATAATTCCCTATTAAGAAACTCGAAAATATTTTCAACTACTATTATTAACCCATTAAACTTCGAAACCCATTTTGCCAAAATCACCGGGATTTAAACTCTTGAGTTCCTTTTATTTATAAGACACATTTTTAATAAATCAATTTTATAAAATATCTCCTTTTAAAGGGAATTATTTCTCAAATATTCATCGCAAAAATATTCTAGCTTCCTTATATAAATCATTCTTCAAGTATTTACTTCAGGAATATTTAAGTTTCTTTTTAATAAACTTCTTTTATGAAACCTCAATTTAAAACAACTAACGTTTATATTCAACATTTTCAAATATTATTTCAAAATATTCCCAATTTCCTTTTAATAAAACAACTTTTGTTAAAACTCGATTTTACCAAGTCAATCCTTTATATAAATTCGTTTCTAAATATTCGTCTCAAAATATTCAAATTTTCTTTTTAAATAAACAGCCCTTTTAGAAATTAAATTTTAACCCAACATTATCAACGAACGCCTTATATTCAAATTGTGAAACTTAATCCACAAGGTATTTGTTTCAATGTTCCCAAATTTCCTATTTACCTAAACCAAGTTTCAAAAAGGAAGATTCCAGATAGATTAATAGATAGTAGTCAATGCTTAGAAATGGGAAAACATGACCGGTCAAATCCTAGATGATAATGATGGAATATTATCATTTCCTAACAACCAAGCATAACTAAGAATAACTATGATAAATTTTTGGAAAATTATTCTTTTATATGTAAAAATAATCTCAGGTAAAATTATTTCATTTACCAAATTTAAAACAATATTGTGTCAGTTGGTCTTGTTCGAGTGTTTAGGAAATCCCTATCGATAACATTGGCCAAACGCATTGACCAGAATTCTTAAGTCACTCAACAGATCAAACAACACAATACAAAACATTTTTATAAAAATAACAAACTCGCTCTTATATATAGTACACTCAAACTCATTCTAGGGTGTCACTTACCCTATCTCTAATGAATTACTCATTTTAAGGTATTACTAACCCATCTATAATGAGTTCTACCCACCAAAGCCAAGGTTCTCGCTTAACCTTCAGCTCTGATACCATGTGTAAGGAACCGCTTTTTCCGTACAATTTAAACTGACAATAAACCACACATGTCCAACCCAAATTGAACGAAAAGACGGATTATTAGGGAAAAGAAGAAGGAAGAAGACAAGAAGAAACTAAACAACACAGAATCTCACAGCGGAGCGCATAACCTATAATATATAATAATCTTTACACAAAAACAAATGTAATATATGTATAAACAAACATCAATCAGAGTATACTAACCTATTTCAGCTCGGACATTTATAACAACCTGTCCTCACAAATGCTGAATAATATACAACAATATAAGAAATGGAAATATAATCATCTACGTGAATACGTCTCTGGGCCTCCAGCTCCTCTCCTGAAGCTCCATGATATCCATCCAAACCAAGAAATATACTCGATCTGACTCGAGCATTATACGAAAACAACGCCTGGGGCCGTCTGGTAAAACCAGCATAAGAAACACAATAAAATGGATTCTTAAAGTTTAAATAACCTTTCAAAACCAAGGTATCTTGTAAGACCACACTGCAAATAAACACGGATGGGTTTTTACCTTACGATAACCAAAACCTTTATATCAGAAAATCTAGTGATATTATATTAATGTCTAAGGGTGAAAATAATAATAATCAAATAGCTGTGATGCTCGTGAGTGTACATCACAACAATACTAGATATAAAATCGAAAATTGATAAGGCACGTTCGCTAATTGTGTAGGATTTCCATGGAGATGCCCTCAGTACTTCGAGGAACAGTCAACCTGCATAAGGATTAGAGATATCCTTTTGAAGCAGCATACATCCCTAGTGATGTACCATAGGAAAAACATGGCTGGACTCGCTAAGACCGAGTGCATCGCCCCATGCATGCATAACAACTGTAAGTGACATCTAGAAGGAGCCGACTACACCCTATGGGTTTGCCAACCCTACTGGCCATGCACCTATCTCTGGTTTTACTCATTTCCGCTGATGAGGCCACGTCCGGCATTCAAGCTTACGCACCACCACCAAATAGATCATGGAATCCCGCATGGATTCCAATACCCAAACGGATTTTGGAATCACTCATAGATTCAAACATCTCAAATAGATCTTGGAATCACACCTGGATTCCCATACCCCAACGGGTCTCGGAATCACACATGGATCCCAACATCTCAATATATCACGGATATTCTCCATAGAACCATATATGGTTTTCGGAGTGGTCACAGGTTCGAGTCATCTCTTACGAGTACACTCTTCCATTTTCCGGGTGCTCCACAAAACCAAACATCGATTTTCGGAATGCTCAATGCCGGTTCTTTAGGAAATAATCAGACAATACATAAGAATGGGGATCACCCCTAACCGTTTAAGTGGACGGATCTCCTTATCATTTGTCCTAGAAGAACGAAATGAGTTTATATGTACAGTATAGCACCCCGATGGTAACTGTACCATATAATCCTCGTGTTTCCCTTAGATATTTCCAGAGTTAAAATCCTTCGGTGTTAAGTAGGGAATCGTTTCCCTACCACCAAAATTAAGAAGGATTACATATTTGGGATAAGATTTGATAGTCGGTTATTTAACTATCAAATAAACAAACATTCAACCAAAGGTTGCATTTCCCATTTAATTTAATTTCGATAAATTTAATCTCTTTATCAAAAACCGTCATATACTTATCTCACCGGAATAAGTATATTCACAAACCATTCCATTTAAAAATACTTGGAAACTTTTTAAAATAGATATGAAAAGTACCATTCGGTATCGACCATGGATCGCAGCTCAATGGTTACGTCTCTATACTAGAGAAATCCAAACTTAACTGCAGGCAATCTCTACCTCTCGAATTACGCCATGAAATTTCATAGATCGCAGCTTGCACAGTGGTTACGTCGCTATCCCAGCGAAAACATAACCAAACTGTAGGCAATCTCTACCACTTCGAATTACACTATGAAAATCAACCATTTCTTTCCAAAAATATCTTTATTTTATAAATATTTCCAAATCTATTTATAAAAGTTCTTTATAAATTTCAAAGTTTAGTTTAGAGAAAATGCTCTTTTATGACAGTTTCTATCTAATATATTATATTTTTTTAAACAATATTAATATTTAAACTAATTATCTTTGAAATAATAATAATATTTTAATACTAATTAACTCTTAAATACTAATTAACTTTTAAATCTAATTACTACAAAATAACCTTAAATAAATAATTAATATATAATTTAGACATTTTAAATAATTAAATAGCTTTGAACAATAATTAAATACTATCAAATAACTTTTAAGAATCATAAAATAATTAACTTTAAATCATTATTATATAATTATTATTTATCTTTAAAACGTCATTAATAAATAATGATTATCCTTTAAATAACTTTGATTCAAAAATCAACTTCCAAATTTGGAAAGAGACTTAGCAATTCCAATGTACTTAATCAAGTCACCATTAATTCCATTTAACTATCCAAGTTATAATCCAAGTATTAACATAACATCACATATGTAAATTAAACTCACAATTAACAAATAAATTATTAATACAAAACTTACCAAATACTAGTCAATTGGAATGTAATTAAGTGTCCACACTAATGTAATAGTAGAACAAGGTTTATTTCTGCTAAATAAATGGCCAAATTTAACCTATTCGGTTAATAATAGCAGAACGATGATTTATTCTCCCAAACAGATGTCCAATTTATTTAATTAGCAGAACAATATTTTATTCCACGAACAGATGTCCAATTACCATATTCAATTCAATTTAACTCAATGCTATTTTTATTTGGCCAAATAAACATCACTAATTAAGGTATATAAATTTAAAAGACGTTATTAACTGAAATAACGTAATTTAAATTCAGTCCATTTCCATATGTCATAATTTTTAGACACTTCAAACCTACAAACGAATTATACTACAGTATTCTACTCGTTAATACGAGTCCAACGCAAAAATCTGTGAGCAAAACGGATCACGGATGAGCGAGATATAAGATATAGAAGCTAATACACATTTTATAATTTATTAAACATTTATTTAAAAGGTTACTCACCTCAAGCTAAACGGGCCGAGCCCACACCCATATATCCAAACCCGCGTCTACAGTATCTCCTTTCTCCTCCCTTGAACTCGTTTCCTGAAGTCATTAACGTGCACGAGCTACCCAGACGATCAACGCCTCAGCCAAGCTTGCCATCATGACCGCCTTACCACGCCCATCTCGATCCCTACCCCGCCATCTTCCCCCTACTTCAAAATCTGAGCCATCGCCGTACAAGAAAAAATCGCGACCAGGCAAAAAAACTTGCTACACTTATTGACGTTGATCCACACGAAAAATCCACCACTCGAAGCTCTCTCCTCAGCGATCACAACGCCGAGCTTGAAATCTCGAATCAATGACCAAATCCGGAGAAAACTCGAACCTTAGTTTCCGATGAATGTCAATCGTCGACACGGAATTATGCCGAAACTTCACTAAAAATCCCCCTCCTCTATACGATCCTAATGACACTAGCGGCGCCTTGTAATTCACTCTAGATTGGGAGGAAATAATTTTTAAAGATTACGTTCATTTTTGACCTCTTACCGATTTTTGACGATTACCTGATTGTTTCTTGATGAAATTGAGTCCCATCAATTTCTAAAAATACTATGGAGAGATACGAACAACTTTTGCGTTGAACATATTGGCTAATATCGATTGGATTTGGAAATGTTGATTTTTAAATGAGGGCAAATTGCTATTCTTCGTTCACTGAAAAATGAACAAAAGAAAGGAGATGAGCTGCTGCGTATATTTATAGCTAACCAATTAGCTGGTGGTTTTCAAAGTCAGATTACTCACAAATCATAATCCACGCTAGGGAGCAAAGAGTACAATGGACAGGGAGACAAAGGAGCAAGGTTGCGGCTGTTGGTTGAAGGAAAGGGCTGAGTTAATGTAAAGGCTGTTGCTGATTTGAAAATAAGGTTGCATTATGCTTGTTTTTGATTTTTGTAAAGATTCTGGTACCCCATCACATCATATCGTGTTCACGTCCAAGCCGCGAATGAGAGAAAATAAAATTTGATTGCGTATAGAATTGTAATGTAATCTCAAAATAACTATAAAACACACCGGTTATTAGATTTTGTTAAATTTAAAAAGTGCCAATGTTTGACATAAAATTGCCAAACGAAAATTTAATTATTTTCCAAATTAAAAATTAGGAAAAAATCCTATAAATTTAATTAAAAATACGTCATCCGAAATTGGACGGTTGTTTGAAACACAGATTTTATTATATTTTAAATTCAAATTCGATGACCCAAAAATACTGGTCGTTACAGTAAGTAATGCTTCAATGATATGTATATTTAATACATATTAAAGTACAATGATATCGATATTCTATAGGCAGAATATATGGGGTGCACATTCTCTTAGAATATTAACAAATATATATCTTCAAGGCAATAACAATTATCATATATTTTATGGAAATTAATAACCATATATTTGGATGCAACTACAAAGTTTACCATCAACATTTCATTATATATGAAATCAACAGCAAAATGATAGCATTCACCTAGAACCCCGAAAACTAAAAAAAACTTGAATGAAATTGTTAAATAAATTAAGACAATGCATGATTCTACTTAGGAGAGATAAAACAATGCAAAATTTATTTCTTCTTTCAGTTTCATATTTTATCCCTATGTGATTTTTTTTCTTCGCCTTTGCTTCTTATTAGTTATATAAGATCAAAATATCTAAATTAAGTATAGACAAAGAAATAGCTAGTACACACATATTCAATCATCTGCAATAACAAATCTATGTTTGATGGTACCGCTTTTGTATAAAGATATTGATTGCTCAGTGAAGTCAAAGGGATCATTCTTCTTAAATTGTTGATTGTTTCAGTCATTAGGAAATGGTCAGCTTTATTCTCCAATTAACATATTATCGATCTAAATTTGATATTTGTGTGATTATTAGGAAAATGATGATAAGAAGAAAAATAATCATGTTAAGAACTATGAGTAGATTTGAAAACATGGTCAATTTTTCACTATGGCACCATTCTTATCATCTATTTTGACCATTCTGCTTCATGGGCACTTGCATAATTTCAAATAAAAATCATTTCCTTATAATATCGTATTCGATTATTCACAACTTCTACAAAAATATAATTTGTCGTTTTGAAATTTTAAATTGAAATTCCAATTCATAAATATATATCTTCCTTATTTTCTAATTTGAAAATAGGTTATATAATCATTTTACACCCTTACAACATAAAAACACCTTACACAAATTTCAAAACATTAAACATTTTGAGGTGTTTAAGATATTCAACTCATTAAATATTTTCTAAATAAGGATATACAATAATTTTAAAGATTTCTCTTTTACCACATGTCATCTTAAATACATATACAAGACTTTCTTTTCATATTCGTTACCATACATTTTATTTTGGTACAAAGCATATCTTTATACAAAATTATTTTCTATATGATATACATATATCTTTTAATATTTTATGTCTTTACAAAATATTTGCTTGTCTATAATAAACATAATCAAGTTCCATATATATGTATATCTAATATAAAAAAAATTTAATTCAAATAGATGCTTGCTTTTACTAATTTTTTTTCAATCATTGTTAATGTTATCATAGAAATAATAATTTATTGATAACACTTCCATAACACACACATTCATCAATATATATCTCAAGCAAATATCATATTTTTAATTCATCTTAAGATATAGTTAGTCACACGTATGAATTAACCCATTTTATATAAATTTAAATTTTCAAAATTTCTTGCGGTAACTACACTACTAAAGACCGCAAGTTCTTATTGTTATTATGGAGCAGGTTTCAACTCTTAATAGTGATTCCTACTCAATATCAATTTTCATAATCATATACAATTTTAAAACAACTAAGCATCCATCAACCAATCAATTTTCATTATATCTTATTTTATTTATTAAGTATATCTTCCAATTCAAAATATCAATTTTTATTATATCTTATTTTATTTGTTAAGTATATTTTCCAATTCCAAATTTAATTAGATACATATTATTTATCATTCTATATTTTATAACTATTAATTGCTTAGACATTTTAATTATTCCCCACCGATTCTATTTTGTAGAAACCATTGGCTTTTACTAATAATTGGGTTCATCCAGACTCAAATGGGATTATAAATCCTTTGAGTGATAATGTCTTATTCAATTTCATGATCTTAAACTAAGCATAAAAAAATAAGCATTGATGCAAACAACATACATTTTACTAAAACAAACAAATCGCCTTCAGTGGAAAGCTAATTTCCAGCTCCTGCTGCGCACTCTGATCACTAAGCGATCAGGACACAACAATACTCAATTCTAAGCCATCTAAGGTCTCATTTATGCTATCCATTAAGTCTAACTCTTTACATAAGTGAGTTCCAAATTAAGAATCATTTTCATAACAATAATTGGTATAAAAATTCAAATTTTTTACAAATACATCCCAATAATTATTCATAACAATCATTTATATTTATATCCTAAATAGGAATATAAATTCTAATTCTACACTACACAACCAAGGGTCGGGACTCTAAGTCTCACTAGATTTAAATCTTGACTTTGTGTCAATTATATTCTATAATGTTATGAATACAGCTATAATACCAAGCTATAACGACTCCATCGCTATACATATATTATTAAAGAACATTACAAGTAATGCCGTCAATAACACGAAGAACATGATTGGTTAAGGGCAATCATATATGGATATATCTTTATACTAACACCGAGACGTCTTTATTACCCTTTGAGGATCTGCACTGAAATTTTTTGACGTGTACATTATTAATACAAATAAAAACACTAATTAATAATATTCAGAACAATATATAATATAAATAAACAGAATAAGAATCATAGATCATAGCGGAATAATATACATTATATAAAATGTGAGTCTTATATCAGTACTAGGCCCACTATAAACATATATCACATCCAAAGGTATTGTATCAGGTACAGAGTGATTACTAGATAATATACATGACATAAACTCCTGAATGTCAATATAAACAAGGATGAAGTGAACTAAAATGGTCAAAATAGTCAACTTCAATGCTAGCCTAAAATCCAGAGTCAACGAGCCCTTGTACCTATAGAGTCTTGGCCTAACCCGAGTATTATAAAATAAACGGGTTAGAGTATATCTAATAAAAAGGTGAGATACATATCATAATTATATGATTTAACCATAAAGTAAATCATCCTAAAATATGCCTAAAACCAATGAATCATAAAAAGGCATATCCAACCAAATCACCATTTCAAAATCCACATCAATATATAACTTAGTAATAAAATAAGCCATAATAAAAATATGCCAAAAAACAAATAATCATAATAAGGCATATTAATTAAAATCACCATTTCATAAATCCATATCAAGTCTCAAATGGACTATCATAAAAAATATGGTGATAACAATTCAAAAAATTTCAAAGCCAAATGATATTATATATCTATCGCAAAATCTCTGAAGAGCAATCATTACTAATGAAATAATAATGGTAGTCAACTATCAATTTAATACAGTGCGACACGGGGCCTGACTAAAATAAATAAACCCCGCCACATAGCGCAGTAGTCTATGAAAATAAATAGACTACCGGGTATAAATCCGGACTCATAATAAAAGGTAGCCGTGTTTATGTCAAAACTATGAAAATTACCTAACGAAAATAAATAGGCAAACATAATCCAATTGTGTACTAAAAATAAACTGATAGGTATTAGCCATCCGGTTATAGAATAATTATGCATGCAAACACCTGTCCAAGAAACAAAAGGGCAACCGTGTTACACCATAAAAAAAACTTAACTCCAAAAATAGGTCTGCCCACCCAAATAATTAATGTATCGATTTGCAGATCGATGAAAAATGAGCCATCTTCTCTCGGGGATCTATCGGTCGAAAATCTGAACAACCTAAGATAAAATAACTCTAAGTGTAGCTTACTTTCACTTTAGTAATCATTAGAATCTAACTAACTCTCCCATACTAAAAGGTGAAATTCCACTCAAACACTATTTAACAAATTATAATAATAAGCGAAAGAATTGTATGAAATATCCTATACCAATCCAATAATTCAATTGTTTATTAAAATTCTTTATTTCATAGAAAAGCACAAAAAATTTAATAAAATACCAAATCCATAATAAATAAAATAAAAGATATATATATATATATATATATATATATATATATTCAAAAATATAATTTCCCAAAACCACTTTTAAATCTTTAATTTCATTTTAAAGAAGAGTTGTTTATTTACAAAGGCTTGAAACTCTCTCAGAATTATTTAAATAACTTATATAATCAAGATCACTTAAAATAAGATAATTTTTTATAATATCTTTTATAAAAGATAAACATATTTTATTTTCCTTTAAAATAACCTTGTAATTAGAATAAAATTGAAATAGCGATTTCTAAAGGATTTTGTGAATAATTAAGCTGGTTTAAAAGCTTGAAACAGAATTTCAAATTAATAATTCAGTTAAGAATTTAAAATAGTTTAATAAAATTTCTAAAATGATTTTAAATAAAGAAAATCACACTTGAGAGTTTAAAAATATTTAAAACCATCAGTTAAAACCATTTATCGAAATTCAAAAATAAATTTCTCCTGAAAATACTATTCATCAAATAGAGCTAATTTAACGATCTGAGTCGCTATCTGGCAAACTCTGATCATACCAATAATGCACAAACATCTTATAATTAAGATACGAATACCAAATACATTTTGATGATTTTCAATGTGTATGCAACTACCTAATCGAACATTGATTCAAATTCAATATTTCAATCACATAATATAACTCATTCAACCATCAAACCAAGGAAATCCATAGCATGTGGTTGTATTTCACTAATTTCATTCAATCACTACCAATAATTAACGCAATTCATAATCCAAACAAGGCATGCCAAGGGAATTTATACTTGTATCGATATGGATGAGTGAGTTAAATAAAATAACACACCTTAACTAATTGCAGGTTGGAATTACCCTACTGGCATTGTCAAATAGTTGTGCATTAAGTCATTTTCTCCGCATTAAACTCCTCACTCATTGCTTCCAAGCGCGCTGCCTCCTTACATCAACCTCATCGACTCGTGCTCGTCACTAGCAGTCATCGCCGAACCATCATGTCATGGCCAACAATCGCCAACGCATGCAATCCAATCACTCACTTTGATCGCGACGTTAGGCTTTGAGTTGCGTGGGTGCACTAGGTCGCCCATATCGCCAACCTCGTGGCTTCCATCTTGATACGTTTTCCCTTGCACCTTTGATTTCCGTGATCTTCTCTTCTTCTTTTTTTGAATTCTTTTCTATCGATTTGGAGGATTAGGGAAATTAGGAATTAGGGAAAACGGGAGGTTACGGGCTTGGAGAATAGGGAGGTGCGGTTTGGAAAAATAAGATATGGGCTGGGCTTACTTGAATGGGTTTAAATCTAATTTTAATTTCAATTATTCTCCTTTGCATTTAAAGTTTAAATTTTAATTCTTGTCGTATACCTATAAATATTTCTCGATCAAATTTAAAGTGGTTTACACTTCATTGTATGAAAAGAATTTATTAATTGGTTTAATTTGTTAAAACAAAATCGATATTAAATAGACTTCAATGAAGTAAAAAGTGAATTTCAAAATAATATTTATCAAATATGCGAACATTTATATTTTAATTAATTTGTAAAATATTAAAGCTTCAAAATAGGGATGTTAATTTATACACATATATTTCAAACCACATTATTACGAAAGATATATTGACCTATGTACTTAATTAACATGTCCATATTAAACGTCCTAATGAGCTTAATTTATACAACACAATTCAAAGCTTTTTAAGGCAAGTTGTTCAAACAAATCACATGCTTTGTAAAACACATAATTAAGGGTTATAACTTTAAGTAGTTAAGGTATATTATCATAGATTTTAGCAAGCTAATTTAGCAAGTTATTAACAAGCAAATTGTCAAGTTATACATTCAAGGAGTGAATAACTCACATTTATTTAAACCAAACATTTCCATCTTCCTACCAACATTCAAACAATCACCCAAAACCAACCTCACTACCACTTCCATATGCTCTTAACTCATGACCAAGACCTCCTTCCTTTCATTACTCATGTCCTTCCCCTCCACCTCTCTCATAGCTTACGTCCAAGATCACCATCTCTCTCCTTTGCTCACGGCCATCACCACTACCATCCTTTACTTTTCTCATGGCCTAAACCCATCCCCTCCCAAAATGCTCATAGCCTAAAGCCAAGAAGAGGGAAAAGAAAGAAAGAAGACATTGGTTTAGAAGTGGAGTTGTGTAAGAAAAGAAGAGGCCTTGCCCACTTATATATAGCCTTAAGACTTAAGTGGTAAAAGATCACAAAACCTCTTCTTTAGCTATGAAGAAAGAGGACTCCACATGACAAGGCCATACCCTTACACACTATACTCTCCTTGATTTGCTCCACCATTTCTATTTCCTCCTTAAATCAACGGTCCTTTATTTACTTCTTCTAGAAGCACTTAGCTAAACTAATTACTTTTGAGGATGATGCATGGTTTAATTACTTGTTAAGGTGTTTATATGTTAACATACTAGTGTACAAATATTCATACAACTTGTATTAAACAAAAAGTTGTTTTTTAACAAAATGTTTTCCGGTCACGTTTTTAGTATTTCTTCAAAGTACATATTTTTATAAACACATTTCAAAAACAAGTTTTCTAACATTAGTTATTAATTAAAAAGTGTTTGACAAGGTTATACAATATTTATCTACATTAAATTCTAGATACAAATATTTGAATAACTCAGATATTTAAATACGATGTGTTCGAAATTCCGGGTCATCACGTAGACTTTGTTGGACAAAGTACGATTGATGATGAGTGAAGTTGGATTAACAATTTTTTGTAAAGACATGTACTCAAAAGTATGTATATAAGGTTAAATTTAACTTCATCCAATGCATAGATTATACGGTCATACATAACAAGTATTGATAAGAAACTCCTATATATCATAGGTTAATGAGTTGACAGGTTGTGTGTTCGAAAGGCGGCAAATAACATTTGCTCATAAGGGATCCTATGTGAAGCACCCCAAAGGAGTTTAGGACCGATTAATATTGATGGACCAATTTATGTTATGAACATAAGTTTCGTAAACTAAGAGCTAAATTAGTCTTATACATATATAAAGGTAGTTAATAAATATTTTATTGATACCTATTCTATTGCACCAAGAAACAATTGTTTCTTAATGTCAACTTCATGATGAAATAATTTCTTTTAGAAATTATTGGTAGTGAAATGAATATGGATACGGTCCAAAATGAAAATAATTAGTAAGGATGAAATGAAATTAACCAAACCTAAATGGACACAATGCATTAGAATGTCTAATAAGAATTCTCGCACATTAAAGAAAAACTATGAGTTTCTTATCAACGTCGAAAACATGATTTTCTTAGTTGTCAATTAGCCATAATGTGTATTAACTCGCTATATGGCATGGTGCACAAATTCAATATGGATTTCAAGTACATTATCAAATTACGATTTTGATAGTTGTACCTAAAGAGATATAATCCATCGTCGCAAATGTGTTTTTGATAGGAAGACTAACACGGTTGGAATGTAATAGCAACATTAATAAGAATAACATCATAAATTATAATCGTCGAAATTAACGTAACTGATTTGTCATTCAACATGCTAAAGTTAATATGGATTTTAGTTACAAATTTATCGCCCATTATGATTTTGAATTTTTGGTGCATATACGTTGAAACAAGGAGTTCTAAATAATGATTTAGATTAGATTGGTTGCATATGACAACCAAAGTGTCTGGAAGTCGATAGGAGCGATACCGAGTTTATGGTTTTTGGATAGGATCCAAGAACCAATACGAAAGTATCATTTGACAAGCATTAAAATTGAGCAATTATCTTGACTGATAAATCAAAAGTTTTTGATTATCAATCAAAATGTTGAGCAACGTATGTCTGTAGGGAAGAACATGAGCAGGTACTAAGATATTTCTAAAAACTATAGGTAAACAATATAATACTACTAATTGCTAATGTTGTACCCATGTTAAAATCAGTTTTAGTTTGGTTGTTTAATTTTCGATAAAAGATTTGAAAATAACATCTTGTATAATCAGTATAAAAAATGTTAGGGTTTTCCCAAGCAATATACATAGACATCATATTAATATATTTAATATGGAGCGTATGAGATAGATTCCTTATGTTTGTACCAAAATTGGGCACAACACTCTTCAGATGTGTTTGAAGAGATAAAATTAAGAATATAAATGGAAAAAGAGGAAGATCTAACAAACACACCAATGATTAACAAGAAAAACGCACAGAAACACACAGATTTAGAGTGGTTCGACGTATGGCCTACGTCCACTATGAAATGACTGACTTTTATTGATTTTGCTTGCTTTTTACAACGAGTTACAACAGTAAAATTCGAGTACAATAGTGATTTTGGCAGAGTCTGGACGTGGAAGAGCCAAAAGTCCCTTTTCAGTTGGTCCTGGGCTGCTATTTATAGGTGTAGGCAACAAATATCTCGCCCAGATCTCGGAAGACCTCTTCTCTCATGTGGATGGGCCCACGCGATCGATCCTCGTCCGTTTGAACTCGATCCGTGATCGATACGAATGGATTTCGCATCGATCAAGATTTGGCCCAATCGAGTCGAGATCGATCATGCACATTCTTGAGGTTGCACGCAAGCCCCTATGAAAATGGTGGCATTTGGACTTGTAAATCTTGAGTAATGATCGATGCAAGTTTGGATTTGTAGAAGGCTGCTGAGTTCGCATCGCTTCCGTTCGCATCGATCTGTTGGCATCGCTTCCAGGCACGTGCTTGCCAGGTGACGTGGCGCTAACTTTTAGGATCGATCCACTTTTCATGCCGAGCGACCGAGTCTTTCTTATGGATGTGCCTCATTCGTATCGACCCAGCTTAGCCCTGTTCGTATCCATTATTTGCTTCCCTGTTCGTATTGATCGTCGCTGCTCTATTTCATATCGATCAACGTAAGTGCATTTCGTATCGGTCCATCTTGTACTATTCGCACCGATCACTGGCCGATCGATATGAGTGTAGTGTGTTAATGGATCGACACGAAGTAACAGTTTTGTACGGCTTCGATGGATACGAAGTGGATGTTGGTTGATCGATACGAACAAGCTGGAGATGATGGATGTGAAGCAATATGAGGATGGATGGATACGAACCACATGTGTTCTATGGATACGAACGAGTTCGATCCCAATGGATACGAAGGAGGCCGCTGTGGAGGGATGCGAATGTGAATGGATACGAAGAACGCTGCTCTGGATGGATACGAACTTGTGCTCACCCGATCGATACGAAGCCATGTGCATCTGATGGATTCGAACAAGATCGATACAGAGGAGGTATTTCTCTGATTGCTTGATGGATGCGAACAAGATTATTGCTTGATTTGCATCGATCATATCTTGAGCATACGAACTCCGATTGATATGAAATTTGGAATGTTGGCTTTCATGTCTTTGCTTGTCGTGTCATATCAATTGTAGCTTGATACAGATTCAGACAAAATTTATCGGCATCCATAGTGGACCCATGTACAATTGATCTCCAGAATAGACCGTCTTTATTTTCCGACCAATTCCTTGGTATCACGGCCTTGCCAAAAGTTGGGATAACATTTGCCCCCCAAAGTACGTCTTGTAAGGACATGACGTGCTTTGAAAAGCTGCAATCTTCATTCTGAAGAAGTCCTATCCGATTCGATGAGTAGTTGTTGTCTTCCCGTCGAAAGATGTAACCTTTGATTGAGCTTCAGTAGTACAAATAATGAATTGTTGACTGCCAATTGTTGTACTATGTACTGTTGTAACTGAGCGTTGGATGATAGAAAATTGTTGTTTGAGGCTGTAAATTTTGAACATTGAATGTTAATTGGTTTCATATAAATCATATTTTACCCCGACTCTCGTTAACGTTCGTACGTTCACGAGTCCTTGTCAGTTTTCTCTTATCGAATTCCGTATCGATCCTCTCCTGAATCGATGTGAAATTCGAGTTGTAACAATGCTTAGTGGTTGTTTTGGTGTATTCCTTCGTATCGATCCTCTCCGGGATTGATTTGAAAAGTTGAAAAAAATTGTCTTCGTATCGATAGGGGTTGATACGAATTGGTTGATTTGTTTTTTTTACATGCCTCGTATCGATGGATATGAGTACCAGTGGACCTTGGAGCAATGGATATGAAGTTGCCATTTCGCATCGATGGATTGCTGATGTGTCGGAATAGTCCAAGCAAGTCTCCGCTGTCTCGTTCGTATCGATGAGAGTTGATGGACACGAACAGCTGTGGTTTGAATCAATGATAAATGGATACGAATGGGTTACTTCGTATCGGTTATGGTGTGACCTCTTCAACCGATCAGTTTGTACTGAGATACGAATCATCATTCGCTTTTCATATATATATATATATGCGATTTTGTACTTACAAAAATTTACTTGCTCATTTGTTTCCAGCTCTTCGTATCGATTGTCTGGCCAAGGGAAAGAAACCGTCTTCATTCCCAAATTACTCAATTCCTTAATTCTTCGAGTTAGCTGCCTAAAGTAGGTAATTAATCACCAATCTCTCACTAGAAACGACAAGACTTGAGTTTCAACGTCATTCCATTCGTATTTGTGGCCAAGTCTGGTGAAGAGGAGGTCGGAGATGGTCGGAGTAAGGTCGAGGAAGGAGGAGATGGTTCCAGTGCTGCTTGAGTCGATCGGAGAAGGTGAAAGAACTTCATATCGAACGATGGAAGTGTTTTTGTATCGATAGATGGTGGGCTTTCGTATCGATCAACTAATGATGGCCTTCATATCGATCTAAGGCGATCAATACGAAATCCAGGGTTCAGTGATCGATTCGAAGCAGAGTAAGTTTTGTATCGATACGAAACGACTTTCATGTGGTCGATATGCAGCATTGTTCCACGATCGATACGAACCCTTGCCTCCTCCGATGGATACAAACTATGCTGTTGGCGAGCGATATGAACTAACTTTATGGGTGATCGATACGAATTATCCATCTGGGGACCGATCCAAGCTTTAACTTGATGAAGATGAAATCCTTTGCACACTTGAACATTTAACTCCGACGAGCTTCTGCCTTACATAATTGGACTTAATCATTTCACTGCATATTTGATTGCCTTTTGAAGCTCGTCGATGGTACTGCAACTTGATAAAATTCCAATGAACCTTAACTTGGATCGATTTCCGATGTCTAGATGACACAGTTGTGACGGTCAGCGATGACGGTCACTCCGGTTGAATTTTGAAATCTTGTCGTTTAGACATTTTCTCAAATTCTGTAGGATTTCTTAAGTATTATGTAGTATCGCACTGTACAACGCATTCATGCATTTCACACTGGGGAACACACAGGCTTATTATCATCTAATGATGGTTTTTACTGAGTTGATTAGCTATGGAACCCGGGAGTTCACAGCAGCAGGAGGCTCAGAGTTCACCTCCTTTGGTAATAGAGATCCCGGCCATCGCGGTTGAAGTCATAATTCCAGCTCCAGATGAGCTGCCAGGAGTAGTCTTTATTGTGAATCCCCAAGATTCTGTACCATCCAATGTCTCCGAAGATATGTTGGGGAGAATCTGCCTATGACACGATCTATCGTTAGATGACATTCTGCTACCAGGACCGAATGATAGGTCACATATTCCCCCAGAAGGGTTCACCGCCTTTAACAGACATTCATACACAGTCAGAACGCTTCCTCCATTTAACCAATATATTCGAGAAGTGCTAGCTTTCTTTGGAATCGCTCCGTCATAGTTACATCCAAATGGATATGCATTGCTGAATAGTCTATTCATTGTCTTCATGGAGCATCTCTTTCGGCCACCAACTCCAAAAGAAGTCAGATTCTTGTTCAACGTCAAAAGTCGGGGAGATAACCCCTCATTCACATTCCTAGAGGCAGCCAGGAATTGCCAAGTGGTGACTACATCCTGGACCAGGCTTAGCTACTTCAAGACGGAGTGGTTCTATGTTCGATGCCCGCCAGGGTTTGCTAGACGGTGGTTGGTTAGACGTAAGTGTTGCAATTTCTCTAGTGGCTTACGAGATAGTTGTAATCGACATTGAATCTAATATTTCCTTTTCTCTACAGCTGCAATTTCGCGACCCGAAGGTGCCCAATTTAAAGAAATAGTGCAGATCTTTCAAGAGGTGCCTGGTGAGATGAGAGAGATTGACTCGGTGCTGACAGATGAAAATTTGAGGGTCGTTGGGCTGATTGATCAAGAACAGAGCATAAGACTTGAGGGACCGCTTAGGATAGCCCCGGCGAGGCGGGTGAAGCGTAAAGCGCCCATGGTTGTTATTGCTGAGGAGGGCGATGAATGAGATATACCCACTGAAGACGAGCCCGTAGCCGAGCCCCCAAACAGTTCTCGAGATTTTGAGGGAAGAAGGAAAGGCAAGGCAGTTGCTCATAAACTTCATAAGTCTTCAAGATGGAAATCCATGGTCATGTCTCTGTCAGCCACTGGTGTTATTATTTCGGAGGCTCCTCCCTCACAAATGGAAAATCCTTTCGAGGGACTCGCTGATATTCCAATTTCGGACTATGTGTCGCTCCAACAAGACACCGGATTGGAAGGGCTTCATAGCGCTTTAGATTTAAGCGAGTCACTTCCTATGAGTATGGCCGACACAACCGGTTGGTTGGGGGGTTTAGCACATGCATATATACACTTCACGACGCTACACGATTTCCAATCATAACTTGTTCATTTCTGGAGATCATTAACTCATCTTCTCCTTTTATTTTACAAATATGATGACTAGGCGAGAATCTATGCTAGGAAGCCTTCGCTCAGCACGCCAGTCATCCAGTTCATATTATGAGTCCCGCAGAAGGGAAGCCGACAGAGACTGGGATCGCGGTTATTCTAGCCAGAAGCATTATGAAAGGGAGATAGACAGGGATAGAGAATATAGACATCGTTCCCGATCACACTCTCCACCTCCTCGAGCTCCAACACAACCCTCCGGTCATGGGAAATAACCCTTGGAGCCTCCATGCCAAAAATCGTCTTCTCAAGTTCCAAGGTCCGATTTACAACGCCGTAGGACCGAGGCTGAAACTCCCATTATCACTAAGCAAGCTGTCACCGAACTTACTAGGGAAGGAGTGATCAGGATCACCCAGTTGAAAAAAGACTTTCCAAACATTTGTTTCAACGGCTTCATCTTCCTTCCGCATTTGAAGAGAATTCCAGTTGAGGCGGAACAAGCTATGCATGATTACATCCATGATGTTTACAACCAATATAGGGAGTGGATGAAGACTGCGGATAAAGCATCAGCGGTGGCCTTTGAGCGGGCAAAAGTAATCGAAAAATTAGAAGCTGATCTGGCTCAAAAGGACCGCATAATACAAGTGCTTAATAATGAGGCTGAATCTTCCAGGAAATCAGAAATAGAGGCCAACATAAAAGCCGATGAAGCAAATCAGTCTATGGAAAGGATGCAACAGATGCATTTTGCCTTGGTTGAGGAGATGGGCCATCGAAACACCACTGTTATGGCCGAAAGGGACGCTGCGCTGAAGGAGCTTGAAGAGCTTAAGGCCAAATTTGCTGAAATCGTCAAAGAGAAAGACGATGCAAACAAAGCAGCTTAGGAAGCGTGTGAACAATCTGTGGTGCTCCAGGATGAGAGGGACGCGACAACACTCAAAATTCAGGAAGCCGACGCCAAGGTTGAGAATGAAGTAAAAGCGGCGGAGGCCAGGTTAGAGACTGACATCGAAGATCTTCTCATCACATACAATGCGAAAGTATCGAAGCACCGAAACCTAACCTGGCTCGATAACTATCCATCACACTTGTATAATGCTTGAGGCCGCTTGGTGGAAGATGAAAAGGCAGAACACCAAGCTAAATTAGTTGATGAATTTGAACTAGAGAACCGGGTGCTGAGTGAAGATGAGAGAAAAGTTCTCCACGACATCACAATCACATATGAAAAGGAGAAACTCGCCACTCAGCATTCGACAGTTAGAGAAGGTTCTGGCGTTGAGCGCCATGATGCAGGTTCTGAAACTCTTGTGCCAACCCTGCCTGAGTCTACTCCTGCGGTTGATCCTCAGCCTGTTCCTGCATATAATCCCGATCGATCGCAGTTGTCTCCAGCTCACGAGCATGTTTCTGAAGCTGCTCCGCCACACATGATCTAATCTGAGGAAGGTATTCCAAACATTTCTTATGTTCATTCAAAGCTAGAAACATTGATTGAAGTAATCGCTAAATCTTTTTCTTTGTCTCTATTCAGTAATAGGAGCTACATCGACCATGCCCCATGTAACCCAAGAGTTGCACCATGCGCAGGAGGCCCTTATTACAGAAGCGACTACTGCACCAACCGACGATGCACAGGGGAGCACGCTTACTTTTGATGAACATATGATGGAGGAACTTCTCGGTCATCACAGTGATCCTTTTGTTGATCTTCCATTTGTCATGGATAGAGGTGCCCCAGTGACCATCTCTTCGGACCTAACTGCCAGTATTCCCGGCGATGCCCAAACAATTCATGAATAGGAGATACTAGCCGAAATTAACGCCGAGATGGAAGCAGCCGTGCAGGCTAGCAGCTTTGGAGGTGGGATGGTGGACCCTGGTCCAGCTCCTTTACGAATGATTTCTCCTGGTGGCACGGTTGTTGACACAAGTGTGCCCCTCCTCCTTCTAACATTGATCCTATCCCTCCGACTCCGCCTTCAGGAAGCATTCCAATCCCTGTGAGTTCAGAGGAGGAAGTTAACATAATGCCTCCGACAGGAGATCGGCCGCCAAAAGGAAAGGGCTCAAAGAGGCAGCCAGGTGGCAGTTCTAGCGGGTCGACACCGAGGAAAAAGGGAGAATAGACATGTCTTCTCGGCTCATTTTTGGTAGATAGATAGGAATCTATTTTTTCTTTTTGTGGGCCGTGTATAGATGCGGGCTCGGCCCCTGTTAGTAGGATTTTTTTAGGAATAATTTTTTACTTATCCTTCTCTTCCAAAGAATAGTTGAAATAGAATTCCATTTTGTCTTTAGCATAGTTTGTGTTTGTTTCGCTTAAGTGTTTCAACGTTCGTACTTCCATTCAATGTACTTGTGGCGTTTTAGTCTTTGAATCGGACCCACGTTCAGTTGCTAAGTCCTGGAGCCACGACTTCGGGCCATGATCGAACGTCAAGTCGAATTTTGACATTTCACTGTCTCAATCAGTAGCTGATACTTAAGTTCTGCCCCCAATTTCGAGGACAAATTGAAAAGATCGGTAGCCCATCATTTTTCGCCTTTAAATATATTAAGCTCAACTCCGTTGAATCGAGGCTGAAACGAGACGATTTTGGGTGGTTGAATCACTCCTACTCATCTATTGATGGTTGCATCCACACTTTGGGGACTGCACTTGTAAGTCGGCAGTCGGTCGCGCCTGCTTATGGTTTTGAGATATGTCCACGCTCCGGGGACTTTAGTTATTTTACGGGCGGTCAACCACGCCCGTTTGATATTTAGGACTTCGTCCGCACTTTGGGGACTTAGATTGATTCGTGGGTGGTCAATCACACCCACTTTGCGTTTATACTCTGGCCTGCACTTCGGGGGCTCGGAGTTGTTCTACGAGTGGTCGATTCACACCCGATTTGCGTCTAAACTCCAATCCGCATTCCGTGGATTTAGAGTTAGTCGTTGTTTATACTCCAGTCCACGCTTCGGGGACTTAAAGTTAGTTGATGTTTATACTCCAGTTCACACTCTGGGAATCTGGAGTTAGTTGACAAACGGTCAGTCACATCTGTTGTGTATTTCAGAATTTCGTTCGCACTTCAGGAACGACGGATGTACCAGGATCGTGGATGGTCAGATCACATCCACCTTGAGTTAACAAGCGAGGTGTTTAGATGGACCGGTCCATCCTCCTCGAATTTGGTTTAAATACGAGCGAAGTAGTTTGGTGGACGGATCCACCCTCTTCGAGCTCGCATTTGCAAGTTTATACTCCAGTTTGCACTCTGGGAATCTAGAGTTAGTTAAAGGATTGTCATGTATCAACCCTTTTTTGGCTTCAGTGTGATGACTTGCCCCCGAGCTCGGGTTTCACTTAGTGAGTGACGGTCGTATCACAATCACTCTATATTTGAATAAATCCCACTGTATGGTGGAACTTAGCTCTCCGTGCATAGTGATAGCTGTATGACGCATTTCAAAAAATCACAGCTCTGGCTCGAAGAGATTGCATTTTATTGCTGAAATAAGAAAATACGACAAAGTCTGTTGCCTTATTACAAATTAAAATTTTGAAATGCATAAACAAATTGCAAATGAAAATCAGACTGAATTAATAAACAAAGCCTGTTATGTGTAGTAACGACAAGACTCTCGCTGTTCCAGGCTCTTGGCAGAGTGAGACCGTCAACGGCCAATAGTTTAAATGTGCTGTCTCCAAGTCTTCGTTCAATGACATACAGCCCTTCCCACATTGGTTTCATATGTGAAGGAACTGGGTAAATTCTCTTGAGGATGAGATCGCTGAGTTCAAAGGTACGAGGTCAGACCTTGGCATTGTACAATCGGGCGACCCGACTTCGGTATGCGGCTGCCCTCAAATCAGCCTCTTCTCGCTTCTCATCCAATAAATCCAGAGATTCGGCAAGTAATATAACATTTGTCTTCGGATCATAATATGTCACACGGTGAGAAGGTACTTCCATCTTGACTGGAATAACGGCTTCTGAACCATAGGAAAGAGAAATGGAGTGTGGTCAGTCGCGGACTTACGGGTTGTTCGATAGGCCCATAGAGCCATAGGAAGTTCATCGACCCATTTTCCCCCGGCCTTTTCCAGTCGTTTCTTCAGAATGGACTTTATAACTTTATTAACAGCTTCAACTTGTCCATTTGCTTGAGGGTGTGCGAATGCAGAAAATTTCTTTTGGATGTGGAAACGTTGACATAAATTCTTAAATTCAACGCTGTCGAATTGGGCTCTGTTGTCAGTAATAATGGTATGTGGGAGATCAAATCGACAGATAATGTTGCGTACTACAAAGTTGATCACTTTCTTCATTGTGATAGTAGCAAAGGGCTCAGCTTCCGCACATTTGGTAAAGTAATCAACTACAACGATGGCGTACTTCACACCACCTTTGGCCAGAGGTAGGGAACCAATAATGTCAATCCCCCATACTACAAACGGCCATGGACTGACCATCTGAGTTATTTCGGTAGGTGGGGCTCTTGGAATCCAAGCGTGTTTTTGACATCTGTCACATTTTCTGGCGTAATCCGATGCATCGCGATTTACAGTCGGCCAATAGTATCCATATCGGAGCACTTTCTTAGCAAGAGCTTGCCCCCCGGTGTGACCGCCACACTCTCCTTTATGTACATCATGCAATACTCATTTGATTTCATCGTGGGCGATACACCGGAGTAAAGGAACAGAGTACCCCCTTCTATACATGACTCCATTCTGAATAGTAAATCGTGAAGCCTTTCGAAGAACTTGTCTTTTCTCACTCCTGCGCTCCGGCAGGGTCCCATGCTCAAGATAGTTTCTGAATGGAGTCATCCATGACTCCTTATCGGGAACGACTTCATACACCCCGTCTGTTTCCATTCGATCGATGCTCGGGGAAGATAACGTCTCTACGAGAACGATTCCCATTTGCTGTGCTTCACCTGTACTGGCTAACTTTGCTAAGGAATCGGCCTTCTGATTGCGTTCTCGGGGTATGCAATAAATGGCATAATAATCTAACTGATCCAATATTTCTCGAACCCGAGCAAAATAAGCAGCCAGTCTTCGATCTTTGGCCCGGTACACTCCCCGAACTTGACACATGACTAATTGTGAATCATAGTAAATTTCTACAGAAATAATTCATAAATCTCTGGAGAGTTTCAATCCGGCGAGCAGGGCTTCATATTCGACCTCGTCGTTAGTTGCGTGGAAATCGAACTTTAAGGGATATAGCATATAGATCGGCCTTCAGGAGTTTCAAGTACAACTCCAGCGCCTGAGCGACGGTCATTCGATCCACCATCAATATGCAGCTTTCATATATACTTGGGAGATTCACTGGTTTCGTGCAAGTCCTCCGGGATAGTGAATTCAGCGATGAAGTCTGCTAGGACTTGTTCTTGGATAGCTTGCCTTGGAGTGTATGTAATGTCAAACCGACTTAGCTTGATATTCCACTTGAGTAACCTACCAGACGTCTCAGTCCACGTAAGGACCTATCGTAACGGCTGGTCGGTGTAGACGGTGATAGGATGAGCCTGGAAATATGGACAGAGCTTCCTTGAGGCAATGACAAGACAATAAGCCAACTTTTCCAGCTTCGGATAATTTCTCTCTGCTCCCGTTAGCCGCTTACTAATGTAATAGACCGGCCGTTGTATCCGGTCTTCCTCCCGAATTAGGGCGCACTGATTGCGTTTTCTAACACCGCCAAGTAGATGTATAATCTCTCATGATCAACGGGCTTCGACAGGATAGGTGGTGTAGAGAGGTGTTGAATTAGTGCTCGGAATGCACCCTCACATTCCATAGTCCATTCAAAGTTTCATTTCCTTTTTCAGATCAGGTCGAAGAAGGGAATGCATTTGTCAGTGTATTTTGAAATGAACCTGCTCAGTGCTGCTACTTTTCCGTTGAAGCTCTGGACTTGCTTTATAGTCCTTGGAGTTTCAAAATTTCTGATTGCCCAGATCTTCTCGGGATTGGCTTCAATTCCTCGAGCATTGACGATAAATCCAAGGAATTTTCCAGATGCGACCCCAAAGTGGCATTTCAATGGGTTGAGTTTCATTCTATACTCCCGGAGGATGTTGAACATCGATTCCAGGTATTTGATATGATCAGTGGAGAATCGCGACTTCACAAGCATGTCGTCCACATATACCTCCATGGTTTTTCTGATTTGGTTAGCGAACATTCGATTAACTAACCGTTGGTAAGTTGCCCCGGCGTTCTTGAGTCCGAATGGCATGACTTTGTAGCAGTAAAGTTCTAGATCGGTTACGAAACTGGTATGCTCCTGATCGGGCAAGTGCATGGGTATCTGATTGTAGCTAGAATATGCATCCATGAAGGATAAGAGTTCATGTCCAGTTGTTGAGTCTACGAGCTAATCGATTCGGGGAAGTGGAAAAATGTCTTTAGGGAAAGCTTTATTCAAGTTTGAGTAATCAACGCATGTTCTTCATTTACCGTTTGGCTTTCGGACAAGTACAGGATTTGACACCCATTCCGGATATAATGCATCTCGGATAAACCCATTCGACTTGAGTTTGTCTACCTCTTCCTTAAGGGCGACAGATCTCTCTGGATCCATACCATGCCTTTTTTGCTTGACCGGGACGTGCCGCGGGTCAATATTCAATGTGTGGCTCGCGATGTCTGGCAAGATCCCACACATGTTAGAGTGCGTCCAGGCAAACACGTCGAGGTTTTCCCGGAAAAATTCAACCAATTCCTCCTGCATCTGTTGGCTTAGCTGAGATCCAATCTTTATCATTTTAGAATCGTCACTACCGTCGATCGGAACATTGATCGTCAGCTCGATCGGGGAAGCTTGACTGTCTTTACTTTCATCATCACTTTCAGTATCTCTCGGGTCAAGATCTCTTGGGAATTAGTTGGGGTGCCCGGGCCTAGGACTAGGTGTTAGCTGTCAATTTTCCGCAAAGCGGATGCAGAGAGATTCCTCTACGCCCTTTCCTTTTTCCTTTCGTTGTGCCTCCCACAGCTCAGCAACATAACAGGCTCGTCCAGCAGTCTAGTCTCCCTAAACAACTCTGACTCCATTGTCGGTAGGGAATTTTAAAGTCAGGCACCAAGGGGCAATAGCAGACCTAAACTCAGCTAGGGTCGGTCGGCCCAAAAAGGCATTGTATGGCGAGTCTATGTCCAATACAACAAACTGTAATATCCAGACTCTTCGGCGTTCTCCAATTCCCAATTCTACTAGTAGCTCCACCATCCCAGTAGGTATAGTCACACTTCCATTGAAGCCATGGATGCGGGACTGACAAGGCTTCAGATCTTTCGCCTTCATTTTCATCTGATCATAAGCTCGCTTAAATAATATATTCACCGAGCTTCCACTGTCCACTAGGATCCTCTTCATCCAAGTAGGACCTATTTGAGCTGAAATGACAAGTGGATCAATGGTTGGGGCTTCGACTCTGTCAGCATTCCTGTCTCGAAACATGATGTCGTCAGTCATCATTTTATGTTGTTTGGCCGGAGCCCCATCTTCCAAATTACTACAACATTCGAAGCGCGCATGCCTGATAGAGCTGGCACACGACTCCATTTCCCTCCTGCTCTGATCTACTGGATGTGGACCACCACTAACAGTATTAATCACTAATCTCCCGCCGGTACGAGTGGGTTCCTCCGGTCTCGCCTGATTTGGTATCTGGTTCTGATTTGATGGGCCCGCACCTCCAGACTGTGGCGCCCGCACAAACTGCTCCAACTTTCTCTCTCGTATCAACTTTTCAATAATGTCCTGTAAATGACGACACTCATTCGTATTATGGCCATAGCTATCGGGAAATCTACAAAACTTTCCTATCTGAATCTATTTTTCCGATGATTGCTTCGGAGCAGGTTTCTTATACTAGATAGTATTGCAGGTCTGCAAGTACACATTCTCCAACGACGTATTCAAAGGGGTATAATTGTCAAACACAGGAGCCCTACGTCGCAGCCCACGATTCTGATCCCGTTTCCTGTTTTGATTTCCATCGCCTTTTTGTTGATTATGTTTATTCTGTATATTCAATTGCACCTTTCCGGAACTCTCTCCGGTTTGTTTAACAGCAACATTGCTTTGGATTCCTTCCACACTGGGCCTTGCGTCATCCTTTTTCCTAAACTGTTTCGCATCCTCCCTTCTCAAGAACTGGGCTGCCTTGGAATAGAAATGGTCCAATGACGTGGGAGGTTTTCCGGCTAACCAGTTGCCAAATTCAGGATCGAGATCGATCCCCTTAGTTAATGCCATCAGAATCGAGTTATCATTGGGATTACTTATCTCAGCGCAAGCAGCGTGAAACCTCTCCAAATAACGTCTAAGTGTCTCTCTGGGAGCTTGAGTGACACTAGACAAGGTATTAACATCTTTCAGCCTTGTGACATGCATGCAGAACTGTTCAACAAACTTTGTAGCCAACTGATCAAAACACGAGATAGACCGAGGTGGTAAACGGGTAAACCACATAGTTGCTATGCCCCCTAGGAAGATCGAGAAACTTCGACACTTGACCGCATCATCAACCCATGCGGCGTTCATTAACCATTCGTACTTTAAGATATGCTGATTAGGATCAGAGCTCCCTTCATAAATAGGCAGAGTTGGCATCCTGAATCGTCGAGGTGGTTCAGCATAGAGTATATCATCAGTGAAAGGGGTATGAATCCGAGAGATTCCCCAGTCGTCGTTAGTAAGGCCCTGACTTTCACGGATCATTTGACGGATCATTGTCGGGATATCCGGCATCTGGACGTTCTGGGCATGCTGAGCCAAGGTGTGGTAGGGTTCCACAATGCGAGGAGGGGCTGGTCGCGGTCGACGGTCCATGTCTCACCTCCTTGGTTCTATCTCTTCAGGGACATAAGACTCAGGAGTATGATTGCGTTGGCGGTGTGTCGGATCCGTTCGGTTCCGAGCATCAACTCCCAATTCAGTAGTAGTGGTAGTGCGGTTGTCGGTAATGTGATGTGGGGCAGTACCTCCTCGGGAGGAGGGTCCGGTCTGATGGCTAGTTGATGGGGCAACTCTCGGTTGCCCAAGGCTCAAGGTGCGCTGATGCCCAATAGCCTATGTGTAACTTCCGTTCAGCCGTGGGCGCATGGATCTATGATTAAAGTCAAAAGAGGCTGAACTTTCAATGAATGAATATGAAGCCTAATCCCTTCTGGATCTCCTTCGTCTTTGACGGTTTAGTTGATTGGTTAATTTCGCATTGGCACGGAGTTGCTGAGTAAGCTGTTGACAACTCTATGTCAGCTCTTGCATTAACAGTTAAAATTCTTCCCTGGTGACAGGGCCTTGCGGATTTGAAGGTCCGGTAGCATTCTGATCGGCAGGAGGAAGTTGCGCGGGGTTTTGTCTGTCCCGTCCTTCTGGGTCTACAGCTGTTGAAGTAGTCCTGGTGTTAACCATGGTGGATAGCGAAGCTCTCTCCTAGACTTTGTACAAATCTGAATAGGATGGAAGAACTTCTGAACATGAAATCTGGATCTTCTCCTTAGATTTTCACAATCCAATATCGGTTGTAGACCTAATGAGCAGGAAAAAAGCTAGGTCTTCTCAGTGAAAGCACCAAAGTGTTTGTACCAAAATTCGGCACAACACTCTTCGGATGTGTTTGAAGAGATAAAATGAAGAATATAAATGGAAAAAGAGGAAGATCTAACAAACACACCAATGATTAACAAGAAAAATGCATAGAAACACACAAATTTAGAGTGGTTTGGCATATGGCCTACATCCACTATGAAATGACTAACTTTTATTGATTTTGCTTGCTGTTTACAACGAGTTACAACAGTAAAATTCGAGTAAAATAGTGATTTCGACAAAGTCTGGATGTGGAAGAGCCAAAAGTCCCTTTTCAGTAGGTCCTAGGCTGCTATTTATAGGTGTAGGCAGCAAATATCTTGCCCAGATCCCGGAAAACCTCTTCTCTCATGTGGGTGGGCCCACGCGATCGATCCCCGACCTTTTGAACTCAATCCATGATCGATACGAATGGATTTCGCATCGATCAAGATTTGGCCCAATCGAGTCGAGATCGATCATGAAAATTCTTGAGGTTGCACGCAAGCCCCTGTGTAAATTTGGTGGCATTTGGATTTGTAAATCTTGAGTTATGATCGATGCAAGTTTGGATTTGAAGAAGGCTGCTGAGTTCGCATCGCTTCCGTTCGCATTGATCTGTTCGCATCGCTTCCAGGCACATGCTTGCCAGGTGATGTGGCGCTATCTTTTAGGATCGATCCACTTTTCATGCCGAGCGACCGAGTCTTTCTTATGGATGCTCCTCGTTCGTATCGACCCAGCTTAGCCCTGTTCGTATCCATTATTTGCTGCCCTGTTCGTATCGATCGTCGCTGCTCTATTTCGTATCGATCAACATAAGTGCATTTCGTATCGGTCCATCTGGTACTATTCGCACCGATCATTGGCCGATCGATACGAGTGTAGTGTGTTAATGGATCGACACGAAGTAACGGTTTTGTACGGCTTCGATGGATACGAAGTGGATGTTGGTTGATCGATACGAACAAGCTAGAGATGATGGATGCGAAGCAATATAAGGATGGATGGATACGAACCATGTGTGTTCTATGGATACGAATGAGTTCGATCCCAATGGATATGAAGGAGGCCACTGTGGAGGGATGCAAATGTGGATGGATACGAAGAACGCTGCTCTGGATGGATACGAACTTGTGCTCACCCGATCAATACGAAGCCATGCGCATCTGATGGATTCGAATAAGATTAATACGAAGGAGGTTTTTCTCTGATTGCTTGATGGATGCGAACAAGATTATTGCTTGATTTGCATCGATCTTATCTTGAGCATACGAACTCTGATTGACTTGAAATTCAGAACGTTGGCTTTCATGGCTTTGTTTGTCGTGTCATATCAATTGTAGCTTGATCCGGATTCGGACAAAAATTTACCAGCATCCATAGTGGACCCATGTACAATCGATCTTCAGAATAGACCGTCTTTATTTTCCGACCAATTCCTTGGTATCACGACCTTGCCAAAAGGTGGGATAACACCTTATGCATTGGCAATAGGAATTCTCGCATATTCTACAAAGTCTATTATATCACATTTTGCTTATGTTTGGTACATTGTGCGAATATCAAATTCGAATTATGATAGCTAAATTGTAGTTAAGAGTGTTCTCGAGTATTTGGGAAATACTAGAGAATTGTTTATGGAAACAACAAGCTTCTTATGAAGGAGTACTTGGACTCGAAATTCATAAGTGATAATCAAATATAGTATGTCAGTTCTAAATTCATATTCATCCTTGGTTAAGGAGCTTTAAGTTGGAAACGTTGTAAAAAAAAGGTTGTGGCTAATTTAACCAATAGTCACATTGCTTTGAATAAGCACAATAATAAAAGAAAAGTATACATATGAGTGCACATATTTATAATTGAGCTAGGGGTGATCCTAAATGTTGAGAATCTCATAACATTATTATATGATAATATTATCGTGATGCAGCTCGTGAAAAAACCTACAGCTCATTGGAAGTCAAGAAACATATTTCAGGAAGTTCCATATGATAAAGGCAGTTTATTAGCATAGAAAAGAGTTGACTGAAAGAGTAAATAATTAAAACAGTATATCATATCCATTTACTAAGGGACTAACTCGATTAGTTTTGAGAAAACTAGTAGAAATAACGAGATTGAGATTCTAGAATTGATCCCAAGTGCAAGCAAAAGATTGAGAGAGTTTGGGGTATTTCCTATAGGCAATTATATGATTTGTTATATATATAACTTTATAACCAATCTTATTCGTAAAAATGTATTTGATTTCTATCATATACAGTATTATATAGTGATATAATTAATTAATAATTAATTTAAAGTATATTAAATCAAAAATCCTTATATAATATGTTATGTGATATCACAAAATAAAATAGTATATTGTTTTAAATATTCTTGGTTGAGATGTTTTGAGAAAGGATATCGATACATTAGTTGAGACTAGAGTACAAAACACTCTCCAAATGTTGGACAATGTATGACTCATGGCTGCTGGGGAACCAAAGGGATATGTACTAATGGTTATTGGAAAGCTATTGAATGACTCATTCGAGAGCTATTTGTTGGTTAATAACAAATAGGTCAAATATGGAATCTTAGAGTGAGGATATTAGACAATTGCGACGACCCATAAATTAATCACTTTATATTTGAATATTTAAATCATTTTTAAATATTTAAATAACGGATTTTAATAACCAAATAAACAAATTTTAAATAATAATTAATGATGTTAAAATCATTTTCAAAATATGTTTACCAAAGTAATTAGTTTAAATAAAAATAAAAAATGTGATCGAGAAACATTTTACTTTCAAAATTTCGACTTTTCGGTTTCAGAAAGTCATTGGAAACGTCATGCACATTTGTATCAACATGCACATACATATACATGTCATATAGTAAGTTAGTTAAGGTATTAGCAGTAATAAACCATGCTTACTTTAAATTATAAACATGATGTGACACATTATGTTTAAAAGAAAAAGAAATAATAAAATACAAAATAAACTCTCATGTAACCATACTTCAAGTACACACACATGGATGCATTTGCATGAGTTAAGGCATGAAAGAAGGAAGAGGATGTGTACTAGGGTATGGTAGGCGATGAAGCACCTCATGCTATGATAAGTTTAAAATATTTTATTTCTTAAGTCATTTTATTAAAATACCCTTCTCATTTTCCTATAAATACCTCCACCTCCACTCATTTTTCACTTTACATTTCTATTTCTTCATCTTCGTTCCCTAGCTTCTTATCTTCATCAATGGCTTTTTAAGAAAATTCCTAAGTCAAAAAGTTAGTCCACCCACCTTAAAACTAGTTTCGATATTCCTAAAACCAAGTTAAAACCATTCCATATCACCTTACATCTAAAACAAGGCCCATACCCCACATTTTGGACAATGTCCATGCCCTATAGAAATTAGGCCGAGCCCAAACATCCCATTAAGGGTGCAAGACACCAAGATTCAAGTGAAGAGAGGTGTTGTTGAAGTTAGTGCTAGTAGTTGTAGTGATTCGACTTGATTTGGTAACATTTTGGTGTGTAAAATCTCACCTTTCAAAACTAATCTTTTAAACTCTTATGTTTTCCATATTGTTAGTACTAATTGCTTGTTGGATGTGTAATTGAATTTTGTTTGTTATTGGCTTGCTTTATGATGTGAAAAGTTGACATTTTGGGTAGTTAGTTAATAGCTAAAAAGTTAGTAAGCATATAGTAAACTATATGAAAAGTTAGTAATTAAAGTTAATAGCTAAAAAGTTAGTAAGCATATAGTAAACTATATGAAAAGTTAGTAATTAAAGTTAATATATTTGTTAGTAAACACTTACTACATGTTGTATCATAATATATTACCATTTATATATGCTCATATCCTAGCTATGTGATGTTTGGTTAAATTGATAATGACATAAACTTGTTTACTGAACTGCCCGTATAGCGATAGTCTCTATATCGACACTTTCGGAACACTTTTTATTGAAACCGTTTGGTTTCATTTTTGTGCTTGAATTAGTTTTACAAGTTAAGTTTTTGAAATAATAATGATTTCAAATTTAATAAATTATTTTAAAATGATTATTAATTTAATTAATTATTCAATCAATAAGAATTAAGGTTAACTAATTAACTTATTAATGATGTGTTTTAAGGTTAACTAATTACTTAGTTAATGATCTGTTTTAAATTTGACTATTTACTTAGTTAATGATTTTTAAATTAATTAATCATTTTATTTAATGATGTTTAAGGATAATTAATCATTCAATATTGATGGATTAAAGTTAATTAATCAATTTGCTAATGTTGTTTTTAAGTTAATAAATCTTTTTAATAAATGATTTTTAATGTTAGTCAACTTGTTTTAACTTTAATTAATCTCTCCTTTAATGATGTTTATAATTAATAAATAATTTTTAAATAATGAGATTTACTTATTTATTTATTAGTTTAATTAATTATATTAAAAATTTTAATTAATTGAATTAATGATGTTTTTAAAGGTAATTTACTTTAACGGTTATTGAAGTTGATTAATTAACTTAGTTAACAAAGTTTAAAAGTTAATTAATCAATGTAATAAGGATGTTTTAAGTTGTTAAATCCTTTTTATAATAACGATTCAAAGTTAGTAAACTCTTTTAGCAAAGTGTTTTAAAAGCTAATACTAGTAATGTCAAGCCAAGCACGAATTCGAATTTTAAAAGTAAAAGTTTGATTCGTTTATGGAAATGAATTAATTTCCGTAAGCGATATCACTTATATGAGAATGATTTATTTATTTACTTAGCACTAAACGTCAAAGAAGTAGACTTGCTTCTATTTCAGAAGTTAAAAATAGTTGAGACATGACTTTAAGGTAACACTACCTTGACTTGTCCGGTATTATTGTTAACCAAGAAATAGTACAAGTTTGAATTTGATGAGTGGTGATAAGTATACAAAACTTAATTTCCATATACGATCGTTTTATATCCTCGATAGTTGATTTCTCAACTATCGATTACTTCAGCTTCTTTATTATCGTCATTATAAAACAATGTGTTGCTCCGTTGAGCTTTGATATCCTTTGTCGAAAATGACTAAAACCAAAGCGTGAGAGGGGGCCAAGCTATGTGGGGTTGCTCCCATGAGGATACTTTCACATCTCATCTAGATTGGATTCGATAGAGCTATTAGATGTGAAATATTCGGATACTCGGAAAGGTTTGGTAGGGGTCCAGCTTAGAGATTTCTGAGAAGTTTCACAGGGTAAATGAGTTTCTCAAAAGTATATTACTGAGGTATACTTCAAGTAAGGTGCACCCTCATTGTCATTGTTGGAAATTTTCCCTTCCTTATTTGATTCGAACCTTTGAATTTTTTTTCTGTAATTGCAATGGGAAGAGTCAACCACTCTTCACGATGTTTAATTATAGGTTTTGTCCATTTTATCAAGTTTGGACTGTTATCTTGTTTATCCATTCTGTCTAGTTTAGATTTTGTTCGGACTATTTCCATTCTTTTAAGTAAGGATCTTTATACTATTTTTGCCCATCATCTATGTTTGGATTTGTTTCCTATTGTTCTTTTCCATTCTTATGTTTGGTTGTTGTTTATGTAGGAGAAAACCCATTCCGCATTAGCGACGTGGTCCCACATATTATTGTTAAATACACTCTCTTTTGTTTTAGAGTTTTACTCATACCAGATATTTTGTTTGACCCAAGTTGTTTATTTTCCCTAAACTCTCAGGTACTCAGTTATATTTGAGTAGTCCGAGAGTAGCAGGTTTTTCTTTGGAGCTCTTTGAAGAAGACGGACGAACAGGTAGCTCCTAAGTTATCTAGTTATTTATTTTCGTTGTTTCATTATGTATGTGTGTTTTGTATCTAAAAATGAAAAGTTAGAATGTATAGTTGCAAGTCTATTAGATGTTGTGCTTTTGTTTAGCTTGATAGCTCCATTTTAAGAGTAATCTTTTGTACTATATCATTTTGTATTATATTTAACCATTCCGTTGTTAGGTTTTTCTATTCTTTCTTGTTCTGTTCTTTATTTTACCCCATGACAACTTGTCTTTCGGACGCTTGGGCAATGACACATAAATACCATGGATGTATTAAGCGTCGTTCCTAAGGGTCAGAAAGGTGGGTCGTCACAGATGGTACCATAGCTTAGGTTTAGCGAACCCTTAAGCCCTGCTGGGGAAAACTCTCTAAGGATAGGATTAGTAATGTCGTAGGATAAGTGTAACGACCCGCCAATCTGTAAAGTTCAAGCTGACAATAAACCACAAATGTCCACCCAAATCAAATGGAAAGACGGATAGTTATGTAAAAGAAAGAGGAAAGACGCAGAGAAGAAGAGAACAAAGAAAAGAAAATTAAAACAATACAGAATCTCACAATCGCAGCGGAATAATATATAATATAATATCAACATCCTTACAAAGAGAAACTATCATATACATACATCCATAATAGTACAACAACAATCACAATCATCAGCCTGGATAGTTATAATAACCTGTCCTCACAATTGCTGATGATTCCAACAACAAACAGCGGAAATAAAACATATACGTAAATACGACTTGAAGACCTCCAATTCGTCTCCTGAGCTCCAATGCATCAAAAGCAATCTGTAAATATGCTCGGTCTGACCCGAGCATTATAATAAAATAACGCCCGAGTCAGTCTGGAAAACCAGTGTGAGAAAACACACCCAACTGGATTTTTAAGTTATAAAATCCTTTGAAATCAAAAGTATCTTGTAAGACCACGCCGCACATAAACACGGACGGGTTTGTACCTTATGATAACCAAAACATTCTATAAGAAATTCTCTGATATTATCATAGTGTTTAGATACAAATACTTGTTAATCTTAGCCGAAATTATTACATTAATTAAATTTCAGCATAATAGGTATACAACTAAAACCGTAAAGGCTCATATTGGATAATGGGTTCCATACAATGACTGGGCTACTGGGGTACCGCCCGTCACGGTGCATCTCTAGATAAAATAACACGGAGGACCTCGCTTGGAACCTCTGCCAACACAGAACCGACCTACCCCTTACTGGATAGTACCGAATATGATCACCCCTCCGTTAATGGGCCCCAGAGCATATAAATGAGAGATAATAGCGACTCTCGATAGGGATGATCATACCCTACTTGGGAGCGACCCACTTATCCCTGATGCATCTCCCCTGTTTTAGTCATTCTCGGTTGATGAGGCTTAAGGCTATGTTTTACCTTTTGTATAGCACTTTCCACTTGGAATGCTAACACTGCCCTCCACGTAACAATGTAATATTAGTAATCATCCATACTAGTTCGTTCTGGGACTGAACGAAACACTTGAGAGCTCCGTCTCCCAGTTCCATCATCTTCAAGATGCCTTCACTTCGAAATGCATTTATTGGATCGAAGTGGTTCTCGAATAACATATCTGATCCCGGTCTTTTTGAAATAACTTTTCGACAATTCCCAGTAAACTCAACCCCAGTTCTTTAGGAAATAAACAGTCAAAGATAAGATCAGAGATCACCTCCTAACTGTTAGTGGACGGATTTCCTTACCATTGTCCTACGACAATGAAATGAGATGTAACAACCCTGGTTTTGGAGATTACCTGTAAATATTAAATTATAACGATAATTATGATTTAATATTGTGAATTAAAATAAAATTGGAGAAATTAAATTGTTTATTTGGAATAAACAATGAATTTTGGTAATAAAATGATAAAATAAAGTTTGAAACATTATTTTATTTGTTTGGGTTAATAATAAACAGAAAATAGTTTTTATTTAGAGAAAATGCAATAATTGAATTAATTGTGGCCAATTACTTCTTCTAATAATTTTTAAAAGAAGCATGTGATTTTCAAGGGTCGTTTAATCAAATAAAAAGGTGAAAATTGGTTTAAAAATGAGTTTTGGTTATAAAATTAAGTTTGAAATGGTTTGTCATATTTTTATATGCAAGAAAATAATTTTTGTAGAATTTTTGAAGTTAAAAATAAGGATTTATGCATTTATATGTGTAAATTGTGTATTTTTGTAAAATAAGAGATTTTAATAATAAAATATGTTTTAATACTAAAATTATCTTTTTTATATGATGTAAAATATTTTATTTAACATGTATGTATGTTCACATAAATTATTTGGGCTAAAACTTGAAGAAAAATGTCATTTATTTTATAACATAAGTGTTTATATTTGGTTTAGTGTTAATTTAGTTACATAGCTTATTTATTTTCTCTAATTTGGGTCCAAAGCCCATTAGTTTACTAAAACCAGAAATTGAGAAGTGAGAAACATTACTTGTACGTACTTCACTTCATCTTCTCCAAATAGCCAGAAAAGAAAACAGTGAAAAAGAGAAACGAAGTCCACAAAATTTTCAAATCCAAATCTTTTAATCTCCAATTTTCTTCAATAAGTTGCTATTTTAATCAATCTAAAGAAGAATACAACAGGTAATCGCTTCCAAAACATAATCTTTTCATCAAAAATCTTAATTTATGAAATGAATTGTCTTTTAATGGCTTTTCTTCCTTTTGCATGCATCTATTTCTTTCTCTTACAGGTTTTGGAGGCAAAAACTAACTCAAAGCTCGCTCCTTTCAGCTCAAAATCCGATTTTTGCACTTCAAAAACAAGGTGAGTTACTGCTTACAATTGTTAGCTGAAGCAAAAGCTTCAAAATGCCAAAATCTAACCGAAAATAGCTTCAATACACTGATATTATGTTCATATTGTGTTTTTGGTGAAATCTGAGTTTGTATGTCACTTTGCACATCATTTTCTCCCAATTCCGGCAACAAAATGCTGCCGGATTTTCTTCAATTGATAGCCTGTGTGTTGTAGTATATGCATGCCAAATTTCATTGCAAAACATATTCGTTTGATGCCTGAAAACTGCTCTGCAAAATCAATGCACAGCCTGAAAATTACCTGTACACATTTTGTTTTTTTGAACTGTTGCAAACATGGCCTGAGTCCATGTTTGAGACAGCATAGCTCATTCGTTTCAAATCGGATTTGGGTGATTCTTTTTGCAGATTGAAGTAGGAGTGTGATTTACATTCCTCCAAATTTTCATGACAATCTGGATTCGTTTGCTATTTCGAAACTGCTATCGAACTTGTACTCGCAGCTTGCTGTAATTCAGTGTTTAAAACCTTGTTTTGGTCCAACTTTGAAACAACGCAGATTCTTCGTTTCAAATCGGATTTGGGTGATTCTTTTTGCAGATTGAAGTAGGAGTGTTAATTTACATTCCTGAAAATTTTCATGACAATCTGGATTTGTTTGCTATTTGAAACTGCTGTCGAACTTGTACTCACAGCTTGCTGTAATTCAGTGTTTAAAACCTTGTTTTGGTCCAACTTTGAAACGATGCAGATTCTTCTTTTCAAATCGGATTTGAATGATTTATTTTTCAGATTGAAGTAGGAATGTTGAACTATATTCCTGCAAAATTTCAAGTCATTTTGACACTGTTAACTTATTCAAACCTACTGTCGAATATTGAGTCGCAGCTTGTTTTAAACGGATAATACTTGTGTAATTTCCGTTATTTCGATGTTTTCTTAATATTTCTTTTTGGATTTCATACACAGGTATTATAATGTGTTTTAAAAAAGTTTTTCAAATAAATGGGCTTTTGAAATTTATTATATATTATTTATTATATAAAAATTATATACTCTATAATAAGAGAATTTCAAAGGCAATTTCTAAAGCGATTTCGAAACGTTCCTAAAACTCGTTTTCTTCAACTTAATTTCTATATAAAACACACAATTTTGCACTTCGAGCGAAGAAGGAGGAGAATTAAATGATTAGATAAAACGCGTTCTATGAACACGTGCGTTTATCTTTTCAGTTAATTTCTAATTTATTCGTTTGATCGTTTTGACCTTCGGGTCTGGTTTGCCGATGAGATGAGGTAAACTTTGTACTGCTTTGAGTGTGGAATTGACTAACGGTTAGTAAATTATTTAGTGCGAACGTGTGGTATAGGATACACGTTAACACTTTGCGGGTTCCTATCCGAGGGGTTTGTGACACATATTGCCAATTAGTGGTGTCCAGTACTGGGCCTCCGGACCTTCACCGCTACCGTTTGTTGCCTTCGGGTTTGTGCCTTTGGGTTTATTGCCTTCGGGTTTGTTGCCCTATAGTATCGCTTTTGGAGTTGGTCCTTCGTCATCGCTCGAGAGATACTTGGGTTTGTCGCCTTCGGGCTTGTGGATCCTTGTTTATACAGTACTGAGCACGTGCATCCTTTGTTTCTTTGATATTTATATTTCCCTAGAGTATCGCCTTTCGGGGTAGGTCCTTTGAACCACACGACATATAGTGATTACCTTATGGAAACTTGTGTTACCTTTATTGGTATTTGTTATTTGCCTTTTTGGCTTGATTTGGGATATTCATATCCTTTGTTTATTTGAGTTGCCGATGATATGAGGCTTGTTATGATTCATCTTTTGTTAGATGATCGAGTTATCTCTTTTAGAGATATTTGTGGTACTTTATGACCTTGCATGTTCATTATCATTTAGCTTATCTAACTGATTTGTTTAGCTAGACTGACCCGTGTATTTTATACTCGGGTCAGACCGAGGTGTTTCAGGTTAGGAACATTTGGACTTAGCCTATTCTGCTTCCGCATAGACTATTCTTCTAGCTCGTTTTGTTATAGCTTTTTGTGTAGTCCTTTTTGGTTGTAACTCTGTTATGTATATTCTTTTGACTCACCTGTATATTGTGGTTGCTACACCACTTGACATGTATCATTTCGTATACTCTGTGATGTATCTGTATATGCGTATATGTATACGATGATCTACTGTTCTGTGATGTGTTTTACATTTGAGTTGTTATATTTTATTCTGTTAGATCTTATAGCCATTATAGTTTTGTATTAAATATCTATTGGATATGTCGATCCACATGAAAAAAATATATGCTACATTTATCGACGCATTCAGTAGATAGTTAAGACAAGGCTATAGATGGTCGCTCCTATCCAGCTCTATTCTCCGTATTAGCAGACGATATTATCTTGTAATACTCTTTGCTAATGTGGGTCTCGGAGTGGAGTGGGGCGTTACATGAGATTTATACGTGCATCACAACCTCATCGGAGATGACTATGCCGTATAACTCACGCGTTTCTCCTAGATATTTCCAAAGTTACGTTTTGGGTCCAATTCTGATAGTCGGTTATTTAACTATCGAATAACAAATGTTCAATCAGGAATTTAATTCCATGGGAAAAATAACATTTGTTAAGCACCAAGCAACAATAAGCCTTTTATTAATAAATCTTTTATTAATGTAATTCACTTTGTAATACTTGAATCAAAAATATCCATATACTTATTTCAATGGTATAAGTATATTCACCAACAACTTGGATGATTACTTCGATTCAAAAATCATTTATAAATCTTATTATAATCCACAAAACCATTTATAAAACTCCATTTATAAATTTACAAACCCATTTTTAAAATTCCCTTTTTAAATATCTAAGGCCATTTATAAAACTCCATTTATAAATCTCAGAAACAATTATAATTAAATTACAATCACCTACCTCTAAACATTACTATATACTAGTAACATCATAAATAAATACTAAATTTAAAACATCTTAAAACAATAATTAATAAATTTCAAAACATTCTTAAATAAACAATAATAAATTATCTCCAACATTTTTATAAATAATAATAATAAATTTCCAAAACTTTAGTGATAATAATTTAAAAACTAATTTCAATGCATATTAATATTTTTAAATAATTAACCTTTTAAAACATTTAAAATATTAATAAACAACTTTTAAACAATATTAATATAAATAAACCACCTTTAAAATATAAATATATTTTCTTGATAAAAATCCATACTTAACTCAACATAATCATTTCCATATTTATAAACCATGTTTATAAATCTCTTCCCATTTCATAAAATTTCCTTTCATAAAAATTCCTTTATTTATGAACTCATTTATACCTTCCTTCCTTTATAAATCCTGCTTATTTATAAAACCACATCCAAACATAATTCCAACCGTTTTAACCTTGCTTCAATAGGTATAAACTTCTTTTATAAATTCCCTTCAATTTATAAAATATCGTCTAACAATCCCAATTCTTACCCTCACTTTCCATTTCCAAAATAGAGTCAACTATTTTCTAAAACCAACTTCCATATCTTATAATAAATCCATAATTTGATCTATTCACCCATTTGATAAATAATAATAATTTTCCATTGATTTATTGCACCGTTTATAGGTCCACTCTTTTATTTACAAAACATGATTTTTGCAAATCTTTACTTCATTGGTAAAACATTACTTTATACAAAATAATTAACAATATTTATATCAAATATTTTCTAAATTATTTTAAAACCATATCCTTTTTATTTAAAAGAGGGACTTAATTTAAGATTTAAAGATCTTTATTCCCAATTCAAAATTTCCATTTAAAAATATTTTATAAAACTATTAAGTTATAATGTCCAAAAATCATACCTTTGATTTTAAAATAAATTAATTCTTCAAATAATTCAAGAATAACTATTTAAACATATATAATTTCCAAAATAACTTTGAAATCCCTTTTCAAAATTTATCACTATTTTATGGTATTTTAAAATACCAAAATATAAGGCCCAGTGCTATTAAAGCACTAAATAAACAAAATCATGTCCATGTCATCAATATAGCATTCAACAATTCATATATCACCATATATATGAAAATAAAATCAACAGTGTAAGGAATCCCGTTGGATCCCCCCAACCTGTTCCCCTGCATCACACATAGTATATAATATCATAAAAATATAAATCAATCGCTTCGAGGTGGGATTCGTATACGAGGGTCATCCGCTCTTACACGGGAACGTAATAGGGTCTCATCCGCTACAATAGGTAGGAATATATCCAAACCAATAATATAATTTAGTATATTATCCAAACAATCAATAACGATCAAAAATAAATATCCAAACATCCAATAAATTATATTTATTGACTATATAAATTTTCTGATTAACCAAAAAGGTGAGATTGACTCACTTTTATTTTAATAGTCGTCAAAACATTCCGTTTTGAACTAAAATTGAACGGACGTCCAATTTTAATCCAAAATTCCAACTAGCTCCAAATTCATCTAATCTAACTCTATAGCGTAGTACTCGCTGATACGAACGCAACGCAACTTGTTGCGCTCGAAACGGACGTCGTACGAGGAAGTTACGGGTTATTAAACATTGATATAATTAATATATAATTAACTTAAATTATTATAATTTAAAAATTTAAACTTTTCTTTGTTTTCATTTGTTTCCCTCCAGGTTGTATAGTACCAGCCGCAAACATTTTTTTTTCTTTTTTCGCTTCGGTCTTCATCCACGAACGACGATCGTCGAACTTCGTCGCTCGCCCCTCCAGTGCCGTGCTAGCCCCCTCCGCCTATGCTAGGACACATGTGCGCGTGCATCGCCCAAAAACAAGTCACCTGAACCCATTGCTGGAGTGAAAGCGCGGCCGATTTGTGGTCATGTCGAGCAACGATAGCTCGATCCAACCGTACACTAGCTTCGTATGATCATGCTCTACATTTCTCTAGTTGAAGTCGTTGGCTAATTTTGCCTCTACTGGATCCGATCGACAATGGCCATCGGATGGATGTTTAGAAATGGCGGCTGAGTTATTTTCTAGGGTTAGGTTAACAAATGAATGAAAGTGAGGGATATTTATAGAAGATTTCGCTTGACACTATTCATCCGTGAAAATTCCAAACTCCAAACTAAGCGTGCCGCCTGGTGTTTTATATGTTATACCCCTATTCCTAACACAATGGAATATGTATCGAGAGCCAATTCCATCATATACAGAAGGTAGCTTCTCAAATCGAATTATTTTAAATTAAATCCCATTAATTAATTTTTATGCGTTTCGAACTCGCACGACCAAACGATATGTCCAATCGACATGAAATTCGGCAGCATACCAAAATTCACTATTACGGATCCAATGAAGCTAGTTTCGTTGAAATCCGAGACAGTGCCAAAAATGACTATTTTTACACGTTAATTAAAATATATTCTAATTCAAATAGAATTTAAATCAACTTTATAAATCGTTTTCATTCATTTTAAATTCAAGATTCAATTATTTCCACAATTTCAAATATTAAATTTAACAATTTAATTAACAAATAAATCACTATATTTGAAATATAAGTTATTTAACTTATAACATTAACTTTTGAATATTTAAAATCAATTAAATATTCCAAATTCAGATGACTAAAATTCTGGGTTGTTATAATAAGTCTGAGAGTGTGTGTGTGTGTGTGTGTGTGTGTATATATATTGAGTGCGTATTTTTTAATGTTATAAAAATGTTTTATATTGTGTTGTTTGATCCGTTGAGTGGTATATGAATTTTGGTCGATGCATTTGATCAACGTTATCGATAGGGATTCCTAAACACTTGAACAGACCTGCTAATACAGTATTTTTTTAAAATGGTAAATGAAATAATTTTACCTAGGAATATATTTTTTTATATAAAAGAATGAATTTCAACATTAATATAGTGGTATTGATGAGTTGATTATTAGGAGATGGTAACATTTTATTATTATCATTTAGGATTTTTTTAGTTATGCTCGTCCAGTTTGAACATTAACTATTGTTGAGTAGTTCATAAGAGATTTTCCTTAGTAAGTTATAAGTTGGATAAATAGGAATTAGGGAACCTTGAGAACGAACCCCTTGTGAATTAAGTTTCACAGTTTGACTATAAGGTGTGCGGTGAAAGGGTTAAGTTAAAAGTCATCTTTTAATAGAGTTAAGCTGAAAGTAAATTTTTATTAAAATGTTGTTTAATATAATATTGGTAGGATAATACATTTAGATGATAAATATATGAGAAAATTTAGGAGAATTATTTAAATATGAGTTTAACTCACATTCAAAATTTACTATATCATGTAGGTAATGCCATAAATTATTATTCATTGATTAGATGTTAGATAAATTGTATGATTGATTGTTTGGTTGAATTTCTATTTGGAAAATGGATGTTTAATAGAAATTAACCGTGATATTCCATTTAAACCGTTTAAGTGTCGTTATAGCGATTTCCGCTATACCATCATTTATTAAATATCATCCCCTAAACCCTTTTATGTGTGTGTTTGAACTTGAGCATGTGTTTTCAAAAAAGTAGATGTTTAAAATTAATTAATCATTTTGATTATTGATATTTTAAATTTGTTAATCCTTTTAACCGACGATGTTTAAAATAAATTAATCTTTTTGATTAATGAGATTTGAATTTAATTAGATCAATTTACTTGCTGATATTGAACTTTAATTAATCATTTTTAATTAATGATTGGTTAAATTTAATTAATTGTTTTAACTGATAGTGTTTTGAAAATTTAGTTAATCATTTTAATTAATGATGTTGGAATTTAACTAAATCATTTTAATTAATGATCAATTGAATCTAATTAATTGTTTTAATTAATAGTATGTATGTTTTATAAATCATTTTAGTTAATGATAGTTGAGATTAATTATTTATTTTAATTAATGATTATTTGAATTTAATAAATCATTTGATAATGATATTTTAAGTTCATTAATTGATTTAATAAATGAGTTTAAAGTAAATTAACCAATTTGATGAAAGTGTTTTGGGAGTAATTAACTATTTTATTAAAGATAATTGATTTGTTTATCAAAAGAAATTATGAATTTGATTAATTATCTTTCGGGACAATTAATATTATTTTAGATTTTAGAAAAACGAGTATTATAAATCATCCCCTAGGACGAGTAACATTGTTTTGAATTTATAAAAGATATTTAAATTGTTTTATTACCTTTTGGGATAATAAATATTGTTTTAAATTTATAAATGATGGTTTTTAAATGAGAACTTTAAAATAGAATTGTTTATAAATAAAGCTAAGGGTAAATTGTTTTGGGTTTATAGTAAACGATGTTTAAAATGACATTTGTTCTTGACCCTTGTTTTAATACACTTAGTATTATAAATTTTTCTTTTAAAAGAACATTTTATGGAGTTTTTGGAAAAATTAGATCTCGGAATTTTTTTGAAATGATTTCAAAAGATTCTGAGAAAAATAATAGTGGTATTATTTGGAAATATTTCTAAAATATAAATATTTTGGAAAAGAAATTATAATTGGAATGCATTATCTTTGGGATAGTTCGAGGAAAAACATTTCAGTTAGTTTTGTGGTGATTTGAATAATCTGTTAAGTGACGATTAGATGTTTGCTTAAGCGAACGTTGTGGAATACTTAGCAAATCATTCTCTTTATCATTGTACGATCATAATGAGTCCAAATCCGAATGAACCCAAAGTGAGTTTTAGTAAATAAAATTGTTTGAAGTTATTTCATAAAAGAAATATATGTTGTATGCTTAATTAGTTTTTTTAAGTTCTCTAAAAGGGAATTGATTTCCATATAAAAAGTATTTGGATAAAAGATTGTTTTGATAAATGAATTTTAACCCTTAGGTAAGATAAGGGATAATTTAACACTGATTTAAATGGGTTAGGTTGGATAGGAAGGTTTTAACAGACATTGTTTCATTAAAACCATAGCTTTTGTTTAAAACATGTAAGTGGTGTAAACTATTTGTTGTTTTGGATCAACCCATAAACATCGTCCATTTTAACACTCTAAGTTAAAGAGGTCGAGAGGTCGACTCAGTTTCAAAAGACCCAAATTTTAATTAGATCTTCACCTAAATTGTGAAAATTAAAATAAATTTTGTATTTGTATGTACTCTTAGGATATAGAAGAGTATTATACAAGTAAATAAGGTGGAATAAGTTATTATTTGGTTTTTTATAAAGAAATGACTTTATAAAATATTTTTAAACTTAGGTGAAAATTTATGAAATAATTCATAAATGATTTTGGTATTGAATAAAATACTAAATGCAAATTAAAGTGATTTGGAAATATTAGTATAAATAAGAAATCAATAATTTTAGAAAGTGACTTTCAATTTTGTATGAAGGAGCATAGGTAATCCTTTAAGAAATAACCAAAGGCTGATGAGCAAAATGGTACACTTAGGAAATTATATATATTCTTAGGCAATCACGAAAGTTTTAAACCTAATTTAAGATTTGTTTGTTAGTCATTTGACATTTTAAGTAATGTCAAGTGTTAGATTTTTCCTTTACGAATTATGATTGGTTTGATTGATTGGGTAATCTTATATACCACAGTATATAGAGTTAAAATTTATAAACCTGGGTTTTTGAATTGTTATTATTAGGACCTTAATCTCGGTGATTTTGAAAAGTGATTTTTGGGAAAATTTGAGATATAAATAGATTATTTGCTTGAGTTGTCATTTTAGGAGGAACCAGAACACCACTCACTACACCACAGATAGGATTTTGGCGCAACCTTAGGCGGCACATTTGATATGGCTATAAGCCGTATCAAATTTGAATACGGCTTATAGTCGTATCTATATTATTTAATACGGCTGTAAGCCGTATTAACATTTGATACGGCTTATAGCCGTATCAAAATCTGTGCCTCTTTTCGTGGGAAATTTTTTCCCAAAACGCACACCCTCCCTCCTTTTTTTTATTTCCAGCTTTCTTTTTTTCCCGTGCTTATTTAGGGTTAAATCACCAGAGAGCCTTCCACCTCGATCGATCGAACGTTGCTTTGACGTCGTCCATCAGAGCCTTCCACGTCTTCTCGAATTCGATCACTGCTCTCAGGTAATTTTGTTATGAAATTGCGTGCTTAATTCCGTTGTTTTTGTTATGAAATTGCGTGCTTAATTTTGACGAGTACTGTTATGATAACAGAAGGGATTGATATGTATAGTTTAGACTAAACCTCAATCTTAATGAGTTGCTATAGGTAACCTAATTTATGTCCCTGGACAAAGGAAGAAGTATTCGTAAGGAATGCTTTCAGTTTTCTTTAGTTTTTAATCGCTTTGTACAACTAAAGAACTAAATATTAATTGGAAACAGTTTCAAATTTAAATTGAAAGAAATACGAAATTAGTTTGACTGATATATTAGTTTAAATTTTAGGTGACAATGAGATTTCATTTCAAGGATATCTTGATCAATAATCTAGAGTGTTACCACTAGGCTATCGATCATTGGAAAATTTATTCATTTTTTGTTTGGAAGCTAAGTTAACTTATATTTTTGTTCAAAGTTTAGTTTATTGATCTCGTACTCCAAATTAACTTATTTTTCTTTTTATTATTTCTAAATGCTAACAAAATGATAAAATGCATACATTTTAATCGAAAGGCAAATGCAATATCATCTTGCTAATTTATAATATTTGGTTCTTTTAGTTTATTTTACAGTTTAATGATAGTACTACTATCTTTGTTTCCTAATTTAATCTAATTTTTTTTATTATGTATATAGGTTATTGTTACATATGCTTTTACAAGATTAATCGTAATGTGGATGGATGTTTCTATGTATGCCATTGTCTCGTTGGGTTTGATAGGTCATGTACTTTATTGTTTCATTGGATCTGGTGGATGTTTCTATGTTGTATTCCTTTTCTGCAATGTTGCAATTAGTTGCTGGACCACATAGATCAAGGCCACCAAAGTGGTGTTGTGGCCGACGTAATCAATTTGGGTCGGATTATAGCTTGCAATGCGAACTCTAATATTAATGCAAATTTTGAATCCAAATTTGATTTGGAACCCCATTTAGGGATGATACATTCAAAGGAATCACGATCCAGTAGATATTTTTGGTTCCTAATCTGATTTGATTGTCAACAGATCAGACAATGGCTAACCTAAGTGTTATTGTAGTACACGGTTAAGTCAAACTGCATTTATCAATACTTCATCAATGATCGGTAATTAAATTGGAAAGTATATGTTCATTATGATTCATGTTGAATGCATATACCTAACGTGTTTCCCTAAGGTAGATACACCTGTTTTGGAAGAAAAATGTAGCCATATTGAGACAGAACATGGTAACGTAGAAAATATAAGATGATGATTGAAAAAAATTAAAAAATTAAAAAAAGTTAAAAAAATAAAGAATTGTTTCTTGAATCATATGAGGTAGAAAACTTAACTCGAGTACGTTAATTCGGAGTCCTTGCAGAGTGGAATCATGCAATATTAAACAACTCGAGATTCCAAAGAACAAGGCTTTTTTCAGCCAGTTCATTGGGTAGTTCAGTGGTGGTATTGCGCCTCCGAACCGAAAAGACCTTGCAGTTTAGCGGTTTAAGTACTGGGTATTGGCGTGTCCACAAACAAAATGTACAGTTACTTGTAAGCTAATATGTTGCTTTTTGCTTGTGTCTTGCATTGTTGAGCAAACTAATAATAATAATAATTCAAATGCAAGTGTAGATACTACTAAGTATATACTCTTCTTCGATCAGTGTTTTCTTCTAACAAAATTGTATCAGAACATTGGTGTTACCATAATTTTCATGGCATCAAACAACTGCATTAATGTTGTTCATGTACCATCTGTTACTGCCTACAATTTATTATAGAAAATAAATGATATAGATTAGTGATAAAAGTAGAAACGTGAAGGCATATGCAAATGTAGCCAAACATATAGAATTTTTTTAGTGCACCATCCATGATGTTCCTTACCTACAGTAATATCGTGCTACCATCCGTATTGTCTTGCTTTCCTTCATCGTTAGAGACTGTGCAGTCTCTGTTATCCATACGTCGTATTGTGCTTGTGATGGAAATATGATATAATAAACTAGAATTGTCAAAGCTACAGCAACTCATTAAGATTCTAGAGGATTGTGCTATTAAGTATTCAAAGTGCATTGCAAATATTTCTTTGGTAGTGAAAAGATATCTTTTTAATGAATATTCACAAGAATAAATAAATCAATAGATAGGTAATTTTGGTATTAGTGAATATAATTGAGATAAATAGACAGGCTGTAAATACAAAAAGATGAGAAAAACATATTTATTAATGTCTCATTGTATTTCTGTCATGCCTAATCGAGGTCAAAAAAACGAAACTTTTGTCTTTGGTAAAGAAAAACCACATAACTGGCCCTGTTCATGGCATGGCAAGAGCACCATGTACACAGAGTCTACTTGGTCTTTATTTTCTCTAGGCAAATTCTATTTGAACTCGTGAATTTGTTGAGTAACCCCATGTAATTTGAAAAAAAATGAAGAAACCCAGTTTTTTTGCTGAGTAGCCCCATGTCTAATTAAAAATAACCAATAATACCATGTCTAATACAATAGTCAATCTTATGCTATTTTGTATTATTTTGATCTCCTTGCATAATTTACAGCTTGGTGCTAATGTTGTATATGGTTCTAACATTGTATATGGTTTTGACATTGTTGTATAAGTGGATAAAAAAATTAAACTTTCTTACCATTCATACAATGTAATTATGCATTGATTAAAGGTTTATCGTTTTGGCATTCTCCTTGGGCTAAACCGGGTCTGATTTTAAGTGCTTTAGTGGATTATAATTTGAGAAGAAACTCTGGAATTTCAAATGAAGCTATAGTTGATGAATTTATACATGATGGTAGTATTGTATTACCTTACTCCAGCTCCTTTCAGTTAAGAAATTTGTGGACTTTTATTACCAATAATCCAATTATCAGTAGTGATAATGCTCTAATCTGGTCAAGTAAAGGTAAAATCCACTCTATCAGGCTTGTATATAATTATCTTTGTAAGAGTGATTCTGTTTTTCCTTGGCATTCAAGAATTTGGAACACTGGTTGTTCAGCAAAAGAAAATCTATTGTTGTGGAAGGTAATGGCAAATGCTTTGAATACTAAGGACAGGCTTTGTAGAATGGGTATTATTTCAGAGGATTTATGTGTACTTTGCAAAGCAGAATCTGAAACTAATACTCATTTATTTTTTGAATGTCTTTTTGTTTATCAAATATGGAATAGGCTCTTATCTAATGGTAGATTTTATAAGCCTTCTACTGTTAGTTCTATTGAATGGTTTAATATATTCAAAGCAACTAGATGGAAGACACGTTCTACCAGGCTCTTGCTCAAGCTTCTTAAGAAATTGATCTATGCTGTGTGGACTGAAAGGAATAATAGAATATTTGGTATTGGAGACAAGAACACATCTCAGCTCTACTCTATGATTCATGGCAGTATTTTGAGGGATTTAAGGATTGATAATATTTGAAGACTGATGGATTGTGAGGGAAGAAAGTAGCTGCTGGCAATGTTTTTGTTCTGGCAATGGGATTTGGTTTCACTTCTGATGATTACTTGCTGCATGAAATGATCAATGTACTCTATACTCTGGCATTTAGTTTGGTTTTGACTCATGGTCAGTCGAGTTATTTGTTCATAATGTTGTAACTAAGTTTGTATGTTTGGTTTGTATTATGGTCACTGGGTTTGGTTTGCATTATTCTGTATTTTGTCATGATAATGGGATTGTGTGAGTTGTAATTTCTTGTAATGGAATATTAGTTAATAAAATGAGCTTATGCTCTTGCTGTTCAAAAAAAAAATAAGTGGATAAAATTATTGTTAATGGCGCAAGCCAAGTATCAGGAGAGGGGTAATGCATAGACATTACTCCGGTGCTACAAAATAGCGTCGTTGTAATGGCAAATTTTTTGGAAACAGTTTGGTGCTAATGTTGTATATTGTTCTGACATTGTTGTATAAGTGGATAAAATTCTTGTTAATGGCGCAAGCCAAGTATCAAGAGAGGGGTAATGCATAGACATTACTCCGGTGCTACAAAATGGCGCCGTTGTAATGGCAAATTTTTTGGAAACAATTTGGTGCTAATGTTTAAAATAAACCCTATATTTTGAGTTCCATTTATTGAAATTTAAATAGTCCATATATTTTGACTATTTAAAATTAATTAAATGTTTAAAATCATACTACAAAATTCTAGGTCGTACAGGAAAACAAAAAACGATCATGAAAAAGGCATGCGTATAAATCTTACAAGGAAGTTAATTGTTTACTAAATTATATTGTTCTTTACTAAACAATTTATATTATGAACGATCAAGTAGCTTGAATCATGTAAAATTACTAACTTAGAAAATGAAGTAACATCTGTTTCCCCATAAAGCTTTTTTTAAAACAATGATGATATCAAGTTTAGATATGTCCTCACAATTTGATGATGGTGAATTATCATGTGGATTAAATCATGTTCTAATTTGGAAAGGAAAGTTACAGACTTATTTATTTTCTAGAAAAGATGCTTTTATGATAGTGATTTCAAATTTTGAAATATTTTCACAATTTGATAATAAAAAATGATACTTTACGTTAAATCTTATAGTTATCACTAAATTAGGAAAGGTTTATGAAATTACTTTTTTATAGAAAAAGGAAATTTATGCGCTGTCCCTACATTATCTTGTTAATTTATTATACAATATGACAATTCAAATTCGGAAAATAACATTTTTGGAAACTTTAGGTAGTGGTGGAAATGGAATGAGGGGAAGAGGCAATTTTATCGTCAAAGGTAGTTAATGTGACAGGAGGGCAGTATGTCTTTCGGCATAGACAAACAATGGATAAATGAATCAGATCTACGATCTACATACTATATAGACGGGGTGCAGAAGTTCATTAGTTTTGTTGAAGAAAACGGTGGTAAGAAAGGATTGTATTTATGCCCGTGCACCCGGTGCAAAAATATGAAGACGATCAAATTAGATGACATTCATTTTCATTTGCTTAGATGGGGTATTATCCAATCGTATACAGCGTGGTATTTTCATGGGAAAAAAGGGCGGAGATGGAAAAACAGCAACCAGTTAGTCATGGCAGAACTACTGCTGAGTCTGAACATATTAGGATGGAAGATCTGGTCAATGTTGCAGATAGATTTCATCATTTTCAACCTACAAATTCATTGCCTGATCATGCTAATGTTGGAGAGCAGTCTACTGATTATCCAGATTGGCAGGCCAATGAAAGTAAGAAGTATAAATCGCTTTTTGGTAGCGTAAAAGAGCCACTGTATCCTTCATGTTCAAAAGGGATTACGAAGCTGTATTCCATTGTGAAACTGAATAGCTTGAAGACCCAATACAGCTTTTCAGATAATGGTATGACTGCACTTCTCGAACTAATAAAGGAGTTACTCCCCGAAGGTAACATGCTGCCGACAAAGTACTCCGACGTGAAGAAGATCATTAAGCAAGTTGGGATGAATTACAAAACTTATGATGCATGCATCAATGATTGCATATTGTACTGGAAAGATGATGCAAACAAAGTTTCTTGTACAAATTGCAATGAACCAAGATATATGACATCATTAAACGAAGAGAGAAAATGCACCAAAGTACCTCGAAAGACATTAAGACATTTTTCTTTAATTTCTAGATTGAAGAGACTGTATATTGTACCATGGTTGGCAGATGCGATGACCTGGCATGGTCGTGCCAAGTCTGATCCAACCGTAATGCGTCATCCATGTGACACTTCTAAATGGAAAGTCGCAAATTCATTTGATCAAACTTTTACTGTCGAGCTATGAAATGTCACACATGGAATAGCAACAGATGGTTTCTGTCCACATGCTTCTCTCTCTAACCCTTACAGTTGTTGGCCAGTAATTGTAGTACCATATAATCTTCCTCCGTCTATGTGCATGAAAAGGGAGTTCTCAATGTTAACATTGTTGATTTCTGGGCCAAAACAACCAGGAAAGGATATTGATGTTTATTTACAGCCGTTGATAGACGAGTTAAAGCAGTTGTGGGAAGGAGTAGTTACATTTGACTCGTTAAATAAATCTGAGTTCACAATGAGAGCTAGGGTGCTGTGGGCAATCCATGATCACCCTGCTTTTGGGACTTTATCGGGATGTACAACTCACGGTTACTTTGCATGTCCTGTTTGTGGGGAAAACACTTGTTCTTATTATCTTCCTGAAAGTAAGAAGATGTGTTACATGGGACATCGAATGTTTCTTCCTAACGAACACAAGTTTCGATACGATAAGACAAATTTCAACAACGAACAAGAACTTCGTCGTCCTAAATGGCCATTGACTGGTTTTCAAGTTGAAAAGAAAGTAGCGAATATCAAAATGAAAGTTGGTAAACAAAAAGAAGAAATTGGTCGAAAATGGAAAAAGTCAACCAATGAAGATGTTGACAATATTTCTGGATGGTATAAGAGGTCTATCTTTTATGATTTACCATATTGGAAAGCAAATTTGGTCCGACATAATATTGATGTTATGCATACGGAGAAGAATGTCACGGAGCATCTCATCAGCACCATTATGGACCATAAAGATAAGTCAAAAGATGGCATCAATGCACGCAAGGATTTGAAAATCATGGGTATAAAACAAAAGTTGTGGGTGATGGAAGATCCTGAAACAAATAAAACAATCATACCAAAGACAACTTTCGCTTTGAGCAAAGAAGAAAAGATACAGTTTTGCACCGTTTTGAAAAATCTGAAAGTGCCTAACAAATTTTCTTCTAACTTTCACAACAATATGAGCATCAATCCTCCTGAACTAAGAAATATGAAGTCACATGATTACCATGTCATAATGCAGCATTTGCTTTCGGTATTGCTTCAACATTCTTATCCACAACATATGGATCTACGAAATGATGTTCATCGTATTAGTTTATTCTTTAACATTTTGTGTTCAAAGGTGATCAATAGGGAACATCTTTTAAAAGCAAAGGCTAGCTTAGTAGAAGCAATGTGTGTTTTTGAAAAACATTTTCCACCTGCATTTTTTGATATCAGTGTCAACCTTATGGTTCATTTAGTCGATGAAGCGTTGATTTGTGGCCCTGTCAGATATAGATGGATGTATCCATTTGAACGGTAAATTTCTAATTTCAGTTATGCACATCATTATTTCATATAAATAGCTACCGTCTATGGTATATAATTGATCACATTTATAGGTTGATGAAAACATATAAAGGATATGTGCGCAACAAAAGATACATTGAAGGGTGTATTGCAGAAGGATATATCGTACAAGAAGCTAGTCTTTACTGCATGGAATATATGCCAAACGGAGGTGATGGCAATCATAAACATACCCGCGAAGTGTTTTTAGACGAGGACGATGAGTTTGCTGGTGAGATACCTCTGGATAATGGTAAAGACATAACGTTAACCCAAGTGCAGTTTGAACATGTGCGTAGATGGGTCCTTAATAAGTACGATGGATTGGATGAATGGAAGAAGTAAGTTCACGAACTTGTTTGGAATTTTAATTTTTTTAATTCAATTTATATATACATTTTGATATGTGTTTTTCGTAGGAGGTATAACTCCTATGTGAAAAGTACTAGATTTCAACCTAGAGGCAGGGCTACCACTGTGGAAGTAGTTCAAAGTTTTAATCTATGGTTACATAATGAGATTTAACTTCGTCTTAAGTATTTAATGTGTTTATAAGTGTGCAATACACCTTTGTGACCATGCTTTTTTACTTATTAAAATTTATGTAGCTCTTAAAGACCATCGATGTTGATCCAACTCTATGGCGGTTAGTGCACGGGCCGAAGTTCATAACACGTAGTTATATGAAGTACCAAGTGAATGGATTTTCATTTTCCACGAAAAAGTACGAAGACCGTATGGTAACACAAAATAGCGGTATATGCATGAGAGCAATTACAAAATTTAGAGCGAGTGGCAAGGATAAAAATTATAAGGAAGCAAAAACAACGTATTACAGAGTCATTCAACAGATACTTGAGTTGGATTACACTGACTTCAAACAAACAGTTTTTTATTGTGATTGGGTAAAAGTCGAGGATAAGGTCAATGGTTGCAAAATAGATCCCATTTCAAACCTCATCATGGTAAATTTAGGGAAATTGAAGAACAAAAATAACATAATGACGAGCCATTTATTCTTGCATCAGAAGCGAGTCAAGTTTTCTACTCAAAAGATTTAAAAAATAACGGATGGTCTGTGGTCTTGCATACACCAAAACGGTTGACTACAAATGTGGATGACATTGAGTTCCCTACCGTCTATCAATCAGCTTTTGAAGACAATGAAAAATTAGAAGACCTTACCAAATCCATATGTTAACTTATTAGTATTCGTACATCACATGATTGTGTGTCTGTATATTTTTAATTGCACGATTGTGTGTATGTATGGTTTTGAATATTTTATACATTCCAATGCAATTCCAGGTGTTGTCACTTAATTTTGTATGTGCATGTGTGTTATATTATGGAGTGTTGACATTGATACATTGATACATGTATAATTATTATCGCGACTTATTAAAATAATTAGTAATATTATATTTTGCAGGAAACTATGTCAGAAAATCCACCATCTTCACATTCGTCATGTTCAGAGGCGAAGAAAGTTGATCAAAACTTACTTGGTATTCCGGTCTCAGATAACGCTGGAAAAATCGCTACTATGCTCGGTAAACTAGTAAGAGCTCATGTGCCGATATCATATATAAGTTGGAATAAAGTACCTGGAATATACAAGGACAACGTTTGGAACGAATTGGTGGAAGTATCCTTATCTGTTTGACAACAACTATTTCATTCAATAGCCTTATGGTTTCAACTCTTTGCACAACACATAATTTAATATATTTTTTGCAGAAAATTTATGAGCTCGATCTGCTTTCAAAGGAAATGTTTTTAAAGAGAATGGCCGAGGCTTTTAGAAGATACAAGAAAAACTTGAGAGTAGTTTATTATGACCCTTTCAACAATGACGAAGAACGGTTGAAAAATTTCCCACCTACAGTTGCTCAAGAAGATTGGGCAGAGTTCGTAAAAAATGAAGCAACGCCTGAAGCGAGCGGAAGAAGGGAGGTAGGCAAAAAGAATAGAGCATTGCTCAGTTATGCTCATCATGCAGGACGTAAAAGTCACGCTAAAATAGAACAAGAAATGGTAATTTATATTCATTTTCATTCAAATGATTTACACATTGTGATTGGATATTCATGTCGTTGCATCAACTTGTATTGCAGATCGTTGCTAGTCCATCAACAAATATCAGTCGTCGTCAAGTATGGGAGAAGACAGATAGGAAAAAAGATGGTAGCATATCAGATGCCACTTCTTCATACTTTGTAAGTTAAACAAATATTAACTTGCATATTCTTTAAAATTCCTTATTCATGTAAGTAATATCATATTACAGGATCAAATTGTGAACGCGAAGGAAAAGATCACTGATAGTGATGAAGAAAAATTGATAGTGGATGAAGACATCTTATCACAAGTGCTTGGTAAGGATGCAAGGGGTAGGAGCCGCGGTGTTGGGACCGTTATACCAAAGACTAAAGTTAAGGCTTGTGCCATTGCACAGAAACGACTCCAACATGTTCATGGCAAGCAGGATGAGTTGAAAATGAGGGTGGGAAGTTTGGAGGGTATAGTGGGAAATTTGTCTGGGCAAATGGAGGTTTTGATCAACATGGTGGGAAATATTGAATAGGGAATTCGTGCACCGGTCAATTCTTCTGATGGAGGACGCGCCACACAATTCAATGCTCCTGAATTCATTGCTTCGCAGTTCCAGGATTCGACCAATGTTACGAACTATCAAAAATGTGAAATCCTCAACTCTGATTTAGAAGTAATAGGAACATGTATTTTTAACATTTAAACATTTATGACATAATAAGTAGAAAACTTAAATAATAATAAATATTCCCTTTTATTGCAACATGTACTATATGCCGAGATTCTACATTGTCCAACATCCATGGGAAATTTGTACCTTCCACACATGAAAAAGTGGTGTTGGACAGTATACTGCTACCAGATAAGAGAACCAGCAAAATGAATCATCAATTTGCAGAGACCTTTGCTGATGTTGGAGTGGGTGGATATGTGTGCCATCCGAAGTGTCTTATTCGATATCTCTAGATGATGGAGCAGGTATATTTTCAGTTTATGTGGTCGATATTTCAAGAACCATTAAATTGATTTGAATTTAATTCCAATTCAGATTAATATATTTTAAGTTGTTAATATACCATAAAACATCTTTTTAGATAAATGAATTATAAAATTAAAAACATCTAGCGAGTTGAATAACGTTAGTTCATAGGAAACTACCATATTTTTTAAATCGTCGTATGCGTAATTGCATCAAAGCAAGTAAAGTTTACAAACAAACATCTAGCTTGGTGCTTGATAAGTGATTCATCATAAATTGGTAGTCCATTTTGGTTGCATAGAGTTGATATATTATTTCTACATTTTCTTTTTGACATTATGGCATAATAAAACCTAGAATTGCTATCCCCCTCTGTTAGCCATTGGACTTTTGATTGCTGGAGATTGAAAATGTATTTCTCATGCATTCTTTTTTTAGTAAATTGCCAGTATGCAGAAGTATATCATAATCATATGCATCTTCAGAGTGACTATCAACAGCTAATAGTTTGTTATTGAATTGTTGCTCTAAAGTAGTCAAATCTGCATCGTCTTTTGGTCTTGTTCTGTTCCATTCTTTTGAATTTTTCTTTATCCTTCTGAATTGTTGCTCTAAAGTTGTTGATGCTTTCTCTACAAAACACTTCCATGACTACTTCATCTAATACCACATTTCAGTTTTAGTTTTGTGTGCATTCTTGTTTGCATTTAGTGCACCTCTGTTCTGTGTGCAACTACTATATCCCTCACTCACTATATATTTCTTTCTTTAGTAGTAATATTTGTTGAATCTTCTTTAATTTAATTTCTCATGAACAACTTGAAGGTATAGATAGAATATTTCATCTATTATTCAGATTGAGTTACACTAAATATTTCAAGAATCCATCCCTCTCATCGAAAGAAAACCTCTTTTGCTTGAAGTTATATAACTAGACATTTATACTTTATTAAATGATAAAATAACAAATACAAGCTCATATGACCACTAGTTTATAACCAGATTGATCTCCAGTTTACACTTTCTCTATATAGAATGAATGCTCTTCTCCAAGGGTTAAAAACTCTTGAAAACACCCACGATCCACTCATCTTCTATACATGAATACCCTTACAACTCTTGTGAGGTTTTTGAAAAATTAATGACCAAAATGAACCTAAACTTTTTCTTTATATAGGCAAAAAATAATAGTCCGTATCCCATCATTCGTGACAAAAACAGTAAGTAGTAAATTTCAGACCTTGCATACATCTCATATTATATACCATGTATTTATTCTTTCATAATAAATAATTCTTGAATCTTATTTAGCTGAAAATTTCTCTATTACAATTTCAAGCTGGAAAATTATGTATTGGATCATCAGGACTAGATTGGACTGGGTATTTCTTCAGTGATTGGGTAGCATGTAAGCTAGCAGTTTATGACACTTAAAGAGGAAAATAAAGTAAGAGGGCCCATTGAAAATCATACACTTTGTAATGCTTGTGTATTTAACTCAAAATTTTGGGAAATTTTTGTGGTAATGGTTTGTATTTAACTCAATCATCTTTAAATAGCACTACATTTAATCAACGATGTGTATTCAAATAGGCTACAATAAAAAAAAGTACTACATGTGTATTTAAATAGTTCTGTAATCTGGTCTTTAGGACAATGTAAACATTTAATCATCGCTATAGCTTAAAAGCATTATTGTCACTACATAATTTCCTCATTAATCATCGATGTAGTTATATTTATTTCATTATTTAAGATGCTCTACATTCAATATACACAAAGTATTATAATAAGCTACAAGTCCCAAATTTTATATATCCATAGATAACTATATATTATCAGTTTCACTAATGAAGCTTTGTATAGGAACCCAATGATCAGATATCATGATATGTATCACATATTAGCTTTGGGCTGGAGGAGTTAGCTCTTTGGCTTTGCATTGTGCAGTGGCTGCCGTAACAACACAGTATAACAGAGGCTTGTTGTGTATTTGTATTATGTAGTAATGTGATACATTTGTATTATTGTTGTGTATTTGGATCTTGGTACTGGAGCGATAGTGTTTTCTAGTATCCGCTACTGCGATATATTAATGTGCTAAATGCTAGTATTATGTAATGATATTATGTAATGATATTGTTAAGTTATTACGCACTACAATGTGGATTATTGAATCATTTGAATGTGCACTGTCTATAATATTATTTGTTTTGATGTCTCGGAATGATTATTGATTATATATTGGATATGAATACATCTATAATATTATATATTGGATATGAATAGGTCTATAATATTATATATTGGATATTGATTATATATCTATATACTGATTGACTAATTAGATACGGCTTTTAGCCGTATCTAATTGGTTCATTAGACGCTGCCTATTTGTCAATTAGATACGGCTTCTGGCCGTATCTAATGTGTCAATTAGATACGGCTAATGGCCGTATCTAATTGATACATTAGATACGGCTTTTAGCCGTATCTAATGAGCCAATTAGATATGGCCTAAGGCCGTATCTAAATGGATCATTAGATACGGCTAAAAGCCGTATCAAAATATTAAGCTCGGCATATTTTGGTACGGCTTTTAGCCGTATCAAAATATCGTTTATGGTGTAGTGACTGGAAGCTCCATATTGTTTTGATTCTAGAGTTTAACATGTTTTGTTAGGACGACCCCTTCTTGAAATTTTTGATTTTGGTTTTGATTTTCTTCTCTTTTTGAGGAACTCAAAAATAAAATTTGAAAATATTTTGAATATAAAACCAAGGCATTTAGTTCTAAATTTAGATAGTATTTTGAAAATATTGGATTTATAGAATTTATTACGGTATATTCTCTGTATTTTGTTGCATATGTTTTTATATTGCATTTGGTTGCATCATGTTACCTGATTGCATATGGTGGTTATAATGTTTATATTGCATGTGTTTATGATAGAAATAATATAACTAAGGAAAATATACTAATCAGATTTACTGAAAACCAAGTAAGTAAATTGATTTTTCTTAGGTTGGTTGTTACTTCTTCTACTCCGGAATAATTTCGGGGACGAAATTTTTTTAAGTGGGGAGAGTGTAACGACCCATAAATTAATCACTTTATATTTGAATATTTAAATTATTTTTAAATATTTAAATAATTGATTTTAATAACCAAATAAAAAAAATTTAAATAATAATTAATGATGTTAAAATCATTTTTAAAAATATGTTTACCAAAATAAATAGTTCAAATAAAAATAGAAAATATGACCAAAAAACGTTTTTCGAAATTTTGACTTTTCGGGTTTCGGAAAGTCGTTGGAAACGTCGTGCACATTTGTATCAACATGCACACACATATACATGTCATATAGTAAGTTAATTAAGGTATTAGCAGTAATAAACCATGCTTACTTTATATTCTTTAAATATAAACATGATGTGACACATTATGTTTGAAAGAAAAAGAAAAATAAAAAGAAATAATAAAATATAAAATAAACTCTCATGTATCACCATACTTCAAGTACACACACATGGATGCATTTGCATGAGTTAAGGCATGAAAGAGGGAAGAGGACGTGTACTAGGGTATGGGATGGGATGGATCACCTTATGTCATCATAAATTTAATATATTTATTCCTTAAGTCATTTTACTAACATACCCTTCTCATATTCCTATAAATACCTCCACCTCCACTAATTTTTCACTTTACATTTCTATTTCTTCATCTCCATTACCTAGCTTCTTATCTTCATCAATGGCTTCTTAGGAAAATTCCTAAGTCAAAAAGTTAGGCCATCCACCATAAAACTAGTTTCAATATTCCAAAAACCAAGTTAAAACCATTCCACATCACCTTACATCCAAAACAAGGCCTCTACCTCTCATTTTGGACCATGGTCATGCCCTATAGCCCACTAGGCCGAGCCTAATAGCCCATTAAGGGTTTAAGACACCAAGATTCAAGTGAAGAGAGGTGTTGTTGAAGTTAGTGCTAGTAGTTGTAGTGACTCAACTTGATTTGGTAACATTTTGGTGAGTAAAATCTCACCTTTCAAAACTAATCTTTTAAACTCTTATGTTTTCCATATTTTTAGTACTAATTTCTTGTTGGATGTGTAATTGAATGTCGTGGTTATTGGCTTGCTTTATGATGCGAAAAGTTGACATTTTGGGTAGTTAGTTAATAGCTAAAAGGTTAGTAAGCATGTAGTAAACTATATGAAAAGTTAGTAGTTAAAGTTAATATATTCATTAGTAAACACTTACTACATATGGTATCATAGGAAATTACTATTTATATATGCTCATATCCTTGCTATGTGATGTTTGGTTGAATTGATAATGACATAAACTTGTTTATCGAACTGCCCGTATGCGATAGTCGCTATATCGGAACTTTTGGAAAACCACTTCCTATCGAAACCGTTTGGTTTCATTTTCATGCTTGATTTAGTTTTACAAGTTAAGTAAGTTTTTGAATAATAATGACTTAAAATTTAATTAATTATTTTAATAATGATTAATTAATTTACTTAATTATTTAATTAATAAGAATTAGGGTTAACTAATAACTTATTAATTATGTGTTTTAAGGTTAACTAATTACTTAGTTAATGATGTGTTTTAAATTTGACTATTTACTAGGTTAATGATTGTTTAAATTAATTAGTCATTTTATTTAATGATGTTTAAGGATAATTAATCGTTCAATAATGATGGATTAAAGTTAATTAATCAATTTGCTAATGATGTTTTTAAGTTAATAAATCTTTTTAATAAATGATTTTTAAAGTTAATCAACTTGTTTTAACTTTAATTAATCTAGTTATTGATTTTTATTATTAATAAATCAATTTTAAATAATGAGATCTAATTATTTATTTATTAATTTAATTAATTATATTTAAATTTATTAATTAATTGAATTAATGATGTTTAAAGGTAATTTACTTTAAAGGTTATTGAAGTTGATTAATTAAAGTTAACAAAGTTTTAAAGTTAATTAATTAACATAATAAGGATGTTTTAAGTTGTTAATTCCTTTTTTATAATAGTGATTCAAAGTTAGTAAACACTTTTAATAAAGTATTTTAAAAGCTAATGCTTGTAATGTGAAACCAAGTATGAATTCAGTTTTAAAAAGTAAAAGTTTTATTCGTTTATGGAAATGAATTAATTTTCGTAAAGTGACATCACATATATGGGAACGATTTATTTGTATACTTAGCACTAAATTTTGAAGAAGTAGACTTGCTTCTATTTCAAACATTAAGAATAGTTGAGATATGACTTTGAGGTAACACAACCTTGAATTGTCTAGTATTATTATTAACCAAAAAATAGTACAAATTTGAATTCGATGAGTAGTGATAAGTATACAAGACTAAATTTTCATATATGATGATTTTATATCCTCGATAGTTAGTTTCTCAGCTATCAGTTACTTCAGCTTCTTTATTATTATCATTCTAAGATGATGTGTTGCTCCGTTGAGCTTAGATATCCTTTGTCGAAAAGGACTAAAACCAAAGCAGGAGGGGGGACTAAGCTATGTGGATTTGCTCCCGTGAGGATACTTTCACATCTCATTTGGATTGGATTCGGTAGCGCTATTAGATGTGAAATATTCGGATACTCGGTAAGGTTTGACGGAGTCCGGCTTGGAGGGTTCCAAGAAGTGTCACAGAGTAAATGAGCTTCTCAGAAGTATATCACTAGAGGTATACTTCAAGGGGGTGCACCCTCCTAGTCATTGTTGGAAATTTTCCTTTTCTTATTTGATTTGAACCTTCGAATTGTTTTTCTGTAATTGCAACGGGAAGAGTCAACCACTCTTCACGATGTTTAATTATAGGTTTCGTCCATTCTATCAAGTTTGGACTGTTATCTTGTTTTATCCATTCTGCCAGTTTGGATTTTGTTTAGAGTATTTCCATTCTTTCAAGTCTGGATCTTTATACTATTTTTGCCCATCATCTATGTTTGGATTTGTTTCTTATTATTCATTTCCATTCTTATGTTTGGTTGATGTTTATGTGGGAGAAAACCCGTTCCGCGTTAGCAACATGGTCCCACTTATTATTCTTAAATACACTCCCTTTTGTTTCAGAGTTTTACTCATACCAGACATTTTGTCTGACCCGAGTAGTTTATTTTCCCTAAACTCTTGGGTACTCAATTATATTTGAGTAGTCCGAGAGTAGCTGTAACGACCTGGAAATTTATCACTGTAGAAAAATTCAAATTATTCAAATATAAGATATTTTAAAATAAATGAAAATGTTTTGAATGATAAATAATATTGGTAATCTTGTTTTGAATAAATATTTACAAAAATATTTACATTGAAAGATATATCGATAAAATGATCAAAAATCATTTTACCGATAAGCATCTCTTTGACCATCTGACGTCGCGCATGGAGCTGAATACATACACTCATTTATCTATATGAGTGAGAATATGTATAAAATAATTTGTTTTATTTTGGAGAATTAAAAGTATAAATGACATCATTAATAATGTCGTCAGAATAATTGATTTTTGAATTTAAATTGAGTTTAAATGATTTAATAATTGTTTTTAATTATTAATTGAGCCCTTTTAATTATTATATAATGATATATATATATATATATATTATCAATTTTTTTTACAAATATATGTATGTAACTAAGAAGTAAAAATATGACCGGAAACCAAAATTTGTAACGATACAATGTGTAGAAGTTGTGCAACGTTGTGGATTATATGAGACATGCATATGCACATATACATGTAGACATTCACATGCACATGGATACATGCATATGTACATGTACATTTTAATATAAAATAACAAAAAATATTAAGATATTTTATTCACTTTCCTTAACCCTTAGGCATTCCAAAATCAACACTTGCACTCACAAGTACAAGCACATGGCCTTGCACATAAGAAAGGGGGGTTTCGGTCGAACACTATGATGATGGAGGGTGGTATGGTGGTGGTGAAGTAACGATGTATTTGCACTTAAAAATTGATATTTCATTCCTTCCATTTGCCTATAAATACCCACCATCCTTCTTTACTTCCAGTCACATCTTTTTCTTCATTTTCCTAAGCTTTTCTATCTACTTTCAAGTCTTCCATACTTAGAGAAATAATGGCAAAAATATTTGCAAAAGAAAATTAAATTATATTGTGTGTGTGTATATCAAACCACTTCAAAACTCAAGCAAACTCCTCCTCTCCACTTAAAATACCCACGACTACACCCTTGCAACCCTAGGCCGCAAGCCTTCCTCCTCTCCAAGGTCAAGGCCAAGCCTTCCAAAGCAATGGTCTGAGTGTTCATAAGCTTTGAATTCAAGTTAGCGGAGCTATAGCCGATTTAAAGTTAGTCCTATCGAAATTCAAGTGAGAAACACTATTTATAATATGATATATTGGATGATATATATGTTTTGTTATGCTTAGTTGTAACGATTTTTTATCAAGTTTGGATGTTGATTATATGTTGTTTGATTGTATTAACAAGTCACGTTTAATACACGTCGAAAACCACAAAGAAAATCACTTTTCTTTAGTAAATGAAATGGTATGTACAAGACTGTTAAACCTCTTGAAAATGGTTTAATATGGTTTATAAATGTTTTGTAAACACTAAAATCCAATTTGGTAAAGTTTTGACAAGTTATGAAAATTGAGTCAAAAATAGGCACGTTGTGTAACGGTAGTTTGCGATTTCGCGCCTTAGAAAGTTAAATTCATTTAAACGATGAATTCGAAGTCGAAATACCTTGTAATAAGAATTTTTCCAAATTCTAATAATCATAATTTTCAAATGAAGAAAGAAAATCGAACAAAGCAAGTTTTCAAAATAGTCGTGGTTTGGCAGTTCGGAAACCAAAGAGACAGATTCTTTATAAAGGATATTTTTAATTATTTAAAAATATGGAATAAATTCTATAAATATTTTAAAATGTTTTAAAAGAGATTTGAGTTATAAAAATGGATTTCTAAAAGATCAAAAAGTTGTTTTGATCAAATAAGCTTTGAAAACACTATTTACAGCACTATTCGCATAACTTTTTGCAGCACTTTTAATAACTTTTTCAAACAATGGTTTTAACTTAATTATTCTTTCCCGAATATTTTGTGAACCTTTTCAAATAAATATTTAAGTAATTTAAAGATGATTAAGAGGTTCAAAAATGATTAAGCAGAAACGACTAGTACATTTGTTTCATTTGTGAGTGTCAAAAAAATCCGACCAAGGAATAAAGCATATCGAAGGGAAAGCCCGGATGCTCTAAAATAATTAAAAGTAAATTAAGTATGTTAAAATATTTAGATTCGATCAAATACTTTGACAACCTTATGGGTGATAGAGAGGCAGTTTCTAGGCTTGGATTTGGAAACCAGTTGTCTACCCTCCCTAGCTATCCGGACCAGCCCGACGGAGGGGATAGTAAATTTGATTTACTTCGATCAAAATTTCACAAAGTATAAAAGATATAATTTTTCAAATTCAAACAACTTGGATTGCATAGAAATTTTCTTCTTATACTTGGTATTAAATTCCGAGGAGGGAATCCATACTATCCGTGAGAATTTAAAAAGTGATCTCACCGTTATTCGACGGATAGTAAAAGTTGAATATGGAAATTGATATTGAGTAGAGTTATTATAGTTCCCATGATCCTATTTACTTAATAATGTTTTCTAAACTGATTTATGAAATTGATTTGGTAACTCCAGAGTTAAAGAGAGGTTTAATGATTCCGTATATACCGGAAAGAATGTTTTAAAGATTCATACCTCTAGAAGATATTTTGATTACTCAATCAAAGAATAATTCCCTATTCACTTAATAAATGTTTATCGATGATTGGTTCAATGGAAACGGGGCCGGATTTGGGAGATTCCTATCCGAAGACACTTCGATCCAATTTATGCGTTCGACAATAAAAGATATGGGATGATATGATTTGGAAAATGGAATGTAGGGCTTCTTGTCAATGATCCTCGGTAGAATTTTCCCATATCACTTATTAGTGACAGTAGTTCTCTATTTGAGATCTTAGATGCAAGGACTTCTCGCTACTAGTCCTTGGGGTAATTCCCAATAGGATGTGGTAGGAGAGTACCTTTGGTTTATCCTATTCCTAGGTAACTTGTATGGACGAATGTCTGACATTGCATTTCTAAAATGCATGTACATTGATTTTTACAAACGTGCATCTGTTTGGTGGCGGAGAAGGCAACTTCTCTTAGCTTAAAACAATTCCCTGAGACATTCGTGCTCAGAGGTTGCATGTTTGTGGAAATCAAAAGTGTGTGATGGAATTGGCAATACGACATTCAAAGTGGAATGTGCTAGGTGAAAGGTAATCGTTACCTCAGGCCTCATCACCCGGTAATGGCTTAAACAGGGTACGCCGTAAGGCTATGTGGTTCGCAACCATTACGGTAAGATCATCACCTTTCCAGATTACTCTCAATATGTCGAGTATGTGGTGTATGCTATGGGATCCCGAATAGGTTGGTTACGACCGGGGTGATGACATATTCGGTTTCTATCTAGGCCATGTCTAAGTGCCAAAAATGGATAGACCTGTCTTGCCAGATGCGGAGGGTTGTTTGTGCATCCTCGGTACATCCCTCTAGAGATGTACTGTATGGAAGGTAGTCCCTTACCTTGCCATTGTATGGAATCCATTCCTTAATAAGTGCCTTCGGACTTGTTTGTAGTGCCTAACATATCCGGAATTTAATAATGGTAACAATTTCGGCTAAGATTATTAACTTAATTTGGAAAGTATTTTCAAAAGAATGTCATTAAAAATAATATCCCTAGATTTTACATAATAAATGTTTTGGTTATCATAATGTAAAAACCCGGTCTGTGTTTATATGCGACGTGGTCTTATAAGATACCTTTGTTTTCAAAAACGCGTATTTGAGTTTCTCATACCAGTCCCATGACTGACCCAGATTTTATTTTTCCCTTAAACTCTAGATGCCCTATTTTTCCGAGTAATCAAGTAATTAGATTGTTTAGAACATTTTGGGATGGTGCATGGAGCCTTTTGGGTCTTTTAATGAAGGTATCTATCACTTTCCACTGTGTCTGTATTATGTATAATTATCTACCAGCACCTGTAGGGATATGCCATTTTAACTATCCTAGCTAGGTTAGTACTTGCTATGACTCTAATATCTCATTTTGACAATGATTGTCTGTACTATCTATATGATTACAAGTTGTTAAATACAATGAGAGATTCTATTATTTTCTATCTACTACCTTTATTTTCTTTTACCCCAAGATAATCTGCCTCTCCGGCACTTGGATTTATGGCACGTGAATGCCGATGATGTATTATTGTCGATTTTTGAGGATCAAGGAAGTGGTTTGTAACATTTGGTATCAGAGCTTATGGTTGAGCGAATACCTAAGCCTGGTTGGGGTCAACTCATTAGAGATAGGGTTAGTAATGCCTTAGAATGAGTTTAGTCTAAGAGAGCACATATTTGAAATTTTATCCAAATAAGTATATTCGAGTTTATACCCATTCCCTAAGATAATCTTGTCTAAAATTCTAAAGTTATTTCCTAGCTGTATGCAGATAGTAAGAGATGAGTAACAGAAGAGGACGAGGAAGAATAGGTGGAAAGAATACCACGACCACCAATGGTCGATCAAATGCTACAGTAATGGAGGAAGCAGTAATCTCTATACAACCTCGAATTAACTTTGCTACTCTATGCAAAGAGTACACCAGTTTGGGTGGTAAACCATTCAAAGGAACGGAGTCCATTATTGAAGTTCAAGCTTGGATCCGTTCTTGTGAAATTATTTTTAAAGGACTAAATATTGGAGATGAGTTAAAACGATTCTTAGCTTCCTGGCAACTACAGCATGGTGCTCTCGCTTGGTGGGAAACTATCACTATGAATGAGTCAGAGGATAATTTCTCGTGGGAACGATTCAAAGAAGTACTGGAAGAACAATATATGCCAGCTGCAGGAGAAACCTGCCTTTATTGGAGTTTTATGGATTTAAAACAAGTGAATACTAGGCTCAGATACTTAAAATCAAACTTAATACACGAAAAATCCTCCCCAAATCAAGATTGTAAATTATGTCCCTAGAATTAAGTTACTGAGTAATTGCATGCATTTATGCAATTATTCAGTGAATAATTGCGGACATTTATGCAATTATATCCAATAATTGCGGAAATTTCCGCAATTTTTTTGGTGAATAATTGCGGAAATTTCCGCCATTTTTTGAAAAAATTACGGAAATGCTCGCCACTTTTTGGTGAATAATTGTGGAAATTTCTGTAATTTCTCAGTGAACAATTGCGGAAATGTCTGCAATTTTTAGATATAAGTGCATAAATGTCTACAATTATTCATTGAATAATTGCATAAATATATGCAATTATTCATTGACTAATTACATAAATGTATGCAATTATTCAACAACTTAATTCTAGGGACCTAATTTACATACTTTTTCTGGGAAGGATGTTTGGTGTATTTTGAAACTTAATAGGAACTTTAGCCAAACTGTCCCTTAAAACCATGAGAGATGTCATTTGAGGAGTATGCCAGCAAGTTTAACGAACTATCTCGCTTCGGGCCTAGTTTGATAGACACGCCTCTCAAGAAGAACGAGATATTTATCACAGGGATGAAAAAGCAGTACCACGACAGAATGACTAGGCATGTGAAAGAATCCTTTGTCGATTTAATAAACATGGGTTTCCGATATGATAACCTGGACAAGAAGGATCCACCCACAAACCAAAGCAACAACAATTACTGGAAAATGATTCAATCATCTGGGAAAGAAGCCATGGTAGAACAAACCAGAAGGATGATCCTAGGAAAATTGTTTGAAAGATATGATATGCTATAATTTCCAGCAGAAGAGCCACCTTTCCACCACCTGTAAAAATCCTAAGGTGCAGAAGGGAACCTGCTAAAATTGCCATAAACCAGGGCACATGATAATGGAATGCCCACTGATAAAGAAAGGAGAGCAAGCTAGAGTTTTTACCATCAAAGACGAACCCTCAACTTCGACCAATGCAAAGGGAAAGGGAGTTCTGGAAGGTAAAATTGTCGTTAATGAAATACTAGTTAGAGTATTATTTGATACTGGGGCTTCCCGCAGCTTTATATCTAAGAATTAGTTGATAAGCTTAAACTTGAACCAAAAACATTAGATATTCCCATATGTGTGTCTAATCTGATAGGCAATATGACTAATCTCATTATGATTTGAAAAAGAGTTCAAGCTACCTACTTATCCCAAATTTTTCCATATGATCTAATAGTCCTCTAATGAATTGGAATTTTGCTCGACATGGATTAGTTGTCTAGATATAAAGCTATGCTTGGTTGTAATGAAAGGACAATGTTATTGCAAAATAGAAAAGGTGAACATTTTAAGATAGAGGGTGAAAACCTTAGTCCAGTAAAGGAAAGTTATATATATGTGCTCAATTTGTTCCAAAAAACATCTAGAAGAAATATCAATTGTTAAGGAATTTTCAGACGTTTTTGAAGAAGTTAAAAGTCTACCACCCAATCGAGAAATTGAGTTCCGCATAGATTTATTCCCTAATACAAGGCCAGTTGTTCACTCGATTCGAAAAATGGCTCCAAAAGAGAAGGAAGAATTAAGAAATCAAACTGACGAGTTATTAAAAAAAGGACTAATAATGCCAAGTCGCTCAAGTTGGGGAGCAGCAATGGTTTTTGTTGCAAAGTCTGATGGCTCTCTAAGGTTGTGTATGAACTATAGAGATCTAAACAAACAAACGATAAAAAACAAATACCTTTACCCCACATTGATGATATGTTTAACCAACTACATAGTGCTCGAGAATTCTCAAAAAAGGACCTAGCTACAGGATTCCATCATCCAAGGATAGCAGAAGATTGCATTCATTTAACCGTATTTAGAAGCTCGAATGAATTCTACGAATGGTTGGTTATGCTCTGTGGGCTAACCAATGCTCCCACCTATTTTGTAGACCTTATGAATAGGGTATTTAGAGAAGTACTTAACAAATTCGTATTAGTCTTTGTCGATGACATTCTGATATATTCAAAGATCGAGGAAGAACACGAAGGGCATTTCGAAATTGTGTTAGATATATTAAGGAGAAATGTGCTGAAAGCTAAATTCTCAAAATGCCACTTCGGGAAAAAAGTGGTATGATTCCTTGGACATGTTGTGTTAAGGGAAGGAAATGCAGTTGATCCAGTAAAGATTGCAGTTGTTCTAGACTAGAAGCAACCACAAACTCCCATGGACATTCGCAGTTTCTTAGGATTAGTAGGATATTACCGGACATTTATTCAGGACTTCTCCAAGATTTCCTATCACTTGACAAAGTTGACTATGAAGGATGTTAAATTTGAATGGACACCAAAATGTGAAGAAGCTTTCCAGGAACTAAAGAAAAGGTTAACTACCGCTCCAGTCCTAGCTATTGCTGATGAAAGCAGCGGTTTAACTGTATATAATGATGCTTGTGGAGAAGGAGTGGGTGCAGTACTAATGCAACATGGAAAGTTCATCGCTTATGCAAGCAAATAATTAAGATCCATGAGCAAAATTATGCAACACACCACTTAGAACTATTAGCCCTCGTGTTCGCATTAAAAATGTGAAGACATTATTTACTGGGTAAGAATTTCTCATAGTTTATTTTGATAAACTTTGTTTGACCTTGGTAAGTAATATTCCTTCTTTACATAGGTGAGAAGTTCAAACTCTTCACAGATCTTAAATCTTTGAACTATCTTTTCACTCAGAAGGACTTCAATATGAGGCAGTAGCGTTGGCTAGAATTCCTTGCATCTTATGATCTTGATATCCTATATACACTCGGGAAGGCCAGCGTAGTAGCGGATGCGTTGAGCAGAAAGCATGCCGTTATAGCTTATCTGGTAGCAACTCTAACACTTCTAGAAAGAATCACTAGCAAACAAAAAGAAGACTGGTTTCTTAGGAGGATTTATAAGGATACACGTAGAAGGCAGAATTCAAGCTTTAAAATCGATGATTGTGGGATATTACAGTTAAAGGGAAGAATTTGTGTTTTAGATGTTGACAACTTAAGACAAGAAGTGTTGAGTGAATGTCATCAATCCAAGCTAAACATTCAACCTGGAGTCAACAAAATGTACCATTATCCGGCCATTTGGCCCGGCTATATTTAGAATGATTGGACAAGTTAGACTCGACTGTCATCAAGGCCAATTGCGTTGAGCGATGATTGTGTTGTCCAGAAATCAAGTGCAGGCAATGATATGAAGCGACGATCAACCGATACCAAGAGACAGACTCTCTAGAATATTCTAAGTATGGAATAATTCCTCCCTTAGGTGGGGGATCAGTGCTTATACCTTTCTCCAAGGGACCGGTACATATCCTCAATTTTTGTCCAAACTGGTTGAGATCGATATGGTGTGACAAGGAAGGCCCCATGAGGCTACATTTCAAGTCATTTGGAGTTTGTATGCTCAAGTTATGCGCAAATTACTTCACATATAAAAAGGGATCGGTATAAAAGGGATCGTATAAAAGGGATCGGTATAAAAAGGATTGGCCATATTCAGCTTTCACTACATTTTGCAACAATGATTGGTCAATAACTCAAAATATACAGATGCTATCAACATGAAACTTGGAGTATAAGCACATTACAACATGGAGAACACCCCTTAAGGATAGCATCCCAATCAGAGGAGATTAGAGGGATCGGTCTCTATCCCTCTAGAGGGATTGACTGAAATTGAAATGCATGCAACACAGCTTCGCGGAAAACACGATACCTCATAAATGGTAAGCGGAATGGCACAAAATTTATAGGGCAAGTAACCAACAACATGGGGGACCCATGAAAGGGATCACAACCCATTTGGACACCAAAATAGGGATCAATAACGATCCCTATTGTGGGCTCCAATAGACCTCAAAATTCTTGTGTGGCCTCGTCTTGGCCTGGAGGTTCTTCTGCCAAAATTTCAGCCCGATCCGTACATGTCTTTCCCTATAAATATAGCAAGCATGGCGTTAGAAAAAGGGCCCCTTCTTTTGACTGCAAAGACTCTTCCATTTTTATTCTTGTACTAATGGATCCCAGTTGATCCAAACACTCTTGTAATCATAATCAAGTGCAAGATCAATAAAATGGACGTAGGCCAAGATTGCCGAACCACTATAAAATTCAGTGTGCTCATTTATGATTTTTGCTATGTTTTAATTTCATTCTTCATTTAATCTCTACTAGATTCTACTAGATGTTGATGCCCATTTCTAGCATCAACATTTTGGTGCTTCCACTGAGAATCGAATTCTCAACGTGATTGGATCTCATCATCTACTTGTGGTTTCCCATATTCGCGAGATAGATCCAGTTATTTACCGACAAACTTCCTATTCTACTCAGATTTGAAGGAAGTCTAAAGGAAGTCGATATCCATGGTTAGAGGAACTAAGTCTACTTCGGTGTTATTGGAGGATCTGATGATGCTAGCGTTTGATGAGGCAAGCAGAACGCTCAACCAACATTCACGTTGATAGATTGCAAATTTCACATAAGGACCGGTATTTGACATCAGTGTACTAGAGTATAGCATTGGCAATTCAAGTTTGATTCTAATCCATGTTTAAGGCAAAAGATCGTGTCCGACCATATACATGTATGTTCAAGCGTGAGGACTGCGATTTATGGCTCATTGTCAAGTTCAAGTTTGGATGCAAATGTTAAAGTCCATGGAGCTAGAAGGTGTTGAGTCTTCCTTACACAACATGGCCATATTCGAATTCAACACCATGCCATTGTAATCGACCCCTAATTACTTATACATGCTGTTAGCACCAAAATTGGTCACTAACCTCGTAGAAGAAGATTGTGAAGAGATATAAGTGATGAAATCAAATTAAAGAGAGAAGACAGTGCTAATCTAAATGCAGAAAGTAAGAACACCAAATTTATAGTGGTTCAGCGTAATTGCCTACGTCCACTTTGAGGTTAAACTTTATTGATCTTCTTTATAGTTGATTACAAATACAATTTGTGAATCAAATGCTTGAATGAAGTTGTTTAAGTAGAGAAGATGAGTCTCGAAAATGGCAGAGTCTCCCCAGTATTCTCTCTCCAAAAAAGGATCCCTTTCACTGTGACCCTGCCCCTCTATTTATAGGCAAATATGGGCTGGACTTCCCAAGTGGGCTGGATAGCCGAACACTCAAGCCCTAGTGCAGTGGTCGCTGTATGCCGAACCAGGTGTGCCGAACACCCTGATGCCGAACAATCCCTTCTATGCCGAACGATGTGGTTGATGTTTGGGAAGTGCAGGAAGTTTGTCAGTCGAAGCCGAACGCTCTTCTAGATGCCGAACACTCTTGCATGCCGCGTGCTCTTGCTGCCGAGCATTGGTTGACGCTGAGTTCCACTACATGCCGAACCCTGCTGGGTACTTCGCCGAACACTACTGGATGTCGGACTCTCTGGATGCTGTGTACTTCGCCGAACACTACTGGATGCCGAGTACTCTCTGACGCCGAGCGCTTTTGTATGCCGAGCACTCTTGTATGTCGAGCACTAGTTGACGCCGAGTGCTGCTTGATGCCGAGCACCCCTGTACACCGATTACCTTGGGATGCCGAGCGCTCTTGTTGCCGAGTTCTCCTATCACCGAGTTCTAATGATGCCGAACGCTAGCGCTGAACATTGGTTGTCGCCGAGTGCCTGTTGATGCCGAGTACTCCTGGATGCCGAGCAGTCCTTCATGCCGAGCTGTGGCCAATGCCGAGCACTCAGTTGCCTGGTCAAATCTCCAGGAAACACTTGCCCCCCAAAGTGTATCATGTGACCGAACGTGATGCGCTTTGAATCTGGTTCAACTTCCCTTGATGATGCCTTCTTGATAATGTTAGCGAAGGAGGTGCAAGATGAGCAAGGTTTGGACGCCGAACGATACGTTCGAAGCCGAACGTACCTCGTGCACCGAACGTCACTCTGCTATGATGCCGAACGCTCCGGTATTGACCGGTTCTACCGGGTATAGCCTCTTCAACTTCTACCTCCCTCTATATAACCAGGTCCTTCCCGTTCCTTCTCCTATATGCTTTCATTCCTATCACTCTTCCAAGATTTACAACTTTCTTTAGCCGAACAGATTTACAACTTGAACCTTCCTTCCTATGCTCTTAACTACAATCTAGGTACTGCTCCTCTATTAATTTGAATAGGTTCCAAATGAGATGGTCAGGTCTGCCATGTAAAAAGCTTTCTAGTGGGTTTCCCTCATTGCCGAACGATAATGCGAGGCGAGGAGGAAGGATTTGTGGTGTTTGCGCACGTGGTTTTAGCTCCATTGCGCCGAACCGAAGTCAAAAAAGGAGGAAAAGGAAAACGTTGGAGGTGGTAAGGGTGTTGGATGGCATAGTTATGGTTCGGCGTATGTTGTCATGCGCCGAACGATAGAGGCTACCGAGTAGTATTTCGTCTGAATGAGGCCGAACACTCGCTAGAACGCCGAACAACAACTTAGCCGAACGAACTAAAGCCGAACACTTACTAAAATGCCGAACAATTACTTAGCCGAACAAAAACTCAAGCCGAACATTCTTAGATGCCGAACAGTATCGAGGCCGAACAATACGATTGCCGAACAGAACTTAGACCGAACAATCTCAATGCCGAACAACATTCAAATGCCGAACAAACATATACATGCCAAACAATTTCAATGCCGAACAACATTCAAATGCCGAACAAACATATACATGCCGAACAATTTCGATGCCGAACAGAACCTTTGACTGGACAATGTCTTTAACCGAACGAGGCCTTTAGCCGAACAATTTCAATGCCGAACAAACATATACATGCCGAACAATTTCAATGCCAAACATAACCTTTGACTGGACAATGTCTTTAACCGAACAAGGCCTTTAGCCGAACAAGGACTTTAGCCAAACACTTGACAATGACTTAACCGAACCAAGATACATGCCGAACTCTTCTCAGGATGAACAATGCAATTGCCGAACAACATTTAAGTGCCGAACGATATAAATGTCAAATTAGACTTAAGCCGGATACTTCATAAATTACATGTTTTCTAAATCTGGAACTGTAACCACCACCAGGCGGGCTATTCGAGACGGTCAGCGATGACGGTCTTCGAAGGCAACGATTCGAAACTCATTTTATATCCTTGAAATCTTATTGCTTGTACACAATTGCTTGCACTAGTTCACACACCACGCGGGGGGGGGGGGGGGGGGGGAGGGGGGAACTCGTGTTGCTAATTCTAACGTTCAATGTTTTTTAAGTATAGTTTTCTCAAGCACTTAGCCAGGTTCGTTATTTATTTGGGATGTCGAGAAAATCTAGCTCCGCCACTATATCCGACAGGCCTGGGCCGTCATCAAGGCAAGGAGCTGCTGATACTTCTAACCCATCGACTTCTCCTGCTCATAACTTGGCGCCTGATGCTCTGGAGGCAACCATCTTACTAGACAACCCGATCGATTCTCAAGCCTCGAAGATCAACGAAGCTGCTCTGCGACGGATATGCTCTATTCACGGGATTCCTTTTGCCGACGTGTTAGTTCCTTCAAGACACGATCGCCCTCATCTGCCCCCAGTCGGGTACACTACCTGCAACAAGTTCATGTGTTGGATGGGCAGCGTGCCTCCATTCAACTTATTTCTCCGGGATGTACTGCAGTACATAGACATAGCTCCGTCGCAGCTGCACCCGAACGGCCATGCATTTCTATATGGGACTTATCTACTTTTCATGGCTGTCTTCTCCAGACCTCCAACCGCCGGTGATATCAGATATATTTACATGTTCAAGAGACGGAAAGACAGTCCTTCCTTTATGTTCCTCGAGCCATACCACAAATGCCAGATCTTGACAGGGGCATGTAGCAAATTCGCCCTGTACAAACAGGAATGGTTCTATGTGCGCTGCCCTTCTGGTTTCGCCAGGAGATGGGTTGAAGGCAGTAAGTCTCTCTGCTGTATCACTATTCGTATTTAATCGGACTCATGCTTTTCCTAACTCTTCATTTCATCTTTTCAGGTATCAACCCGCATCCGGAAGGCCGAGGATATTCTGAGGCTGTTGAAGCCATTAGAGCTCTTCCTGCTGAGGATCGAGACATCCGGACTATCATTTCAAATGAATCGCTGTCGGGGTATGGCTTGCTAGCCCCTGGTCGTCGGATCAGCCTTCCAGAAGGTGTTACCATTCCCAAACCTCCGTCCGGTAAAGGGAAAAAACTTGCCGGATCGTCGTCGCGTCACGCTCCCGACACGCACGAAGAAGGCGAGCGCAAAGAGGATGATGCCCCTGAAACTCAGGGCGAGAACGTGGGTCCCGCTTGGAATCCGGCAATCGAAGTTCAGGATATTGAGACATCATCCTCCCCTTCGAAGGGAAATAAGAAGTTGAAATATACGGTTCAAAAGGAGAAAGTTGGTGGCACCTCAAAAGTTACGCCTACCCCTCCTGAGAAAGAGGCTTCTTCGCAGCATCTGGAAAGTTCCTTGAGGGGTCTATCGAACCTTTCTATTCCCGAAGACATACTTAATTACGGGTTTGATGATCCTAAAGCCCTCAAATTCTCTTCACCCGCGAAAGGCAATGCAGGAGCTCGACTCCCGACCCAAGGAGATACCACTCCGATTAGCAAAGATAAACAAACGGGTCCGTCGGGGGGAACACTAGGACACACCGCACATGCGCATTTCATAATATACTTCAAGTCTTTTTTCCTATCTCGTGAATTTCCCTTAACTCGTTGTTATCTCCATTCTTTGCAGGTGATATGGGGCGTTCTCACGGACTCGATCGCCTTCAGGGCTCTTCAATATTTCATCACTCTGGACGAGATTCTGGTTCAGGCAGACGCAGGGACAGAGGCGACTATGAAGATAGGGACAATCGCCCCCACGAGTCGTCTCACCGCAAGAAGTCACACTCTCAATCTTCCCAGTCCCGTGATCTTCCTCCTCCAACTGAAACGGATAGGGAGAAGTCTTTACAGAAGGGTTATCAATCTGATGCTCCTCGAGAACAACATTCCAGTTCATCGAATACAAGGCAAGTTCGAGAGCAACGGAAAAGAACGGAATTCTCAAAGCCTCCTCCTCCTACTCCTGCGGTGGACCCAACTGTTGCGGAAAAGATGGTCGACCTTAAGTCCAAGTTTCCGAAAATCTGCTTTGACGGCTTGAAGTTCCTCCCAGTTCCTGGGCATGTGAAGCAGAGTGCCATTGCCTGCAATAACGACGTCTATGTTCAACATGACGCGTTTGTGCACTTGGTGGAGAAGGTCTCAGAAGTATCTGTTGAGCGTCAACTCGAGATTGACCGTCTGAATCTGGAGGCTGACAGCGATAAGAAAATCATCAAACTCCAAGACGAAGAGCTCGCTTCGTATAAGTCAAAGCTAGAAGCCGCTGAACAAAGCGCAAAAAATACTGCCGAGGCAGTTACTCGTTTAGAGGTGGCTCACAAAAAAGAGCTTGACGAAGCAGTCCAGCGCAGCGGTGCCCTCGCCCTAGAAAAAGACTCTGTCCAAAAGGAAAGGGACGCACTTGCTACTCAAGTCAAGGAGCTGAAGGAATTACTTTCCAAGGAGAAGGAAGACAAAGTTGCCGCTCAAGAAGAATCACAGCGATACTGTGATGAGATTGTTGCTACCCTACTCCTGAAGACAAAGCTCGATGATGAACTCGCCGGGGTCAAGAAAATGAAGGACAAGGCCCATGAGGAGGGCAAAAGAATGGCTGTGGAAGAGCTTGATTCTCGCCTCGAGGCGGCCGCAGAAGCCGGCAGGGAAGAGGTCAAAAGTATGTTTGACCCGTTGATCGCCGAGTATGGAGCCCGCGTCCTTATGCACCGCGACTTAACATTTCTGGGTGACGGCTACCTCGAATCCCTGGCTGAGGCATGGGAAACTCTGATAAGGATCAGGAAGGTCGAGTCGGGTTCCAACGAGGTCGATGAGGATGTCTTGGTGTGGAGTTCCTAAGGGGGAATGAGCCATCGGACTTATCCGCAGCATTGGCACTTTATGGCAAAGGCTCTTCCCCTCCGAAAGAGAAGAATGACGAAGCTGGCCCGTCTGGGGCCGATGCTACTACTCCTCACATTGCCGCTCCTTACGCTGCTCAATCGGCCGGTCGGCCAACACTTGATCCATTCGAGCAGCATGCTAGTTATGATCCCGAAGATCCCGGGCTTGGTGTTCATGTGCTGTCACCTATCCTGGAGGGTGAAACCCCTCGCGCCACCGATAGCCAACCGGACCCTGGTAGGAAATTCTTCTTTCTCTAGAAATTGAAGAGATCCCGTCATTTTTCAGCAGTGGCTACTCGTTCTAATGCTCATTCCTTATGTTTTCGTGCAGGTTGCTCTGACGCCGAGCCAACTCCGAGGAGCGATGACGCCAAGGAGGAAGCAAAGAAAACAAGCGACGTTGCTCACGCGGGAGTAACTCCCGGTCCAGGCGCTCAAGTGATCGGGGCGCTAGATGATGACAAACTTGATACTTCGTCTCCTTCCGAAGGAAGCGATGAAATTGAAATCATTGGCGCCTCTGAGCATACTTCAGAGATGAGCATGAAGGACCGTCTTGCCGACGAGGAGAAGAGAAAAGTCAAAGTCAAAGTTGAGTCTGAAATACTGGAACTCACTGACCCGCGGAACAGACCTTTGAAAATCATTCTCCCGGGCAGGTCCAAACCACTAGATGTTCCGTCTCCTACTCCCGACTCCGTTTCTCTAGCAAGCAAAAAGTCCAAGAAAAAGCGTGAGGGAGAGGAGTCGTCGGAAACAACGAAGGAAGACAAAAAGAAGAAGTCGAAGAAATAATCGATACACTCGTTCAACGAGTTTTTTTTTTTGCTTAAGTCTTGTAATTGCTTTTATCTTCCACAACTTGCAGTTTGTATAGAGAGGTCTGAATTTTGTAGGAGTGATCATGTATCCCCATTTTGGACTTATCGAATAAAATTTAGTTTCTTTTTGTTTGAATGATTCTCTTGTCTTTATTTGGTTTGCTGACATTGTGCTCCGGGGACTTGGAGACTTGAGACTGTTTATGCTCTAGTCCGCGCTCCGGGGGCTTAGAGTACTCCGATCCGCGCTTTGGGGATTCGGAGATTTGAAGTCATTTATACTCTAGTCCGCGCTCTGGGGACTTAGAGTACTCCGCTCCGCACTCTGGGGATTTGGAGATTTGTATTCGTTTATACTCTAGTCCGCTCTCTGGGGACTTAGAGTACTCCGCTCCGCACTTTGGGGATTTGGAGATTTGGAATCGTTTATACTCTAGTCCACGCTCTGGGGACTTAGAGTACTCCAGTCCATGCTCTGGGGACTTGGAGGTTTAAGTCGTTTATACTCTAGTCCGCGCTCTGGGGACTTAGAGTACTCCGCTCCACACTCTGGGGATTTGGAGGTTTGAAATCGTTTATACTCTAGTCCGCGCTCTGGGGACTTAGAGTACTCCGCTCCACACTCTGGGGATTTGGAGATTTGGAATCGTTTATACTCTAGTCCGCGCTCTAGGGACTTAGAGTACTCCAGTCCGTGCTCAGGGGACTTGGAGGTTTAAGTCGTTTATACTCTAGTCCGCGCTCTGGGGACTTAGAGTACTCCTGTCCGCACTCTGGGGACTTGGAGGTTTAAGTCGTTTATACTCTAGTCCACGCTCTGGGGACTTAGAGTACTCCAGTCCGTGCTCTGGGGACTTGGAGGTTTAAGTCATTTATACTCTAGTCCGTGCTCTGGGGACTTAGAGTACTCCAGTCCGCACTCTGGGGACTTGGAGGTTCAAGTTGAGAGCAGTCGTATTTCCACTCTTTAATTTGTATTCATCTACTGTATCGAGGCTAATGTCGTCGAATGAACAATCGAACCACGTTTGCTCACGGAATGAGATTATGCCCCCCAGGATGAGGGACGAAATTTGAAAAATGGACGATCGATTCTCGTCCGCTTGGTGATTATAGCTCTTCCAATCAAGTCAAGGAAGGAGGTATATGACAGATGGTTGAATCACATCCATGTTGGGTTAGATAGCCAAATCTCTTACAATTTGCTCCGTATCTCCTTCTAGAAAATAAGGATAATAGATTGTCGAGTAGACAAAGTAAGTTGCATATGTTCCAAGGTGCAGTCGTGTCCATATATTGACAGTGATGGTTAGCGAGTACGCAGTCTACCATAGCTACTTCAAGTTGGGCTTTCGAACAACCTTTCGTGTTCAGGGTAGGATTTGATGTGTAGATGATCAAATCACGTCCACTTTTGATGGATTCCGGCGTCACTGAGCTTCATGAGGGGTATCTGTATTTTGTCGAACTTTGTTCTATGACTCGATTGGAGTGGACGATCGGGCCATATTCATTCCAAGCAGTTTAGGTCTCCAAGTCAAATGTGGAGGTTAATGGATGGATGGTCGGTTGTTCGAATCGATCATAAGTTGATCATACGAACTCAGATCGTCTTGAAACTTTGGCTTCCCTGGCTTTGATTGTTATGTCTTGTTAATCGTGGCTCGACCTAGACTCGGACAAAATCCATCGACATCCATAGTGAGCCTTTGTGTAACCGATCTCCAAGACGAACTGTCACTGGTTTCTAATCAAGTTCTTGGTGTCACGGCCTTGCCAAAAGGCGGGACAACATTTGCCCCCCAAAGGACGTCTTGTGTAAACATGACGTGCTTTGAAAAACCACAGTCTTTCATGTTGAATATTTCCGTTCAGTTGATTGCTTGACAGTCGTCTCTCAATCGTTTCGTTGCAATCTTCTTTTAGACAAATGTTCAACTAGCATGCTTTGCTTTGGTTCTGCCCCCAGTTCCGGGGATGAGTATGGAGTTGATGTATGTTTATACTCCGTCTCGCACTCTGGGAGTATGGAGTTGAGTAGATGTTTATACTCCGTCTCGCACTCTGGGAATACGGAGTTGATTAATGTTTATACTCCGTCTCGCACTCTGGGAGTACGGAGTTAGTTAACGTTTATACTCTGTCTCGCACTCTGGGAGTACGGAGTTGATTAATGTTTATTCTCCATCTCGCACTCTGGGAGTACGGAGTTGATTAATGTTTATACTCCGTCTCGCACTCTGGGAGTACGGAGTTGATTAATGTTTATACTCCGTCTCGCACTCTGGGAGTACGGAGTTGAGTAGATGTTTATACTCTGTCTCGCACTCTGGGAGTACGGAGTTGATTAATGTTTATACTCCATCTCGCACTCTGGGAGTACGGAGTTGATTAATGTTTATACTCCGTCTCGCACTCTGGGAGTACGGAGTTGATTAATGTTTATACTCCGTCTCGCACTCTGGGAGTACGGAGTTAAGTAGATGTTTATACTCCGTCTCGCACTCTGGGAGTACGGAGTTGATTAATGTTTATACTCCGTCTCGCACTCTGGGAGTACGGAGTTGATTAATGTTTATACTCCGTCTTGCACTCTGGGAGTACGGAGTTAAGTAGATGTTTATACTCCGTCTCGTACTCTGGGAGTACGGAGTTGATTAACGTTTATACTCCATCTCGCACTCTGGGAGTACGGAGTTAATTAATGTTTATACTCCGTCTCGCACTCTGGGAGTACGGAGTTAAGTAGATGTTTATACTCCGTCTCGCACTCTGGGAGTACGGAGTTGATTAATGTTTATACTCCGTCTCGCACTCTGGGAGTACGGAGTTGATTAATGTTTATACTCCGCCTCGCACTCTGGGAGTACGGAGTTAAGTAGATGTTTATACTCCGTCTCGCACTCTGGGAGTACGGAGTTGATTAATGTTTATACTCCGTCTCGCACTCTGGGAGTATGGAGTTAAGTTGATGTTTATATTCCGAGTTGGACCTTTCCCGAGCTGTCTCCAGACTGCTTCATAGCAATGTTGCTTTTTATTGACTCCTGGACAGGCCCTTGCGCTTTATCTCATCGTACCCACCTAGCTTCCTCTCTTCTTATGAACTCGTGTGCCTTAGAGTAGAAACGCTCTAGCATAGCCGGAGGTTTTCCTGCTAGCCAGTCTCCAAACTCAGAGTCTGGATCCACACCTCTCATTACAGCCATCAGAATTGCATGATCATTGGGATTACTGACTTCAGTTGCTACTATGTGGAACCTTTGTAAATATTCCTTCAACGACTCCTTGGGATTTTGGGTTACACTTGACAGAGACATCACGTCCTTTGGGCACGTAGTGCGTATCCTGAACTGCTCAACAAACTTCTTTGCCAACTCCTCGAAATTTGATACGGATCATGGAGGAAGTCGGGTGAACCACATAGTAGCGATCCCAGATAGAGTGATCGGAAAGCACCTACACTTGGTGGCATCATTCGCTCTAGCTGAATCCATCATCCATTCATACCTCATGACGTGCTGTCTAGGGTCAGTCTTCCCTTCATACGCAGGGATAGTAGGCATACTAAACTACCTGGGGTACGCCGCTTGCAACACAACATCTGTGAACGGAGTATGACCTCTTGACACTCCCCAATCATCATTCGATAACCCCTGATTTTCTTTCATCAACTGCCTGATCATGGCTGTCAGATCTGGTGTCTGTATGGAAGGTGGAAGGTTAGTGTCTGTTCTACGTGCCTGACCATGCAGGTGCCTCCTCTCCTGGCGACCTGCCAATCGTTCGTCCTGAGGTCCGACATCGTTAGCGTTTTGATGATCTAGACCTCCATCCTCCATTTGTACTCCGGCCCTGAAGTTCTCAGCTCTTGCTTGGTTGTGGTCTCCAGTCGTCTGAACATCAGCTTCTGCTCGTGCAGCTTCAGTCTTACGTCGTCTGCGCCTGGGAGGTTCATCAGAGGAAGTTGAGCTGTCAGATGAAGAGTAAGGAGCGGGATTGCCCCCAGCATTCTGTTGCTGCTGTTGAGTGAGTTGTGCCATCAGGTTGGCGTTAGCTTGCATCTGCTCTCCTAGTTGTCTCCTGCTTTCCCTGAGTTCTCTCATCAAGTCATTGAACTCTATTCTGGTGACAACTGGAGTCTGTTCTTGAGCGGCAATTCCTGCACTCGGAATCGCTGGTTGATTGCTAGGTCCTGCTTGTTGCACACTAGCAGTTTCGTGGGCATCCGCATTATGAGAAGCTGACCTGGTACGTGGTCTTGCCATTGTAGAGTTATCGGTATGAACTCTGAGTAGAATCAACGGATGTCCTATCAGTGAGTCGGATCTTCTTTGGGGGATTTGTTCAATCCAGTAGCTTCAAAGCAGATCCTTGAGGTCTGAGAATTCAATTCTCAGTGAAAGCACCAAAGTGTTAGCACCAAAATTGGTCACTAACCTCGTAGAAGAAGATTGTGAAGAGATATAAGTGATGAAATCAAATTAAAGAGAGAAGACAGTGCTAATCTAAATGCAGAAAGTAAGAACACTAAATTTATAGTGGTTCAGCGTAATTGCCTACGTCCACTTTGAGGTTAAACTTTATTGATCTTCTTTATAGTTGATTACAAATACAATTTGTGAATCAAATGCTTGAATGAAGTTGTTTAAGTAGAGAAGATGAGTCTCGAAAATGGCAGAGTCTCCCCAGTATTCTCTCTCCAAAAAAGGATCCCTTTCACTGTGACCCTGCCCCTCTATTTATAGGCAAATATGGGCTGGACTTCCCAAGTGGGCTGGATAGCCGAACACTCAAGCCCTAGTGCAGTGGTCGCTGTATGCCGAACCAGGTGTGCCGAATACCCTGATGCCGAACAATCCCTTCTATGCCGAACGATGTGGTTGATGTTTGGGAAGTGCAGGAAGTTTGTCAGTCGAAGCCGAACGCTCTTCTAGATGCCGAACACTCTTGAATGCCGCGTGCTCTTGCTGCCGAGCATTGGTTGACGCTGAGTTCCACTGCATGCCGAACCCTGCTAGGTACTTCGCCGAACACTACTGGACGTCGGACTCTCTGGATGGTGTGTACTTCGCCGAACACTACTGGATGCCGAGTACTCTCTGACGCCGAGCGCTTTTGTATGCCGAGCACTCTTGTATGCCGAGCACTAGTTGACGCCGAGTGTTGCTTGATGCCGAGCACCCCTATACGCCGAGTACCTTGGGATGCCGAGCGCTCTTGTTGCCGAGTTCTCCTATCACCGAGTTCTAATGATGCCGAACGCTAGCGCTGAACATTGGTTGTCGCCGAGTGCCTGTTGATGCCGAGTACTACGCCGAGTACTCCTAGATGCCGAGCAGTCCTTCATGCCGAGCTGTGGCCAATGCCGAGCACTCAGTTGCCTGGTCAAATCTCCAGGAAACACATGCTCAATACATATCCCTTCAAAGACGTCAATACCGATCCCTCCGAAACAGTTATATAGATCCCTCCAGCATATATGTATATTGATCCCTCCAGCATATATACCGATCGCTCCAGAAAGTATATATATCGATCCCTCTACAAGGTGTATAAACCAATCCCTCTGCAAGGTATATATCGATCCCTCTGTAAGGTGTATATAACGATCCCTCTACAAATCCCCCTACAAGGTATATATACCGATCCCTCTGTGAGGTGTATAAACCAATCCCCCTACAAGGTATATATACTGATCCCTCTGTAAGGTGTATATATCGATCCCTTTGCAAGGTTATATACCGATCCCTCATTTGGCTCCATCATCTCCAACATGCTTGCGACCGAACCCTCCTAAACAACAATGCAGTCCAATGAAGAAATAAGAGGGATCGGTATATATACATTAAAAAAATATGGATCAACTATGATCCACTTTTAAAAAAATAGCTCTAATGACCAGAAAATTCATCACTTCAGAAAAAATTCAAATTATTCAAATATAAGATATTTTAACATAAATGAACATGATTTGAATGATAAATAATATTGATAATCTTGTTTTGAACAAATATTTAAAAAACATGTACTTTGAAAGATATATCGATAAAATGACCGAAAATTATTTTACTGATAAACAGCTCTTTGACCATCCGACATCGCTCACAGAGCTAGATACATACACTCATTTATCTATATGAGTGAGAATATGTAATAAAATATATTTTATTTTGGAAAATTATAAGTATATATGACATCATTAATAATGTCGCTATTTCAGTATAATTGATTTTTGAATTTAAATTGAGTTTAAATGAATTAATAATTATTTTTAATTATTAAATGAGCCCTTTTAATTATTATATAATTATATAAATATTATTATCAAATTTTGTTTACAGATATATTTATGGTAACTAAGAAGTAAAAATATGACCGGAAATCGAAATCGGAATTCGTAACGATTCAACGTGTAGAAGTTGTGCAACATTGTGGATTATATATGACATACATATGCACATATACATGTACACATACATGAAGACATTCACTTGCACATGGATACATGCATATATACATATACATTTTAATATAAAATAACCAAAAATATTAAGATATTTTACTCACTTTCCTTAACCCTTAAGCATTTCAAAGAACACTTATACTCACAAGTACAAGCACATGGCCTTGCACATGGGAAGGGGGGAGGGGGTTCCAGCCGAACACCATGATGATGGTGGGTGGTGTGGTGATGGTGAAGTAATGATGTATTTACACTTAAAAATTGACATTTTATTTCTTCCATTTGCCTATAAATACCCACCATCCTACTTTACTTCCATTCACTTCTTTCTCTTCATTTTCCTAAGCTTTTCTATCTACTTTCATGTAGAATACCTCTACTTAGAGGCCCAAAACTAACAGCTATGGATGCTGCAGTCATCCATAGTTATTAATCCTCGGCGACCAAATACGGCAACATTAGATACATTGATACACAGAAACACAAGAATATGGAAAAATTTAAAACAACAAACAAATTCCACATTCCATTTCAAAATATTTCAAATTGATTACATAATCCCATTTCATAGACCACGTTCAGATAATATATAATTATTACAAAATACGCCAAGAACGACATATGAAGATGCCCCCTTGGTAGATTAGAGTATATAGATAGGCAAGAAAACAATTTTCCTTTACAAACAAAACACATAGCGGAAATAAAAGTACTCTAATAACAAGCTTTCCTCCTGCACGTCCTCGGAAGCTTTATTCGTCTAATGAACATCTGGGAACCTTAACTCTCAACCTATTCAAAATCAATTTAGTACCCTGGAGTTTAAGGTGAAAACAAAAACTTCGAGTAAGACATAAATCCTAGTATGAATAATAATTTACCATCTTAAACCATTTAGATATCTAGTGAGACCACGCCGCTTAGCAGAATAGGTTTTCCCCTCACTAGTATCCTAAAACATTTATAAAACCATATACTGTGCTCCTGCATCAACAATGGTTAACGCATAGTATTTTCAAAACTTTACGATGATATGAAAAACAAGTAAATCAAATTTGGATTACCCATCCCCATTCATTCTGACTATCTGTCTCAATTATAGTTTCTAGGATTACTATTAACCTATTAAATGTTTATGGACTATCTGTCCAATGTCATAGTTTTCATGGGATCACTAAGAACCTATTGGTAACTCCAATATCTTGTCTCTTATCCTAGTTTTCATGGGATCACTTGTTGATAGTTTGCACACTGCCTAACCCACAAGCCAACATTCCTCTTCATGCCTTCCCAATAGAAGCTCCTTTTCATATCCTGATACATCTTGGTCCCTCCAGGATGAATCGTAAACTTGGACCAATTACATTCTCCAAGAACTTCTTTCCTTAAGTCCTCCACGTTCGAAACACACAACCATCCCTTCTTTCTTAGCCATCCTTTCTGGTCAAGATTAAAATCCTTTAAACATCGATCTCTATTCCATCCTCCAGTCTTCTGATCCTTTAAGCTAATACTGGATCCTTCTTCTGCTTAGAAGCAATTTTCTCAATCAATACCGATCGAACTTATAAACAAGACAACCTGGCGGTACTCTGACTAGAACCAGCAGTCGATCTTAACTACACATCGCAACCGACTCAAGCTTCTAAATCCTTCCACTTTGCCAACATAGCTAACACCACATTTTGATCTTTCCTGCTAAGAGCATCAACCATTTTATTACCTTTTCCTGGTGTATATTCTATACCAATATCATATGCAGCCAAAAACTCCAACCACCTCTGCTACCTCATATTCAACTCCTTCTGAGAGAATAAATACCGTAAATAATTATGATCAGCATACAACTCAAATCTCTCCCCTAAGAGATAATGTCTCCAAATCTTCAATGCAAAGATCACAGTTGCCAACTCCAAATCATGAGTAGGATATCTAACTTCATGCAGTCTAAGCTACCTAGATGCGTAGGCAATGACTTTACCATTCTGCATCAACACCGCTCCTAATCCAGTTCCACATGCATCAGTATACACCACCAATCCTTGATTTCCGTTTGGAACTACTAACATGGGTGTATTGGTCAACAAATGCTTTAACTTAAGGAATGCCTCCTCACATTTGTCGGACCAAACAAATTTCACTTCCTTCCTAGTTAGCTTAGTTAAGGGTACTGCTATCCGCGAGAAATCCTTAAAGAATCTCCGGTAGTAGCCAGCAAATCCAAGAAAACTGCTGATCTCGGCCACCGTCTCTGGTCTCTTCCAATTATTCATGGCTTCGATCTTATCTAAATCGACTGACAATCCTTTCTCTGGAACCATGTGACCAAGAAATTTTACCTCTTTCTTCCAGAAATGACACTTGGTAAACTTTGCCTTTAGCTGATTCTGTCACAGCGTCTCAAGTACCACTCTAAGATGAACTTCATGCTCTCTCTCTCTCTCACATCCCTAGAGTAGACTAGAATGTCATCTATAAACACCAACACAAACCTATCCAAATGCTCTCGAAAAACTTGGTTAATCAAATCCACAAAGAAAGCAGGTGCATTCGTTAATCCAAATGGCATCACCGACCATTCATATGAACCATACCTAGTTCGAAATGCTATCAAAGGAATACTGTCCTCCACCACTCTTAACTGATGGAAACCTGTCGCCAAGTCCAACTGGGAAAACACTCTGGCTCCACTCAACTGATCAAACGGATCATCTATTCTTGGCAAAGGATACTTATTCTTAATTTTCCTTTCGTTTAACTTGCGATAGCCAATGCACATCCTTAACAACCCATCTGGTTTCTTTACGAACACCGCGGCCACTCCCTAAGGCGAACTGCTTGGTCTAATAAAACTCCTTCCTTCTCGATCCACTAGCCGCACCTTCAATCCCTTCATCTCAGTTGGTGTCATCCTGCTAGGTGGTCTACTTATAGGTTCAGCCCTAGGCACAAGATCTATTCTAAACTCAACAACTCTTTTCGAGGGTAGTCTAGTGACTGGCTCAAAGACATCTGCAAACTCTCTTGCCACCCAAACCTGACTTAACTCATTTCCTACCTCCATAGCATTAATCATAGCACTAACACTTCGGTCAGTATTCTCAACTGAGGATATCACTCGGTTCTGACTATCAGGGTGTCGCAGTGATATTTCCCTATCCTGGCAAAATATTCTAGCCTCATACCTACCCAACCAATCCATACCTAAAATGATTCTGATATCTACGAAATCAATAACATACAAACTGCATGCAAACTTATGACCTAACAAGTCAAGTTCTAACTAGTCACATCTCAACCCTAGAGTTGCATACCCTCCTATTGGATTCGCAACCCTTAAGGAAGTAACAAGGTAGGTGCGTTCTAAGCATAATCTATCAACCAAACACTGAGATATAAATGAATGTGATGCATCGGTATCAAAAAGTACTTTAACTGGAATACTCTGAATCAAAAACGTACCATCCATCACAGTCTTTCCTTTATCGGCTACGGTAGGCCTAGATAGTCCTATAGCAAAAACTTTTCCTTTGTCCTCCCTAACTGGCTCTGGACACTGATTCTTGTAATGCCCAACTTAATCACAGTTGAAGCACTTCACATTCTTCTTATTTGCAGCTTTCTTCTCATTTCCTGACCAGCATTTATTAGCAAAGTGACCCTCCTTGTCACACTTATAGCAAACTACCTCAGCCTTTGACTTCTTAGCAGTATCTCCCTTCTGGGCTCCCTTCTTTTTAAAGAACTTCCTATTCTTCCCCTAGAACCCTGAGTTTCCACTGACTTCTCTTTAGCTAAATCAGCAAGTAACTCCTCATGGCGAATGGCCATCTCCTCCACTATATTACAAGGATCATGGACATGTGTTATGGTCATTCTAGCAAGCTCGGTCCTCAATCCCCGAATGAACTTCTCATTCTTTTTTATGTCAGTATCTATAACAGCATATCTGTATCGAGACAATTCTTAAAACTTAGTAGCATACTCGACTAATGACATCTCTCCCTGAACTAAATCCATAAACTTCCTCAGCAGCTCAGACTTAGCAAACTCACATACAAACTTCTGCTCAAATCTCGTTTTAAAATCATCCTAAGTTAACTGCTCTTCCGGCACTCCTACAGTGACACTATTCCAACAATGTAGTGCTGACCCCTGCAACTGTCTAGAGGCCAACCTTCTCTTTTGCTCATCGTTTAGACCCAAATCGGTAAACATACACTCGCAGTGCAACAGCCAATTCTGAACTTCTATGGTACTTTCAGTTCCCAAGAATGGCTTCCCACCCAAACTGGTGTAATCTCTACTCAGCAAAGCAATATTCCCCACTGGAGCCACAGGATTAGCTCCTCCTGCATTTCCAGCAGCAGCTCCCGCTTGCATCAAACCAACAAAGAACTGATACATCACCCCCATATCTACTGGTGGATTTCCAGCACTCACATTGGCATCAGCATTTTGATTACTGGCATTAGCCTGTCGACCGGGATTCCTCCTGGTAGTGGGTCGAGCATTTCCATTGGTTGTGATGCTTCCTCCACCAAGATTTCCTCTTCCGTTTCCTGCTTCCATATCTCCTTTCTAATCTGCATTAGTAAGATACATAACAATGGTCTAAGAGAGCAGGGAATACGTACTTATATATATATAACTATATATAGAAAATACAAGTACATTACAATAACGTTAACCCAGACCCTAATCTTATTATCAGATTCATTGGATTATGATTGGAGAAATCTTTTAGGTTTAAGTTTCTTTTAAAGTTTCATAAACCTATGCTTTGATACCATCTTGTAACATCCCCCTACTTAGAGGTCCAAAACTAACGGCTATGGATGTTGCAATCATCCATAATTATTAATCCTCGGCGACCAAATACAGCGATATTAGATACATTGATACACAGAAACACGAGAATATAGAAAATTTTAAAACAACAAACAAATTCCATATTCCATTTCAAAATATTCCAAATTGATTACATAATCCCAATTCGCAGACCACATTCAGATATATATAATTATTACAAAATATGCCAAGAGCGACATATGAAGATGCCCCCTTGGTAGATCAGAGTATATAGATAGGCAAGAAAACAATTTGCCTTTACACAAAACACACAGCGAAAATAAAAGTACTCTAATAACAAGCTTGCCTCCTGCACGTCCTCGAAAGCTTTATTCATCTAAAAAAACACCTGGAAACCTTTACTCTCAACCTACTCAAAATCAATTGAGTACACGAGGGTTTAAGGGGAAAACAGAAACTTCGAGTCAAACATAAAGCCTGGTATGAATAATAATTTACCATCTCAAACCATTTAGATACCTAGTGAGACCACGTCGCTTTGTGGAATAGGGTTTCCCCCCACTGATATCCTATAACATTTATAAAACCATATACTATGCTCCTGCATCCATAGTGGTTAACACATAGTATTTTCAAAAACTTTACGATGATATGCAAAATAAGTAAATCAAATCTAGATTACCCATCTCCATTCATTCTGACTATCTGTCTCAATTATAGTTTCTAGGATTACTATTAACATGTTAAATGTTTATGGACTATTTGTCCAATGCCATAGTTTTCATGGGATCACTAAGAACCTATTGGTAACTCCAATATCTTATCTCTTATCCTAGTTTTCGTGGGCTAACTAGGAACCTACAAACCTACTGGCCTCTGCCAGTATCAAATCATAGTTTTCATGGGTTGACTACGAACCTATTGGCCCCTGCCAATATCATTAGTTATATACAGTTTTCATGGGCTTACTGTAAACCAATTGGCCCCTGCCAATATCTTTAGTTTTAAGGTTTTAACATTCCTTAATTTATGTTCACTACTGGGTCAACCTATCTGGTTATTTTTCCCTTCCCGAACATACATTTATGGGTTAATAACAATGTGAATAATATTTCCAAAGTTCTTTATTTATGCCATGGTTTTCCTTAAAAATGAGAATGGGTTATTTGTTTTGAAACTTTAAAACATCACTTTCTAAATCACTGGATGACCTCCTTCGAAAGCATAAAAAACCTCTTTTCAAAACTTTAAGTATATACCTTTCGAAACCAATGATACCTTTCGATGGTATCAAGAAAACATTCTTTAAACATAGCTTCGAACAAATAAAGTACCCTTTCGAAAGCACTGGGTTTACTCTTTAAAAACATCATTTGGGTCAAAATGGTTATATACAAAAGTATCTCTTTCGAAACCAACTAAAATTAATTTGGGGAAAAGTTGATGGTGTCAGAACCATCAAGTCGAAAGCAAAGACCTTTAAAAATTAAAACTTCGAAGGACAGAGTCGAAATCCCCTTCCGACCCCATCACCTTCGAAACCCTCAACCCCTTCGAAAGCATTCAGGAAAAAGGCTTAGTTTAGGTTAAAACAGAAGTAACCCCTTCGACAACATAGATGACTTCAATGCGGTCGAAAGGAAAATTAGTGGCTAGGTCTCGACTTGGTCGAAACCGGTCCTTTCGAAAGCTCTTAATTAAGAAAAATACCCTTTCGAAAGCTAACTCTTTTACATTGTACAACCACCTTCTTCGAAAGCCATTTATAAAACCATTTCAAAAGCATGTGTTTTGACTATGTCGAAGGCTTTAAATAAAACAAGGCAAGACTTTAACTTTTGAAAACAAGGCAGGGTTTCGACCCTATCGGAAGTTTACCTTTCGAAACCACGGCTTCCGCCTTCCTTCCAATCCACTACGTACCACTCGGTGATACCTTGTTATTGGTTTCGACTATGATGGTTTCGACTAAGTAAGTTTCGACTAGGATAAGGCAGAATCGTTGGAGTCGAAAGGGGCTACTAATTGTGGCGAAACACTTTTTTCTGAATTAGAGGCTGAAATGTTGCTTCTTTTAGTAATTGTTTTATAACAACTTGCCTATTTGTAAACCATTGATTGGCTGCCATAAAACTTTTCAAATACTTTACATTTAAAACTGCCGCACTTATATCAGATTTAAACCATAAAAATGCAACGTTTGAGCCCTTCCATATACCAAAATCAATTATTTCAAAAAGTCCTTCTTTTAAAATAATTTACTTTCCTTAGTAAATCAATTGGGAAAAATCCCCAAAAATCACAGAAATTCGATTTCATCTTGTAATCAAACATATTAAAATTTTAGACCCAATTTCTTCCTGAAATATCGAAAATAAATTTTAAACCCAATTACATCATATTTATCATCAAAAATTCATAATAAAATTTCCATAACTTGGAAAATTCTGAAAATTTAACCCATTTTCAAAATCATGTTTTACTTAACATAAAAAAATTTCCATGGCATTTTAAAATCAATATCCCACGTTTTTGCCCCTAAAACTGTACAAATTTCATGTACAAATAAATTGTTTAAATCAACAATTCATAAACTAAGCATATCATCATCCAATATATCCTAGAAACAAAATAAATACTCAAATCTGAAATCATATGATTATAAAACCAAAAGAGATAGAATGAATTATTATTCACCTTAGATTTGATAAGGAATTTGAGATTTTGTTGTTGATTAATCCTTCCCAGCTTTGATCCTTAGCTTTAGATTGAAATTTCTCCTTTTCCCTCCTTGTTAATGGCCGGCTCTATATAGTTTTGGTTTGCATTTGTGAATAATGAAAAATGGAACGTGAATGGGCAAGAATAAGATGTGTATAGCCGTGTATAATAGAATGGCTAATTACCCCTATGCCCACGTGTAAATTAATTATCTTATAAACCAATTTAAAGCCCATTAAATTGTTATTATTAAGCATGGCCCATTAAATAATTTATTCAAATCTCAATCCTATTATCATCATTATTCTTTTTAATTTATCTAATTAAATTTCCTGAATAATGTTATCAAAAATTAGGACTGTTACATTTCATGTCTTCCATACTTAGAGAAATAATGGAAAAAATATTTGCAAAAGAAAATTAAATTATATAGTATACACACACACACACAAATATATATATATATATATATATGTGTGTGTGTGTGTGTGTGTGTGTATCAAACCACTTCAAAACTCAAGAAAACTCCTCCTCTCCACTTAAAATACCCATGGCCACACCCTTGCAACCCTAGGCCATGAGCCTTCCTCCTCTCCAAAGTCAAGGTTGAGCCTTCCAAGGCAAAGGTCCGAGTGTTCGTAAGCTTTGAGTTCAAGTTAGCGGAGCTATAGCCGATTTAAAGTTAGTCCGATCGAAATTCAAGTGAGAAACTCTATTTATAATATGATATATTGGATGATATATATGTTTTGTTATGCATGGTTATGATGATTTTTTATCAAGTTTGGATGTTGATTATATGTTGTTTGATTGTATTAACAAGTCACGTTTAATACACGTCGAAAATAACAAAGGAAATCACTTTCCTTTAATAAATGGTGCATGCAAGATTGTTAAACCTCTTGAAAATGGTTTAAAATGGATTATAAATGTTTTATAAACACTCAAATCCAATTTGGTAAAGTTTTGATAAGTTATGAAAATTGAGTCAAAAATAGACGCGTCGCGTAATGGTAGTTCGTGATTTCGCACCACAGAAAGTTAAATTCATTTAAATGATGGATTTGGAGTCGGAATTCCTTGTAATAAGAATTTTCCAAATCCTTATAATCATAATTTTCAGATGAAGAAAGAAAATTGAGATTTCGTTTAGTAGATTTTGAAATATGAGCGAAACAAGTTTTCAAAATAGTCGTGGTTCGGTAGTTCGGAAGCCAAAGCGACAAATTCTTTATAAATCATATTTTTAATTCTTTTAAAATATGGAATAAATTCTTTAAATCTTTTAAAATGTTTTAAAGAGATTTAATTTATAAAATGGATTTCTTAAAGATCGAGAAGTTGTTTTGCAAATAAGCTTTGAAAACACTATTCGCAGCACTTTTAATAACTTTTGCAAACAATGGTTTTAACTTAATTATTCTTTCCCGAATCTTTTGTGAACCTTTTCAAATAAATAGTAAAGTAATTTAAAGATGATTGAGAGGTTTAAAAATGAGTATGCAGAAATGACTAGTGCATTTGTTCCATTTGTGAGTGTCGTAGAAAATCCGACCAAGGAATAGAACAGATTGAAGGGAAATCTCGGATGCTATAAAATAATTAAAAGCAAATTAAGTATGTTAAAATATTTAGAGTCGATCAAATAACTTGACCAACTTATGGGTGATAGAGAGGTAGTTTCTAGGCTTGGGATTGGGAAACCAATTGCCTGCCCTCCCTAGCTACACGGACTGGCCCGACGGAGGGGATAGTAAATTTGATTTACTCAGATCAAAATTTCCCAAAGAATAAAAGATATAATTTTCCAAATTCAAACAACTTGGGTTGCATAGAAATAATCTTCTTATACTTGGTATTAAATCCCGAGTAGGGAATCTGTACCATATTCTCATCGTTATTCGATGGATAGTAAAGGTTGAATACGAAAATTTATATTGAGCAGAATTAGTATAAATTCCAAGATACTATTTACTCAATATTTTTTTCTAAAACGTTTATGAAATTTATTTGGTAATTCTAAAGTATAGAGAGGTTTAATGATTCTGTATATACCGGAAAGAATGTTTTAAAGATACATATCTCTAGAAGATATTTTGACTAATGAATCAAAGAATAATTCCCTATTCACTTAACATATTTTTATCGATGATTGGTTCGAAGGTACCGGGGTCAGATTTGGGATATTCCTATCCGAAGACCACTTCGAATCGATTTACGTGTTCAAAAATAAAAGATATGGGATGATATTATTTGGATGATGGAATTTAGGGCTGCTTATCACTGAACCTCGGGGGAATTTTCCCATATCACTTATTGGTGACAGTAGTTCTCCATTTGAGATCTTTGATGTAAGGACTTCTCGCTACTAATCCTAGGGTAATTCTTGACAGGATATGGTAGGAGAGTACCTTCGGTTTATCCTGTTCCTGGATAACTTGTATGAACGAATGTTTGACATTGCAATTCTAAACACATATACATTGATTTTTACAAACTTATATCCGTTTGTGGCGGAGAAGGCAACTTCTCTTAGCTTAATACCCTTCTCCAAGTCGTACGAGCTCGAAGGTTGTACATTTGAGGAAATCAATAGTGTATGATGGAATTGGCAATGTGGCATTTAAAGTGGAATGTGCTAGGTGAAAGGTAATCGTTACCTCAGGCCTCATCACCTAGTAATGGCTTAAACAGGGTATGCCGTAAGGCTATGTGGTTCGCAAACATTAGGGTATGATCATCACATTTCTAGATTACTCTCTATATGTCAAGTATGTGGTGCATGCTATGGGATCTCGGATAGGTCGATTACGACCAGGGTGATGGCATATTCGGTTTCTATCCAGGCCATGTCTGAGTGCTAAAAATGGATAGACAGGTCTTGCCAGATGCAGAGTGTTGTTTATGTATCCTCGGTACATCCCTCTAGAGATGTACTGTATGGAATCCATTCTTCAATAAGTGCCTTCGGACTTGTTTTTAGAGCCTAACATATCTGAAATTTAGTAATGGTAACAATTTCGGCTAAGATTAATAAGTTTATTTGAAAATTATTTTCAAAAGAAAGTCACTAAAAATAATATCCCTAGATTTTGATAGCAAATGTTTTGGTTATCATAAGGTGAGAACCCATTCTGTGTTTAAGTGCGGCGTGGTCTTATGAGATACCTTTGTTTTCAAAAATGCATATTTTGAGTTTTTCATATCAGTCCCATAACTGACCCAGAGTTTATTTTCCCTTTAAATTATGAGTGCCCTATTTTTTCGAGCAGCCAAGTAATTAAATTGTTTGGAGCATTTTGGGATGGATAAAGGAGCATTTTGGGCCTTTTGTTGAAGTTATCTATCACTTTCCGTTGTGTCTGTATTATGTATAAGTATCTACCAGCACCTGTAGAGATAGGCCGTTATAACTATCCTCGTCGGGTTAGTACTTGCTATGACTATGATATCTCATTTTTAGAGTGATTGTATGTACTATCTATATGATTACAAGTTGTTAAATACGATGAGAGATTCTATTATTGTCTTGCTTCTATTTTCTTTTAACCCATGATAATCTGCCTCTTCGGCACTTTTTGAGGATGTATTCGTGAATACCGAGGATGTATTTGTGTTAATGTTTTAGGATCGAGGAAGTGGGTTGTCATAGTAGCATGTTTTGCTTTGGAGCTCTTTGAAGACGATGGACGACCAGGCATCTCCTTAGTTATCTCGTTATTTATTTCCACTGTATGATTATGTATGTGCGTTTTGTATCTAAAAATGGAAAGTAAGAATGTATAGCTGCAAATCTGTTAGATGTGGTACTTTTATTTAACTCTGATAGCTCCATGTAAGGAGTAACCTTTTGTACTATACCATTTTGTATTATATGTTACCATTCCGTTGTGAGGTTTTTCTATTCTGTCTTGTTTTGTTCTTTATTTTATCCTATGACAACTTGTCTTTCAGACTCGTGGGTAACAACACATGAACACCATGGATGTATTAAGTGTCATTCCTAAGGGGCAGAAAGGTGGGTCGTCACAACAATCCTCTCGACTTGATAATACTGTTGAGCTTCAATGTGGATCCTCCACTTTGATTATTGTTAAATCATGGCATGACAACTATTAAGCGACTATAGTTGGGTTTAGGTTGAAGTATTGGAAGTGAAACACTATTCAATATAGAATCCACCTCCTTGGTTGTATGAGGTAAGTATCACGATCAACTACAGTCAACTTAAAGGCCAAATCTCTGGCCAGAGTAGTATAGTTAATAATAAATGTTATTATAGAACCAAGGACTTTGTTTATGACTAACTGATTTGAAAGTGGATGATATTGAAATTTTGTCCAAAACCAAATTCCATAAACCCTAAAGTGATATATTGTTGATCAAGAGAATTGGTGTGGATAATCATAAAAAGTACTGCTTCAATTTGTAAAATTGGATTTTACCGATGAGTTTAGTAAGCAATGCGTTCGAACAAACTATCATACTGCAAACTAAGGTGATGTGCAAACATTAGTATTTAAACTGTTTAAATATTAATTGCTATTGATTTAACACCTTTGGGTCACGCAACTAAATTCATTTCATTCTCCAATTCGCTACTCGATTTAATTAGTTTATAAAGTGTTGTAAGTTAATTAAATTAACACAAATTTAAAGAAATGTTAATCATTATTGTATTTAATATTTAGAGTGTATTTATTAGACAGGGTAGCCTCTAAAAATGTTCCATGTGCTATTAATAAATAATTTTGATGTATATAAAAGTTATATACGCGTATCGATATAAGATATCGATAAGAATTTAAATTGGATTTATATAGAATCTATTGCTATGGGATTTTAGATTCACTTGGTCCATTATTAAATAAGTTTAAGCCAACCAAAATTGAGAAGGGAGAGAGGGTTTAAGGTATAATTAGGTAAGAGGAGATGGTGGAAAGATATTTCTGCTAGATCCCTTACTTTATTGAACTTATACCTCCACTTTTTATTTGACTTTATGCTCCATCTTTCTCACTCCTTGGCAGCCATAACCCTATATACTCTATCCCATAGCTAATCTCGAACACATCACAAATCAAATACAAAACTCTTTCACGTGGTGGCGCTCCAAAGTTTGCACATTTGGACGGGGATCTATGAGATCTAAGTGACAATTTAAACCGATGTGTGAATCAAAGCTACTCATCTTAAGTATATTCTTGTGTATTATATATATATATATTGTTCATACCACTATAAATATTATATATATAATACCGCCTCCCCATAAATATTAAAATAAGTTAAATTATATTAAATAATTAATCTATGAGAAACTGATAATTTAAGTTTAAAGTTTAAAATTGAAAAATGTATGTTAATTTTTAAATTTAGCCATGTTTGTCTTCATACACACACATATATACATATTCTAAATAATTATTTTTAATTTTAAACAATTATTTAAAAAATTTAAAACCTAAAACACCTTAAAACTACTTTAAAAACTATATATTTATATATATATATGATTAAATTATTTAAACTATTTTTCATTGTTATAATTTAAAAAGATTATTATCTAGCTATAAGAAAATTTTAAATCCACAATACATATATATATAAATTGTTATTTAATCTAGTGATTACTATTAATATTATTTTACACAGGCACACACAGATTTATGTGTGTGTGTTTGTATATATCTGTACGTATATATTCTCTTTTAGTAATAAAATTAGTTTTTATTTTAAAAATATTTTTTTTTCTTACTACAAAAATAATGTTTTGCATATATATAATTTTTAAATGTTTATTAATAATAAATATACGTATATTAATGGTTCATACATATTAAATAGCATTGTGTATTTTAAATAAATAATTAAAATATATGAATAATTTAGTAAAAAATTTCTTAGTGGCCAAATAATGTTTTACATATATATAGTTTTGAAATATTTATTTATAACAAATATATAAATAAATTGTTTATAAATATTAAAATAATATTGTCTAATTTAAGTAAATAAATAATATGTTAACCCAAAAATAGATCAACGCCCTGTTTAAGTGTGCAAGCACCGGCTCTGTTTTTACAAAGCAATAATATAGAAAATAAATGTCAAAAGAGCAGAAATAGTAAAAAGACAAGAAGATTTCTATTGTGGTTCGGCTGTTAATGAAGCCTATGTCCACTTTATAACTTTCTATTAACTGACTACTGTTACAAGTTGAATCGGATTACAATATGATTCAATCTTCTAAGTTAGATCAAGTCACCAGCACAAGAGTTGACTGGAGAATCACAATGAACCCTTAGATGACTATTGTGTGGAAGGAGAAGAGTGAAGAATAATCTTTGTAGAGTTCCTGCAGCCAGTCCAGAACATCCTCTTTATGTTGTAGATATATGAGTATTTATAAGGGAATTCAGTGATTATTGGGCCAGAAGTCCAAGTGCAGAAGAGTCTGGTTGTTATGCCAAGTCATCATCGGAAATCTCAAATCAATCAGAGTCATTTCTATGGAACACTAGCTATCCATATGAGATGGATCGCTAGCTATCCATAGGGAATGGATCGTTAGCTATCCATTAGCTTAGCATATTTTTCTACCAGAAGCCTTTACTTAGTGCTACGAATGAGCTTAGAAAGTTTAAGGGCGATCCGACTTATCTTGATGGATCGCTAGCTATCCATAGGGGATGGATAACTAGCTATCCATCCACTTGGCATATTTTTGAGTGATCTTAGTTTTATTGTCTTCCTATCTTCTATTTAAGTGCGTAATTCAAATATCAAGTCCTTTGAAGTTCATTTGATCATCTATGTGCTCTCCTTTTATGCTTGATGACTTCCTTACCTTTGTCTTCATGGGTCATCTGGTCCAGAAGAATCATCCATAGCTCACTCAATACTTAACCAAATCACACGAAACTTCACATATGCAATGTAGAAGAGTAGGAAAGCCTCTCCTATGGATCATCGATCATGAGGCCCAATCCTCATGGGTCGGACCTAATGGATCATACTAGCCTAATTTGGAGAAGAATCATCCATAACTCTCTCAAAACGTAATGAAACCAAATGGAAATTGGCTGGTACTCTTTGTAGGTTCTGTTATCCCGCCTTTTGGCAAGGCCAGGACACCAAGGAGTTGGATTCCAAATGTCGTTTGTCATGGATATCGTTGAATTTTGACCAAGTTCGGATCAAGCCCCAATCGATGAGACATGATCGGGAAAATAAAGCAAACCAACGTTCCAAGTTTCAAGTCAATCCGAGCTCATACGCACAGGTTATGATGGATACAAGTTGGAGGAAAAAGCATGTTTTCGTATCCATCGGCAGACCCCATTTCGTATCCATTAAAACGTATCTGTTCGTTTCGATGGAGCTAGTACATCAAGTTCGTATCGATGGGTTTCGTATCCATCGGTGATCCTCGTTTCGCATCCATCGATCTCATGTCAATTAGAATGATTAAGTCCACACAGTGATAAGCTTCGTATCGATAGAACCTTCAGCCGGAAAGACTTGTTTGTATCCATCAATAAGTCACCTGGTTCGTAACGATCACTTAATGTCTACTTCGTATCCATCAGTCAGTGCTTGCTTCGTATCCATCATTCAGTGTCTACTTCGTATCCATCTGAGAACCTTGCTTCGAATACGTGCCCAACAACTTGTTCGTATCCAGCGAGTCAACCAACTAGAATGACATGTTGCCCATCGAAGTAAACGAGGCGAGATATGTGGAGTCGAAGCAGTCAATACGGCGCAGAGTCTGGATCGAGGCGAAGCGCGCACACCACGTCATCCCTCGATGCGAATGCGCCGAGATATATGGAGTCGACACGGTCGACTCGGAGTAAAGACCGGATCGAGGCGAAGCGCGCGTTCCACGTCTTCACAGAGGCGCGTGACACCATCGATTCGAAGCCCTCAGTTCGGAGGGATGGATTCGAACCAGACAGCCTAGCAAAGAACGTCGCCTCGTATCGATGATATCTCTCAATCCACTGATCCAAATACCATGAAATTTTAACTGAAGGTTGCACACATACCGAGGAACGTCTCCACCAAATTTGAGCTCAATTGGAGGTAATCTTGATCGATACGAAATGACTTCGTATCAATCGCAGATCGACTCCAAACTTTCTGGAAACGGTCGCGTGGGCCCCCTCACGTGCCAGACCAAGTCTCCCGGAGTTTGAGCGAATTCTGAGCCTCCTACGCCTATAAATAGAGCCCCAGAATCAACAGAAAAAGGATCTTTTTTCTCTGAAGTGTCCAGACTCTGCCGGATTGAGATTTGCATCCTACTTTTGCTGTCAATTTCGAATTCTAATCTGTAATCCGCTGTTCATTGTTGTAACCGCTTGTAATCATTGAAAGAGAATCAATAAAATCATCAAAACTTCATAGTGAACGTAGGCTATACGCCGAACCACTCTAAATTGCTTGTCTGTGCACTTTACATTTCTGTTTGTTGGAGTTTTTGTTAGATAACCTCTGTTTTACATTTACAATCTTCATTTTATCTCTTCAAACAACTCCCGAAGAGTGTTGTGCCCATTTTTGGTACAAACACTTTGGTGCTTTCACTGAGAAAACCAGCTTTTTCTCCCGCTCATTGGATCTGCCGTCGATACCGGATTGCACAAATCCAAGAGGAAGATCCAGATATCCAGTCCGGAATCCTTCCATTCTATTCAGATTTGCCCAAAATCTAGGAGAGGACTCCACTACCGAGAATGGTCAGCACAAGAACTGGCGCTACCGCTGCAGAGCAAGAAGGCAGAGATAGGCAGAATCCCACACAGCCGCCTTCTTCCAATCAAGACAATACCACTCACTCGGACTCAACAGGGCTAGTCACCCGACAGGAGTTTCAAGTATTGCTCCAGGAGCTGACCCAAAGCCGTCAGCAGTTGGCGGAACAGTTGCACGCCAATATCGAGCTGACCAACCAGCTAAACCGCCGGGGGCACAGAAGGTCCAGGAGGGATGATGCCTCCAGAGCGTCTACTGAAAGCTCAGCTTCATCTGACTATCACCACCGAACTACTCGTCCTCGGCTAGAGGGGAGTCATGCTTAAGCTGCTGAATATCAGCCCACCTTAACTGTTGGGCAACTGAGGGTAGGACCATCGACCAGCTTCCAAACGGGTCCCTCAACACGAGGAGGTACTGCCCCACAGTACACCACGGATAACCGCGCCACAACCGCCGCAGCAGAGACAAGGGTCGATACCCGAAATCAATCAGAGTCGATCAATCAACAGCGTGGACATACTCCTGAACCTTATGTCCCAGAAGACGTTGAGCCAAGGAGGTAAGATACGGATCGTCGACAGCGCCCGATCCCAACTCGCACCGTGGAACCCGACCACGCCTTAGCTCATCACGCTCAGAATCTGCCCGTGTCGGATATATCAACCATGATACGTCAGATGATCCGCGAGAGTCAGGGGCTCACTAATGATGATTGGGGGATTTCCCGTAGTCATACCCCTTTCACAGACGAAGTGTTACATGCTGAACCCCCTAGGCGATTCAGAATGCCGACTCTCCCGATGTATGAAGGGAATAGTGACCCCAACCAGCATATTCTGAAATATGAATGGTCGATGAGCGCTGCAAGGGCCGACGATGCAGTGAAGTGTCGGAGTTTCCCCATCTCTCTGGAGGGAATCGCAACAATGTGGTTTACCCGCCTACCACCTAGATCGATTTCTTCGTTCGATCAATTGGCCAAGAGGTTTGTGGAGCAATTCCGTATGCATGTTGCTAGGCCAAAAGAAGTCAACACCCTGTCCAGCATCACTCAAGCTCCTGGAGAAACGCTCAGGCGTTACCTGGAGAGGTTCCACGCAGCATGCGTCGAGATCACCAATCCTAACGATAATTCAATCTTGATGGCTCTGACCAAGGGGATTGATCCTGATTCTGAATTCGAAAACTGGCTAGCTGGGAAACCGCCCGCATCGTTGGACCGTTTTTACTCCAAGGCCGCTCAATTCCTGCGGCAGGAGGACGCAAAACAGTCTAGGAAGCAGGACGATGCGAGGCCCAGCATTGAGGGAATACAGAGCAATGTGGCAGTTAAACAGTCCGGCGAGAGTTCCGGGAAAGTTCAACTGAATATACAAAACAAACAAACCCAGCAGAGAGGAAACAATGGCCAGAATAAGAAGAGAGACGAGAACCGAGGTCCACGACGTAGAGCTCAGATGTTTGACAGTTATACGCCGCTAAACACGTCATTGGAAAACGTATACTTACAGACTTGTAACACTGTACAGTATAAGAAGCCTGCTCCGAAGCCCTCGTCAGAGAGACAGGTTCAGACAGGGAAATTCTGTAGGTTCCATGAAAGCTATGGACACAATACCAATGAGTGTCGGCACTTACAGGACCTCATCGAGAAATTGATTAGAGAGAGGAAGCTAGATCAGTTTGTACGGGCGCCGCAGTCTGGCGGAGCGGGCCCCTCGAATCAAAATCGTTCACAAAATCAGGAAAGAGAGGAGGAACCCGCCCGTGCGGGCGGGAGATTAGTTATCAACACAATAAGTGGTGGTCCCCATCCGGCAGACAGAAGCTGGGGGGAAATGCAGTCGTATGCTAGTTCTATCAGGCATGCGGACTTCGAGTGTTATAGTAATTGCGAGGATGGAACCCCGGCGAAGCAACAAAAGATAATATCTGATGATATCGTGTTCAGGAGCCGAGACGCCGATAAAGTCGAAGCCCCTACAATCGACCCCCTAGTCATATCTGCCCAGGTAGGTCCTGCTTGGATGAAGAGGATCCTGGTTGATAGTGGGAGCTCTGCGAACATCTTGCTTAAACGGGCTTACGATCTAATGAAGATGGAGACAAAAGATTTGAAACCCTGTTTATCCAGAATCCATGGTTTCAACGGAAGTGCCACGATACCCATCGGAATAACTGAACTCCCAGTCGAGTTAGGCATTGGAGAACGCCGGAGGGTCCGAATGTTACAATTTGTTGTGCTAGAAATCGATTCGCCATATAATGCGTTTCTGGGTCGACCAGCCTTAGCTGAGTTCAGGGCGGCGATCGCCCCATGGTGTCTGACTTTGAAATTTCCCACTGATCATGGGATTGGAGTTGTTCAAGGAGATCAGGCCACAGGAAGGGCCTATTATGTTGCTGAGCTGCGTGGGGTGCAACGTAAAGAGAAGGGAAAGGGCGTAGAGGAATCTCTCTGCGTCCGTTCTATCGATAATTGACAATTGATGCCTGGGCCTCGGTCCGGGCACCACGATCAATTCCTGAAAGACCTGGACCCTGAGGACAACGAGGATAAAGATGAATCTATGGAGAGCCAAGCTTCTCCAGCCGAGCTGACTATGGACGTCCCAATCAGTGAGGATGACGATTCGAAGATGCTGAAAGTTGGGTCTCAACTAAACAAGCAGACACAGCAGGAATTGGTCGAATTTCTTCGGGCGAATCTCGATGTCTTCGCCTGGACACACTCTGACATGTGCGGGATCTCGCCGAGCATTGCGAGTCACTCCCTGAATATAGATCCGCGACATGTCCCAGTAAAGCAGAAAAGGCGCGGTATGGATCCAGAGAGATCTGCCGCCCTTAAGGAGGAAGTTGATAAACTACAATCGAACGGGTTCATTCGAGATGCTTTGTATCCAGAATGGGTGTCCAACCCTGTACTAGTTCGGAAACCAAACGGGAAGTGGAGAACCTGCATTGATTACTCTGACCTAAACAAGGCATGTCCAAAAGATAGCTTCCCACTTCCGCGAATCGATCAGCTCGTGGATTCAACGGCCGGACATGAACTACTATCCTTTATGGATGCTTATTCCGGCTACAACCAAATACCCATGCATTTACCTGATCAGGAACATACCAGCTTCGTGACCGATCTGGGACTCTATTGTTACAAAGTCATGCCGTTTGGTCTAAAGAACGCTGGAGCAACATACCAACGCTTAGTCAACCGAATGTTCGCTGATCAGATCGGGAAGACAATGAAGGTTTACGTGGATGACATGCTGGTGAAGTCCCGATTCTCCAAAGATCACGTCGGAGATTTGAATTCGATGTTCAGCATCCTCCGGGAGTACGGAATGAAGCTCAACCCACTCAAATGTCACTTCGGCGTTGCATTCGGAAAATTCCTTGGGTTCATCGTCAACGCTCGAGGAATAGAGGCGAATCCTGAGAAGATCTGGGCTATTAGAAATTTGCAAACCCCTAGAACTATAAAGCAAGTCCAGAGTCTTAACGGGAAGGTCGCAGCATTGAGCAGGTTCATTTCAAAGTCCACCGATAAATGCATTCCTTTCTTCGACCTGATCCGAAAGGGCAAACGGAACTTTGAATGGACCACGGAGTGTGAAGGCGCGTTCCGATCATTAGTTCAACATCTCTCCACACCTCCGATCTTATCAAAACCGGTTGACCACGAGCAGCTATATCTCTACCTGGCAGTATCAGAACATGCGATCAGTGCTGCTCTAGTCCGGGAAGAAGACAAAGTGCAAAACCCGGTCTACTATGTTAGTAAGCGGCTAACAGGAGCTGAAAGAAATTATCCGAGATTGGAGAAACTGGCCTATTGCTTGGTCATTGCCTCAAGAAAGCTCCGTCCTTACTTCCAAGCTCATCCGCTTACTGTGTACACCGACCAGCCGTTACGACAGGTCCTCACGCGGCCTGAGACGTCCGGTAGGTTACTCAAGTGGAACATTGAGCTAAGCCAATTTGATATCGCATATGCTCCGCGGAGAGCCATTCAAGGACAAGTCCTGGCAGATTTCATAGCTGAATTCACCGTTCCAGAAGACTTGCCCGAGACTAGTAAATCTGGAAGCTGTATACTGATGGTGCATCAAATGACCGGTGTTCGGGCGCTGGGGTTGTACTTGAGACTCCCGAGGGCCGATCCATATGTTATGCTCTTAAATTCGACTTTCGTGCAACTAATAATGAAGCCGAATATGAAGCCCTCCTAACCAGCCTAAAGCTTGCCAGAGACTTGAGAATTATCGCTGTAGAAATTTATTGCGATTCACAGTTAGTGGTATGTCAAGTACGAGGAGAATACCAGGCAAGAGACCGAAGACTGGCTGCTTACTTGGCTCGAGTTCAGGAAATACTAAGCCAGTTTGATTACTATGCCATCTATTATGTGCCTCGGGAGCACAATCAGAAAGCCGATTCACTGGCAAAGTTAGCTAGCACAGGTGAAGCGCAACAAATGGGACTTGTCCCCGTTGAAACTTTGGCCTCCCCGAGCATCGATCGGATAGGAATGAACTCTGTGTTTGAAACCGCTCCCAGTAGAGAATCTTGGATGACTCCGTATCGGAATTACATTGAGAATGGGGCGTTTCTTGAACCTAGAAATGAGAAGAGACAAATTCAGCGAAAAGCTTCGCGGTTCGTCATCCAAAACGGAGTCATGTACAGGAGAGGTTATTCCGTTCCTCTCCTCAGGTGTATCGCCCACGAGGAAATCAAACGAGTGTTACATGACGTACACGAAGGAGAGTGTGGCGATCATACTGGAGGACAAGCTCTCGCTAAGAAGATACTCCGATATGGGTACTACTAGCCGACAGTGAACCGAGATGCGGCAAACTATGCCCGGAAATGCGATAAATGCCAGATACATGCCCGAATTCCGAGAGCTCCGCCAACTGAAATAACCCAAATGGTCAGTCCCTGGCCATTCGCAATGTGGGGCATCGATATCATCGGCGCTTTACCTTTAGCAAAGGGCGGTGCGAAATACGCCATCGTTGCCGTTGACTACTTCACGAAGTGGGCCGAGGCCGAAGCCCTTGCAACCATTACGACAAAGAAAGTGATAAATTTCGTGGTTCGCAACATCATCTGTCGATTTGGACTCCCGCATACTATCATCACTGATAACGGAGCCCAATTTGAGAGTGCGGAATTCAAGAATTTCTGTCAACGATTTCATATCCGCAAAAAGTTCTCGACTGTTGCACACCCCCAAGCGAATGGACAGGTTGAAGCTATCAATAAAGTTATAAAATCGATCCTGAAGAAACGATTGGAGAAGGCTGGGGGCAAGTGGGTCGATGAACTTCCTATGGCGTTATGGGCCTATCGAACGACCCACAAAACCGCAACCGGACACACTCTGTTTTCCCTATCTTATGGCTCAGAGGCTGTTATTCCGGTCGAGACAGAAGTGTTATCTCATCGCGTGACTTATTATGATCCAAAAACAAACGCTATACTCCTGGCCGAATCTTTGGATCTATTGGATGAAAAACGGGAGGAGGCTGATTTGAGAGCAGCCGCACATCGAAGTCGGGTCGCCCGACTGTACAACACCAAAGTTCGACCTCGAACCTTTGAACTCGGCGACCTCGTACTCAAGAGAATCTACCCAGTTCCTTCGCACATGAAACCAAACTGGGGAGGACCATATGTAATTACACGAAAGCTCGGAGATGGTACATTCAAGCTGTCGACTGTTGACGGTCTCGATTTACCAAGGGCTTGGAACAGCGAAAGTCTCCGCCGCTATTACATATGACAGGCTTTATTTATTTCATTCTATTTAGCAATTTGTTTCTGCATTTCGAAATTTGAATTTTGTAATAAGGCAACTGACTTTGCCGCATTTTCTTATTTCAGCAATAAAATGCCACTTCTTCGAGCCAAAGCTGTGATTCATTAAGTACGATATACAACATCACGATGCACGAAGAGCTAAATCCCATCATGCAATGGGACTTATTCAAATGGAGAGTGGCTGTGATACGACCGGCCACTCACTAGGTGAAACCCGAGCTCGGGGACAAGCCATGACCCCGATATTGATAGGGTTGACACACGACAATCCTGCAATTAACTCCGTGTTCCCAGAGTGCGAAGCGGAGTATAAACATTCGACTCCGTATTCCCAGAGTGCGAAGCGGAGTATAAACATCCAACTCCGCATTCCCAGAGTGCGAAGCGGAGTATAAACATTCAACTCCGCATTCCCAGAGTGCGAAGCGGAGTATAAACATTCAACTCCATATTCCCAGAGTGCGAAGTGGAGTATAAACATTCGACTCCGCATTCCCAGAGTGCGAAGCGGAGTATAAACAACTAACTCCGTGTTCCTAGAGTGCGAAGCGGAGTATAAACATTCGACTCTGTATTCCCAGAGTGCGAGACGGAGTATAAACATTTAACTCCATATTCCCAGAGTGCGAAGTGGAGTATAAACATTCGACTCCGCATTCCCAGAGTGCGAAGCGGAGTATAAACAACTAACTCCGTGTTCCTAGAGTGCGAAGCGGAGTATAAACATTCGACTCCGTATTCTCAGAGTGCGAGACGGAGTATAAACATTTAACTCCATATTCCCAGAGTGCGAAGTGGAGTATAAACATTCGACTCCGCATTCCCAGAGTGCGAAGCGGAGTATAAACAACTAACTCCGTGTTCCCAGAGTGCGAAGCAGAGTATAAACGACCAACTCCGTGCTCCCAGAGTGCGAGACGGAGTACAAACATCAGTCAACTCCGTGTTCCCAGAGTGCGAACAACCGCTTACGAGATGACATATATCCCCGGAGTGTGGATGAAACGATTCATAAGAGAACAAGTGTAGTTCGGCCACTTGGTCCTCGCTTGATGCAATCACAAGCTGATCATCACAACTTAACCCTGGAACTGGGGGCAGAGGCAAATGTTAGTCATTACCCGAAACTATGCGATGCTCAGCTCCGATGCGATCCCCTATCACAACTCAAGTCCGAGATTTCCATACTTAACAAGTAAAATGAGCTATTCTTGGAACAATCAGATAATGCAAGTACACTGGACCAAAGTCCGAACACTGCAACATTCAAGCATAGAAAGGGACATGAGCTGAAACTTGAAAACAAAATTTTATTTCAACTAACTCAAAAACAATGGTTCATACATGAGTTTTTTCCAAAATGTTCCTACTAGCAGGGGCCGAACCCGCATCTAAACACGGCCTACAAAAGGGAAAACAGAGAAAATAACAAAAGTCCCTAACTGCCTATGAAAAGAATGTCTAATCCTTCTGCTTCCTCAACTTCTTCTTCCTCGAGGAGCTACTGGAACCACCAGTACCCTTTCGCTTGGAACCTTTCTCCTTAGGCAGGCTCCCCTCGGGTGAAGGCATAATGTCAACGTCCTCGTCTGAGCTGGACTCTATAGGGATGCTTCCCGCGGGAGGAGTTGGAGGAACAGACTCCGCAGCCAGAGGAGGGACTAGCACATTAGTATCAGTAAGTGTGCCCCCAGGAGACACAATCATAAGAGGAGTAGGGCACCGTGCTGCTGCTCCGCCATCTACATCGCCGCCGTGCGCCGCGGCCGCCATCTCGGCATTAATCTCGGCCAACATCGCCGCTTCCTGCTGTGCTCTGGCTTCGCTAGGAGCCGTAGTAGTTTGAGATGAGGTGTCAGAAGTAGCCGTGAATCCACCCAAGCCGAATGGCAAGTCCGCAAAAGGATCACTCTGACGGCCAAGGAGCTCGTTTATCATCTGTTCATCGAAAGAAAGTGAGCTCCCCTGCGTTACTCCAACTGGTGCCATTGCCACGACGGAGGTCGCCTCAGAGGTGATGGCTCCTGGCGCTTGGCCTGATTCTTGGGTGGTAAGAGGCGCGTCCGGTGCAACTTCTGTCACTGATCAAAGGAAAAGGACATGTCATTAGCAACATTTCAACACAGACTCTTCAATCCAAATATACAAGAAGTTAGTTCAGAGTACCTTCCTCGGTTTGGCTCGAGGTCATCTGAACAACTTCATAAAGATGTTCCTTAATAGGAGATAGATGCGGTTGATCTGGATCATATGCCGGGATAGGCTGGGGGTAGATCATCGGAGTTGGCTCAGATTGAGATGACACGATTATCTCAGAACTCATAACATGGTGTTCTGCACCAGAGCTCTCTCCGACTTCCTGAGTCTGGGCACCAAGCCTCTCCTTATCGTGGGAAATAATGGAGTCATGGAGAACCTTCTTTTCGTCATCATTGAGAATGCGGTTCTCCAGCTCGAATTCGTCAAGGGCTTCATCAGGGTGCCCAGACTTCTCCTCATCAACCAGTAGGTTCCAGGCGTTATAGAGATGCGTGGGGTAATCGTCAAGCCATGTCAAATCTCGGTGCCTTAGCACATTGGCGTTATAAGTGACGAGTAGCTCTTCCACCTCGGCCTCAATCCTGGCCTCCGCCTGCCGTACCTTCTCGTCAACCCCAGCCTCAGCTTCGTGAGCTTGTTGTATAGCCGCTTCTCTCTCCTTTCGGAGCGTCACTGCCTGATCACAGGCCTCCTGCGCAGAGACATTAGCTGCGTCTTTTTCCTTCGCCATCTCAGAAAACTTTGATTTCAGCTCATTAAGCTCCTTGAGAGCTTCATCCCTCTCGGCGGTGATGGTGGTGTTCCTATGACCCATGTCCTCGATGGCGGTATAATGCTCTTGCTTCATCCTGGTCATGGCAGCGTTTACTTCATCAAACTTCTTTAGAGCCTCCATTTCAGATTTACGGGAAGACTCAGCCTCCGAGTTGAGCGCTTTTATGATTTGGTCGTTGTGACCCAACTCCTTCTCGAGCTTCTCAATAGTGACGCCCCGATCGAATGCCACTTTGGACGCTTTCCTCGCGGCCCGTCCCCATTCCCTGTACTGGAAAAAGATGTCCGCAACATAATCATGAATAGTGGTTTCAGCGGTGGGTGGAATTCTCTTCAAGTGCGGAGGGAAGACGTAACCATCAAAACAGATGTCGGGAAATTCCTTCCTCATCTGTGCCAATTTAAGCGTTCCCTCACTAGACGCTTCAGTCGGGACCGGTACAGTAGCCGAGGAGGTGGCTATTTCAGTTCTGCGCGGAGGATCGGACCTCGAAGCTTGGGAAGGTGGCCTAAGCCGTGAAGTCTCGGGAGGACGAACAACTGCTACCGTAGGAGGTGCAGAGGTCCTGGGAGGAGGAGAGCGAGATCGGGATCGATGAACATACCCCCTGTCTCTATCAGACCTCTCCTGACCAGAGTGTCCGGAGTCGTAATCCCTCTCAACCTCTCTCCTGCGTGGCTCATGATAACGGCGCTTGTTGCGCAAACTACCAAGCACGGAACCTTGCCCAGACATCGTACCTGAAAAGAAAACCACGAAGAATCAGTAACCATTTGCAATATGTTGTTTACGGTTAGGAAAATGTGTTGTGCCGTGAAGAGTGTGTGAATGTGTAACCCCCCGGACCAACCAGAAGTGTCAATCGCATTGGCAGGAAGAGGCTCGCTAACGTCGACGATATGTCGCGGTCCACCCGATTCAACGTCATGTTGCTCAGACTCGATGTCCGGGATTGGAGGGTCGGAAGGCCCTTCGAATCGATTTTCAGCTTGCAGGGAGGATGCTTCCGTAATCCTAACTCCTGGCAAGGGACGGTGCAAAACCACAGACTTCCGCCTCCCGGACTTAGGCTGTTTTGAGACCACTGCTTTGCCTTTCCTCTTGGCATCGGAATCCGGGGTTGCATCAGCGGGTCCGACCAACGGTTCCTCGTCGGTATGAGTCCTTTCAGAGTCGGGTTCGTCAATTATTACGACCCTAGGTTTCTTCTACTTAACCTTTTCCGTGGAGACGGTCTTTAATGCACCATCGAGCCTTATGCTCTGCCTCCGCCCGATCAATCCAAGAACTCTAAGGTTCTGGTCCGTCAGTAGCAACTCGATATTCCTCTCTTCGCTAGGGACTTCTTGAAGGACACGAACTATCTCTTTATAGTAGCCGCCTTCGGGTCGCTGGATTATCGCTGAAAGAAAGAGAATAGAAGATATGAGTTCAGTTTCATTCAAAAAATTGCCCCGTCGATTACTTGGGAAAAAGACAATGCTTACGTCTAAACAGCCATCTTCTGGCAAACCCCGATGGACATCGGACATAAAACCACTCTGACTTGAAGTAGCTCAGCCTAGTCCACGATCCCGTGACAACTTGGCAGTTTCTCACAGACTCCAAAAATGTAAAAGATGGGCTGTCAGTTCGACTCTTGAAGTTGAAGAGGTATCTTATCTCGGTCGGGTGGGGAGGCCGGTAGAGGTATTCCATAAATGCGATGAACAAGCCGTTGAGTGAAGCATATCCGTTTGGATGCAGTTGAGACGGAGCGATATCCAAGTAAGCCAACACTTCTCTTATGTAATCATTGAACGGAGGGAGTGTACCGGCCGCACATGCATGTCGATTAAAAGCAGTATACCCCTCCGGGGGATTATGTGGTCTGTCGTCCGGTCCAGGCAACAGTACGTCATCCAAAGATAAGCCATGCCTTAAACATATTCTCCCTAGCATGTCTTCAGAGATATTGGACGGGACAGAATCGGGTGGGCTGTTGATGAAAGATGCGTCAGGTAACTCGTCCGGAGCTGGGCCGATGACTTCAGCCTCGATGTCTGGAATCTCAAGTCTGGGAGTTTCTTGCTGCTGTGAACTTGATGGTTCCATAACTAGCTAACTCACAAGAAATCATCGTTAGATGATAGAAAGCCCGTGCATTCCCCCGTGTAGAGTGTGTGTTGTGCAGTGCAAGTATTGTGCATGACTTAAGCAAATCCTACGAAATAAGCCGAAAGGTGTAAACGGCGAAGCTTTGAAAGTCGGCATGGATATGACCGTCATCGCTGACCGTCACGACCACGTAATCCAGACGTTAGGTGGTTGATTCAAGTGTAAGTCCGTTATATGTTCGTTAGGTGACAGTTCCGTCGGCGAGCTTCAAAAGTCAGTCAAATATGCAGTTCTGTGGCCAAGTTCAGGTATGCAAGGCAGAAGCTCGTCGGAATTAAGTGTTCAGATGCTCAGAAATTCTCCAAGTTAATCAGAATTTAAGTCGAGAATGTCGATCGCTGCACTTTGTTTTCGTATCGAGACAAGGGGATCACGTATTTCAGTATGGCCACGTTCGAATCGATACTTTCGTATCGATCGCCTTGGCAAAGGAGTGTTCCGTGTCGATCAGGCTACGGTGGGAACGCTTCGTATCGATCAAGTTCGACTCGATACGTTCGTATCAATCAGGCTGGAACGAGATCGCTTCGTATCGGTCGAGGGCGCTGATTTCGCATCGATCTAAAGACAGTGGCTTCGTGTCGACCGCCGCCCTCGTCTCCATATCGATGCGAGCATATGCAATCTGAATCGAAACGAATACTCCCAGACCAGGACGATAAGAAGTGAGTTTGAAATGATCTCCTCCTTGTCTCCTCCTTCCCCAAAAGATCACAACTCCATGGCCACACTCTATTCCCCCTATCTCGTTTTCTCTCGTCCAGATCTAGAATCTCTAGTTTGCCGAAACTGGTCGTAGAAGCAAAAGGAATGATGGAGATCTCGAGTTTCGTCATTATTTACAAGAATCAACCCATTAATTACCTGATTTTAGCGATCAACACTCAGAGGGTCGGAAGTTTGGTTCGCTTCGAAGACAGTTGTGTCTCTCAGTCTATCGATACGAAGGTAAAGAGGAAAACAGAGAGCAACAGTAAAAGTAAAAGGTAAAAAAGTGAAATCGAGCCAAGTCCCCGGTATTTATATGAAGCCTGGAGGCGAACTGGGTCGATTCATCTCCCAGTCAGCATGACCAGTCGCAGCCAGTCAAGCGGCGCATCGATGCGAACATTCGTTTCGAGCCCACTAGCCTCCATCGTTTCGAAGCACACAGGGAAGCCACCTGAAGGTAACAGACTCCATCGGTTCGAAATGTCCACTTTATGATCCATCGACTCACAACAGAGCAAACCTATCGATACGAGAAGTCACTACGTATCCATCAGATATCGCTAATTCAAATCAGAATTCACCATGATTTGTGACCATCGATACGAATGACCATTTTCGTATCCATCAAGTCAACCCGCATCGATACGAAGAAAGGCTTTCCAACTTTTAGCATCGATTCATGAGAGGACCGATACAAGAGGATGGTTAAAGGATACGACTTTCAAATTATTCAAAGAAGACCTGCAGCTTTTCAAAGCACGTCATGTTTCCACAAGACGTACTTTGGGGGGCAAATGTTATCCCGCCTTTTGGCAAGGCCAGGACACCAAGGAGTTGGATTCCAAATGCCGTTTGTCATGGATATCGTTGAATTTTGACCAAGTTCGAATCAAGCCCCAATCGATGAGACATGATCGGGAAAATAAAGCAAACCAACGTTCCAAGTTTCAAGTCAATCCGAGCTCATACGCACAAGTTATGATGGATACAAGTTGGAGGAAAAAGCATGTTTTCGTATCCATCGGCAGACCCCATTTCGTATCCATTAAAACGTATCTGTTCGTTTCGATGGAGCTAGTACATCAAGTTCGTATCGATGGGTTTCGTATCCATCGGTGGTCCTCATTTCGCATCCATCGATCTCATGTCAATTAGAATGATTAAGTCCACACAGTGATAAGCTTCGTATCGATAGAACCTTCAGCCGGAAAGACTTGTTCGTATCCATCAATAAGTCACCTGGTTCGTAACGATCACTTAATGTCTACTTCGTATCCATCAGTCAGTGCTTGCTTCGTATCCATCATTCAGTGTCTACTTCGTATCCATCTGAGAACCTTGCTTCGAATACGTGCCCAACAACTTGTTCGTATCCAGCGAGTCAACCAACTAGAATGACGTGTTGCCCATCGAAGTAAACGAGGCGAGATATGTGGAGTCGAAGCAGTCAATACGGCGTAGAGTCCGGATCGAAGCGAAGCGCGCACACCACGTCATCCCTCGATGCGAATGCGCCGAGATATATGGAGTCGACGCGGTCGACTCGGAGTAAAGACCGGATCGAGGCGAAGCGTGCGTTCCACGTCTTCACAGAGGCGCGTGACACCATCGATTCGAAGCCCTCAGTTCGGAGGGATGGATTCGAACCAGACAGCCTAGCAAAGAACGTCGCCTCGTATCGATGATATCTCTCAATCCACTGATCCAAATACCATGAAATTTTAACTGAAGGTTGCACACATACCGAGGAACGTCTCCACCAAATTTGAGCTCAATTGGAGGTAATCTTGATCGATACGAAATGACTTCGTATCAATCGCAGATCGACTCCAAACTTTCTGGAAACGGTCGCGTGGGCCCCCTCACGTGCCAGACCAAGTCTCCCGGAGTTTGAGCGAATTCTGAGCCTCCTACGCCTATAAATAGAGCCCCAGAATCAATAGAAAAAGGATCTTTTTTCTCTGAAGTGTCCAGACTCTACCGGATTGAGATTTGCATCCTACTTTTGCTATCAATTTCGAATTCTAATCTGTAATCCGCTCTTCATTGTTGTAACCGCTTGTAATCATTGAAAGAGAATCAATAAAATCATCAAAACTTCATAGTGGACGTAGGCTATACGCCGAACCACTCTAAATTGCTTGTCTGTGCACTTTACATTTCTGTTTGTTGGAGTTTTTGTTAGATAACCTCTGTTTTACATTTACAATCTTCATTTTATCTCTTCAAACAACTCCCGAAGAGTGTTGTGCCCATTTTTGGTACAAACAGGTTCTATGGGACCTACCCTAAAAATTTTAGGTTGTGGGGCCAAATCTACATGGACCGTTAGAAATCAATTTAGTTAGGTCACCAGCGATCCATCAAACAACCTCTAATTGATCCCATTTATTTTGTTAGCCTTCTTTTTTGTCTTCTATGCGTTCTCCCAAAATTTCAAGTCAATCCGACTCCGTATGAGTTCTCTAGGTCCATTTTAACTTAGCGACATTTGGTCAAACAGCTTGAATCAGATGAGTCTTCACTTCTCGAGCTAGATTATTTGGCATGCAATGAAACTTGGCAAGTATTCTTAGAAGAGGTAGTAGATCATGATGCAAGAGGCTTTGACAACTCATGATGCTTCCTTTTGGATCGCCGGCGATCAATAGGTGATGGATCGCAAGCGATCCATCCACTTTGTTTATTCTTGACTTATTTTCTTGAGGTCCATTGACTTGTTTCCTTGATTGCTTTAGTCAGTTTCAAGTCATTTTGGCTTAGTCCGAATGTTCTAACTGTAACAACCCACCTTTTTGGACGGTTTAAATCGACAATAAACCACACATGTCAACTCAAACCATTCAAAAGGGAGGATTGTTAATGGGGTAAATAAGAAAATAATAGAAAAGAAGGAAAAACAAAACACAGAATCTCGCAGCGGAATGACAAAATATAATAATCAAATAAACAGTTCATGAAGCTTTTTTAAAAATTACATTTGATTACACTTTTACAGTACAAATCAGAGTTATACATACAACAGAAATAAATAAATAATGCAGCGGAACACATGATGTAGTAGAATAATTAATAATAAATAGTAGACTCATCTCCATCTTCATCCTCCAAAATAAAATGGTCTTCAATACACTGAAAAGCTCAGACTGACCCGAGCGTAATGAAAAGACAAAACACTCGAGTCAGGACTAAAATATCTTATGTAAGTCAAATCAAAATAAGTAGAATAGAAATATTACTGTAATGGCTATAGAGATGTTACAGGATTTTCATCTCCTATCAAGTGTACAACGTGGATATAATTATTTAAAAGATTTCAAATAATTTGAAATACCAATCTTAATCATTTTAATTAAAATAAATCTGAAGTTTAAATTTAAAACTTAAACCTTTCAAATAACTCAATTCCAATAAATAATCCAAATTCAAAAAAATTATATGGGCATATGTCATTTCAACCAGTATCCAAAATCAAATTTTCCAAATCAAAATTTCCAAATCAATGGAAACCGCTCAGGTTATCATTTCAATCCATACTGATAACAGAGATATATATACATAAATAAACATCCAATCATCCAAAATATCAACCAATAACATCCATCACAATCCAACATCCAAATCAGCCAATAAATCACAACAATCAATTGATTATCATTATCAGGTGTTCAACTAGCTATTCAATATTAATTAAATGGCAATTCATCAATATAAATTCAAATTTAACTTAAATGACAATCTAAAAATACCAAACAGCAATCAATAAATTTCTAATCACATCATAAATTTAATTTAACTAACATAAGATAATTTAGTATTCATGAGTGGGTCAAAACACTCACCTTCGATATTTAGAAAGCAAAAATCCAAAAAAAGATGCCTTTCCCAATAGTCTCTAAACTCAGCCAAACCTATTTCATGTTGTCGAGAATTCTAATACGAGTCCAATGGAAGAAACTACGCATGTATCGGAGCTCGTATGTGGAAGATATTCAGTTATAAGGATATATTAAAAAAAAATATACACATTTAATTATTAAAATAAGAAACTTTAATAACTCACGTTTTCAAATTTGGTGTACCCAAAACAAAGGCAAGAAGTAGAAAGCCAAAACCATGAAAGCTAATTCTCATTTTTCATTTTTTTTGAAGGCTTCTTGCAAAAGAAGGCAAGGTGATGAGGAAAGGTGCGGATGTGGTTGAGGAAGAAATAAATGTTCACACTTTTTTCTTTTTTTGAACATAGCTTCAGTAAAAATGAATTGGCAGTAACTAAGTGGAGGTATAAAGCTATGTTGACATTGAGACTTGGAGGGGAAAAAAATAGAGGTCCTGATGTTTGAAAAATAATGAAGTTTTAGGGGAAAGAATGAGATATGATATGAAACACAAGAAGGAAGGGAAGTAACAAACGAAATAGGTATGGAAGGGACAAATAAAATGAAGCTATATGATCTATGTAAATGCTTTGGGTAATAAAATAAAGAAAACGAAAGAATGAGAAAGGATGTGAATTCACATTTCAACTACATCAGAGAATTGCAATAAACCAAATGTGGAAATATTGGCAGGTGTATTGAATAATAAGGAAATGAAGGGATCACTTAGGATCTAATTAATTGCATGTTCCACTCAATTAAATATATTAATACCAAATATACTTTTTTTTACACACGTTTAAACATAATTAACATACAATAAATAAATTTGAATACAACAACCAACGTAACGTTACACAAAATAAAAGATGATCCGGAACTCAAATTCAAGTTTTTTTCAAAATAAAGTTTTTCTTAGAGCGCAATCAAGAAAGGAAAAAAGTTAATTTAATTTAAATTTCAAGATTAGTGTTAAAATTACTTATAAACAGCCTCAAATTGATATTTAATGACCGTAAAATATTGTTTTAAAATTCATTTTTTCTTCTTTTTATAAAATTATTTTTACCTTTAAAATGAAAATGTTCGTTTTATTTTCATTAAAACATTCTTTTTATTTTTAACAATAATGTCTTTTTCTTTCATTAAATCTATTAATTAAAATTAATGTTTTTTTACTCTTTTAAATTGAAAGATTCTAAATCGACATAATTATAATTAATTTCAAAATTACACCTTAAAACGGATCCTAACAAACGTACATTTCTTTCATTAAATGCCATTAATTTCAAATAAATTCCCTTTCCTTTTATTGAAAGATTCCAAGTCAAATTAACGATAATAAAGTCATTAATTAATTTAAATTCCAATATATATTTATTTTGATTTTCATCTTAGTATTCAATCAATTATCATCATATAGATATACTTAACGTTGGTTTACCATTTCATTACCTCAATCTTCTATAGTTATCACTTTAATTCATATTAACTGCAATAAGTAATTAGATTAATAGCAATTGATTTTCAATTTAATTTCAATGGATTAATAAATAGGTGATAAATGACAAATGTTACCTTTTACTTACTTAATCAAATTTATAAGTTTATTATCAACAACAAATGTTATGACTACTTACACAATCCTGATTATACTCAATTTTCCATTAATTTCATATAATTTTCCCCTTTTTATATAACATTTAATTCATTTCCTTATTTCAACTTATCACCAAATAACTTTACAATTACTTCAATTATTGACATACAATTCCAACATTAAACCCAACATTCAATTGCCTTAATTCCATTAGTTACCCATTCAATATTCAAACGGATAAATTAATGAGAAAATAGTTAATACAATCGTTTATAACAATAATTCATACCCATTATCTTTTTCTTTACAACCAAGGGTTATAATTTGCTTACCCAAAAAGGTTTTGTATTCAATATTAACCTATTTCAATTAATTACATACAAGTTCACCATTTACTACATCATTAAATTTATATCATTATTTACAATTATAACCAAGTTAACCTACAATTTATTTCAATTAATTTGAAATTACATTAAATAGTTATCAACATCATTCAAACAACATCACTGATTTCATATTCAATATTAGCCAATTCTAATTGATTACATATAATTTCAACATTCAATGTATTTCCTTATTTATAGTTATAACCAATTATAACTTTACAGTCACTTCAATTAATTGGAATTACATTAAAATAGTTAGCAATTACCTTATATTAACATTACTAACATTACGTTCTAGTTATTACTCTCATTATAACATCACAAATTTTAGTTTTCTTTCAATATATATTCTAAAATCTTATTTAATTAATATTTTAATTATCGAAAAATACGGGTCGTTACACTCTCCCCCACTCAAAACTTTTCGTCCCCGAAAAGGGAAAAGGAGGAAATAAGGAATCAATGTATTTTATTCAAAGTATTCAATTTATAAACAATTAATTTTCATAATTAAGTAATTTAAATACAATATACAATTAATAACAAGTAAATCTTCATATTCAAGTCTACCAAATTTTGAAAATATTTCACTTTTCACAAAACTCTAAGTTTAAAATTCATAGAAAATTTTGGCAGAGTCTCCTTTGTACGGAGAGGTCCGGAAGAAATAATAATATCAATAATTACCATATATATATATCATATTTCAAAAATAAACATCCCAAACCATGGGAAAACAATATAATATCGCTAGAAACCCGTAATCCTAAACGTACCTATTTGTCGGGCAAACAACGTTTAATTTATGAAACCAAAGCAGTAGCTATTGCTTCCATAAACCTGTACTTCACTTATAAAATCCAAATAAGTTAATAATTATGTGAAAAGAGATATATTTATGTTGTTTCAATTAATAACAAACAAATCAACACAATATAATAATAGTCACATGCAAACAAAACAACACGACCATCATATGTAACAAAGAAATCAATCATACGTCCATAGCAACCAAACTAATGATTTTTTCAGGTTAAGAAACTTTTAATCGTACAAGATGATAAATAAACTATTAAGTGTACCCTATGCTCAACAGCCTTAGATAATTACTTGATAGATTATCTATACATCTTTATACAGTTAGAAGTATCCTTTCCTAACATCCCATAAACCAAAACAACCAATAATTTCAACACAATATTTAAGTTTATTCAATTGGTTTCTTTATACATCATTACTGTTCTTTTTTTTTCATATAGCGTCCTTTTCTTTTTCTTTCATGTACTTACATAAATTATTTCACAATATTAACTTACGATCATAACATTTCTTGTACATCAAAATTCTTATTCAGAAATAATTTCATTGTACACTTCCATTACTTAAGTTTTACTTGTATAATATCCTATTACATATTCTATTAACATTTCAACTTATTAAACATTTTTGGTAAGTTATATATATTTTAGGAATGTAATTGAATGTTACACAAGTTTTTGGTATTCGCCCTTGAAGAGAAAAGGAGTATTTCAATATATCTAAAAATTCAATTAAACATTTAACCTCATTCACTTAGTAAGAATATAAGATATATTTAAAACATCTTCATAGCATTATGCAAGAATTTTCCAAAAGTTTAAACAATGTTAGAAGTTTATATCAAAACATTATGATAAGCCCCTCATTTTTTTATAAAGTTCCTTAAATTCGATAATTTATTAGACTCATATTTTAAAATAAGTATAACCCTAGATTATTAACTGAAACTAACAGTATACTCAAATCTTACATTAAGTATCCAAATCAAAGTATAAAATTTCATATCTTCATAATTAATTTTACATACTTGTTTAAAATGAATATTCAAATCATGGAAAAACATTTATTATGGTTTAATACAAAAATTCAAATAGTTAATAAACCTATAAATTTACTGTTAGTGCTTCGAAATCAAGTAAATATTTCAAACTATAGTTCCAAAATAGAGATTCAAATTTATTGGTAAGTATATTACTATAAATAAAATTTCGCAAATCATTTTTTTCCCATTTATATAATATCTTTAAATTATACATTCAAAGAAACTTATATAAATTTTACTTGAAATATTCATTTGAAAACTTCATTTGCAAATCATCATCTTTAATACTTTACGGAAAAAAATTCATCTGTAAAATTTCTTGCTTCATTTATAAATACCACATAATTTTTTTTAAATAACATCTTTATAAATATGTGTAAACTATTTGAAAACAATTATTTACATCACTACTTATATTTAAAAAGAAGTTATTGAAAACCTTAAATCCGTTATTTATAAATTTTATTAGTTTTAAATATCAAAATACTTTTAAACATCATTAATAAATCAATAATCATTAACTTTAAATATGTTTTATCTAATTAATAACTTCTCACAATATTTACAACACTAATGATTTACTATTAAAACATGTTGTACATAAATAATAATATTTTAAACATTTTTAAAGTCTTTAGAAATGAAAAAAATGACCAAAATATTCTTTATATAATACTTTATCAAAATACTTTTATAACTCGATGTTTTAACAAGTTTATCCTCGTTCTTGCAGACTCTGGTCGTACGTTGATCAGGCGTAAGACTAGAAATCTCCAAGCACTTAGTAGACCTGTTTCAACACCCAGTGAAAAATACAAAAAAACAGGTATGAGAAGTGCCGCTTAAAATCTGATGTCAAATGATGTTGTTACGATAGCAGTTGTAACGACCCGTAAAATTTCAACTGTTTTAATAACGTAATTAGTTGAAATTTTGTGAAATTTTAAACGATAAAATTTTGAAATATAAATTTGATATTTGGAATACGTCTAGTTAAACATAGCAACTGGAAAATTTTGGTCCGAAATAAGAAAGTTTATTCGCGCGTAAATTCACTTCAATTTAACCAGTTGAAAAGCGATGAAAATAAAATGTTTCTGAAACCTAAATATTTTTACACAGAAAAATTCTAAACCATCTTCTGAGCAAGATGTCAGTTTGTCGTTTTTCCAAATTCGGACATCTTTGACTCCGTCGATCTTATTTTTCAGCGTTTTTCTTGCATTTTTCGCCAGTAGAAAAATTCGAATTTTTATAATTTAATCGTACCACTAATATCTGTATACAGTTTTGATCGTCTCATCATGCTGATCGCTACGGTATATTCATTCGTGTGTTTTGGCGTTCGGTACACAGTGAAATCCACGAAAACGATAACCGTACCGGTACTGATTTTGTGCCTTTTGTTTCTTATGACTTTTTATTTTTCACCATACAATGCCAACCGCTGTTTGCATTTATATCTTCTATATTCTCGTGTTTAGATTTTTTTTTTACTGGTTCCAATGTTGTATTGATGGTTCGTTTATTTTCTTGCTGACCCTTCACTTCTTTTGGTACCATTTATTAAAAGAAAATATACACACCTGTAACATTTCATTTCTCTTACTTAATAAATTTTCCACTACCTGCTCCCTTTCATTTTTGCTCCACACAATCGAAGAGGCAGCAACCATTCCTCTTCTCCATATCTAAAACTCAACCCAAAAGCACCGATCACATTTTCTTCCTCCCTTACATTCGCATGCACGTATCCACTTCCTCCAGACCCAAAGCCAGCAACCCATCTCCTCCCTTCCAGCCACGCCTACAAAAGCCTAACCCAGATCTCCAACCTCCACGTCCCTAGCCCACCACGAACCCGAGCAAACATCCACCCACATGACCTCCGAAACCCCACTCCCCTCCAGCCAAACCGTGCCACCTTCCACCAAACGCCTCAGATCTCTCCACCTTAACTACTGCCTACCACCCCTATAACTCCAGGCCGAGAGCCGAGTCTCCACTGTGGACCGCCTCAGGCCGTCTTGATCTCCTTTGCCACGCGAACCGATGATAGGTAGCTCTCCCCTCCTTTGCAGCTTCATCAATACCTATGTATATTTATACTGTTTATATATCTTAAGGTTTATATTGGGAAAGGTCTATTGATATATATAATGTTTGAACAAGTTAAAAATGGGTTATTTATACGTAAAGCTGTCTATATATATAAAACAAGGTATATTATGTGGTAAAGCTTACTTTACAAGATTTCGAAATGTTGGTTTCAGCTGAGTATATATATAATATATTGTATGAGATTTCGAAATGTTGTCATATGAGTTGTATAATCTATTATCTTACATCATTATTTTGTATGTTATTATATATTCATAGTTATAAATATATATTGTATTATAATGGTTCGAGTTTTAATAATAAGACTTTTGTATGTGTAAGTTCTGTAAGATGTATGCCAGTACTATATATATGTTTATTTTATTTTATTTTATTTTCACATAGGTTTGTACAGATATTGGTTGCGTTATATATACGTATATAGCCAAACTATAATTTTATGTTTAATGTTTACCTCAGTTACGTTGGTAAATATATATATTAGTGGGTATAAGTTGTTTATAATTTTCGGTTATATATATGGTTAGTACATATGTATTTATAGGTTATATACATATATATTTAGTCATGCAGGTTTGGTAATATGTTATGTGCAATAATATATATAGTTTGCTTGTATTATTATATTATAAGTATTATTTTGCTAGTATATATATTTCATATATAGTTACAGTGCGTATATAGTTACCAAGGTTGTATCTGTATGAATAATATGTATAGGTTAATATATGACTGTAATATACCTCTTTTGTAGTAAAATTTTATACGTTATAGCAAAGTAAGTATAGTTATCTTATTTTAAAATATCGATTTAAAAATATACTATATATGTTATTATTTTGTGTTTATATAAGTATATATATATAAGAATTTATTTCAAAGTATATTATAGTTATATATGGTAATATATGGTTGATTTTAATATATGTGTTTTAATTTAAAACTAATGATTCTAAATTTTATATATGTTATTTTAAATATTTGTTTTAAATTAATAGTGGTTTAATGGAAAATAATAATAATGATAATATGTATATCGTTGCTGTTCTATCAAATTGATTTTGATTCGTTTCTCATCGACTTTTATCTATCAGCTCTGCCCGTCGAATCCGCTTTCAGCTTACTTCATTTTGAGACTGTTGTTGGAATTGTTCGATTTTTAGATCGTGATCCAATTCGTAGCTGATTTTGTTTCAAACTTCTCTAGCCTCGAAAGGTGAGCACTCACTCACGATTAACGTTCTTTTATTTATTAAATTTGATTTCAATTGAAACGACAATTGAAATATGCTGCTGTTAGATATTTACACTGTTATTACCTGTATCAGTTCACCTGTGAGATCTGACACCTTTATCTGTTAATTATGTATGCAATGATAATACAGTTTGGCTGAAATTGATTGATTGTTGATGTTTATATTGGACGTTAAATTGTTAATGTTAAAATGATAAACAGTATGAAATTGAACTTGATATAGGATAATTAAATGTTAAATTTGATTAACTGACACTTGTATAATATGACCCCTTTAACTGTTGAATTTATTGACACGTAGGATTTGTTTAATTACATTTTGAACCATTGAATGTATGTTGTTAAATTGATGATGTATGAAATTGTAAATGGATGACAAGTGAAAACTGTAATGTAATAATCTTTAATCTACATGAAATGATAGTGTAGATTCTAGAAATAATTATATTAATTCGTACAAATAACAATGCGAATTAATACGGTTATTTCGGGATTATTTGAATTGATTATTGGATTGATATTGTTTGTTGTTATTGCTTGTTTATTTACTTTGACACCATCCCAGTTATCACACTGCAAGTTCCCTTTTACTATATTTTGATTTTGAATTGAATTGGAATCGGGTTGAAATGATAAATACCCAAATTGAACTTTGACCTGGGATAGAAAATTTAATAAAACCCGATTGGTCAAATAATTTGATTTAAAATAAAATGAAGATTTTATTTGAATAAAAATACGGTTTTGAAATGAAGTTGAAATTTGAATTTTAATGAAAGAATGTTGTTTAATTTGAGAAATGATTGAATTAAGTATGAAATTATAATTAAGTTTGAAATTATTAAAATTTGAAATTATTTAATAATTAAGTTTGAATTATTTAATAATTAAATAAGGTTGAATTATTTAATGATTAAATTGAATTGAATTCTTTAATAAGTGAAATTGAACTTTTAATAAGTAAATTTTACTTCGTAAATAATTGAAATTGAGTTACTTTATTTATTAAGTTTTGGAAAATTATTTAAGTAAGTAAATAAGTGAAATTGAATTTCTTTAACAAGAAATAAAATGTGATTTATTGAAATTATTGTAAGACTTGAAATTTAAAGAATTTGATTTGATGAATTTAATTTAATTCAAATTTGTAAGTTTTGATTTAATGAAGTTGAACTTAAGAAATTGATTTAATGATTTGGAAATTAAATAGAAATTGTTTTGAATGACAAATTTACTTTACGAATATTAAATGAAATCGATAAATGAATGTAAATTGATTTGAATGTTAAATAAAATTTATTTAAATGATTTCGGAATGAAACTTGTATACGAAATGCAATGAATATTTGAATTGTTTTAAATGAAGATTGAAATTGAATTATAAGATTTTGAAAGTGTAATTTGGAAGTTTTGAAATGTAAATTTATGGAAATGGTTTGAATGACAAATGAAATGTTGATTTATGAATTGAAATTGAAATTGAATTTGATTTGGTTTTGAAATAAATAAACAACCAATCGGTGAAATAATTACGAAATTTATTAAACAGACCGGGATCGGTAATGGATATACTCTCTATCTAAACCGAAACCACTTTAATAACTATGCGCGGAGTGATGATCCAGAATGAAGTGGTTGGAATGGTGTTCGTGTTGACTGAAGAAAGAGAACGATAATAGATAGCCTTGACACTTGTGTCAAATTGGAAATGACTAAAACAGGAGCTGTGCCGGGCCAATGGAGGATTAGCTACCTCAAGTGGACACACTTCTTCGAACTACTTATACTTGTTGTCGATTGGTGCACCCTTGATTTTGGGAGTGTTGTTTCACGGTGTTGCGGGCGCTGCGGCGTTGCGTTCTCACCAGTCCGGATCAGGCGAACGGTAGTATCACTACCTTGGGTATTGCCTCATGTGCCTTGTCATACTTGTATTCCATTTATGCGCGACCACTACGATTTTGATTTGTACCTTTAGTATATGGATTGCCCTCTGGTGACTTCCGGTTTTGGGGAAACTACGGTCTTGTATATGCTTTTGGGAATAAAAATGTGTTAAGGGTGGAATGGGCCATGACTTAACGCTATTTTGATATCTTATTATTACTGATAGACATTATCTACTTAGCGTACATTACTACCTAGTAGATAGTTTGACGGATCCTTAAAGGATGGTTATTCCAAACATCCTTTGAGTTACTTGTATTTCAATTGCTATTTCACTTGAGTTGGATTTATTGATATAAGAATGTTAATCCTGACTCGAGTGTTTTGTGTTTTTGCTTTACGCTCGGGTCAGACTGAGTGTACCAGTATTCGAGACTCACCTTTGGAGTTGGAGCTTTGCTTGAAGATCCAGCCATCTATTCTGCTTTCAGTATTCGATGATTCCAGTGATGTATTCTGATTTGTATCTGATGTATCGTATTATTCTTCTGTTGTAAACTCTGATGTATTTTATATATTCATATAGTAGCTTCATGAACTACTATCTCTTTTAATTCCGTTGCACTTATTACTCTGTGTCTGTGATCTGTGATTATTTATTTACTGTATATGCTCAGTTTTACCAAATTTAAATTAACAACGCGGTATTTTGAGCAATTCAACTCCGGCATGAGTGTCTTCCTATACACTTATAATGGATGCGAATGGTCCAAAATATCGGGTCGTTACAGTAGTGGCCCGCTGCTGATCCAGTGTTTACGCAATGGACACAAAACTTTCCAGAAGATCCTTCCACCTTACGGATTCTAGAAAAATATTGTAGCCATTTCGTAAACAAGGGATCATCGACCCCTGCTGTAGTGGTAACCGCTGATTCAATGATTAATGCAATGGATGCACTTCCTTCCCAGAAGATCCATAAACAACAGATCCCGGGATCGAAAGCGCCTCCATTGGGTAAACTAAAGAAGCATCTACCTTGAGAAAAAAAATTGAGGAATTTATGAGTTTAAGTCCTGACAACCATATCAGTTCGAATCCATTTCTGAATTCACCTAAGTATATTAGGGTTTATCGGTCGAATCCATTCCTGGATTCCCCAAGTCCATCTGGGTCGAAGCATATCATACTATACTTCTTCACGGAGGGTATCTCTCCATACCTTTTACTTCAAAATATATCATACTATATATAGTACCCTTCCAAAATCATAACTTCAAATATCACACTTATATAAATTCCATTATATACAAGATTTCATTTTCAAATTGAATACTTTCCAAAATCAATAGTCTCGAATATATCAAATCATTCTTATATAAATTCTGTTGTATATAAGATTTATCTCTTCAGATCGAATACCTTCCTAAATCAATAATCTTCAAAATCACCATACACTTATATAAATTCCATCTTATATAAGAATCAAATTTTCCTAAAATCAATTTCGCTGTATGAAGAGCCATATGGGATTGAACATTTTTCTTTATAAAAGTTTTGAATTTAGAATAGTTTTGTATATATAGAATAGTTTGTAAAATAGTTTGTATATAAAATAGTTTGAAAAATAGTTTGTAAATAAAATAGTTCATAAAATAGTTTGTAAATAAAATAGTTTGTAACATAGTTTGTAAATAAAATAGTTTGTAAAATAGTTTTGTATATAAAATAGAATAAACTAGTTTGTATAAGAAAAATAAAAGAAAATAGTTTTGTAAAATGGTTTTAAATTAATAGTAGTTTTGCATAAAAGAAAATTTCCAATTTAAATTACAAAGAATATCCAACCAAACAACTTTCAATTTCAACGTCAAAGCATATCAATAATATTAGAACATAAGATGTACATATGTCTTCATTTCGCAAAATCACATTCGATCGCTCGCTCGATCACACAAGTTTGCTTACGAACTAGTATTGTTCATTCAACTTCCCTAATGCGAACTTTGATAAGGTTTCTTGACTAGAAACCATCATTCCCGTTACATAACCATACATTATGATAGAGAATTTTAGAATCAAATCAAAAATCTATATCAAATATTTGCCATCAAGAATCGAATGAAAAATTCTAATACGAAATGGTGTAATTCACCTCGAACTTGTGTACTCAAATCCGGATCAAATTAATTATGCGAATAAAATAATATACGTAAAACTTACGTACTTATTTCAATTTGTTTTATCACTATTACATTTTGATTTAAATTCATTATTAATCTCATTGATTAACATAAATATCACTTCATACTTTAATATTTGTTTCACGGAATTTCTCCATTTAATATAAAACATTAATATATTCATTCTCATAACATTGCTTGTATTTCTCTTCGTTTTTAAATTAAATTCAATTTCACATGTAAAATTTCTCATTTAATACTACATTTATTACAACATCCATTTATTTCATAAACAATTTGCATGTCGTGACTTTATTTAAAATCATTTCACTTTTAGTTCATATTCGTTTATTCAATTAGTTTTCACTTACTTTTCAAATTTATTTATGCCACATTTCATAAATTTAATTAAGTTCATAACACTTTTTTTTTAAATCTCATTTACAGCTTTTCCTTAATCACAATTTCGAATTAAACATGCCAAGGCTTAAAGTTAACACTTGTATATTATTACATTACATACCAATAATGTGTACAACAATTCTATTCATTTACTAACATAGATATAACAAATTTAACCTTGTTTCACTTGCTTTCAATTTAAGGTTACCAAATTCAATTACATAATTCAACAAAATTTCTACATTTCAACTCATATATTAATTCATAAGTTTCGACTATCCAAAATATCTAGATATTCCATTTTATTTCAATAGTTGAAATTGCCAATCAACAAACAACAATAGTCACAACCAAACATTTCAATTTCATAAGCAAATATCATAATTATTCATTTTATTCTCTTTAATACACCATTACTAAAATAGTGTTTAGTCATAAATTAAATCAACAATAATTAGCTAATGCTTATAAACTGACTAAATAAAATAAATCAACAATAAATGATAATAATTAAATATTACCATTTCACAAATCAAACACATTACAAATAACTATAACAGTTATAAAAAAAATTCTTTATATATAACATATAATATTAGGAAAACTTATTTCATTTCAAAACTTATATAAAACATTTTATAACACTAACAAATACGTGCTCTCGTATATATACAGACACTCAAACTCATTCTAGGGTATTGCTAACCCTATCTCTAATGAGTTTACCCCAACAGGCTAAGGTATCTCTAAACCAAAGCTCTGATACTAACTGTAACGACCCACCTTTTTGGACGGTTTAAATCGACAATAAACCACACATGTCAACTCAAACCATTCAAAAGGGAGGATTTTTAATGGGGTAAATAAGAAAATAATAGAAAAGACAGAAAAAAAACACAGAATCTCGTAGCGGAATGACAAAATATAATAAAAATAAACAGTTCATGAAGCTGTTTTACAAATGACATTTGATTACACTTTTACAATACACATCAGAGTTATACATACATCAGAAATAAATAAATAATGCAGCGGAACACATGATGTAGTGGAATAATTAATAATAAATAGTAGACTCATCTCCATCTTCATCCTCCAAAATAAAATGGTCTTCAATACACTGAAAAGCTCAGACTAACCCAAGCGTAATGAAAAGACAAAACACTCGAGTCAGGACTAAAAGATCTTATGTAAGTCAAATCAAAATAAGTAGAATAAAAATATTACTGTAATGGCTTCAGAGATGTTACGGGCTTTCATCTCCTATCAAGTGTACAACGTGGATATAATTATTTAAAAGATTTCAAATAATTCGAAATACCAATCTTAATCATTTTAATTAAAATAAATGCGAAGTTTAAATTTAAAACTTAAACCTTTCAAACAATTCAATTCCAATAAATAATCCAAATTCAAAAAAATTATATGGGTATATGTCATTTCAACCAGTATCCAAAATCAAAATTTCCAAATCAATGGAAACCGCTCGGTTTATCATTTCAATCCATACTGATAACAGAGATATATACATAAATAACCATCCAATCATCCAAAATAACATCCATCACAAACCAACATCCAAATCAACCAATAAATCACAACAATCAATTGATTATCATTATCAGGTGTTTAACTAGCAATTTATATTCAATATTAATTAAATGGCAATTCAATTCAATATAAATTCAAATTTAACTTAAATGATAATCTAAAAATATCAAACAACAATCAATAAATTTCTAATCACGTCATAAATTTAATTTAACTAACATAAGATAATTTAGTATTTGTGAGTGGGTCAAAACACCCACCTTCGATATTTTGAACGCAAAAATCCAAACAAAGATGCCTTTCCCAAAAGTCTCCAAACTCAGCCAAACCTATTTCATATCGTCAGGAATTCCAATACGAGTCCAATGGAAGAAACTATGCATGTATCGGAGCTCGTATGTGGAAGATATTCAGGTTATAAGGATATATTAAAAAAATACATACACATTTAATTATTAAAATAAGAAACTTTAATAACTCACGTTTTCAAATTTGATGTACCCAAAACAAAGGCAAGAAGTAGAAAGCCAAAACCATGAAAGCTAATTCTCATTGTTCTATTTTTTTTGAAGGCTTCTTGCAAAAGAAGGCAAGGTGATGAGGAAACGTGCGGATGTGGTTGAGGGATAAATAGATGCTCACACTTTTTTTTCTTTTTTTGAACATAGCTTTAGTAAAAATGAATTGGCAGTAACTAAGTAGAGATATAAAGCTATGTCGACATTGAGACTTTGAGGGAAAAACAATAGAGGCCCTGATGTTTGAAAAATAATGAGGTTTTAAGGTAAAGAATGAGATATGATATGAAACAAAAGAAGAAAGGGAAGTAACAAATGAAATAGGTATGGAAGGGACAAATAAAATGAAGCTATATGATTTAAGTAAATGCTTTGGGTAATAAAATAAAGAATACGAAAGAATGAGAAAGGATGTTAATTCACGTTTCAACTACATCAGAGAATTGCAATAAACCAAATGTGGAAATAGTGGTAGGTGTATTGAATAATAAGGAAAGGAAGGGACCACTTATGTAACGACCCAGAATTTTCGAACTCGAAAATTCCAGATAGTTATGAAAAAGAAGAAAGAGGTAGAAGAAGAAGAACAGATATATCAATATCTCACATTCGCAGCGGATAAAATATAATAATAATATAATGACAGTTTACAAAAGATTATTATATCTGTCGATTACATTTTCATACATCAGAGTTTTACATATCCACAGTCACTGAAATATACAGTAATCATGTCTCAGAATTACAATAATATACTACAGCAGAAATACTCTATACGTACTTGCCATCCAGCTCGTCTCCTGAGCTCCAGAACGTCCTACCTGGAAATCTGTAATACTCGGTCTGACCCGAGCATTACATCAAAGTAACACCCGGGTCAGGCTGGAAACCAGCGTGAGTAAACCCAACTAACATGGAATACCAAATAAACAACTTATATAAACCCGGGTAACTTATATCAATTTAACCAATTCACAATTTGCTATAGACAATGCTTATTTCACATATAAATTTCTAAGTACCAAACTTAGATAAAATAATCCAAATTCACTCAAATCATTTCATTCCAGCCTATTGATTTTACAGATCAATTTATAAAAATTCGAAGTGGTTTCGGGTATTTCCCAATACCCGACCCCGGTCTCTTCGAAATTTACGTCATCCTAACCCAAGTTAATCAAATGAAATACTCAACATTTTATACCAAAGATATCAACTCATTCAATCATCCAATACCATTCAATCATCCATAAGCAAAGCCTTATCACATACAAATCAATTCAATTGATTCAAATTGAAATTTCAAACCTCAAACACTTAGATTCCTTCATTTAACATTGATTAATTCCAAATAAATTAATCAATCAACCATTCCCTATTCATTCATCTTAATTAATCACCCTGGATTAATTATCTTTCAATTACATTCAAATAATTATCTTTAATTAATTCCACGCTATTAATTATTCTTAACCCAAATCAATAAGAAATCTTAATTACTTCATAAATCAATTTAAACTATCATCTTTTACATAAATTCTTGATTTCTTATATTAATTAATTTTCCACGAGTCACTTATTTTTTTGATTAATTAATCAATCGTTACTTACATCATTAATTATATAAATTAAGGATTTCTAATTTTTCTCCAAACTTTAATTACATTAATTAATAACACAGTATTAATCATTCCAATTAATCCCAATCTGTAATTAAATAACTCTGGATTTACTTCATTAAATAAATCAATTGCTCCTTAATTAACCATCTTAAGTAATCTCTTGATTAATCTCACAAAGTGATTATATTTTATTAATTACATTAAGTAGCTATTTAGCACACCATTCAAATGGTTATTCTGAGTTACTTATACTTATTTAATTACTTACAACTTAATTCATTATTTATTCAAACCTTCAATTACTAAGTGAAATAACCCAAATCATTAATTAATTGAATTAATTAATTATCCATTTTAATTACCCTACTAATTTAATGTATCACAAATTATTAAGCCTTTAGTAACTTTTAAACGGAAACATTTTCTTATTTATGTTTTAAGTTTTGAACAACTTAAAATTCCCAATACTTCGAGTTAAGCAACCATCAACTCGGGAACCATCCAAAACCAAAATCACCAGATCATCACTTTCACAGTGCATATCAAATCAATTCAAACATTCAACCACATATTTAAATTTAACCATTTAAATTTGAATAGAAATCCAACAGAGTGAGATTTACTCACCTTTGCTTCCGATTTGCAAATCCGATCCAATCTCGGCTTGGCTTCACGGTTTCGACCTTGTATAAACATTTTACAGTTTATTAATATTTAAACTTATGAACAATTACTCTGCTTTTGATAAATCTAGTTATTTTTTTATAACATATTTCAAAATCTATTTACATTCATATCTATAGTGAAATAACCTATGTTGTTATTTGCAATCTTTACTCATAAACCTTAGATATATACATGTGCAATTTACTTATGTTTTCCCCTATGTACTCATATATATTAAATTAGATTTAAATTTGAGAATGATTCATTATTATATATATATACCTTACAGAAATAAATGTTTCTTTTCTATTATCTATTATTGATTTCAGACTATAATAGTTTAATAAATTCCCAAATTCACAAATAAATCCACAGATTTCATTTACTAGTTTCTAAACTTAAGTAGCTTTTAAATTAAAAAGGTTAAAGATCACGTACCCTATTCGAATGAGAAACCCACAAGCATCGAGCTCTTGCTCTTCACGAGATTTAAACTCGCTGCTCCACTCCACACTGCCGATCACCCATCGCTTCTCCAACGACTACCGTTGCAGCTCCGACCCCTTCTTCGACTCACGATGCCGCCCCACCCAGACAAGAAATCCATAAATCTCGATGTGAACCCTAGCTTCCCAATCCAACCACCGAGCTCGATCTACACTGCCTCGCAGCGACCCACTGACGAACTCGCGCAACCCTAACAACTTCACGACCGAAGTTCTAAATACCAACGTGAGCTCGAAATCGAATGCCCCAAGCTGAACTCGATCGCCACTTTCCCCTATGAATGATTCGATTTTTGAAACAGAGAGGGATTCAATTCGATTTGTATTGCAAAAGAAAGCGGTCATTTTATTTTGATCGATGGATTGCTCTTTTTATTTCTTTGTTTCGGCTGTGGACATTTTGCAAGGAATGGGAGGCGAGTGTTTAAAATGAAGAACAGGGAACAAGAAAATATTGTAGCGTGTAGGTGAAGATAAAGGAAAGGGTACGACGATTTCGGGAGGCTTCCAGCGTACGCTTGTTTTGTTAATAAAAATATCTCTGACTAGTTGACTTTAAATTTTATTATATTATAAAACTTCAAACGTCTTGTTAATTGCCCTTTAAATTTCAAACTCCTCTTAAGGAATGCCGCTAGACGATTATAGGGTTTTACCCGCGTTTCAAACACAATAGAATGTGTTTCGAAAGATAATTCGACCATATGCGCGAGTTACAGAAGTAAACAATCAATTTTAAATTAAAATGATTAAAATAGTTTCTATGCGTTTTGAGTTGCCAGGGTCAACCGACAACTCCGATTGCTACTAAATTTGAAATCCGATAATAACTAACTATTACGGATCCAATGGAACTGGTTTCATCGAATTCCGAGACTGTGCCTCGGAAGACTATTTTTAAATATCGATTTAAACGGTGTATTTTCAAAACTGAACAAATCACCTTTAAATTAAATTTCAACCATTCTATTATCTTCAGCATCATCGTTATAAATTTTACAAACCTTCAAATTATTTTAACAGGCTTAGAAATTCCAGATTCAACAATTTACCCAATTTTAATTATTAAATTCAATATTGAACTATAAAATTCAATGATTTAATTATCAATTAAATATTTATATCTCGAATTCAAGTTAAAATTAACTTTCAAATGTTTAAAATCAATTCAATTATCCCATTTTAAATTGTTAAAAATTTCGGGTCGTCACATTCCTCCCCCCTTAAAAGAATTTCGTCCCCGAAATTACTAGTTAGGAAGAATGGTGTCATACCCGTTTACCTTTTCCCAAAACCAACAGTTCAACACCTTACCAACTATCTTTCATAAAAGACTCATTATCATTCTTATTAACTTCTCAAACTCGCCCATAGTTTTGAGACAATACCACTTATACTCAATTATTCAAATTTAAATTTAAATCAAATTTTGAATTATCAAAATTTTTTCAAAAATTCTCTAACTCTCTAAATTTTCAAAAAAATTTGCCAGCGTCTCCTTTGCGCGGCTAGCTCGGTACTACTACAAAAGGCCACTACGGGCTCTCAAAATCTCAAAAGAAACAAAAGCCAAGTGGCTATATCCAAAACTCAATCCAATTTCATACAGAAATTTTAAATACATACCTTTTTGTCGAGCATTTCAAATTTATCTTTTGGAATCAAATCCAATTCCTTTTCCCTTTACTACCTGCATATCTTACTTAGCACTAATATCCAATCACAACTGTCAAAACATTTTATTGACTTCCTTACCCAAGTCAACACTTATCCACCCAAGATATCTTTCTAATATTCAATTTCCAATTAAGGATTTATCATTGTTTACTTAAGTTAGCATAAGCATTTTATATGCTCCTTTATTTATTTCACTTTATCACTTAAGTTTATATCTATTTCTATTCAATTTAGTTTTCACACTCCACATAAATTTTAGTTATTTCCAACTTTGAACATTAAATTTTATCTTCCATTTATAACTAGTTTATGTCGTTGTTTTAATTTAGTTTCCTTCACTAATTTATTTCAAATTTTCAGTTAGAAACCGTTTTGTCATTAACAAAATTTTCCAAAAATCTTCAAATTATTCTAACTCCCAAAATTTTCGGAAAATTTTGACAGAGTCTCCCTTGTACGGAGGGACTTCTGCGATATCGCAGGATGCACAGATATATATATATATATCGGCCTCAGGCCGGAAATCACAATATATATCAATATATGCAGTTCATATCTCCTATTTTGAATTCTTTTGCGTAAGCGTACCTTAATTTAGCATTTTTAAAGCAAGCGGCTTATTATTTAACAATCGTCGCATCCAAATCCAGCCAAACGGCCTTCAGGTACCTGTACTATCTCAGTTTAAACATGTAAGTGTCATATATAGAAAATATATTAGAATTTCACTTACTTTTAATGGCAAACACAAACATTTCAAAAGCATCAAACGCCAACGCTTACCATAAGCGATTTATATAATTTAAAGCTAATTTCATTGCTTCCCGCCACATTTATATGCCATTTCATTCAATTTATTTGCTTATAACTCACATTTCTTACATTCGATTTATTTTTAATCCAAACAAGCTCATATTTACTTTAAATGATTCAAAAATCTATTTTATTTGTTTCTATTAATTCACAGAATTTCTTTACCTTCGTTTACGTCAAACGTCAACTATTTTTATGCAAATTTGACGATAGTCGCTTAGTAGAGTATCCATTTTAGTTTATAACTACTTCCAAATCAATTTCAACTCATTCTATATGTAATTCCATTTCCCAAATAAATTTAACCCAACTTTTATTTAATGGTCTACCACTTTGCTCGAAACCAAGCTTTTATTGAATTAAATAATTTTACCTTCAAATTAATATGCCTCATAACTTAAGTTCATTTCGAGAACCCAACTTCAATTAGAACTCTGATTTGATTTCCATTCAATCAGACTTCATCCATTCATTATTTAATTCCATTAACCCATTTATTCATCCCATTTTGAATTTTTAACTCATTTACTTTATCCATTTTCGAAGCCATTCTCACTTTATTTTTCTTTACCTGGGTTTTGTTTGCAACACAAATCATTTCATTAAATATTAATCAAATCACACTTGAGTTCAATGGTAATTCAAACCATCACTTTTTCAATCCCACTCTACTTTATTTTTACAACTTCCCCACTTATTTAATTCATTATCAAATCCCAGTCGAATTCTATTTACAATTCAAATTCATTTCCAAACTCCATTATTAACGTACAATCCATTTTATTTAACCGAGTTAAATTTTATTAATATACTCTATCAAATAATTATTTAGCTAATTAGCTTACTTCCAACCTTTAAATCAATATTCGATTTTATTACACAAATTACTTTATTAAATTTTCCTGAGTTCAAAGTTTATAAATTCAGTTTGGATTTCCTTTCATTTCCCAAAATTCCAACACTTTTATTTTAAAATTTAGAAATGCTTTTAAATTCAAATAATATTATTAAAATAGCTTTTTATAAAAATACTTTTTATAACTCGATGTCTCAACCAGTCCATCCTTGTTCTCACATAAATTCAGTCATACGTTGATCAGGCGTAGGACTGAAAATCTATAAGTACTTAGCAGACTCATTTTCGACATCCAGTGAAAATACTTCGAAAGTAATTTTACTTGAAAATATCGAAAATAGTTTTTGAAAACAGTTTACTGAAAATATCTTTGGTGAGAATGCTCTGGAAATCATCACACCCATCCATGGTCACAGTTACATCCTGGGTTACGTTGCCGTCGCAGCAAAAGTCCATGTAACTGATTACACCATAAAACCCACGACAGATCGCAGTTACATCCAGGGTTACGTTGCCATCACAGCAAAAGTCCATGTAACTGCAGGCTCTCAGCGGCCTCACGATTACGCTGTCGAAATGAAACTTCTCCACTCCTACATAGGTCGCAGTCTACCGATGTAAAATCAAACATAGACTGTTGGCTCTCAGCGGCACACACGACTTTCGCTATGTTACCATAGTGTCACAGTCTACCGATATAAAATCAAACGCAGACTGCTGGCTCTCAGCGGCACACACGACTTTCGCTATGGTACACTACTCATAATCCTCAGGAACTAGTTTTGTCCGGACTCCTCACAGGATCAACTTTAGAACCTCCCCCTTAGAGGCTCAAGGCAGTACCATCCAATGGCACTCCTGAGAAGTTCATTTCAAGGGAGCGCCTTTTTCCCCAAAGCCAATCTCAAAACACTTTATACTATACACATATAGTATTTTTCCCAAAATCATACACCTAGTATGAATTTCACACAAGGCTCCTTTACACAAATCGATTTCCAAAATCGATAAATTTCAAAGTAGGCTTTTCCAAATCTCAATATTGATTTACCCAAAAATCAAAAGCCCTTTCAAATCCAAAGGTTCCCAAAACCTTATTCCAAAATTCTCATAAGATCCTTTATATATATACAGGTATATATAATTTTTAAAACTTTGGATCATTTCAAACTTGTATAAAACTCCTTTTATACTTCAAACACTTTCAAAAATCCTTTTCTATGTACATTCACTTGAATTTCCATTCACATACTCACAATTGCTTTAATTTCATGGGATTATCACTTCAATCCTTATCCGAATTGAGTATTTAACCAATAACAGTTTGAACTCCAACCAGTTTATATTTAGAAAATAGCTTGAAATTTTTAAAACAGATAAGTAGTTGAAAATAAATTATTAGTTTGCAAAATAGCTATAAAATAGTTAACTGATTTGTGAAATAGTTGGAAAATAGTTATAGAAATTTTAGATAATTGCAAAATAGTTGTAAAATAGTAATTAATTTATAAACCAGTTGAAAAATAGTAATTAGTTTAGAGAACAGTTGAAAAATGGTTAAATAGCTCCAAAAATAATTGTAAAACAAGTATAAAATAATTTGTCTTAAGGAAGGAAGGTTGTATATATTTAATAGCTTGGAAAAATGAATTTATATTAAAACAATTTATACTGAAGATAGTCCAGAGTCAAAACTGTCCACTTTCCCATCAATTCCATTTAAATTTCCACTTCCATTTAAATGGACCCAATTCCAATTTGAATAATCTTCAATTTCCATTGAAATTGATTTAATCCCAGTTCAAGTTGAATTAATTCTCAATTTCCTTCCGACTTCAAATCATATTCCATTTGATCTTTAAACTTGTACAACTTTAATTATAATTTCAATTTTACAACTCCTATTTATAATCAATTACATTCGCATTTTGCTTGTAACTCGGAATTATACATTTTATTTAGCCAATATATTTTTATTATTCCTTAAACATTTTAATCAAGATTCTAGAGTTTCACAAATTTCCAAAATTTCAGTATCATCTTAGAATTCAACTATATCCAAAATGCTTTGGCAAATTCAATTATTCCCTTTGAATTTCAAAACCAAACCCAGTTCACAAACAATTCCAATTTAAAACAATTTGTTAGAATTTCTCTTCTAGAAACTCGAAAATGAACATCGATGATGCTGCAGTCATCACCGACGTTATTTTCCAGTGTCCAAAAGAGTTTCAATGCTTTTATCTCATTAAAACATTTCCACATATTTTTTTTTTGAAATAATACCATTATTTCTCCAAAACCTTTGGAAACCACTTTCAAATCCAAGGAAATTTTAAATTTTCCCAAAAATCTTCAAATCCCCAATCCATCCAATTCATATTTAAACATTACTCTGGAATTTTCATCTTACTTTATTTTCAAATATTCTCTGGAATTCTATTTCAGATTATAATCCCATTTATTTCAATTTATAAATTACATTTACAATTTATATTTCAAATTCCATTTTGTTATATAAGTTTATTCTTCAACTTTGGCTATAAGTTTCAATTTGGTCGTATTTTATATTACTTCTTAACTCAATTCCAATTATTTAACAACCAATTACCTAAATATTCATTAGAAGGAAATAATGCTTTATATATCAAAATATATTTTTTATATAAAATCATTTAAAACCTTTATATAAGAAAATAACAAGTACGCTCTCATATAAATATATTCAACTCATTCTAGAGTACTACAGACTCTATTAAATGAGTAATTCCCACCAGAGCCAAGGTTCTCGCTTAACCTTTCAACTCTGATACCAACTGTAACGACCCAGAATTTTCGAACTCGAAAATTCCAGATAGTTATGAAAAAGAAGAAAGAGGTAGAAGAAGAAGAACAGATATATCAATATCTCACATTCGCAGCGGATAAAATATAATAATAATATAATGACAGTTTACAAAAGATTATTATATCTGTCGATTACATTTTCATACATCAGAGTTTTACATATCCACAGTCACTGAAATATACAGTAATCATGTCTCAGAATTACAATAATATACTACAGCAGAAATACTCTATACGTACTTGCCATCCAGCTCGTCTCCTGAGCTCCAGAACGTCCTACCTGGAAATCTGTAATACTCGGTCTGACCCGAGCATTACATCAAAGTAACACCCGGGTCAGGCTGGAAACCAGCGTGAGTAAACCCAACTAACATGGAATACCAAATAAACAACTTATATAAACCCGGGTAACTTATATCAATTTAACCAATTCACAATTTGCTATAGACAATGCTTATTTCACATATAAATTTCTAAGTACCAAACTTAGATAAAATAATCCAAATTCACTCAAATCATTTCATTCCAGCCTATTGATTTTACAGATCAATTTATAAAAATTCGAAGTGGTTTCGGGTATTTCCCAATACCCGACCCCGGTCTCTTCGAAATTTACGTCATCCTAACCCAAGTTAATCAAATGAAATACTCAACATTTTATACCAAAGATATCAACTCATTCAATCATCCAATACCATTCAATCATCCATAAGCAAAGCCTTATCACATACAAATCAATTCAATTGATTCAAATTGAAATTTCAAACCTCAAACACTTAGATTCCTTCATTTAACATTGATTAATTCCAAATAAATTAATCAATCAACCATTCCCTATTCATTCATCTTAATTAATCACCCTGGATTAATTATCTTTCAATTACATTCAAATAATTATCTTTAATTAATTCCACGCTATTAATTATTCTTAACCCAAATCAATAAGAAATCTTAATTACTTCATAAATCAATTTAAACTATCATCTTTTACATAAATTCTTGATTTCTTATATTAATTAATTTTCCACGAGTCACTTATTTTTTTGATTAATTAATCAATCGTTACTTACATCATTAATTATATAAATTAAGGATTTCTAATTTTTCTCCAAACTTTAATTACATTAATTAATAACACAGTATTAATCATTCCAATTAATCCCAATCTGTAATTAAATAACTCTGGATTTACTTCATTAAATAAATCAATTGCTCCTTAATTAACCATCTTAAGTAATCTCTTGATTAATCTCACAAAGTGATTATATTTTATTAATTACATTAAGTAGCTATTTAGCACACCATTCAAATGGTTATTCTGAGTTACTTATACTTATTTAATTACTTACAACTTAATTCATTATTTATTCAAACCTTCAATTACTAAGTGAAATAACCCAAATCATTAATTAATTGAATTAATTAATTATCCATTTTAATTACCCTACTAATTTAATGTATCACAAATTATTAAGCCTTTAGTAACTTTTAAACGGAAACATTTTCTTATTTATGTTTTAAGTTTTGAACAACTTAAAATTCCCAATACTTCGAGTTAAGCAACCATCAACTCGGGAACCATCCAAAACCAAAATCACCAGATCATCACTTTCACAGTGCATATCAAATCAATTCAAACATTCAACCACATATTTAAATTTAACCATTTAAATTTGAATAGAAATCCAACAGAGTGAGATTTACTCACCTTTGCTTCCGATTTGCAAATCCGATCCAATCTCGGCTTGGCTTCACGGTTTCGACCTTGTATAAACATTTTATAGTTTATTAATATTTAAACTTATGAACAATTACTCTGCTTTTGATAAATCTAGTTATTTTTTTATAACATATTTCAAAATCTATTTACATTCATATCTATAGTGAAATAACCTATGTTGTTATTTGCAATCTTTACTCATAAACCTTAGATATATACATGTGCAATTTACTTATGTTTTCCCCTATGTACTCATATATATTAAATTAGATTTAAATTTGAGAATGATTCATTATTATATATATATACCTTACAGAAATAAATGTTTCTTTTCTATTATCTATTATTGATTTCAGACTATAATAGTTTAATAAATTCCCAAATTCACAAATAAATCCACAGATTTCATTTACTAGTTTCTAAACTTAAGTAGCTTTTAAATTAAAAAGGTTAAAGATCACGTACCCTATTCGAATGAGAAACCCACAAGCATCGAGCTCTTGCTCTTCACGAGATTTAAACTCGCTGCTCCACTCCACACTGCCGATCACCCATCGCTTCTCCAACGACTACCGTTGCAGCTCCGACCCCTTCTTCGACTCACGATGCCGCCCCACCCAGACAAGAAATCCATAAATCTCGATGTGAACCCTAGCTTCCCAATCCAACCACCGAGCTCGATCTACACTGCCTCGCAGCGACCCACTGACGAACTCGCGCAACCCTAACAACTTCACGACCGAAGTTCTAAATACCAACGTGAGCTCGAAATCGAATGCCCCAAGCTGAACTCGATCGCCACTTTCCCCTATGAATGATTCGATTTTTGAAACAGAGAGGGATTCAATTCGATTTGTATTGCAAAAGAAAGCGGTCATTTTATTTTGATCGATGGATTGCTCTTTTTATTTCTTTGTTTCGGCTGTGGACATTTTGCAAGGAATGGGAGGCGAGTGTTTAAAATGAAGAACAGGGAACAAGAAAATATTGTAGCGTGTAGGTGAAGATAAAGGAAAGGGTACGACGATTTCGGGAGGCTTCCAGCGTACGCTTGTTTTGTTAATAAAAATATCTCTGACTAGTTGACTTTAAATTTTATTATATTATAAAACTTCAAACGTCTTGTTAATTGCCCTTTAAATTTCAAACTCCTCTTAAGGAATGCCGCTAGACGATTATAGGGTTTTACCCGCGTTTCAAACACAATAGAATGTGTTTCGAAAGATAATTCGACCATATGCGCGAGTTACAGAAGTAAACAATCAATTTTAAATTAAAATGATTAAAATAGTTTCTATGCGTTTTGAGTTGCCAGGGTCAACCGACAACTCCGATTGCTACTAAATTTGAAATCCGATAATAACTAACTATTACGGATCCAATGGAACTGGTTTCATCGAATTCCGAGACTGTGCCTCGGAAGACTATTTTTAAATATCGATTTAAACGGTGTATTTTCAAAACTGAACAAATCACCTTTAAATTAAATTTCAACCATTCTATTATCTTCAGCATCATCGTTATAAATTTTACAAACCTTCAAATTATTTTAACAGGCTTAGAAATTCCAGATTCAACAATTTACCCAATTTTAATTATTAAATTCAATATTGAACTATAAAATTCAATGATTTAATTATCAATTAAATATTTATATCTCGAATTCAAGTTAAAATTAACTTTCAAATGTTTAAAATCAATTCAATTATCCCATTTTAAATTGTTAAAAATTTCGGGTCGTCACAACTTAGGATCTAATTAATTGCATGTTCCACTCAATTAAATATATTAACACCAAATATACTTTTTTTTACACCCGTTTAAACATAATTAACATACAATAAATAAGTTTGAATACAACAACCAACGTAACGTCACACAAAATAAAAGATGATCTGGAACTGAAATTCAAGTTTTTTTCAAAATAAAGTTTTTCTCAGAGCACAATCACGAAACCTAAAAAGTTAATTTAATTTAAATTTCAAGATTAGTATTAAAATTACTTATAAACAGCCTCAAATTGATATTTAATGACCGTAAAATATTGTTTTAAAATTCATTTTTTCTTCTTTTTATAAAATTATTTTTACCTTTAAAATGAAAATGTTCGTTTTATTTTCATTAAAACATTCTTTTTATTTTTAACAATAATGTATGTTTCTTTCGTTAAATCCATTAATTAAAATTAATGTTTTTTTACTCTTTTAAATTGAAAGATTCTAAATCGACATAATTGTAATTAATTTCAAAATTACACCTTAAAACGGATCCTAACAAACGTACATTTCTTTCATTAAACGCCATTAATTTCAAATAAATTCTCTTTCCCTTTTATTGAAAGATTCCAAGTCAAATTAACGGTAATAAATTCATTGATTAATTTAAATTCCAATATATATTTATTTTGCTTTTCATCTTAGTATTCAATCAATTATCATCTTATAGATATACTTAACGTTGGTTTACCATTTCATTACCTCAATCTTCTATAGTTATCACTTTAATTCATATTAACTACAATAAGTAATTAGATTAATAACAATTGATTTTCAATTTAATTTCAATGGATTAAATAAAGGGATAGTTTGGCTCACATCCCTAATAAGTTTCAAAATAGAGAAAAAATCCTTCCCAAACTTAACTTACATTTTCGGTCCCAGTTTTCAAATTCGCATGCGCAAAAAGACCCAAATACCCTTTACGTTTTTAACATTTCAAACGCGTATCACTTTATGTAGAAAAATCGGATCAGCATATCGTTTTCACCAAAAAATCACAAATTTTATGATCTTTAAAATGAGATCCATTGTTGATACCAAAAAAGCATATTTGAAGTAAGAGTGCAATTATTTCATATATTTGCGGAGAATTCTACAAATTTTGAACATTATCGCTTTTTCTTCAAATGTCAGTAACTATTGCATATAGTTGCTGAATTGTCTGCAACTATTGCATATAATTGCAGACATTTCTGCAACTATTGCATATAATTGCAGACATGTCTGCAACTATTGCATATAGTTGCTGAATTGTCTGCAACTATTTTATATAATTGCAGACATTTCTGCAACTATTGCATATAATTGCAGACATGTCTGCAACTATTGCATATAGTTGTTGAATTGTCTGCAACTATTTTATATAATTGCAGACATTTCTGCAACTATTGCGTAAAATTGCAGACATGTCAGCAGTTATTGCATATAGTTGATGAATTCTCTGCAAATATTGCATATAATTGCAGACATTTCAGCAACTATTGCGTATAATTGCAGACATGTCTGCAACAATTGCATATAGTTGTTGAATTGTCTACAACTATTACATATAATTGCATACATTTCTGCAACTTTTGTGTATAATTGCAGACATTCCTGCAACAATTGCATATAGTTACTGAATTGCCTGCAATCATACTATATAATTGCAGACATTTCAGCAATTATTGCGTATAATTGCAAACATTTCGGCAATTATTGCGAATAGCTTGTACTGCCATTGCTTTTACATATGCATAATGCTACTCGTTAGAAAAATAATAAAATTTGTGATTTAATGGTGAAAACAGTTTGTTAATCCGTCATTTGTACAAAAAGTTATTGCGTTTTAAAAATTGATAATTGATGGGGTGCAAATTTTAATTATGGATGTGAGAATAACATCCACATATGAAGAAAACGTTGCTGCAATGGAGGAGAGGGGTATTGTAGGGAGGAAAATTGTAGTATTTGAAAATAGGGATGTAATTTATATCTTTTTTATGAGGAGGATGTTTTGTGTATGAAGTTTGATTTTAGGGATGTGTCCCTTATTTTCACTTAAATAAATAGGTGATAAATGACAAATGTTACCTTTTACTTACTTAATCACATTTATAAGTTTATTATCAACAACAAATGTTATGACTACTTACACAATCCTGATTATACTCAATTTTCTATTAATTTCATATAATTTCCCCCTTTTTATATAACATTTAATTCATTTCCTTATTTCAACTTATCACCAAATAACTTTACAATTACTTCAATTACTGACATACAGTTCCAACATTAAACCCAACATTCAATTGCCTTAATTCCATTAGTTACCCATTCAATATTCAAACGGATAAATTAATGAGAAAATAGTTAATACAATCGTTTATAACAATAATTCATACCCATTATCTTATTCTTTACAACGAAGGGTTATAATTTGCTTACCCAAAAAGATTTTGTATTCAATATTAACCTATTTTAATTAACTACATACAAGTTCACCATTTACTACATCATTTAATTTATTTCATTATTTACAGTTATAACCAAGTCAACCGTAATTTATTTCAATTAATTTGAAATTACATTAAATAGCTATCAACATCATTCAAACAACATCACTAATTTCATATTCAATATTAGCCAATTCTAATTGATTATATATAATTTCAACATTCAATGTATTTCCTTATTTGTAGTTATAACCAATTATAACTTTACAATCACTTCAATTAATTGGAATTACATTAAAATAGTTAGCAATTACCTTATATTAACATTACTAACATTACATTCTAGTTATTACTCTCATTATAACATAACAAATTTTAGTTTTCTTTCAATATAAAATTCTAAAATCTTATTTAATTAATATTTTAATTATCAAAAAATACGGGTCGTTACACTAACTCCTTTGGATTCTTGCTTGGTTAAAACCCCAGTTAATATTTGCCCTTAGAGTATGCTTACATTGGAAACAATGTGTGCTCTAGAACAAGACAAGTTTCGGATTACAATTCTGTGAATTTCAGCGAATCATCGGAGTCCTTATCAAGATATTGTTTTCAATTGACTGACTTCTGATAGCCATTCATTTTTTGATTTCAATATTAATTTCAATTCCTTGTATTGATGATGCAATCTTTGCTATGTAGTTTACGAAAGGGTTTAAGTTGGTAAGTGGGTGCACGACGTAGGTTTGGAGTCGACCTATATAGTTTTAACTCAGCCGGCAGTGAAGCTAAGTTTCATCTTGAACGATTGTACGCCATTCTGGAGTGAAGTCTTGCTCGTTGTCTTTAACTGTTTCATTTTGAGGACTTGGTTAAGTTCCTATCGCCGTTTTCAATTCTAGTGAGACGATTTATTCCAAAATCGGATATAGTGGATGATTCAATTGTATCGCTCTTCCCGTTTCTGTACTCCAGTGATCCCGACAGGGTTGAATGCCAAGTTTTATTGTAGAAAGTGACTTTCCGGTCATCCAATCTTTAGTCTGGCAGAGGGACTTCCACTCCTCCATAAGCTGGGTCTTTTGCAACTTAGGCTTCACTTATTATTTTTGTCATATTGGGATGATTGATTACAGTTAGATTACAAGGCACAATTGCTCTTGTAGAGTTGTAGTTGAAGTTCGATTAGGCATAGTTTCAATCTTCGAAAACTATCACATGACTTGTTCGATTGCGATTATTGTGACGCCCCACCTCTATGCTCATAATAACAAAGAGTATTAAAAGAAATACTGTCTATTATTACGAAGAATAAGGCTGGATAGGAGCGACCATCCGTAATTGGCCTTACACTAATATTGGTTATCTCGATAGGAGTGGTATATACTTTTTAATTTTTCATCTTATTCATTTACTCCCATCGACACACCCAATTATCAGTATAAAACAAACTACGATGGTTCATAATAGTTTAGGACATTAGATATAACGATAACACAGATAATATAAATGCAGAACACAGATAAAAACAAAAGTCTCATATATATATAACTGATGTCAGTTAATACATAGTTGACACAATACATATGATACAACTATAACTGTCGACTCTAGAAGTTATATATACAAGTACATTATCGACTAATATACATGAATACATATCGTTCTATACAATGACACGACTACTACAAAATGACACTGACAGCTTCAGACGATGTGAAAAGTCTTCATATCCTGAACAGCAACTCAAAGAAGAAAATCTACAACCAGAAATACTCGGGTCTGACCCGAGTATTATATTCAAAAGAAAATAATACCCAGGTCAGTCTAATTCAAACCAGTTTATTAGTGCATAGGCAGAAATAATAATCAATCTCAAATAGATGACAGTCACAGAAATCTCGTATACCCAACTTCTCGATAAGAGAACCGGATAACGGCAGATATAACACTAAACAGTGTTAATCCACAAAACAGAAATCCAAAGCAGTTTAAACAATTGAAATGTCAATTTAAAAACATCAATGCTAATTGGCTGCAGTACACGCTAACGTGTACTGCCTCGCCAATACAGCCTACGAATTACGCAACAGGTCGATGAATCAAGAACAAAAGAAATATCGATTAAAATCTGTCAATTCAGTGTGGCTGCAGTACACGCACGCGTGCACTGCCTCGCCACAACAGAATATAAAGTCACCACAACTCCAAGTACTAACAGTAATTAATACGTCGAGAAATCAAAATATCTAACCCAGATTGGTCAGAAAGTAAACAGACTCAAAAGATATCACAAGAGATACGAGTGAAGCCACAAGATAAGCTTCAACAAGCATAGGAACACGAACAGCTAAAGACAGTAACAAGAATGGGCAGACATGACTCAACATGTATGAATGGTCTCAACGTCAAAGACAGAGAGGCCAAGAATAAAACTGCACATGCCTCAATTAACAACTACATGGAACTGGAGCTTGCAACTTAAATAGAGAATGCATGTGAACATCATGTCAACAATTCAAGGCAACATAGCACAAGTATACAAGAGCAACAATGCACTGTACAGTCAAGTGAAGGCTAGCACATCAAAGTGCAACAAAATGATGAAGTTCCAAATCACACAAGTTCAGTGACTCAAAGTTCAAATAATACCCAAGGCATGTTAACCATGGTCAGAAAACAACACGCAAGTGTGCACAGACAACAGTCAAATGAATGACTGTCTCGACCCCCAAAACTCAAAACCAGAGACAAACAAAATCAAAACCAATAGCAGTGTATAAACTCCAGGCTATGATATGCACAGACTCAAGTAAAACAGTAAAAAGATGTACATAGGGAACTCAAACAAAAGTTCAGACTAAAACAAGATTACATCTCATGCTAATGCCTACTCGAACACACATGTGTACAGTATCCAGAGCAAGCTCGGATGAACAAAACGATTGTGATAAACACAATGATGTAGAAAAAGGAAACAATGAGCAACTGACCACAGTACAAAGGTTATAGCAATGGACTTGACCAGTGAACCAAAAATGCCAGCAAAGCCAAAATTGAACAAGTCACCACAATCTCAAACAGCCCAGTAAAATCGAGTGGTCGATCAAACAGAATCAACAAATTCAATTTCTATTATTCGAACGAATATACAGGGATTCAAACCCTATAACAACCCAATCAAGAAATCACGGAAGCCCACTGGAAACAATAGACGAAGTCGAATCATCACAGGCATCAAAACCAAATTAATGAAATCGTCACCATCCAAACAAAAACAGTGCCAAAGAAATCAACATCGAAGAAAAATTTCATTTCGAAACCGAGGCCAACTTTATCACATTTTAACGAAATCGAAATAGCAGGTGACACAAAATCATCTATTTACAACTGGCCAACCGGGAGTTCAAAACTGCTGTCAATGACCGAAGTCGAGAAGAACGACACGGCCAAGATAAAAAGGGACGATATCAACTCGTCAATTCAAGAGACGAAATTACTAAGATCACGAAATTATGTACAGCCGATAAAAACAATATCACGAGCCGAAGCCCAAAAATAGAGTCAACCAGTTCAAAAGTGTCGAATTCAAATAAACATGTACGAACGAATGTCATACGAATAAAACAGAAGAATCAAGGAGCTTGAATTGGATGTGAGTGAAAGTTTCACTCACCTTGGAATGGAGCGACAACGAATTCGAACACGAGGAGCAGCTGTTCGAATTGGAAGGGTCGATGTCGTGGTCCTCAAGGACGATCGACAACATCCAGCAGCTCTTCGAATTAATCGAACCCTAACTTCGACGCCTCTGATCTATGCGAGCTCTAGTTTTTGAAGACGAAGACGAGGCCGCCATTTTTTTTCGTCGCCTGTTTTTTTTTTCGTTTAGGGTTTTGGAATGAGAGGGGGAACGGGTATACGTTTGATAACACGGCACTGAACAAATTAGACCATGGGCTAAATTTACAAGCCCACTAACCTTAACAATCTATAAAAGAATTTCAACTCATTTCAAAAACTTCAATTGCAATTGCTAAACAAATTAAACCGATTAAAATTCCAACAGCAATAAGCCAACAATTTTTTTTTTCGTCGTTTGACAATATTCAACTGCTATAAAATTCTGGGTTGTTACAGACTCCCCTCCTTATAAAAATTGCGTCCCCGCAATTTTCATAATGAAGGTCGTCAGTATCTATTATTCTTCTAACACAAACTGGTTAAGCTAGAAAAATAAAAGTCGAGAATTCAAACGTCAAAGAAATCTTTTAATTCCCATAAAAGAGATTCACAACTTTTCAACAAAATCTAACTATCAATAGATAATCAGAAAACAGCAAAACTGAATAATTGCAATCATCAGCAATATTTAATTATCAACCAGATAATTGAAATTCAGAAAAATCACAAAACAACAATATCTAATTAGCGATACGTTAATTAGAGAGCAACAAAATATAATTATCGACAAGGATAATTATGAAACACAAATCACAAATCTCAACTGCAAATATCTAGTTATTCAATAATTAACTAGAAACCACAAATCTCATAATCAACAAACTCTAATTATTCACAGAAATAGATAGAAACGGCGATTCAATAAAATCTAGTTATCCAAACGACAGTCAGAAAACAAATCAACAATTATTCAATTATCAAAACGATGCTCAAATTTCAATTTCAACAATTATTCGATTATCACAAACGATAATCAAATTTCAAATTCAATAAATATTCGATTATCAAAAACGATAATCAAATTTCAAATTCAACAAATATTCGATTATCAAAAACGATAATCAAATTTCAAATTCAACAAATATTCGATTATCACAATCGATAATCAAATTTCCAAATCCAATAAATATTTGATTATCACAAGCGATAATTAAATCTCAAATCAACAAATATTTAATTATCTAAAGCGATAATTAAATTCGAAATCAGCAAATATTTAATTATCAAAAGCGATAATTAAATTCGAAATCAGCAAATATTTAATTATCAAAAGCGATAATTAAATCTCAAAGCAACAAATATTTAATTATCTAAAGCGATAATTAAATCTCAAATCAACAAATATTTAATTATCTCAAGCGATAATTAAATTCGAAATCAGCAAATATTTAATTATCTAAAACGATAATTAAATCTAAATTCAACAAATATTTAATTATCTCAAGCGATAATTAAAAGCAACAAATATTTAATTATCTCAAGCGATAATTAAATCTCAAATCAACAAATATTTAATTATCTCAAGCGATAATTAAATTCGAAATCAGCAAATATTTAATTATCTAAAACGATAATTAAATCTAAATTCAACAAATATTTAATTATCTCAAGCGATAATTAAAAGCAACAAATATTTAATTATCTCAAGCGATAATTAAATCTCAAATCAACAAATATTTAATTATCACAAGCGATAATTAAAAGCAACAAATATTTAATTATCTCAAGCGATAATTAAATCTCAAATCAACAAATATTTAATTATCTCAAGCGATAATTAAAAGCAACAAATATTTAATTATCTCAAGCGATAATTAAATCTCAAATCAACAAATATTTAATTATCACAAGCGATAATTAAAAGCAACAAATATTTAATTATCTCAAGCGATAATTAAATCTCAAATCAGCAATTATTTAATTATCAAAAGCGATAATTAAAAGCAACAAATATCCGATTATCAAGAACGATAATCAGAACTCATATCAACAAATATCTAATTATCACAAGCGATAATTAGAAACAACAAATATCTGATTATCAAAAACGATAATCAGAACTCATATCAACAAATATCTAATTATCACAAGCGATAATTAGAAACAACAAATATTTAATTATCGATACGATAATTAAATCTCATAACATCAGATATCTAATTACCTGCAGATAATTAGAAACAACAAATATCTAGAAATCAATTTAGAAGACTAGAAAATCAACATAAAAGCTTGGATCGATCCCATCAGATGGCGAGTTTTTAATTCGCCGCACGTGCATCAACAAATGGCCGAAGCCTACCAAGTACTCAACATAATTTTGGCGCCCATCAGATTGACCCGGAGGTCCGCAGAGTGACCCGAAGGTCTAGTACTGGTATTTGACCCGAAGGTCCGCAGAGTGGCCCGAAAGCCCAACAAATGACCCGAAGGTCCAACAATTGACCCGAAGGTCCTCATAGTGGCTCGAAAGCACACAAAAGCATCAAAATGTTTCAATTAACGAGTCCGGAATTAACCAAAATAGCAAACGCACATGTCCCATAACCACGAGTTTTACTAAATTGTTTAATTCTCTTCATCGTTTCCTTGAAAGTGTAAAATCATCAAAACGACAGATATTTCAATTAATGAGTCCGGAATTAACCGAAATAGTAAAAGTGTGGTTCCATACTCCGCACTTTTGCTAAATCGTTTAAATCGCTTCATCGTTTCCTTGAAAGTGCAAAATTGTGTATTTTGTAAAAATACACTTTACATTCTCAAACGGACAAGTCCGGAATTAAGCGAATCAGTAAAAGAAAGGGGTCATAGTCCTCGATTTTGCTGAAACGTTTAAATCGCTTCCTCATTCTTTTGAAATCGCAAACTGTAAAATTTTTGAAAACAATTTTATTTATTTTGTAAAAATAACAATTCACATTCTCAACTGGACAAGTCCGGAGTTAAGCGAAACAGTAAAAGAAAGGGGTCATAATCCTCGATTTTGCTGAATCGTTTAAGTCGCTTTCTCATTCTTTTGAAAACGCAAACTGTTAAATATTTATAAAACAATTTTCATTTTTAAAACGAGTTTCCAATCACGTGATTAAAACAGCAATATTAGTAACAATTTTCGATAAGGAAATTGTACTTCTCAAAATACCGTAAAAACGGTCACAAATCAGTATTGCGGAATAACCGCTTGAGAATCCACTTTTAAAAATTTGACTGTTACTGAAGTCAAAGCGACAGTAATTTTAAAACATCAAATATCTCATCAAAATAATTCACATCTAAATGTGACATCAGTGAATTTTCATTCATTAAAATTGTCAACAAAACACCGTGCTTCAAAAATCTAGCATTGGTGTAAAAATCCCGTTACAAAAATAACGGCAACAAAATACGTCTCATAACCAAGCATCGGTTCAACGTAAATAAATGCAGTAACGTGCAATTCAAATTTTTGCACGTACTACAGAATGAACAAAGAAATCATTCAAATGTATCTTCAATGAAGATAATCCAAAACAGCAAAAATCTAATCAATAGATGATTAATACAAAAGAAAGCCAGCGGAAATTTCAGCAAAAATCACATAACTGCAATTTCTTCGAATCCTCAATTCGGATTCGAAATTCTCAAAGAAACAAAATAATTACAGCTATGTAAACAACAATTGAAATTCATATCGATTTCGTATTTTGATTTTTAAATCAAAAAGATTATCAGTTGTACTCAGCGAAGACGGTTTCACTGTTTCCGCTGCGCACTCTGATAAATAGAACACAAATCAATCATATCATCAGAACACAATTTCACTATTATTTTTAAATAAAGATATTTAAAAATTTCATCCAAATTTCAAAACTTTAGTTTTGACTCAAATCACAGATAAAACATCGAATAATAGTTGTAACATATGTTCCATCCAAGTTATGTTTTATATTATGTCCATAAACCCCAAGCTCTGATACCAACTGTGACGCCCCACCTCTATGCTCATAATAACAAAGAGTATTAAAAGAAATACTGTCTATTATTACGAAGAATAAGGCTGGATAGGAGCGACCATCCGTAATTGGCCTTACACTAATATTGGTTATCTCGATAGGAGTGGTATATACTTTTTAATTTTTCATCTTATTCATTTACTCCCATCGACACACCCAATTATCAGTATAAAACAAACTACGATGGTTCATAATAGTTTAGGACATTAGATATAACGATAACACAGATAATATAAATGCGGAACACAGATAAAAACAAAAGTCTCATATATATATAACTGATGTCAGTTAATACATAGTTGACACAATACATATGATACAACTATAACTGTCGACTCTAGAAGTTATATATACAAGTACATTATCGACTAATATACATGAATACATATCGTTCTATACAATGACACGACTACTACAAAATGACACTGACAGCTTCAGACGATGTGAAAAGTCTTCATATCCTGAACAGCAACTCAAAGAAGAAAATCTACAACCTGAAATACTCGGGTCTGACCCGAGTATTATATTCAAAAGAAAATAATACCCAGGTCAGTCTAATTCAAACCAGTTTATTAGTGCATAGGCAGCAATAATAATCAATCTCAAATAGATGACAGTCACAGAAATCTCGTATACCCAACTTCTCGATAAGAGAACCGGATAACGGCAGATATAACACTAAACAGTGTTAATCCACAAAACAGAAATCCAAAGCAGTTTAAACAATTGAAATGTCAATTTAAAAACATCAATGCTAATTGGCTGCAGTACACGCTAACGTGTACTGCCTCGCCAATACAGCCTACGAATTACGCAACAGGTCGATGAATCAAGAACAAAAGAAATATCGATTAAAATCTGTCAATTCAGTGTGGCTGCAGTGCACGCACGCATGCACTGCCTCGCCACAACAGAATATAAAGTCACCACAACTCCAAGTACTAACAGTAATTAATACGTCGAGAAATCAAAATATCTAACCCAGATTGGTCAGAAAGTAAACAGACTCAAAAGATATCACAAGAGATACGAGTGAAGCCACAAGATAAGCTTCAACAAGCATAGGAACACGAACAGCTAAAGACAGTAACAAGAATGGGCAGACATGACTCAACATGTATGAATGGTCTCAACGTCAAAGACAGAGAGGCCAAGAATAAAACTGCACATGCCTCAATTAACAACTACATGGAACTGGAGCTTGCAACTTAAATAGAGAATGCACGTGAACATCATGTCAACAATTCAAGGCAACATAGCACAAGTATACAAGAGCAACAATGCACTGTACAGTCGAGTGAAGGCTAGCACATCAAAGTGCAACAAAATGATGAAGTTCCAAATCACACAAGTTCAGTGACTCAGAGTTCAAATAATACCCAAGGCATGTTAACCATGGTCAGAAAACAACACGCAAGTGTGCACAGACAACAGTCAAATGAATGACTGTCTCGACCCCCAATACTCAAAACCAGAGACAAACAAAATCAAAACCAATAGCAGTGTATAAACTCCAGGCTACGATATGCACAGACTCAAGTAAAACAGTAAAAAGATGTACATAGGGAACTCAAACAAAAGTTCAGACTAAAACAAGATTACATCTCATGCTAATGCCTACTCGAACACACATGTGTACAGTATCCAGAGCAAGCTCGGATGAACAAAACGATTGTGATAAACACAATGATGTAGAAAAAGGAAACAATGAGCAACTGAACACAGTACAAAGGTTATAGCAATGGACTTGACCAGTGAACCAAAAATGCCAGCAAAGCCAAAATTGAACAAGTCACCACAATCTCAAACAGCCCAGTAAAATCGAGTGGTCGATCAAACAGAATCAACAAATTCAATTTCTATTATTCGAACGAATATACAGGGATTCAAACCCTATAACAACCCAATCAAGAAATCACGGAAGCCCACTGGAAACAATAGACGAAGTCGAATCATCACAGGCATCAAAACCAAATTAATGAAATCGTCACCATCCAAACAAAAACAGTGCCAAAGAAATCAACATCGAAGAAAAATTTCATTTCGAAACCGAGGCCAACTTTATCACATTTTAACGAAATCGAAATAGCAGGTGACACAAAATCATCTATTTACAACTGGCCAACCGGGAGTTCAAAACTGCTGTCAATGACCGAAGTCGAGAAGAACGACACGGCCAAGATAAAAAGGGACGATATCAACTTGTCAATTCAAGAGACGAAATTACTAAGATCACGAAATTATCTACAGCCGATAAAAACAATATCACGAGCCGAAGCCCAAAAATAGAGTCAACCAGTTCAAAAGTGTCGAATTCAAATAAACATGTACGAACGAATGTCATACGAATAAAACAGAAGAATCAAGGAGCTTGAATTGGATGTGAGTGAAAGTTTCACTCACCTTGGAATGGAGCGACAACGAATTCGAACACGAGGAGCAGCTGTTCGAATTGGAAGGGTCGATGTCGTGGTCCTCAAGGACGATCGACAACATCCAGCAGCTCTTCGAATTAATCGAACCCTAACTTCGACGCCTCTGATCTATGCGAGCTCTAGTTTTTGAAGACGAAGACGAGGCCGCCATTTTTTTTCGTCGCCTGTTTTTTTTTTCGTTTAGGGTTTTGGAATGAGAGGGGGAACGGGTATACGTTTGATAACACGGCACTGAACAAATTAGACCATGGGCTAAATTTACAAGCCCACTAACCTTAACAATCTATAAAAGAATTTCAACTCATTTCAAAAACTTCAATTGCAATTGCTAAACAAATTAAACCGATTAAAATTCCAACAGCAATAAGCCAACAATTTTTTTTTTCGTCGTTTGACAATATTCAACTGCTATAAAATTCTGGGTTGTTACAATTATCCTTTCTTTGCATTTTTTGAAATTCAAGCTGCACACCAGCCTTTGTCTTCTGGGACTTTTGGTTTAATTGCTCGATTCCAAGCATTGATTTTTCTTGATGTTGCACCTCTTATGTTCATGTGCAGCATACTCGTTTACTGTAATTCTATACATGTAAGTAATACTTCTACGGTTATTTCGGCATATTCTATTTCATAGCTTTTTTCAGAACTATGAGGTAGCTTGGTCTAGCCAGTTCTATAGCTAATCCATACTTATGCTCAATTGAGTTTGTTTCAACAAAGTGTTGGTGTATCGCCCTAGTCCATAGGGCTGATTTCTCTGAATACTAAGTCTATATGTTTTCGGGAGACTAGGTCTCCTGGGTAATACGTTCGATTACCCTCATTTGATTGACATGGTAGCTCCTATCTCTAGGGACTAGGGACTTTGTTGCTTGATTCCAAGCTCTGATTCTTTCAATGATGTCTGTTTCCTGACTATAATTGAATTCCTCCAAGTTGACATCGTCATCCAATGTCATTCTGGGTACATGTGCTAGAAAGATGCGTCGCCATCATCTTTTGCTAGAGTGAATTCTTCCAAGTCCAGTGTTGAGACCCTAACATGTATCAGTTTATATCTTCAGAAACTCGTGCGCGGATTACTCAACTCTGTGGATTTTTCTTTGATGTTGTGAATCTTAAGATAGCATGAGATGCCAGAAGGTAGGGCTGAAGATTCAATCAAACTCTTGCTTCGGTTTCCGAAAGCCGATGTATTGATAGTTTCATTCTGGGGTTTCTTCTTAGCATCACCAAACTTTGGGTAATGGTATATTCCTGTAAGTTGGAACCAAATGATCTAGTTAGACCATAAGTAGGTCATCGATCCTTCTCATCATCGCTAGACTACAAGCGATGGTTGATTTTTGAACGTTAAATCTTTCATTTCCTTTGTTGGCGATTTTGTTGCCAGCATGCTCTGTTTTACGATACAGAACCGTTATCTAACCAACCTCACGCTTATTTTTGTTTGGACTTTGCAACATTTCTTTCAATCAAGTATCTGTGCATCTATCCTTGCTCGAGGGACTAGCTATTTTTGAACGCCTGTATTTGGGGGATTGTGTGAAATGGAGAGGTTTGGGATAAATGTTTTGATTGCCCCTAGTCTGACTCTCCATCCTATTCTAGGATTGAAGAAGTTCGATGCTTTTAGTTCTGACCTTCTGTGATTGTCCCTACATGTCCTTAGTTGTGCATGCTTTACTTGATTGTTGTTATCACAGAATTTTTGTTCATACGCCAATTCCTATCTTCGAGAATTGATATCCTAGCTGCTTGGTTCCAAGTAGCATTTCCTCAAGGCTGCCTATCTTTTGGTTGTATCTAAATTCTTTCTAAGTTGAATTTAGGAAATTCGATTGTGCACCAGCTTTCATCCCTAGAAATTAGCACACAAGCAATTCAATCTTGGGATTTCCTTTTGATGCTGCTTTATTCCTGTGCAGTGGCTGATTCCTGTGATGAAAGGTCGAACCATTCGACTGACCTATGAAAGGTTATGTCTTCTTATTGTTGCCCATTTTCGGGCAATGGTAGTTTTATAAAGACATGGGTAGAATCTCAATTAAAGACCAACTTCTATCTTCGAAAGCTAGTGCATTGATGGTTTACGACGATGAGTGTTTCTCATCGAACCTGTAGATTAAAGTTTTCTTGACATTCCCGAGGCAACATCGATACATGGTGAATAGAAAATTTCCTAGTATTGCCAGGGCAATGTCGATATTTGGAAATAGAGGGTTCCTCGGCATTGTTGGGGGAACACCAATTCTTATGAAATAGAAAGTTTCTCGACGTTGTCGGGGCAACACTGGTACTTAGGAAATGAGAAAAGGCCTTAGCGTTGTCGGGACAACACCGACCCTCAGGAGGTTGGGATCGATTTTCCCCGCCTATCCGTCAATGCTTTTAATCCATGTGGGAACTAGTTTCGATATTCGAAAACTTGCACTTCAATGATTGGATTGTAGAAGTCTTTTTTTAGTGTTGCCTTTCTTCGGGAAATGTTAAAGTCATGTTGGTTAGGATTGAATCATTCATCTGATCCTGCATAGTTAAGTAGATCCCTTTCAACCCAATATGGCTATTTTTCTCAACATTGCTTAACTTCGGGATATGCCATGTGTCTGACAGGATGGGAGTCCCAGGTGTTTCCATTGCCTAGCCTTATTTATCACCATCAAGTGTTACCCTTGGAAATGAATGGTTGTTGCTTAACCAATTCCATGGTTATTCTTGTTCAAAAAAACGGATTTCCTCCAATCGGGTTTTGTTATGATCTGACTTCTATCTGTAGAACCTTCATTTCTAGGTGTCAAAATTCTAGGTTCTTATAGAAAATTAGAAATTGTGGATCTAGTCATTACATTGCCTCTAGTACGACCGCATTCATTCCTATCCTAATCACGGACCGATAGAGTTTGGTAGTGTTTGTCTTGAATCTGTGACACTTAACCTTGCTTATTTTCAGGCCATATGCGTTATGCTGGGCTGATGGCATTATTGTGGATATCAACCTTATTCCTTGGTTCCAATCTTTGGGAATCAATGGTTTAGCTGCTCGATTTCGAGCGTTCTCTCCTTGTCGTTGTCTGTCTTCGGATAACAGCTGGTTTTCTATAAGTTGGGGTTTGAGACCTCAGTCGAGCACCAGCTTCTGTCTTTGGAAACTGGTGTGTTGATGATTTGATTTTGGAAATTCCTTCCGTTGTCGTCTATCTCTGGACGTGGTAAGTTCCTCCTTTTATTGCAAGTTGGAGCAATTTTTATCTTAATCGGGTGTTAATATGTTATGTGTCCCTCATTTCACAGGGCAGATTATTCTAAACAATTAATGTGAGACTTGATGTTCTGGGTGACTCCTTGAATGCCTCTAGACAAAGGTGCATCGCAACTCCTATCTCTGGGAACTCGTGACTTGGATGCCTTGAATTTAGACATTTTGTACATTAACTTTGGTCAAAGTTTAGAATTCTTTACCGACTTCTTGGTTTGTGAACTTTGTAGAACTACGGAGCAACGTCGGTTCTTTTGGATAGCGGTAGTTGATCCTTGTTAATCCTGCAAAAGACAAGTTTCCCAGTGTAGTCAGGACAATACCAGTACTTAGAAAATCTTAACGGTTTACTGATGATGCCAAAGCAACATCAAGCAGTGCTTGTGTGGCTTTTAAGAGTACGCGGCTTATGAAAGGCGCGGCTTTTGAGAGTGCGTTGCTTACGAAATGCTCGGCTTTTGAGAGTGCGTGGCTTTTAAGAGTGCGTGGCTTATGGAATCGATATGACCCATCGATCCTGAACGGCCTAAGACTTCTTGACGTTGCCAATCTTCGTATAACATGAGGAGTTCATGCTTTGGGAGCGTGGTTCCACGGTTCAAGAAGTGATGCATGGTTTATAGGAGTGCACAACTTATGAGATCGATACGACTTGTCGATCCAGAATGGTTTGGAACTTCTCGACGTTGCCAATCTTCGGGTAACGTAAGGAGTTCGTGCTTCAAAAGCATGGTTCCATGGCTCAAAAAGTGATGTGCGGCTTATGTGAGTATGTGCAATGGTTTGGGCCTTCCGGTGTTGAAGGAGCGATACTAGTTCTTAGTAGGTAAGGATCGAGTTTTCCTATCAATCCGGCGATTTGACTTCGCTGGAACACGATTTTATCAGTTCTAAGAGATACATGGTTTTTGAATCGGTTAACTGTGGCTTGGACGATCCTCTCATATTTCAGGAAGATGTGCATGGCCAAACAGATAAGGTTGCCATAGTAGAGAGATCTATAGCCGACCGCATGGAGATGGTTATAAAGAAAGAGCTTGTGGGAGTTCAGGGCAAGACTCTCGGTTTTTGGTCCAAACTGCCTTTAGAGAATCGGTCTTCAACTGGTATACAGTCTAAGAGGTTAAGGAAATGCTCACCAAGGGTGGTAAAGGAGGAGTTGGGAAGAAGTAAGCAAGTATTATGCTTCTATTTTGTTTTTTGTGCTAGTTGGGTCATTAAGTCCGTAGTTGTCAGAATGCCAGAATTTTCGATCGGGTGTAATAGAACTATGGTATGATTAGTCTTGGCCTTCCTTGTAACTATTCAAGTATGTGTGGTACCCCCCATGCCACAGGGCTGTTCGCGTGCTTGTACTTTATCTGGGGTTTCTCCATAACCTGTTTGGTTGCATGCGGTCCAATTGATGCAACTGTGTCTTCTAGATGATTAAAGCATGGGAAAGCCTCTATCTTCAAAGCCTTATATATTAGGGATTTGAAATACTTGGTTCTCCTAGGTGCAGAATCTTGCCTTGATCGAGTCAGCCTCTGATTGATCACAAGGTTGGTTCAGTTTTGGCTTAGTTTCTTTGAGCGACTTTGAAGCTCTGGAATTCAACACTGTTTGTCTCATTGGTTGTTGGAAGTGATTCTGTTAATTTTATGGAGTGACTGATGTGATTGTCGATTCGTGGCCCTGGAGCATGACTTCAGGCAGTTCTAGATGAGATGATCGATGATCTTCCAGTTGGCCTTCGTAACGCTTTAGTTCGTGAAGGATTTTTAGATAAGATGACTGCTAATCTAGCGGTTCGCCTTCATGACAATTTAGTTCCTGAAGGCCTTCAAGACGCTTTAGTTCATGAAGAAGTTTTTGTGGTCAGATGTCCGACGACCAGACGGCCTTGGAATGATAATTTATCGATTTTTAGAGGAATTTTGGTCGGATGTCCAGCAACCAGACAACCCTAGAGCGATTATTCGTCGACTCCAAGAGAAGTTTTGGGTCGTCTATCCGATGGCTAAGTGGTCTTAAAGCGATGATTCATAGACTTCAAGGGGACTTTTGGGTTGTGTGTCCAACGGCCCGACAATATTAAAACGATGATTCATCGATTTCAAGAGGAATTTTTAGGATTTGGCTCACGGGGACATATTTTTATCGATTTTTGGAGACTAAGGGGTTGGATTTGTTTGTTCGACGATCCTTTGGATAAGCCTTCTCGACGCTACCAAAGCAGTGCCGGTTCTCAAAAGGGGGATCAACATGACTCATCAAGGGTATAGAAGAATTTCTTTCGCCGTGTTGTCTGCAATGCCCCCAGTATCCCGGTACGGCTCATTTGGAAAAGTAAAGTAGACAAGGATGGATTAGAAGGCATCGCTTTAGCTTGTTTCCCCATTCCTTAGTATCTAGCTAGCCAGAGTATTATTTGATAATCATCCTTTTGTCTAATTTCGTCAGTTAGCCGAGTTGCTTTTCTACTGGGTCTTTGTGGCCTTGCTTGGGCAGAAGGTCCCTGAGGTCCTGTAGCTCCTTCACCGTTTGGTATGTTCTTTGGCAAATTGTCGGGTTTGCCTTCTGCCAATTACACTACCTCTAGTCTCTAGAACTGGTTTGCCTTCCTATAGAATTCTTCTAGGATAGTATGTTGTTTCATCCTTTAATGATTCCCGAGAGCCTTGCAGTAGACTGCATCGGTTTCCCTCGCTTCGTCCATATGCTAGTCATACCTGTAAAAAAGCAATTTCGAATTAGTTTTACAGTTGTAGGAAGGTATTGTAGGCATGAAAAACTTCTTTGGATATTCTGCATGCTGAACTGCTTTGTTGAATGGGTAACGATTGAGGAAGATGCTCTAATCATTGTTCGTCCAGTCTGTTTTTAAGTTACGACTGTTTATAATGCTTGAGAATGATGTATGCATGATGTCCTATGCTTGAATGATTGGAAATGCCGAATAAATGGGAAATAACTTAGGATGGGGTCATGGATCAGTGACGATACCCAAAAAATTTCAAACTAGGTTAGATCGGTCTGGGGCGACAAGGAAGGCCCCATAAGGTTGCATTCCAAATTTCAAGGCATTTGGAGTTCGCATGTTCGAGTTAAGGGCAAAAGAAGATGGATCGACATTGATGGATCGATGGTATTTTACTTGGAGTCCAACCTGAGAAAATTGGCCATTTACTTGGAGTCAGCACATGGTTTGCTTGGAGTCATAGAATTTGAAGTGCTGGCTTGGTGACGAATGATGCTTGGAGTCATTTTCATGTTTGCTTGGATAAAATCTTGGTTTTACCCGAGTCTAATTGTGGGCCATAATTTCCTAGGTTAGCTTCGAGTTAAATGGGTGATTACTCGAGTTCGACTTTGAGTCGGGACTTCCAGAATCTGCTTCGAGTCAAATAGGCGCTTATCGGAGTTCGACTTCAAGTCAACCCTGAAGTGAGTTTTTCAATGACCATTTTGATGATTTTCAACGATGATCATTTATGATTCGACAATGGAAACTTCATGATGGGATTGGAAGCTGGTTAGTTGGAAGTGGTCACAATATACCACGGGAGCTTGGTCTTGTAATTGATCCTGGTTTGTGTCATATCTTCTTGGCTCTCCTAGCTCTGGGAGTATAGTTTGAGTAGCAGTTCTTCGTCCTTTGCTTGGTACTGTGCCACGACACGGATTTTAGAGCTTCTTCTAACATTCTGCACATTAGCATTTTCATCCAATTTGTCTTTCTCAAATTGTTTGTCATCTTTAGAGCTGGAGAGAACCATCATTATATCTCCCCATGGGGTTTTATCCCCTAAATTCGGGTTTGTAGCAAGTGCTTCTGTTGTAGGTGGAGTGTTAACGTTTTATCTGTCATGATTCTTAGAGCTCCACCCACTACTTCCTTTTGCTTTTGCCTTCTATTTCTTTCGTTCAAGCCAGAAATAGAAGAATGCTCTTGCTCCATAGCAGCACGGCTTCAGGCACCGTTTTGGGAGTAGTTAGTGATTGGAGAACTAAGAGAGCATCTATCTTTTCCATAAGAGCATGTTGACTGTTTGCTATTTTCTAGTTAATTTCATCAACCATCTTGTTCAATTCTCTCTTAGTCACAACTTCATGCTCTGTGGAGGATCCTGGAACCTGATCTCCAGAGTTAGCTCCTAATAGCAGGTTGTTGGGGTTGTTGACTTCAATTTGCTGAGGATTTGTTTCTTCTCCAGTAGCTCCTATGGATCTTCCGGAGGTAGTTCTCTTTCTTCCTGGTGCCATTGATTCTCAACAGCAAATCTTCTAAGCAAAGATTGAGGATCTAACTTCTGAACCTATCTGATCCAAAGTAGATAGCTAGATCTAAGCCTGAGTTGGGCTCTCAATGAAAGCACTAAAACATCAATGCAAAAATGGATCAACATCCTGGATTGAGTGTGAAAGCACGAGCCATGTTCTTACAGAGCAATAATATAGAAAATAAATGTCAAAAGAGCAAAAATAGTAAAAAGACGAGAAGATTTTTATAGTGGTTCGGTTGTTATGAAGCCTATGTCCACTTTATAACTTTTTATTAACTGACTGCTATTACAAGTCAAATTAGATTACATTATGATTCAATCTTCTAAGTTAGATCATATCACCAGTACAAGACTGGGGAATCACAGTGAACCCCTAGATGACTATTATGTGGGAGGAGAGGAGTGAAGAATAATATCTATAGAGTTCTTGCAGCAGTCCAGAAGATCCTCTTTATTTTGCTGATAGGTGAGTATTTATAGGGGAATTCGGTGCGTATTGGGCCAGAAGTCCAAGTGCAGAAGAATCCAGTCATCATCGAAAATCTCAAATCAATCTGAGTCATTTCTTTGGATCGCTAGCTATCCATAGGGGATGGATTGTTAGCTATCCATCAACTTAGCATATTTTTCTACCAGTAGCCTTTACTTAGTGCTACAACGGAGCTTGGAATGTTTGAGGGCGATCTGACCTGTCCTGATGGATGAGTAGCTATCTATAGGGGATGGATCGGTAGCTATCCGTCAACTTAGAATATTTTTGAGTGATCTTAGTTTTGTTGTCTTCCTATCTTCTATTTAAGTGCCTTGTCCAAATATCAAGTCATTTGGAGTTCGTTTGATCATCCGTCTTCATGGGTCATCTGGTCCAAAATAATCGTCCATAACTCACTTAATACTTAACCAAATCACACGAAACTTCACACATGCAATGTAGATGAGTAGGAGAGCCTCCCCTATAGATTATAGCTCATAGGGTCCATTCCTCATGGGTCGGACCTGATGGATCAAACTGGCCCAATTCAGAGAAGAATCATCCATAACCCTTTAAAAACTTAACGAAACCAGATGAAACATTGCAGGTACTCTCTGTAGGGAAGTGGGACCTACCAATAAATTTCAGGTTGTGGGGCCCAACCTACATAGATTGTTAGCGAACCATCTAGTTAGGTTACGAGCGATCCATCAAAAAACCTCCAAATGATCCCATTTTTTCTATAAGCCTTTCTTTATGTCTTCTAAGTGTTCTACCATAATTTTAAGTCAATCTGACTTTGTATGCGTTCTCTAGGTCCATTTTAAGTTAGCTACTTTTGGTCAACAGCTTGAATCAGATGAGTCTTCACTTCTCGGGCTATTTGGCATGCTGCGAAACTTGGAAAGTATTCCTAGAAGAAGTAATAGATCATGATGTAAGAGGCTTTAACAACTCATGATGCTTCCTTTTGGATCGCCAGCGATCCATAGGTGATGGATCACACTTAGTGTATTCTTGACTTATTTTTCTTGAGGTCCATTGACTTGTTTTCTTGATTGCTTCGGTCAAGATTCAAGTCATTCAGGCTTAGTCTGAATGTTCTAACTCCTTTGGATTCTTGCTTGATTAAAAACCCAGTTAACATAATATATATATATATATATATTATAAAAGAATTGTTTTTTATTGTAATAAATATTTTATATTAATATCCATATTTAATTTTATTTATAACTAATATTGTTAAGATTAAGTTTTGAATTTTAAAATATTTTACTAAGTCTTAACTAGATATTCTAAATAGAAAATTTGAATTTAAAATTTATCGACTTAGTAAAAATCAGATTAGATATTTATATTTTATTATATATAAATAATTTCAAATTTTTATATTTATATTTATATATTTTATAATTATATTAAACAATGTTTTGAGACAACTAACATATATATAAATGGCCAGTGTTTACATGGTGGATGTAAATCTCAATATCTACTCATGTATGCCTTTCTATGTTGCACATTACATTACTATATACATATATATATGAGTATATATTGATATACTCAAAATATATAAAATTAAACTAATTAACATACATTGATTAATTAAATCAAGAAAATTAAATAAAATATGATTTTATTTAAAGTAACTAGATTGGATCTAGTACAGCTATTAGACTTCATTGGCCCACTAAGATCCAATTAGGAAAAAAAGTTGAAATTCACCAACTACACCCGATGTCGACTGTCCCGTTTCCAACTCATAGGTATGTAAAAATATTTTAAAAAAGTTTTGGTTATGATACTCCTAACGAAGGAGTGGTTTTGTATAGAGATGTACAATAAAATAAAGTTAAAGATGTACAGACATTTCAAGATTCATAAGAATTAATGGTAATGTTTATGTTATTTGTCTTCTATATTTTATGGGTATTTTAACTAATTTCAACATTTTCGATTCACATGGAATTAATGAGGATGATGAAGCTTTAAGAGCATCTCAAATGCCAACATTATGTAAAGATAAAAATACTACATATCAATATGTATTTGATAATGTAAATTCAATGAGGCTTTTAAGCATGTCACTAAACTTGAAAAGAAAATTATCCAATGCAAATGATCTTTGAATTAATCTTTCAGCATTTTTCATCAGTCAACCATTTGATTATTGCTCCATATGTTGAAATGAAATGTCCAAAACAAAGTATTGCACTTGATCACATCTAATAAAATCTACCTCATCATCCTCATATTTTAATTAAAATTACTATTGGAGATTAATTTTTGAAAGAAATTGTGAATTGCTTATATGAAACTCACCTTACTACACAATGATGTATGAATTGGGGATGCCCTAACCATGGGGGACTGTCTTTGAATTAAAGAGACGCTATATGTAACGACCTAGATTTTTTGTCGTTTTATTTTGAATATTTAAATGGTTTTAAATATTGGATTTGAAATGTAATTGGATTTTAATATGAAGTTTATCGATCAAATAAGTAGAATAAAACTTAAGTTACAAATATAGCGATTTATTGGATAAATTAAATCGTTGAATTAATAATTGAAAATCGTTTAAATAATTGAATTGGAGTTGAATATGAATCGAAAGCAATTTCTAATGTTGATATAAATTCTATTGGAATTATAATTGAGTTAATATGTTTTTAAAACTGGAATTTCAAGTGATTTCGTAAGTTTTTCGAAATCGTCGATTTAATTGACGCGTTAAAATAGCGATCCGGGCCACAATCTCGGAATTTGACGAAACCAGTTCCATTGGATCCCTAATAATGTATTATTATCAGATTTCAAAATTCGTAGTGTTTGGATTTACCCTTTGGTCATGCGATCTGAAAACGCCTAGAAATAATTTAATTGAATTGAATTTAAATAGATGATTAAAAGCTATATTCTCCATACGATTGAATTGGAACTCGAAACTTGTTCCATTGAGTTTGCAATAGCGGTATAACCTTAGGTACGCCAGGTGGCACGCCTCGATAGGAGTTCGAAGTTTTAAGTCATATTAAGCGAGATATTTTGAGAAATAAATAATATATATATATAACTTCATAGTCAAACTTGCTGGCCTATCTTCATACACAAGCCACTCCTTTTCCTTTATGATCATGTATTCCCTTTATCTTCCTTCTGAAACTAAAGAAATCGAATTGCCTGCTCGTATAAAGGAAAGAAAATAAAAAATCGAATCAGTTCGATTCAAAAAAAATAGAGAACGCGAGCAATCACAAATCGCCTGAGAAGCGAGGGTCGTTGGTAATATCTCCAGCTAGGCTTCGCGCGATGGGGAAGAAGATGCTGACCTGGAGACTGCTGGTGATTGGTGAAGGAGCAGACATGTAACATCCTGAAATTTTCAACCATTCGCATCCATACATGTCGGATTTGAATTGCACAAAATATCAGATTGTTAATTTAAATTTGGCAAAACTCAGCATATACAGTAAATAAGTAATCACAGAATCACAGACACAGAGTAATATATAATAATGCAGCAAAAACAAAAGAATAGTAGTTCATGAAGCTACTATATATATAGCAGAGTTAAACAAGATACAACAGAAGTCACGAATACATAGATGTCTCAATACAATAGTCAAATGCAAGATCTGAATACATCACTGGAATCAACTGAATAACTGAAAGCAGAATCGATAGATGGATCTCCAAGCGAAGCTCCAACTCCAAAGGTGAGTCTCGAATGCTGTATCACTCAGTCTGACCCGAGCATAAAGCAAAACACAAAACACTCGAGTCAGGATTAACATTCTTATATCAATAAATCCAACTCAAGTGAAATATCAACTGAAATACAAGTAACTCAAACAATGTTTTGGATAACCATCCTCTAAGGATCCGTTAAACTATCTACTATGTAGTAATATACGCTATTATAATAATGTCTAAAGTAAAGTAAACTATCAAAATAGCGTTAAGGCGTTACCTATATTCCCATTAACACATTTTATATATTCCCATAGTCTATACAGTACTGTAATCTCCCCCGTAATGGGCGTCGTCAGAGGACACTCCATAGGTATGGTACAAAACAAACTCGTAATAAAGCACGCTAGGGTAGGTGACACGACACAACAAGGCAATGCCAGGGTAGATATACCAATTACGCATCCGGACTGGTGGTGACGCAGAGCCACAGCAATCGCCCACCTCAAGCCACACTCCCGAATCAAAGGTGCGCACCAAATCAATCACAAAGTAATAGAATGGCATACGATGGAGTGTGTCCGATAAGAGGAGCTACCTCATTGGCCCGGAATTGCTCCTGTTTTAGTTACCTTATGCCAACTCACGGGAGTTGGGTCCATGTAAATATACCTTTAGGATCGTCGCCACCATTCTACTTCATTCTGGAATCTCCACCGCGTACACAGTTGTTAAAGTGGTTTTCGGTATCGACAAAGAGTATGCCCATATCCGATCCCGGTCTCTTTAACAACCAAACGTTATTATAACACCGCGGTCATTTCAAAATAGTTTATACTTCAAAACCAAAATATCATTTTCATTTCAAAAACCAAATCAATACGATATCATTTTCACTTTAAATATATCCATTTCCAAAAATCATATCACTTCCAAAGTTATAACGCTTTCGAAATCATAAGTCTTTTAAAATCAAAACACTTTGGAAATCAAAACCTTGAAATTCATAACACTTTGAAATCATAGCTTTGAAATCATAGCATTTTGGAATCCATAGCACTTTCCTCTTAAACAGTTTAGATATTAAAATTAGTATATATAATAAAATAGTTTATATAAAATAGTTATAAGTTAAAATAGTTTATAATAAAATAATTTATATTGAAAATGATTTATATTAAAATAGTTTATATTAAAATAATTTATAAAGTAAAATATAAATAGTTTTAGATATAATTTAAAAATACTTTATATCATAAATAGTTTCCTCAAATTTCACAAATCGATTTAAATCAACTTAAATTGCAAAATAAAATTTAATTCAATCTCAATTCATCAATTTCAACCCCATTTCAGTTTCTCAACAAACCATTTCAAATTATATCAATTTCAAATACAAATTTGAAACCACAAAACAAACCATTTCAATTTCAATATATTTCAAAACTTTAAATATTCAACATTTCAAAACTAAATCGGTTAATTTCATTTATATCTCAAATTCATTTTACTATTATTTAGTTTTGAAATATTTACTTAATCATTCCAATAACATTTAAATAAACTTCAATTACAAATTAAATAAACTAAATATCCCATTTCAATTTATGTGAATTGGAAAATATTTATTTAAATCACTTTTAATCAAAAATCAAGTTATGAAATTATATCTTTAAAAATATCAAATTTAATAATTTCAAATCAAACTTATTTAAGTATAATCATTAGATAAATAAATTTCAAACAAATTTCCAACCTAAATTTATAAAGTCATTATAAACTCTATAATTGAAAAATATAAATTTTCAATAAATACTTAAACAATATTAAACATTAATCTATTTATATATTTTAAAAATAGAAAAATGATAAATAAATTATTTAAATTTATAATTCCAAAATTTACTTATAGCTATACAATTTTCAAAACATATGATTTAAGAAAATCTAAATTTTTAAACTTTATAAATACATTTATATATAAAATCTTAAAAAATAATATTTAATAAACCATATACCTCTTTCCAAAACCATAGAAATCAATTTCAAAATATTTATATATAGACCAACGGTGTCTGTATATAATTTTCTATCCTATGGTCAAGTGATATGGATATTTATCATTTCAATCCGCAATTTAACTATATACGGGTATATACCTTTTCAACCCGCAATCCCAAATTCAATTCAATGAAAATCGCTTGGGTTTATCATTTCAACCCATAACGATTTTCTCCTATTCTACAGATCGTTCGGGTATGTATCATTTCAACCCATAGTGAATCCTATACTAATAGGGAACTTGCAGAGTGATAACAGATATGGTAATAATATAACAGGCATATATCATCAATGTTAATAATAGATAATGGTGTCAGATGTCACAGGTGAACAGATACAGATAATGGCATATATATAAAAATGTAAATAACTAGCAACAGCATATTTCAATTGTCGTTTCAATAGAAATCAAATTTAATAAATATAAGAATGTTAATCGTGAGTGATTGCTCACCTTTCAAAGCTAGAGATGAACGAGACTGATATGAGTTACGAATCCAAGCACGAATTCCAAATCAAAGCTAGATGGATACGGATTTGATGGAAAAACTGATATTTATTTACTTAGTTATAATTTCAAACTTAATTAATAAAGAAACTTAATTTCACTTATTCAAGAAGCTCAATTTCACTTAATAAAGAATCCAATTTTATTTAAATATTAAATAATTCAATCTTTTTAATTATTAAATAATTTCAAAACTTAATTATTAAATAATTTCAAACTTAATTATTAAATAATTTCAACTTAATTATTAAATAATTTCAAAACTTAATTCAATCGTTTCTCAAATTAACCAACGTTCTTTCATCAACAACGTTCTTTCATCAATTACCTTTGTTAATATTTTGTTTCATATTATTAAATATTAACATTTTCCTTTCATAAAAATTCAAATTCCAACTTCATTTCAAACCTTATCATTTATTCAAATAAAATATTTATTTTATTTTTAAAATCAAATTATTGACTAATCGGGTTTTTTTATTTAATTCTCTATCCTAGGTCAAAGTTCAATTTGGGTATTTATCATTTCAACCCGATTCCATTCCAATTCAAAAATCAAAGCATAACAAAGGGAACTTGCAGTGTGATAACTGGGATGGTGTCAAAGTAAATAAACAAGCAATAACAACAAACAATAACAATCCAATAATCAATTCAAATAATCCCGAAATAATCGTATTAATTCACATTGTTATTTCTGCAAATTAATATAATTATCTCTAGAATCTACACTATCATTTCATGTAGATTAAAGATTATTGCAATATTATTTATACGGTTCTTCACTTGTGATTCATTATTCAATTTCAAACTACATCAATTTACACGACATACATTTAAATAGTTCAAAGCACGATTTACCATATTTCTACGTGTCAATTCATTTAAACATTTAAAGAGGTCATATTATGCAAAGGTTATCAAATAAAATTTAACACGTATACCAAATCTAACTATCCTACGTCAATTTCAATTTCAAATTATTTATCACTTACAACATTAACAAATTTAACGTCCAATTGTAAACATCAAACAATCAATCATTTAACAACCAAACTGGATTATCATTGCATATATAACAGGTAATGGTGTCAGATGTCACAGGTGAACTGATACAGGTAATAGCATATATAACAGTGTAATTAACTAACAGCAGCATATTTCAATTGTCGTTTCAATTGAAATTAAATTTAATAAATAAAAGAACATTAATCGTGAGTGATTGCTCACCTTTCGAGGCTAGAGAGAATAGACAATGAATTGAGTTATGGATCTGAGCACGAATTCCAAATCAAAGCTAGATGGATACAGACTCGACGGATAAGCTGATAGATAAGAAATTTGATGAAATCAAAATGAATTAGTTTGATAGACGGATAATATATTTTTGGATCAATACTCATAAACATATAAAATAAATGTATTCATTTTTAAAATGAAAGATACTTATATATATATACATAATTTAAACAAATATTATTATAACATATACACTTATATACTTAACAATCAATATTTAATTTAAACCTATATCTTTATAAACTTAACATAAAATTCAAATATAAACCGTACATATACACTAACAGTAAACAAAATCTTAATCTATAAACATACTTATACAGAAAAACCAGCGAATCCAAAAGTTTATAGACCTATATAATATATGATTAACACTTCATAACAATATAGCTGGCCAAACTTCTATATATATGTACTTGAAAACTAACTGCTGTATACAAAAAACAATATATAAACCAACTTATTATATACATATAAATTAGACTACAAACTTTTACGTACAGACCGTACTTTAATATGAGATAGCATTATAAAATACTCTCTATAATAAAATAGACTCCCCACATATATTATAATATAACATTCTATTTTAAAGATATTAGCAACAGTATAGTATACATAGATTTATACGTTAGTTTAAACACACATATATATATATAAAATAAATGTTTATATCACTGGTTTTCAAAAGTTCATACAAGACCTGTGAAAATACCTATGTAGCTAATATATATAGCTATAAACAACTGTCCCAACTTTATAACCAAATATAAAACATTAAATAAGAATAATTAAACTAAGAACCCAAATACTAGCAGCATATAACCTAAAACTATATATATAAAAGAATCTACCTCAATAATATACATAACAAAACCCAAGCTAGTCGAGGGAAAGATGTACGGCAAGACGTGGGGTGCTAGGAAGGAGGGGTCGGGTGCTCTGCTGTTCCGTGGGCTGCAAGACGTGATTCGGCGAGGTGGAGGGCGGAGGCTGGGAACGGTGGTCATGGTTGAAAGAGGGTAGGCGAAATTGAGAAAATGTGAAAAAGGAATGAGCAAAAGAACAGGGGACGTGAGGGAGGTACGTGCGTGGCATCGGAGGCTCAGTGAAGTGGTGACAGGCCAGAGCAGAGGAGGTGGGAGGAAGAAGGTGGAGCGGTGAAGAGGTTACGGCACTCGCTGGGTTGTTCGGCTAATTGGTGGTGGTACCGGCGTGGCGGAGGAGGAGATGTAGGGAAGGCATGCGGGAAGAATGATGGTCTTGGGGTTTGATGCGACACTTGCTAGGCTCGTAGGTGGTTTGTTGGAGGCCTGGTGGTTGGTGGTCGAGCAAGGTGGTGTGGAAATGTAGTCGAGTGAGGGGCGCGTGCTCTGGCGAATGGAGGCCGGAGGGAAGAGGGATTGGAGCTTTTGTGATGGATGAAGAAATAAGAAGAGGAGGAGGATTCAAATAAAAGAAAAGAAAATGTAGTAACGGGAAGAAGAATAGGCTTAAATGCTTAATAATATACGAACAATTATACTAAGCTATACAATTTCCCAAAAGCAAACTTGTTGAACCGTGGTTTAAAATTTTAAACAATGAACAGTTGGGAATAGTCAGCAGCAACATTGAATTCTGGGAGTAGTAATAATAACTAGTGGCTATTCAGCTATGACGATGGAAGATGAATGGTTACGGGTAGATAGAAAGGTTTAAACGGTACCGGTATGCAATCGTTTTGTTCTGTTTTCGCCGTCCACCGGACGGCAAAACATAGAAATGTGTATACCTTAGAGATCAGCACAACGAGACGATCAAAATGGTATAAAAATATCAGTGGTACGATTGAATTTATAAAATTCGAATTTTCCTACTGGCGGAAAATGCAAGAAAAACGTAGAAAAATAAGATCGACGGAGTCAAAGAAGTCCGAATTTGGAAAAACGAAAAATGGCATTTGCTTAGAAGATGGTTTAGAATTTTTCTATGTAAAAATATTTAGGTTCCGAAAACATTTTATTTTCATCGCTTTTTAACTGATTAAATTGAAGTAAATTTACGCGCGAAATAAATTTTCATATTTTCAGACGAAAATTTACCGGTTGCTATGTTTAATTAGACGCGTTCCAAATATCAAATTTATATTTCAAAATTTTATCGTTTTAAAATTTCACAAAAATTTAACTAATTACGTTATTAAAACAGTTAAATTTACGGGTCGTTACACTCTCCCCCACTCAAAACTTTTCATCCCCGAAAAGGAAGGAGGTAGGAGAATAGAAACAAACAGAAAGAAAATAGATTAAAAGACAAGATAAAACAATTAATTTAAACCATATAATTCCAAATTAAACTAATTAATATTTAATAATTTGGTTTAATCCACTTGGTTTCACTTAAGTTAAATCAATCTATCTATTTCTAAATTCATTATCTTATTATCCAATTATCTTAAATTTACAATTTCTAAAACCATAAATTTGAATAGTCTTTTATTATAATCATATTTTTTCAGCAATTTAAATTCTTCTTTATTCCAAATTATTGTTAAATTTATTCAACTTAATATATCTTATCACATATATTAGTATATTTACACTTATTATAACTACAAAAATTTATTTAAAATTTCGTTTGATATCATTTTATGCTGTATAATATTCAATTACATAGTTAACTTTTGAAAATTTAGGTAAGTTATATTGAATGCAATTTAGTATTATACAAGTAAATTTTTACAATTCAGTTATTTCAAGCTAAGTATTTATAAAAGAGTTTGGCTTCATTTATAATTGAAAATCATCCTTTAAGAAAATTTAGAATTAAATTTTCAATTAAATTTTAAACGATTTAGAGACAAATATATACATACAATATATCCAAGTCAAATCTAAATTTAATACTAATATATATGTATATAAATATTTTTAAATCAAGTCATACTTTAAAATTCAAATCAGATTCATTTCAATAAAAGTGTAACAAGCTACTGATGGTCTCTACTCTTCGAAACTCGAAAATGAATGTCGATGATGCGGCCGTCATCACCGAAATTATTTTCCAGCGATAAAGAGAAGAGCACTGATTTAGACTTTAAATTCTTTGGAATGATTCTTTTTTTGAAGATATTTAAATACTATACACTTTAAATCTTTCAAATCAAAGTTTGAAACCACCGAATATTAAATTCTCAATTTTAGTTTAAATCTATTAAAATCAATTTTAACCCATTTTCATAAATTCATTTATTTATTTTATCCAATAGTCAATGGTTTATGAAATAATAAATGAAAATCAAATATTATCATTTCGGACGATAACTCATTAACAATTTAATTTCAGAAAAATTTATACTTGTATATATAACATAATCATTCAAAAATTTATTTTGTTTACCAAATTTAAAAACGATATTGTGTAAGTTTGCTCTGTTAAAGTGTTTTGGAAATCCTATCGATAGCGCTGATCAGACGAATCGATCGAAAACCCAAATCCACATCAACAACTCAAACAACACGATATATTTTTTAAAACATTTTTAAATATAATTTTACAAATACAATTCCTCACTCGACGATAAAAGAATAGATTTCAAAACATGTATAGCGATTCAAATTTGATGGAAATCAAATCAAAGAGAATTTCGATTCGAAAATAAGTTTGAAACAGAAGATAAGATAATTCAATTACCACAATCGGGGATGGATGAGTTTATTTAATTCACGGGCAATCTTAACCGGGTCGTCCGTAACTTCAAGAATAAGATCGATGCTGGATTCCGAGGTAAATCAACACTCGATCTCAAGAGATGGGATTCAGGTATAGCAGGGAATAGATAGCATCGTAAACCGAGGATACAGAAATCTCCGGTAAATCGATGCCTATTATAAAGGAGTTTTGCTCCTTTACGAATCATTTGAAGATTGGCGAGACCGCCGATCTATTATAGATAGCATTCAAAATGGAGTTATGGGGTGCTCCAGAATTGAAAGAAGACGAATAGTGAGGGACACGAATGAATTTTTGAAACCGAGGGGACGTTCCAAAAATTCAAAGGAATCGAGTCAAAAGTAAGAGATTGAAACTCGAATGAGAGTGATTCTGTAAATACATTTACCATACATGTTGAGTTTTGCCTAGAGCTACCAAAGCTCTGATACCACTTGTAACGACCCGATATTTTGGACCATTCGCATCCGCACATGTCGGACTTGAATAATTCAAAATACCGCGTTGTTAATTTAAATTTGGAAAAACTGAACATATACAGTAAATAAATAATCACAGACACAGAGTAATAAATGCAGCGGAAATAAAGGAGATAGTAGTTCATGAAGCTACTATATAAATATATAAGTTACATCAGAGTTAAACCAGATACAACGGAAGAGTAACTCGATACATCAGATACAAATCAGAATACATCACTGGAATCATCGAATACTGAAAGCAGAATAGATGGCTGGATCTTCAAGCAAAGCTCCAACTCCAAAGGTGAGTCTTGAAAACTGGTACACTCAGTCTGACCCGAGCGTAAAGAAATTACAAAACACTCAAGTCAGGATTAACATTCTTATATCATTGAATCCAACTCAAGTGAAATAGCAATTGAAATATAAATAACTCAAAGGATGTTTGGAATAACCATCCTTTAAGGATCCGTTAAACTATCTACTATGTAGTAGTGTACGATAAGTAGATAATGTCTATCAGTAATATAAAATATCAAAATAGTGTTAAGGCGTTACCATTATCCCCCTTAACACATTTTATATAAGCGTTATAGTCTATACAGCACTGTAAACTCCACCGTAAACTAGTGGGATATCAGGGAGTACTCCATAGGTATAACACAAAACAAATCGTAGTGGTCGCGTATAAAGGGATACAAGTATGACAAGGCACATGAGGCAATACCCAAGGTAGTGAAACTACCGTTTGCCTGATCCGGACTGGTGAGAACGCATCGCCGTAGCGATCGCAACACCGCGAAACAACACTCCCAAAATCAAGGGTGCACCAATCGACAACAAGTAATGAGTAGTTTCCGAAGAAGTGTGTTCGCTCGAGGTAGCTAGCCCCCATTTGGCCCGGCACGGCTCCTGTTTTAGTCATTTCCAATTTGACACAAGTGTCAAGGTTATCCATTATCGTTCTCTTTCTTTAGTCAACACGTGCATCATTCCAACCACTTCATTCTGGATCACAACTCCGCGTATAGTTATTAAAGTGGTTTTCGGTTTAGACAGTGAGTATGTCCTTAACCGATTCCGGTTCCTTTAATAACCTTCGTAATTATAACACCGATTGGTCGTTTAATAACTTCAAAAACCAAATCAATTCAAGTTCAATTAGAATTTGTAAACCAACATTTCATTTGTCATTCGAAATCAATTTCCATAATTTACGTTTCAAAACTACCAAATTACGATTTCAAAATCTTATAATTCAATTTCAATTTCTATTTAAAACAATTCAATATCGATTCAAGTTTGTATATAAGTTTCATTCCGAAATCATTTAAATTAATTTAATTTATCATTCAAATCAATTTAAATTCCTTGATCGAATTCATTCAATATTCGTTAAGTTAAATTTATCATTTAAAACAATTTCTATTTGATTTCCAATTCATTAAATCAATTAATTAAGTTCAACTTCATTAAATCAAAACTTACAATTATGAATTAAATCAAATTCGTCAAATCAAATTTTTCAATTTCAAGGCTTACATTTGTTTCAATAAATCACATTTTATTTCTTGTTAAAGAAATTCAATTTCACTTATTTATTTACTTAGTTACAATTTCAAACTTAATTAATAAAGAAACTTAATTTCACTTATTCAAGAAGCTCAATTTCACTTAATAAAGAATCCAATTTTATTTAAATATTAAATAATTCAATCTTTTTAATTATTAAATAATTTCAAAACTTAATTATTAAATAATTTCAAACTTAATTATTAAATAATTTCAACTTAATTATTAAATAATTTCAAAACTTAATTCAATCGTTTCTCAAATTAACCAACGTTCTTTCATCAATTACCTTTGTTAATATTGTGTTTCATATTATTAAATATTAACATTTTCCTTTCATAAAAATTCAAATTCCAACTTCATTTCAAACCTTATCATTTATTCAAATAAAATCTTTATTTTATTTTTAAAATCAAATTATTGACCAATCGGGTTTTTTTATTTAATTCTCTATCCTAGGTCAAAGTTCAATTTGGGTATTTATCATTTCAACCCGATTCCATTCCAATTCAAAAATCAAAGCATAACAAAGGGAACTTGCAGTGTGATAACTGGGATGGTGTCAAAGTAAATAAACAAGCAATAACAACAATCAATAACAATCCAATAATCAATTCAAATAATCCCGAAATAATCGTATTAATTCACATTGTTATTTGTGCAAATTAATATAATTATCTCGAGAATCTACACTATCATTTCATGTAGATTAAAGATTATTACAATATTATTTATACGGTTCTTCACTTGTCATTCATTATTCAATTTCAAACTACATCAATTTACACGACATACATTTAAATAGTTCAAAGCGCGATTTACCATATTTCTACATGTCAATTCATTTAAACATTTAAAGAGGTCATATTATGCAAAGGTTATCAAATCAAATTTAACACATATACCAAATCTAACTATCCTACGTCAATTTCAATTTCAAATTATTTATCACTTACAACATTAACAAATTTAACGTCCAATTGTAAACATCAAACAATCAATCATTTAACAACCAAACTGGATTATCATTGCATATATAACAGGTAATGGTGTCAGATGTCATGGGTGAACTGATACAGGTAATAGCATATATAACAGTGTAATTAACTAACAGCAGCATATTTCAATTGTCGTTTCAATTGAAATTAAATTTAATAAATAAAAGAACATTAATCGTGAGTGATTGCTCACCTTTCGAGGCTAGAGAGAATAGACAATGAATTGAGTTATGGATCTGAGCACGAATTCCAAATCAAAGCTAGATGGATACAGACTCGACGGACAAGCTGATAGATAAGAAATTTGATGAAATCAAAACGAATTAGTTTGATAGACGGATAATATATTTTTGGATCAATACTCATATACATATAAAATAAATGTATTCATTTTTAAAATGAAAGATACTTATATATATACATAATTTAAACAAATATTATTATAACATATACACTTATATACTTAACAATCAATATTTAATTTAAACCTATATCTTTATAAACTTAACATAAAATTCAAATATAAACCGTACATATACACTAACAGTAAACAAAATCTTAATCTATAAACATACTTATACAGAAAAACCAGCGAATCCAAAAGTTTATAGACCTATATAATATATGATTAACACTTCATAACAATATAGCTAGCCAAACTTCTATATATATGTACTTGAAAACTAACTGTTGTATACAAAAAACAATATATAAACCAACTTATTATATACATATAAATTAGACTACAAACTTTTACGTACAGACCGTACTTTAATATGAGATAGCATTATAAAATACTCTCTATAATAAAATAGACTCCCCCCATATATTATAATATAACATTCTATTTTAAAGATATTAGCAACAGTATAGTATACATAGATTTATACGTTAGTTTAAACACACATATATATATATAATAAATGTTTATATCACTGGTTTTCAAAAGTTCATACAAGACCTGCAAAAATACCTATCGAGCTAATATATATATAGCTATAAACAACTGTCCCAACTTTATAACCAAATATAAAACATTAAATAAGAATAATTAAACTAAGAACCCAAATACTAGCAGCATATAACCTAAAACTATATATATAAAAGAATCTACCTCAATAATATACATAACAAAACCCAAGCTAGTCGAGGGAAAGATGTACGGCAAGACGTGGGGTGCTAGGAAGGAGGGGTCGGGTGCTCTGCTGTTCCGTGGGCTGCAAGACGTGATTCGGCGAGGTGGAGGGTGGAGGCTGGGAACGGTGGTCATGGTTGAAAGAGGGTGGGCGAAATTGAGAAAACGTGAAAATGGAATGAGCAAAAGAACAGGGGACGTGAGGGAGGTACGTGCGTGGCATCGGAGGCTCAGTGAAGTGGTGACAGGCCAGAGCAGAGGAGGTGGGAGGAAGAAGGTGGAGCGGTGAATAGGTTACGGCACTCGCTGGGTTGTTCGGCTAATTGGTGGTGGTACCGGCGTGGCGGAGGAGGAGATGTAGGGAAGGCATGCGGGAAGAACGATGGTCTTGGGGTTTGATGCGACACTTGCTAGGCTCGGAGGTGGTTTGTTGGAGGCCTGGTGGTTGGTGGCCGAGCAAGGTGGCATGGAAATGTAGTCGAGTGAGGGGCGCGTGCTCTGGCGAATGGAGGCCGGAGGGAAGAGGGATTGGAGCTTTTGTGATGGATGAAGAAATAAGAAGAGGAGGAGGATTCAAATAAAAGAAAAGAAAATGTAGTAACAGGAAGAAGAATAGGCTTAAATGCTTAATAATATACGAACAGTTATACTAAGCTATACAATTTCCCAAAAGCAAACTTGTTGAACCGTGGTTTAAAATTTTAAACAATGAACAGTTGGGAATAGTCAGCAGCAACATTGAATTCTGGGAGTAGTAATAATAACTAGTGGCTATTCAGCTATGACGATGGAAGATGAATGGTTACGGGTAGATAGAAAGGTTTAAACGGTACCGGTATGCAATCGTTTTGTTCTGTTTTCGCCGTCCACCGGACGGCAAAACATAGAAATGTGTATACCTTAGAGATCAGCACAATGAGACTATCTAATGGTATAAAAATATCAGTGGTATGATTGAATTTATAAAATTCGAATTTTCCTACTGGCGGAAAATGCAAGAAAAACGTAGAAAAATAAGATCGACGGAGTCAAAGAAGTCCGAATTTGGAAAAACGAAAAATGGCATTTGCTCAGAAGATGGTTTAGAATTTTTCTATGTAAAAATATTTAGGTTCCGAAAACATTTTATTTTCATCGCTTTTTAACTGATTAAATTGAAGTAAATTTACGCGCGAAATAAATTTTCATATTTTCGGACGAAAATTTACCAGTTGCTATGTTTAATTAGACGCGTTCCAAATATCAAATTTATATTTCAAAATTTTATCGTTTTAAAATTTCACAAAAATTTAACTAATTACGTTATTAAAACAGTTAAATTTACGGGTCGTTACATTAAAACTACTATATATATATATATAAGCTAATAATATAATATACTGATACAAAACCAGACTCCTGTATATATACAAACTAATATATATACCTACATATATAACAGTAAAATGTAAAACAAAGAAACACATAAAGTCTTCTTCCCAGATCAAATGTTGTAAACAATATATATACCATAAACTCATGCTTTAAAACAAAATATCTAGGTACAGGCAGCGACAAATGTATACGAATCAATATAATATATATATATATACCTGAAATCTAGGCACTATATATACAACTAAATATACATATATATATAAACCTGATATGAATATATGTATATAAGCAGCAATTAAAACCGACCAACTGATGTTATAAATTATATATAACTATCATACTGTACACACAACAAATATATATATATATATATCTTCTGACAATAAAAAAAATACTGCTATATACAATTAGAAATCAATCTGTATTTTACAGCCTTTATATTATACCCGACCTTATTTTATAATAACAGTTTGTCATATATATATATATATATATATATATTTATATCTAACACACACATACAACTTCCAAAGCCTTTGAATATATATACTAACTATAATAATTTACATATATATATGGGTAAACATCAATATGTGAACAACTTATATATATTATATTGTACATCAAAACATATTATAAAGTCCTATATATACTTACGTATATTATATATAGATCAATAAAAACTGGCTCTATATATATAAATTCTTATATATATAATATATATAAAACGCTTTAAATCTAAAAATATATACTTTCATATACTGTAAAAAAAATATAGCGAACACTAACAAGTTATAAACTAAAATTTACCTAACCTATGCATTTAAACATGTCAGCACTTATATATATATATAATATAAAATAACACTTATGTAACTATATATATATATAAAACGTAAAAGATTTTGCTTACCTAAAATAGAGGAGAGGTGCACGGCTGTTGAGGATGAAATGAAGGTGGAGTGTGGCTTCACGGCTACAGGAGAAGCAAGGAGGTGTGATTGGCTGCCGTGAGTGGTGGAGCAAGAGTCGGTGGAGATCGGCATGGCTACGTGAGTTGCGGTGGTTGGTTTCATGGGCTTGGCGAATGGAGTTTGGAAGTAGATGCTTTGATGGAAGGTGACATGCGTGAGAGAGAGGCACTCAAACAATAGAGATGAAAAGAAAGAGCAAAGGCAGAGAGAAAACGAACAGAAAGAAGTGAACCGGAAATATAAATGAAAAAAAATACAAAACAAATTGAAAAGGTGGAAATGGCAAGGGTCAGGTAAGTTAAATTCTTGGAATTGAAAAGGTTAGAGGCCATTAGTATTCTGATAGACAAACGAAAAGACACAAGAAAGTCAAAAACTCAAAATACGGAACCGGTACAACCGATCGATTCACTGATTCTATCGTGTCCCGATCTCCAAAACACATGAATGAATATACCGTAGAGATCAGCACGACGGGACGATCAAAATGGTATACAGATATCAGTGCTACGAACATCCAGTCAAAAGTCGATATCGGTACCGAAAATGCTGTTAATTTGCCGAAATTAAGATAAATGGAGCAACATCAGTCCAAATTTGAAGAAACGAAATATGACGTCTCACTCAGAAGATGATTTGCAAATTTATTGTATAAAAATATTCAAGTTTGGAAAACATTTTATTACCATCAATTTTTAACTAATTTGAATTGAAATAAAATTACACAATAAAATAAACTTCCATATCATCAGATGAGAATTTACCGGTTGCTATGTTAAAATAGACGTATTCCAAATATCTAATTTTTATTTCAAAATTTAATCATTTAAAATTTCATAAAAATTCAATTGGTTAAATTAATAAAATAAATAAAATTTATGGGTCGTTACACTCTCCCCCACTCAAAACTTTTCGTCCTCGAAAAGGGAGGAGGGAGGAGAATAGAAACAACCAGAAAGAAAATAGATTGAAATACAAATAAACAATTAATTTAAACCATATAAATTTCAATTTAAATTATTTTATATTCAATATTAAAATTTAAATTAAAGATATTTCATTCAATTGATTTAATTTCAAATTTATTAATTCCTTCAAAACAAAATTTATTTAATTTATCTCATTTATTCATTATCTTATAATCCAATTATCCTCTATTAACAATTTTCTTAAATCATAAATTTGAATAATCATTTATTATAATCATATTTTATTCAACAAATTTAATTCTTCTTTATTCCAAATTATTATTAAATTTATTCCACTTAATATATCTTATCACATATATTAAGTATATTTACACTTATTATAACAACTCAAATTTATTTACAAATTCCTTTAACATCATTTTACATTGTATATTATCCAATTGCTAGTTAACTTCTGAATAATTTAGGTAAGTTATATATGGAATGCAGTTAAAGTAAACTTTTCCCAACTAAATTATTTCAAATTTAGTATTTATTCAAAATTTTGGCTTCATTTTATAATTAAAATCACCTTTAACATATTTAAGAATTAAATTTCCGATTCACTTCAAACCATTTAGAGATAATTATGTATATACTAAATATATCAAATCAGATTGAATTTAAAATAATATACCTATATATATATAAATCAAATCATACTTAAGAAATTCAAATCAAATTCAATTTCCAAAACAAAAGTGTAGCAAGCTACTGAGTGGTCTCTCCACTTCGAAACTCGAAAATGAATGTCGATGATGTGGCCGCCATCACCAAAATTATTTTCCAGCGACAAAAGAGAAGAATACTGATTTAAAACTTTAAAATTCCTTGAAAACAATTTTTATTTGAAAATACTTTGAATAATATACACTTTAAACCTTAAAAACCAAAGTTTGGGATTACCGGAAATTAAATTCTCAAATTCCTGATTTAAATTCATTTAAATTCCAAATCAATCTATAAACCATGTTTATAAATTCATTTATAGAACAATAAATGATAATCAAATATTATCATTTCAAACAACCAGTTTAATTAACTTATTAAATTCCAGAAATTTTTTATTTATATATTTATAATATAATCATACAAATTTATTTCATTTACCAAATTTTTGAAAATAATATTGTGTCAGTTTTCTCTGTTCAAGTGTTTTGGAAATCCTATCAATATCGCTGATCAGACGAATCGATCGAAAACCCAAATCAACATCAAGAACTCAAACATCACACTATAAAACATTTTAATATTAATACAAATACACTCCCTCACTCGATGATTCCAAAATGAATTTCAAATCAAAGATAGGGATAGAGATTCAAATTTAGAGGGATCCTAACCAAAAGAATTCAACTAGAAGATAGGCTCGATAGGGAGGTAGATAGATTTCAGAAAGGGAAAAGAATGGATAGACTTATATAAATCGCGGGCAACCTTAACCAATTTAACCTTGACTTCAAAATATGATCGGGGTAGAAATATGGAGCAAATCGACATTCGATCGCCAGAGATAGAATTTGCGTATAGAAAAAGATATCAGCATCTAAACCGAGGATACAGAAATCTCCAGTGAATCAATGCTGTTGTAAAGGAGTTTCATTCGTTTACAAATCATTCGGTGGAGCTATTGGTTGCTCCGGAATCAAGGAAACACGAATAAGGGAGACAAGGATGGATTTTGGAACCGAGGGGGACGTTCCAAGATTCAAAGGAAACCAAGTCAAAGAGGAAGAGATTCAAGCTCGAATGAAAGCGATTCGGTAATCAAATTTACTACACATGCTAAGTTTGCCTAAAACCGGAGCTCTGATACCACATGTAACATCCTGAAATTTTCAACCATTCGCATCCATACATGTCGGATTTGAATTGCTCAAAATATCAGATTGTTAATTTAAATTTGGCAAAACTCAGCATATACAATAAATAAATAATCACAGAATCACAGACACAGAGTAATATATAATAATGCAGCGGAAACAAAAGAATAGTAGTTCATGAAGCTAATATATATATATATATTTATAACAGAGTTAAACAAGATACAACAGAATTCATGAATACATAGATGTCTCGATACAATAGTTACATACAAGATCTGAATACATCACTGGAATCAACTGAATAACTGAAAGCAGAATCGATAGATGGATCTCCAAGCGAAGCTCCAACTCCAAAGGTCAGTCTCGAATGTTGTATCACTCAGTCTGACCCGAGCGTAAAGCAAAACACAAAACACTCGAGTCAAGATTAACATTCTTATATCAATAAATCCAACTCAAGTGAAATATCAACTGAAATACAAGTAAATAAAAGGATGTTTGGAATAACCATCCTCTAAGGATCCGTTAAACTATCTACTACGTAGTAATATACGCTATTATAATAATGTCTAAAGTAAAGTAAACTATCAAAATAGCGTTAAGGCGTTATGTAAAGACCCGCTATTTTGGACCATTCAAATCGACAATAAATCCACACATGTCGGATTTGAATTGCTCAAAATACCAAATTGTAAATTTAGCAAAACTCAGAATATACAATAAATAAATCACAGATCACAGACACAGAGTAATATAACAATGCAGCGGAAGCAAAGAAAATAGTAGTTCATGAAGCTACTATATATGTATACACCAGAGTTAACAAGATACAACAGAAATCACGAATACAAAGATGTCTCAATACGATAGTCAAATGCAAGATCTGAATACATCTCTAGAATCAACTGAATGATTGAAAGCAGAATCAATGGATGGATCCAAGCGAAGCTCCAACTCCAAAGGTGAGTCTCGAATGCTGTATCACTCAGTCTGACCCGAGCGTAAAGCAAAACACAAAACACTCGAGTCATGACATACATACTTATACAATGTAAACCAACTCAAGTGAACTATAATAGAATGCACAAGTAACTTAAAGGATACTTGGGATCGCCCATCCTTTAAGGATCCGTTAAACTATCTACTATGTAGTAATATTCGCTATTATAATAATGTCTAATAGTAAAATAAACTTACTTTTAAATAGCATTAAGGCTTTACATTTTCCACCTTAACACATAATAGTCCCAGTAGTCCATCCAGTATCATGGTCCCTCCTGATCGGGAAGCCACCAGAGGATACTCCATGGGCTACGGCACAAAACCAAAATCGTACAAGGCTCGCTAGGGTAGGTGACACGGCACAACTAGGCAATGCCAGGGTAGATATACCAATCGCTATCCGGACTGGTGGTAACGCATAGCCGCAGCTACCGCCCACCTCGAGCCACACTCCTAAAATCAAAGGTGCGCACCATATTAATCACAAGGTAACAGAATGGAATACGAAGAAGTGTGTCCGATCAAAGGGGCTACCTCATTGGCCAGAGAATCGCTTCTGTTTTAGCCAACTTATGCCAACTCACGGGAGTCGGGTCCACGTTTATACCTTAATAGGATCGTCGCCCACCATCCTACTTCATTCTGGAATCTCCACCGCGTACACGGTTGTCAAAGTGGTTTTCGGTATCGACAGAGAGTATGCCCATATCCTATCCCGGTCTCTTTGCCAACCAATCGTTATTATAACCCATGGATATTTATTTCAAAATCATTTACTTTAAAACCCAAAATATCATATCCATTTCAAAACTAAATACTATATTTTTTCATTTCAAAGCCAAATCAATATATCATTTCCATTTCAAAACCCAAAGCAATAATATATCATTTAAATTCCAAAAACCAAATCAATATATCATTTAAATAAAACCCAAATTTCCAAATCACTGAATATTTCCTTAAATTTATTAAACTTGAAATATTCCTTTAGATCATCTTAAACCAAAACCACTTTATAAAGCCATATTCTTAAATCTTAAATTGCAAATCAATATATTCAAAACAATTCTTAATTAAATACTATTTCAAATAAATTCATTTCCAAAAATCATAGTACTTTCTAAGTTATAACACCTTTGAAACCAAACACTTTGAAACCATAATACTTTGAAACCATATCAATTTTAAAAATGTTATCATTTGGAAATCATAATGTTTAGAAAAATCATAACGCCCTTAAAAATAATATTCATTACCGAAGTTATAGCATTATTAAGTTCATTCGTTCAATTATACCAATTTCGAAAACATTGTATTAACTTATAAATCTCAAAAATGGTTTATATTACTCCTCAAAACATATTCATTAAGCCATTTGAATTCAATGTCAAAATCTTCCAAAATAATATTCATTTCCAAAGTTCATTGTAATTTCAGCCACAACAGCACTTATAAAGTGTTACGGCAAATATATTAACATTTCAAAAACATTGTCAAATTCAAAACAGCAGCACTTGCAAAGTGCTACAGTAGGTATTAGTCTTTCAAAACAGTTCAGTTTAAGAAACAACAGCACTTACCAAGTGCTACAGTGGATATTTAGTTATTATTTCAAAACAGTTTACTTTCAGCAGCAACGGCACTTACAAGGTGCTGCAGTAGCTGTTTAGTTAATTCAGAACTTAGTTAAATTTCAGAAATGGTAGCACTTAACAATTGCCATCTAAAACTACAGCATTTTGGAAATGTTTACAAAAAATTCCAGATTTTATTATAACTTTTCAAAAACATTAAAACTTCAATTTTAGCCATTTTTAACTTATAAAATCATATCTCATGCTTCACAAAATATTCATTTGGATATCATTTACCTTATGATTTAAATAAATAAAGTTTTATAAATAAATATCCAATTTAAACCATAATTCATTTATTAAGTCAAAATACACTGTTTTACTTAACTTTTATTCTTAACCACTAACCTAACACTTTAATTTAAAATACCCATTTCATAAATAAAACCAAATTTCTATTTATTTACTAAACTTAAAATTTCCATTTGAGAAACCAAATTTCCAATTATCAAGTTAGGTCATAATTAAAGTTTATTTTTTCATTTAAAAATCATAACTATTTATTTTACAAAACATAACATTTCACAAAAGAATATTTTTCATAGTTAATATAACAATCAAATTTTTTCTTTAGATCTATTCATTTAGACATCAATTAACTATGATTTTCTAGTTAAATAAATTTTATTACAAATGTCCAATTAAAACTGTATTTCGCTTTATCAGTTCAAAATACATTATTTATTACACAAAACATGTCCGTTTCAAAACGTAAAATTCATAACAATTACTAGGTTAGATTTAAAACTTCCATATTAAGTCAAATTCAATTATTAACTTATATATCATCAATAAAGATCCTTAATTTAACTTAAAACCAATTATTAACTTATAAAATGTTAACTTATAGAAAAATCAATACACCTTTATAATTTAAAGCATTAAATCAAATTTTAAGTTAAAATTTCATATATCTATAAAACTCAAAATACTTAATAATCTTTTAGGAAAAATATCATTTAAAATATGAGCATGGGCCTGTATTATATTTTCTAACCTAGGTCAAGTGATACGGATATGTATCATTTCAATCCGTAATTTAAAAAGAAAAATCCGGGCTCTATCATTTCAAACCCGCAATCCCAAGTAAAAAAAAATACAATAAAATCACTCGAGCCTATCATTTCAGCTCATAATGATTTTTCCTTATTCTAATGTCCGTTCGGGTATGTATCAATTCAACTCATAGTGATAGGGAACTTGCAGTGTGAGAATCAGTAAATAAATGAACAGTAGAACATATAATCATATAAGATGATGTAACAAATATATAAACAGAATTTAACATCATATAATCATATCACAGGCATATTTGAACATATTAACATAACATATAAATTTTCTACCATTCACATGCCATTGTTTCACAATTATAAAAGTACGTATGTCGAGAGTGATGAACTCACCTTTTAAAAGCTAGAAATCAAATTCAAAACACACATCCAGATTCCGCTAAGCATGAAAAGGCACGACAAAGCATGATTATATTTTTGAGTGGATGAAGAGTCAGATCCAAATCTTGTACGCAAACAAATATCACAACATAAGAATGTGATACAATACAAAAGAATAGAAATTGAAACAAGGAAAAAGATAATGATTTAAATGACATAACTTGCTTTACCCATCAAGTGGGCTCGGCTACACCCAAAATGGTTTGACCATCTTCATGTGGGCTCGGCCATGTGGTCCCAAGGCATGGAGGAGGTGGTGTTGTGGTTTGTGGCCAAGGAAAATAGGAGAAGTAGATGCATAGGAAGGCTCGGCTATGGTTGGAACAAAGAGATGGTGATCTAATTTGGATCTAGGGTTCAAGACATGGCTTGGTGGTCACGGCCTTGGAGGAGGTGATGGAGATGATCATGGTGGTGGTGGAGAAGGGGAGATGGTCGGTTAGAGGAGGTAGAGGCCGAGCATAGCAAAGAAAACAAAAGGAAAAATAAAAGTGAAAAATGGAAGAAAGAGAAGGAGGCCATGGATTTAGATCTTGAAATATTTTCTCTTGAAAGAAAATAAGAAAAATGAGGAGATGAAATTTATTTTGTGCGTGAATGATGGAGTGGTTTTCACGGCAAGAAAGAAAAAAAAAAGAACGGCTAAGGAGTTGGGAGCAAATGCTAAGAAACTGAAAAGGGCAAGTATTAAGGAGTTTTGAATGGTAAGAAAAGGAAAAGAATCTTGTATATATTTTATTCTTAAATGCAAATGAAAATGAGAAGTGGGTAATAAATCTTTGTACGTGTAAACAAGTAAGAATGCACGGCTAAAGAAGTTTTGGATGGCAAGCAAAGGAGTGAATGCTCGGGTAAGTAATAAAGAGGGTAGGTAAATAAAAAGGCAAGAATTAAAACAATGTAACGCATGTCTCCTTGATTTTCTCCAGCTCTTTATAAAAAGATATAAACAAATAAATTCCAATGAATACAATAAAATCCTAGACAAATAAATAGAGACATAAACAAAGAGATTGATATAGGAAAAATATAGGAGTATATATATAAAATAAAATACAGAACTTTATTGCATGTAAAACGCTGTAATTTATCCAAATCTAAAAGTATAAATCGAAATTTCACGAAACGAAAAGCAGAACTAATATAAAATTTATATCTAGCTTCAAATAAAAAGGTTAGAATTTTAAATTTTTAAAATTTTCAAATAAAAGTCAAAGTTTGACCAAAATATAAAATTTACAGAAATTGTTTATTTTATTGTATTTGGAAAATAAATTACAAGCACATTCCAAACTTACATTTATTATAATTAAAACCTTAATCAATTTATTCAACTTGGTTTCATTCTTTTATTTTTATCTATGAATAAAATATACATTTCCATTTATTTCATTATATTCACACTTTACAATTATTATCCTATCTCATATTAATGAACATTTACTTACATTTAAATGTAATTGATTTCCTACTTTAAATTTAGCAGCCTAAATAAAATGTAACTTGCAATAAATGTTATCATTATCTTTATATTACACTCTAGTTTATTATGTCCACTAATTATCATAATTGCTTACGTAATGTTTAATTCATTCAATTACCATAAATTATTACTAATTCATTTATCCATACAACACTTACATTTATTTACTTATATTCAGTTTTGTACCCAAATGTAACATTTACAACTAGATTAATAGACCAATTAAATAGTAACTTACAACCGTTACTATAACTTTTAATCACACTTTTGAATTCATTGTTCACAAACATATGTTACCATTCTTATATACCTAATCTTTATTCAATGGTCATTTATTTCATACTAAATCATTTATAAATTTTAATGTTTGCATTTGTTTTCTTACATAAATTTATAGCCAAGTATAACAATTTACATTACTTCAATAAATTGTAATTTCATTTCAATTGTTAATAATTAGTTTTTAAATACATTGTTACATTTCATTTTGGCATTCATTTCATTATTTAAATACAAAGTTTTTTTATTTCTTCCAAATTTATTTACCAAAATATTATTAAATTGACAACTTTAATTATTAAAAATGTACGAGTCGTTACACATTACCCATATCCCCCTTAACACATTTTATATATTCCCATAATCTATATAATACTGTAATCTCCCCCGTAATGGGCGTCATCAGAGGGCACTCCATAGGTATGGTACAAAACAAACTCGTAGTAAAGCATGCTAGGGTAGGTGACATGGCACAACAAGGCAATGCCAGGGTAGATATACCAATTACGCATCCGGACTGGTGGTGACGCAGAGCCGTAGCAATCGCCCACCTCGAGCCACACTCCCGAATCAAAGGTGCGCACCAAATCAATAACAAAGTAATAGAATGGCATACGATGGAGTGTGTCCGATAAGAGGAGCTACCTCATTTGTGACGACCGCCCACGACCCCTGCACTGAACCTAGAGATAGTGCGCTGTAAAGTGTGCCAGGCAGCCATGGACGATTGTCAGGGTAAATTAAAACAACAGAATCTATCGTATTACTCACAGCGCATGGACAAAATACAATAGAATATATATATAGTGAAGCTCCACAGAATAGAATGTCATCATATAAACTTCATAATAGTTGAATACAAACATCTGAATAGTCAATACATCAAGCCTCACTACATATCACTCAAAGAATTATACAAGCAGCGGAACATCTAGTACATATAGTAAGAAATCAATATGCAATCCTCCAGCTCGTCTTCGTCATCAGCATCGTGGAAAGCAAGAACAGCACCTGTCACCTGCTACCTAGTCTGCCCGTCCCAAAATGGACGAACAGCCCAAGGCAATAAGAGTTAAAAACATAAAGCCTTGAGTCAGACAACAGTCTTAGTGAGCGGTAAATTAACTAACAACATACCAAAAGAGCATAAAGGAAAAAGGAATAGGAATTCAACCCTCCCACTCCACCTCTTTCTACAGTGATAGCCCCCAGACACACACTAAGCAGAAGCAAACATAGCAAAGCATACAATTTAAAGTAAAGCAGTTATCACTCGAGTCAAGGGCGATGCTTTCCAAGTACAAACCCCCAAGGCCTAAACCAAGATCAGATAAGCACCCAGAAAATACCGCTCTTGAGACTGAATGACGATACAATCAAACATCCATGACTCTGGCTATCACTGTTATCATTACTTCGATATCATCGTTAATTGAATGACCGGCACATTATTTCATCCGTCCGTCAAGGGCTAATGGAAACCCCGGTTCTAGACATAACTCCACACGTCGTCGCAGCACGTGCCTAGGACTATCGAATCTGCCCAGAGTACTCGACTACCAATCAGTAGCCTTCAGGGACTATCGAATCTGCCCAACGTACTCTTGCTTTGAGCATGCTAGAACCTTCAACAACGATGAGATCTCAGCCTTCTAGTCATCCTCTTCGACGACTATTTCCATACTAGCTCAAGCGCCTCTCGAGCAAACCATTATCCTCAAACTCGAACCATTTCACCGAGTTATCAACATGCTTGGAATGATCCCGTCTGGATTATACCAAGACTATCTCATACTATGCTTCGCCTCATCATCATCATAGCAAGGCCTTATCTCAACATCATCATCAAATCTATCCATATGAGCTTCATCATCCGCCACATATGCCACAAGCAGCTTTTCCAATTCAAGAGCCTTTCCCTTAGCTTTTGAATCATCTTCGACCATCTTGTCTAAATCAAATCATCAATCATCTAATTCATAGCAATCAATCAAGTCAAACATTAATCCAAGTAATCAAGCATTCAAATATGATCTAATGAACAATTATAACAATAATGGCAATTTCGTAAATAAAGAGTCTAAAGTCTAACAAGCATGAAAACATGAGCAATATCTCTATAATCTTGATGAATGAACTTGCATAGGTTAACATGTAGTAAAATGGATGTCAAATCATCATGAACAATGGATCTATACTTAAGTTTACAAAAATGCATGAAAATCACTACTTTACACAAAATCAAGCCAAGGATCCGATATACTCCTTTGGATCCGTGTGAGAGATAATCACCACTCACCAAATCACCTAAACACCCCAAAAGCAACCCACTTCAGATCTGGACAGCGAAGGATCTAACTCGATCTATCACAAATCCGCTTCAAACGATGAAATCCCTCTTCGATGGATGTAGATCTTCAATCTAAGCTCTTAGATCTTCGATTTGATCTTCGATTTGGATGGAAGGAATCACAAGATTAAAGTGGAGAAAAGAAGTGAAGAATTGTAGAAGTCGAGCTCTCAAAATGGCAGCACTTCGTCGCTTCAAAATCCGGATCCCAAAAATGAAGAAATGGACGTGTATTTATAGGCTGGAAAAACTTAGGTCGTTTGCTCGCTATTAGGTCGTCCACGACCTAAGAAACCCTACGACCTAAAACTTCGACCCAACAGACCCAAGCCTATGCGCATCCGCGACCTAACGAAACTCCACGACCTACGACCTAACACATGCGCTTCTACGACCTACGACCTAACCCAAATCTGCGCATCCACGCGACCTACGACCTAACACATGCGCGCTTCTATACCTAACGACCTAACACATGCGCGCTTCTACGACCTAACACACACGCAACCTAACACACACAGAAGCTCACGACCTAACTAACTTAGGTCGCTTACGACCTAACTCAACACAGAAGCTTACGACCCAACTAACTTAGGTCGCCTACGACCTAACTCAACATAGAAGCTCACGACCTAACTAACTTAGCTAGGATACGACTTAACACCTTAGGTCGTCTAACGACCTAACTACGCTAACTCGCTAACTAATAGGTCGTTGCCACTAACTCTTAACTCGCTAACTATTAGGTCGCTACTTCCTTAGGTCGCTAACTCCTATAGGTCGCTCCAATTCTTAGGTCGCCAACTTCCTATAGGTCGCTAACTCCTATAGGTCGCTCACTCTCTTAGGTCGCTCCAACCTCTTAAGTCGCTCCTCCGACCTAACCTACCCCACGACCTAAGCCACCACACGACTCCTCTCCTATACTACCTATCCCCAAAATCCTTAGGTCGCCAACTCCAACTTCCTTAGGTCGCTCCACTTTCTTAGGTCATCTACTCCGACCTAACCACTATAAGACCTAGGACTTAGACTATGGATGACTTATCAACAATGCGACCTAATGATAACTGTTTTACGATGTTTCGATCCGTAAAAATACGGGTCGTTGCATTCTTCCCCCCTTAGGAATTTCGCCCCCGAAATTCCAAACAAACAGAGCAATCAAAGACTATTCTGCATGCCTACCATCCATAGCAATCAACAAACCATGCATCCAATTCTAGCTTAGCATGCAGAATTCTAAAACTAGAACAAGTTACAATGTCGTTAGATGACACGACACCTTAGGGCCATACCTTGAAGAGTTCAGGATGAGCTGCCTTCATCCTCTCTTCCACCTCCCATGTACAGTCGTTATCATCATCACTCTATTGTATCTTGAGCAACTTAACTACCTTCCTCCTAAGCTGTTTCGTGTCGGTTTCTACAACACGAAGCGGCTTACGAGGTCTCTTATTAACTGGATCAACTTCGAAATCTTCACAGCTATCAGCAGAAACCACTGTATTCGAGTCGTGCACATACTTCCGTAGATACGATACATGAAAAACATTGTGCACACCCGACATCTTCTCTGGTAACTCCAATCTGTAGGCGAGCTTTCCAATTCGCTCGATGATCGGGAATGGTCCAACAAATCTCGAAGTCAATTTCCCTTTCTTCCCAAATCGAATAACATTCTTCAGTGGAGAAATCTTCACAAAAACCATATCACCTACGTCGAATTCTAAATCCTTACGACGTTTATCGGCATAACTTTTCTGATGGTCTTGGGCTGCCTTCATTCGTTGCCGAATGATCTCTATGCAATCCGAAGTCTGTCGAATCATCTCTGGCCCAAGCATCAGCTTTTCTCCGGTCTCTAACCAACATGTCGGAGAGTTACACGGTCTTCCATACAATGCCTCATACGGTGCCATACCAATGCTTGACTGGTAACTGTTATTATACGAAAATTCCACCAAATGAAGGTGATCTTCCCATGATCCTCCGAAATCCAAAACACAAGCTCTGAGGAGATCTTCCAAAACTCGGTTGACTCTCTCGATCTGACCATCTGTTTGAGGGTGATAAGCTGTACTCAAACACAACTCGGTTCCCAAAACTTCCTGAAAGCTCTTCCAAAATCCACTAGTGAACAATGGATCTCGATCGTTCACTATACTCTTCGGAATACCATGGAATCGAACTATCCACTTAACATACAACTCAGCCAACTTTGATGCAGTCCTAGTCGATCGAACAGGAATGAATCTTGCACTCTTAGTCAGACGATCTACAATGACCCAAATTCCTTCATTTCCCATTCTTGATCTAGGTAGTCCATCAATAAAATCCATCGATATTTGCTCCCACTTCCATGTAGGAACTTCTAATGGCTGAAGCAATCCACTTGGCTTCTTCTGTTCGGCTTTTACCAACTGGCAGTTCATGCATTTGGAAATAAAATTTCTGACATCCTTCTTCATACCTTCCCAGTAATAGGTTCTCTTCATATCCCGATACATCTTATTTCCACCTGGATGAATTGTCAGCTTCGAGTGATGACTTTCCTTCAGAACTTCATTCCTCAATTCATCTATATCGGGAACAACTAGTCGTCCTTGCTTCCGAAGCCAACCTTCTCGATCGACCTCGAATCCTTTATTCTTTTCTGGGTCCAATCCAGATTCCAAATCACGGATAATCTTGACAAGCTTATCGTCTCGTTTTTGGCTCTCGCCAATTCTTTCCACAAGAGTCGGTCTTATCGATAAGTTTGCCAACATCTCTGGTTCCAATTCACATCTGGGCCTGAAGTCAAATCCAGCTAAATACTCGAGATTCTTCCATTCTGAAAACATGGCTCCCAATCCTGCATGTCTTCGACTTAACGCATCTGCCACTGCGTTACCCTTTCCCGGAGTATAGGCTATACCAAAATCATATGATGCCAAAAACTCTAGCCACCGTTGCTGCCGAAGATTCAAATCCTTTTGGGAGAAAAGATACTTCAACGACTTATGACCTGTAAACAACTCGAATTGAACTCCCAATAGATAATGTCTCCACATCTTCAGAGCAAATACAATCGCCGCTAACTCCAAATCATGAGTCGGATAATTCCTTTCATGCGGCTTCAGTTGTCGACTGGCATACGCAACAACTTTACCCTTCTGCATCAGCACTGCTCCAAGTCCAGTACCACATGCGTCAGTGTAAACCACCATCTCATCATTCCCACTTGGAATAGTCAAAACAGGAGCACTTGTTAATCGCTCTTTCAGGATTCTGAAAGCTTGCTCACACTTATCATCCCATCTGAACACTTGGTTCTTTTTCATAAATCCTGTTAACGGTGCAGCCACCTTGGAAAAGTCTTTGATAAATCGACGATAATATCCTGCTAATCCAAGAAAACTTTTCACATCAGATGCATTCTTAGGTCTACCCCAATCCTGGATTGCTGCTACCTTGGCGGGATCAACCGCTATTCCATTTCCAGAGATAACATTGCCTAAGAACCTCACTTCACTCTTCCAGAAGTGACACTTCGAAAACTTAGCCTTCAGCTGATGTTTCCGTAAGATTTCCAAAACAATACGCAAGTGCGTCTTGTGCTCTTCTTCAGTTCTGGAATAAATCAGAATATCATCCACGAACACTAGTACGAACTTGCTCAACTGATCTCTGAACACTCTATTCATAAGATCCACAAAATATGCTGGCGCATTAGTCAATCCAAACGGCATTACCAGCCACTCAAAGAAACCAGATGATGTCCTAAAAGCAGTCTTCGGCACACTATCCTTAGCCACTCTTAACTGGTGAAATCCCGTTGCCAAATCCATCTGAGAAAACACCTTAGCTTCGTGAAGCTGATCAAACAAGTCATCTATTCTCGGCAATGGATACTTGTTCTTCTTAGTCACTTTATTCAACTCACGATAATCCACACACAACCTCAACGATCCATCCGCTTTGGTTGCGAACACAACTGGTGCACCCCATTCGGACACACTACGCCGAATGAACCCTTTCTGCAAAAGATCATCAACCTGCACCTTCAACTCCTGCTGTTCCCTAGGCGCCATCCGCCTAAGAGGCATCACAACAGGTCTGGCTCCTTCCACTAGATCTATACGAAACTCGATCTCTCTATGCGGCGGTAACCCTTTGACCTCGTCAAAGACATCCTCAAATCCATTAGCGATTGGCACCGATGACAGTCCATCCCGTGGAACAACCAGCGAATACATGAAGCTCATGAAGACGCCTTCCTTATGCTTACATCGTATCACAACCTTTCGCCCCTCCACATTCTCGACTGTCACCTCCAACCTTTCACAATCAACCTTTGCCGCATACTTCCTAAGCCAGTCCATACCCAAAATAATTCCGAACCCCGCAAAGTTCAGAACAAAGCAATCACAAACAAAAGAGAAATCATGACTCGATACAATCAGACCACGGCATAGCATACACAAACAAGACGAACCCCCAACTGGATTAGTCACAACCAATGGCCTATCAACAATATCCGGTTCTAAACCTAACCGGCCTACAAGCTCATTACAAACAAACGAATGCGACGCCCCAATATCAAATAGCACTCTTACTGGAACACCACATAGGAAAAGAGTACCTTGAACCACTACACTCTTTCCTCTCTCTTCAGCGGTAGGAGCTTTCGAAGATGATGGAACAGCCCCCAAAGCATAAGCTTGCACAATCTGCTTGTCCCTCCGTGGTTCTGGACAATTCTTCCTAACATGCCCCAGCTTGTCACAGTTGTGACACTTCACTGGCACCTTCGGATTCTTGCAATCTCTAGAGAAATGGTCCTTCTGCTGACAATTGTAGCAGGTCACTTCGCCCTTCGGCTTCTTCTGGCCATCCCTACCCTTTTGCTGCTGCTGCTTCCTCTTCTTGTTTCCACCCTGCTGTGGTTTAGACTCTCCCCTGGTCACAGCAACAACAGATCCCTCCTTAGGAAACAGATTCTCATGCCTGAGAGCTTTCTCCACAAGCTTCTCGAATGAATCGTCCAAATGATCCACCAACTGTCTTCCAAGATAACTGTCCAAGCCTGTCACAAACTTCTCGTTCTTCTGGTACGAAGATTCAATATACGACCGAGCATACTTGGACAAAGCTTCAAACTCAGAAACATACTCAAGAACTGGTCTTCCACTTTGCTTGAGCTCCACAAACTTCTTGAACAGAACAGACTTCTGAGCAGTAGAAATGAACTTAGCTTCAAATCTGGTTTGGAATTGCTCCCAAGTAATTTCTTCCTCCGGAGTATCAATGGTGATAGAGTTCCACCAATCAGAAGCTCTTCCTTGAAGCTGTCTTGATGCTAACTTTCTCTTAGTTGCATCCTCAATTCCCAAATCACCAAAGATCCTTCTACAAGCATCTATCCACCTCTGGACTTCAATAGTTGACTCCGTTCCCAAGAAAACCTTTCCTCCAAGAGCAGTATAGTCTTTACACAACTTAGCAAAATCCTCCGGTCTTGGAGCCTGAACTAGAATTCCAACATCAACTGCTGTCCTCGGAACTGGTATCCTTCTCATGATCGAAGTCATCATAGCTTCGAACATAGCTGCATAATCAGCAGTCCCTTCAGCAGCTCGGCCTTCCCTAGCAGCTGGTCTCCCTCTTCGACTCATCCTTAATATCTATAAAAAGGAATGATTAGCACACCTTGAGAAACAACTGCATAAAGGACTCAAACTTTACTAAGCTACTATATTATATATAGTAATCATCCATCAAAATACAATTACGTCTCTCATACGTAGTTACATCAGCGAGCGTTGGGTAAAATCGATTAACCAATGCTCTGATACCAAATGTGACGACCGCCCACGACCCCTGCACTGAACCTAGAGATAGTGCGCTGTAAAGTGTGCCAGGCAGCCATGGACGATTGTCAGGGTAAATTAAAACAACAGAATCTATCGTATTACTCACAGCGCATGGACAAAATACAATAGAATATATAGCTCCACAGAATAGAATGTCATCATATAAACTTCATAATAGTTGAATACAAACATCTGAATAGTCAATACATCAAGCCTCACTACATATCACTCAGAGAATTATACAAGCAGCGGAACATCCAGTACATATAGTAAGAAAACAATATGCAATCCTCCAGCTCGTCTTCGTCATCAGCATCGTGGAAAGCAAGAACAGCACCTGTCACCTGCTACCTAGTCTGCCCGTCCCAAAATGGATGAACAGCCCAAGGCAATAAGAGTTAAAAACATAAAGCCTTGAGTCAGACAACAGTCTTAGTGAGCGGTAAATTAACTAACAACATACCAAAAGAGCATAAAGGAAAAAGGAATAGGAATCCAACCCTCCCACTCCACCTCTTTCTACAGTGATAGCCCCCAGACACACACTAAGCAGAAGCAAACATAGCAAAGCATACAATTTAAAGTAAAGCAGTTATCACTCAAGTCAAGGGCGATGCTTTCCAAGTACAAACCCCCAAGGCCTAAACCAAGATCAGATAAGCACCCAGAAAATACCGCTCTTGAGACCGAATGACGATACAACCAAACATCCATGACTCTGGCTATCACTGTTATCATTACTTCGATATCATCGTTAATTGAATGACCGGCACATTATTTCATCCGTCCGTCAAGGGCTAATGGAAACCCCGGTTCTAGACATAACTCCACACGTCGTCGCAGCACGTGCCTAGGACTATCGAATCTGCCCAGAGTACTCGACTACCAATCAGTAGCCTTCAGGGACTATCGAATCTGCCCAACGTACTCTTGCTTTGAGCATGCTAGAACCTTCAACAACGATGAGATCTCAGCCTTCTAGTCATCCTCTTCGACGACTATTTCCATACTAGCTCAAGCGCCTCTCGAGCAAACCATTATCCTCAAACTCGAACCATTTCACCGAGTTATCAACATGCTTGGAATGATCCCGTCTGGATTATACCAAGACTATCTCATACTATGCTTCGCCTCATCATCATCATAGCAAGGCCTTATCTCAACATCATCATCAAATCTATCCATATGAGCTTCATCATCCGCCACATATGCCACAAGCAGCTTTTCCAATTCAAGAGCCTTTCCCTTAGCTTTTGAATCATCTTCGACCATCTTGTCTAAATCAAATCATCAATCATCTAATTCATAGCAATCAATCAAGTCAAACATTAATCCAAGTAATCAAGCATTCAAATATGATCTAATGAACAATTATAACAATAATGTCAATTTCGTAAATAAAGAGTCTAAAGTCTAACAAGCATGAAAACATGAGCAATATCTCTATAATCTTGATGAATGAACTTGCATAGGTTAACATGTAGTAAAATGGATGTCAAATCATCATGAACAATGGATCTATACTTAAGTTTACAAAAATGCATGAAAATCACTACTTTACACAAAATCAAGCCAAGGATCCGATATACTCCTTTGGATCCGTGTGAGAGATAATCACCACTCACTAAATCACCTAAACACCCCAAAAGCAACCCACTTCAGATCTGGACAGCGAAGGATCTAACTCGATCTATCACAAATCCGCTTCAAACGATGAAATCCCTCTTCGATGGATGTAGATCTTCAATCTAAGCTCTTAGATCTTCGATTTGATCTTCGATTTGGATGGAAGGAATCACAAGATTAAAGTGGAGAAAAGAAGTGAAGAATTGTAGAAGTCGAGCTCTCAAAATGGCAGCACTTCGTCGCTTCAAAATCCGGATCCCAAAAATGAAGAAATGGACGTGTATTTATAGGCTGGAAAAACTTAGGTCGTTTGCTCGCTATTAGGTCGTCCACGACCTAAGAAACCCTACGACCTAAAACTTCGACCCAACAGACCCAAGCCTATGTGCATCCGCGACCTAACGAAACTCCACGACCTACGACCCAACGCATGCGCTTCTACGACCTACGACCTAACCCAGATCTGCGCATCCACGCGACCTACGACCTAACACATGCGCGCTTCTACGACCTAACGACCTAACACATGTGCGCTTCTACGACCTAATACACACGCGACCTAACATACACAGAAGCTCACGACCTAACTAACTTAGGTCGCTTACGACCTAACTCAACACAGAAGCTTACGACCCAACTAACTTAGGTCGCCTACGACCTAACTCAACACAGAAGCTCACAACCTAACTAACTTAGCTAGGATACGACTTAACACCTTAGGTCGTCTAACGACCTAACTACGCTAACTCGCTAACTAATAGGTCGTTGCCGCTAACTCTTAACTCGCTAACTATTAGGTCGCTACTTCCTTAGGTCGCTAACTCCTATAGGTCGCTCCAATTCTTAGGTCGCCAACTTCCTATAGGTCGCTAACTCCTATAGGTCGCTCACTCTCTTAGGTCGCTCCAACCTCTTAAGTCGCTCCTCCGACCTAACCTACCCCACGACCTAAGCCACCACACGACTCCTCTCCTATACTACCTATCCCCAAAATCCTTAGGTCGCCAACTCCAACTTCCTTAGGTCGCTCCACTTTCTTAGGTCGTCTACTCCGACCTAACCACTATATGACCTAGGACTTAGAATATGGATTACTTATCAACAATGCGACCTAATGATAATTGTTTTACGATGTTTCGATCCGTAAAAATACGGGTCGTTACATCATTGACCCGGAATCGCTCCTGTTTTAGCCACCTTATGCCAACTCATGGGAGTTGGGTCCATGTAAATATACCTTTAGGATCGTCGCCACCATCCTACTTCATTCTGGAATCTCCACCACGTACACAGTTGTTAAGTGGTTTTCGGTATCGACGGAGAGTATGCTCATATCCGATCCCGGTCTCTTTAACAACCAAAAGTTATTATAACGCCGCGGTCATTTCAAAATAGTTTATACTTCAAAACCAAAATATCATTTTCATTTCAAAAACCAAATCAATACGATATCATTTTCACTTCAAATATATCCATTTCCAAAAATCATATCACTTCCAAAGTTATAATGCTTTCGAAATCATAAGTCTTTTAAAATCAAAACACTTTGGAAATCAAAACCTTGAAATTCATAACACTTTGAAATCATAGCTTTGAAATCATAGCTTTGAAATCATAGCATTTTGGAATCCATATCACTTTCCTCTTAAACAGTTTAGATATTAAAATTAGTATATAAAATAAAATTGTTTATAAAATATAAATAGTTTATATAAAATATATATAAGTTAAAATAGTTTATAATAAAATAATTTATATTGAAAATGATTTATATTAAAATAGTTTATATTAAAATAATTTATAAAGTAAAATATAAATAGTTTTAGATATAATTTAAAATACTTTATATCATAAATATTTTCCTTAAATTTCACAAATTGATTCAAATCAACTCAAATTGCAAAAAAAATTTAATTCAATCTCAATTCATCAATTTCAACCCCATTTCAGTTTCTCAACAAACCATTTCAAATACAAATTTGAAACCACAAAACAAACCATTTAAATTTCAATATATTTCAAAACTTTAAATATTCAACATTTCAAAACTAAATCGGTTAATTTCATTTATATCTCAAATTCATTTTACTATTATTTAGTTTTGAAATATTTACTTAATCATTCCAATAACATTTAAATAAACTTCAATTACAAATTAAATAAACTAAATATCCCATTTCAATTTATGTGAATTGGAAAATATTTATTTAAATCACTTTTAATCAAAAATCAAGTTATGAAATCATATCTTTAAAAATCTCAAATTTAATAATTTCAAATCAAACATATTTAAGTATAATTCTTAGATAAATAAATTTCAAACAAAATTCCAACCTGAATTTATAAAGTCATTATAAACTCTATAATTGAAAAATATAAATTTTCAATAAATACTTAAACAATATTAAACATTAATCTATTTATATATTTTAAAAATAGAAAAATGATAAATAAATTATTTAAATTTATAATTCCAAAATTTACTTATAGCTATACAATTTTCAAAACATATGATTTTAGAAAATCTAAATTTTTAAACTTTATAAATACATTTATATATAAAATCATAAAAAATAATATTTAATAAACCATATACTTCTTTCCAAAACCATAGAAATCAATTTCAAAATATTTATATATAGACCAACGGTGTCTGTATATAATTTTCTATCCTATGGTCAAGTGATATGGATATTTATCATTTCAATCCGCAATTTAACTATATACGGGTATATATCTTTTCAACCCGCAATCCCAAATTCAATTCAATGAAAATTGCTTGGGTTTATCATTTCAACCCATAACGATTTTCTCCTATTCTACAGATCGTTCGGGTATGTATCATTTCAACCCATAGTGAATCCTATACTAACAGGGAACTTGCAGAGTGATAACAGATATGGTAATAATATAACAGACATATATCATCAATGTTAATAATAGATAATGGTGTCAGATGTCACAGGTGAACAGATACAGATAATGGCATATATATAAAATGTAAATAACTAGCAATAGCATATTTCAATTGTCGTTTCAATTGAAATCAAATTTAATAAATATAAGAACGTTAATCGTGAGTGATTGCTCACCTTTCGAAGCTAGAGATGAACGAGACTGATATGAGTTACGAATCCAAGCACGAATTCCAAATCAAAGCTAGATGGATACGGATTCGGCGGACAAACTGGTAGATAAGGAATTGACGAAATCAAATCAGAATTGGGTCGATGAAGATAAATGGGTATAAGTGAACTCATATAAATAACTATATATATAACTATTTATGTAAATAAAATCATATTATAAAAATTCTAACACATATAAATATATATGTGTGTGTATGTGTGTGTGTATATATATATCAAAATCATTGTTTTAAAATAAAACACATAAAAAAATCAAACATATATACCACATATAATTTAAATAAATACATAAATATATACTTATTAAAATTACAAAATACTTACATACATGTTATATCTTTAACCTTAATATTTAAAATAAATTTATATAAACTTGCTATACTTTAATACATATAAACTAACATTAAAACTACTATATATATATAAGCTAATAATATAATATACTGATACAAAACCAGACTCCTGTATATATACAAACTAATATATATACCTACATATATAACAGTAAAATGTAAAACAAAGTAACACATAAAGTCTTCTTCCCAGATCAAATGTTGTAAACAATATATATACCATAAACTCATGCTTTAAAACAAAATATCTAGGTACAGGCAGCGACAAATGTATACGAATCAATATATAATATATATATATATATATATAACTGAAATCTAGGCACTATATATACAACTAAATATACATATATATAAAAACCTGAAATGAATATATGTATATAAGCAGCAAGTTAAAACCGACCAACCGATGTTATAAATTATATATAACTATCATACAGTACACACAACAAATATATATATATATATATCTTCTAACAATAAAAAAATACTGCTATATACAATTAGAAATCAATCTGTATTTTACAGCCTTTATATTATACCCGACCTTATTTTATAATAACAGTTTATCATATATATATTTATATCTAACACACACATACAACTTCCAAAGCCTTTGAATATATATACTAACTATAATAATTTACATATATATATGGGTAAACATCAATATGCGAACAACTTATATATATTATATTGTACATCAAAACATATTATAAAGTCCTATATATACTTACGTATATTATATATATATATATCAATAAAAACTGGATATATATATATAAATTCTTATATAATATATATATATATAATGCTTTAAATCTAAAAATATATACTTTCATATACTGTAAAAAAATATAGCGAACACTAACAAGTTATAAACTAAAATTTACCTAACCTATGCATTTAAACATGTCAGCACTTATATATATATAATATATATAAAATAACACTTATGTAACTATCTATATAAAACGTAAAAGATTTTGCTTACCTAAAATAGACGAATCGATCGAAAACCCAAATCAACATCAAGAACTCAAACATCACACTATAAAACATTTTAATATTAATACAAATACACTCCCTCACTCGATGATTCCAAAATGAATTTCAAATCAAAGATAGGGATAGAGATTCAAATTTAGAGGGATCCTAACCAAAAGAATTCAACTAGAAGATAGGCTCGATAGGGAGGTAGATAGATTTCAGAAAGGGAAAAGAATGGATAGACTTATATAAATCGCGGGCAACCTTAACCAATTTAACCTTGACTTCAAAATATGATCGGGGTAGAATTCTGGAGCAAATCGACATTCGATCGCCAGAGATAGAATTCGCGTATAGCAAAAGATATCAGCATCTAAACCGAGGATACAGAAATCTCCAGTGAATCAATGCTGTTGTAAAGGAGTTTCATTCGTTTACAAATCATTCGGTGGAGCTATTGGTTGCTCCGGAATCAAGGAAACACGAATAAGGGAGACAAGGATGGATTTTGGAACCAAGGGGGACGTTCCAAGATTCAAAGGAAACCGAGTCAAAGAGGAAGAGATTCAAGCTCGAACGAAAGCGATTCGGTAATCAAATTTACTACACATGCTAAGTTTGCCTAAAATCGGAGCTCTGATACCACATGTAACATCCTGAAATTTTCATCCATTCGCATCCATACATGTCGGATTTGAATTGCTCAAAATATCAGATTGTTAATTTAAATTTGGCAAAACTCAGCATATACAGTAAATAAATAATCACATAATCACAGGCACAGAGTAATATATAATAATGCAGCGGAAATAAAAGAATAGTAGTTCATGAAGCTAATATATATATATATATAACAGAGTTAAACAAGATACAACAGAAGTCACGAATACATAGATGTCTCAATACAATAGTCAAATACAAGATCTGAATACATCACTGGAATCAACTGAATAACTGAAAGCAGAATCGATAGATGGATCATCAAGCGAAGCTCCAACTCCAAAGGTGAGTCACGAATGTTGTATCACTCAGTCTGACCCGAGCGTAAAGCAAATCACAAAACACTCGAGTCAAGATTAACATTCTTATATCAATAAATCCAACTCAAGTGAAATATCAACTGAAATACAAGTAAATAAAAGGATGTTTGGGATAACCATCCTCTAAGGATCCGTTAAACTATCTACTATGTAGTAATATACGCTATTATAATAATGTCTAAAGTAAAGTAAACTATCAAAATAGCGTTAAGGCGTTATGTAACGACCCGCTATTTTGGACCATTCAAATCGACAATAAATCCACACATGTCGAATTTGAATTGCTCAAAATACCAAATTGTAAATATAAATTTGGAAAAATTAAGAATATACAGTAAATAAATCATAGATCACAGACACAGAGTAATATAACAATGCTGCGGAAGCAAAGAAAATAGTAGTTCATGAAGCTACTATATATGTATACATTAGAGTTAACAAGATACAACAGAAATCACGAATACAAAGATGTCTCAATACGATAGTCAAATGCAAGATCTGAATACATCTCTAGAATCAACTGAATGACTTAAAGCAGAATCAATGGATGGATCCAAGCAAAGCTCCAACTCCAAAGGTGAGTCTCGAATGCTGTATCACTCAGTCTGACCCAAGCGTAAAGCAAAACACAAAACACTCCAGTCAGGACGTACATACTTATACAATGTAAACCAACTCAAGTGAACTATAATAGAATGCACAAGTAACTTAAAGGATACTTGGGATCGCCCATCCTTTAAGGATCCGTTAAACTAACTACTATGTAGTAATATTTGCTATTATAATAATGTCTAATAGTAAAATAAACTTACTTTTAAATAGCATTAAGGCTTTACATTTTCCACCTTAACACATAATAGTCCCAGTAGTCCATCCAGTATCATGGTCAATCCTGATTGGGAAGCCACCAAAGGATACTCCACGGGCTACGACACAAAACCAAAATCGTACAAGGCTCGCTAGGGTAGGTGACATGGCACAACTAGGCAATGCCAGGGTAGATATACCAGTCGCTATCCGAACTGGTGGTAACGCATAGCCGCAGCTACCGCCCACCTCAAGCCACACTCCCAAAATCAAAGGTGCGCACCACATCAATCACAAGGTAATAGAATGGAATACGAAGAAGTGTGTCCGATCAGAGGGGCTACCTCATTGGCCCGAGAATCGCTCCTGTTTTAGCTAACTTATGCCAACTCACGGGAGTCGGGTCCACATTTATACCTCAATAGGATCGTCGCCCACCATCCTACTTCATTCTGGAATCTCCACCGCGTACACGGTTATCAAAGTGGTTTTTGGTATCGACGGAGAGTATGCCCATATCCGATCCCGGTCTCTTTGCCAACCAATCGTTATTATAACCCATGGATATTTATTTCAAAATCATTTACTTTAAAACCCAAAATATCATATCCATTTCAAAACTAAATACTATATTTTTTCTTTTCAAAGCCAAATCAATATATCATTTCCATTTCAAAACCCAAAGCAATAATATATCATTTAAATTGCAAAAACCAAATCAATATATCATTTAAATAAAACCCAAATTTTCAAATCACTGAATATTTCCTTAAATTTATTAAACTTGAAATATTCCTTTAGATCATCTTAAACCAAAACCACTTTATAAAGCCATATTCTTAAATCTTAAATTGCAAATCAATATATTCAAAACAATTCTTAATTAAATACTATTTCAAATAAATTCATTTCCAAAAATCATAGTACTTTCTAAGTTATAACACCTTTGAAACCAAACACTTTGAAACCATAATACTTTGAAACCATATCAATTTTAAAAATGTTATCATTTGGAAATCATAATGTTTAGAAAAATCATAATGCCCTTAAAAATAATATTCATTACCGAAGTTATAGCATTATTAAGTTCATTCGTTCAATTATACCAATTTCGAAAACATTGTATTAACTTATAAATCTCAAAAATGGTTTAAATTACTCCTCAAAACATATTCATTAAGCCATTTGAATTCAATGTCAAAATCTTCCAAAATAATATTCATTTCCAAAGTTCATTGTAATTTCAGCCACAACAGCACTTATAAAGTGTTACGGCAAATATATTAACATTTCAAAAACATTGTCAAATTCAAAACAGCAGCACTTGCAAAGTGCTACAGTAGGTATTAGTCTTTCAAAACAGTTCAGTTTAAGAAACAGCAGCACTTACCAAGTGCTACAGTAGATATTTAGTTATTATTTCAAAACAGTTTACTTCAGCAGCAACGGCACTTACAAGGTGCTGCAGTAGCTCACTGGTATTGCAAAACAGTTTACTTCCAGCAACAACAGCACTTACAAGGTGCTGCAGTAGCTGTTTAGTTAATTCAAAACTTAGTTAAATTTCAGAAATGGTAGCACTTAACGATTGCCATCTAAAACTACAGCATTTTGGAAATGTTACCAAAAAATTCCAGATTTTATTATAACTTTTCAGAAACATTAAAACTTCAATTTTAGCCATTTTTAACTTATAAAATCATATCTCATGCTTCAGAAAATATTCATTTGGATATCATTTACCTTATGATTTAAATAAATAAAGTTTTATAAATAAATATCCAATTTAAACCATAATTCATTTATTAAGTCAAAATACACTGTTTTACTTAACTTTTATTCTTAACCACTAACCTAACACTTTAATTTAAAATACCCATTTCATAAATAAAACCAAATTTCTATTTATTTACTTAACTTAAAATTTCCATTTGAGAAACCAAATTTCCAATTATCAAGTTAGGTCATAATTAAAGTTTATTTTTTCATTTAAAAATCATAACTATTTATTTTACAAAACATAACATTTCACAAAAGAATATTTTTCATAGTTAATATAACAATCAAATTTTTTCTTTAGATCTATTCATTTAGACATCAATTAACTATGATTTTCTAGTTAAATAAATTTTATTACAAATGTCCAATTAAAACTGTATTCCGCTTTATCAGTTCAAAATACATTATTTATTACACAAAACATGGCCGTTTCAAAACGTAAAATTCATAACAATTACTAGGTTAGATTTAAAACTTCCATATTAAGTCAAATTCAATTATTAACTTATTTATCATCAATAAAGATCCTTAATTTAACTTAAAACTAATTATTAACTTATAAAATGTTAACTTATAGAAAAATCAATACACCTTTATAATTTAAAGCATTAAATCAAAATTTAAGTTAAAATTTCATATATCTATAAAACTCAAAATACTTAAGAATCTTTTAGGAAAAATATCATTTAAAATATGAGCATGGGCCTGTATTATATTTTCTAACCTAGGTCAAGTGATACGGATATGTATCATTTCAATCCGTAATTTAAAAAGAAAAATCTGGGTTCTATCATTTCAAACCCGCAATCCCAAGTAAAAAAAATACAATAAAATCACTCGAGCCTATCATTTCAGCTCATAATGATTTTTCCTTATTCTAATGTCCGTTCGGGTATGTATCATTTCAACCCATAGCGATAGGGAACTTGCAGTGTGAGAATCGGTAAATAAATGAACAGTAGAACATATAATCATATAAGATGATGTAACAAATATATAAACAGAATTTAACATCATATAATCATATCACAGGCATATATGAACATATTAACATAACATATAAATTTTCTACAATTCACATGCCATTGTTTCACAATTATAAAAGCACGTATGTCGAGAGTGATGAACTCACCTTTTAAAAGCTAGAAATCAAATTCAAAACACACATCCAGATTCCGCAAAGCACGAAAAGGCACGACAAAGCACGATTATATTTTTGAGTGGATGAAGAGTCAGATCCAAATCTTGTACGCAAACAAATATCACAACATAAGAATGTGATACAATACAAAAGAATAGAAATCGAAACAAGGAAAAAGATAATGATTTAAATGACATAACTTGCTTTACCCATCAAGTGGGCTCGGCTACACCCAAAATGGTTTGACCATCTTCATGTGGGCTCGGCCATGTGGTCCCAAGATATGGAGGAGGTGGTGTTGTGGTTTGTGGCCAAGGCAAATAGGAGAAGTAGATGCATAGGAAGGCTCGGCTATGGTTGGAACAAAGAGATGGTGATCTATTTTGGATCTAGGGTTCAAGACATGGCTTGGTGGTCATGGCCTTGGAGGAGGTGATGGAGATGATCATGGTGGTGGTGGAGAAGGGGAGATGGTTGGTTAGAGGAGGTAGAGGCTGAGCATAGCAAAGAAAACAAAAGGAAAAATAAAAGTGAAAAATAGGAGAAAGAGAAGGAGGCCATGGATTTAGATCTTGAAATATTTTCTCTTGAAAGAAAATAAGAAAAATGAGGAGATGAAATGTATTTTGTGCGTGAATGATGGAGTGGTTTGCACGGCAAGAAAGAAAAAAAGAATGGCTAAGGAGTTGGGAGCAAATGCTAAGAAACTGAAAAGGGCAAGTATTGAGGAGTTTTGAATGGTAAGAAAAGGAAAAGAACCTTGTATATATTTTATTCTTAAATGAAAATGAAAATGAGAAGTGGGTAATAAATATTTGTACGTGTAAACAAGTAAGAATGCACGGCTAAAGAAGTTTTGGATGGCAAGCAAAGGAGTGAATGCTCGGGTAAGTAATAAAGAGGGTAGGTAAATAAAAAGGCAAGAATTAAAACAATGTAACGCATGTCTCCTTGATTTTCTCCAGCTCTTTATAAAAAGATATAAACAAATAAATTCCAATGAATACAATAAAAGCCTAGACAAATAATAGAGACATAAACAAAGAGATTGATATAGGAAAAATATAGGAATATATATATTAAAAAAATACAGAACTTTATTGCGTGTAAAACGTTGTAATTTATCCAAATCTAAAAGTATAAATCGGAATTTCACGAAACGAAAAGCAGAACTAATATAAAATTTATATCTAGCTTCAAATAAAAAGGTTAGAATTTTCAAATTTTCAAATAAAAGTCAAAGTTTGACCAAAATATAAAATTTACAGAAATTGTTTATTTTATTGTATTTGGAAAATAAATTACAAGCACATTCCAAACTTACATTTATTATAATTAAAACCTTAATCAATTTATTCAACTTGGTTTCATTCTTTTATTTTTATCTATGAATAAAATATACATTTCCATTTATTTCATTATATTCACACTTTACAATTACTGTCCTATCTCATATTAATGAACATTTACTTACATTTAAATGTAATTGATTTCCTACTTTAAATTTAGCAGCCTAAATAAAATGTAACTTGCAATAAATATTATCATTATCTTTATATTACACTCAAGTTTATTATGTCCACTAATTATCATAATTGCTTACATAATGTTTAATTCATTCAATTACCATAAATTATATACTAATTCATTTATCCATACAAAACTTACATTTATTTACTTATATTCAGTTTTATACCCAAATGTAACATTTACAACTAGATTAATAAACCAATTAAATAGTAACTTACAACCATTACTATAACTTTTAATCAAACTTTTGAATTCATTATTCACAAACATATGTTACCATTCTTATATACCTAATCTTTATTCAATGGTCATTTATTTCATACTAAATCATTTATAAATTTTAATGTTTGCATTTGTTTTCTTACATAAATTTATAGCCAAGTATAACAATTTACATTACTTCAATAAATTGTAATTTCATTTCAATTGTTAATAATTAGTTTTTAAATACATTGTTACATTTCATTTTGGCATTCATTTCATTATTAAATTACAAAGTTTTTTTATTTCTTCCAAATTTATTTACCAAAATCTTATTAAATTGACAACTTTAATTATTAAAAATGTACGGGTCGTTACACGTTACTCATATCCCCCTTAACACATTTTATATATTCCCATAGTCTATATAATACCGTAATCTCCCCCGTAATGGGCATCGTCAGAGGGCACTCCATAGGTATGGTACAAAACAAACTCGTAGTAAAGCACGCTAGGGTAGGTGACACGGCACAACAAGGCAATGCCAGGGTAGATATACCATTTACGCATCCGGACTGGTGGTGATGCAGAGCCGAAACAATCGCCCACCTCGAGCCACACTCCCGAATCAAAGGTGCGCACCAAATCAATCACAAAGTAATAGAATGGCATACGATGGAGTGTGTCCGATAAGAGGAGCTAACTCATTGACCCGGAATCACTCCTGTTTTAGCCACCTTATGCCAACTCACGGGAGTTGGGTCCACGTAAATATACCTTTAGGATCGTCGCCACCATCCTACTTCATTCTGGAATCTCCACCGCGTACACAATTGTTAAAGTGGTTTTCGGTATCGACAGAGAGTATGCCCATATCTGATCCCGGTCTCTTTAACAACCAAACGTTATTATAACACCACGGTCATTTCAAAATAGTTTATACTTCAAAACCAAAATATCATTTTCATTTCAAAAACCAAATCAATACGATATCATTTTCACTTCAAATATATCCATTTCCAAAAATCATATCACTTCCAAAGTTATAACGCTTTCGAAATTGTAAGTCTTTTAAAATCAAAACACTTTGGAAATCAAAACACTTTGGAAATCAAAACCTTGAAATTCATAATACTTTGAAATCATAGCTTTGAAATCATAGCATTTTGGAATCCATAGCACTTTCCTCTTAAATAGTTTAGATATTAAAATTAGTATATATAATAAAATAGTTATAAGTTAAAATAGTTTATAATAAAATAATTTATATTGAAAATGATTTATATTAAAATAGTTTATATTAAAATAATTTATAAAGTAAAATATAAATAGTTTTAGATATAATTTAAAAATACTTTATATCATAAATAGTTTCCTCAAATTTCACAAATCGATTCAAATCAACTTAAATTACAAAATAAAATTTAATTCAATCTCAATTCATCAATTTCAACCCCATTTTAGTTTCTCAACAAACCATTTCAAATTATATCAATTTCAAATACAAATTTGAAACCACAAAATAAACCATTTCAATTTCAATATATTTCAATACTTTAAATATTCAACATTTCAAAACTAAATCGGTTATTTCATTTATTTCTCAGATTCATTTTACTATTATTTAGTTTTGAAATATTTACTTAATCATTCCAATAACATTTAAATAAACTTCAATTACAAATTAAATAAACTAAATATCCTATTTTAATTTATGTGAATTGGAAAATATTTATTTAAATCGCTTTTAATCAAAAATCAAGTTATGAAATCATATCTTTAAAAATCTCAAATTTAATAATTTCAAATCAAACTTATATAAGTATAATTCTTAGATAAATAAATTTCAAACAAATTTCCAACCTGCATTTATAAAGTCATTATAAACTCTATAATTGAAAAATATAAATTTTCAATAAATACTTAAACAATATTAAACATTAATCTATTTATATATTTTAAAAATAGAAAAATGATAAATAAATTATTTAAATTTATAATTCCAAAATTTACTTATAGCTATACAATTTTAAAACATATGATTTTAAGAAATCTAAATTTTTAAACTTTATAAATACATTTATATATAAAATCTTAAAAAATAATATTTAATAAACCATATACTTCTTTCCAAAACCATAGAAATCACTTTCAAAATATTTATATATAGACCAACGGTGTCTGTATATAATTTTCTATCCTATGGTTAAGTGATACGGATATTTATCATTTCAATCCGCAATTTAACTATATACGGGTATGTAACAACCTGATATTTTCAACCATTCGCATCTGCATATGTCGGACTTGAATTGCTCAAAATACCACGTTGTAAATAAAAATTTGGCAAACTCATCATATACAGTAAATAAAATTTACAGATCACAGACACAGAGTAATATAATGCAGCGGAAACAAAGAAATAGTAGTCCATGAAGCTACTATATAAATACATCAAAGTTGAGTAAGATACAATAGGAATACCAAGATACAACAGGACTAACAGTATTATAATCAGGTACAACTCAGAATACAACTGGAATCTACTGGATAACAAAATGAATAGATATCTGGTTCTTCAAAGCAAAACTCCAGCTCCAAAGGTGAGTCTCTAATGTTGTATCACTCAATCTGACCCGAGCGTAAAGCAAAACACAAAACACTCGAGTCAGGACAAACATACTTATACAATGTAAACCAACTCAAGTGAACTGTAATAAAGGTACAAGTAACTTAAAGAATGCTTGGGATCGCCCATTCTTTAAGGATCCGTTAAACTATCTACTATGTAGTAATATTCGCTATTAATATAATGTCTAATTATAAAATAAACATACTTTTTAATAGCGTCAAGGGGTTACCCATATAGCCCTTAACACGTAATAGTCCCAGTAGTCTATCCAGTATTAGCATACTCCCAAAATGGGGGCTACCCTCGATACTCCACAGGCTACGGGAGAAATCACAACTCGCAGTAAAGCTCGATATGGTAGGTGACACGGCACACAAGGCAATTCCAAGGTAGATATACCAATTACGCACACGGACTGATGGAAACGCATAGCAGCCACTACCACTCCACCTCGAACAACACTCCCAAATCAAGGGGTGCACCCAATCAATCACAAAGTAATAGAATGGTATCGAAGAAGTGTGTCCGATAAGAGGTGCTACCTCATTGGTCCGAGATCGCTCCTGTTTTAGCCACCTTATGCCAACTCACGGGATTTGGGTCCACGTATATACCTTAGGATCGTCGCCACCATCCTACTTCATTCTGGAAACTCCACCGCGTACACAGTTGTCAGAGTGGTTTTCGGTATCGACAGAGAGTATGCCCATATCCGATCTCAGTCTCTTTAACAACCAATCGTTATTATAACCCGTGGTTATAATTTTAAAATAATATTTTATACTTCAAAATAAAATATCATTTCAAATCCAAATCTTTATCAAAATAAAGATTAAATCAAGTCCAAACCATTTCAATATATTTAAAATATCATATCATTTCAAAACTTCATTTCAAATCATTTCAATATATCAAAATATCATATCTTTCCAAAACTTCATTTCAAATCATTTTAATATATCAAAATATCATATCTTTCCAAAACTTCATTTCAAATCATTTTAATATATCAGAATATCGTATCCTTTCAAAACTTCATTTCAAATCATTTTAATATATCAAAATATCATTTGAGTTCAAATCTAAATATTCAACTTTAAATACTTTTTAAATTTAAAGATATCATTCATTTATTATCATTTCAAGTCACCTTTTAAATACTTTATATTTCAATCAAAATAATTCATTTAAACCGTTTAAAAGTGTAATTATTATACTTTCAAATCAAGTATTCAATTACCAAAGTTTTAAAACTATTCTGAGTTCATTTACTAAGTTAAAAACCATAAACATTGAAAAACTCAGCCTTTCACGGCATTCAGAAAAAGCTGTTATAAGTTATACTTGAAAACATTTTAATTCAGCAAAGACAGCATTTAAAAATGCTGTTAAATCTCAGTTTTAGTTGAAATTTAGTTTAAAACAGCAAAGACAGCATTTTCAGAAATGCTGTAATAGCTCAGGTGTAACGACCCGTATTTTTACGGATCGACAAGTTCGTCAAAATCTGGAATTTTTGCATTTTTTAAGTCATTTCAGATTTTTGTGGAAATTTGTCTAAGTCCTAGGTCGTGGACGACCTAGGAGCTAAGTCGTGACCGAGTTAAGGACTTCGGCGAGTTAGTGTTAGGTCGTGGGTTAGTTGGAGCGACCTATAGAATTGTGCAACCTAGGATTTAGTTAAGTAATTAGGTCGGCAGGGCGAGTTAACGACCTAAAGACTGACCGACTTAAGGAAGACTAGTTGTTGGCTTTGGTTAGGTCGTAGGCGACCTAAGGGGTTAGGTCGTGACCGACTTAAGAGGTTCAGGCGACCTAAGAAAATGTGAGAGCGACCTAAGTGTTAGGTCGGCAGTTCGAGTTAGCGACCTAGTAGAGTTAACGACTTAGGGAATAAGCGGTTTGCGACCTATAAGAGTTAGCGACCTATGGGATTGACCGACCTAAGTGTTAGCGTAGTTAGGTCGTTAGATCTGTGTTGAGTTAGGTCGTAGACGACCTAAGATGGTTAGGTCGCGTGTGTGTTAGGTCGCGAGTTTGCTGAGTCGTAGGTCGCGTGAGTTGTTAGGTCGCTAGAATAGTTTAAGTGTTAGGTCGTAACCTGTTAAGTCGTAGGTCGCTGGGTTTCGTCTAAGTGTTAGGTCGTAACCTGTTAAGTCGTAGGTCGCTGGGTTTCGTCTAAGTGTTAGGTCGTAACCTGTTAAGTCGTAGGTCGCTGGGTTTCGTCTAAGTGTTAGGTCGTAATCTGTTAAGTCGTGGGGTTTTTAGGTCGTAGGTCGGCATGTGTTAGGTCGGCAACGACTTAAGGAGATAGCCGAGTTACGACTCAGGCAGTTTTCAGCTATAAATAGGAGGGGTTGTTCTCACTTTTTGGGATCCGGATTTTGAAGCGACGAAGTGCTGCCATTTTGAGAGCTCGACTTCTTCACTTCTTTTCTCCACTCTAATCAAGTGCTTCCATCCATCCAAATCGAAGATCAAGATTGAAGATTCAAGAGCTTAGATTGAAGATCTTCATCTTTTCAAGAGAGATTTCTTCATTTGAAGCGGATTTGTGATAGATCAAGCTTGATCCTTCGCTGTCCAGATCTGAAGTGTGTTGATTTGAGGTTGTTTAGGTGATTTGGTGAGTGGTGATTATCTCTCACACGGATCCAAAGGAGTATATCGGATTGTTGGCTTGATTTGGTGTTAAAATAGTGATTTCCATACATTTTCTTCATCCTATGTATAGATCCATGTAGATCCATTGTTCAAGATGATGTTGCATCCATTTTATCATATGTTAACCTATGCAAGTTCATTCATCAAGTTTGTAGAGATATAATCCATGTTTTCATGCTTATTGGACTTTCAACTCTTTAATTACGAAAATGCCATTATTGTTATAATTGTCTACTTAGATCATTTTTGAATGCTTGATTGTTTGGATTGATGTTTGATTTGATTGATTGTTATGAACTAGATGATTGATGATTAGATTTAGATCGAAGATGATTCAAAAGCTAAGGGAAAGGCTCTTGAATTGGGAAAGCTGCTCGTGGCATGTGTAGCGGGATGATGAAGCTCTTATGCATAGATTTGATGATGTGATGATGAGATGAGGCTTTGCAAGGATGTAATGAAGCAAGGCAATCATGTGATGAAGACTTGGTCTAATCCAGACGGGATCATTCCAAGCATGTTGATAACTCGGTGATATGATTCGAGTTGAAGATAATGAATGGATATGAGAATAGTCGTCGAGGAGGATGACTAGGAGGCTTGGATAGCATCGTTGTTGAAGGTTCTAGCATGCTCTAAGCAAGGGTACGTTTGGGCAGATTCGATAGTCCCAACGGCCAACTGTTGATGGTCGAGTACTCTGGGCAGATTCGATAGTCCTAGGCACGGGCTGCGACGACGTGCGGGAGTTATGTCTAGAACCGGGGTTTCCATTAGCCCTTGACGGACGGCTGAAAGAATGTGCCGGTCATTCAATTAACGGTGATATCGAGGCAATGATAACAGTGATAGCCAGAGTCATGGATGTTTGGTTGTATCGTCATTCGGACTCAAGAGCGGTATTTTCTGGGTGCTTATCTGATTTAGGCCTTGGTACTTGGAAAACATCGCCCTTGACTCGAGTGATAGTAGCTTTACTTTAAATTGTATGCTCTGCTATGTTTGCTTCTGTTTAGTGTGTGTCTGGGGGCTATCACTGTAGAATGAGGTTGGAGTGGGAGGGTTGTATTCCTATTCCTTTTCCTTTATGCTCTTTTGGTATGTTGTTAGTTAATTTACTGCTCACTAAGACTGTTGTCTGACTCAAGGCTTTATGTTTTTAATTCTTATTGCCTTGGGCTGTTCGTCCATTTTGGGACGGGCAGACTAGGTAGCAGGTGACAGGTGCTGTTCTCTTTTCACGATGCTGATATCGAAGACGAGCTGGAGGATTGCCTGTTATTTTCTTATATGTACTGGATATTCCGCTGTTTTGTATTCTCTGAGAGTTATGTAGTGAGGCTGGATGTATTGACTATGTGGATGCTTGTATTCAACTATTATGGAGTTTTATATGATGTCATTTTGTTCTGTAAAGCTTCACTATACATATGTTCTATTGTATTTTGTCCATGCGCTGTGAGTAATACGATAGATTCTTTCATTTTAAATCTTACCTTGACAATCGTCCATGGTCGCCTGGCACACTTTACAGCGCACTTTCTCTAGATTCGGTGCAGGGGTCATGGGCGGTCGTCACATTTGGTATCAGAGCATTGGTTAATCGATTTTACCCAACGCTCGCTGTCGTAACTACGTATGAGAGACGTAATTGTATTTTGATGGATGATTACTATATATAATATAGTGGCTTAGTAGAGTTTGAGTCCTTTATGCAGTTGTTTCTCTAGATGTTCTAATCATTCCTTTTTATAGATATTGAGAATGAGTCGAAGAGGGAGACCAGCTGCTAGGGGAGGTCGTGCTACTGAAGAGACTGCTGATTATGCAGCCATGTTCGAAGCTATGATGACTTCGATCATGAGAAGGATACCAGTTCCGGGGGCAGCAGTCGATGTTGGAGTTCAAGTTCAAACTCCGAAACCAGTGGATTTTGCTAAGCTGTGCAAGGATTATACTGCTCTTGGAGGGAAGGTTTTCTTGGGAACAGAATCTACCATTGAAGTCCAGAGGTGGATAGATGCTTGTAGAAGGATCTTTGGTGATTTGGGAATTGATGATGCAACTAAGAGGAAGTTGGCATCGAGGCAGCTTCAAGGGAGAGCTTCTGATTGGTGGAACTCTATTACCATCACTACTCCGGAAGAAGAGATTACTTGGGAGCAATTCCAAGTCAGATTTGAAGCTAAGTTCATTTCTACAGCTCAGAAGTCTGTTCTGTTCAAGAAGTTTGTAGAGCTCAGGCAGGGTGGAAGATCTGTTCTTGAGTATGTTTCTGAGTTCGAAGCTTTGTCCAAGTATGCTCGGTCATATATTGAATCTGCTTATCAGAAGAATGAGAAGTTTGTGACCGGCTTGGATAGTTATCTTGGGAGACAGTTGGTGGATCATTTGGATGATTCATTTGAGAAGCTTGTGGAGAAAGCTCTTAGGCATGAGAGTCTGTTTCCTAAGGAAGGATCTGTTGTTGCTGTGACCAAGGGAGAATCTAAACCACAGCAAGGTGGAAACCAGAAGAGGAAGCAGCAGCAGCAGAAGGGTAAGGATGGCCAGAAGAAGCCGAAAGGCGAGGTGACTTGCTACAATTGTCAGCAGAAGGGCCATTTCTCTAAGGATTGTAAGAATCCGAAGGTACCGATGAAGTGTCACAACTGTGACAAGCCGGGGCATTTCAGGAAGAATTGTCCAGAACCAAGGAAGGACAGGCAAATTGTGCAAGCTTATGCTTTGGGAGCTGTTCCGTCGTCTTCAAAAGCTCCTACTGCTGAAGAGAAAGGAAAGAGTGTGGTTGTTCAAGGTACTCTTTTCCTAGGTGGTGTTCCAGTTAGAGTTCTGTTTGATACTGGAGCGTCGCATTCGTTTGTTTGTAATGAACTCGTTGGCCGGTTAGGTTTGACACCGGATATTGTTGATAGGCCATTGGTTGTGACTAATCCAGTTGGGGGTTCGTCTTGTTTGTGTATGTTATGCCGTGGTCTAGTTGTGTCGAGTCATGGTTGCTCTTTTGTTTGTGATTGCTTTGTTCTGAACTTTGCGGGGTTCGGAATTATCTTGGGTATGGACTGGCTTAGGAAGTATGCGGCTAAGGTTGATTGCGAAAGGTTGGAGGTGACAGTCGAGAATGTGGAGGGGCGAAAGATTGTGATACGATGTAAGCATGAAGAAGGCGTCTTCATGAGCTTCATGTATTCGCTAGTTGTTCCACGGGATGGACTGTCATCAGTGCCGATCGCTAATGGATTCGAGGATGTCTTTGACGAAGTCAAAGGGTTGCCGCCGCATAGAGAGATCGAGTTTCGTATAGATCTAGTTGAAGGAGCCAGACCTGTTGTGATGCCTCTTAGGCGGATGGCGCCTAGGGAACAGCAAGAGTTGAGGGTGCAAGTTGATGACCTTTTACAGAAAGGATTCATTCGGCGTAGTGTGTCCGAGTGGGGTGCACCAGTTGTGTTTGCAACTAAGGCAGATGGGTCATTGAGATTGTGTGTGGATTATCGTGAGCTGAATAAGGTGACTAAGAAGAACAAGTATCCATTGCCGAGAATAGATGACTTGTTTGATCAGCTTCACGAAGCTAAGGTGTTTTCTCAGATGGATCTGGCAACGGGATTTCACCAGTTGAGAGTTGCTAAGGATAGTGTGCCGAAGACTGCTTTTCGAACACCATCCGGTTTCTTTGAGTGGCTGGTAATGCCGTTTGGATTGACTAACGCGCCAGCATATTTTGTGGATCTTATGAATAGAGTGTTCAGAGATCAGTTGAACAAGTTCGTACTTGTGTTCGTGGATGATATTCTGATTTATTCCAGAACGGAAGAAGAGCACAAGACGCACTTGCGTATTGTTTTGGAAATCTTGCGGAAACATCAGCTGAAGGCTAAGTTTTCGAAGTGCCACTTCTGGAAGAGTGAAGTGAGGTTCTTAGGCCATGTGATTTCTGGAAATGGAATAGCGGTTGATCCCGCTAAGGTGGCAGCAATCCAGGATTGGGTTAGACCTAAGAATGCGTCAGATGTGAGGAGTTTTCTTGGATTAGCAGGATATTATCGACGGTTTATCAAAGACTTCTCCAAGGTAGCTGCACCATTAACAGGATTGACGAAGAAGAACAAAGTGTTCAGTTGGGATGCTAAGTGTGAGCAAGCTTTCGGAATCCTGAAGGAGAGATTGACGAGTGCTCCTGTTTTGACTATTCCAAGTGGGAATGATGAGATGGTGGTTTACACCGATGCATGTGGTACTGGACTTGGAGCAGTGCTGATGCAGAAGGATAAAGTTGTTGCGTATGCCAGTCGACAACTGAAGCCGCATGAAAGGAATTACCCAACTCATGATTTGGAATTGGCGGCGATTGTATTTGCTCTGAAGATGTGGAGACATTATCTGTTGGGAGTTCGATTCGAGTTGTTTACGGATCATAAGTCGTTGAAGTATCTTTTCTCCCAGAAGGATTTGAATCTTCGGCAGCAACGTTGGTTAGAGTTTTTGGCATCATATGATTTTGGTATAGCTTATACTCCGGGAAAAGGTAACGCAGTGGCAGATGCGTTAAGTCGAAGACATGCAGGATTGGGAGCCATGTTTTCAGAATGGAAGAGTCTCGAGTATTTAGCTGGATTTGACTTCAGGCTTAGATGCGAATTGGAACCTGAGATGTTGGCAAACTTATCAATAAGACCCACTCTTGTGGAAAGGATTGGCGAGAGTCAAAAGCAAGATGATAAGCTTGTCAAGATTATCCGTGAATTGGAATCTGGATTGGAGCCAGAAAAGGATAAAGGATTCGAGGTCGATAGAGAAGGTTGGCTTCGAAAGCAAGGACGACTAGTTGTTCCCGATATAGATGAATTGAGGAGTGTGGTTCTGAAGGAAGGTCATCACTCGAAGTTGACAATTCATCCAGGTGGAAATAAGATGTATCGGGATATGAAGAGAACCTACTACTGGGAAGGCATGAAGAAGGATGTTGGAGATTTCATTTCCAAGTGTATGAATTGCCAGTTGGTAAAAGCCGAACAGAAGAAGCCTAGTGGATTGCTTCAGCCATTAGAAGTTCCTACATGGAAGTGGGAACAAGTGTCGATGGATTTCATCGATGGATTGCCTAGAACCAGAACGGGAAATGAAGGGATTTGGGTCATTGTTGATCGTCTGACTAAGAGTGCACGATTCATTCCTGTTCGATCGACTAGGACTGCATCAAAGTTGGCTGAGTTGTATGTTAAGTGGATAGTTCGTTTCCATGGTATTCCGAAGAGTATAGTGAGCGATCGAGACCCATTGTTCACTAGTGGATTTTGGAAGAGCTTCCAGGAAGTTTTGGGAACCGAGTTGTGTTTGAGTACAGCTTATCATCCCCAAACAGATGGTCAGACCGAGAGAGTCAACCGAGTTTTGGAAGATCTTCTCAGAGCATGTGTTTTGGACTTCGGAGGATCATGGGAAGATCACCTTCATTTGGTGGAGTTTGCGTACAACAACAGTTACCAGTCAAGCATTGGTATGGCACCGTATGAGGCGTTGTATGGAAGACCGTGTAACTCTCCGACATGTTGGTTGGAAACTGGAGAAAAGCTGATACTTGGGCCAGAGATGATTCGACAGACTTCGGATTGCATAGAGATCATTCGGCAACGAATGAAGGCAGCCCAAGACCGTCAGAAGAGTTATGCTGATAAGCATCGAAAGGATTTGGAATTCGACGTGGGAGATATGGTTTTTGTGAAGATTTCTCCACTGAAGAATGTTATCCGATTCGGGAAGAAAGGAAAATTGACTCCGAGATTTGTTGGACCATTCCCGATTATCGAGCGAATTGGAAAGCTCGCTTACAGATTGGAGTTACCAGAGAAGATGTCGAGTGTGCACAATGTTTTTCATATATCATATCTACGGAAGTATGTGCACGACTCGAATACAGTGGTTTCTGCTGATAGCTGTGAAGACTTAGAAGTTGATCCAGTCGATAGAAGACCTCGTAAGCCACTTCGTGTTGTGGAAACCGACACGAAACAGCTTAGGAGGAAGGTAGTTAAGTTGCTCAAGATACAATGGAGTGATGATGATAACGACTGTACGTGGGAGGTGGAAGAGAGGATGAAAGCAGCTCATCCTGAACTCTTCAAGGTATGGCCCTAAGGTGTCGTGTCATCTCACGATATTGTAACTTGTTCTAATTTTAGAATTCTGTACGCTAAGTTAGAATTGGATGCATGGTTTGTTGATTGCTATGGATGGTAGGCGTACAGAATAGTTTTGATTGCTTGGAATTTCGGGGGCGAAATTCCTAAGGGGGAGAGAATGTAACGACCCGTATTTTTACGGATCGACAAGTTCGTCAAAATCTGGAATTTTTGCATTTTTTAAGTCATTTCAGATTTTTGTGGAAATTTGTCTAAGTCCTAGGTCGTGGACGACCTAGGAGCTAAGTCGTGACCGAGTTAAGGACTTCGGCGAGTTAGTGTTAGGTCGTGGGTTAGTTGGAGCGACCTATAGAATTGTGCAACCTAGGATTTAGTTAAGTAATTAGGTCGGCAGGGCGAGTTAACGACCTAAAGACTGACCGACTTAAGGAAGACTAGTTGTTGGCTTTGGTTAGGTCGTAGGCGACCTAAGGGGTTAGGTCGTGACCGACTTAAGAGGTTCAGGCGACCTAAGAAAATGTGAGAGCGACCTAAGTGTTAGGTCGGCAGTTCGAGTTAGCGACCTAGTAGAGTTAACGACTTAGGGAATAAGCGGTTTGCGACCTATAAGAGTTAGCGACCTATGGGATTGACCGACCTAAGTGTTAGCGTAGTTAGGTCGTTAGATCTGTGTTGAGTTAGGTCGTAGACGACCTAAGATGGTTAGGTCGCGTGTGTGTTAGGTCGCGAGTTTGCTGAGTCGTAGGTCGCGTGAGTTGTTAGGTCGCTAGAATAGTTTAAGTGTTAGGTCGTAACCTGTTAAGTCGTAGGTCGCTGGGTTTCGTCTAAGTGTTAGGTCGTAACCTGTTAAGTCGTAGGTCGCTGGGTTTCGTCTAAGTGTTAGGTCGTAACCTGTTAAGTCGTAGGTCGCTGGGTTTCGTCTAAGTGTTAGGTCGTAATCTGTTAAGTCGTGGGGTTTTTAGGTCGTAGGTCGGCATGTGTTAGGTCGGCAACGACTTAAGGAGATAGCCGAGTTACGACTCAGGCAGTTTTCAGCTATAAATAGGAGGGGTTGTTCTCACTTTTTGGGATCCGGATTTTGAAGCGACGAAGTGCTGCCATTTTGAGAGCTCGACTTCTTCACTTCTTTTCTCCACTCTAATCAAGTGCTTCCATCCATCCAAATCGAAGATCAAGATTGAAGATTCAAGAGCTTAGATTGAAGATCTTCATCTTTTCAAGAGAGATTTCTTCATTTGAAGCGGATTTGTGATAGATCAAGCTTGATCCTTCGCTGTCCAGATCTGAAGTGTGTTGATTTGAGGTTGTTTAGGTGATTTGGTGAGTGGTGATTATCTCTCACACGGATCCAAAGGAGTATATCGGATTGTTGGCTTGATTTGGTGTTAAAATAGTGATTTCCATACATTTTCTTCATCCTATGTATAGATCCATGTAGATCCATTGTTCAAGATGATGTTGCATCCATTTTATCATATGTTAACCTATGCAAGTTCATTCATCAAGTTTGTAGAGATATAATCCATGTTTTCATGCTTATTGGACTTTCAACTCTTTAATTACGAAAATGCCATTATTGTTATAATTGTCTACTTAGATCATTTTTGAATGCTTGATTGTTTGGATTGATGTTTGATTTGATTGATTGTTATGAACTAGATGATTGATGATTAGATTTAGATCGAAGATGATTCAAAAGCTAAGGGAAAGGCTCTTGAATTGGGAAAGCTGCTCGTGGCATGTGTAGCGGGATGATGAAGCTCTTATGCATAGATTTGATGATGTGATGATGAGATGAGGCTTTGCAAGGATGTAATGAAGCAAGGCAATCATGTGATGAAGACTTGGTCTAATCCAGACGGGATCATTCCAAGCATGTTGATAACTCGGTGATATGATTCGAGTTGAAGATAATGAATGGATATGAGAATAGTCGTCGAGGAGGATGACTAGGAGGCTTGGATAGCATCGTTGTTGAAGGTTCTAGCATGCTCTAAGCAAGGGTACGTTTGGGCAGATTCGATAGTCCCAACGGCCAACTGTTGATGGTCGAGTACTCTGGGCAGATTCGATAGTCCTAGGCACGGGCTGCGACGACGTGCGGGAGTTATGTCTAGAACCGGGGTTTCCATTAGCCCTTGACGGACGGCTGAAAGAATGTGCCGGTCATTCAATTAACGGTGATATCGAGGCAATGATAACAGTGATAGCCAGAGTCATGGATGTTTGGTTGTATCGTCATTCGGACTCAAGAGCGGTATTTTCTGGGTGCTTATCTGATTTAGGCCTTGGTACTTGGAAAACATCGCCCTTGACTCGAGTGATAGTAGCTTTACTTTAAATTGTATGCTCTGCTATGTTTGCTTCTGTTTAGTGTGTGTCTGGGGGCTATCACTGTAGAATGAGGTTGGAGTGGGAGGGTTGTATTCCTATTCCTTTTCCTTTATGCTCTTTTGGTATGTTGTTAGTTAATTTACTGCTCACTAAGACTGTTGTCTGACTCAAGGCTTTATGTTTTTAATTCTTATTGCCTTGGGCTGTTCGTCCATTTTGGGACGGGCAGACTAGGTAGCAGGTGACAGGTGCTGTTCTCTTTTCACGATGCTGATATCGAAGACGAGCTGGAGGATTGCCTGTTATTTTCTTATATGTACTGGATATTCCGCTGTTTTGTATTCTCTGAGAGTTATGTAGTGAGGCTGGATGTATTGACTATGTGGATGCTTGTATTCAACTATTATGGAGTTTTATATGATGTCATTTTGTTCTGTAAAGCTTCACTATACATATGTTCTATTGTATTTTGTCCATGCGCTGTGAGTAATACGATAGATTCTTTCATTTTAAATCTTACCTTGACAATCGTCCATGGTCGCCTGGCACACTTTACAGCGCACTTTCTCTAGATTCGGTGCAGGGGTCATGGGCGGTCGTCACATCAGGTTTCAAAATAAGGGTTTTAAATTTATTCAGCAAAGACAGCATACCACTACAGTAGTTACAGAACTGCTGTAATAGACCTGAGTCAAGTTTTAGTCTATTTAGTACAACTACAGCAACTGCAGCATTTCAGAAATGCTGTAATAGCTCTTTTATTCAATTTTAGTTCAAATCAGAAATCATAGCATTTCTGAATGCTATTAAAGTAATTTCCAGATTTTAGTGTAATTCCAGCAAATAATAAACTTCAATATTAAACCTTTTAAACGTTATAAAAATCATATTTTGACATTCAAAATGTTCATTAAAATTACTCTTTTAATTTATGATTTTTATAAGAAACATTTACAGTAAAATCCAAATTTCCAAAAATTTTACTTAACAAATCCAAATGTACAATTTTCTTTTCTTCACATTTTTAACAAATAAACTTAACACTTATATTTTATTTCCATTTCACAAATTAAACTAAATTTCCCATTTATTTAATTAATTTAAACCTTTAATTAAAACCAAATTTCCCATTTCCAAGTCAAGTTATATTTTAAAATTACACATTTAAGCATTCATTCATTTAACCATTTTAGTTCATAGAAAAATCAATAATACTTTATTATATCATTTAAGTTCTAATTTAAATCAAATTATCATATTTCCCATTTTCCAAATAAAATTAAATTTCCAATTTATTCATAAGTTAAATTCATTTTTTTAACCAAAATCCAAATTTCCAAACTTAAGTTATATTTCCAATTTCAATTTAACTAGTCATTTATTCAACATTTTTAACTTATAGAAAATCATAATTTCTTTATTTAAACAATTTAAAATCTAATTTAAATCAAATTAGCATAAATTTACACTTTTAAACATATTCAAAATATTCAAAATACTTTATAAAATAACCACGGGCCTGTATATAGTTTTCTAACCTAGGTCAAGTGATACGGATATGTATCATTTCAATCCGCAGTTTACAAAGAAAAATCTGGGTTCTATCATTTCGAACCCGCAATCCCAAGTAAATAAAAATTAAATAAAAATCGTTCAGGCTTATCATTTTAGCCCATAACGATCTTCCCTTATTCTAAAGTCCGTTCGGGTATGTATCATTTCAACCCATAGTGATTCTATTCTACTGGGAACTTGCAGTGTGAGAAAAGAATATGAATAAACAATATAACAGAATATAACAAAGCAGATGATGTGACAAGTTTATAACAGAGTTTAACATCATAAAATATACATCACAGGAAGGTATAACATGATATAATAATTTTCTACACATTCACTTGTTGTCACTTCACAAATATATAAGTATGAATGTCAGGTGTGATTACTCACCTTTTTAAGCTGAAGTTTGCAGATTAAAACACATAAACGAATTCTAGAAAGCACGATATAGCACGACTTGATTTGAGTGGAGAGAGAGCCAAGATGTAAATCTTGTATTCGCAACAAACAAAGCAAAATATAAATATAATTACAATACCAAAATGTTGAAACAAAATTGAGATAGAATGGATAAGTGAACATCACCAAGTCTTTAAATCAACTTTGCTTGATCTTGCTTCAACTTTTGCTCAACCATACATGTATTAGGTTCGGCCTCAACATGTTTTAGGTTGAAATGGATCAGGTTTTGGATCAATTAGGCACGGTCACAAAGAGAATAGGAAGGGTTTGGGGTTTAAAAAGCATGGAATGATAATAGACTAGGCAAAGTGGAGTTTTGGTGCAACCAAGGTCACGGCCTATGGTCCTATGGGCTCGGCCATAAACTAGTTCAGGTCAGGTCAGAGGTTAGGAGGATGGCCAGATGTAACGACCTGAAAATTTTAGCAGTTTAATAACATAATTAATTGAATTTTTGGTAAAATTTTAAATAGTAATATTTTGAAATAAAAACTTAATATTTGAAATACGTCTATTAAGACATAGTAAATGGTAAATTTTCATCCAATAATGTTGAAGTTTATTTTATTGTGTAATTCTATTTCAATTTAAATCAATTAATATTGATGATAATAAAATGTTTTCCAAAATCTAAATATTTTTATACAGTAAATTTGTAAATCATCTTCTGAGTAAGACATCATCTTTCGTTTCTCCAAATTTTGACTGCTATTGCTCCGTTTATCTTATTTCTGGCAAATTAGCAGCATTTTCGGTATCGACTATCGACTTTTGATAGGATAATCGTACCACTAATATCTGTATGCCATTTTGTTCGTCTCATCGTGCTGATCTCCGTCGTATATTCTTTTCGGTAATTCGGTGTTCGGTGCACGGTGGAAAACGACAAAATGGTTTGTCGTGCTGGTTTGGTATTTGGGCTTTTGGGTTTCCAATGCCTTTTCATAGATATGCCGTCTCAATCAATAGCCATCTGCTCTGTTTAATTTCAGAATTCAATTCTCTGACCTTTACTATTCAATGACTTTTACCATTCCATCAATTCGATTAATATTGCTATTTTATACCGGTTCGTTTGTTCTCTTCCTCTCCTCTCTGCTTTGTAAAAATAAAAGGGGATTTATAAACTATTGCCTGGAAATGAAATTGTTTTCATCTTCATTCTCGTTTTCACTTCCACCCATAACCCGGCGGCCACGTCAACCTTCCAACCATCACCCGCCTCCTTTTGCAGCCAAGATCGCCTCCGAGCGACACCCACTTCCTCCGAAGCCTCCACTAAGGCACCAATAACCACCACTCCGACCAGCTCGGCCGTGCCTCTACCTCCCAAACTCGCAATAACCTGACAATCTTCCTCTTCTTCGCTCAAACCCACCACCGATCTCTGCGTCCCCCTCTGCCTCGTTGCCGAAGCTTCCACACAAAGCCAGGCAAGCCGAGCCTTCCTCTTTTTTATTTATTTATTGGTGCTTATAATTTGATCTGTTATATATATATATATAAATGTGTACATGATATGTAATATAGCAGTATATATATATACTATGTCTCTGTATGTTAAGTATATATATATTTGAAGTTATTGTTAGTTTATATAAGTTGTGTATATATAAATATATATGTGTGCGAGTTGTATATATAATCTATGTATTGAGGTAATTATATATTTATAAAACTCATATATATATATATATTCGTATCTTAGGCTATAAGTGCATCTTATATACAATTGGCTTATCTATGTAAAAAAAATCGGTCTGATGTTGTTTGTGTACCGAGTAGGTCTGCATATTTCTTGCGTTATGTACTTTTATGTATACCATTTTATCATCCCAGAAATATTATACATCTTATAACTATATGCTTTTGTCGTATACCTATCTAATATATATATGTTGAATATAGTCTGGTTCACAAATTCTATTGTGTATATTTGTGGGTACAAGTTAGAAAGGTCAGTTTATAATATATATTTATAGTTGTTTCAGTATTTTTAAAGTCTACTGTACTATATCTTATTATATTTTAAAGTGAATTTAAGTCTGGGTTTTAAATCATATTTATAGTGATGTATTTATACGAGATTTGAAATATACTATAGAGAAATTTTGGATATAATGTATATAGGTTACAATAATATTTATTTTAATGTATATGATCTGCATATTTGCTTGAATATGTAGAGATACATATATTTACTATATATACTATGGGCTGTAAGTAATACATATTTGATTTAAATGATTGTTTTTAAAGTGTATAGATGAAAGTATATGGTATAATGAAGAAGTTTGTATGAGTTAGATGAATTTATACATGATCTGTTGTGTAGATTCATATAAATTAGTAGAGTGTATACATATATATATATAGGTAGTTATTTCAAGTTATATGATGTATATATGTTGATTTTATTATATATTGTTTATAAAAAATATCTTTTATTATGGATATAAGTTATATGAGTGTTGTGTAACAGGTTGTCTTAAATTGTATAAGTTATTGTTTATGTTGTATTTATATATCAAAGTTACTATATTTTGTATAAGTGGTATTTGATATGTTGTAATGAACATACACTATATATGTAAGTATTTTGTATTTTAATAAGTGTATATATATATATATGAATTTCAAAAATATATTGTATATATGTTTGATTTTATATATGGGTCTTAATTTAAAACTATGATCTTTGAAAACCATATATATATTTAATTTAATATATGTTTATGTTTGGAATATGATTTCTTTATTATAAATTGTTATATATAGTGGTATATATGAGTTCACTTATACCAATTATCTCCATCAATCATGTTCTAATTTGTTTCATCGACTTCTATCTATCAGCTTTGATCATCGAATCGTGTCAATTTTGCTTTGCCTTGGAATTCGTAGCTTGTGTTGTTGTCAAACCCCTCTAACCTCGAAAGGTGAACAATCACTCATGATTAACGTTCTTGTATTTATTAAATTTGATTTCAATTGAAACGACAATTGAAATATGCTGCCGTAGTTATTTAAATTGTTATATATGCTATTATCTGTAACTGTTCACCTGTGGGATATGACACCATATCCTATTGCTTATATTATATTGTTATTGTTGATATATGCATGTTTTATATTATTATATTATCTGTTATCACTCCGCAAGTTCCCTGTAGTTTAGAATTCACTATGGGTTGAAATGATACATACCCGAACGGACTTTAGAATAGGAGAATTTCGTTATGGGTTGAAATGATAAACCCAAGCGATTTTCATTTGAATTGAATTTGGGATTGCGGGTCGAAATGATATCTACCCGTATATATTTAAATTACGGATTGAAATGATAAATATTTGTATCACTTGACCATAGGGTAGAAAATATATACAGACACCATTGGTCTATGTATATAAATATTTTGAAATGATTTCTATGGTTTTGAAAGGGAATATATATATGGTTTTATTTAATATTGGAAATGTTTTATATAGAAATAAGTTTTAATATAAAGTTGATTTAAATTAATATAATATGTCTAGGTATTATATTTCTAAATAGATTTTCAAGTATTTGTACAAGTTAAGGAAGGTAAAGTTGAATTAATTATGTAATTAAGAATTCTACTTAATTAGGTTGATTTGAACTATTGAATTTGAAATTTAAGATTTAATTTTATAACTTGACTTTTGATTTAAAGTGATTAAATGGATATTTCAAGACTAAATAATAATGAGGTTAAATCAAGATCTATATGAAGCTGTAAAACTTTGAAAGGTTGAGTATTAAAGCTTTGAAAAATATTGGAATCTAAATGGTTTATTTTGTTATTCAGATCTGTATTTGAAATAAATATAATTTGAATTTGTTATTTGGAAACTGTATTGAAATAAAATGGATAAATCTAGATTGAATTAAATTTGAATTGGAACTCGAGTTGATTTGAATCAATTTGTGAAATTGAGAAAATATTTATATTTAATGGAAATGATATTTTGGTTTTGAAGTATAAATTAATTTGAATGACCACGGTGTTATAGTGTATATTTTTACATTGTAGATGGTTCCACGGATCCTTAGAGGATGGTTATCCCAAACATCCTCTAAGTTAATTGTATTTCAGTTGATATTTCACTTGAGTTGGATTTATTGATATAAGAATGTTAATCCTGACTCGAGTGTTTTGTGTTTTACTTTACGCTCGGGTCAGACTGAGTGATACAGCATTTAAGACTCACCTTTGGAGTTTGGAGCTTTATTTGGAGATCCAACTATCGATTCAGCTTCCAGCTTTTCCAGTTGATTTGTTCAGAGAGGCCATCTGTTTGTATTGGAGACTTCACTGTATTTGAGATATTCTGTTGTATTTTATTTCTAACTCTGATGTTTATACAGTAGCTTCATGAACTACTATTTATCTATTCCGCTGCACTATTGTTATATTACTCTGTGTCTGTGATTCTATGATTGATTTATTTACTGATATGTTGAGTTTTGCTAAATTTAAATTAACAATCTGATATTTTGAGCAATTCAAGTCCGACATGTGCGGATGCGAATGGTTGAAAATACCAGGTCGTTACAGTTGGTATCAGAGCTTTGGCTCTAGGCAAAACTTAGCATATATAGTAAATTTATTTGCAGAATCACTTTCGTTCGAGTTTGAATCTCTTCCTTTTGACTCGATTTCCTTTGAATTTTGGAACATTCCCCTCGGTTCCAAAATCCATCCTCGTCTCCCCTATTGGTATTCTTTTGATTCTGGAGTATCCCATAACTCCACTGAATGATTTGTAAAGGGGTGAAACTCCTTTACAGTTGGCATTGATTCACCGGAGATTTATATATCCCTCGGTTTAGATGCCGCTATCTCTTGTTATGCCGAATTCTATCTCTGGCGATCGAATGTCGATTTGCCTCAGAATTCTGCACCAATCTTATTTTGAAATCACGGTTGATCGGTTAAGGTCGCCCGCGATTTATATAGGTATATCCATCTTCTATTTTGTAATTTAATTATCTCATCTTTGTTCGAGCCTATCTTCGAATCAGAATTCTATTTGATTAGGGTCCTTCTAATTTGAATCTCTATCTTTGTTTTGAAATCCATTTTTGAATCATCCTTGGAAAAAATCGGGCTTGTTTGTATTTTAGAATTTTTTTACATATCGAAAGTATTACTTTGATAAGTATGATTATATTCCATATATATAAGTGATTTCGATAAGGATTATACACCTTTTAAAAAACTGGAATTTGAAACTTTGAAAATTATATATAAGAAATTTGATTCATCTAAAAATGATTTATAACTGAAGGATTTTAAATTGGAAATCCGAGGAGCTGAATTCCGGTGTTTTGAAATTAGTTTTAAGATTTTGAAAATATATAATAATACGATTTAAAAGTATTTTCCGAATAAGAAATGTTTCAAATGATTTCGAATGAGTTCCAATGATTTCGAAAAAAAATTTCAAAGAAGTTTTCAAGAAAATAGAAGTCCAGAACTCACTTATGTCGTTGGAAAATAATTTTGGTGATGAGTGCACGCATCATCGACATTGATTTTCGAGTTTCAAAGTGGGGGATAGGCCACTTTAGTCGCTTTGATATGCGATTGATTTTGTGAAACCAATTTTGATTTCAAATTCCAAAGTATGATTTGATATTTGAAAGATATATGTATATATATTTGAAATGATTTGAAGTGAGCCGGTGTTCAGTCCTCGAGTTTCGGATTTGATATAACCCTATCTATTAAAATTTGATTTACTGATTTGTTGCTGATTTCCAACTCTTGGATTTGAAATTTGATTTCACCGACTATTTTGAATGTTCGAACACTTCCAAATCAAGGTTTAAATTTTTCAAAGCTAAGTAATTTTGAAAAGTATAAATTATTTGATAAAGTATATAAGTTAGTTTTGTATGTGTAAAGTATTAAGTAATATGATTTAAATAAGTTGGAAACTGTTTTGTTAAGTAAATGAATAAGATTATTTTGAATTATACTAATATGAAATTTAGTTTAAAAAAAATATTTTGAATAAAATTTAGTTTTAAATGTTTTAACTTAGTAACATCTTTTATAAAACAATATATTTAACAAGTTGGAATAGATACATAAGTCGTACATATGCTGTTTTATTCGCATAAATAATTTGATCCAAGTTTGAGTACACAAGTTCGAGGTGAATTACACCATTTCGTGTTAGGATTTTTCATTTGATTCTCGATGGCGAATATTTGATATGGATTTTGGGCTTGATTCTAGAATTCTCTATCATAGTATATGGCTATGCAAGGAGACTGATGGCTTCTAGTCGAGAAACCATATCGAAGTCCGCATTAGGGAAGTCGAATGGACAATACTAGTTCGAAAGCGAACTTGTGTGATCGAGCGAGCGATCGAATGTGATTTTGCGAAATGATGATGTATGTACATCTTATATTCTAATATCATTGATATACTTTGACGCTGAAATTGGAAGTTGTTGGGTAGGATATCTTTGTAATTTAATTGGAAATTATCTTTTATGCAAAACTACTATCGATTTAAAACCATTTTTCAAAACTATTTTTCTTTTATTTTTCTTAAACAAACTATTTTATTCTATTTTACATACAAATTATTTTATAAACTATTGTATTTACAAAACTATTTTACAAACTATTTTATATACAAAACTATTCTAAATTCAAAACCTTTTATAAAGCAAAGATGTTCAAATCCTATATGGCTCTTCATACAGCGTAATTGATTTTGGAAAATTTTGATTCTGATATAAGATGGACCTTATGTAAATATAAGATGATTTTGAAAACCATTGATGTTGGAAATAAATTGTTTGACGTAAATTATATTGATTTGGAAACTTGGACTATTCTCCAAACCCATTATTTTGGAAACTTTGAAACTGAAGATATTTAATTTGAGAAGAAATAATTTGGTGGGATTGTATATGATTTTGAAACTGAACTGATATTGAAACAAATTAAAATTTGAGAACCTTGTGTTACTAAATACTTGATTTGAGAGTTATCGAACTTATATAAAAAACATTTGGTTTGTATAAGTGTGATGTTGATTCGAAAGCTATGGATTTGAAAAGGTACTCAATTTGAAAAGTGAAATCTTATATAATTGAAGTCTATATAAGTGTGATTTGATATACTTTTGATTTTGGAAAGGTATTTGATTTGAAAATTAAATCTTATATACAATGGACTTTATATAAGTACGATATTTGAAAGTGATTTGAAAAGGTACTATATGATACATATTTTCGAAGTAAAGATATGGAAAGTGCCTTCTGCTTGATATCCGCTTTATGGCCACATTGTGGATTCATTCTATCAATATTCTCTGATTTTTGGTTTTTCGGATATGATACTTGAGTTTCCATCGAATTCCATGGCGTTACCCATGGTCTTACGAGCGCGACTGCATAGCGCAACTGCCTGGCTGAGATGGCCTAGGGGTACGGATTGTTTCCTGGGGGATCCAGGCGTAACCATTGTGTATCATGCATCTATGTAAGTCGCATTAGTAGCGAAACCGCCTGGCTGAGATGGCCTAGGGGTACGGATTATTTCCTGGGGGATCCAGGCGTAACCATTGTGTATCCTGCATTCTACTAGTCATCATGGCGTAACTCGCAGGGCTAAGAAAGCTTACGGATATGGATTGTTTCCTGGGGGATCCAGGCGTAACCATTGTGTATCTGCGAACCATGGTTAGACAAAGGTTTTGTTTGTTTTTTTGTTTGGATTGTACTGTAACAACCCGCATATCTATCGATTTTATATTTAAATATTTGTAACAACCCGCATATCTATCAATTTTATATTTAAATATTTTATTTAAATATTTTATCGTTAGTCGGATGTTAGTCCGAAAAGCTACTTTTTGCATACGGTCAAATTAGGACTCGAGACCACTTCCATTGAGTTCAAAATGACGTTTGCGATCTTTTTAAGTGTAAACTTCGATATGTTTGGAGATAGTGAACTTTTCGGCACTTTTTCCCGCCTTTGACTTTGGTTTGGACTGCACCCCTTTAGTTCAGCCCAACCCTCTTTCTCATTTGTTCAAACACTTCAAGCTTTGTCAAAAATGGTGGTGGGAAAGAGAAATTAAAACTCCCAACTCAAATTCTACTGCAAATCCGAGATTCAACATCAAATTCAAGTAGAAGATTGTGGATTCAAGCTTTGGATTGCTTCTCCTTGCTTTCAATCTTCATCTTCATCAATTTCGTGAAAAGGTGAGATTTTTGATCTCACATCTTGCCTATGATTGTCATTGGACTGTTGGGAATGATTCCCTATCACTCTAGCATCAACATTTGCATTTGGTTTGGATTGGATTGGCGAAAAACTTCAATTTTCAGTGTTTTGGTGATTTTTCTGGCCTTAAGTCGTTTCTGGCCATCGCTAAGTCGTCCACGAGTTAAGCCTAAGTCGTAAGTCGTTCGCGAGTTAAGGGCTTAAGTCGCGCGCGTTGAAAAGTCACCACCTTTGTATTTCTGTTCGCCTGTGCTAAGTCGTTCACGAGTTAAGCCATAGGTCGTCCACGAGTTAACCCCTTAAGTCGTCCACAAGTTAACATCTTAGGTCGTCCCCGAGTTAAGACTTAAGTCGTTGCCTTCTGCTATCTCGCCCTGGCTTAGGTCGTACTGAGATAAGTCGTTAGGTCGTATAGACCTTAGCTCGTAGCTCGTATTTGAGCTTAAGTCGTTAAGTCGTATCGACTTTAAGTCGTTGGGTCGTACACCCTCTTAAGTCGTAAGTCGTTCGCGAGATAAGCAAGTACTAAGTCGTTCGCGAGTTAAAACCTTAAGTCGTAGGTCGCCTCCGACCTAATGTTTCCCCTGCTATTTCACTAGGTCGCTTGACCTTAAGTCGTAGGTCGTCTCCGACCTATGCCCCACTAAGTCGCATCCCACTTAGGTCGCAGGACTTTGTTAAGTCGTAGGTCGTCTCCGACCTTGTCCTTAGCCTTGTTAGGTCGCGTGAACTCTTAGGTCGTATGACCTACTTTTCCTTAGGTCGCTGGACCAGCCTGCCTTCACTAAGTCGTACCGTGACGGGGCGCTGCCCCCTGGACCCCCCGCGACCTGACCGGGCAGGTCGAACCCCGTATTACTCTGCGTAGGCAATCTTATCTGAAAAGCATTCATCAGAACTTCCACTTTGATGCATTTTGAGCTGATTTCCTTGGATTTTATTCACGTCTCCGAATGTGAATTTTTGTGATAGATTGTTCCAACAATCATTTTATGACTTGTCACTTTAAAGATATGAAGGTTTTAATACTAGTAGTAAATATCAAAACTCTTTCATCAAATCGATTTCAACACTATTTTTAATATCAAAAGTTCGTTTTCTCAAACCGATTTCCAATCTACTAATATATAAGCCTTTACTTCACTCGAACGAGAAATCGACTTAAACGACTTAGTAAAACGAGTGGTATGAAACGCTTGCGTTCACTTCGTCGGTTAGCTCTTGGACTTGTTCGATTGAACCCTTTTGTGACAATTTCCTAGTGAAGATCTACAGTTTGTTCGTAAATATTTAAGTTAAGCAAGTGGTTATGGGACATGAAGCTAAACTCATATATTTACTAGCTTAGTGTGATTGACACTTCCTTATGATCATGACGATCATTCTTGTGATTTAGACTAGCGATTGAGCGATGTCTCTTCGTCCGTGTGTTCGGACTTGCCTTCGGGCCATCCGTGTGTTCGGAAAATAAAATGGATAGCTTCCATGAGATAGCTTCTCGTCCGTGTGTTCGGACTTCCCCCTTTTAGTGATTTCTGGATTTCGTGTGTTGATTTCTGGGATATGTTCTGGATTTCGTGTGTTGATTTCTGGATTTAGTGCTTCACCAACTTTTGTGGTTTTCACTGATATGATATCAGTTTTGTGTATTGGTGAATTTGTGTGTCATTACCCTTTTTATGTGTTTGGATCTTTGAGAAGATTCTTGTGACATTGATTAATCCCTTGTTGATTATCATTTACATACTTATAGTAGTATGCCATCATGGTTATTATATGTGTATGCCATACCCCTTATCCTATATCATGTCATCTGATATTTATAGTTAGACTGATCCGTTTATTATTTTCTTATAAATAATACTCGGGTTAGACCGAGATGCTACAGGTGCTTCTGCTTGACTTCTCTTCTGGATTACTCTGACTTTTGGCTAACTACTTAGATTAGTAGTTTTTGGTTGTACACATTTGAGATATAGACTCTATGTTGTGTATCTATTCTTTTGTATAGCACGTGATGCTATTCTTTTGTATTATAGTGGATCTTTCCGACCACTAATCTGATGTACACTTTCATGTGTTATATGTTTATTCATATCTTCTTCCGCCTTTGTGATATGGATGTCTGTGACTGATTTATGTTATGATTATTTCTATGTTTGTTTTCGAAGATTATATATAGCCACCGTGTGATAGCTTTGTGTTTGTATCGGTATGTCGGATTTCCTCCTTAAAAGATATGCATTCTATTCCATCTGACGTATCGATGCTCGCACAAAGAAGTTACATGGATGGTCGCTCCTCCACAGCCTTATTCTCCGTGCTAATTGACAACACTACATCGTAGTGTTCTTGGTTAGCGTGGGTATAGAGGTGGGGCGTCACAGCTTGGTATCAGAGCCAAACTTCGGAACAATGTAGAATAACTTAACAAGGATCATCGTCCTAAGTCCACCTTAGGAGTTGTGTTTCAGGATTTAGTTCGAGTCTTCGAACCGATTTATCCTGTTTTCTTTATGATTCCTTGTTTCATCATTCAAGATTGCTTGATGTTCATTGGTGAATAACCTTCTTCTTTCTCTTCTTTCTTTCTAAAGGAAGAGGATGTCAAGACCAGGCCGTCCCAGAGCTGGGACATCTACTGCGGCTCCTCGAGATGGAGTTTTTATGACAACTCAACAGCTTCTTGAATTAGTGACGAATACTCAAGCAGCTGGAGCTAACCCGGAACCTACTCACCCAAAGTCGGGATTTGCACGGTTGTGTAGCGATTACACCAATTTGGGTGGGAAGCCCTTCAAAGGTTCCGAACCTATTATCGAGGTTCAAGCTTGGTTAAAATCATGCGATCGAATTTTCTCTCGCATGAACCTTATCGATCTGCACCGCGTTCAAGTGGCTTCCAGTATGCTCCAAGAGAGAGCATTGGATTGGTATGAACTTCTTACTTCCGAAATTAATGAAGCGGATCTCACCTGGGAGCACTTCCGGGAACACTTCGAATCGAAATTCGTACCCGAGGATGAAAAGGTAACATTGGCTCGGCGATTTATTGACCTTGTTCAAGGTCAGGCTTCTGTGGCGGACTACGTCGCATCATTTGAATCCCTTTCCAAATATGGGGTCGAATATATAAATACTCCACTGAAGAAGAACCAGAGGTTCGTTTATGGCTTAAACAAAAGCCTCAAGAAGCCATTACTTCTGAAGTTAGAAGTTTCTTTCGACCAAATTGTAGATATCGCTCTTCGTCTTGAAGAGGCTGATAGAGAAAGTGATGTTGAAGTAGTATCTTCCAAACCCTGCTTTAACAACAAAAAGAGGCCCAACAAATTTAAAGGTCCTTACCCGAACAAAAAGGGTAAACAAGCAGCTCCTGCTGCAAAGACTTTTTCCTCTAGTGATAGGAAATGCTATAACTGTGGTGTTAGGGGACATTTTTCGGACAAGTGTTCAAAGCCCCGCTCTTGCCGCTACTGTAAAAGTCCAGATCATTTTATGCACCAATGCAAAAGGCTTCAACAGAAGGAGGGAAAGCTTAATGTGGCTCAAGCCCCTGGTAACACATCTCGCGGTCAAGGTATGTCTCATTCTGTCCTTGATGGCATTATATTATTTCATGATCAACCTATTAGAGTTCTCTTTGATACGGGTGCATCCCATTCTTTTATATCAAAGGAACTTGTCGATACATTTTCTTTAAGTGTTACTGCTTTAATGACTTCATTAAGAATTGCGAATCCGGTAGGCGGATCCGCAACTCTTAGTCTGCTTTGTAAAGATGTCGAGATTATTTTGTGTGATTTTTCTTTCCTAGCCGATTTGCATGTCATGCGTTACTTAGGCTTTGGAATGATTTTGGGTATGGATTGGCTTACTCGTTATGAAGCTCATATCCTATGTCCTGAGCGGACTATTTATCTTCGACATCCACTATCTGTTAAGCAGATTTCTATTATTCTTAAAGATTCGGATTCCGCTTTAGTTGCATCATTATATTCTTTAAATCCTCGCGATGATGACAATGATGATGAGGAGGATGTCATTTCTCGTATTCGCATCGTTCGTGAATTTTCCGACATCTTTGAGCCCGTTTTAGGATTACCACCTAAACGAGCAATTGAGTTCAAAATTAATCTTTTACCTGGAGCTCAACCTATTACTCGTCCTCCTTATCGCATGTCTAATAAGGAGAACGAAGAGATGCGCAAACAACTATCCGAGTTGGAGACGAAGCAACTTATTCGCTCTAGTTCCTCGCCTTGGGGAGCTTCAGCTATTTTCGTAAGTAAGTCCGATGGTACACTTAGGCTTTGCGTCGACTACCGCAAGCTTAATGATCTTACTATTAAGAATAAATATCCATTGCCTCGGATTGATGATCTGTTTGATCAACTCACTGGTGCTAGAGTATTTTCACAATTGGACTTGGCTACCGGTTTCCATCAGCTTCGTATTGTAGAGGATAGTATTCCTTTGACTTCGTTCCGTACGCGTTATGGATCTTATGAATGGCTAGTTATGCCATTCGGTTTAACGAATGCTCCGGCTTATTTCGTTGACCTTATGAATAGAGTTTTCAAAGATTTTCTCGATCGGTTTGTTCTCATCTTTATTGATGATATTCTTGTGTTTTCTAAAACCGAGGAGGAACACGAAAAGCATCTTCGAATTGTATTGGAAACTCTTAGGAGCAATCAACTAAAAGCAAAATTTTCTAAATGCCATTTTTGGCAATCTAGTGTGAAGTTTCTCGGTCATATTATTTCCGAATCCGGAATATCAGTGGATCCTTCAAAGATTGAAGCGATTCAAAATTGGAAGAGACCGGGGAGCGCGACTGAAATCCGTAGCTTTCTCGGATTGGCAGGTTATTACCGCCGTTTTATAAAAGACTTTTCTAAGATTGCCGTTCCTCTTACTGGCTTAACAAAGAAAGGTGTTAAATACATTTGGTCGGACAAATGTGAAACTTCTTTTCAGAAATTAAAAGAACTCCTTTCTGATGCTCCTATTCTTATTATTCCCGAAGGGAATCAAGACTTTGTCGTTTATACCGATGCTAGTCGCATTGGTTTGGGTGCCGTTCTTATGCAAAAAGAACGTGTTATTGCTTATGCTTCTAGGCAATTGAAGCCGGCTGAGACTAGATATGCCACACATGATTTAGAACTCGCGGCTATCGTTTTCGCCCTTCGAATTTGGCGACATTATCTTTTGGGAGAAAAGTTTATTCTTTATACTGATCATAAGTCTTTGAAATATTTGTTTTCTCAAAAGGAAATTAATTTGCGTCAACAGCGTTGGCTCGAATTTCTTGCCTCTTATGATCTTGACATTCTTTATACTCCCGGAAAGGGGAATCGCGTTGTCGACGCACTTAGTCGAAAACAACAAGCGGTTGTTTCCATGATGATATCTGAATGGAACGATCTCGAACTTTTATCCACTTGTGAAATTCGAGATCGCGTTTCTGATTTGTGTTCATCTCTTGTTTTATGTAGCCTTGAGGCTCGTCCTTCTTTGTTAGACCGCATTCTTGAAGCTCAACAGCTAGATCCTGAATTGGCTTTGCTTGGCCAAAATCTTAAGGATAAAACCGATATTGAAGGTTTGAAAGACTTTGATATCGACTTTCGTGGCGGCATTCGAAAATTTGGTAGACTTATCGTACCAAATATTAGTGATCTTCGAAGAGACATTCTAGAAGATTCTCATCGTTCCAAGTATTCCATTCATCCCGGTAGCAGTAAAATGTACGCTGATATGAAGCGACTTTATTATTGGGAAGGAATGAAATCTGATATCGCTAAGTTTGTTAAGTGTTGCATGACTTGCCAACTTGTTAAGGCTGAACATCAAAGGCCCGGTGGGTTATTGCAACCATTGGAAATTCCAGTATGGAAGTGGGATCAAATTTCCATGGATTTTATTGATGGCCTTCCCCGTTCTCGTTCGGGTCATAATAGCTTATGGGTGATTGTTGATAGACTTACTAAGTCTGCCCATTTTATTCCTGTTCGATCGAACCGGACCGTTCCTCTTCTGGCCAAACTCTTCATTAAAGAAATTGTTAAACTGCATGGAGTTCCTTCTTCCATTGTTAGTGATCGAGATCCATTGTTTACTAGTGGATTCTGGAAGAGTCTTCAAAAAGCTTTGGGAACGAAGCTTAATTTTAGCACCGCTTATCACCCCCAGTCCGATGGACAAACTGAGCGTGTGAATCAAACACTTGAAGATCTTCTTCGTGCTTGTGTTCTTGACTTTGGTGGAAGTTGGGAAGATCATATTTCACTTGTTGAGTTTTCCTATAATAACAGCTTCCAATCTAGTATTGGTATGGTTCCTTTTGAGGCACTCTATGGAAGGCCATGTCGATCTCCTTCTTGTTGGCTTGAGGCCGGTGAGAAACTGGTTTTAGGACCAGACTTTATTCGAGATTCCACGGAAAAGATTGAACTTATTCGACATAGGATGAAAGAAGCCCAGAGTAGACAAAAATCCTATGCCGATAACCGAAGAAGGAAATTAGAATTTTCTGTTGGTGATCTGGTATTTATTCGTGTTTCACCAATGAAGGGTGTTGTACGTTTCAGTCGATCGGGAAAGTTAGCGCCTCGATATATTGGGCCATTTCCTATCACCGAACGTATTGGTTCCATGGCTTATCGCCTTTCATTACCGGCTCAGTTTTCTGCTATGCATGACGTGTTTCACGTTTCCCAATTACGGAAGTGCCTTCGGGATTCCGATTCTACTCTTGAGCCCGGTGTTGTGGAAGAGATTGAAGTTTCACCTAATTTAACTTATGAGCAGCATCCTGTTCGAATTATTGCTTCGGAGATCAAACGGCTTCGAAATAAAGATGTTCCGCTTGTTAAAGTTCAATGGTCCTCAAATCCTAAGGATTGCTCTTGGGAAACTAGAGAATTCATCGAGCGTACACATCCGGAATTACTTTCTCATGCTCTTTGAGGTAAACTTTTTAATTCCAATTTCTTTTGTGTTAATATGCTTTTATGGTTGTTACTTTTTATTTCCACCATATATATTGCGAGGACGCAATTTCTTTAAGGAGGAGAGTCTGTAAAAACCCGCATATCTATCGATTTTATATTTAAATATTTGTAACAACCCGCATATCTATCGATTTTATATTTAAATATTTTATTTAAATATTTTATCGTTAGTCGGATGTTAGTCCGAAAAGCTACTTTTTGCATACGGTCAAATTAGGACTCGAGACCACTTCCATTGAGTTCAAAATGACGTTTGCGATCTTTTTAAGTGTAAACTTCGATATGTTTGGAGATAGTGAACTTTTCGGCACTTTTTCCCGCCTTTGACTTTGGTTTGGACTGCACCCCTTTAGTTCAGCCCAACCCTCTTTCTCATTTGTTCAAACACTTCAAGCTTTGTCAAAAATGGTGGTGGGAAAGAGAAATTAAAACTCCCAACTCAAATTCTACTGCAAATCCGAGATTCAACATCAAATTCAAGTAGAAGATTGTGGATTCAAGCTTTGGATTGCTTCTCCTTGCTTTCAATCTTCATCTTCATCAATTTCGTGAAAAGGTGAGATTTTTGATCTCACATCTTGCCTATGATTGTCATTGGACTGTTGGGAATGATTCCCTATCACTCTAGCATCAACATTTGCATTTGGTTTGGATTGGATTGGCGAAAAACTTCAATTTTCAGTGTTTTGGTGATTTTTCTGGCCTTAAGTCGTTTCTAGCCATCGCTAAGTCGTCCACGAGTTAAGCCTAAGTCGTAAGTCGTTCGCGAGTTAAGGGCTTAAGTCGCGCGCGTTGAAAAGTCACCACCTTTGTATTTCTGTTCGCCTGTGCTAAGTCGTTCACGAGTTAAGCCATAGGTCGTCCACGAGTTAACCCCTTAAGTCATCCACGAGTTAACATCTTAGGTCGTCCCCGAGTTAAGACTTAAGTCGTTGCCTTCTGCTATCTCGCCCTGGCTTAGGTCGTACTGAGATAAGTCGTTAGGTCGTATAGACCTTAGCTCGTAGCTCGTATTTGAGCTTAAGTCGTTAAGTCGTATCGACTTTAAGTCGTTGGGTCGTACACCCTCTTAAGTCGTAAGTCGTTCGCGAGATAAGCAAGTACTAATTCGTTCGCGAGTTAAAACCTTAAGTCGTAGGTCGCCTCCGACCTAATGTTTCCCCTGCTATTTCACTAGGTCGCTTGACCTTAAGTCGTAGGTCGTCTCCGACCTATGCCCCACTAAGTCGCATCCCACTTAGGTCGCAGGACTTTGTTAAGTCATAGGTCGTCTCCGACCTTGTCCTTAGCCTTGTTAGGTCGCGTGAACTCTTAGGTCGTATGACCTACTTTTCCTTAGGTCGCTGGACCAGCCTGCCTTCACTAAGTCGTACCGTGACGGGGCGCTGCCCCCTGGACCCCCCGCGACCTGACCGGGCAGGTCGAACCCCGTATTACTCTGCGTAGGCAATCTTATCTGAAAAGCATTCATCAGAACTTCCACTTTGATGCATTTTGAGCTGATTTCCTTGGATTTTATTCACGTCTCCGAATGTGAATTTTTGTGCTAGATTGTTCCAACAATCATTTTATGACTTGTCACTTTAAAGATATGAAGGTTTTAATACTAGTAGTAAATATCAAAACTCTTTCATCAAATCGATTTCAACACTATTTTTAATATCAAAAGTTCGTTTTCTCAAACCGATTTCCAATCTACTAATATATAAGCCTTTACTTCACTCGAACGAGAAATCGACTTAAACGACTTAGTAAAACGAGTGGTATGAAACGCTTGCGTTCACTTTGTCGGTTAGCTCTTGGACTTGTTCGATTGAACCCTTTTGTGACAATTTCCTAGTGAAGATCTACAGTTTGTTCGTAAATATTTAAGTTAAGCAAGTGGTTATGGGACATGAAGCTAAACTCATATATTTACTAGCTTAGTGTGATTGACACTTCCTTATGATCATGACGATCATTCTTGTGATTTAGACTAGCGATTGAGCGATGTCTCTTCGTCCGTGTGTTCGGACTTGCCTTCGGGCCATCCGTGTGTTCGGAAAATAAAATGGATAGCTTCCATGAGATAGCTTCTCGTCCGTGTGTTCGGACTTCCCCCTTTTAGTGATTTCTGGATTTCGTGTGTTGATTTCTGGGATATGTTCTGGATTTCGTGTGTTGATTTCTGGATTTAGTGCTTCACCAACTTTTGTGGTTTTCACTGATATGATATCAGTTTTGTGTATTGGTGAATTTGTGTGTCATTACCCTTTTTATGTGTTTGGATCTTTGAGAAGATTCTTGTGACATTGATTAATCCCTTGTTGATTATCATTTACATACTTATAGTAGTATGCCATCATGGTTATTATATGTGTATGCCATACCCCTTATCCTATATCATGTCATCTGATATTTATAGTTAGACTGATCCGTTTATTATTTTCTTATAAATAATACTCGGGTCAGACCGAGATGCTACAGGTGCTTCTGCTTGACTTCTCTTCTGGATTACTCTGACTTTTGGCTAACTACTTAGATTAGTAGTTTTTGGTTGTACACATTTGAGATATAGACTCTATGTTGTGTATCTATTCTTTTGTATAGCACGTGATGCTATTCTTTTGTATTATAGTGGATCTTTCCGACCACTAATCTGATGTACACTTTCATGTGTTATATGTTTATTCATATCTTCTTCCGCCTTTGTGATATGGATGTCTGTGACTGATTTATGTTATGATTATTTCTATGTTTGTTTTCGAAGATTATATATAGCCACCGTGTGATAGCTTTGTGTTTGTATCGGTATGTCGGATTTCCTCCTTAAAAGATATGCATTCTATTCCATCTGACGTATCAATGCTCGCACAAAGAAGTTACATGGATGGTCGCTCCTCCACAGCCTTATTCTCCGTGCTAATTGACAACACTACATCGTAGTGTTCTTGGTTAGCGTGGGTATAGAGGTGGGGCGTCACATGTACTTTCCATATTTGTTTTTTTTAAGTTTTCTAGTATTTTCACTGGGTGTTGAAACAAGTCTACTAAGTACCTGGAGAATTCTAGCTTTGTGCCTGATCAATGCACTGCCAGAGTCTACAGGAACGAGGATAAACTTGTTAAAACATCGAGTTATAAAAGTATTTTATTATAAAGGTATTTTATTTTAAAAGTATTTCCAACAAAGAAATTTTGTATTAATATTTGAAATTGAGATTCATATGGTTTGAATTAATTATTCATGCCCGATACTATTCTTTTGAATCTACCTTATCTGCTCAGCTTTATTTATTCACCTATATTCTGTTTTCCAGATCCTCCTTCTTTTCCTTGTCGACTATATCCATTTTAAATATTGTTTATTTATATACTGCATGGTTTGATAGAAAAATTTTAATATTTTGGAAGTTATTAATTAAATAAAACATATTTAAAGTAAATGATTATTGATTTATTAATAATATTTGAAAGGTATCTTGAGATAAAATGTATAAAATTTATGAATTATAGATTTAATGTTTTCAATAGCTTCTTTGTAAATATAAGTAATGATGTAAATAATTGTTTTCAAATCGTATATTTATAAAGGTGTTGTTTAAACATATAAATGTCATTTATAAAGGAAGCAAGAAATTTTACAAATGGGTTTTGAAAAGTATTAATGTATTAAAGATAATTGATTTGCAAGTGAAGTTTTCAAATGAATATTTCAGTAAAATTTATGTAGTTTTAAATTAATTGTTTATCCTTTTCTTTCAATCTATTTTTCTTTCAGGTTGTTTCTATTCTCCTACCTTCTTCCTTTTCGGGGACGAAAAGTTTTGAGTGGGGGAGAGTGTAACGACCCGAAAATTTTAGCAGTTTAATAACATAATTAATTGAATTTTTGGTAAAATTTTAAATAGTAATATTTTGAAATAAAAACTTAATATTTGAAATACGTCTATTAAGACATAGTAAATGGTAAATTTTCATCCAATAATGTTGAAGTTTATTTTACTATGTAATTCTATTTCAATTTAAATCAATTAATATTGATGATAATAAAATGTTTTCCAAAATCTAAATATTTTTATACAGTAAATTTGTAAATCATCTTCTGAGTATGACGTCATCTTTCGTTTCTCCAAATTTTGACTGCTATTGCTCCGTTTATCTTATTTCTGGCAAATTAGCAGCATTTTCGGTACCGACTATTGACTTTTGATAGGATAATTGTACCACTGATATCTGTATGCTATTTTGTTCGTCTCATCGTGCTGATCTCCGTCGTATATTCTTTTCAGTAATTCGGTGTTCGGTGCACGGTGGAAAACGACAAAATGGTTTGTCGTACCGGATCGGTATTTGGGCTTTTGGGTTTCCAATGCTTTTCATAGATATGCCATCTCAATCAATAGCCATCTACTCTATTTAATTTCAGAATTCAATTCTCTGACCTTTACTATTCAATGACTTTTACCATTCCATCAATTCGATTAATATTGCTATTTTATACCGGTTCGTTGGTTCTCTTCCTCTCCTCTCTGCTTTGTAAAAATAAAAGGGGATTTATAAACTGTTGCCTGGAAACGAAATTGTTTCCATCTTCATTCTCGTTTTCACTTCCACCCATCACCCTGCGGCCACGTCAACCTTCCAACCATCACCCGCCTCCTTTTGCAGCCAAGATCGCCTCCGAGCGACACCCACTTCCTCCGAAGCCTCCACTAAGGCACCAATAACCACCACTCCGACCAGCTCGGTCGTGCCTCTACCTCCCAAACTCGCAATAACCTGACAATCTTCCTCTTCTTCGCTCAAACCCGCCACCGGTCTCCGCGTCCCCCTCTGCCTCGTTGCCGAAGCTTCCACCCAAAGCCAGGCAAGCCGAGCTTTCCTCTCTTTTTTTATTGGTGCTTATAATTTGATCTATTGTATATATATATATATATAAATGTGTACATGATATGTAATATAGCAGTATATATATATATACTATGTCTCTGTATGTTAAGTATATATATAATTGAAGTTATTGTTAGTTTATATAAGTTGTGTATATATAAATATATATGTGTGCGAGTTGTATATATAAGCTATGTATTAAGGTAATTTTATATTTATAAAACTCGTATATATATATATATTTTCTTATCTTAGGCTATAAGTGCATCTTATATACAGTCGGCTTATCTATGTAAAAAAAAAATCGGTCTGATGTTGTTTGTGTACAGAGTAGGTCTGCATATTTCTCGCGTTATGTACTTTTATGTATACCATTTTATCATCCCAGAAATATTATACATCTTATAACTATATGCTTTTGTCGTATACCTATCTAATATATATATGTTGAATATAGTCTGGTTCATAAATTCTGTTGTGTATATTTGTGGGTACAAGTTAGAATGGTCAGTTTATAATATATATTTATAGTTGTTTTGGTATTTTTAAAGCCTACTGTACTATATCTTATTGTATTTTAAAGTGAACTTGAGTCTGGGTTTTAAATCATATTTATAGTGATGTATTTATACGAGATTTGAAATATACTATAGAGAAATTTTGGATATAATGTATATAGGTTACAATAATATTTATTTTAATGTATATGATCTGCATATTTGCTTGAATATGTAGAGATACATATATTTACTGTATATACTATGGGCTGTAAGTAATACATATTTGATTTAAATGATTGTTTTAAAGTGTATAGATGAAAGTATATGCTATAATGAAGAAGTTTGTATGAGTTAGATGAATTTATACATGATCTGTTGTGTAGATTCATATAAATTAGTAGAGTGTATACATATATATAGGTAGTTATTTCAAGTTATATGATGTATATATGTTGATTTTATTATATATTCTGTATATAAAAAAATATCTTTTATTATGGATATAAGTTATATGAGTGTTGTGTAACAGGTTGTCTTAAATTGTATAAGTTATTGTTTATGTTGTATTTATATATCAAAGTTACTATATTTTGTATAAGTGGTATTTGATATGTTGTAATGAACATACACTATATATGTAAGTATTTTGTATTTTAATAAGTATATATATATATATGAATTTCAAAAATATATGGTATATATGTTTGATTTTATAAATGGGTCTTAATTTAAAACTATGATCTTTGAAAACCATATATATATTTAATTTAATATATGTTTACGTTTGGAATATGATTTCTTTATTATAAATTGTTATATATAGTGGTATATATGAGTTCACTTATACCAATTATCTCTATCGATCCTGTTCTAATTTGCTTCATCGACTTCTATCTATCAGCTTTGATCATCGAATCGTGTCAATTTTGCTTTGCTTTGGAATTCGTAGCTTGTGATGTTGTCAAACCCCTCTAACCTTGAAAGGTGAGCAATCACTCACGATTAACGTTCTTGTATTTATTAAATTTGATTTCAATTGAAACGACAATTGAAATATGCTGCTGTAGTTATTTAAATTGTTATATATGCTATTATCTGTAACTGTTCACCTGTGGGATATGACACCATATCCTATTTCTTATATTATATTGTTATTGTTGATATATGCATGTTTTATATTATTATATTATCTGTTATCACTCTGCAAGTTCCCTATAGTTTAGAATTCACTATGGGTTGAAATGATACATACCCAAACGGACTTTAGAATAGGAGAATTTCGTTATGGGTTGAAATGATAAACCCAAGCGATTTTCATTTGAATTGAATTTGGGATTGCGGGTCGAAATGATATCTACCCGTATATATTTAAATTACGGATTGAAATGATAAATATCCGTATCACTTGACCATAGGGTAGAAAATATATACAGACACCGTTGGTCTATATATATAAATATTTTGAAATGATTTCTATGGTTTTGAAAGGGAATATATATATGGTTTTATTTAATATTGGAAATGTTTTATATAGAAATAAGTTTTAATATAAAGTTGATTTAAATTAATATAATATGTCTAGGTATTATATTTCTAAATAGATTTTCAAGGATTTGTACAAGTTAAGGAAGGTAAAGTTGAATTAATTATGTAATTAATAATTATAGTTAATTAGGTTGATTTGAACTATTGAATTTGAAATTTAAGATTTAATTTTATAACTTGACTTTTGATTTAAAGTGATTAAATGGATATTTCAAGACTAAATAATAATGAGGTTAAATCAAGATCTATATGAAGCTGTAAAATTTTGAAAGGTTGAATATTAAAGCTTTGAAAAATATTGGAACCTAAATGTTTATTTTGTTATTCAGATCTATATTTGAAATAAATATAATTTGAATTTTTTATTTGGAAACTGGATTGAAATAAAATGGATAAATCTAGATTGAATTAAATTTGAATTGGAACTCGAGTTGATTTGAATCAATTTGTGAAATTGAGGAAATATTTATATTTAATGGAAATGTTTATATAGTAGCTTCATGAACTACTATTTATCTATTCCGCTGCACTATTGTTATATTACTCTGTGTCTGTGATTGATTTATTTACTGTATATGTTGAGTTTTGCCAAATTTAAATTAACAATCTGATATTTTTGAGCAATTCAAGTCCGACATGTGTGGATGCGAATGGTTGAAAATACCGGGTCGTTACACTAGAGGTCCTACATGTGATGGTGGCGGTGGCAAAGGGGGTGGCCGAGGCAAGGTATGAAGGGGATGTTGGAGAAATGGAGTTCGGCTATGCATTGTTCAAGGGTTTTGCACTTTTGTGGTGTTTGTTTCACTTAGGGGTTCACGGCTTGCTATGGACAAAGGAGAGGGATGGTTGTAGGCTGTGGATGATGAGGAGGAGAGGATGGTGGTGGTTGGTGGAGGTGAGGTCGAGCAAACATGTGAATGAACTAGGCAAAACAATGAAGAAAGAAGAAGAAAATGAGAGAAAAGAGGAGCCATGACTTACTTTTTTTCTTCAAGTGAAAGTAGCCATGAATGGAGATGAGATGGGAAGTTTTTTCCACGTGAATATCACATAGAAATGCACGGCTAAAGGTGAGGGAAAGTGGAAGGTCACCAGGAAAAGGAAGAGGCAAGCAAATGAAAGGTCAAGCAATCGAAAAGTCACAAGCAAATGATTAGACTTGTCTCTTTAAATTTCCAAATCTATTTATACAAAATAAACAAATTAAAAATCAAGTAAATAAACTAAAACAAACTGAAATAAAGTGGAAAAGAAAAATAAATAATTTTTTTTAGGAAAATAGTAATTAAATAAAGAAAATAGCTTAGTACATTGAGACTAGCTTTAAAAATTGCAAACAAAATACACTTAACTTTGGACAATTATAACCTTACTTCAAATCCAATAAAAAGTCAAGTAAAATAAAATAAATGCTGAACAAAATAAAGTGTAAATGAAAATAAAATAAGATTTTAAGAAAATAGAAAATAAATAAAGAATTTCTTTAATTAAATGAAACCAGAAATTAGAAATTATAAACAGAATACAACTGGCATTGGAAAAATGTTTATTACACTTTGAAAAATGCTGTAAAACCAAAATATATACATAACATGTTATTTTACCCATATAAATATAAATTAGAACATTACATGACCAAATAAAATATTGTTTATATAATTTAAAATAAACAATTTTGTTAAATACAGCAAATTACACACAATATTTAAAAGGGCATAACTTTCATAATATAAATCTGATTTCAACGAAACGAAAAGCAGTATTCTTGAAATTTTATTTACTTTCATAATAAATGATAAAATTCAAAATTTTAAACTTTTAAAATTTTAAATTAAAAGTCAAAGTTTGACCATATTGACCAAAATTCACTGTTCTGGAAAATACTCTATTTATTCATGTTTGGGATTATAATTCACATACAAATCATAATTAATATTTAAAATAACAAAAATTTATCCATTTGAATAGATAAAATAAAGTTTTTAAATCAGGAAATTCAATTTAAAATAATTGCAAAATACAGGGTTGTTACAGGGTATATATCTTTTCAACCCGCAATCCCAAATTCAATTCAATGAAAATCGCTTGGGTTTATCATTTCAACCCATAACGATTTTCTCCTATTCTACAGATCGTTCGGGTATGTTTCATTTCAACCCATAGTGAATCCTATACTAACAGGCAACTTGTAGAGTGATAACAGATATGGTAATAATATAACAGACATATATCATCAATGTAAATAACAGATAATGGTGTCAGATGTCATAGGTGAACAGATACAGATAATGGCATATATATAAAAATGTAAATAACTAGCAGCAGCATATTTCAATTGTCGTTTCAATTGAAATCAAATTTAATAAATATAAGAACGTTAATCGTGAGTGATTGCTCACCTTTCGAAGCTAGAGATGAACGCGACTGAGATGAGTTACGAATCCAAGCACGAATTCCAAATCAAAGCTAAATGGATACGGATTCGACAAACAAACTGATAGATAAGAAATTGACGAAATCAAATCAGAATTGGGTCGATGAAGATAAATGGGTATAAGTGAACTCATATAAATAACTATATATATAACTATTTATGTAAATAAAATCATATTATAAAAATTCTAACACATATAAATATATATATATATATATCAAAATCATTGTTTTAAAAAAAACACATAAAAAAAAATCAAACATATATACCACATATAATTTGAAATAAACACACACACACACATATATATATATATACTTATTAAAAATACAAAATAGTTACAAACATATTATATTTTAACCTTAGTATTTAAAATAAATTTATATAAACTTACTTTACTTTAATACATATAAACTAACATTAAAACTTCTACATATATATAAGCGAATAATATAATATACTGATACAAAACCAGACTCCTGTATATATACAAACTAATATATATACCTACATATATAACAGTAAAATGTAAAACAAAGAAACACATAAAGTCTTCTTCCCATATCAAATGTTGTAAACAATATATATACCATAATGTGACGACCGCCCATAACCCCTGCACTGAACCTAGAGAAAGTGCGCTGTAAAGTGTGCCAGGCAGCCATGGACGATTGTCAAGGTAAATTAAAACAACAGAATCTATCGTATTACTCACAGCGCATGGACAAAATACAATATAACATATATATAGTGAAGCTTCACAGAATAGAATCTCATCAATAAAACTTCATAATAGTTGAATACAAACATCTGAATAGTCAATACAACAAGCCTCACTACATATCACTCAGAGAATACAAAGCAGCGGAACATCCAGTACGTATAATAAGAAAATAATATGCAACCCTCCAGCTCGTCTTCGATATCAGCACCGTGGAAAGCATGATCAGCACCTGTCACCTGCTACCTAGTCTGCCCGTCCCAAAATGGACGAACAGCCCAAGGCAATAAGAGTTAAAACATAAAGCCTTGAGTCAGACAACAGTCTTAGTGAGCAGTAAATTAACTAACATCATACCAAAAGAGTACAAAGGAAAAAGGAATAGGAATACAACCCTCCCACTCCAACCTCTTTCTACAGTGATAGCCCCCAGACACACACTAAGCAGAAGCAAACATAGTAGAACATATAATTTAAAGTAAAGCAATTATCACTCGAGTCAAGGGCGATGTTTTCCAAGTGCAAACCCCCAAGGCCTAAACCAAGATCAGATAAGCACCCAGAAAATACCGCTCTTGAGACCGAATGACGAAACAACCAAACATCCATGACTCTGGCTATCACTGTTATCATTGCTTCGATATCACCGTTAATTGAATGACCGGCACATTCTTTCAGCCGTCCATCAAGGGCTAATGGAAACCCCGGTTCTAGACATAACTCTCGCACGTCATCGTGACCCGTGCCTAGGACTATCGAATCTGCCCAGAGTACTTGACTATCAATCATTAGCCTTCAGGGACTATCGAATCTGCCCAACGTACTCTTGCTTTGAGCATGCTAGAACCTTCAACAACAATGAGATCTCATCCTTCTAGTCATCCTCCTCGACGACTATTTCCACACTAGCTCAAGCGCCTCTCGAGCCAACCATTATCCTCTAACTCGAACCATATCACCGAGTTAACAACATGCTTGGAATGATCCCGTCTGGATTAGACCAAGACTATCTCATCTCATGCTTCGCTTCATCACATCCTCGCAAAGTTTCATCTCAACATCATCATCATCAAATCTATGCATAAGAGCTTCATCATCCGCTACATATGCCACAAGCAGCTTTCCCAATTCAAGAGCCTTTCTCTTAGCTTTTGAATCATCTTCGGTCTAAATCAAATCATCAATCATCTAACTCATAGCAATCAATCAAATCAAACATTAATCCAAACAATCAAGCATTTAAATATGATCTAAGTAGACAATTATCACAATAATGGCAATTTCGTAATTAATGAGTTGAAAGTCTAATAAGCATGAAAACATGAACAATGTCTCTATAATCTTGATGAATGAACTTGCATAGGTTAACATGTAGTAAGATGGATGTCAAATCATCATGAACAATGAATCTATACGGATCTACACATGTGATTAGGAAAATGCATGGAAATCACTATTTTAACACCAAATCAAGCCAACGATCCGATATACTCCTTTGGATCCGTGTGAGAGATAATCACCACTCACCAAATCACCTAAACAACCCCATATCAACACGCTTCAGATCTGGACAGCAAAGGATCTAACCCGATCTATCACAAATCCACTTCAAACGATGAAATCTCTCTTCGAAGAATGTAGATCTTCAATCTAAGCTCTTCGATTTGATCTTCAATATGGATGGAAGGAATCACTAGATTAGAGTGGAGAAAAGAAGTGAAGAAGTGTAGAAGTCGAGCTCTCAAAATGGCAGCACTTCGTCGCTCCGAAATCCGGATCCCAAAAATGAAGAAAACCCCTCCTATTTATAGGCTGATTTCCTCCCTAGGTCGTCCACTATTAGGTCGTCTCCGACCTAAAGACCATCACGACTTACGACCTACCAGCCCACTACGACCTAACACCTTGCCGACCTAAAACCTATACGGCCTAACAGCCCTTCGACCTAAACAATGCGCGCGACTTAACGAACTAGGTCTCAACGAGATACGACTTACCATCCTAACTCCTAGGTCGCTCGCGACTTAACACATAGGCTACGACCTACGACTTAACGATATAGCAGCCAAACTCCTAAGTCGGTCACAACTTAACACATAACAGATCAGTGCCTTCATTCGACTTACGACTCAGCAACTAACCCCTAAGTCGGTAACGACTTAACACACGCGCCTATACGACCTAACGACTTAGCAGCTTCGCCGACCTAGCAAAGTTACGACCCAACCAAGATACGACTTAACAGAGGGTACGACTCATCATGGTAGCCGACCTATGACTTAGCTAACTCATCTGTCTACGACTTAACCAAGACGCGCCTTAACGACCTATCACTTAACTCATCCCAACGAGTTACGACCTAATCTCTTAAACATCTACGCGACCTAACATAAGTTGCGAACAACTGGGATACGACCTAACTACTAAGTCGTCTAGACGACTTAACTATCCAACACCCACACTTAGGTCGCTCACAACAGTTTCCTTAGGTCGTTGCCGACCTAACTCTACCCCACGACCTAACCCCAGAATACTTAGGTCGCCAACTACTCTTCCTTAGGTCGCCTAAACCACTTAAGTCGGTCACGACTTATCACTTAGGTCGTTTACGACCTAGGACTTGAACAAAAATTTTGCCTAAAATCTGAAATGACTTCACAACGCTAAGAATTCCAGATTTTGACGAACTTTTCGATCCGTAAAAATACGGGTCGTTACATTCTCTCCCCCTTAGGAATTTCGCCCCCGAAATTCCAAACAAACAAAGCAATCAAAGACTATTCTGCATGCCTACCATCCATAGCAATCAACAAACCATGCATCCAATTCTAGCTTAGCATGCAGAATTCTAAAACTAGAATAAGTTACAATTTCGTTAGATGACACGACACCTTAGGGCCATACCTTGAAGAGTTCAGGATGAGCTGCCTTCATCCTCTCTTCCACCTCCCACGTACAGTCGTTATCATCATCACTCCATTGTATCTTGAGCAACTTAACTATCTTCCTCCTAAGCTGTTTCGTGTCAGTTTCCACAACACGAAGCGGTTTACGAGGTCTTCTATCGACTGGATCAACTTCGAAATCTTCACAGCTATCAGCAGAAACCACTGTATTCGAGTCGTGCACATACTTCCGTAGATACGATACGGGAAAAACATTGTGCACGCTCGACATCTTCTCTGGTAACTCCAATCTATAGGCGAGCTTTCCAATTCGCTCGATGATCGGGAATGGTCCAAAAAATCTCGGAGTCAATTTCCCTTTCTTCCCGAATCGAATAACATTCTTCAGTGGAGAAATCTTCACAAAAACCATGTTTCCAACGTCGAATTCCAAATCTTTACGACGCTTATCGGCATAACTTTTCTGACGGTCTTGGGCTGCCTTCATTCGCTGCCGAATGATCTCTATACAATCCGAAGTCTGTCGAATCATCTCTGGCCCAAGTATCAACTTTTCTCCTGTCTCTAACCAACATGTCGGAGAGTTACACGGTCTTCCATACAATGCTTCATACGGTGCCATACCAATGCTCGACTGGTAACTATTATTATACGAAAATTCCACCAAATGAAGATGATCTTTCCATGATCCTCCGAAATCCAAAACACGAGCTCTGAGGAGATCTTCCAAAACTCGGTTGACTCTCTCGGTCTGACCATCTGTTTGAGGGTGATAAGCTGTACTCAAACACAACTTGGTTCCCAAAACTTCCTCGAAGCTCTTCCAAAATCCACTAGTGAACAATGGGTCTCGATCGCTCACTATACTCTTCAGAATACCATGGAATCGAACTATCCACTTAACATATAACTCAGCCAACTTTGATGCAGTCCTAGTCGATCGAACAGGAATGAATCTTGCACTCTTAGTCAAACGATCTACAATGACCCAAATCCCTTCATTTCCCGTTCTTGTTTCTAGGTAGCCCATCAATAAAATCCATCGATATTTGCTCCCACTTCCATGTAGGAACTTCTAATGGCTGAAGCAATCCACTTGGCTTCTTCTGTTCAACTTTTACTAACTGGCAGTTCATACACTTGGAAATAAAATTTCCAACATCCTTCTTCATACCTCCCCATTAATAGGTTCTCTTCATATCTCGATACATCTTATTTCCACCTGGATGAATTGTCAACTTCGAGTGATGACTTTTATTCAGAACTTCACTCCTCAATTCATCTATATCGGGAACAACTAGCCGTCCTTGCTTCCGAAGCCAACCCTCTCGATCGACCTCGAATCTTTTATCCTTTTCTGGTTCCATTCCAGACTCCAAATCACGGATAATCTTGACAATCTTATCATCTCGCTTTTGGCTCTCGCCAATCCTTTCCACAAGAGTCGGTCTTATCGATAAGTTTGCCAACATCTCAGGTTCCAATTCACATCTAGGCCTGAAGTCAAATCCAGCTAAATACTCGAGATTCTTCCATTCTGAAAACATGGCTCCCAATCCTGCATGTCTTCGACTTAACGCATCTGCCACCGCGTTACCTTTTCCCGGAGTATAAGCTATACCAAAATCATATGATGCTAAAAACTCTAGCCAACGTTGCTGCCGAAGATTCAAATCCCTTTGGGAGAAAAGATACTTCAACGACTTATGATCTGTAAACAACTCGAATCGAACTCCCAGTAGATAATGTCTCCACATCTTCAGAGCAAAAACAATCGCCGCTAACTCCAAATCATGAGTCGGGTAATTCCTTTCATGCGGCTTCAGTTGTCGACTGGCATACGCAACAACTTTATCCCTCTGCATCAGCACTGCTCCAAGTCCAGTACCACATGCGTCGGTGTAAACCACCATCTCATCATTCCCACTTGGAATAGTCAAAACATGAGCACTTGACAGTCGTTCTTTTAGGATTCTGAAAGCTTGCTCACACTTATCTTCCCATCTGAACACTTGGTTCTTCTTCGTCAATCCTGTTAACGGTACAGCCACCTTGGAAAAGTCTTTGATAAACCGTCGATAATATCCTGCTAATCCAAGAAAACTTCTCACATCCGTTGCATTCTTAGGTCTAACCCAATCCTGGATTGCTGCCACCTTAGCGGGATCAACCGCTGTTCCACTTCCAGAAATAACATGGCCTAAGAACCTCACTTCACTCTTCCAGAAGTGACACTTCGAAAACTTAGCCTTCAGCTGATGTTTCCGCAAGATTTCCAAAACAATATGCAAATGCGTCTTGTGCTCTTCTTCAATTCTGGAATAAATCAGAATATCATCCACGAACACTAGCACGAACTTGTTCAACTGATCTCTGAACACTCTATTCATAAGATCCACAAAATATGCTGGCGCGTTAGTCAATCCAAACGGCATTACCAGCCACTCAAAGAAACCGGATGATGTTCGAAAAGCAGTCTTCGGCACACTATCCTTAGCCACTCTCAACTGGTGAAATCCCGTTGCCAAATCCATCTGAGAAAACACCTTGGCTTCGTGAAGTTGATCAAACAAGTCATCTATTCTCGGCAATGGATACTTGTTCTTCTTAGTCACCTTATTCAGCTCACGATAATCCACACACAATCTTAACGACCCATCTGCCTTGGTTGCAAACACAACTGGTGCACCCCACTCGGACACACTACGCCGAATGAATCCTTTCTGCAAAAGATCATCAACCTGCACCCTCAACTCCTGCTGTTCCCTAGGCGCCATCCGCCTAAGAGGCATCACAATAGGTCTGGCTCCTTCAACTAGATTTATACGAAACTCGATCTCTCTATGCGGCGGTAACCCTTTGACCTCGTCAAAGACATCCTCGAATCCATTCGCGATTGGCACCGATGACAGTCCATCCCATGGAACAACTAGCGAATACATGAAGCTCATGAAGACGCCTTCTTCATGCTTACATCGTATCACAATCTTTCACCCCTCCACATTCTCAACTGTCACCTCCAACCTTTCGCAATCAACCTTTGCCGCATACTTCCTAAGCCAGTCCATACCCAAAATAATTCCGAACCCCGCAAAGTTTAGAACAAAACAATCACAAACAAAAGAGCAACCATGACTCGATACAATCAGACCACGGCATAACATACACAAACAAGACGAACCCCCAACTGGATTAGTCACAACCAATGGCCTATCAACAATATTCGGTTCCAAACCTAACCGGCCTACAAGATCACTACAAACAAACGAATGCGACGCCCCAGTATCAAACAAAACTCTAACTGGAACACCACATATGGAAAGAGTACCTTGAACTACCACACTCTTTCCTTTCTCTTCAGCGGTAGGAGCTTTCGAAGACGACGGAACAGCTCCCAAAGCATAAGCTTGCACAATCTGCTTGTCCCTCCTCGGTTCTGGACAATTCTTCCTGATATGCCCCGGCTTGTCACAGTTGTGACACTTCATCGGTACCTTCGGATCCTTACAATCCTTAGAGAAATGGCCCTTCTGCTGACAATTGTAGCAGGTTACCTCGCCTTTCGGCTTTTTCTGGCCATCCTTACCCTTTTGCTGCTGCTGCTTCCTCTTCTTGTTTCCACTCTGTTGGGGTTTAGACTCTTCCCTGGTCACAGCAACAATAGATCCTTCCTTAGGAAACAGACTCTCATGCCTGAGAGCTTTCTCCACAAGCTTCTCAAATGAATCGTCCAAATGATCCACCAACTGCCTCGCAAGATAACTGTCCAAGCCTGTCACAAACTTCTCATTCTTCTGATATGCAGATTCAATATATGACCGAGCATACTTGGACAAAGCTTCAAACTCAGAAACATACTCAAGAACTGGTCTTCCTCCCTGCTTGAGTTCCACAAACTTCTTGAACAGAACAGACTTCTGAGCTGTAGAAATGAACTTAGCTTCAAATCTAACTTGGAATTGCTCCCAAGTAATCTCTTCCTCCGGAGTATTGATGGTAATAGAGTTCCACCAATCAGAAGCTCTCCCTTGAAGCTGTCTTGATGCTAACTTCCTCTTAGTTGCATCCTCTATTCCCAAATCACCCAAAATCCTTCTACAAGCATCTATCCATCTCTGGACCTCAATGGTTGATTCTGTTCCCAAGAAAACCTTTCCTCCAAGAGTAGTGTAGTCCTTACACAACTTAGCAAAATCCACCGGTCTTGGAGTTTGGACTTGAACTCCAACATCAACTGCTGTCCCCGGAACTGGTATCCTTCTCATGATCGAAGTCATCATAGCTTCGAACATAGCAGCATAATCAGCAGCCCCTTCAGTAGCAAGGCCTTCCCTAGCAGCTGGTCTCCCTCTTCGACTCATTCTCAATATCTATAAAAAGGAATGATCAGAACATCTAGAGAAACAACTGCATAAAGGACTCAAACTCTACTAAGCTACTATATATTATATATAGTAATCATCCATCAAAATACAATTACGTCTCTCATACGTAGTTACGTCAGCGAGCGTTGGGTAAAATCGATTAACCAAAGCTCTGATACCAAATGTGACGACCGCCCATAACCCCTGCACTGAACCTAGAGAAAGTGCGCTGTAAAGTGTGCCAGGCAGCCATGGACGATTGTCAAGGTAAATTAAAACAACAGAATCTATCGTATTACTCACAGCGCATGGACAAAATACAATATAACATATATATAGTGAAGCTTCACAGAATAGAATCTCATCAATAAAACTTCATAATAGTTGAATACAAACATCTGAATAGTCAATACAACAAGCCTCACTACATATCACTCAGAGAATACAAATCAGTGGAACATCCAGTACATATAATAAGAAAATAATATGCAACCCTCCAGCTCGTCTTCGATATCAGCACCGTGGAAAGCATGATCAGCACCTGTCACCTGCTACCTAGTCTGCCCGTCCCAAAATGGACGAACAGCCCAAGGCAATAAGAGTTAAAACATAAAGCCTTGAGTCAGACAACAGTCTTAGTGAGCAGTAAATTAACTAACATCATACCAAAAGAGTACAAAGGAAAAAGGAATAGGAATACAACCCTCCCACTCCAACCTCTTTCTACAGTGATAGCCCCCAGACACACACTAAGCAGAAGCAAACATAGTAGAACATACAATTTAAAGTAAATCAATTATCACTCGAGTCAAGGGCGATGTTTTCCAAGTGCAAACCACCAAGGCCTAAACCAAGATCAGATAAGCACCCAGAAAATACCGCTCTTGAGACCGAATGACGAAACAACCAAACATCCATGACTCTGGCTATCACTGTTATCATTGCTTCGATATCACCGTTAATTGAATGACCGGCACATTCTTTCAGCCGTCCGTCAAGGGCTAATGGAAACCCCGGTTCTAGACATAACTCCCGCACGTCATCGTAACCCGTGCCTAGGACTATCGAATCTGCCCAGAGTACTTGACTATCAATCATTAGCCTTCAGGGACTATCGAATCTGCCCAACGTACTCTTGCTTTGATCATGCTAGAACCTTCAACAACAATGAGATCTCAGCCTTCTAGTCATCCTCCTCGACGACTATTTCCATACTAGCTCAAGCGCCTCTTGAGCCAACCATTATCCTCTAACTCGAACCATATCACCGAGTTAACAACATGCTTGGAATGATCTCGTCTGGATTAGACCAAGACTATCTCATCTCATGCTTCGCTTCATCACATCCTCGCAAAGTTTCATCTCAACATCATCATCATCAAATCTATGCATAAGAGCTTCATCATCCGCTACATATGCCACAAGCAGCTTTCCCAATTCAAGAGCCTTTCTCTTAGCTTTTGAATCATCTTCAGTCTAAATCAAATCATCAATCATCTAACTCATAGCAATCAATCAAATCAAACATTAATCCAAACAATCAAGCATTTAAATATGATCTAAGTAGACAATTATCACAATAATGGCAATTTCGTAATTAATGAGTTGAAAGTCTAATAAGCATGAAAACATGAACAATGTCTCTATAATCTTGATGAATGAACTTGCATAGGTTAACATGTAGTAAGATGGATGTCAAATCATCATGAACAATGAATCTATACGGATCTACACATGTGATTAGGAAAATGCATGGAAATCACTATTTTAACACCAAATCAAGCCAACGATCCGATATACTCCTTTGGATCCGTGTGAGAGATAATCACCACTCACCAAATCACCTAAACAACCCCATATCAACACGCTTCAGATCTGGACAGCAAAGGATCTAACCCGATCTATCACAAATCCACTTCAAACGATGAAATCTCTCTTCGAAGAATGTAGATCTTCAATCTAAGCTCTTCGATCTTCGATTTAATCTTCAATATGGATGGAAGGAATCACTAGATTAGAGTGGAGAAAAGAAGTGAAGAAGTGTAGAAGTCGAGCTCTCAAAACGGCAGCACTTCGTCGCTTCGAAATCCGGATCCCAAAAATGAAGAAAACCCCTCCTATTTATAGGCTGATTTCCTCCCTAGGTCGTCCACTATTAGGTCATCTCCGACCTAAAGACCATCACGACTTACGACCTACCAGCCCACTACGACCTAACACCTTACCGACCTAAAACCTATACGGCCTAACAGCCCTTCGACCTAAACAATGCGCGCGACTTAACGAACCAGGTCTCAACGAGATACGACTTACCATCCTAACTCCTAGGTCGCTCGCGACTTAACACATAGGCTACGACCTACGACTTAACGATATAGCAGCCAAACTCCTAAGTCGGTCACAACTTAACACATAATAGATCAGTGCCTTCATTCGACTTATGACTCAACAACTAACCCCTAAGTCGGTAATGACTTAACACACGCGCCTATACGACCTAACGACTTAGCAGCTTCGCCGACCTAGCAAAATTACGACCCAACCAAGATACGACTTAACAGAGGGTACGACTCATCATGGTAGCCGACCTACGACTTAGCTAACTCATCTGTCTACGACTTAACCAAGACGCGCCTTAACGACCTATCACTTAACTCATCCCAACGAGTTACGACCTAATCTCTTAAACATCTACGCGACCTAACATAAGTTGCGAACAACTGGGATACGACCTAACTACTAAGTCGTCTAGACGACTTAACTATCCAACACCCACACTTAGGTCGCTCACAACAGTTTCCTTAGGTCGTTGCCGACCTAACTCTACCCCATGACCTAACCCCAGAATACTTAGGTCGCCAACTACTCTTCCTTAGGTCACCTAAACCACTTAAGTCGGTCACGACTTATCACTTAGGTCGTTTACGACCTAGGACTTGAACAAAAATTTTGCCTAAAATCTGAAATGACTTCACAACGCTAAGAATTCCAGATTTTGACGAACTTTTCGATCCGTAAAAATACGGGTCGTTACACATAAACTCATGCTTTAAAACAAAATATCTAGGTACAGGCAGCGGCAAATGTATACGAATCAATATATAATATATATATATAACTAAAATCTAGGCACTATATATACAACTAAATATACATATATATATATATAAAACCTGAAATGAATATATGTATATAAGCAGCAAGTTAAAACCGACCAACTGATGTTATAAATTATATATAACTATCATACAGTACACACAACAAATATATATATATATATATATATATATCTTTTGACAATAAAAAAAATACTGCTATATACAGTTAGAAATCAATTTGTATTTTACAGCCTTTATATTATACCCAACCTTATTTTATAATAACAGTTTATCATATATATATTTATATCTAACACACACATACAACTTCCAAAGCCTTTGAATATATATGCTGACTATAATAATTTATATATATATATGGGTAAACATCAATATGTGAACAACTTATATATATTATATTATACATCAAAACATATTATAAAGTCCTATATATACTTACGTATATTATATATAGATCAATAAAAATATGCTCTATATATATAATATATATAACGCTTTAAATCTAAAAATATATACTTTCATATACTGTAAAAAAAAATATAGCGAACACTAACTGGTTATAAACTAAAATTTACCTAACCTATGCATTTAAACATGTCAGCACTTATATATATATAATATAAAAATAACACTTATGTAACTATATATATATATATATATATATATATATAACGTAAAAGATTTTGCTTGCCTAAAATAGAGGTGAGGTGCACGGCTGTTGAGGATGAAATGAAGGTGGAGTGTGGCTTCACGGCTACAGGAGAAGCAAGGAGGTGTGATTGGCTGCCGTGAGTGGTAGAGCAAGAGTCGGTGGAGATTGGCATGGCTACGTGAGTGGCGGTGGTTGGTTTCATGGGATTGGCGAATGGATTTTGGAAGTAGATGCTTTGATGGAAGGTCACATGCGTGAGAGAGAGGCACTCAAACAACAGAGATGAAAAGAAAGAGCAAAGGCAAAGAGAAAACGAACAGAAAGAAGTGAACCGAAAATATAAATGAAAAAAAAACAAAACAAATTGAAAAGGTGGAAATGGAAAGGGTCAGGTAAGTTAAATTCTGGGAATTGAAAAGGTTAGAGGCCATTAGTATTCTGATAGACAAACGAAAAGACACAAGAAAGTCAAAAACTCAAAATACGGAACCGGTACAATCGATCGATTCACTGATTCTATCGTGTCCCGAACTCCTAAACACACGAATGAATATACCGTAGAGATCAGCATGACGGGACAATCAAAACTGTATACAGATATCAGTGCTACGAACATCCAATCAAAAGTCGATAACGGTACCGAAAATGCTGCTAATTTGCCGGAATTAAGATAAATGGAGCAACATCAGTTCAAATTTGAAGAAACGAAATATGACGTCTCACTCAGAAGATGATTTGCAAATTTATTGTATAAAAATATTCAAGTTTGGAAAATATTTTATTACCATCAATTTTTAACTGATTTGAATTGAAATAAAATTACACAAGAAAATAAACTTCCATATCATCAGATGAGAATTTACCAGTTGCTATGTTAAAATAGACGTATTCCAAATATCAAATTTTTATTTCAAAATTTAATCATTTTAAAATTTCACAAAAATTCAATTAGTTAAATTAATAAAATAAATAAAATTTACGGGTCGTTACATGACGTCGAGTGGTTCTCAGGCGAGGTTGCGATGCACTTAGGAAGGTGGTGGCGTTTTGTGTGATGTTGAGAACGATGTCACGATTTTCGTTCGCATTGGGTTAGGGTTTCAGCATGAGCAATGGGCAGTGGCATGCACGTGTCAGTTTTGAGTAGCGATGGTAGGTTTGTGTTGCCTGGCAGTTCGCGAGAGGGAGAAAAGTTTAAGCTTTTGTTTAAATTAAGCTTTAATTTAATTATATATGTTGATAAAAATTTTAATTATATCGTTATGCTAATAAAAATCCATATCTTTATCGTACGAGGTTCAAAATGAATAAAACGAGTTGAGTTGGCTCGTAGCTGGAAAATCTATGCAATAGAATTAGTTTAGGATTTTTCAGAGTCAGCTGGGATTTTAGGAAATTTGAAATCGGGATATTCGGCAAATTAAAAATCAAGGTGAGTAAATCTCACTCAATTTGGTTGACCATTTAATTTATAGCAATTATAAATTAATTATTGGATGATTTGCTGAGTTAATATATTTTTATCAGTTGGATGTTATATTATATATGTAGTATATATATGAGTAGTTGGATATATTTCCCACCGTTGGAGCAGATGAGACACTATGCGTCCCGCATAATAGCGGATGACCCTATATTACCGCGATAACCCCTTCGAAGTGGGATTGGTATTTTTATGTTATCTAACATATGTGAATGCAAGGAAACAGGTTGGAGGGATCCAACTGGATTCCTCAAATATATATATTGATTGTTTTCATATACAGTGATATATGATGTGAATTAATAATCTGATATGGATTGTTGTGCTATTTGTTTATTTGGATGCTATAGTAGCACTGGCCTAACTTTTGGTATTTTAAATACCATAAATATTATTTTGGAATTTGAAAGGATTTAAAAGAAGATTTTGAATATAAAAATATTTATATCGAAATTTGGATTATTTTTAAAGAAATTGATTTGGATAAAAACAATGATTGATTTCGGGTTGTATTTAACTATTCGCAAAAATATTTTAAATAGTGATTTTAAAATAATTTATATAGAGGATTCTTAAACGATGGATTTTTAAACGATATTTCTGAAAAATATGAAAGGGAGTTTGAAATCGATATTTTAAATAGATTTGTGAAATATGGAAATTATTAAGGAATGGATTTATAAAATGAGATTTTATAAATGAGATTAGTTTTTATAAACAAGTGAAACTCAAAGGAGTTTAAAAATTTATAAACGATGTTTATAAATAAGGGAAAATGATTATCAGTTGATGAATTGAAAATATAAATTCAAATTGAGAATTTATAATGGAATATGGAAATCGGTTTAGAAAGAAATAGTGAATTCTATTTTGGAATTTGGAAATAGTTGAGAAATTGGGAATGAAAATCAATTTAAATCGAGAGAGGTTTATAAATAAAAAATGGTTATGTTGAATTTTAAAAATAAATTTTGTCGAGAAGTTAAATTTTGTTTTTAAAAGGAGATTTAATTTCCTGAAACTATGGAATTTAAAAACTATTATAGAATTGAAATATTTTGAAAAGTTGGTTATTTAAATATTCAATATTAGTTGAAATTTTAATTTTAATTTTTATAATAAGCTTTGTGAATCAATTATTATTACTAATAAATGTTTAAAAATTAGTTATCGCCGTTTATTTAAAGGTGTTTGATGTTTTAAATAATTACTTAAACGTGTCTTTGAAAGTAAATTATTATTCTTTAAAATTACCTATTATATATATAGAGAGTTTGGAAATGATTGAAATTTGTTTATAAAATTCTCTCAAGATTTGTAAACTGAGTTTTGTTTAATGAGTGAGATTTTATAAGAGAATCTTATAATTGGATTCTGGAAACTTAAGAAATTTCCTAAATGTTGGAATACAAAAACTTCAAAATTGAATTTGAATTCATAAAAGAAGTTATAAGTGTTAGATGGGATTATAAATAAGTATAATCAGGTTTTGGGAAATTGTAAAGAGAATTGAAAATTGATTCCGGGAAGTTATAAAATGAGCTAAAATGGGTTGGGAATTTGCAAATGAATTGGTAAATGTTATAAATGAAGAATAAAAAGAGGAATCTCCTATGTTGAGAATATAATTACAGTCGAGCTAAGTTAGAGAATATTTCCTGAGTATGGGTATTGGAAATGCTTTTGAAAAATTTACTTGTAATTATATTTCCAAGTATGGAAATATTTTAACTACGGAATGATTTATATAGAAATATTTTTCTAAGAAATCGGTTATAAATCGAATTTGGAAATATTTCACTAAGTGTTGAAATAAGATATAATTTGGAATTTCCCTGTTATGGAAATAAGTATTTGAATTTGTTTTAAATACTAAAATATTGAAAGAGATTTAAATATATATCTTTTTAAAGATATTTTAAAATAAATGTTTTGAAAGATTTATAAAATGGGCCTAGTGACTACTCATGGATGTTATTTGATAGTTAAATAACTGACTATCAAATTTGGCCAAATTCGTTGATCGTTTCAAAGAGACGGGGATCAGATTTGATTATCCAAAAACCACTTCGATCCGATTTGTGCGTTACGAATTGTGATATCTCGAAGATAATGAAGATGGTGATTTTTGAAGAGATTGGTTTGTCCAGACTCAAGACAACTTGTATAGATGAATGCTATCATTACATCGTTGCCTGGAAGGCAGTGTTAGCATTCCAAGTATGAATGTTATTCTTAAGGTAAAACGTAGCCTCAAGCCTCATTAACCGGGAATGACTAAAACAGAGGAGATGCAGCAGGGCTAAATGGGTCGCACCCAAGTAGGGTATGTTATCACCATTCTAGATACCCTCGGAAAAATTATATTAAATTTATGGATATGATTGTGCATGGAAAAGAGAGCGCTCGATAAGGGTGGGAACACCCGGGGTGATAACATATTCGATACTATCCAGTAAAGGGTAGGCCCGTCCTATGTGCATGTGGATTGCGAATTGGTGAAAGGAGCTTTTTTCCATTTAGACCGCTATAGAGCATCATAAAATGTAAAATATTGGATATCTAAAACATGGTGCGTTGTTTGTCTTATGGAAAAGCTACACCGAAACTTTTATCAACTAAACTTTTATCGAAAACTTTTCTCCGTTTTAAGATATTATGTGTATATGCCATCGACTTTGAAATGAAATGCTTATGTCCAAGAATAATGAAAAAGATATAGTAAAGATGTTACCAGATGGTTTGACCTTTGGAGAAAGCGATTATCCATAGATGAGTTGGAAATCAATTTTTGAGATGAGAATTGTTTTTTCAAAAATATGCCTAAAAGAGAAACTCTTGTGCTATTGGCAAATGAAGAATGTAGAGAATATGTAAGCATTGGAATTTTTTTCTTCACATTCTGATATGAAACGAATCCAGGAGTCCATTGTCTCATCTAATGATTGAATAATCATCCCAAAATAATACAAAGCAATTATGGAAAATAATGAACAGATGGTGAAGAAGGATAATATATTCTACAATTTCCGGAGAAGAAAATAAAAGAGAAAATGGACTAAATTTTGAAAATGGAAAAATGTGTGTGATGCATTGAAAAAAAATGAAGGAACCATTTGGTAGAAGAAGTAACTACTACCGTTCTATAGTATGAGACCATGGAAAGTAGCCAACTTTTAAAACTATGAGGATTTGTTTACTAAATTCTGAAGATGCTAAGAAGCCAGAGAAACATGAAAGGAAGGATTTTAGAGTGACACATAAGTAGGGACTGAATCATGCATTATAGTTCAATATATTATTAAATCTTTACATATTTGTTATTTAATAAAACTTGCTTATGGTAAACAAAATGTAAATAAATATATTAAGCACCACATATTTTTTTCTACAGAGTAACATTATAAACTCGAATTTATAAGAATACTGCATTTGTAAAACTGAACTAAGGAAAAATGGACACAAGTTAAATTATAGTGTTTCTCATTATATCTAATCAAAGTACATCATGTTTGTGCGTGTGTCTACATGCTAGTAAGACACTAAAAAAGATGGACTATTTTATAAATGGAGTAATCAATAAGGAAAAATAAACATATCTTGTCCACTTAGGCATTGAGCAATCTTTTTGGCTGCAAATTCAACCATTTTTCAGTGAGAAACTTGATTTTGTTCATCTAGAATCAAAGCAAGGTATCCATTACTCGACCGTTCAATTTTGCATGATCATGATCACTAAGAAACACCAAGTTAGCAAATACAATAGGTGTAGGACTAGAAAATTACAAGTATGTTCATCCATACTATCATAATAGAGGTTTATAGTCCAAAAAAAACAAAAACTAAATATATTTCACGAGAGATATTCAATAAATTCTAGCCTAGATGATTCATAATTATGGAACATGTCAATATATTATAATTTAATTACAATGGCCTTCTTAACAAATACCAATCAATTTTTTGATGTCACTTTCAACCTAAGTTTTCGACATCACTTTAAATATTTTGAACCTAACTCGTCATGAAATAAAAGATAAACAATATTACAAACATATATAAGGATAACTAAAAGAGTATGATGAATTACATCCATAAAAGTATGTTGTTGCATAAATATCTTACTCACTTTGGATAACCATTTCCATCTATGTTGCATTCTCAACTTGTTCTTTAACTAAGCATGTTGATTATGTATAATGCTTTGATATACATGGCAAAGAAAAAAAATGATCATGTACCAATCAGTTATCTTGCACACATAACACTAGTAGTGATTAATATCTTATTAAAGGAAAAAAAATTCCCAAACCTACTGTAAATTGTGGGAAATGCTCCTACATCTTCTACATTTGCATAATATATGTTCAACAAAAAGGCTATCATTAGTAATAGATGTGCAATCCATCAAAATTGTATATCTCAAATTATATCAATATTCGCACATATGTTTCAAAAAGTCGTTGTGATATAAGACAAAACAATGCATATTCATTGATGATAAATCATATTATCATACTTGTACCTTATGTAAACTATTCTAGTAGTAAGGACAAGGACAATTCCAACTTTAAATGATGGTCCATGAGCAACTAAGCATAATAGCCCACTAAGCCTTTTCTCAAAATTAACCTATTTCATTCCCTATGAGAAAAAGAGTATCATAGTTTATCATAGTTTTCGTACACAATGATATCTATTTGGATACATAATAAATAAATACCTAAAGTGATTGGCTCAATGAGCAAGGACAAACTACATTCTCAAAGCAAAAGAGCAAGTGTGATTTTGGATGTATATTTTAGTTTAGAAATAAAATCACAATATGCTTATATAATAGTAAGAAAGACATCATTCGTACCTAGTATATGCATTGATAGTGTGATAGATGTTATTGGTCATGATGCACTAGCAATTTATTCATTTTTAGTATCTTCTTCATTTTCCTCAAACTGATGGATCATATACGCCTTTGGAAAAAATTATTTGAAGAGTCACTATGACTATAGCTTTAAAATTGCAAAGAGATTATTTCCAAAGAAGTTGAGTAGAAATCATTTTTGGTATAAATATCGACTTCCATTTCATAAAAACAAACCTACTACCTATAATTTGAGAAGAAAAGTTTATATTGAATTTGCTTTCAACAAAGGGAAAAAATGTAATATGGAAGCATTCCATTCAATTTATGTCAATATATAGCATAGAGCACACTATAGTTCTTTTTAATTTTAATAAAAAATGAATCACATTGATTTGATTACAAGTTCACAAATAAGAACAGTAATGAATCCACTTTTAAATTCCATTTGAACCAAATAAAAGATGCAGATTTCATAGATGTCATATTCAAACATCAAATCAACTTCATTTCCTTGATAGATCTCAGACTACCTCATACTTGCAATTCAGCATAAATTTTATACAAAGTCGGATTGATCTAAATATGGAAGTTTAAATTTACAATTGATTAGCAGTTATATTCCTAATTTAGCACAATTTATACCATGCCCCGTAGGTAACAGTGTAACCATTGATGGATTCTTAAACACTTGCAACTTTGTCATGAATATCAAAAAATAATACAAATTGATAAAATAACATATACCCTTCATCCAGTTATCGTTCAATCTTCACATTTAACATTAGAGTGTACTGTAAAAGGTTGTAAAATTAGAAATAATAATAGAGACAAATCAAAAAAATTATTATCAACTGAGATAAGTTTCTGATTCCAGATGGGTGCAAAAATAAACACTAATTAGGATAAGCTTTTGATTCCAGATGGGTGCAACTGGCTTTTGGTTTCAAATGTGATGCTCTACATGTTGTAACATATTTATAGATGAGAAGTTCAATGATCGGTATTGTGCTATGAGATGATGTAGATGTTTGGAATATTAGCTGGTAAAATGAAGATGGTTGTAACTTTTGAATCGGCATTAGGAGGCGTGCTTTTAATAAAAATAGAAACAGATTGAGTGAGAAATTGCGTTTGTTTCAGGGAAAAAAATTTAGGTTTCTGAAATTGGGGAAACGATTTCATGGAGAGGATGGTTTATTCGTTTGGCAACCTGAGAGAAAATGAGTCAATCTTATTTTTCACCGGAGGGCTTATTATTTGCCTTTACAAATAATGATAGGGGTTCAACACTATTTTGCCTTTAATTAATCAATAATAGGGGCTCATATATTATTCGGCATGTAATTGAAGACCTCTAATGCTTTTATTTCAGCAGTTCGGCATCGACATTAAGAGGTCGGTACTGACTTGTCATGTTGAGTCCAATAGGAGTGGAACTTCTATAGGAATATTGGGAGGTCCTGTAGGCCATGCTGGAGGTGTTGGCTCATTCACATCAGGTTGGATGGTAATGTAACAACGTGATGAAAAGCTAGAATCTTTGGATGTTAGCTCGTGTTGGGAGTAGGTTCCGTAGATGGCAGCTCGGTAATGGAAGGAGTTGTAGGATCGGGGAATATGGAAGGGTTCCTCGTGAATAATGGAAACTAGATTGAGCAAGAAGGGCTCAGAATCCAAATGGAGCAAAGTGGGGCTTAAATTGATGCATGTGCTAAGGAATCGTTGATACTCGGAGTGTTTTCTTGTGTACTCGAAGCAAGGGTATTGTAAGAAGGGACGCCCATGGATTGGTAGCGAGGATTCATATACCCTGGACCAGTGACTTTGGGTCTAGTGTCTAGCTTTGGGGCTACGAGACATGTATCGAGCTTTGGGGTGCATGATACGAGATTACATAGAGAATCGGGATTTCCATTAATCCTTGATAGTAAGGAAGCCATACGAGTTATCATATGTTCAGAGCAGAGGGATGAGTGATATTGAGTCTTATTTGATGGATGCTATGGTTGTTTTCCTTTAGTAGGCTATCACTCGGGGATATCATTGGGAGTAGGTACTAGAGATAGGGATATTTGGACATCCACTATGGTATTCTATATTGTAACTTTATGATATAGTAGAGTAGCATATTATACTACTATGTTCAAACTCTTTAGTTGTAGGAACATGTCAGGTATGGTTCGTGTACTCTTGTTCCTTACCATATTTACCTGTATAGTATTTTGAGATTTATTTACCGCTCACACCATACTATTGTCTAACTCGAGGTTTTATGCTTTGCTTCTTGTTATCTTAGGTACTCTTAAATGGGTAGAGTATATAACAGGTCTAGGTGATGCAGTAGCTATTCGAAGGGTGAGCTGGATGGAGATATCTCATATTGTATACATATATGGAGTCTATGCTTATTCCGTTGTGCAGTGGGGAACCATAGCAGTGACTGCTAACTATTTGTATTTAAGACAGTTGTTGAGTTTTTTCCGTTATACAAACTCTACTATTGATGTATAACTCTATGGATATTATACTATGACAATGCTTTGTTCACATTGTTATTACTATCTCTTCTATTGTATATGTGATATTATATTTTGTCCATTCTTCGTGAGATATATGATAGATTATATGCTGTGATTGTTCATTCTAAACCTTGATGATCGTCCTATATTGGCCAGACACGAATGTAGTGCACTATTTATACTCTACTAGTGTTGGTGGTGTAGGGCGGTCATTACAGTTTTGGACAACAATGTGGATATAAAGGGACAAATGTGTCTGTTGTGATGTAAATCCCAGCACCTATAAACGTACATATTAAACATGTACACCATATATGTGTCACACTGCACTTTACACATATAAGTGTATTTGATACACTTATAAGATCATAATTAAGTTTAAATTAAATTAAACCTTTTATAAACAAACTAAATAAAATAAGGATTTTATTTAAAAAATAAATTGAATCTAAAATCAATTGGACTTCATAGGCCTAACAAAAATCTAAAAGTGGAATTTTTTTTTGAAATTCACTCATTTAACTTGTTGTGACCTGGCACGGTTCCTTCACATATGACATATGCTCTGTATGTGAAAGATATGCCGATATTTATATTACATGTGAGTACTTTAGTCGAAGAAATGCATGCACATTTGTATAAAAAAATATCTTTGAAATATATATATATATATATATAATTGATTAAACTATTGCATGTACTATTGGTTATTTTTATTTTAACTAAATTTTTAGTAAAAAGTATATAGTTAGAAATGATTTAAAAATATTGGATTATAAAAAATGTAAAACCATGTTGTTATCCTTTTTTTGGACTAACACCCTAAGTGGATATAAAATCAAGTAAGAAATCAAAGAGAAAACAAGGAGAGAAACAGAATATTTTCATAATGGCTCGGCAAAATATCTGACATACATCCACTTAGTTATTTTTATTGATTATTTCTCTCCAGAACAACTGAATTTACAGTGGAATCTCGAAAGTCAAAGCTTAGATCTCGAATTGGCGAATAGTCCAGCGAAGAAAAAGGAAATCTCTCTTTCTAGCTGATGAAGGTTCTCTATTTATAGGCTAATCTCTTCACCATAATCGGCAGAACGAATCTGAACAATAATCCTCCAAATCTAAAGTTCCAACCAAACAATTAGGTCAAATCGAATAAATCCCCATCTTCACAACTGATCAGTGCCGACATATATCGATCGATACCAACCGATGTCTTATCACCTTATATCTCATTCTTTCAAGTAGCCAAAGTCCTTTAGCTTCAAAACTTAAATCCATAACCGTTCGATACTAAATGATATTATTCGGCACCGACAGAAGTCACATCATAGTCTTTTGCATTTTGTTAACTCCAAGCATAAGGATATAACAAAGCGGGTTCCACTATGCTTTTGGGAACATTCGGTACCAACCGATATGAAATCTTCTATACTTAGTGAATTTTCTTCATTCTTCAATCTCAGCATCTTTTGAGCTTCCTACTCCTTTCCTTCATCTTTTTATAGGCCAGTTTCTTTATCTGAGTCGGTTCCAAGGCTGTTGAAAATTTGCCAGAAACGTTTGCCCCATAAGGCATGCTTTTTTAAATACAAAGAATGTTTTTATCAAAAACGCATATTAATGCTGGAAAATTGTCAGTTGCTTCTTCTAACATTCTACCGGACCAATTGTGGCGAATCATTCAGCTCTCTCGGATCCATCTGTAATTCAAAGGTTATTCTAGACCCATCGAGGTCAAGGACTGTATCCTTGCATAAAAATCAATCATGAATCATCATCATCTCGCGTTCTCTTGGGATTAATATATCATAGATACATAATATATCATGTTATTATGCAACTGTGGCCGGAGCATTGCTTACAGATGCGTTGGTATCTTGCAACATCCTATCATAAGCAAGCCTGACCAAATCAAAGTATCATCGAGAAGTAAACATATACCAAGTATCAATGTGCCACGTTAATATATTGCCCCTAGTTCAAGCGTTACTTATATATCGTCTAGTTACTTCCAATATTCTGGTATAAGTAAGTCCAACCGAATCAACAATAATATCTATCGATCATTTAATAATCATCATCAAGTCATTCCTAATCAAAAAGTTGTTCATACCTAGAAATTAAATTTTAATCTCATTAGATTAGATAATTTTGAATCTATATTAAGCTCATCTGCCCAGTATCCAGCGTGTGGGCTCAAAGTATAAGGCGACACCATCCACTCATTCTTCGATAAGGGGACTCGCCATCCTATACAAGTCCATCCACTCACCCTTCGATAAGGGGACACGTATTCCACGGTTCATCACCCCGTCTCCTCGATTGGAGGAGACATAATCTATCCATCTATATACAAAATACAAGAGATAGCTAAGTTCCATCAATATCCCATGGCAACATTATCAAATATCATGTTCAAATGAGTTCATGGCTAAATTCCAATTAGCGAATTTTTCTTAATCAAACTGCATCAAACGGAAATCTAAGCAAACAATACAACCAAAGATTATTCTTGGGCTTTAACTCATAGCACGCCTATGGGACCAATCGATCTCACATGCATGTGTAAGTAGCCCAATAGTGAACCTTAATAGTTTATTTAAAAAAAAAACAAGTTCAAATGGAAAAATAAACCTAATTCCAAATCCTTCAAATCATGGGATACTCATGCTCTGTCTATATTCTCTGCTGCGACTAGAGTTATCCACATATTTGGTGGTTACGCCTAAGACACCACCGCAATTTGTGCTACTATTATCGAGTTTCTTATATACTACTGTAATTGGTTGCTTTGAACCTACTACTCGATCAGATCCCTCAAGTGTATGCACTTATTTATCTCAAGTCCATCTAGCTCATGGAATAGACAATTTTCCCAGAATTTCTCTTTCATTCCATGGGCTCTCTCCTAGGAGATTTCCTGTATTGAATCTGCCACTGGTGTCTAATAAATACTCTCTGGAGTCTCAGTTAAGTCAGTTTAAGAGGCAAACTTTGATTCCTCTTTGGCCACTTTGAAGCTCTAAAATTATCATCAGCCTTGCCTTTCCTTTGTCTTTCTTGGGTCCTACCTTGGATGGTCCTCCATCCTCCATGGTATTTACTTCGACATTCTCAACTTCCACGTCTTCTTGACGTAAATATCTTTTACCTTGATAGAAATCTCTACATTCACTAGTGGATCCCTTTCTAATGTTGTTTTAAACTCGGTCTTAATAGTGGCTCCTACAACTACCACCATAAGAACTATTAGCAATATGGTTTTTGAACTGCAACGGCTGCTACATTAAATCTAGTTAAATAACTTCAAAAAGATTCCTTCTCCCACTGCTTCACACTCAAAAGTGTCATTGCATTCTTCGACCTGATAATATGAACCCAAGACTCGCTCATGAATCTCTTTACTAATTCGGTCCATGTGCTAATGGACCATATTAAATTGGAAAAACCACATAATGGCTAAATCGGTTAAGTAAAGATGAAAGCAATGTCTCATCACTTCCTTCGAAGGTCCCAACATTCCCATGTGTTGGATGTATCTCATTAAATAAACTATAGGATCGATTCTTCTATCATATGGCTCCAATGCAAATAGCTTCAAATGGATTCCTAATATATCGAATATTTAGGGCAAAGGGGTTTCGATTCACATCCTCCAAAATTCAATCTGGGGCAATACCTTGAACCCCTATCATACCTTCTCGGCTATACGATCTTCTTGATTCAGTTGAAATCTTTGAGGCATAACATGCCTTTGATCTAAGGCTTCCTCGTGCTCCTTATTTCTACAGGACCTTCCACTTCTTCTACATGCAGCTGCAAGTTTGCATTTTGATCTTAGTTCATAGGCTCAAATTGATTCCCCTAATTCGCTCTTCCCTACTTGGGATTTTGACCAACTTTTTTTAGTTGGCCGAATGGGTCGGTATCGATCGGTTTGGACCGATTGATACAGACCGATTGTTGAAGCGAGGACCAAATTGAATCTTATGTTTTTATGCTTTTGTTCCATCATCTATGTTCATTGACCTCCTTTGGTCTTGATTTCCAGTAGCTCCAGGTGCTCTTTATTGCTCCAAGCGCTTGAAAATGCTATTCAACATCTCTTCTTGTCGAGCCGACAACCTTGCTTGCATGTTCATTATTATTCCTTCCATTGCATCACTAGTCACAAAGACTAAAGGTGGATTTGAACTTAAGGACACCTCATACTTCCCATATGCCCCTATTGACTCCTTATGACTATAGCTTTCTTTATAGTTGGCTTCTTCATCTTCAACAAAAGATCAGAAACTGTCTTAGTGAAAGCATAAAAAATATTAGCCTTTTGTAACAACCCTACTTTGTACACCATAATAATAAATAAATTTAATTAATATAAAATGTCCGAATTTAATTTTAGATAAATTATATTGCTGAAAATATATTCTTCTTGAATCGAAGATATTCGATTAAGGATTTTCTTTTAATATATTGAATTAATTAATAAATTCTTTTTTAAAAATATATTGAACTCGAATAAAATATTTATAATGAATATAAATTATTTTTGTATTGTAAATAATTTTCATATGATTTAAATATAACAAAGCATATATGGTTCGATGTAAGTAAAATCAATAAATCAGCAAAGATAAAATAAGTGTTGAATTTATATATGTTGAAATTTTTTATCAAAATGTATTTTGTAGAATATATAGTAGATCGAATTAAATTAAAGATGCACCTATAAATAAATGATAAAGTTAATTATTTGTAAATGAAGGAAATTAAAGAAAATTGTATGGGTTCAAGAGGCCTAATGTTAACATATCAAAGTAAAAAAAATTATCTTGCTCCTTACAAAATCCCAAGCCCATGCACACCCAAACCCACATTCCTTTTCTTCCCATCCCCATGCCCTAATCCCCAAAATCATCCATCAAAAATTGAACGAGCAAAGAAAAAAAGACAACACATCACGCATCCATGGCAATGTTAGCCTCAGGCGTTGACGACTGGCATAGCGGTCGAGAAGAAAACGGTGGCACGGTAGATGAAAGGGCGATGAAGTTCGGTGGCCTTGCTTTGCTTTGATAAAGGATGAATATTACATTTGAGATTGATTAGAAGGGAATTTTGAGTTAAATACTTTGGAAATATTTATAAATTAAGAATTTACCTGAATTATATTATTTTTGAAATTATTGGTTTTAAAATTTGGTTATGTAAAAGAATTTTATAAAACAAAAGATATATTTTAAAATGAATACTTTTAGCATTTTTGAAAAGAAATTAATTTTTGGAAATTGAAATTAAGATGTTTGTTCTATAAGTCAATTTTCAAATAGTTATTTTATTTGTCGTTGTTTATAAAAATATTTAATTGATTTTCATAAAATGGTATTCTAAAATTTATATTCCAAAAGCGATGAGTTTAATTTTTTATAGAAATTGGAAAGAAGTTAAGTTTTATGAAATAATAAAATGTTTAAATATGATTTATTTATTCTATGAAAAATATAATTAACCAAAACTGATTATTATATTCTATGAAGTACGATCTTTAGAAGTAATTTAGTTCGTATTTGATTATCTCTTATATAAAGAAATTAATTTATATACCCTTAGAAAATATTATGAAAGTAATTTAATTGAATTTATTTTGGAAAGGGAATTTGAAATTTGGTTATAAAAGTGAATTATATAAGTTGATGTCTTAATATAAAATTTGGAAGATCGTATAGAAGGAAATTTTAGTTTAATCAATTATCTTACAAAGGTGATTTAAGGGGATTTGAAAATAAATAAGGATTTTTTATATTTACTTTGGAATCAAATATTTGATTTTTGGGAATGTTTCATGGATTGGGAATCGTATATTTTGAATTTTATTTCAAAAGTTGTTTGAAAATTTCAAAACTCCTTTATAGCATTTCCATGATATTAAAGTGGAAATTCTAATAATATGAATTATTTATTTTAAACAGAGTAGTAGGTGAAGTTTATAATTAAATAAGAGGTTTCAAAATGAAGAATTCGAGAAAAAAAATATATGAGAATTTTATAAAATAAACCTCTTTGAAAACTATAGTGATTTCAGAGTAAAAAAAAATGAAGGTTTGAAAAATAAAAATTTATAATAATATCCTTTGGAATCAATATCGACTCTATTAAATGTTGAACTGTGTCAACAAACCTAGTGATATTGGGTTGAACGACGGTTAGGTGTGTTACCATCGTAAATACGAACATGTAAAACAAATAAATAAAATTTGATCGAAGCGATGTGAGACACCAAATGGGCTAGATATCTGTAACAACCCACAATTTTAACAACTAAATATTTAAATGGTTAATTTAATATTTAATCGTTAATTTATGGAACACCCATTATACTCGATTTTTCAAAGATGGATGAATTGGGTCTCGAGACACCCGTAGTTGAGACCGCTTTTAGAACAAGATAAAAATGAGTATAAATTTGTCTATGTTTGGAGTCGATGAATTTTGAGGATGAATAGTGTCAGATGGAGAAGATTTGGGCTAAAGCCCATTGCTTGCCTATAAGTTCCCACCCTCTTCATGTTTCCTCTCGCTTTTTCATTTCACGTTATTCTCCTCTCCCTTTCTCTAATCTTCTCCTAATTTACCTTCTTAATCCCCTAAACCTAAATTACTAATTCTTTCTTAAATAAAATTACTAAATTCATGAAAATATCACCATAGTTCCTCTCTACATATTCTTCACATAACCCAAGAAGGAATTTCTTGAATTGGAGTTTGGAAGTTCATCTCAAAATTCAAGAGAGCTAAGATGGTTTTGGTGATTTAGAGTTGGATTTGGTGACGAAGAAGGCGAGTGGGATGATTCTCCTACTTAATTTACTTGTTAAACTTCATATATTTGTTTAGTAATGATTATGAAATTTTGTGATGTGATTTGGAGAATTCAATGTTATGGTTTAGGCTTGTATTCATGTTATAAACATGATTCCATTAGCTAATTAATTGTTTGGACCCTCAATCGTCATGTTCGGAAAAGTTAGTGAGCTTAGAATTAGTTTGGGTGTTATGAAGGGAAGTTTGTTACATTTGGTATCAAAGCATAGGCTCAACACTCGGACCAAGTAGACCAGTTTGAGTTAATCAATCTGGTAAATGGAGATACTTTAAGAGAGAATACTTTTATTTTCTACTATACAATATTGCTTACATAACTTGTTTTCTGAACACTAATTTATTTCTATCACTGGCTGCTAAGGTATCTTCATCGGGCTTTCAGGTTAAGCAACGGGATACACGGGCAGTGGCGGTAAGTGATGAGAGTGGTGCAGCGACCGTGGGTACTGCCATTCGAACTCGATGCATGAGCTTTCGAGTTGAGTGGGATTGATCGATGAACTGTGACTTGGATTTGCATCCAAGTAGGATTCGTTGGATGTCCGGTAATGAGTAAAGACCAAGTGAATGATTTATATGGACATTGCATAGAGTTATTCTTATTAGAAGTTTTTTGTTCTTATGTTAGTTAACCTTAGGTGATGAGTAATCTTATGCGCTAAAAGGGTATTTCCTAGAGATCGGTCCATTCACGTGCCAGTTCGTAGTCACTAGTTCGAGCATAGGGTTTTTGGGTGGTTTGCACCAGTTGGGAAAGGGTTTTTCACCCGATTCTTATAGAAGAGCACTTGAGACAGATTCTTGAGATGACTAAGAGATCTTTGAAGCACGACTCTAGTTGTACGAGGGGATTTCAGTAGTCTGACCATGGGGCCGAATTAGAGTTCACATGAAAAGAATCAGGTGGCCGACCCTAGTTTAACAAAGAAATCATGCGAGTGAACAAAGATTAGATTGGGTACCATATATTATTTTGGATGATCTTTAGTCATTATAAATTTTTATAGTATAGTAATTTAGGATGGCTTGGTATAGTTTGGGAAAGGACTTCTCAACTAGTTTTGTGGAGATTCGAGTAATCATCTAAGTGGCGATATGATACTTTCCTAGTATATTATCCTTATTAACATTATGCAAATGAGGTGAGTTCGAACCTTAGTGAGCTCAAGCATTTACAAATTTTTATTTGGTAATGATTTAATTAGTAAAGTCCTTTCCTTCAGAAAATGAGTTTTGTTCAGAAGAAAAGAAAATTTGAAACTTAGGTTGTTGGATTTATTTGAGAGTTTTAAGACTCAATGATCAAGCACATCGCATAATTTTTTCTTTTTCATAGCAGGGGTGTAATGGTCTTTAATGTATTATATTCATGAAGGGAGTTACATCACTTAAGCAATTTTTCCATCTTGGGAGACTAACAGGCTCATGGGAGTTTATGATTTGACGTGCACGTTTTGACTATTGTTCGTCATCGTGTGTGTCGGTATAGACTCTTTAGTATATTTTATTGTTTTGTATGCTTATGGATTGTTGTTTGTTGCTTTCTATTTGATGATTGATTATTGTTGTTTGTTGATTGATTGATTGATTGATGGGTTGACTTCTTGATTTTGGTTGCTTGTGTTGCTTTTTGGTCGATTGCTGATTGATTTTTATTGATTGTTGTTGCTTGTTATCGTTTGTTATTACTTGTTGATTGTTTGCTGCTATTGTTTGTCATTACTTATCACTGCTTGTTAACTTTTTGCTGTTTTTTGGTTGATAGATTGATTATTATTGCTTGCGTTGTTTTGATCGATTGCTGATTGATATTTGTCGATTGTTGTTATTTATTGTTGCTTGTTTTGTGTGTCTGGTTGCTTGTATGCTACTTATAGTAACCTGTTGTAGCATGTTCAGAGAGAAATAGCAACAACTATTTCGAATAGATTGCATGTCTTCCATGGCCATTTTAAGGGTCGAGGTGAGATCTATATGAGTCGATTACATTTTGATGTGACTGGGAGTTTATGGTATACTTAGGTACTGACTTATTTGAGCTTACCCTCCAATTTTTAATCATGTATGATTGTGTTAATATCGGTTGCTATGCTAAAATTATACATGTTTTAATGTTGTGTTGTTGTTTTATAGGTGCATAATCCTTTTTGTATAGTATAATTAGATATTTGAGAGCTAAAATTTAGTTGTTAAAATGCTTATTTGTTTAGATTTGCATTTAAATAGTTAAAAGTTTTCTTAAAAAGTGGGTTTGTACTGAGGGAAATATGGGATAATGTAGGCTATCGTGTATTTCCTAAGGTATGTGATGCATTTTAATTAAGGAGTTTTCATAGTGTTTATTGTATAAAGGAAGTGCTACCAAAAAATTTCTAAGGTTTAGACTCAGGGATTTTGCTTAGTCATGTTACTTTCTCGTACCAAAAAAATTTCGGGGACGAAATTCTATTAAGGAAAGGAAAATGTAACAACTTGCAATTTTAACAATTGAATATTTAATTGATTAATTTAAATATTTAATCGATTTTTCAAAGATGATTAAATTAGGTCTTGGGACAACCGTAGTTGAGACCGCTTTTCCGACACGAGAAAAATGAGTATAAACTTGTCTATGTTGAAAGTCGATGAATTTCGGGAATGAATAGTGTTGGATGGAGAGGATTTGGGCTAAAGTCCATTGCTTGCCTATAAGTTCCCACCCTCTTCATGTTTCCTCTCACTTTTTCATTTCATGTTATTTTCCTCTCTGTCTTCTCTAATCTTCTTCTAATTACCTTCTTAATCTCTAAACCTAAATCACTAATTCTTGCTTAAATAAAATTCTTAAATTCATGAAAAAGTAACCATAATTCTTCTCTACCTATTCTTCACAAATATTACGAAGGAATTAGCTTGAATTGAAGTTTGGAAGTTCATCTCAAAATTCAAGAGAGCTGAGAAAAGGTTTTGATGGCTTAGAGTTGGATTTGGTGAAGAATAAGGTGAGTGAGATGATTCTCCTACTTAATTTACTTGTTAAACTCCGTATATTTATTTAGTAATGGTTATGAAGTTATGTGATGTGATTTGGAGAATTCTATGTTATGGTTTAGGCTTGTATTCATGTTGGAAACATGATTCCATTACCTAATTAATTGTTTGGACCCTTAATCATCATGTTTGAAAAAGTTAGTAAGCTTGGAATTGGGTTTGGACCAACTATAGGGTAGCGTCTTGAGTCGTAACAATTTGGCACCTTTGCTGCAGGTCCAACGATTTGCTGCATGGGCACAACAAGCAAGGATAGGCAAATATGATGTAATTGATGGATAATGAGGATTGTCAGTGAGGACCAGAGAGGCATTTAGTGCAGCAAATAGATCGTGTGGAGGCACCCACAATTCTGGGCCAATGGCGATGTCGCACCTAGGTATCATCACTTGATGTAGACTCAACTTCTAATAAAGAGAAATTGATTTGGGTGTATTATTGATACACACACACTCTTATCGATCAAACTTAAAATGGCGTGCACTTAATAATAAATGTGACAGTAAATAATTGTGATTAGAAGTGAATCGCAGTTGCGTATATTTGCAAGTGTGGGTCACATTATTATAGAGGGTCGCGTTATTACAGAGACATGTCACGGGATGTGTGTTTATCAAGTGTGACATTTACCTAGATTTATTTACATATGTGTGATACATGACACTAGATGGGTGGTTATCGAGTGTGTTATTTGTTTAACAACCTCGGGTCAGACTAAGGTTGTTTTTTGCAGGATGAGTAATTGTGTTTGTTTAATTCTCTTGGGACTCGAGCTGGTGATGGAGCAGAGGACGATATTGATGCTAGCTATTTTGTACAATAACACTGATATCGGGTATATAGTGTGATGTACTTATATGGTTGGTGTTGCATATCATTATGAGAAGACACATTTTGTATTATTTTGTGATATATATCTTATGATATTATACCTTTCGCTACGCTTTGAGGCTCTATGTTCTCTGTTTATATTATATATTGTTCTATCTTGAAAAATCCACATGTTTATTACTTTGTGTTAGTACCGAGTATGTATATTTGATGTATTATATGAGGTAAGAATACATATCGATGTTAGTTCAAGGGACTTATTCTTCGTATTATTAGACAATATTACTATATAATATTCTTTGATAGTATGGGTACAGAGGTGGGTTACGATACTTTTTTCTGGGCTAATACCCCAAGTTGATATAAACCCACCTAATAAATGAAATATTAAGAAATCAAAGTGGAAAAGAGAAAAGAAACACAATATTTTTATAATCTTTCGGCAAAATCTCCGGCAAATGTCCATTAGCATTTAGTTATTTTTATTGATTGTTTCTCTCTAGAACAATTGAATTTACAATGGAATCTTGAAATCAAAGCTTGGATCTCGAATTGGCGAAAAGTCCAGCTAAGAAGAAGACATCTCTTTCTATTTGGTGAAGGTTCTCTATTTATAGGCGAATTCCTCCACCATAGTTGGCGGAACAAAATTGAACAAGTAATCATCTACATCTAAAGTTCCAGCAACAAGAACAGGTCAAATCAAACAAACCCTTATTTTCACGATCGTACGTCTTATCACCCTATGTTTCATTTTTTCACATAGCTTCAAAACTAGGATCCATAACCTTTCGTTGTAGAACGATGATATTGTTCGGCACCGACCAATGTCACATCATAGTCTTTTATATTTTTTCTTCAACTCTAAGCATAAGGAAATAGCTAAGTGGGTTCCACTCCGACCGATATGAGATCTTCTATACTCGACACCAACCAGTGTCACGTCATACCATTTTTCTTCAACTCCAAGCATAAGGATATAGCAAAGTGGGTTCCACTTAGACCGGTATGAAATCTTATACACTTAGTGAAATTTCTTCGTTTGGCATCTTCTAAGCTTCTTAGTCATTTTCTTCATCTTTTGTAGTCCATTTTCTTTGATCTGGCCAGTTTCAAGACTGGAAATTTTGCCGAAAACGCATTTGTTTACTAATTTTCACTTGTAATAGTCTGGATATGAGAAAAAAATTGATATAAAACATTATTTGACAAATGATTTACTCAAATGACATTTTCTTCCATTTTTACATATATGGAAAGTTTTTTTTTCAACTCATAAATCATGTTAAAATTATTTATAACTAGAATAAAAAGTGCATCTTAATTAACTAAATTTGAAACAAATGAAAAACGAACAGTGATTCACTGACTATGAGGACATAAAGTATCATTACCAGTGAATTCACATAACCTGAATTCCAAGTTTTAACTAGTTCGCATAATTTGACCGCTTTTGAATCGGGCATACTAGCAGCCAATAGTCAATACAGATGGTTTGTCCAAAAAAACCGCAAACCTGCTACGGCTATTAATAAAGATGCATGCTACAATTTAAGTCGTCGTATGATTAGATATATGCTACAATTTATGTCTTCGTAAAAACCATCCGCAGCTACAAGATAAATAATAAACAATACTAAATTTTGTTTAAAAAACAAACATAGGTTTAGTTTCTTTGCATTAGAATTTAATAGATAGTTAAAAAGCTACATGATGTCATAACCAAAAGAATGAACGCAACTACGTTTTTCACTTTAATTCTCTCATCCACATCCAAAATATACATGCATGCCATGTTCCCATTCCATTTCAAATATTTGTAACGGCCTACATACATTATTACACTGATGACTACAATTTTATCTTTGCAAACCTTTAGTTTCCATGATATCAAATTTCAAATACAAAAATACTTGAAGGCGTCAGCATGTGACCGAAGGATTAGCAACGATCAGTTCTGTAAAGCCATCTCTCTCCTGTAGTAGCACCAGCCAAACCCGGGTAAACACAAAAAGCCTCAGAAATAAGATCGTTAGTTCATAACTTGTGAGAATCACCACAAGTCCTACCACTCTTCTATGTCGTCCTCTTCCTCATCTTCTGTGCAAAATTTATCTTTTTCTTGATCCATCAACTCAGGTTCGCCATCTTCCTCTTCCATGTTCTTACAACTATTCACAAACTGGAGCCATTTGACTGTGGGTCTATACTCGAATGATTCATGTAAAAGACCGCGCAAATTGGAGCCATCCAAGTTCTCACACCTCTTTATGATCATTTGATTCTGAAAATTTTGGGCAACAAGAACTAGTTTTAAAAGACGTCATATTTCTAAACAGACTGTCATATTATAACATGCATTGCTGTAACAGTTCACATTCACTAGATTTAGTCGATATAATATGACAACATTTTATAAGCAGCTTTGGCACTGAATATTGGATCTAACAATCAAAAAACCGCACTGCATATAAACTATTGTTGAATTTTCATCTGACCAGTCTATTCAAGTGACGGATCATTCATTCAGCAAAGAAGCTTTTATATTTTTAAAGCTTTAAATTTCAAGTGTCATCAAAATATTGGATATAAAGGTACATGATAGCATTGTTCAAAAGGGTTCACAATGACATGAGCTTAACAAAATAAATGCAAGAAATTTCCTACCAACATGGCAGAATTTGGCACTATGACGCTATGAAGTATGATGTTGTGGTGTAGTGACTGAAATAATCAATATAGCCAGTGTATAAATATTGGAAAGAAAAAAACATGCATTGCATGATCTTTATCAGAGTTTATAGTTAAAAAATATCCAGACCTTATTGCAACGAGATAATTGCTCAATATGCCAGATTTTTGGGCTGCGTATTGTGTGCCACCTGTCATGAGAAATGACCATATATTATAACAATCGTAACGGATACACAACATGTTATCAGTTTAATAGTTTGCTCATACCTTGAAGGTGAAGGGTGTGAATTTCCAAATAACACTCCACGTGCTGCAACTGAAGCTGATACAGATTGAGTTAAATTATCTGATTCATATAATTCAGTTATTATGCTGTCCCTTGTTGAACGTAAAGAACGACCAAGAAGTATATCAGCATCACATAGATAAGAAGTCACTAGCCATGCATCATCACATGCTTCCTCATTTATAAAGTCAAGAACTGCAGAAGTTTAAAAAGGAGTCCTGTTACATATATAAACATGCTTGAGATCATAAGCAAGCAAAATACACACCACACTTCATCATTAGAAATAATAGGACAACATTTTCTAGAAAAAACAATTTTTCTATTCATTGTTGGGTTCTCTGAAACGTAATTAGAGTAATAGTAAATTTTCAGATATATGGAAACTATTTATCATTGAAACATACTCCATGCAATTATCTGACACCCCATCCTCTTTAGTCGACAAGTTGCTGAAACTATAATTAATTTGAGTTAAACAAACAGCAATTGACCAAATGAAAGTACTTTTTACAACTTAATGCACAATTTCTGGTTAACAAGTTTATGGATAGACAGCCAACGGATCTGGCTCAGTTGGTTGGTGGTTCTGACTACGAGATTAAAGGTCACGAGTTCAATCTCATATCGACACTTATTGGCATTAATGAACCATGTTCAAAAAAAAACAAGTTTATGGATAGACATAAAACAAAACAAGTGCATGATAACTCATCATTATATATAACACTTTCAGTGATTAGATTTGTTCAACTTTATCGGAAACACCCTTCAACATACAGCATGAGAAGTATCAAGTTGTAGAAAAAACTAACATTCAGAATCAAAAGTATAATGGATCACCATTTTCATGTAGGAAATCGGCCACTTTTCTTGCTTGGCCGTGGGCCTGGGAAAGAATTTCTTCTGGAGTATCCATCTTCGGTGCGTTTCTAATTAGTTTCTCTTTGAGAACAAGCGCATCATGCCCTGATGTATGTAAACAATAGCAATGAGACAGGACAAATCAAAATTCATTCACTGACTACTAAAAAAACATACCGGTCAATAAAGACAGCAACATTATCTCAAGCAAGAATAAAGATGGGAAAATGTAACATTAACTTCACATTACCTCAAGTAATTAGCCATAACATTCACTTCACATTATCTCAAGTTCTTAATCATAAAATAAGTTTGGTGTCTGATGTTAATAGGCAAAAGTAATTATGGGCTCAGCCTGAATTTGAATTCAGACATAAGAAACATTTCATGTTGAAGATTTATGATTTGATATTTTCATAAGTGGGAATATGATACAAAGGGCTTGTCTAACTTAGTTATGTGGACAACATCTTCCAACCATAGAAATTAAGAACCATTTTCCATATACCGATGTAATTAAATTCAATCGTCTTTCATTAACAAGCTTAAAGGACAAATTAAATAAATCACCAGACAAAACCCTCATGACACCGACTTTCTTTTTTGCTTCAAATTTGTTCTTCGGTCTATTTCAAATCGCATTCCAATCTCCATTGCACTCATCAGTCCGAAAACTCCCCAATTCTTTGATCCATTTGAGGTTTATTATTGTCTTCATATGTATATAAATTTAGATTTATTATCAATTTGCAAACCATATTCTAATCTGTGGACTTATACACACACATACATATACAGACATATATACACACACACCCCACACACACAGATATATATATATATATGTATGTATGTACGTCTGTATGTATATATCTGTGTGTGTGTGTACGTCTGTATGTGTGTGTGTGTGTGTCTATATATATATATATATATATATATATATATATATATGTGTGTGTGTCTGTATGTATATATATGTGTGTGTATTTATATATATGTATGTCTATATGTATATATATGTGTGTGTATGTACGTCTGTATGTGTGTGTGTATATATATATATATACATATATATGTGTGTGTGTGTTTGTATGTATATATATGTGTGTGTATGTATATATATGTATGTCTGTATGTATATATATGTGTGTGTGCGCGCGCGCGTGTATGTATGGATGTATGTATATGTATATATTTGAAAATATGTGTGTGTATGGAAGTATGTGTATCTGTACATATGCATATTCGAGTTTGTTTAGGATCTACGATTTTAGAATTTTATCACGCAAGAGCTGATTGTTTTTATCTTTTGTATTTCGGTTTTTTTTTCTTTTTCCTTTTTTTGACTACAATTAAGTTTATTAATTTGTTATAATGGTGCTTACTGAATTATTTTGATAAGGATTACCGTAATTCTTTTCATTACTTAATTTTCAATTCATATATAAAGATACTTTACATTTTTTTGACAAAACAGTAAATGTTTTTACCTTTTTGAATTTAGGTTGTGTATGTATTTGTGTAAATATAAATGACACAAGCCATTTCTTAATGAATCGTATAAAAGACGATCAAGCTCAGTTTTTAAACATAAAAAGATATATGTGTTTGTTTTTTTTTGTAGAAGAATAAATGCATTTGTGATTTTGTTATTAGGTACACATATATGTACCTTTCGAAGGTTTTATATTTGGTTCAATTTCAAAACATTTTCTAGTCAATTCAAAACAACTCTGTTGTAACTATTTCATCTCCAAATTTGATCTCCATCTTTTATATAGCTTAAAAGAGATTCATGTAGATCTGTTATTTTCATTTTCGTTTCAATTACAAATTCTTTATTTATAAGGTAAAATTAAATATAACCAACTAAACGTTTATCATCTTACTTTTAGAAGAATGCATATTGATTTACTTTCAAATGCAACGGTATAAGATATTAGCAATTTTGGTAGGAAGATTGGCCGATTGATAAAATATATTTGTACTTTGCTTTTGTTGATTCATATGAAAATCTGATCGGTTGGTCAATTTGGTGGGAGAAATTTGAGTGAGAGAAGAAGAAAGCAGCGAACATGAAAGAAAAATGAAAAGGCATGGGGAAAAAACGAAAATTGGTATCAACATAATTTATACATCAACGTCCTTCAAAGATAAAGTAAAAAATACAACCCCTTACAACACAATGAACATGAAACAAGGCCATTTACCAAAATTCATAATTTTGTAATTTACCTTGAACTGATGGAGGAGAAGCATTCAATAGTTTACCATCAACAGATGGTGGAGAAGCATTGAGTAGTTTAGTACAAAAGAAACTTAAAAAACGTTGACGGAAAGTAATTAAAATTTACTAAGACAAGGGGTTGAGATGAATGAAAGAAGATGGTGTTGGTTCGTTTTAGGTTTGATGCATGATCTGAGATTTCGGTTTTGGTCACATTCGAAGTACTCAAAATTTCATTTAATTTTAGAAATTTTGGAAGTTTCGGTTTCACTTTGAGTTTGGATTTCGGTACATAAGTTGCAGAATATATATACCCTACAACCCAATCATTCATTTCCAACCTAAAACATAAGCAATTAAATATTTTCTCCAATCCAAGCTAGCTATTTCTAAGCTCAAACATATTATCCCCTATCCAAACAAAAGTTTATGCAACAGATTCCCGTATTTTCCACTACATTATCCAACCCTAAATAAATCAATTTGTTTCCTCATTTCCCGGTACTATCCAAACTTAAATAATTTAATGCATTTTCTCACCCAATAAATTCATTTTCCTACCACTTAAAAAAGAGAGAAAACTAGAACCATCCAGCAAATTAGCTGCGGCGATCGGGAGAAGATCTCCAAGAAGAGGAGCTGCAGCAGATCTAAAAGAAGAGTCATTGCAACCCAGATTTGCTTTATTTTGCACTATTTTTTTGTTTTTCGCTTTTAGATTTCAGTCAAAACATAGTTTTGCCTTTTTTTTTTATTTTCTTGTTTAGTCCAATAAAATTTTGAATGTTAATATTAAAAGGTTGGGGTCTTGATGCAACGGTTAGGTCACCCGTATGGTAATCTGAGCGTCCAGGTTCAAATCCGGAAACAGTCGCAATGCAAAGGAAAGGCTGCGTACATTATTGACCTCCCTAGAGCCCGCTATCGTGCGGAAGCCTCGTGCATTAGGTTGCACCTTTTAACATTAGTTCGATATTCCTGAAGCAAATTCAAAATTAAATTAAATTTTAAAACTTAATATTTAAAACAAAAGCAAATAACATTACTAATTTTCATATAATATTTAAAAAGAATGGCGAAATGAAGCGATCTATCTCCAGCCCAAGATCTTAGCTATTAAAAAAAAGTTATACATGGAATTAATTTGAATGAGATTCATACATTAATTTATTATATTAACAAGACATTTAATATAATCTTGATATTTAGATTTCATATTTAACAGAATCATCCACTATACAAAACATTTTACTATTGGATATACGCTTTGCTTTTAAATTTTCGATGCAATGTTAATTCTTAACACTCTCCTTAAAGTTGTATTTGAAATCATTCCAACCTTTTCCCAGAAAAAATCAGACCATCTTTTTGGTAGTTTTGTAAAACTATTTGCAGCATTCTACCTTGTTCTCTCTATCAAATTATTAATTGTACCATCAAATACCTTTCCCGTTTCCACAAATAAAATTATGCTCAATTTCCATATGTTCATTTTATGCATGACAAAACCTGATTTCATGCTAGCTTGATTGCACTTCTATGTTCTTCAAACAAATCAGACGGGTTGTCAAATGAATTATAAACATCCTTAATTAGTCTTCTGCATTAGATATACATCCTTGAGGGACAAGCGTAGCAACTGTCTATTTTGTATTTGAATAGATAAAGAAATTGAATCGTGTTTCTTACTAAAGCAAGAAATACTTGTAGAATCACTCGATGATATACAGTTCAATGTTGAAATTCAATCATCCAAATCAACATCAGTAAATCCATTTAATACAAAATTGACCTCTTGTATAGGCAAGACCAAGTTCAAGAGTAAAATTGACATACTCGGGGGAAAAAAGAGTTGGCTCCAAATATGGATTCTGAGTTCTGCATGTAGCGATTTACAACTTCATCAGAATATGCAATGCCTATTCTCTTTGTAGAGTAGAGAAAGTTACCAATCTGAGAATGATAAGATTTAGGATCGATCAATAATGATCTTACATCTCATCTTAGTTTGTCTCATACTCTCATGCATCAATTGGAGTGGATCTCTTCCAATATTTTTCAAATAGTTTAACCATCTAGCGATAAAAAATGTTATTCTTCATTTTCCTCTAAGTGAATTTAGTTCACCGAAATTCTTTATATATATCAAACATAAAATCTTGCAATTGCATCTCCATTGCTATCAGTGACTATCATATCACCTACATAAAAATTTGCGTATGCAAGTCCACTTTACGTCATAAGCAAATTGAAATCTACATCTGTTAAATAAAAGCCAGAAAATTGCAAATACTCGGTGATCTTCGTGTACTAGGCCCTAGGAGTTTGTTTTAAGACCATTGTTTTTTATATCATCTGAGATCATTTTGCACTTGGACAAAAGGACAAGATGATAATCTGAAATCTCATTTGAAGTTATATATTTTTCTTTTTCGTACCTTTTTTTTTAACTTTCTATAGAAGCTCTATATATTTTAATCATATCTTTTACTTAGTTGAGTCATAACAACGATCCACTTTTTTGAATGGTCAAATAAAAATATATAGTCATGACTAAATCGATACTTTACTACATCATCTCTAAAATTAATATATTATTATTTTTAGCATAACTCCAAGATTGCTCCAGGGTGTACTAACCTATCAACGATGGAATACGGATATGAAAAACGACATGTTCACATCCGTATCCGAAATCGTTTTTAAATATCTGTATTCATGGAATAGCAAATGGATATCGGAATTTTGTCCATCTGCTCACAATTAATAAGAAACATGTATAAAAAAAATTGGTTCAAGTTAAAACGATTTCAATACCAATGCTTATTAAAATACAACAAACAAAAAGAAAGTAGTTTGATTTATATACAAAATATGAAATATTATCTCGATAAAATAATAAATATAAACATGTCTTATCTGATAAAAAATATCATTTATGAAAATCCCAAGGTGAATGAAATACGAAATATTGTAAGACCATATAAAGCTTTCCTAAGCTAACACGGAATAATTTGGATGCTTCTTTCAAATATATCTTGATGGTTGCTCATATAGATATTCATGTCTAGATTGTTATATAACAACGCATTCTTTACATCGAGCTGTCATAACCTCCATCTCCGGGTTGCAACCAATGAAGTAATAATGCCAACGAATATCATCTTCATTACGGCACAGTCTCTTCACAATCATATCTATTAATTTTGGGACAAACCACAAGCTACAAATCTCGCCTTACACATGTCTACATTTCAATTTGATTTTCGCTTTAATTTGTATCCATTTGCAAACAACTTGATGCACAATTTCCTATTTGGGTACAAAATTCAAAGCATTCTTCGCACGTGCATCTATTTCTTACAAGATATCATTTATGCAAATCCCAAGGTGAATGAAATACGAAATATTGTAAGACCATACATAGCTTCCCTAAGCTAACACCGAATAATTTGGATCGTTCTTTCAAATATATCTTGATGGTTGCTCATATAGACATTCATGTCTAGATTGTTATATAACAACGCATTCTTTACATCGAACTGTCATAACTTCCATCTCCGGGTTGCAACCAATTAAGTAATATTGCCTATGAATATCATCTTCATTATGGGACGGTCTCTTTACAATCATATCTATTAACTTTGAGACAAACCACAAGCTATAAATCTCACCTTACACATGTCTACGTTTCCATTTGATTTTCTCTTTAATTTGTATCCATTTGCAAGCAACTGGATGCACAATTTCCTATTTGGGTACAAAATTCAAAGGCATTCTACACACGTGCATTTATTTCTTTGTTCGTGGTAAATCACCACTTAGGAACATTAATGACTTCTTCAAAACAAGATGGCTCTTCATAAATTGGTTCAAAAAAGAAACATGAATATATGTTTGTGAAATTTTCATCCCTAAAACTTGCTGGTTTGATTATGGTTCTCTTTAACCTTGAGTTTGTTTTTATTTCTTCCCAATGACTCATTCATTGTCTTCTTCATTTTCTAAACCAATGCTCCTATCAGCATGTTCCACAACTATGGTGTCCATTAATGCAAGGAACATTAGTTATATTGGCAACCCAACAATATTTGGTTCATGTAATTTAGATTCTTCATTGCAGAAGGCACTATAACGTGAAGAAATTTCATCGAAAATCTCGTGTCAAAAGATAACAAACTTGTGAATAGAAAGATTCATGCCCTCATCGTCCTTTCTTTCATCATAGCCTGCAAAAACACATTTTTCGCCTTTACGTTCATCTTCCATCTTCTGAACCTGATACATGAACATAACAAATAGACCCAAAAACTTTAAACTGTTTTACGCTAGGTGTTTCTTCGAACATCGGCTCATAAGGTGTCTTTGTATTTTTTAGACACAAAGGCAACCAGTTAATCAGATAATTCACACATCATGCCCTCCCTCCAGAAGGTTTTATGCAAATTTTTAGAGCATAACCAACTTTTGCATATCTTCATGAAATGCCTAATCTTCCATTCAGCAATGCCATTCTATAGAGGTTCTCAGCACACAATATAACTTACTTATGTCATGTCGACGACATAAGTTCATAAACTTGTCACTGTTGGCTGTTCGCGACTCATTGATCCTTAATCCTAAAACACCAACAAATGTCTCTTCGAATTCGCAAAACTTTGCTAAAGATATTGATTAATTCTCACAAAATACACTCATGTAAATCTTGACTAATCATCAACAAGAATCAACATACGGTGCATGCTCGAAAAAAGAGTTCTAATTGAACCAAATAAATCGCGTGAATGCATTCCAAGAAAGCTTTTGTTAAGTTGAAAATTATTACATGTAAGATGGTGAGATCTCCCATATTGGCACCCTCGCACATTTCATTAGTAAGAAAAGATGTTAGGAAGACCTTTACCAAGTTGTTTCAATTCATAGCTTTCAATTTGTTAAAGTTTACATGTCCTAATTTAGCATGACCCAATTTAGCATGTTATAAGAATGCATTCTCGTTACAGCTTAATTTGTCTTATATAAGATAAAGAAGCAAACAAAATAAACATAGTCTTCTCTCTCTATGAACGACATCAACCTTTAACCACTTAATGTTGCCCAAAAAGTTCACACCATCTTTACCGAAATGAATATTATAACCAGATCACAACATTTAGCATCGAAAAATAAAATTTTCTTTGTACTAGGGACGTGAAAAACATCATCTAGTGTGATTGGATTACCACTACCATTGTCAATTATAAACAAGAATCGTCATTCTCAACTTTTGAATAGTGGTGTCAACTGTTATCATGGTTTCATTCCTTTTATATGGTTATAGGTAGCAAATTTCGGATTCATCGTCCATTAAATAGTGATCAGCCTTGGAATCTACGATTAATCATCTTGAAAGTTAAAGGAGCTCATTGCATTAAGAAACCTCTATTCTTGAAAGCTAACCATCTTCATTAACCATGTCCCAAGTCAATGCAGTTGCCACTTTTCTTCAGATAATTTCTTAAATTCATTTTAGCTCAACAAAACCCTTTATTACGTCCAATATAACCGCATCAAGGACGCTTAAACTACTTTTACATTGAGTGGAAACATCTCTAGATTAAGAATTATCGTGTTGCTTAAATTCTTCTCGTCGTTGGTATAAAACGTGTCTCCCATATTATAAGATTCCTACGATGTAGAAATTCCCAACCATTTGTCGCAATATATTTTTGAACTCTTCGGTAATTGTTGTTCATCCTATCCTTAAATCAATGTTATAAAAGGAGTATCTTCCTTTGTAACCCTTGAAAATATGTCTTTTCACCTTCCTTCGAAAATGGGCACATCAGGATCTAAAATAGAAATAACAAAAGAAAATAAATACCTTCAGCGAGAATTGAGATAGAAAATTCTCCTTGAATTATGTTTGCCAAATCATTCTCCTAAGCTTACAAATGAGCATTATGTTTTCTGGTGAACAATCTATCAGCACGTTCCGTGTATCATTTGCGGAAGTTCATTTGATATATGGTCAAAAAATGTTTGGGGAAATTGATTTTCATTTAGCACAAACTCTGCCTCTGCAATCATTGTTGTCCACTTCTTTAAGGCTTACGCATTTTCTACATTCTCTTAGGATTTAGCGGTATAATGATCCACCAACAGCATTTCATAATTCTTTTTTCTTCACCAATCAAGTGAGACTTCATACAAGAACTCCATACCTTGTAATTTGACTGATTCAACAACTCTATAACAAATCTGATTGATTAACTTCAATCTATCCCTTATCAAACGCTAGTTGATCTTTTACACCAAAGAAAAAAAATTACCCTTGCGGCTCTAATACCGTGAGAAGAAAGGTAAAGATGAAGCATTTTATCCCTAGCCCAATATCTTAGCTAACAAACTAGAACAAATGAACAAAAATTTAGAAAATTGTATATTGAATTGATTTGGATGTTTACAACTTTCATCATCCAACTTTTTATAATATTACAATAAAGCTTTCATTAATAATCATGACATTTAGATTTCATAACAATATATAACAGGTTCATCAATCGAAATACTTGTTTTTTAAGATTCATATGCTGCTTTAATACCTATTACAATTGTTGTCCAATGGAAAGAAATTACCTTTATGAATAGTAATAATAAAATTACAATATTTTGGTTCGACTGCAACTTTCCAAAATGCACTTGCATACTAATTAGGTCATGAGTTCGAAACTCTAATGATAAAAGTCAACATTAATTTTTAATTGAAAAATTATTAATATTTTGGTTCGACTGCAACTTTCCAAAATGCACTTGCATACTAATTAGGTCATGAGTTCGAAACTCACTAATGATAAAAGTTAACGTTAATTTTTAATTGAAAATTTATTTATATATACGAGGTTAGGAATTTGAATCTCGGTTCCATTTTTATTAATAATTGGAACTGAATTCCAATTTTTTTTTTTGGTTCGACTGCGAAGTTTCAAAAATGCTCTTATATGCAGCTAAGAGGTTGGGAGTTCGAATCCCGCTCTGAACAAAAGTTCACATTTATTTTCAAATTAAAAAATTGACATATAAGTGAGGTGACAAGTTTGAATTTTAGTTTCGGTAGAAGTATATATTTGTTTTCCTTCATAATTTTCAATTTTTATATTAAAATTATATATAACGCTGAAATTTCATGATTCATATTATTATATATAAGAGCAATTTTTATATGCATGTGCGTTGCACGTGCCAGAAAATCTCGTAAATAAATAGTTGTAATGGATTCACAATATTTTGGTCCGATTGCAAACTTCTCAACATACAAATGAGGTCACAAGTTCGAACGTTTATAATTATAAAAGTTAACGTTTATTTTTAATTGAAAATTTCGATATATAAATGAGGTCACGAGTTCCAATTCTAGTTCCAATAGAAAATATTTATATTCTTTACGATTATATTTTTCAATTTATGATTATCAAAACTATATACAAAACTAAAACTAATGCTTTCAGATCATTATCTCTTTTCATGGATATTTTTTATGCAAGTGGATCGCACGTGCCAATGTGAAATGATTTCAAAAAGTAAAAAACTTAACATATAACATAAAATCAATGGTAAGAATTAAACAATGTATCTCACAAAAGAGACAAGGCCCCAGATTGGTGTATACATCAGACGGTAACTGCAAGAAGTTAACTATAAGTTGCACAGATAGTCAAAGATAAGCGTGGCAAATTTGCAGAAAATGTCAGTGATGCGTCTTAAACTCATTAAGATTTCCCGAATAATGATTTTAACTGAAGATCCATATTCCATGCACATCTACTAATTGAGAGATGGAGATATAAATATAACATACCAAATGCATGCACCTCTGAATTTTCCCTTTTGTTATGTAGAAATTTCCCCAATGCATGAAATAGTGTTAGAGTTTCATCCCTTCCAAAAGAAACTGATGATATATTATCTATGTCCATTCTACCTACTGGATTTTGAGATGATAAAGAATTGTGCTTGTCGTAAATCTTTTCAATCTGGATTGAGCCGGGCAAATATATTGAATCCACGGATCTCAAACAGAGATATTGCAAAGACGTTATTGCATTTCTGATGTCACCTCCACTAGCTTTGGCTACAAGATCTATCCACTCTGCGTTAATATCACACTTCTCTTCCTCACAGATTCTAAAAAGAGTTTTCTTTATAGAATTTACTGTCAAAGGATTAAAAACAACCTGAATAAAATTAATAAATAAATCATTGTTAGACTTAGATATGGTAAAATACTTCATATTGATGGGCATGTAATATACTATATGAGCTGTTACCTTATGAGCCCCAGCTTTTTCAAGGTTTGATTGGAGTTCATCGGAGTAGTTCTGTAAACTGTTTGTAGATTCAGTTTTATGGTAATCACTGACCAATATAAGAGTAGGAACTCGAGATGACCGGACTAGAGCTGTTAAACACTTGATGAGTCTAGCTAAAGCAATTTTTCCGTTAATCACAGGCAAGTCATCAATTAATACAATAACTGGTTTTTCTGATCTTCTGCTTTCAGATGTACGAAGCAAGCTATATTTTCCTACTTTTTCTATAAAGATTTCAAACTCATCCAGCTTCGAGATGTAATGCCCCCCTAGACAGCAACAGCATCATGCTATAATCATTATATATATTACATATGTAACAACTCAAAGAAAATATTTGGTTCCTTGCTACATGATCATAATCTACCCAGCACGTATTCTGATATGGAATCAAAATATCAACCAATTCAAATTTAGCAAATTAGCATATTTAAGGTAACTCTTGAAAGTATAGTCTAAGACCACATGTCATTGATAAGGCGCTCGGACTTAGGTTCTGAGGTCACGAGTTTGAATCTTGTGTAGCGTTATTTGAACCTACATATTTAGACTTGTAGTATGTATATATTATCTAAGACATGTGGTACCGGTAGGTTACCACACTCTATTAAGTACCCAGTTTAAAAAAAAACTAAAAAATATATTTTTGAAAGTATCTGTTAAATTAAATCTACATTTATATTGTTTGGAAACTTAAAGATCAATTTAGGCATTCAGTAAGTATGTGAGGAATTGAGCCGTTAAATTTTGGTTAGTGCATCCATATTGGCCACAACCTGTGTAATGTCAACCAATCCGCACGACAAAGATATTATACCAACCTTACCAGCCTTGAACAGCTACTTATAGGGATGGGCATAAACCGCACCGCTATATGGAAACCGCCCACACCGAACCGCAAAAACGGTGCGGAAACCAGCATTGAATCTTTAAACCAAAGCAAATACCCCAAACCGGACCGACCCGCATCGATACGGTTCGGTTGCGGTTTGGACGATTGAACCAACCATATTAAACCGGACCGAACCGAATATTTACACTAGTAATCTTATGATAAAAATATAAGCAATTCCTATCTTATTTTAAATTCTAACGATGTATATTCAATTTTTAGAGTATGTTATTATATTAATAATATTCGCTGTCATAAAGGAAGAAGTTATAGTTTTGGTATAATATTTTTCATCTCATTTTTTGGATAAATGCTAATTATAATCTTATTCTAGTCATTTTCTTTGATGATTATGCTTTGATTAATGTTGATGTTTGGTTAATCTACCAAAAAAATCTCCCTTGTAGATATATGTCAAATTGAAATATTCATACAGTTAAGAACTAATCTTTCATTTCAGTATAACATTGTGTGTTTTAACCGTTAAGTGTAAAAGCTTCACACGGTTGCCTTCGTAAATTGATTGTTGATGGAAGTATTTCTTTTATTTCATATTTAATATGGGTTCAAACCAGACCGGACCGAAACCGTAGTACATTCAAACCGAACCGAAACCGAACTGTTTAAAATATTAGTATAATAGTTTGTATTTTTGATTAACCGTTTGATGCGGTGCAGAAGCGGTTTGGACTTCAAACCGCACCAAACCGACCCGCGCCCACCCCTAGCTACTTATGTTCCCTAAAAAACTTTGATATTGTTGGAACAAAAATACTGTATCAAAAAGAGTATTTCTGATCTTCAAATTAGGGCTAACCTCTACCGTATTGCTATGGTTTTACTACACATGTGTGGACCACGGTGCGAACTCCCCACTACCACCGGTCACCTCCCCAGCATTGGGAATTGCTTTTTACACCCGTCCAACAGAATGTCTTATCCGCTCATTAGAATGCTAAACTACAAGCATTGAAGAGTCCGTAACAAAGCAAAATCTAGACTGAACTAGTATAAAATGCAATACTCTACACTCTACTCAACGCAGATATTTATTACACTCGAGCGCCATTGATGCAAGGATCAAGTCAAAGAGTAGGTTTTTGTTTCTTAAGATGCCAGGTGTTAGAAAAAGATATTACTGTATAGACATTCAGTTCCCTCGATATGTGACTGAACACAATATTGCAGCAGTTCTGTAACAATCCAACAGACTTTGGCAAGGATTCGGCATGTCTCCTGAACATTTTAAGATGCCTTTTACAAAGTACAGCTCGTCAAGTGAAAGGAAAAACTTCACAAACAACTAATACTGTGAAAAAGTAGATTAAATGCCACTTTACGGTCGACGTGATTTGAGCTAATCGCTTTTTGTTGTTTCAATAAGGGCTACTTGGGAATCAGTATGCATAACTTAATAATGGTAAAAAATTATAGATGCTAATCCTAAAAATGCAAAATGGCATTGGTTCAACCAATACATTCCAAAGTGTTGGACTTGGTATTTTGAACAAAATGTAACAGAACTTTCTTCTGGATAGAGTGGTAGTTGCAACTAGCAAAGAGCAGTAATTACCTGAAGTACTGTTATGTAGATGCTCTCGCCAAAGAGTAGGAGTAGGGGTCATCCATTCACATAATTCAGCTCCAAGATAAGATGCGATAACATGAACTGTTGACTGCAATAAAGACAAAATAATAAGAAGAATCTTACATGCTACCCTTAAATCCAGCTACATGCAAAACATGTTACATTATTACAGCAGTTAAACGACGCAATTTAAATGTCAAAGTTAATACACTAGGTAATATGCTTCAAATTTAATATGCAAAATTACAGTATATATACGTACACACACATTGATATATGTATGTATGTGTCTGAGGAAGGTTCAATCACACCCCTCTTTTCAAGCACTCCTACCGTATGTTGAGCTACAATACTCCAAATGCTATATAATTCTGTAGCTATGTTAATATTTACAAAAAATACCAAAGAGAGAGAGAGACGCACAAAAATTGATTCAGGTCAAAATATATATTGTGTGTGTGTGTGGTGGGAATCGTGTTAAGAAATTCAAATTCTAAAATTTGATTACTAGTGCATAATTAAAGAGCTTATTATGTGGAAGACTAGTAAAATGCAAATGAAATCTTTGCTGACGTGATATTTAAAATTGCAGATAACTTGTATCTTGAGAAATATGCGGTTAATACTGCAGGTAAGCTGAAAGCATATAACCTACAGATTTTCCAACTCCTGATTTTCCAGTTATTAGAAGAGTAGAATCACCCAATCCTCCCTGCATATGCAATCTAACTGATTACAAACATGAATATCATATCTATGAAATTATGTGCTTCAAAACATAAAAATGCACACAGCTTGATATCAAGAGTGATTTTGCTGTGAAAATATATCATGGGCTGTACTGCATGAGAACGAAAGCACGGTAGAAGAAAACAAGAAGGAAAACTGTCGGATACATATCACTGCATTATTTTAGAGCATCCTACGAGTTTTCATCTCATACAAACATGCATTACATGTATCATCCCATATTAGTAGCTACAAAACAAATAGACTTTCGCGTTCAGCATACAAATAGAGGGCGTACGTGCAAATTATATTGAGTCCAACAATGCAGTTGGCAAATTTTTACAACTTCTGGGTGAAAAATCGGAGAAAAGGTGTTACAATCATTGTCAATTGTCAACCTACATGATATAGCATATTTAGCAATATGCACAAAGGTAAATCAAACAGACAGACGTGTGGGGAACATAAAATTGAAAGCAACTCCTTTACTAACTTCGTATAAATATGTTAACAGAACAAATCCACTAGGATACAACTCTACAATGGTAGATAAGTTTTTTTTTTTGACAATTTGCAATCAGTTTTTAACTCTACATGACATGCTACTATTTGGTTGAGAAGAGAAACAAACATGAGCCAATGGATGAGGTAATACAAAAACATGTATTATAAGAATCTACTTCAGTAACATATCGTCGTCATTGACTCCCCACCCCCACCCCCAAACCCCACAAATGATTGGGATCGGCCACATGAATTCTCTTTTCAGACAGTCATAAAGAGATAGATATAAAAAAATATGTCGGCCTCTGTAGTATAGCACACAGCAGAAACATTTTTGAAATATGTAGCAGCCACAGTACAAAAGGTTATGAGTAGGACTAATGCTGCTGTTTTTATTTTTCACATTTGAATCGAATTTTTTGAAACTGCTATCATCATAGAATGTTATAAGTAAACAGACAGCGGGCATTAAACAAGAACGAAATGTTATCATAACATTCACGACTATGAAAGAAAAGAGGTGAACATATTCTGTAAATTTCATTATAGAGTCTGCATGGATCAAACAGTTGGAATGCCAGAATTCCAGTCATTTTGTTCCTATTCCAGTGATGATCGGGACGAAATTCGATCTGAATTTCAGTTCCAGTCTAAACTTTGGTTTGGTCTTCAAGTGCTAAAAAAAGTAAAAAAATATAGCAGGATATGAAAGAAATACAGTAAACATGTAAAAGAATAAAAAAAAGTAACAAATCAATCAAAACAATACAAAAATGCAACAAAAAACAAACAGTTTTAGAATAGAAGTATGATACTTTTGTTGTTTCCAACTGAATTCATTACAAATAACGTGAAAAAACAATAAAAAAACATTAAGGAATCAACATTATCAAGTACAATACATATTTAATTTTTGTAAATATAAGTACACACTATTTATTAGTGTATTTCTATAGGAGGTGTTAACCATAAAATATTCAGAAGAACGAAGGTATGAAAGAAGGGTCACGAAAGCATGAAGAAAGATCAGAAAGCACCAAGATGTTCTGGATAATCATACCTTCCGACAATGAGCTTCCGACGAAGTCCAAGGCTATCTTTCAAAGTCCATAGGCAGGATGATGCTCCAAGAATCCACCTTTCGACTAGAACGAGAGGTCTTTCAACAAAGACAAAGGAGGAGCTCAAACCAAACCTTTTGAAGGAGTCAAGAGGATGCAGCCATCAAGATTTAATAGCTTCAAACCTTTCGAAGTAGTCGAAAGGTTCCGTTTAATGAGTTCTTACCTTTCGAAGAAGAAGAAATCAAAGCAAGCAGGTGCAACTCCATGACGACCTTTTCAAAGGATAGAAGCCTTTCGAATCGGTTAGAGCACATCCAGAATATCTTTCAACTAGGTCAAAAGGTTTTTATGAAGAGAGCAATGCTCAAAAGTCAGCAAAGAATGGTAGATAACTGTTACTCGAAAAATTCACCTTCCGCTTAAGTCAGAAGATCTCAAACAAAGGACAGAAGAAAGAAATCCAGATCAGGTCTTCCGAAGAGGTCGAAGGGATGCAGTCAACAATATGAAGCGGCTCAAGACCTTTCGGAGAAGACGGAAGATATTGTTCCACGATATCCAAGAAGCTCTTACCCTCCGAAGAAGGCAAAGAAGTCAAGACAAAGGCATGCGATCCTATAACAACCTTTCCGAAAGCATAATAAGCCTTTCGGCCGGTTGGAACGCCTACTGAATACCTTTCGACGGTGTCGGAGGGCCTATGATGAAAGCAACGTTCATAAGTCAGAAGAGAACGTAAAGCAACCTTCCGACAACATTCAAGGAAAGTTCGGCTCTCGGCAACATCCAAGTAAAAAACGACCTTCCGACCAAGTCGAAAGGTTCACAATAGCCAGAAACCCTCCGGCACCTCCGAAGGGTTCACATACTGTATAGATGATAAACCTTCAAACGATGGCAAAAGGTTTCTAAAAACAAATGAAAGAAAAGACCTTTCGGTAGCGTTCAAGGATCCACGATGACATGTGAAAGGAAAACCTTTCGTTGAAGCCGAAAGGTTAGCAATTGTATATAACTATAACAACCTTTCCGAAAGCACAATAAGCCTTTCGGCCGGTTGGAACGCCTACCGAATACCTTTCGACGGTGTCGGAGGGCCTATGATGAAAGCAACGTTCATAAGTCAGAAGAGAACGTAAAGCAACCTTCCGACAACATTCAAGGAAAGTTCGGCTCTCGGCAACATCCAAGTAAAAAACGACCTTCCGACCAAGTCAAAAGGTTCACAATAGCCAGAAACCCTCCGGCACCTCCGAAGGGTTCACATACTGTATAGATGATAAACCTTCAGACGATGGCAAAAGGTTCCTAAAAACAAATGAAAGAAAAGACCTTTCGGTAGCGTTCAAGGATCCACGATGACATGTGAAAGGAAAACCTTTCGTTGAAGCCGAAAGGTTAGCAATTGTATATAAGAAAGGAACCATTCGATCCAGCCGAAAGCACAGGGGACGGAAGCATGGCCGTCGGCATCTATATATAAGACCCAAGGAGTGATGTTTTAGGAGCGGAATTTTTCCTCATTCCATTTTTGTAACTTCTAAAATCAAAGCTCCGTAACCCTAATTGGGTAGTGATTTGGGAAAATTTAATAAAAAGAGAAGTCCATTCAAGAATCAGAGGGAAGTCTTGAATTTAGCACGTTTTCTTTACAGTTTATATTCATCTTTGCTGGTTTAATCACAACTTTCAGGTACAATACCTCAAAAAGGTCCATATCAACAGAAACAATGATATTCTTTCTTAAGTTGTTTTTTTAACCCTTCGGAGACCTCTGGTTTGTGGCCTAAACCCTTCGGACCTAAAGGGAGCTTATCAAAATTGGTATGCATAGAACCTTCCGGAGTGATAAATCCTGAGGGTTAAACCTTTCGCCAAGTATCATAACATGTCGGATCCCATCAACCTTAGCATCAATCCGAATCTCAAACAGTTGTTTGTCCAACCTTTCGGCAAAGAACCAAGTTAACTCCCTAAGTAAGATAAACTAAGGAAATCTGATCCTGACCAAGGAAAAGCTTCCGGGAGGAGTCTTACAAAGGCTCAACTAAATCGGTGATCATTCTACATTAACTCGACAAAGCCAAAAGACATTAGACTATGTTCTAACCCTTCGACGACATCGAAAGGTCTGATACATATCTTATCAACTAATAAGGTTATAAGGTTAAATTGAAGGGCAATTCTTAAAGGAATCACATCATTTGTTCTCCAAAGAGGAAGTCTATCCTTCTTAATATTACTTTGGGACGTTGACCAAAAATTTGGTTAACATGAGGCATATGAGTATGTGTCATAGCACAGCAAATTAGCTGTGTTATGACATATATTTTACCTTTTTACGCCTGCCTTGTTTATACATAGGGAAACGAGGTAGGGCAAAAATGTAAAGTACTATGTTATAACACGGCTAATTTGTTGTGTAGTGACATAGGCTCATTTTTTTTTGTTTCTATAAACATAACTACAGAATCCTAAACCAGAACATAACCGACAGCTTTGGAATTTCCAAGATTGATAGAAATTTTGAGAGTTCCAAATAAACAAAATGAAAATGGAAACTGGAATCTTTAACCAGACTTAGCTAATCTATGAAAAGCAAATTTTAGCTCAAATATCATAAAGAGCAACAAAGTAATGAAGCATAGGCAATATTAATTAAAGTGCAACTGAAAAGATTACAAGACATTTAACAGTGAATATGTAAGCATTTGAGATTACAATTGCTCAAATGACTTAATATTAGAAAAGAATATATTGCATCTCAACAAGTGATATAAATTATCACCTTTGATGTCGTTAGCTTCTCTTCAAGCCAATGATACACTTCATCAACCTAAACCAAGCAAAAAATTATTGTTTTTATTTTATTTTATTTAAGATGATTCGCATGACAAAGTAAAAAAAAGGAAACAAAAGGCCATGTTATGGATTGGTCCAACTGGAAAAAAGGGTGAATGTTTGATAAAACAGATGATAATTTGAGGAAAAGTACTTAATGCAAACATTTGATGCTGTGAAACTCTTGGTCTTGGGATCTGACCTTGCATCGTTGAAGAGAATTTCAATTATGGTAATGCATAAAAGGGATCACAAGTATTTTCGAAAATCTCTTTTACGATGCTCGCCAAAGGATGACCAGTTTTTCTTCCCATTCATGGCAGTTAATGGTATCGGTAATAGGTACTCTTAAGTTTCCATCATTGAGTAATCCTACAGATTGGATGTGAATAGCTTTTCGAGAGAAATGGCATTTCAAACCAGTCGCATTACATGTGAACACGGAAAAATATAAACTAAAAATAATGGAGAGAATCAACGTGATACCAGCAAATAATTGCATGCTGCTGATAAACAATTGTGAGTTTATGAACGGTAAAACGCAAGTTTTATGATTTGTTTCGCTACTTAAGTAGTAAAAATATCACCTTCTTTTTTTGAACAGCAAGTTCTGCAATTGACAAGGGCTTATACCAGTCAACCCACATCTCTTTCATATTTGTATACTTTGAACCTGCTAAAATCATTCTCATACAATAACTTGATGATGCAATTGCAGGTTACTGAGTAAAAGTCCTTTGCGTGTAATAAAGTGGACCAGCTAGAATGTACTCAAATGCAAACACGGTGGAAACATGAAAATAACAAAGAGGCATAGGTATAATGAATTTACTTGAATCACGTTGAGATGTGCAGATTTTACATAAGTGATGGACCTTCAAGTTATGGTACATAATCAATCGATAATTTCAGTCTCAATACATTTTCCAACTTGTCCGTACACATAATCAATTCACTAATTTGTTGTTCGAATATGAAAATCATGGATGAAACTTAGAAATTCAGACTTACAACCCAATTACCGATGTTATGATTGCTTATAGTTTTGAATTTGCACAGAAATTTTTTTGCATATTAAGAAGCTAACTTACTAGCTACTTAAAATACAAAGGTGTTGTAAGAAAAGCAAAGAAGGTGTTGTTCCAAATACCCTGGTAGTGATGATTTAATTGCAAACAAGAAATTGACTTCTATTTTTAGTATCATCATCACACGCTAATTATCCAACAATGCTTACTTGCAACAACTTAATATGACTAGAACAATGACGGAAGCATGCTTTGCAACTGGTACATTATACTAGTTATAAATATGTTTCTTGTAATTCCAGAGATCTCCTCAATTGTTAATTTAATTCAATCAAATTATGAAATGTAACCTACAATGAACTTCAAATTCATTGTAGGTTACATTTTATAATTTGATTAAGTTATATTAGTATTTAATGATTTATTTTTCCAGTTTTAGGGGTTGCTGCAGTTGCTCAACTGCTTAAAACTCGTCTTTTTTCCTCAAAAATACAATGAACTTCGAATTCTCTGTTCAGGCCTCACCTTGTGTTACAGAAAAATCACTCATGCATTCACCAAAGTCCTCTGAAAGCCTATCAAATTTATCCTTCAATAATAAAATAATTATATAGTCAGATACTAACAAAACACACGAGTTTATCTTCAGCAAATAATGATTCAAACAGACAGTCCACTGATAACTCATGAAACACTCTTGATAACACAAGCTACCAGCACTTTTGTCGCACTAAATATATCCATAAATTTATTAAGGACATTTATTTCAAGATTAAACCTAATAATATGAGTTATGTCCAATAAGCTACGTTAATATCTACAAAATTTACTGTTTCGTACTAAAAACTATCAGGCAAATATTTCTCCATTTTCTAAGTTTACAGTTTAGATGACAAAGAACGATAAGTAAAAGTAAGTATACCGCTTCTTGCGATTGACAGAACAGCCTACTAGTAGAAATTCCGACACTGCGCCTTTTAGATTTCCCTCTTCCAGACGAATTTGAAGTCGATCTCGATTTTGACGAGGATCGAGTTCTAATGAGCTTCTTTTCATCGTCATCGGAAGAAGAGACGATGACGATTGGGCGCTTTCTCCCCATTCAGAATTTGAAACCCTAATTTTTACTTTACTAATGGAGGGAATTAGTTAAAGAGTCGGAATTGGCGGGGTTTTTGCGAAGGTGGAAGTGATGGTTAGCTTGCACAGAAAGCAAAACGAACTTGTGAGTTTGTGGTCATCTCGAACGAGTTCAGTACTTGAAAACGCACGTAACTATTTTTCAAAATTATCATTTTGCCGTATAAACTATTTTCTTTACATCAGATTATGTAGATTTGGGTCCCTACTGGTTTGACATTTTTAATTGTATGTTTTGTCCAAACAAAAAAGCACACGATGCATATATGTTTTGAAAAATAATCAATTTGAAAAATGAGGTTAACATCCAAAATGAAAACAAATTTATTTTATTTTTCATGTTTTGGAAAATCCATCCCTCCGTCATCCCTTTCGCCGTTCTCCGCTGTCCCTTCATCCGCTCCGTTGTTCTTTTATTATCGTCATAATGACTTAAAATTTTAAATGTTTTTCTTCATTCTTCTCGTATTTTGTAATGAATTTTGAAAACGCAAAACACAAAATTCAAAACAAAACCAAACGAACCCTTAATTTTTCGAATTTTAATTTTACCATCGGAACAACGAAATAACTCAAGAATAGACCTATAAATGGATACTCTCGGATATAGATAGTGTCATATCTGCATCCACATTCGAAATCAATTTCGAATATCGGATATCTGCATCCGCGGATACGGACGGATATCGGATAATTATCATATCTGCTAACGATATATAAATCGAGAAATATAAATAAAAAAAATTAGTTTAGCATAAACTTTTTTCGATTTCATTGATTATAAAAGTATGAAAAATAAACAAATAAAATAATAATAAATAGTTTTGAGTAATTAATATGCATTAAATTCGTATAGTACAAACTATTAGCTTAATAAAAAAAATAAACACATGTCTATCGTTATACTAAAATACATAAAATATTAACTATAATGTTGACAAAAACCAGACGGATGATTTTCGGATGCGGATACTTCTTATCCGCATATATATCCATTTTTCTGGATATCGGATATTTATCCGCTTTTCAGATACGGATGCGGACGGATTTCAGATATTTTGGGTATCCATTGACAGGCCTACTCGAGAAAACCAATCCTCGTTGGAGTTGAAACGGAGTGAGCCACGGAGCAATTTCAGAATGAATTGCTCATTTTTTTAATTGCGTGAAATAAAATAATCGCGCTTCTAATTATTGATTATACCTTATGTTCGATTGTAATTCCTAATCACACTATTTTTTAGTTATAATCGGGCGTTTTCTTTAGCCCTAATCGTGCAATATTCAGCCGTAATCGAGCATCAATTAATTACGTAAGGTAGTTATATATATTTCAGAGTTTTTCAATTTTAGATTTATATATTTGTTTGATTTTATGTTTATTAATTATTTTATTTGTTGCTCAAATTTCTCGCAAGTATGATTAACAAGACAATTACACATAGTTCGACACACCCTAAGCCGGCCCAACACAGCTTAGCCCAGCCAGTACATGCCAACGCAAACTCAGTCTGGCCCCAAGCCAGTCCACCTACTCATCAACACTCCAAGTCCGGTGTCGGCCGGCGCAACTCAAGATAGCTCCAACAGCTAACTCACCAAACAAGAGCGGCTCAAGGGTGACCAGTTCTTGGTCAGACTTTATCACGGCCTACCTTCGACGCGTCCAAAGCAGCCTGTCTTATTATCGCACAGCTGGCATGGAACATCCCTTACAACTTGGCATTTAGCACCATTCAGCTTTCCTCAACAAGCTTCGATGGTGAGCTATCGACCAACTCATGGCGGCCCATATCCAGTCTGGCTCCAGGCCAACTCATTCACACAACAACACTTCAAGTCCATTATTGGTCAACACAACTCAAGAGGGCTTTAACAACCAATTCATCAAGCGAAACCGGCTTGGACATGACCCATCTTTGGCCCAACTTCATCACAGCTTGTAACAACCCGAAATTTAACCCATAATAATTAATTCGTTAATTAATTAAATAATAAAATAACTTTATGAAATTACCAGGATTGAGCTATGGGAATTGCACCATTGTGTCCGTGGTGATTTTCTGGTCAATTTCCATATATAGAATGTCAGAAACCGAGCTAATATGACCAAGATACAAAATAAGCAGAAATAAAAGAAGAAGAAGAAGAAGAAGAAGAAGAAGAAGAAGATATATATATATATAAGGCAGGTCGACCGTCCGGTCGACCTAGGCACCAGGCGGTCGACCCGCCTGCTATTTTGGGGGTGAACGAACAATCGTTCGTTCGAATGATGACCACGATTTTTTTCTAACCGACTATGACATGTTTTGCATTCTTCAAACCAATCTGGTCCCTCCATTCTTGCATCTGATGGCTGCTATTCAGCCTATGACGTGGTTGCATCCTATTCAATCCACAAATCCAACGGTCTGAGATCCACTTCTACCCCTATAAATAGACCCTAGACCTAACACTTTTTTCTCATTCTAGGTTTTCTCCAATTGGGTTCACCTTTCTAGGAGGGACCTTAAACGGAAAAAAAAAATTCAAGGAGAAAATCGTTATAAATTAAATTATTTTACAACTCCAAGTGGATCTGGGAAGACCAAAGGAAGAGCTTAGGACTGGAGGTGAGTGATTGTAATTATTTTAGATTTTTTTAAGTAATTTAAAATAATAGGGTTTTCAATAGTTGTAGTTTTACTACGATTTTTGGAATAGCCTTTTCAGTAGTTTATTTATAGTTTTTAGAATTATTTTCAGTCTATTTTCTTTCAGCTATTCTTTTCAGTAATTTTAGTTTATTTCTTTTAATTATAGCTTCTCCGTTTATTTACAGTATATTTACAGTATTTTAGTTTATTTACTGTTATTTATACGTTATTTACATCTTCTTTCTACGTTTTGGATTTTCTTCTATTTTCAGTTTTCTTTTATTCCTCCTTCTTCTTCGCGTATGGATTAGAATAGGATTAACGCGAATATGGATTAAATTGTAAGAAAACTGAAATAATGGAATATAAGATGTAAATTACAAAGACTGTAATATAAATGGAATTGGAATGAAATTATGCCTAATTGGACTGAAATTATGCATAATTATGACAATAATTGGACTGAATTAAAAAGATTGGTCTAGTTAAAACTTAAAATTATAACTAAAAAGAGAATAAGATGAAAGAGGCTTATTTTCACACTTAAACCTTAGGTTAAGTAATAAGCATGATTATAACGTAGGTTATAATAAGAAGGAAAAAAGAATAAGGCTTATTTTAAGACTTATAGTAGAGAAAAGTGTAAAGGCTTATTTAAATGATTTATCAAAGTTAATAAACAAAGATGAAAGTAGGACATGTACCAAATAGCATTTCCTATTAGACAAAATGGTGGTCTCACATTAGCCTGAAGTGAGACGAGGGCACGCTTATGCTAAAAATGGTAGTAATTGGTCAATTAGAAGTCCAAATCACAGGGGATTTGAATAAGAGGCGTAACTAGATATTGTTTGGATGACGGGCCAATACCAACACAGTTTCCCTTATTTTCTATGGACACACGGTGGTCTCACATTAGCCTGAAGTGAGACGAGAGGCATGCTTATGATGAAGTTTGAGGTAATAAGAAGACCCAATAGGTGGAGCAAAAGGTAGCATGGGCATGGTGGTAGTTACGCGTGCGACTTCCATTCTGGTGCTCAGTAATCGCTATGAGTTCCAAATGCTTAGTATGTATGTCTTTCGTAGACACCAGTGCCTTCTGTGTATGGAGCTATGTATCGTATGGATCCACAGTGGTTGTTTTGTGCATCTTTCATAGATACCATTGGCTGTTGTGTAGGGAGTTACCTAGTCTTTGGTCTACAGTAAGGTCTATGGAGTAGCAGGCCGATCGAAGGGTAGAACTAGGAATTCAGCCTAATTATAGGTTTAGGAATTCAGTCTAATCAAAGCAGCTATCAAGAACAAGTGCAAACAATCAAAGTTAATCTATCTTATAGTTAATCGTATTTATTTCTAGTTTATCTTTTTCCTATTTCCTTTGTTTCCTCTTTATATACTAGAACTGTTGTAGAGTCTATTACTTTTACTTTGCTTAAAGACTCTAGTAATTACTATCATTCACCAGACTTTTAGTCTAACCCACTCCTCTATTTTCCCCTCCCCCCCTTAGGCAATCAAGGGAGAGGACAGTAAATTGTAGTTGCTTAAAGATTTCTTGGAGGAGTTTGCTACCATATATTTCTTTTATTTCATCTTTTGTTCTTTCTATGTACTGGCCTATTATGAGGGCTATTATGTGCTCTGATTTTTGAGTATGAGTTTTTGTTTCATGAGACATATTGGATTTTTAGACATGTATGTGGTATTTGGTATTTGGTATTTGACTTATTTATGAAGCAATTATGAAGTTTTGTTTTAATTAAGTTATTATTTTAAGTTTCCGTTGTTTTTATCTATTTTTGTCCTGTGAATCTTAGTCTTTGTTGGCTTTAGTTATACCTACAATGCACCACGCCTTTTAATGTGTCATTTTGGATATATTAAGGGGTGTGGGGTGTTTCACTTGGTATCAAAGGCTAGGATTACATGATTCCTAAAAAAATTATTTTTAAAAGTAAAGTATTTTTCAAAATAACTTGTTTTAAAAGTATTTTTCAGAAAAGAACCTTTAGAAATGATTTTAAGTATAAAAGAGTTTTTATAAAAATCCCCTCATAAGTCCAGCTCAATCTCCCTTTGACTCTTTCCTAAACTATCTTTTTCTTTTCGTAGAATGACTGATGCCCCGAACCTTCACGAGGGCATTACAGTCACAGCCTGGTTTCGTAGGCACTTACAAGCCATGACTCTAAGGATGCACGGGCCTGCGCCCAATCCAGCACCAGCGGGTGGGAATCCCATCAACCCACCTGCCGCCATCAATTTCTCTAAGCTTTGTAAAGATTTTGCGAGTTTGGGCAGAAAGACTTTTTCTGGTAAGGAGAATTTTGTGGAGGCAAGAGCATGGCTTAGGGACACGAAGAGGATTTTTGGTCTTTTGGGACTGGAAGATCAGTATCAAGTTCAGCTAGCCTCTTGGCAGCTGAAGAAGGAGGCATCTTATTGGTGGGAGGTGATCGAGTTAGAGGGAAGGAATATTACTTGGGATGGATTTCGGGAGCGATTCGACAGGAAGTTTCTATCTCGGGTGGAAGAGAGTGTTCAGCTGGAGAGGTTTATCAATTTAAAGAAGAGAGTCTGGCTATCAAGGAATACATCAATCAATTCAATGAGCTGTCGCGGTTTGGTAGGGATTTGGTGAACACGCCACATAAGAAAGCTATGAACTTTGCGAAGAGATTGAATCAACCCCTTCAGGGATTATTGCTAACTCATGTACTGATGGGAGCTACTTATGAGTCTTTGGTCGAGATGGCGCTTATGTCGGATGCAGTCAAGGAAGGAGAGCCTAAAGAGGTGGTTAAGTCATAAGATTCAAAGAAGAAGTGGTGGGAAAACAATAAGAAGAAGAAGAAAAGGGGTGGTCCTCAGAAGCAAATTAAGAAAGGAATAAAGTGTCATAGTTGTGGGAATATTGGACATATTGCCAAGGATTGCAGGAAGGAAAAGATGAAGGGTAAGTGTTATACTTGCGGACAGCCCGGTCATATGAGTAGGAGTTGTCCCTAGGGAGCTGGTCAGGGAGCGAGTGCACCAGTTATGCAGATTCAGGCGTTAGACGCAGCACCTTCCAGTTGCATTTCGGATAGAGGTAGGAAAGTCACAGTTGAAGGTTTGATTTCTATATCTGATTTTCTCATTCAGACTTTATTTGATTCTGGAGCATCACACTCTTTTATCTCTAGCTCTCTAGCAGATTGTTTTCACTTGGACATATCATTAGTAATAGACCACATTATTGTTTCAAACCCCATAGGAGGATCGACACACTTATCTATGGTTTGTAGGGGTTTGAAAATCGTTATCCTAGGCATAGAATTTGACTGTGACGCCTATGTTTTGGGATTCTCGGGGTATGGGATGATCTTATGGATGGATTGGCTATCCACATACGGAGCTATATTAGACTGCGAAAGGAGAGTCGTTAGACTTGAGACTTGTAGTGGTAGGACTTTGGAGGTATCTTGCGACCCGCAAGGGTCAGTCATGCTGAGTTTTCTCTATTCCCTCGATTCATCTTCATCAGAGTTGCATTTGGTTCCTGTCGTCAGAGATTTTGCAGACGTCTTTGAGGAGGTTCGGGGACTACCCCCTAAGAGATTGATTGACTTTAGGATTTATTTGATTGAGAATACTAAGCCAGTATCGTTACCTGTGAGGCACATGGCACCTAGGGAGAGGAAAGAATTGAGCAAGCAGATTCGTGAGCTTTTGGAGAAGGGATTCATAAGAAGAAGCATATCGGAGTGGAGAGTGCCAGTCGACTTCGCCACTAAGGCGGACGGTTCCCTCCGACTTTACGAGGACTATAGAGAGTTAAGTAAGCTCCCAAAGAAGAACCAATATCCACTCCCTAGGATAGATGATCTTTTTGACGAGTTAGTTGGCTCTTCGGTATTCTCCCAGTTTGATTTAGCCACTGGATTTCATCAGCTTAGGGTCGCTGATGACAGCATTAATAAGACTGCATTTAGGACACCCGACGGACTCTTTGAGTGGTTTGTTATGCTTTTTGGACTAACTAATGCCCTAACCTATTTTGTAGATTTGATGAGCCACGTTTTTAGAGATGTCCTAAGTAAGTTCGCGGTGGTATTCATGGACAATATTTTGGTGTTTTCCAAGAAGTATGGAGGAGCATGTTATCATCTTAAGGAGGTTCTTCGTACAGTTGAAGATAGAACTCTTGAAGTGACACTTTAGGCATAAGGAAGTGTGTTTTTGGGGCATAGAGAAGGTCTACACATGGTAGGAATAATTTTGTACACTTAGGATTCGGATTTTGGAAATCCAAAGAAAGGTAGGCTAAAGTTAGAGATGTACAATAAAATTCAGTAGATAAGAAAGCCCATGTGTAGATAATTGCAGAAATTATAATCGTCTCAGACAAGTGGATTTGACGGTAATGCCTTAGAATAAATATGAGTATACAAGAAGAATAGGAGTAAAAGCGTTTAGTTTAGAAGAAATATTCTAAGGATAGTAAGTAGGAAAATCCACTTTATATATAACCCAATAAAATGAAATTATTATTAAAAAAAATTGTCAATATTTTGAAAGTAAATATTAGGTTTTTGGAAATATGGTAAGAAATTTAAATTTGTTTTTATATGATGAAAACTTCGTTAAAAAGAAATTCTTTTTGAAAAAAAAAAATTAAAGAGCATATATAACTCACTAGTTTCTTTGTAAGTAAACAAAGATCTTAAATATAAAAACATAGAGTCTATTAATTATTAAAAAACATATGTTACAACATTTATTATTGTAATAGATGTTTTCGTGAAAAATAAAAGAGCATAGACTATAACCCTATTATTATAGTAATTAACTCCTAAAAGAAATGTTTTTTTATATATAGTATATGAGATTTATTAGTATTTATTAAATTCATACACTAGTACTTTTGGGTTGTAGTAATGGTGTTTTACGCAACATCTGTTTTAAACCCAAATAAAAATGTATTTTTAAGGATAATTTCTAAGAATAGAAATTAAAGTGATTTATGAATATACTTATTATTTAAATAAGTATAAGAAAATGTTTTCTGATTATGGATACATTAAAACAGTTTTGAAGATGAGTTTTTCTTAAAAGAAAATGTGTAAGTTAGATATTAGAAAATATTTATCATGGAAGAATATAAATTAAACATACTTTAATCTATTGGAATGAAAAAAATAATGGTATAATTCTCTATGAAACCAATAAAAATGTTTTGTGTAAGTCACAAGGAATACATGAAAGAGATGTACAAGATATGTGAAGCACCATATTTTGTATAGCCTATTTCAAAAATATAGAATAAATTCCTTGTAACTTCACAAAAACATGAAGTCCTCTTTTAAAAGGTTTATAGAAGATTTTAGCATTAATAACTTCTCGTAAGAGAAAGCAGTTCCAATACATTAAGATACGAGATTGTTAGGTGTAATAAGAAGCTGTTTTGAAAACACATAAAGGATATTTTTAAGATATTTTAAAAAGAAAATGGTTTGGTGAAAAAGTAAATAAGTTTTTGAAATGAAAAACTTAAAAGTAAAATTTGAAAATTCAAATTTTTATAGAAAACCGTAAAAGTCTTTAAAAGAAAGAGAGGTATAAGTTTTAGACTTAAAAAATTTGGAAGTTTTTCCCTCTAGGTTTGGGAAATAATATTAAGTAGCCAAGTATTTTTGAAATTAATAGAAACCGAAAAGATAACACTTTTAAAGACAAAGAATTTGGGATTTGGTGTTTTAAAAATTTAGAAACCTTAGTTTTTAAAATAAAGTGATAAATACCAAACCAAACTTTTAAATGTGAAGTAGATAGGAATCATTTCCTAGGAATAAAGTGTAAGGCTATGAAGGAGACAACAGGAATTACTTAAGTAATAGTGGATGTTCCCGTAAAGTGCATGGGACACTTGTGAGGACCTAGGAATTTGATTAATGAGCAGTAAAGTGGGATCAGTAGGATAATAAGGCATGCATGGTTAAGAATGGATATTTTTTATTTTGGAGGAACTTGGAAGAAGCATCTTTCTCAAGTGGAATTCACATGTGATAGTAGTTCTCAAGCTAGCATTGGAGTGGCATCTTTTGAAACTCTTTATGGAAGACCGTGCTAGTCGCCTTCGTGTTGATTAGAGTCTATGGAAAGATTGTTGCTTGGTTTCGACAGAGTTAAAAAGACTTCGGAGAAGATTGGTTTGATTAGGAGAAAATTCATATCTCATATCCATATCTCTTTGATAATAAGCTTTCGAACTTCCTTTTTTCATCTTTAGTTTTAAATAGGTTCTTTCCTTTATTATCCTTTGGGAGGGTAGAACTTAGGATTTAACCTATGGGTGGTAGGATTTGATGTAAACATGTTATTAGAACATGTTATGAATGATGCATGCTAGTGGTTGCAAGTGTTTGCTAGTGGATGCTATGGACGCATATTGGTACACTAGGAACTATTATTCTTTAGGGATCGGCCTAACTAGGACACTAGAACATATGCACATGGATGTGTGCGCATTTTTACTTTATTTCCATGGTTGCCATAAATGGATATTTATCGCATGATTGTTGCATTTGGATGATGGTTGTAGCACGCATATAGAACTATCAGTTATCATTAGGAAATTTTTGCATTCATTTAGATACATGGCACGGACATGATTGCATAAAAGGAGGTCAACTGAATAAGTGGACCGCCTAATCTTTTGCATTAGTTAGGAACATTTACACTACACTAATTGCATAAGTATCATAAATTACATTAGAAAAACTTAAGGACAATGGATGAATGGTTGATGATTGAGTAGTTGATTGTAGAGTTGGATGAAAACATTTAGTACATTCTTTTATCCTTAGAGATTTCGGGGACGAAATCCCTTAAGGAGGGGAGAATGTAACAACCCGAAATTTAACCCATAATAATTAATTCGTTAATTAATTAAATAATAAAATAACTTTGTGAAATTATCAGAATTGAGCCATAGAAATTGCACCATTGTGTCCATGGTAATTTTCTGGTCAATTTCCATATATAGAACGTCAGAAACCGAGCTAATACGACCAAGATACAAAATAAGCAAAAATAAAAGAAGAAGAAGAAGAAGAAGAAGATATATATATATATATAAGGCAGGTCGAGCTGGGCACCAGGCGGTCGACCGCCCGGTCGACCCGCCTGCTGTTTTGGGGGCGAACGAATAATCGTTCGTTCGTTCGAATGATGATCACGATTTTTTTCTAACCGACTATGACGTGTTTTGCACTCTTCAAACCAATCTGGTCCTTCCATTCTTGCATCCGATGGCTGCTATTCAGCCTATGACGTGGTTGCATCCTATTCAATCCCCAAATTCAACGGTCTGAGATCCACTTCTACCCATATAAATAGACCCCTAGACCTAACACTTTTTCTCATTCTAGGTTTTCTCCAATTGGATTCACCTTTCTAGGAAGGACCCTAAACAGAATAATTTTTCCAAGGAGAACATCGTTATAAATTAAATTATTTTACAACTCCAAGTGTATCCGGGAAGACCAAAGAAAGAGCTTAGGACCGGAGGTGAGTGATTGTAATTATTTTAGATTTCTGTAAGTAATTTAAAATAATAGGGTTTCCAATAGTTGTAGTTTTACTATGATTTTTGGAATAGCCTTTTCAGTAGTTTATTTACGGTTTTTAGAATTATTTTCAGTCTATTTCCTTTCAGCTATTCTTTTCAGTAATTTTAGTTTATTTCTGTTAATTATAGCTTTTCCGTTTATTTACAGTATTTTAGTTTATTTACTGTTATTTATACGTTCGATTTGGATTTTCTTCTATTTTCAGTTTTCTTTTATTCCTCCTTTTTCTTCGCGTATGGATTAGAATAGGATTAACGCGAATATGGATTAAATTGTAAGAAAACTGAAATAATGGAATATAAGATGTAAATTACAAAGACTGTAATATAAATGGAATTGGAATGAAATTATGCCTAATTGGACTGAAATTATGCCTAATTATGGCATTAATTGGACTGAATTAAAAAGATTGGTCTAGTTATAACTTAGAATTATAACTAAAAAGAGTAAACGATGAAAGAGGCTTATTTTCACACTTAGACCTTGGGTTAAGTAATAAGAATGATTATAACGTAGCTTATAATAAGAAAAAAAAACAGAATAAGGCTTATTTTAAGACTTAGAATAAATTAATAAGCATTGATAGTAGAGAAAAGTGTAAAGGCTTATTTAAATAATTTATCAAAGTTAATAAGCAAAGATGAAAGTAGGACCTATACCAAATAGCATTCCCTATCAGACAAAACGGTGTTCTCACATTAGCCTGAAGTGAGATGAGGGCACACTTATGCTAAAAATGGTAGTAATTGATCAATTAGAAGTCCAAATCACGGGGGATTTGTATAAGGGGCGCAACGAGATATTGTTTGGATGACAGGCCAGTACCAACAGCATTTCCTTTATTTTCCATGGACACATGATGGTCTCACATTAGCCTGAAGTGAGACGAGGGGCACGCTTATGTTGGAGTTTGAGGTAATAAGAAGACCCAACAGGTGGAGCAAAAGGTAGCATGGGCATGGTGGTAGTTACGCGTGCGACTTCCATTCTTGTGCTCAGTAATCGCTATGAGTTCCAAGCGCTTAGTATGTGTGTCTTTCGTAGACACCGTTGCCTTCTGTGTAGGGAGCTATGTATCGTCTCATCGTCTGGATCCACAGTGGTTGCTTTGTGCATCTTTCGTAGATAACATTGGTTGTTGTATAAGGAGTTACCTAGTCTCTGGTCCGCAGTAAGGCCTATGGAGTAGAAGGCTAATCGAAGGGTAGAATTAGGAATTCAGCCTAATTATAGGATTAGGAATTCAGTCTAATCAAAGTAGCTATCAAGAACAAGTGCAAATAATCAAAGTTAACCTATCTTATAGTTAATCGTTTTATTTCTAATTTATCTCTTTCCTATTTCCTTTGTTTTCTCTTTGTATACTAGAACTGTTGTAGAGTCTATTACTTTTACTTTGCTTAAAGACTTTAGTAATTACTATCATTCACCAGACTTTTAGTCTGACCCACTCCTCTATTTTCCCCTTTTTTCCCCTTAGGCAATCAAGGGAGAGAATAGTAGATTGCAGTTGCTTGGAGATTTCTTGGAGTAGTTTGCTACCATGTATTTCTTTTCTTTCGGCTTTTGTTCTTTCTATGTACTGGTATATTATGAGGGATATTATGTACTCTGATTTTTGAGACTATGATTTTTTGTTTCATGAGACATATTGGATTTTTAGACATGTATTGGTATTTGACTTATTTATGAAGCAATTATGAAGTTTTGTTTTAATTAAGTTATTATTTTAAGTTTCCGCTGTTTTTATCTATTTTTGTCTTATGAATCTTAGTCTTTGTTAGCTTTACTTATACCTACAATGCACCATGCTTTTTAATGTGTTCTTTTGGGTATATTAAGGGGTGTGGGGTGTTTCACAGCTCATCCCGTCTTCTTGCAGTCGACCTTCACATTCCTTATAACTTGGTCCTTATCTATGTATAGTCATCCTCGAGTGTCGTCAACACCCGACCGTCCAACATTATTTGGAGAACGCCATTCATCCGTCTTGCTACACGCACAAGCAAAAGTAAATGATAAGTCGTATAGTCAGTTGCACTAGGTACTGTAGCAAAGCGGCTAAAAGCATACCTGCTCCTATAGCTCACCGTCAGCATTTAATGCGCATTAAATGTAATTCATGCACCTATAAGATTGACATACTTCTCGGCCATATATTCCTTTCCGCATTCACAGCTATCTTCCATCAACCTGTGCGACCAAATCACGGTCGAGCATGTTTCTCGTATATTTTACTGCGTAATCTCAATCATCCATCATCCACTACAGGCTACAGCCAGTATGAATATCTCGTGTCATGCTACTTTAAAGGGTTGGAAATTGGCTGAAATCCAGTCATTATACACAACTTAGTCACTCCTTACATGGAAAATCAAAATCCTAAGCCCTTAAGATTAGTTACTTTTTAGTCTTAAATGCCTCATTTCTTATTATTATCTTGCATTTACCGCTAAGTGTAAGAGATAGATATAGTAAGAGATTTTCATAGTGGACAAGCTTGCCAAACCACTCTATATCTTTTATCATTTACCTTAATTTGCTTGTCTTTCTCATTTTTTATTTTTAAGTCTAGTGATTAGCGAATGACTTTTGCTTTCATAATGCCTCGGTCTGGTTCCGAGATCGACTAATTCTTCAGCCAATATTTTGACATTAGAAGGAGGACCTCCACTAAAAGCTCTCATCTCTCTTCACTTTTTTTTATCTATGCACTCTTTCACATTCCACCATGTCGAATCCTATTGGCAAGAACGAGCTTATTAGCTGAAATGAACATGAAACTAATGGTAACACAGTCGCCAACATTGCTACTTCCATCGCGGGGCTCGGCAATGACATTTGGCGAAGCGTACTCCAAAGCTCGACCAACGTGCGAACTTTAGCCCGCGAGATGAATGAATCAGGGACGAGGTTAGATGCCAAGACTATTGTGAACTTTATTCCACCGCCTCTTCCAACGGTCGAACTGACTCTTCTCCAACCTATCCCTTCCAATGCTTATGACCTCATGAATACCCCCGAGGCCCGGCATAGGGCTGTGCCTAAAACCCCAACCGTGGATGATCATGCTCATCCAAGAAGATATGTTGTGCGCGTGCCATGTCTAGTTATCGATATTGACCTTGAGATGGCCATGCACAAAAAACTGAATCATCGTCGTTCTCCTTCGGTAGAATGGCAGTCGGTTTTTGAGCGCCTTTAGGCGACAAACGGAGCTCAAGATTTGAAGTATGGACATCTCAATGGTGCTGCCCATGCCGCCGGCAAGGAGCAAAAGGCCCCATCGATGCATTCCCGATCCCATAAGGGTGCAGCTAGGCCTGGATCGAGAGAGGTAATAGAGTTAGGAGTATCCCTAGGGGCAATTATATAATTTGTTACATATATCTAACTTTGTGACCAGTCTTGTTCAAAATAAAAAGTTTTTTCTTTCTACTATATATTTGTTATACAGTAATATAAATAATTAAGTAATTAATTTAAAGTGTATATATATGGAAAATCCTCAAACGATATTTTATGTGATGGCAATTACAAAGTATTATAATCATGAGAATTTTTCACATTGAAAATAACATATTGATTTAAATATTTCTAGTCAAGATATTTCAAGAAAGGATATTGATTCATCCGTTGAGACTACTATACGCAGCGTTATCTTCAAATGTTTGGCAATGTATTTCTCGTAAAGGCACCAAGGGTTTACGTACTGATAGTTATTGGATAATTATGGAATGACTCACTTAAGAGTTTTTCGTTGATTAATATAACTAAGGTCAAATAGAGAATATTGAAGTGACGAATACTGTGGAACTTCAATGTAGATACTCTGCTTTGATTATAGTTGAGTCATGGCATAACATCCATCGAACAAGTGTGGTTGGGTCTGAGCTGAAGCATTGAAAGTGAAACATTATTCAATAGATAATTCGTCTTCTCATTTATATGAAGTTAGTATCACTGTCAGTTGTAGTCAACTCAGAATGTCAAAGTTTTTGGCTAGAGCAATACGGTTAATAATAATTGTTATTATTGAACCAAGGATTTTGTTTTTGGACTTGCAAAGTTGAATATGGAAAATGTTAGAATTTTAACCAAAACCAAATTCCATAAATCCTTATGTAATATAGTTTTGACGAAGAGAATTGATGTAACTAATCATTACTATCGGATACCACTTATTATAAGTAAAATTGAACTTTATCAAAAGATGCGTAAGTGATAAATTAAGTCAAAATGTCATACCACTAGCTAAGGTGTTGTGTAAATGTTAATATTTGAATTATTCGATATTAATCGTTGACTAATTTTACACCTTCAAGTCACACAACCAAAATAATGAATATTTCGAATGAACCACATGATTTAATTAATTTTTAATAATTGAAAATTGATTAAATTAATTACTATTTATGAAATATTAATTATTGAATACTATTTAATTTGTTTGAATATCATTACTATTTGGTAAAGTGTGTGTATAAAAGTCATAAACATGCGTCCGACATGCAATATCGGTAGAATGTTTAAATTGGATTAAAGTAGAAAATACTAAGTATGTTTTAAATGGATTAAATGAATTAATATTTGTAAATTAATTATTAAAAATTTTATTTGATTTGTTTTGAATATCATTAGTATTTAACAAAGTGAGTATACAAAAGTTATAAACACGCGTAGCGATATACGATATCAATAGAACATTTGAATTAGATTTAAATGGAATTAATGCTAATGGGATTTTGGAAACTTTAAGGGATCACATGGCAACATCTAGGGCCAGCCATGCATGTAGAGAAGGAAGAGAGTTAATTGAGATTTGATAGAGAAATAAAGTGGGGAAGTTTTAAGGAAGGAGTAAGAAAGGCTTATATTACTTCTTTAAAATAAAGTCTCCATTCATTTCCTTTATCCTATTCATTTTTCTTTATTGACAATATTTTATCCTTTCCTCTATCTTCTATGGCCAAATTCTCATAGTGGCCAGGCTTTCCAAAACCCCTAAAAAATCAAAATAAAATAAAATGAAAAGGTGATTCTCCCTCTCGATTGTTGTAAGATCTAGAGAGCGATTCAATGAATATAAGAATATTCATTTCTTCAAGGTGTTTCTATTGGCTGCATCTCAAATTGTAATCTTCTATTTTGTTTACATATAATTTAATCATGTTCATATGTTTCTATTTTTTACATATTCTATTTATTCATTTGTATGCGTTTGGATAATGTTTTAGATATTTAGTTTACTTCCTTGAGCCAGTTTTTCTCTCAACGTGTTAATATGATTAAAATCACCTTGTTTATATTCCCTATTATTCACATGTCACCTACGATAATAATTTTGGATTTATCTATGTTTTTTGTTGTTGTTTATATTGTGTGTTTAACTTGAATCTACTTCTTATCGTCACAAATTCATACGTGCCTATGTCATCCAATTCTTTCATATAGGAACTATTTTTTGAATAAAATTTTGAAATAATTTTGTTAAAAATTTAATTTCATATTATAAGATTGAAAATTGAAGATTCTTTTTCAAGTTAATTTGAAGCAATTTTGTTTGTTGTCTACATAAAATTTTAGGTGGATTTAAAATTCATAAGTTGATTCCAAAAAATTACAGTTTGATTGAAATCTATGCTAAATTAATTAATATAATTTTTATTGTTTGTTACATAAATATTCAAACTTGAACAAAATACACGTGTTATTTATTTAAAATTACATGGAACTTGAGTATAAGTTTTGTATGGTTGTTGTTTTGAATATAATTCGTTTTATAATTTTATACTTTTATTTGAAAGTTCAAAAAATTATAAGTGGACTTTTATGCAAAAATGTCATATGCCTTTTTGATCCTTTTAGTTAAGGTTGGATTTTATTTTATTAACCTTAATTTTAAACATACATACATGCATACATGCATACACACACACACACTAGTGTGAACCCGTGCTTCGCACACGGATGTGGTGAACATATTATAATTATATATTATTTTGCAGGAAAACAGTTAAAATGGGTATGCAAGCAAATTTGTACCATGTCCAAAATATGAATATCAGACACGTAGGTCGCCTGATTAGTACCATATTTTATTAATTAGTTCCCTTATTTTTAGTGCGTTGCATAATTAATATAGAAAATTCAATGTTTTTCTAAAGGATATATTTAATTTATTTGTAATGAAAAGAAGCATAGTGAAATATATAAGGAAACAATAACGTGTGGTATAGAAAGTATGCCAACCATCAACTCTAATTATAAATACATGATATATTAAACACGTAGGTTTCAGCACAACAAAAATTCGAGAACAAAAATTTAGAGATCGAGAGCGCAACATTGTAGCCTAATCAGTCTATTTTCAACTGTAAATAATAGCTTGAGGGCATACAGAAGAAACAGATATTAGTACACCAAATGCAATGAAATCACCCTTTTGATATCAATGTATATTAGGGTTAGTTGTCAAAAGAGTATAATGTAATTAAAAGCAGCACATAATTCCGTGAAAAATCAATAAAATAGTGGCCACCACAGATGTCTATTATGGATAAAAATTACAAAACTGACCCAAAATGTAAGCTTGAACTGAATTTTAGATTAAGACCTCACAGGCTTATTCATCGTTTATTATTGGACGACGAAGATAATATTTTAGTAATTAGGCATAATTGATTTCTACATAGTTTATATAAAATTATGGGAAACCTACGAGCGTGATACATAATACAACAAAGGGACAACAGCATGTAGTATCAGAAAACTTTGTTTTACAATTTTTTTGAATGACGATAGATGGAAAAAAGTTAAAATATAATAATAATCATTGCGCCTCAGGTTAGCAACTTTCAGGTAAAGGATAATAGCATGCTTTATTTCGTTCATATTTGTAAAGCTTGTCTAAAATATTAAGAGCAAGTTGGATAAGTAACAAATGTCTGTAAACATAGGATTGAATAAATTCAGTACACTGCCTAAAATGAAGCCAAAAATCCTAGAAGTAGAACATTGTAAATTTATAGTCAGAAATTGAATGTAGACCCAAAGCAAATGTTGAAATGATCAAATTTATACCTTAGTATGAGAAGTATACGTGTTGAATTCTCGAACACTAAACTTACTTAAATACCTGCTGGATCTCCATAGTTGAGCTTAGTACATAGATGACAAAATGGCATGTGTTTTGCACGTGAATTATTCTTCTACAATTTATATATGATTAACACATTCAAAAGAAAATGATTTGCAAAAATATTTATCATGTTTTTATGTTGAAATCATGTATAGTTAATTTAAATTTTTATTTTTAAGTTGCAACATTTTTCGTTAGTTTGAATTTTATTTATATCATTAATTAATCAACAACAAATTTGTAAGTGATGTCTATTTGTTTAAATGATATTTATTTAAATGATATTTATTTGTTAGATCATATTCTTAAGCATAGAGAGATAGTTTGAATTTTTAAAAAAAGTTAACTATTTTAACTTAGTTTGAATAACTCCAGCCTAGCGTAGAAATAATAAGCTAGAAATAATAAGAATAACATCTGTATTTGATTAGGATTTTACCGATTCATTTTAGGTACTTGTACGTGGAAAAATTGATAACAACTAAATTATATATAAGCAAAAGGTATTTTGGTAAGTCCACGGTCGGACCAAAAGTTTGTGGTGCCAAGTCAATTATTAATAAAGACTAGTGCGAACCCGTGCTTCGCACACGGATGTTGAAAAAATATTGTTGTTGCATAGGTCATATCCAAATGTATAAGAAATTTAATACGGTGGTAATGAAAAAACATTGTTGAACGATAGTGTTACATCATGAATAACAATTTGGTAGGATAAAGAATACATAGATATATTTGGTTATGATAATCACAATTAAAATCGAACAAAACAATTATAGTGAATATGTTAAAGTTCACAGACTATTTAGAGCATAATGTGTTAAAAATTTATCCGCTAATGCATAGATATATTCACTGTGGCATATAACGCCAATGTTGTTGCTTTTGCAATTACACAGCCGCTTCAATGTGGATAGATATAGTTGAAGTATTCACTGTGAACTGCAGACACAAAGACACAGTGCAGTTCGATTCAATTAAATAAGAGTAACAAAAGTTTTTTGCAATGGGGAGAAATATAGTAATAGGATGAAATTTATAAACAGTCAGGAAAAGTATTTGTCAACAGCTGAAAAAAGGGAGCAAAAGAAAAAAGAAAAAAGCAACAAATGTAGTACAGGGGAAAAGTAGTAAAACAGAAGATTCAATTGAAATAGAAATGATGATGCAATAAGAAAATAACATAGGTTCCAATAGAAATTACTATTGTTCACCGAATCTGATCTATGTCGATGCAGGGTACAAAACACGGCATACAACTGGTCGCAGTAACCAATATTTGAAAATATCCAAAACATACAGAAGAGAACAATTGTGAGAAGTCCATTCATTTTTTAGCCTCAGAAATAACTGCTAGCAACGCGTGTATGATATTGGCTTGAGCGCAAATAGGTGATGTTTTCTTGGCCTTAATAGATGCATTACATCAGTCAATTATTTTAACCATTGAAGGTATTTGTACCTGCAGCCAAAAAAGGCAAAAGTGTCATTGATGCAGTATTATTACTAAATTCTCTCACTGCTCGTCCGACCTATTAACTATATCTAATAATCAAACCATGACTACATAATCATCTATACAAAGATACATTCATCAATTGTTTTCTAGAAGTTTTCCGACGGTGGTGGTGCAAGTGATTTTAGAATTTACTGCAAAAAATAAAAAATAAACTCTTTTAGGTGGTTATCAACATTATTCTCACTACAACACATGTTTTGACCCAGCACTTAAATTGTGCATCTACCTTAAGCCCGAATACAACAACTTATATGCTTATTGTATTATTGATCATCGTAATTGTAAACGAAATTGAGTAAACTTAGCCAAATTATGTCATCAAACCTGGAAGCAATGTATTAAACGCTGAGCTGCACGGTTGAATCAAGCATTAATTATGTGAAGTCGTTATTTAATCATCTCAAGCTATCAAAAATCAAAATTCATTTTTCAATTATATTTTCATAATGCGGTTAAATAACTATCGTTAACATCAAACAAAATTATTACTATAGCTAAATTAGTATTGCATCACACAAATGCAGTTAAAATATTCAAAAACAATAATTGCTTAATTCCAAAAATACTGCAAAATAATAACCACTTTTGCTTAATGCATTTAAATTTTAATTACAGTAAGCTCGAATAAATCATCGTGTACAACCAAAATTATTACTGCATCACATAAATATAGCTGAAATATTCAATTTCTACCATGCATAATTCAAAATTGTCATTAAATTATAACTGCATTTTATTAATGTAGTTAAATTTTAATTGTATTAAGATTGAATAAATTCCTGAAATGTAGCCAAATTTATTACTTCATCACATAAATGTGGTTAAAAATCTTCAAATATAGTTAAATTTACCCAAAACTTGCTGGTAAATTATAATTGCATTTTCTTAATTTCATTAATTTATAACTGTTTTAAAATTGAATAAAATTATCAAATATAGTCAAAATCATCAATAGTAAATGCAATATAAAAAATGCTAACGTAGTTAAATTAATTCAAAAATGCCTATAAATAATTACACCATTTTTTGATGGGGTTAAATTATAACTGCACTAAGTTTGAATACTATCAAACACAATCAAGATTATTACTTTATTACATAATGTAGTTACAATATTCAAAGGCAACCATAATTGTATAATTCAAAAAAAATATTCCTTTCAAATATGTTAAAAGATAATAAATACATTATAATAATCTAGGTAAAACTACTATGTAATGTTTATGATCATCATAATAATGCTGTTACAGAAACGCGGTACACAGCGGTGACACAAAATAATTGTGCAATTAAAGCTGCTATATAAAATTATGATTTTAAAAAATTTATTTTTAGCTATCAACAATGGATATCATTGGAAAGCAAATTAAATTTGAGATTTAATAGTGAAAACGATTCTTAAATCCAATCAATGTAGAAAAAGTTATCACATTTTAAAGTTTGGAATATAAAGAAATTAAAAATGCGATTGTTCATTTACCAAATTTCAAGGTGGCCTGTGTGAGCTTGAAATTCAACTCACTAATAATAATATAGTATAGATATAAGTCTTAAAATTTGTACACAAAAATCCCCTAAAAATATACACCACCAACCAAATCAAATAAATAGCTAAACCTGGCAATCAAGACCAACTTACATGCCCATTAAGCAAACAGAGGGTGTAGAACAGACGCATCTTTCATTTAACTTCAATACAAAAGGTAGATCTTATCAATAGTGCGCAACAAAGAGTCACAACAATAAATATGTAGAAGTTGACCTGCTATTCTTGCACATGCATATTAAGTGATCATATGGAAAGTCAATAATAAACATATAATTAAGTACAATAAAAAAGAGTGTTAATGGAAACATGCAATAATTGAAAAACTAATTGGCTAAAAACTAAAACCATTGAGTCTACATTTTAAATCCAGAGTTATGCGCATGAACAGAAAGTTAGAAAATTTTACATGCCATGCGACCAATAAAAGTTAGAAAAATTAAAGTACCATTATAAATTATATTCGTAAGAAACTAAGTTGTGCTGATTTGGGAAAATGCAAATGATGAAGTTTAGATTACTTTTTCAAATAGTTTCCCCAATCATAGTTAGGCCTTCCATATCCCAACCTTACACAGTTGGTTGTAGAACCTCCATCTGCATTTATCATGAATAATTTTAGTGACTCATTAATAATATTAGTAACAGAGACATACTGCACTGTAAATGCATGAATGAATTTCAGATTCATAAGGAAAAAAACAACATGATAACATGTAGAAAACCCCAAACATAATTTTCTCACAATCTCATAGTCATCCACAGTCGTCCCATTTTTACAACCCATTAGCCAAAAAATTCATACTTCCAATTTTACAACATGCAAATCATATAATAAAATTGGAAATTTTATTAGAATCTAGATTATGTTACTACCTTATATCTTGATAAATAACATAGGACTGCCATTTAATATTATGATCCATTGGACTATATAATTCATCTACCATTTGCTCTTGGTTAGGCTATTATTGTTTGGCAATTAGAGCACACTAATTTAGATTTAGAGCATAATAATCATTCGCTTTTCCATTTAAAGCTCTATATTGGAAAAAATAAAATGAATTTATGAATACTAAACCAATGAACAATTGATAGCAAACCCTTTATCGAACTTATTCCCCTTGTCATTATTGACTACGTTTAAGCTAACATTGATTACGGAAAGAACACAAATTATATCTCTACCATGTTATAGCAATGATTTATATCCAGAAATAGAATAAAGTTTTATTATTCTTAGATGATTAATATCATTTGACGCCATTGTCCTTGTACTGAAGAAGCCTTAAGTATTATGGATCTTGAATCACATTTAATGTTACAGCTTTTCTAGACAAATTTAAAAAAAATGGTTTTGGACCAAAGGTCCCTATTTTCAAAGCTCATGCACAAAAAGTCCCTGCTCATAAACACATGTAAATTAGGTCCCTATTTTGTTATTTTTTACCAAACTGTCCTCTTTTAGAAAATCGACTTAGCATTCTTTTCAGGGGCAAAAGCGGTATAAATTAGCCAAAATCTAAAAATAGGGACCTAATTTTCACAACTTATTCGGGAGGGACTTTTCTTACATCATCTTTCAATTACAGGGACTTGACAGCGATTCCTTGTAAAAAAAACCTGTTAACAACCTAGGAACCTTCATTAATTAGTTAAAACTTTACTATATAAATATCACATACCTGTTACAAACTATTAATGATGGCATATGAACAAATGTAGGACACTTTTATTTTAAGGTAATATTTATAATTGTTTGTAAATGTCATGTGACATAATGCCTTATGTCAAAAAGGTTATTTATAGTTGATATTAGAAAAGTTGCCAATGAATAGTTGCCAATGAATAGTATAAACCTTTTTACATAATAGCTTAAAGCTTACTATAGTTAAAACTTGATAATTAAGAACTTAAGTTTCGTCAACGCTCTGAAAAGACATTAATGTCGTCATTGTTCATTGGTAAAATCAATATTGATGGGAGAGACCGATCGATGTCTATTATAATCAAACTATTAGGCATCAATTACAAATAGTGGATATCCATTAAAAATATGTGCAAGTAAATGTCTACATATATATACGCATACATACATCCATTAAAATATATATATGTATGTACATACACACGGACACACATATACGTATGTATGTATATGTATATATGTATGTGTATGTATGTATGTGTGTGTGTATAGAGTTAGAAAGCAGATATGAATATTTGTATTCATTACCTTTCGCATTGCAGGTAACTTAATTATCAACACTATGACTATATAAGGAAAAACTATTTTAAAGCCACCTCTCATAAGTTCTCAGTTCTCTGATGCATAACAATTTTTTAATCAATATATAGAAAAGAACCTACAACCGATCCAAAAAATCAAAACATGTAAATTAGGTTCTTAAATCATAAAAGACTCAAACCAGTCAAGATATAATAAAGGATTTCTGATTTAAACTGACCGGTTTATTGATTTGAATTTCAATTATCTTGTTCGAGTTAAATTATCTAAACCCAAAATTTAAGGATGGTCTAGCATTAAAGATAAAATAAAGGATTTTAGTGAATGTTTGTCGATTTGATTTGAAATTTAATTATTTCCAAACTTGCAGTGCAAAAAGAATATGTATAACATTTTACCTATATACATAATAATGTGATGGATGCAATTAGGTTTAATGATATAGAATTGATGAAAATATAGTCCAAAGGCACAAACACTATCAAAATTTAAGGATATAGAATTTAGGAAAAATACTGTAAATGACAAATTATTATTCAGAAAAAATATTTGTATATATAACTTTACGTTAATAAAAATTGTGAACTGTTATCATGGTTGTCGGATTACCATTCAAATAATTAATATTTTATTCTTTTAAATGTATAATCAATATCCCATGATATAAATTGGTAATCATAATGACCATATCTGTGCAGTTAAAGTGCTCGGCAGATTCAATGAGGTAGAGGTGCAAAAAGTCATAGCGGGGATACATCGAGGATATAGCGGGATATAACAGATGACTCTAAAACAGCATATAAAACTCATACTTAATGTTTTTACAAATATATAAATGGTAATTAAATGAAAAATTAACATTCAATTGAATTATAATTAATACATAAATAATTTTAAATAAAAAACATGTGCGAATATACTGTAAATAAACGTAAAACTCTTATATAACATAATTGAATTTAGTAGAATATTAGAGTATTTTCATTTCTAAAAATATATTAAAAATTCAATTAAATAAATTAATTCCATAATTTTTATAATGTATAAATGTCCTTTTTCAATTCATTTCTTTTAAAAAAAGATATAGCGGAAATAGTGGAATATAGCGGGAATAACGGGATATAGCGGAAATAGCGGGGCTTAAAGCGAAAAGGCTATATTTGGGGCTATATGGAAAAATCGTTGCGGCAGAAATCCGCTATGAGATATAGAGGGTTATAGCGGGGTAATAGCGGGGCATTAACTGCACATGACCATATTAAATGGCTAAAATATGGCATTTACAATCTTGAATCGCTAAGGACTTATTATTTTGATACAGATTCATCATTTAAATCATATTCTATTCCAAAATTGATTCAAGTGTTTAACCATTCTTTAAAAATTGGTTTTAATTATACATTTATGAGTATGCATTAGATGAAAAGAGAACGAAAAGTCATCATCAATGTTCGAGATCTAGTTTTCAGTCTCTGTTTCGGCCTTTTGTAATTTAAGGAATTTTGATTTAATTCGTAAATTTCAAAAAAAATTGTTTTGGTTTTATAATGTTACACATATGCTTGTTTAATTTATACTGAAATAAAATGTATAATTTATCCTTTATTGAAAAATAAGGTATGAATGAAAAATGTTAATTGATCATAAAAGTTTTTAACATCAAATATATTTATTCGTTACTTCATTTTTAATTTTTTTTGGTTATACCATTTATATATTTTGTGATTTTATATATTTTCTATATCAAAATTTCAAATTATAAATGTTCGTATATTTGAAATTCAAATCAATTATTTTGTTGAGTTTCTTCGGTAAAATTTGAAGTACAATGTTTTTTATTAAATCAGAGTTTCGAATTGGTTCCGTTTCAGTTCCTACTGAAACTTAAAGGGACGACCGTAATTTCAGTGTTTTGGTCAAAACATCAAACCTAGGTCATTATACAAAAGATGCGTTGATTTAGCGCACAGAATAAATCTCTATTAAAATTAAGGAAAATTTGATAGTCCTAACAAACGCACAATCCCAATTAAAGTTGACGGGATATAGTATTGAGGTGAAGTCATACAACCAAAGAATCTTGCAAGCTTTGAACATAATGCAAACCTAGATTAACATATATATAATATATATAATAATAAAAATAAAGATCATCCTATAATGTAACATCGATGTGAAGAAACTGCTGTGAAGATGCTTTTTAGAGAATTCCTAATAGGTGAAAGGACAAATAATGTAGCCAACGATGGGAAAGAACTATAACATGCAGGGTTAATATGCCCTAGTTAAAAAAAGTGGAGTCCCTGTAGGAGGTAACCATAATAATATATTATATGTTTTACATATCAACATGCATATTAAAATTTGAGCAGCATCTTAGAGAAAATAATGTTAAACAGTAAGATAAACCAGTTATGTATTAAAATCAAGCAAAATTTTAAAACTAAATTCCATTATATTACAGGTGTGTGTTCATGTTTTGTCTAAATAGATCATCAAAGACAAATATATCATTTTTTCACTATCGAGAATACTTCATTAAGGATCACCACATAATATCAAGGATATCAAAGGAAAAACCATGAAATAGCATCAAGTATATTACATCTAGAAAACTCTAAATATTAAAAATACCCTGCATAATCAAAGCACAAGAGCGTACAGGTTGTTCCGTTTTGTTTTTTTTGGAAAAACTACATGTTGTTATCTTTCTTTTGTGGAAAATATCTTGTTTCTTTAGGAAAACCGATTTGATTATGCATGGTGTTGTGAGATTCCAATTTTTACATCTGCAATGATATTTGTATTAATAGAATGACAATTATGCTTAGCGTGTACTGGTTCAAGGGACTCAGAGGCATTCACTAATGATAATTGCCTGTCATGATAGAGAATTGTTTAGGTTATTAATTTTAATACCTTTTTTATAAATAAATATCATAATAATAAGGCAATATATATAATTACTTCGTTATAGTTTATTGTACTGAACGTGACATGCAAAAACAAAAGCGTTGCACAAATTTTGGCAATATCGTGTAATTATATAAATTTTAACAGACCCAAATTACGGTAATATCACAAGACTAAGCTAGTTCTTTAGAAAGCAATTCTTAGTAGCAGTAATGGTGGTACTACTGATTGATCAATATTATTTGCTTTTAAAAAGAATTATAATTTGTCAAATGGAAAGTGGATTAGCTTAGCTCAAAATCTGTACACACCTTCATTTGTGCCACAACTTAGTCCACTTTTCTAGCCCAAACGTTTCAAATTTCCCACATATCCCTTTGATTTTCTCATCTACAATTAATAACTGCCCATATCTAAATTTGTTACTATAAATCCAATCAAAGACATGCATATAGTTTTATTTAAAGAAAGCACAACATGATTGAACAAAACTGACTTACAACCTTCTTGCATCATGAATTTCCTGAAGAAGATTAGTTGCAAATCAAAAACAATTTAGATTAATATATATTAATTAAATACAGGTTTTAGTAGCTTTACAAAGAATCGAAGAATAACTAAGAAAAAATATCATATCTAAACGATTAAATGGTTATGGGATAAGCCTAAGCCTATAGAATGTCCCATGATAACAAAAATGAGAAATAAGAATCAAAGCATAATTATAAAGTGTAAAGCATTAAAATGCACCGATTTTTTTTTAAATTAGATAAAATATATTACTCCATAATTATCAAATTCATTTGCTACATAAAAATTAAATTGAATTTATACTTAAAACGCCATTGTAAGAAAAGAAGTTAGGAATTACCAGAAGGTGAAATCCAAAGGAGAAACACACATAGTAGCAATTATTTGGAAAATAGACGCTGCTCAAAATTTATGATATGTTTATTGAAAGGATCAGTAATTCATCAACTCTTCTCTGATTTTAAGTACGGAAGACATGAGAGGTAAAAAGAATTCATACCCTTTTTTATTATTTTTGAATGAGAAGAAAGTAAACTATTACATAGCAAAAGGATTACAAGCCTATTTATACAAAGAAGAAAAAATAACAAAGCTATGCCAGGCTGGCAGTAACAACTTGGTATAACCAACTATGCCAGATTGGCAGTAACAACTTGGTAGAACAGCACATACCAATACCGTAGAGCAGCACATACCAATACCCCCCCTCAAGTTAGAATGTCATGAAACTAATGGATTGACATTCCTAACTTGGATAAAAGCTCTTTATGCTGAGATGATGGTAGAATCTTGGTGAATACATCTGCAAGCTGAGATTGAGTAGGTAGGTAAGTCAATTGTATCAATCCTTCAAGGACCTTTTCTCTTGTGAAATGACAATCAATGTCAATGTGTTTGGTACGTTCATGAAACACAGGATTGCGAGCAATGTGTAAAGCAGATTGGTTGTCACAATGTAGAATCACTGGCTTAAGATTTTGAACTCCTAGCTCTTCCAACAGCCTTACAACCCAGGTGACTTCAGATGCTGCAGCAGCCATTGCCCTGTATTCAGCTTCAGATGAGGATTTAGAAACAGTACTCTGCTTCTTTGATTTCCATGTAATGGGTGACTGTCCAAGAAGTAACACATAACCAGTTATGGATCTTCTGGAGTCAACACAACTGGCCCAGTCAGCATCTGAAAAGGCTTGTAGCTTAAGTGTATCACACCCTTTTAATAAAATCCCTTGCCCGGCTGTGTGTGCTACATATCTCAAAGTATGATGCAGTGCTTGCAAATGACTAGTACGAGGAGCTTGCATGTACTGGCTTAGATTTTGCACAGCAAATGAGAGATCAGGCCGAGTATGAGTAAGATAGTTAAGCTTGCCCACAAGAGAACGATATATTTCAGCATTTTGTATCACATCACCATCAGTAGTAGTGAGTTTAAGGTTCAGAGGCAAAGGTGTAACATCTTTCTTGCTTAGATCAAAAGAACAATTAGTTAACATCTCTTGGGTGAATTTTTGTTGACTTAAAAGAATCCCATTTGCAGTATCTCTAATCTCAATACCCAAGAAATAACTGAGAACTCCAAGATCTTTTATACTAAAAATATGGTGAAGGTGGGCTTTTAAGTCAGTAATTGAATTGAAATCGTTACCAGTGAGCAAAATATCATCAACATATACTCCTGCAATGCAAATCAAACTTCCAGTCTTCTTTATAAACAAACTGTAATCATTCTTGGATTGATAAAACCCTTTTTCTTTTAAACAAATATGCAATTTCTCGAACCATTGTCTGGATGCCTGTTTAAGGCCATAAAGCGATTTCTTCAACTTGCACACTTTATTGTGAGGGTTGGAAAAACCTTCAGGCACTTTCATATAAACTTCTTCTTTCAAATCTCCATGCAAAAATGCATTATTCACATCTAGTTGGAATAATTTCCAACCTCTACTAGCTGCCAAAGCAATTAAGCATCTCACTGTACTCATCTTAACAACTGGACAAAAGGTTTCATCATAATCAATTCCATATTTTTGATTAAAACCTTTAGCCACTAGTCTTGCTTTACATCGTTCAAGTTCACCATTTGCTTTAAGTTTTATTTTATACACCCATTTACATCCTATTGCTTTCTTCTCTTTAGGTAAGTCGACTAGTTCCCAAGTCCCATTTTGTGTTAAAGCTTCAATTTCTTTATTCATAGCTTCTGTCCAAATAGGATCAGTAGCTGCTTCTTCATAAGATACTGGTTCATGCAATTCACATGCATGGGATAAAAAGGATTTATGATCATCAGAGAATGAGGTGTAAGTTATCAGATTGCACCAGTGTGCATTGACAGTAGTATCTTCATGAGCAACCGCATTACATTCGTAATCATTTAAATAAGAAGGAGCTTTGTGAGTACGAGTAGATCTCCTGATAGTTTCACTGGGAAAATTTTCAGTTATATCAATCACGATTGAAGGATCAATGGAGTTAGGATCAGTAGAAGAAGTAGGTGTAGTAGTATTTTGTATTTCTGATGTTGGAAGATTAGTGCATGGGAAAACACCATCAAGACAATGTTCTGATGGATTGTCATGAGAAGGAAATGTAGTACTTGGAGAAGATAAATCAGGAGAATTGTGAAAAATAGGAGCTGTGGAAGCAGGAAGATAAATGGCAGTATGCATATGTGAAAGAGACCTTTGTTTGTGAAAAAGATGATATGGAAAGTGCTTTTCATGAAACTTAACATGTCTGGTTACTGTCAGTTTTCCAGTGGCAATATCAACAACTTTATACCCCTTCTGACTAACTGAATAACCCATGAAAACACAAGGAGAACCCCTCTGATCCATTTTCCCTCTGTTAATTCTGGAAGTATAAACATAACATAGGCAGCCAAATGTCCTCAAATGATCTATTGAAGGAGTTTCATTGTAAAGTCTTTGGTAAGGAATATCATTATTTATTGCTTTTAGGGGCATTCTGTTGATCAAGTAAACAGCACACATAACACATTCTCCCCAAAATCTGTCTGGAACCATTGATTGAATATACAAAGCTCTTGCAGTCTCAAGGAGGTGTCTGTGTTTTCTTTCAACGACCCCATTTTGTTGAGGTGTGTCTGAACAGCTAGTTTGATGTAAGATCCCCATGTTCTTGTAAAATATTTTCATCTCTCCTTCACACAACTCTTTTGCATTGTCAGATCTGACACACTTAATTTTAGAATCAAATTGTGTTTTGATCATTTTAGCAAAATCAATCATGATACTAACTGATTCACTTTTATTTTTTAAGAAATGTACCCAAGTAAATCTTGTGTAATCATCAACAATAGTCAAAAACTGATTACATCCACTAGGAGTCTTAACAGAATTTGGACCCCAAACATCAATATGAATCAATTTGAAAGGAGCTTTGGTTTTTATACAACTTGAAGGAAAAGGTAGTCTAGTTTGTTTAGCTTTAGGACAAACTTGACAAATAGTATCTGCTGAACAAGGCTTTATTTCACAATTTGTATTGACAAACTTTATCTGATTAAAAGGTAGATGTCCTAACCTCAAATGCCACAGTTTAATATCTTCTACTGCTAACATACAAACTGTATTACATTTGTGAGACTGAACCTCATTATTACTTGTTTTCTTCTGATCTTCCACATTGTATAAACCAGCCCTCAAATTACCAAGAAGAATCAATTGCCCTTTCTGTGTGCACATGAAACACTTATCATGAGTAAAATGTAATTCACATTTCATGTCTTTGCATAATCTGTATACGGAAATGAGATTGAATCTAAAATCTGGAACATGTAGCACATTATTCAGAATAATTCCATCATTCAATTTCACAGTTCCGACATGTTTTACCATAATCTTACTCCCATCAGGAATGGTTATGTGATTGTTATGACTAACTAAAGGTTTATATTCAGAGAAATATTTTAGTTCAGAGAAAATATGGTCACTGGCTCCACTATCAAGAAGCCAATTTAAGTCAGAGCAAGATAAAAAACAGAAATTACCTGCCACCATGGCATGGCTGTGAGATGTCTCTACATGGCCATTTGACTTGATGCTTTGCTGTTGTGACTTGAGCAAGTTAATCAACTGATTATATTGTTCCACAGAGATGGATTGAGTAGGTTGATCATCAGTTTGCATGTTATCAGTGTCATTGTAAGCAGCAGCTGCTACTTTCTTCTTTTTAAATCCCTTGAAATTGGGAGGATAACCATGTATCTTGAAACATCTGTCAATGCTATGTCCAGGTATCTCACAGTGAGTGCAATAATATTTAGAACCTGGTTTGGTATTGCTCTTGTTACTTTTAGCCTGTTCTGTACTGCCAGTGTAAGTTTTGGAGCCTGTACCAGAAAACTTCTTCTTGTCAACCATGAAAGCCATAAATTCAGATTGATTAACTATTTGAGAGATCTCTTTGTGTTTTTCTTCTTGTGCAAACATTCTATAAACCTCTGTAACTTTCGGTAGAGATTGCATCATTAACACATTTCCTCTGATTGTTGCAAACTGATCTGAGAGTTTCATCATAAATTGTATAACCATCACATCTTGATGCCTTTTAACCAATCTTTTTGTCAAGTTGCACGTACAATTGTTACAAGTACAGCATGGAAGTGGATGTGCTTCATCTATCGCATCCCAAATTGATTTAATAGAAGTGAAAAATTCAGAAATAGAACTGTTGCCTTGATTGATATCAGCTAGCTTTTGTTCTAAAGCGTAAATATGTGCTAAGGATGTATAACCAAACCTTTCTTTGAGATCTAACCAAATTTCTCTAGCACTCCTTAGAAACATAACAGAACCAGCAATGTTTTCATCGAGATTGAACAAAATCCAAGAACAGACCAAATCATTGCATCTCTCCCACGCCTTGTATTCAGATCCATCTTCATCAGTAGGCTTTCTATAGGAACCATTAACAAAACCTGTCTTGTTCTTTGCTGAAAGGCTTAGCAACATAGCTCTTTTCCAGCTGGTGAAACCATCACCATTAAATTTGAATGATACAAGTTGTGCAGAATTAGCATCCGATGGATGAATGTAGTAGATACTTGCAGGATTTTGATTCAAAGGCAGATCAGAGTTGTTTTCAGGCATATTATCAAATAACAGATCAGCAAAATTTCAGAGAAAAAAAATCAACGGCAAGAGAAAATATGAAATAGATCTGAGAAATATTGATCTATTTGAATCAATTTAGATGCAAATTAGAAGGAGTCGATGAGAAACATTGCTCTGATACCATGAAAGGATCAGTAATTCATCAACTCTTCTCTGATTTTAAGTACGGAAGACATGAGAGGTAAAAAGAATTCATACCCTTTTTTATTATTTTTGAATGAGAAGAAAGTAAACTATTACATAGCAAAAGGATTACAAGCCTATTTATACAAAGAAGAAAAAATAACAAAGCTATGCCAGGCTGGCAGTAACAACTTGGTATAACCAACTATGCCAGATTGGCAGTAACAACTTGGTAGAACAGCACATACCAATACCGTAGAGCAGCACATACCAATATTTATTGTACCTAGAAGAATAGCAGGATTCATAATTATTTCAAAACAACAGTGTTGAAATTATATACATGAAAAAAAACATTAAATCAAAAGCAGTTATCTAGCATAACCAAAGTTTATAGGTAGTAACAACAACCATAAATTCATTTAAGAGAGAATAGGTCAGAGAAATGCAAGGACTACATGTTATACGATGAATTTCAAGATGAAGTCAGCATCTAAAATGCATATTTGTTGACCACCGTATTAGTTTACCCCATCAAACTTAGCAGGATTATAACTGTTAAGGTTTCTCCAACACACTTTTATAAATTGTATTCATAAACTTACTTGTTCTTCCTTGATCCTTTATTTCATTAGTTTCATCGCTATTACACTAAATCTGAAACACAGATTAAAAAAACAGTGAATCTTCTTAGTATGTATGAAGCAAATGAGTAACAGTTCATTATTTATGTAGAAGAATACCTATGCAGTTCAAATGCAAAGCATATTTGGAAAATAAAAACACGTCCAACTGATATTTCCAACATATAAGAGTAGGAATATAATTTCTTACATTATTAATGTTGATCACTGCTCTCTAATCCCAATTTAATATCCAGAAGAGGGAACATGAAACAAAATCAAAAGGCGGTTTCATTCGAGGGAAGATTCGAAGTTGAAGAGGCGGCGACGGTGGTAGGATGGGAGGTCAACGTCGTCGGATGGGAAAAGGCACAATTGTGGGGACGTTAATATGTAGGGTTTGGAGGATAAGAAGCGGAGAGCTGGGCACGAATATAAGAAATTAAAAAATACGACCGTTCATTTCAAAAAAGTACCGAGGAGGTCTGAGCGCTCTTGAAATGCAACTCGGTAATCATATTATAGTATAGATATAGTATAGGGCAGCAGATATGAAAATTCATGAACCAAAGTAAGAAATTTGCAACATATATTACAGAAGAGAATAAGATAAAATTCATGAACCATTGTTAGTTTTCCTGTTCCAGGTATCTTAGGTTTCTTCAATGGACCGGTAAAAGCTTTGGATGGCTAGGTTCGGGGTCCAGCTTTCTTTTTTCTCTGGTTCTGTGGTGGTGTTAGTGTGGTTGTTCGGCTGCTTTGGTTGGATTTTGTTCTCTTTTCTCTTCGGCTGGATCTGCGATGGTGGCGTCTTTGGTGGTCTGGTTTAGACCATTGCTGCTCTGATACTTCTGTGAGACCATTCTGGGCTCGTTTGGACTGGCTCCATTTCTCCTTCGCCGTTTGCTCCTTTCCCAGGAGTATGTTTTCCCTAGTTTTGCTGGCTTTGCTTCAACTAGGTTTGATTCCTATGTGGTATGGCTTGGTGGTCTGGCCTTTACCTTCGGGTTAAGGCGGGTTGGTGGCTTTTGGTGGTTTTTTTCCCCTTCTCTGTCGCTGTCAACGGGTGGTATTGTTTCTTCCTGTTGTGGCCTTTATTTTCTGTATTTTCTGGTTTCGTCTTTCCCGATGTTGTTCTGTGCTATTTGTGAACCCCCGGAGAAAGTCGTTTTTTCTCCATTTTGGTTATATATTCTCTTTTTGCTGAAAAAAAGAGATAAAACATCAATTTAAATAATAATGAAAATAGTATCATGTTTTAATAGACAAACCAATTCAAAGTGATCAAGTATCGCAAGGTTATAAAAAAAATCATTTTTTTTATAGGAGACTCGTAATCTTTCTGCTCTACAAAATGCTCTTATTTTATCATCAAGATCATCAGGCTAACTTGACTATATCAACCTGAGTCACTATTCTAACATATAGTCAATGATATTAATGTACGTTGTGTTGTGCAGAAAATTGCACAAATGCGGAAAGACAATAAACAGGATCTAGATTTGCCAATTTGAACATCACTTAACTAGCAGCAATTATTCTATACTCCAAATAAATAGCAAATAACTATAAAGAAAAAGTAGACACAATATTTATACTGGTTCCACTATCATCTAGATAGTGTACGTCCAGTCCAAAGGAGAGAGATTTTATTCCACATGAGAGAATTACAAGAGATTACAAGATAAGAGTTTACATACCAAAGCCCCAATTAGGGATAAAAAAGAGACACTCTATTTGGAGATCACTGGCTGAATACCAGGATGGGTTTACAATGAAGTCTACCCTTAATATATAGCCAATATAAATTCATGTGAGTCATCAATCAAATTACATAAATATGGTAAGAAGATAATGGAGGCAAATTACAACGGTAACAAATCGCACAAACATAGCAAGTAATTCACTCGTTCCAAAGATGGAAGAAAATAATCCCAAAGCAATGCGATTACTGAGAAACAAATAATATGCATATCCTTTTGCATATATTTTATTCCATAACGTGCGCATGCATATATTTCCTTGCCATCTCATTCAAATGCAATCCAATTATGCATTTCCATAATGAACAAACGTGATTACTTTCCCTTTTGCATATTTGTTTCCTTCTATTGTGATTTTGTATCACCAAAATTTAACAATCTGTTGGGGTGTCTCGCATTGTGTGTGGGTAATGGGCGCATATTAAAAAGAAGAATAGTCCCACATCGTGAAAAAAAAATGGAAGTGGAGTGGTATATATATGAGTTTGGTCGCATGTAACAACAAGGGATTCCTTTTGTTAAAGGGTGTTGACCAAACTCATATGTTGCCCCCACATAGGGATGTGCAGACAAGATTTCAACATGGTATCGGAGCCGATGGTAACGCCTGGGACACTGGACAATGCACAAGAGATCTGTAAATCGTTGTGGCTAGCGGTGTAGGCTTAAGTAGTCAGACTTAAGGTGGAGCATGACCATGGTACATTGGATCTGGTAGAATGACACGGGAGCAGAATCTCAATGTGGTGCATGCATCGTTGTTGGCGTATTGGAAGACGCATATATGGATGCGAGCCAAGGTGGAGATCTGTTGGGAGTAGAGTCTCAATGTGGTGCAGGCATCGTTGTTGGCGTATTGGAAGACGCATATATGGATGCGAGCCAAGGTGGAGATCTGTTGGGGTGTCTCGCATTGTGTGTGGGTAATGGGCGCATATTAAAAAGAAGAATAGTCCCACATCGTGAAAAAAAAATGGAAGTGGAGTGGTATATATATGAGTTTGGTCGCATGTAACAACAAGGGATTCCTTTTGTTAAAGGGTGTTGACCAAACTCATATGTTGCCCCCACATAGGGATGTGCGGACAAGATTTCAACACGTTGTAATGAGTATTTGAAATTTTACTATTTCAAAAACTATCTACTAAAGAATAAAGTGTGCGATTGCTTAAAAGTTAAAATGGTATAAATCACAGCCCTATAACTTTTATTTTTAGGAATGGATACGTACAAATAGTTTGGGTGCCTAACCAATTGAGATTCACCCATCCATGCACTTGAAGCACATGATGTATGGATTACAACATTCTTGGTAATGGGAAACAAACAAATAACCAGCATTTTTTTGTTTACACCAAATTTCAAAAATCCATTATTGTAGCACAATTATATATAGATGGAGGCTTAGAGCTTTAACATGGGCAAAGGTATAAGCAAAAAATGACAAAGATCATAAAATTACCGGTTTACTATCTTGAGATCTAGGCCAAAAATTATGTAAACCCTCTTCCTCGTTTACTTGTTGGATTATACGCTCCTGTAACTAAGTTTTTTCTGCTTATAGTTCCCTGGATTTTCGCTCCTTACGATTCTCAACTGGCACCTCTGTATATAATAAAACAACAAATTAATATGCGAATTTCACAACCGAAGAAGGCACAATTATATAAGTAGTAACAAAAATCAAAATCACCTTTTTACTGATTCATGGCTAGTTTCAATCGAGATCTGGCCAGAATTTCTCAAATTATCCGGTGTACTAACTCCCTTTTGTTCCTTCGCAACGGTAGAACTCCCCTACATAATGACAACTTTTTATTCCATGCTCAAGTTTTCGCTTAACACAATCAATGAATAATTGCATATAATACCCGATGAACAACATTTAATTTCTCGACATCTTTCTAGCATTCCGCTTCCAAATTCAAGTGAACAGAAAATAGCGTGATAAAAAAGCAATAAAGGTATATGATTTTCAAAATTCAACGCATAACATTGCGGAAACATAGGTGAAATAGCCATTATTTGCTCTCAAAATCAAAACCGATCAGAATATCACATATCAGGTTACAACATCGCAAATAATATCCAAGAATCACAAATTAAATCATAAATCTTACTTGAAGGGGTACCGGAAGAAGAAAAGAGTCAATATGTGTACAGAACAATAGAAGTAAAAATAGTAATGCAGAGAAGGATTATCACAAGTGTTCTGTTCACGCTATTCAATACAATCAAAATTCGCTCATTCCATTAAAAACATATGTTTGAGTTCGAAACCACGCAGTAAAGATAAATGGATAGAGTTCGATCATTGAAATTAGAAAAATTTCTAAACTCAAAGTGTTTTAAATCATTGCATGAACTCGGACTTGATTACAACAATGAAATGTAAGAACTAAACTCACATATAAAATATACAGCCTGCATGAATAAAAAACAACCAGGAGTATAGGTTGATTAGCAGAATTCATATATGTTTATGCTAAACAATAGATTTAGTTGGGCAGTCAAACTTAGGTGTTGCTATTCATTTTTATTGGAGCGTATTCATGAATGTTGGTATACAATTCTATTCATCACATAACCAACAAACTAAGGTAATATCAAGCAAAATTCTACTAAAACACTATGTATTAAGTCATGCCAAAAGTTTGTAGCAGCATAATTATGAAAGTCTTTAATCTAATGTTCTTAGCGAAGAATGACATATCAAAGCTTCTATAAAAATCAAGCTGTAAAAAATAAAATCATCACTACTCAGTAACTTAACATACTCCAGGCTTCTGATAGGAAGACGGAAAAAATCCCAATTTTCGATATACCTATAGACGGCGATCAAAAGGGGGTTGAAAGGTTGAAGCTAGCCTAGTAAGAACGACATGGAACTTCATAGTGGCAGCTCGGTCAATACGACGGTGATTCGGGGCTAAATGGGCGATGCAATTCAATAATGACGGGAAGAAATGGCTTAAATTTGGGGCGATGCAATTCAATGGGTATGGAAATGAATATTTAGGGATTGATGAGATGATGAAGGAGAGAACGATTAAAGAACGATCTTTCAGTTCAAGGATTAAAACGCGAGACAGAAACGACAATAAAGGGCAGAGAAAAAGAACCATGACTGTTCATTTCCAAAAATTCTTACGGGCTTGTGCTCTTGAAATGCATCTCAGTAATAATATAATAGTATAGATAATTGTATGTTTTCAATTTAAAGTTTATAAAATGGATACTTGTGCAAATTCATTAATTTAATTTCAAATTCTTATTAAACTGGATCTCGTTTTAAGTATTGATTTCAAAGTATATAAAGTAGTCAATCTTAATTTTAACATACGTGTGTGTACATGCGCACATATGCATGTGTATGTATATGTATATGTATATTTATATATAATTATTATAAATCTGCGCGCATACACACATACATACATACATATATATGTCAAAGACTTGAACAACAATGGCACGTGCAAATTTAGTTATAAATGTCATTTAATATGTCAATTAATCTAATTTAAAAGAGAGTGTTAAATGACAGGATTACACACACACATAGGCTCATTTTCCCTACTTCAAAAAAAAGATGTCGGCTACACAAAATAATGCGAACAAAACCCTAGGGGAATACCTAATCTCGAGGCAGAAAATGAAGATGATCTGACTAGTTGATGGGAGGTAAGCTACAGAAAGAAAAACACACCTTGGGCAGAGGCAGACAATAACAAATTGCGAGGATCTGGGAATAACTTTAATAACAAATCAAAGCATGGTGGAAACGTGGACCAATCACGTGGATCTAGAAATAAGTTTACTAAAAAATCAATGCAAGGTGGAAACATGGACCAATCTATGCAATTTTGATCTTAGACACGAACATGGGCTGCTGCGGTTGCGGGTAATACACGAATCAATGGAGGAGTTCAAAAACTTGATGATGGGATAATTAATGATGATGGTATCTTTGCTGACCTGGATAATCAAGTGTTCATTGATGTAGAAACCAAGCTGAAACACTCGATCTATGTTTATCTAGCTGGTAAAAGACCTTATTACATACATTTTAACACTTATATAAGAAGGGAGTGGAAACCGAAAGGTAGTTAGGATATTTTGCTAAGGAGAATGGTTTTTATCCAATAAAATTTGATAATAAAGAGGATTGTCAGAAAGTATTGGATGGAGGTCTGTGGTTCATGAACAGTAAACTCATATTTATAAAGCGTTGGGAACCTAACCTCCAGCTAGAAATGGACATGTTAGAGACACATCATATTTGGGTGCGTATAATTAATTTTGACCTAGTTCTTTGGAATGCTAGAGTATTAGCAAGCTTGCTAGTCAAATCGGAACTCCTATAGCAATGGATGATTATACTAGAAATTTAAAGAGACTAAAGTATGATAGAGTTTTGATTAATGTTAAGGCTTATGATGAGCTGAAAAAAAACAAGTTAGGGCCAAGGATAGCTAGGGAAACATTTATGTGCAAGACATTGATTGTGAATATGTTCCTCCTATTTGTAAGCATTGTAAATGTTTTTGTCATATTGATGTGTAGTGTTCAACAATTAAACCACCTGTTAAGCAAGTTTGGCAAAAGAATGGAGAATGTATCACAGCTAAGAACATATCTACAGATCACATCAGCCAGAATAAAAACACTAGCCCATGTGGAAATAGTGGATCAGAAAAGCCCACTAACACGGTTATGGACCCACATAAAACAAAAACACTTACTAATTTACATTATACTAATATTATAGTGGAGACTAATGGAAAGGAGGTGGGGGAGGTCCATCATGATGTGAACGCAGATGGTGAGGGTAAGCAGGAACATTTGGATACATCCGAGGATATCCTAGGGAAGCAAGTAGTCCAAAACCATGGTGCAATACAGTAGGAGGAGCAAGACCTTAAATCAATAGCAAAATTGATAATATAAACACTGATTTACATACTACCGATGATGAAGATGAAGAAACAGAATCTGAACAAGTATTTACCGAATTAAATCAAAAGTATGAGGAACAATTCGCAAATAAGGATAATAAAGGAAAGGTAACTAGTTTGCGAGAGGTATCTCCTAGAAATTTGAGGAGTCGACCTGTAACGATTACGATCTTTCGACGCTCGAAAGTCGACATTAATACGTCAACTGTATCAAATGCCGCACAATCGAATGCCGGAAAACCGAATCATTAGGGTTGAAAAGAAGAGGTAGAAGAAGACAGAAGAAAAAGAAAACAGAAAAACAGAAACAGAAACAATATCAGAATCTCACATTCGCAGCGGAACAATATATAATAGATGAATGAATAATCTTTAAAACAAAAGACTATCAGTTTATACATTACATCATATCATCAGAGTTTACAACAACAACAACATCACTGGACAGTTATATAACTTGTCCCCGTACAGAATACATAGCAGAATAAATAAATAAGTACGAGTGTACGTCTCGCCATCCAGCTCGTCTCCAAAGCTCCAGAATATCCAGAATATCCTGATAACATAACTCTAGGCTGCCCGTGTGGAAAATTATGGGCACCCAGAGTTTAGAAAGGGAACAATAAACTCCGAGTCAGTCATGGTGACTGGTGTGAGATCGTAAAACAGTTATTTTCATAAAGAAAATAAAAGAAATTCACAATGCTTTTGGAAAATGAAACTACCATAAGGCCTCCCGCCACACACACAATGCAACGCAGAATTGGAGGAGATTTCTCCTTATGATAGTCAAATATGCTTACTACGAAAAATCAGTTGATATTATTATTAATGTCTAGTGTGGAAAACATTTCGAAAGTATAATATTAATCTTAGCCAGCATAGGCATTTCGCACTTATACCTACTATAGCTACTATGTTCAATAGCAGGTTACCGCCACATTCCATAGCAGGTTATACAACTAAAACCGTACAAGGTTCGTATTGTTTCTTTGGATTTCCAACAAATGGTCTGGCTAAGGAACTTCCTAACGCCTTTGGTGGGACGTCCCGAGAACCTACCCGGATCTCTGCCAACACAAGGCCTGGTTACCTCTGTAACTAGGTAACTACTACTCGAGTATGCCACCCCCCGGTCGTTTGCGACCTTTATCCGAGGCGCCTCGATCACAAAACAACAATCACACAGTAAATAAGATTGATGCCACCACACAGATAAAGCATCTGGGCTCCATACCATGATACCACCTTTTTCCAGAAGGAAATGACATACCCTAAAGGGAGCGACCCTCATAACCTTGCCGCATTTTCCTGTTTTGACCATTCCCGGGGTGTGAGGTCCGATGAGGTCTCGTCCACAAAGCTGCGCTTTACACGAAAGCCATGCTTTGATCAACAAATGATCAACAAATGATCACCAACACACAGCAACACTCAGCATGCCACACTACCAAATTGGGAGTATATCACTGATAACCTTCAACTACATAACCTCTGAGCTCGTACGTCTCAGAGAAGGGTGTTAAGCTAAGAGAATAAATTCTCCGCCACCAACAGAAATGTATTTGAAAGAAATCAGCTTTATATCTCAAAGTGTAATGTCAGACATACAACCATACAAGTCCGTTCCGGGTTCGAATAGAACCGAAGGCACTTCCAAAGAAGCCCTTGCAAATCCGGGTATCCACAATCCCGATCGGACTCCCCATCACTTAAGGAATCTCTATACTGGAGCAACTCAGTGCAGAGACAATCGATAGGTTATCCTATCGTTCTCGCAAACACCCGGTCTTCAATTGCAATCCATAACGTCGTATCATTATTCGGAATGGGTTATATGACACAAAGTCCTCTCCCGGCTTAACCGAATAATGAGCGCTTGTTTTTAGAAACAAATTCAAGTGCCATTTCAAAGGCAAACATTGATAGTCGGTGATTTAACTATCAAACAACATTCATAACAATCAACCAATTTAAATAATTTTCCCAAATTATTTATTTCAAAATATCTTTGCAAGATATATATTTTTCCACACTTCATCACTTTGAAAACCAATTTCAAATCACATTTCACACTTCATCACTTTGAAAACAAATTTCAAATCATATTTTCACACTTCATCACTTTGAAAACAAATTTCAAATCATATTTTCACTCGCGGAATAAAATCCCCGATATCATTTATTTCCACTGTGAAATTAAATTTTCAAATATCCACTTATATACGATTTTTCAAATATTCACTTTCAAACACCAAATCAATTACAAATTGATTTCTAAATTTATTTCCAAATACCAAGTCATTTTATCAAATTGATTTCCAAATTTATTTCAACACGAAAATCCATTTTCATTCAACACCAAATAAATTTTCATATCGATTTCCCAAAGATTTATTTTCAAATATCAAATCAATTATCAATTTGATTTCAACAAATTTATCACTTTTTAAATAAATTCCTTTATTCTTTCCAAATTATTCAAAATTCCATTTTCAAGAAATTCTTCAACTTTTTAAACAATATTACTTAAAATCCTTTTATTAATATCTTTTCCCATATTTTGGAAATAATTCGATAAGATTTAAAAAATCAACTTTATGCTTTTAAACTCCTTCTTTTAAATTCACCCAATTATTTCAAAAGAATTTTACTTAAAATTTCCAACTTTAATTTCAAAAATCCAATTTCATTTATTTTGGTATCCAACGATACCAAAAATACATTCGGCTAAATTATAGCTTTCAACAAATTCAATTATCAATATAATCATTCACAGATTATCAATAAATCATCACACAACATATGAAACAAATTCATACAATATATGAAACAAATTCATACAAATTGAGGAATCTAGTTGGATCCCTCCAACCTGTTTCCCTGCATCCACAGAGGTTAGCACAACAATTAAATACCCATTCCACTTCGAGGTGGAATATCGCGGTATATGGGATTTATAAAATATCATCCGCTATTATGCGGCGCATAAGGTCTCATCCGCTATATAATGCGGGAAATCAACTCCAAATATATATATATATATCCTACTATATCTAATATCATCAATAGATAAATCATCCAATTCATCCAAACACATCCAGACAGTCAATCAATAACTACAGTTCAAATTTTTATTTGAGTGAGAAGATCTCACCTTTGCTTTTATTTTTTGCAGTCCATTTCCATTCCGACTATTTCTTCATTGTATCAGACCTTGTACACATATTTTATACAACTCATTAATAATTTGAATTAATTTAACAATTTATTATCATTTAATAGATTTACTTGACTAACTTTTATATAAACCCTTATATATTTTCTCCCAAGGTCCTAACTACATATATATATATATACTCATTCTGAATTAAAATACGTATGTATACTTATATAAAAAAATATGTTTTCTTCTTTCCCTCAACAAAGGCAGTTTAATTTACTATGCCTACACATATATAGAAACCATTCATTTTATTTTATTTTTAAATTTATAAAACTACTGTTATATTATTCTCTTCAGTAAATAACAAAACTATAGTTTTGTTCACAGAAATTTTTTCTTAATATACATATCTGTAGACAGAAATTTCTAAATAAGTATAAGTCTATAAAAAAAAACTCTTTACTATAATTATGCTATTTATATAGATTTTCCAGTTCTTTGCATAGATACATACATATATATATATATATATATATATATATATAAAAATTAAATAAAGGAGAAAGAAATACCTCAGCTAAAACCTTACTGCTCTTAACCATTATTGATCACGACTTCGACCCAGCTATGCTCGCGAATCGACCCGGCTCCCTTCCCAAAGCTACTTCCATCGAGAACTCCTCGCCACTTCGCCAGATCGAGAAACGATTCGATGCCTCCTCCATAGTCGACGATGACCCCAATCGATCTCGCGAGCGAGCGCTCCCTTCGAATTGCGTACCTCCATGAACAACATAGCCTCGCGCGAAAGGGTCTCGGTCGCCATTCAATTTCAAACGAAAGCGATTTCGAATGGGTTATATGTTTTGGGGATTTCGATTTTGAAAAGGGAGTTTCGTTCGAACTGATATGAAATGGCGAGAGTTTTTTTTCTTTCTTTTTTCTTTCCACGTTCGAATGAAATGAAATTATCGAACGAGCTAAATAACCCTCAAAATCACGGCTTCGTTTATTTTCTGAGAATCGATTATTGAATGAATAATTCGATTCAAGGGGATATGATTGTGAAGGGAATTTCATCTCTTTACTGTTGATTGAGGAAGGGAAGAAAATAGATTCGGCCATTGATCTCTTTATTTTATTTTTTTCTTAAGTTCTGGAGTGATTGGCTTAGTTATGTGATTTTGATAGAAATGGAGGGGAGACAAGAGAACACGTTCACGTGCTCAATCGACAAGCTGCAGTGCTTCTGAGGTGATAAAAAGGCAGCTGATGTTGAAAGAAGGCAGGCTGAAGAAAGGGAATCTCAGCTGTGTTGACTAGGGTATTTAAATATATATAAATTTAAATTCAAATTCAAATTGTCTCCAAATCTGCAACTCAAAATTTTGATATCTTATCGAGGTGTGCCGCTAGGCGTTTATAATGTTATACGCCTATTCCGAACACAATGGAAAAGGTTTCGAGTCCAAATTCGATCGTATGGAGAAGATAGCTTTCTGAACCCAGTTATTAAATTAAATTTCGATATAAATTTCAGTGCGTTTATATATCGTACGGCCAAACGATCACTCTAAACATTACGAAAATTGAAATTTAATAATAATACAATATTACGGATCCAATGGAACTGGTTTCGTCGAATTCCGAGACTGTGCCTCGGAAGGCTATTTTTAAATATCGATTTAACCGGTATAAATTCAAAACTGAACAAAACAGTTTCAAATTCAATTCTGAAGCTTTTATTATCTTCAGTATTGTCAATGTAAATTTTCCAAGCCTTGAAAATATTTTTAATCAGCTTAAAACTGAAGATTCAATATTTTACCCAGTTTCAATAATTAAATTCGATAATTAAATTGCCAAACTCATTCTAATATTTGAATTTCAAATTAAACTAACTTCTAGATATTTAAAATCAATTAAATATTCAAATTTCAAATGTCAAAAATTCAGGGTCGTTACATTCTTCCCCCCTTAAAAGAATTTCGTCCCGAAATTACAAGTTAAGAAGAATGATCCTCAACCCATTTATCATTTTCCCAAAACCTAACAGTTTTCAACAACTTGCCAAAATAAATCTTTTTATTAGAGAGTCATTATCATTTCAACTAACTTTCCAAACTCAACCATAAGTTCCAAACAATATTGTTTCTTCAACAATTCAACTTTCAATTCAAATTTTCTCAAAAATTTTCTAACTCTCTAAATTTTTGAAAAATTTCGCCAGCGTCTCCTTTGCGCGGCTAACTCGGTATGACTCCCAAATTCCAATAAAAAACAAAATGCCAAGTGGCAAAATCAGAAACTCATCAAATTTCATACTGAAATTTTAAATATATACCTTTGCCGAGCAAATTCCAATTTATCTTCGAAATCAAAATCCAATTCCATTTTCCTATAGCCTTTATAATCCCTGTATACTTTACTTAACAACAATGTCCAATTTTACTTAGTGTATTCCCTACACCAATTTTACTTAAGAATTTCATTCTCCATTTCTTAAGTTCAATGTAAGTATTTACATACTTCTTATATTTATTTTCACTTCACTAACAAAGTTGTATATTCATTTCCATTCAACTTTGCATTTTCAATTCCATTTGAATTCAATTTACTTCATTTTAGATATTGAATTCTATTTACCTTATCTCAAATTCAAATTTGAAATCATTTGTCGTTACTGAAAATTTTCAAAAATTCAATTTTTTTTTCTAACTCCCAAAATTTTTAGAAAATTTTGGCGGAGTCTCCTTTGTACGGAGGAGCTTTTGCAATTTGACAAAAGATATAAATATACATACATCGACCCACTCGGTCGGAAAAGCAAAAACAGTTCATATTTCCTATTTTGTATTGCGTAGGCGTACCTTTCTTAGCATTTTAAGCAAAACGGCTTATTTTTAAGCATTTCGCGCAATCCAACACGGCCAAACGGCTTCCAAAAACCTGTACTTACACAATTTAAATATGTAAGTGACATATATAGAAAATCTATTAACATTTCACTTATTTCAATAGTGAACACATAGTTTTCATAAGTAATCCAACCAAATTATTTCCATTAGAAATTTATAAAGTTTCAACATAAATTTAGTTGCTTTCATCTAATTTACATTCAATTCAATGGTTTACAACACACTTTCTTTCATTCAATTCATTTCTAAACGAAACGAACTCATATCTATTTCAATTGATTCAAAAATCAATTTTTTTTCTTTTAATAACTCATAGAATTTTATATACAAATTCAAACCATTTTTTTTATTCATTCGTTCATTCCTTTATTCACAATTTCCAGTTGATTCGCCATTTGAATTACAGTCATTGAAAAGTCTATGAAGCAGATTGTTCACGTGCACCAAGCTAACTGCATGCATATCATCGTTGATGTTTATATTATGTGGTTAACCAACTCCACGGGTACATGAGGATAATTCACTTTTTATATTAGATCCTAACCCACTCCATACAATTTATACTTGATACCTATTTCACAGATTGACTAAGAACATCGTTAATATGCATTTAATTGTACTAATATTTTGATCCTGGCATGTTTTTTTGTATGAGATATGAGCACATCATATGGTTTGATAGGCATACCCAAGTTGTCTTAAATAGTTGAATGAGACAGACGCACAACTGGATTGAGCTCGCCTTGAATTGTATTTCTTTTTATATTGTTAGTATCAAGCTCTAAGCAGTTAATCTCACTGTTGATAAGATCTCAATCAAAAAAACAAAATGCAATATTTACTGACAAGCAATTAGCAGGCTATGCACATTTAACAAATGAAGAGCCACAACAAAATGTGCATGTGATTACCTTTGAAATTAAGCAATTTAAAATAAATATTTTAAGTAATATCCCTTGATTTGTTTCGATTTCAAATCATAACAATGGTATTAATAAAATGACTTTTTTATGGAGTTAAAACTGAAATTAAATAAAATCAAATATAAGAAGATCCACATTTTATTTTTAGTTTTGATGAAAATGAAAGTAGAAGTGAAAGCCACATAAAAAAGGGGAAATGAGACCTACATGATATTTCCACTTTCCAACAAGCTTTCAAATTTCAATATTCTATATATTTAAGACAAATACCATTTAATTGGTTTTCATGGAAAATTCATTTCTAGAACTATTAGTTTTTAACAAATATATATTCTGAAATTATTATTTTATACAAATAACTATCAGAAAACTAAAACAAACGTTTTTCGTTTTGAGATTATAGATTCACGGGTCTATTTCCAAAAAAATCAGTATTTTAATACTATTGTTATTATATCCCCAAGTGCATGTCTGATATATCTATATATCACAATACATATTTTAGGCAATATTTTCAAGATGAAAAAAAGTCTCTTGAACTTCAAGATGAAATTATACTTATGTATCTGGAAACTTTTTACATGTTCAGCATTATTCATTAAGTACTGATCGTGCAGTCATCATATTCCTCTTTAAATATCTAATGTATTGTTAAAAACTGAACAATGGAACAACTAAAGTTCTGGTATTCCCAGATAAACCTTAGCACTCACTTGTATCATTTAAACATTTTACTTTGTAGAATAGTTAAACAGTTGGACTTTTGGTATTAATCTTCCTGGAATTCTATTTCAAATTATAAATCACATTTACGATTTACTTTTATAGATCTCATTCGTATATGAGTTCATTTCCTTATCCTTTCAATTCATATTTATAAATTTCATTTGTTAAATGAATTTATCTCCAAATCTTTAATTATACCATTATTTCTTATTCAATTTCCACATAACAATGATAATATTTCAATATTATCACTTCCTAACAACCAAGCATCCATATACAATAATAATTTACGGAAAATGATTTCTTTTCTATACAAAAATAGTTTTGGGTAAAATTATTTCATTTACCCTATTTAAAAACAATACTGTGTCAGTTTATCTTGTTTAAGAGTTTAGAAACCCCTATCGATTACAGTTGGCCAGACTGCACCGACCAGAATTCATAAACAATCAACCGATAAGTCAACACAATACAAAACAAATTTTTGTATCCACTAACAAATACACAATCATATCTATTATTACATTCACACTCATTCTAGAGTACTACTGACTCTATCTCTAATGAGTAACATCCAACAGAGCTAAGGTTATCGCTTAACCAATTGCTCTGATACCACATGTAACGATTACGATCTTTCGATGCTCGAAAGTAGACATTAATACGTCCACTGTATCAAATGCCGCACAATCGAATGCCGGAAAACCGAATCATTAGGGTTGAAAAGAAGAGGTAGAAGAAGACAGAAGAAAAAGAAAACAGAAAAACAGAAACAGAAACAATATCAGAATCTCACATTCGCAGCGGAACAATATATAATAGATGAATGAATAATCTTTAAAACAAAAGACTATCAGTTTATACATTACATCATATCATCAGAGTTTACAACAACAACAACAACATCACTGGACAGTTATATAACTTGTCCCCATACAAAATACACAGCGGAATAAATAAATAAGTACGAGTGTACGTCTCGCCATCCAGCTCGTCTCCAAAGCTCCAGAATATCCAGAATATCCTGATAACATAACTCTAGGCTGCCCGTGTGGAAAATTATGGGCACCCAGAGTTTAGAAAGGGAACAATAAACTCCGAGTCAGTCATGGTGACTGGTGTGAGATCGTAAAACAGTTATTTTCACAAGGAAAATAAAAGAAATTCGCAATGCTTTTGGAAAATGAAACTACCATAAGGCCTCCCGCCACACACACAATGCAACGCAGAATTGGAGGAGATTTCTCCTTATGATAGTCAAATATGCTTACTATGAAAAATCAGTTGATATTATTATTAATGTCTAGTGTAGAAAACATTTCGAAAGTATAATATTAATCTTAGCCAGCATAGGCATTTCGCACTTATGCCTACTATAGCTACTAAGTTCAATAGTAGGTTACCGCCACATTCCATAGCAGATTATACAACTAAAACCGTACAAGGTTCGTATTGTTTCTTTGGATTTCCAACAAATGGTCAGGCTAAGGAACTTCCTACTGCCACATGGATACGCCTTTGGCGGGACGTCCCGAGAACCTACCCGGATCTCTGCCAACACAAGGCCGGGTTACCTCTGTAACTAGGTAACTACTACTCGAGTATGCCACCCCTCGGTCATTTGCGACCTTTATCCGAGGCGCCTCGATCACAAAGCAACAATCACACAGTAAATAAGATTGATGCCACCACACAGGTAAAGCATTTGGGCTCCATACCATGATACTACCTTTTTCCAGAAGGAAATGACATACCCTAAAGGGAGCGACCCTCATAACCTTGCCGCATTTTCCTGTTTTGACCATTCCCGGGGTGTGAGGTCCAATGAGGTCTCGTCCATAAAGCTATGCTTTACACGAAAGTCATGCTTTGATCAACAAATGATCAACAAATGATCACCAACACACAACAACACTCAGCATGCCACACTACCAAATTGGGAGTATATCACTGATAACCTTCAACTACATAACCTCTGAGCTCGTACGTCTCAGAGAAGGGTGTTAAGCTAAGAGAATAAATTCTCCGCCACCAACAGAAATGTATTTGAAAGAAATCAGCTTTATATCTCAAAGTGTAATGTCAGACATACAACCATACAAGTCTGTTCCGGGTTCGAACAGAACCGAAGACACTTCCAAAGAAGCCCTTGCAAATCCGGGTATCCACAATCTCGATCAGACTCCCCATCACTTAGGGAATCTCTATACTGGAGCAACTCAGTGCAGAGACAATCGATAGGTTATCCTATTGTTCTCGCAAACACCCGGTCTTCAACACCGGTCTTCAATTGCAATCCATAACGTCGTATCATTATTCGGAATGGGTTATATGACACAAAGTCCTCTCCCGGCTTAACCGAATAATGAGCGCTTGTTTTTAGAAACAAATTCAAGTGCCATTTCAAAGGCAAACATTGATAGTCGGTGATTTAACTATGAAACAACATTCACAACAATCAACCAATTTAAATAATTTTCCCAAATTATTTATTTCAAAATATCTTTGCAAGATATATATTTTTCCACACTTCATCACTTTGAAAACCAATTTCAAATCACATTTCACACTTCATCACTTTGAAAACAAATTTCAAATCATATTTTCACACTTCATCACTTTGAAAAAAAATTTCAAATCATATTTTCACTCGCGGAATAAAATTCCCGATATCATTTATTTCCACTGTGAAATTAAATTTTCAAATATCCACTTATATACGATTTTTCAAATATTCACTTTCAAACACCAAATCAATTACAAATTGATTTCTAAATTTATTTCCAAATACCAAGTCATTTTATCAAATTGATTTCCAAATTTATTTCAACACAAAATCCATTTTCATTCAACACCAAATAAAATTTCATATCGATTTACCAAAGATTTATTTTCAAATATCAAATCAATTATCAATTTGAATTCAACAAATTTATCACTTTTTAAATAAATTCCTTTATTCTTTCCAAATTATTCAAAATTCCATTTTCGAGAAATTCTTCAACTTTTTAAACCATATTACTTAAAATCCTTTTATTAATACCTTTTCCCATATTTTGGAAATAATTCGATAAGATTTCAAAAATCAACTTTATACTTTTAAACTCCTTTTAAATTCACCCAATTCTTTCAAAAGAATTTTACTTAAAATTTTCTGCTTTAATTTCAAAAATCCAATTTCATTTATTTATGGTATCCAACGATACCAAAAATACATTCGGCTAAATTATAGCCTTCAACAAATTCAATTATCAATATAATCATTCACAGATTATCAATAAATCATCACACAGCATATGAAACAAATTCATACAATATATGAAACAAATTCATACAAATTGAGGAATCCAGTTGGATCCCTCCAACCTGTTTCCCTGCATCCATAGAGGTTAGCACAACAATTAAATACCCATTCCACTTCGAGGTGGAATATCGCGGTATATGGGATTTATAAAATATCATCCGCTATTATGCGGCGCATAAGGTCTCATCCGCTATATAATGCGGGAAATCAACTCCAATATATATATATATATATATATATCCTACTATATCTAATATCATCAATAGATAAATCATCCAATTCATCCAAACACATCCAGACAGTCAATCAATAACTGCAATTCAAATTTTTATTTGAGTGAGAAGATCTCACCTTTGCTTTTATTTTTTGCAGTCCATTTCCATTCCGACCATTTCTTCATTGTATCAGACCTTGTACACATATTTTATACAACTCATTAATAATTTGAATTAATTTAACAATTTATTATCATTTAATAGATTTACTTGACTAACTTTTATATAAACCCTTATATATTTTCTCCCAAGGTCCTAACTACATATATATATACTCATTCTGAATTAAAATACGTATGTATACTTATATAAAAAAAAATGTTTTCTTCTTTCCCTCAACAAAGGCAGTTTAATTTACTATACCTACACATATATAGAAACCATTCATTTTATTTTATTTTTAAATTTATAAAACTACTGTTATATTATTCTCTTCAATAAATAACAAAACTGTAGTTTTGTTCACAGAAATTTTTTCTTAATATACATATCTGTAGACAGAAATTTCTAAATAAGTATAAGTCTATAAAAAAAACTCTTTACTATAATTATGCTATTTATATAGATTTTCCAGTTCTTTGCATAGATACATATATATATATATATATAAATTAAATAAAGGAGAAAGAAATACCTCAGCTAAAACCTTACTGCTCTTAACCATTATTGATCACGACTTCGACCCAGCTATGCTCGCGAATCGACCCGGCTCCCTTCCCAAAGCTACTTCCATCGAGAACTCCTCGCCACTTCGCCAGATAGAGACACGATTCGACGCCTCCTCCATAGTCGACGATGACCCCAATCGATCTCGCGAGCGAGCGCTCCCTTCGAATTACGTACCTCCATGAACAACATAGCCTCACGCGAAAGGGTCTCGGTCGCCATTCAATTTCAAACGAAAGCGATTTCGAATGGGTTATATGTTTTGGGGATTTCGAATTTGAAAAGGGAGTTTCGTTCGAACTGATATGAAATGGCGAGAGTTTTTTTTCTTTCTTTTTTCTTTCCACGTTCGAATGAAATGAAATTATCGAACGAGCTAAATAACCCCCAAAATCACGGCTTCATTTATTTTCTGAGAATCGATTATTGAATGAATAATTCGATTCAAGGGGATATGATTGCAAAGGAAATTTCATCTCTTTACTGTTGATTGAGGAAGGGAAGAAAATAGATTCGGCCATTGATCTCTTTATTTTATTTTTTTCTTAAGTTCTGGAGTGATTGGCTTAGTTACGTGATTTTGATATAAATGGAGGGGAGACAAGAGAACACGTTCACGTGCTCAATCGACAAGCTGCAGTGCTTCTGAGGTGATAAAAAGGCAGCTGATGGTGAAAGAAGGCATGCTGAAGAAAGGGAATCTCAGCTGTGTTGACTAGGGTATTTAAATATATATAAATTTAAATTTAAATTCAAATTGTCTCCAAATCTGCAACTCAAAATTTTGATATCCTATCGAGGTGTGCCGCTGGGCGTTTATAATGTTATACGCCTATCCGGAACACAATGGAAAAGGTTTCGAGTCCAAATTCGATCGTATGGAGAAGATAGCTTTCGGAACCCAGTTATTAAATTAAATTTCGATATAAATTTCAGTGCGTTTATATATCATACGGCCAAACGATCACTCCAAACATTACGAAAATTGAAATCTGATAATAATACAATATTACGGATCCAATGGAACTGGTTTCGTCGAATTCCGAGACTGTGCCTTGGAAGGCTATTTTTAAATATTGATTTAACCGGTATAAATTCAAAACTGAACAAAACCGTTTCAAATTCAATTCTGAAGCTTTTATTATCTTCAGTATTGTCAATGTAAATTTTCCAAGCCTTGAAAATATTTTTAATCAGCTTAAAACTGAAGATTCAATATTTTACCCAGTTTCAATAATTAAATTCGATAATTAAATTGCCAAATTTTATCTAATATTTGAATTTCAAATTAAACTTACTTCCAGATATTTAAAATCAATTAAATATTCAAATTTCAAATGTCAAAAATTCAGGGTCGTTACATTCTCTCAAACCTAAATGTCCATAATTAGCTGGAATGTAAGAGGTTTAAATAATTACACCCGTAAATTAGACCTCTTTAACCTTAGGAGGTGTTTTCTACCTTCTATTCTGGGCGTGATTGAGATTAAATTCAATGATCTTAATCTTACCGTTTTTACTGAATATTTTGGTGATGAGTGGGACTATTTACATAATAATGATATATGTGGAAAAGGTAGAATTCTCTTACTGTGGAATAAATCTATATGGAAAGTTCAGTTAATTGACAAAGATGAACAGCGGATAACTATAAAAGCTATGAACGTTAGTGTTCTGACCATTTATGTTTCCACTGTTTATGCGAGTAACCTGGCTAGTCAAAGAACCTTCTTATATTAAACTTAAAAGCTTAGCAAAGAATATAGATGATTCATGGGTTGTCATGGGTGAATTCAATGTGGTTTTAAAAGTAGCAGAAAAGAAATGGGGACTTAGATTGAAAGTTTCCCAGCTAGAGGAGGTCAACAACTGTGTGATTTCTTCTACATTAGTTAAACCAGTCCATACCGGCCTGCAATTTACATGGAGAAGTGGTGAGTGCAAAAAAAATTCTTGTAAACTGGATAGAGTCTTGGTCAATGCATGTTGCATAAAAAAATTTGCAAATATAAAAGCGAGCATCCTTCCTAACTTGACTAGTGATCATAGTCCGATTCACATTTCCTTAGATGAAAAATCTATCCTGATTAAGGGTAGACCATTTAGGTGTGCGAATGACTGGTACCTTGTTGATGGCTATAATGAAGTAGTTAATATAAATTATTTTGAATAGGTAGATGGGTCTTATTTTTTAAGTTTGTTTTTATTCTTAAATGTGCTAAAAAAATAGTTTGAAAAGGTTGGAATAAATGTAGGCCTAAAGATTGTGACAAAATCAAAAATTTGGAGAGGCAAATTGAAGAACCGTTGGAATTAATGGATTCTGGTCCTATTGATGATGAAGTCTGGGAACAATATTACGAGGTCTAGAACAAGCTAAAAGATGCTATAAAATCTAAAGCTATTAAGCTAAAACAAAAGATGAAAGAAAAGTGGCTCACATAAGGGGATGAGTGCCCCAATTTTTTTTACACCAAAATGTCTGTTAGGCACAATACTAATTACAATTTACAGTCATATGATCTGGATGGTAAGGCCATTGTGGACTTAGAAAAAATTGAAGAAGATGCTATTAATTATTTTACTGGGCTATACAATGGTGAATGTGGGATGGACTTACCCTTTATGCATACCTGAAGGCTGGTTAATGCTTAAGGCAAACGGTTGCTGAGCAGGACTGTTACTAAAACTGAAGTGTGGAAAGCTCTACAATCCATCCATATGGACTCCAGTCTCGAACCCGATGGGATAAAATCTTCCTTCTTTAGGTACCATTGGAATGGTCTGAAAATTTTGTTACTGTCAGCCATACAAGAACCTTTTCATACAAGAAAAACTTTGAAGGAAATAAATCATACATTTATCTGTTGAATTCCAAAAACTGACAAACCTACCACGATTGAAGATTATAGGCCTATAGCCTGCTGCAGTGTTACTTGCAAAATCTTGAGTAAGGTTGCTTGTAATAGAATGAAAAAAACTTACTAAATTGTTGATGAGTGCCAAAGTGCATTTATTAAAGGCAGAAGCATTTCAAAAAATCCCTTATGGCACATGAATTAGTTTGAAATTTTAATAAAAAAGGTGTCGATACATTATCCCTTAAGGTTGACCTCCACAAGGCATATGATAAGATAAATCGTAATTTTATTCTTCATACACTTAGTTGTATGGGGTTCCCTGACAAATTTATGGATTTGAGTAGAGATTGTATCACTACCCCTACCTTCCCCATTCTTGTGAATTGTGTTCCCAAGGGATTTATTAGTAGTAACCTGGGATCAAGCAAGGAGATCCTTTATCTCTCTACCTATTTGTTGTAGTCATATAATACTTTAACCTCCAGATGGAGTTGGCTAGTCCCAACAAGCAAATCCAAACTATACATAGTTTCCATCCTAAAGTGAACCACTTGTTATGTGTTGATGACCTGATCGTATTCATAAAGTCAAGTTGTGAAGCAGCTAAGGTGATTAAAGACATTTTTCGAAACTTAGGAAGGTTGGACTCAAGCTGAATGAGGTAAAGACCAAGTGCTACTTTAATAAATTTTGTAAGAATAAACTTGAAGTACTGGACATTTTAAATGTTAGGGAGGGAGAGCTTCCGTTAAATACTTGGGCGTAACTCTCTCGTCTAACAAAATTACAAATAGAGAATGTGCTAAATTGATTATCAAAATCAAGGATAGACTACAAAGTTGGAGTTCTGGACTACTATTGTTTGCGGGAAGAATAGAACTGGTTCATACTGTGATTCAAGCTAAAGTAAATTTCTGGTTGCAAACATTTCAATTGATTTATGCTTCCTTGGAGAAAATAGAGAAAGTTTGTGCTGATTTTATTTGAAAGGGTAGTCTTTACAAAATTAAATACCATGATCTATGCAGGCTTAAAGTAGAAAGGGGAGTTGTGCTGAAGCAACTAAAAGACATGAGAGATGTTTTCACACTCAAACAAGGTTGGAAAGTCATTACTGCCAAAGATTTATAGGCTAGATGGACGAGGCAGAGATATATCAGAACATTTTTTGGCAAATGGCTATTGACAATAATGCATCACCTATATGGCAAGCAATTTTGAGGTTTAGAGACAAGTTGGCTATGAACTGTAATAGAGAAATTGCTTATGGCAAACAAACTGATCTTTGGAAAGACCCCTGGATTGAAGGAAAATCTCTGGTAGATTTGCTAAGATGGGATACTTATTCAGCATATGGATGTCCTAATTCAAAAATTGACTCTATTATTTAGCAAGGAAGTTGGAACTGTGGGAATATTCTATGCTTATCAGAACAACGAGGTCAGATAGAATACATGGCATTGGTTTCTGGTAAAGAAGAGGACACTTGAACTTGGAAACAAACCGACAGTGATTAACTACTAAATCAGCTTGGGAAGCAATAAGAGTTACTGACCCTAAGGTAATCTAGAGTAAAATCATTTGGGATAGGTCCAATTGCCCAAAAATGGCTACAACAGCATACAAATCCATTCTGGGGAGATTACCAACAAAAGACAGACTTTTTAAATAGGGAATTAATGACAAATTATGTCCTCTATGTGGTAATCAAGAAGAGAATCATAAACCTTTATTCATTGAGCGTGAATTTTCTACAGTAGCTTGGGATTATTGTCAATAGGCTACTAACTTATCTGCTAATACGAACAATCTACACAAGTTATTTCTTACCTGATAGGAATTAGACAACATGAACACTTGAAAACCACAATGCATAGCATCACTCTAACAGTAGCTATTTGGAGTTTTGGAGGGAGTGAAATCGAAGATCATTTCAAAACAAAAGTCGAAGCACAATTGAAGTTAGTAAGCTTTCTATTGCAGACATGTAAATTGTAGGCAAACGGATCAGTGAGTGAATCATTAATAGGAATAGGGGCAGAGCAGTGGCTTTGTTGCAACAGTGGAATGGATGCGGGGAAAGGGAAAAAACCCAAATACGTGCTCGACGAGTTTCCAGCCACCATGATGGAGAGAGAAGATGTTTTTTCTTTTTTCATTTTAGACTTGAAAGCTGTAAAGTGGTATAGAAGGAATGTTTCAGTTTGTAAGTACTTTATCTGATTTGTATTTGCGGCTGTTGAGCCGAACATTTTGGGCCGAAATTCCCTAATAAAGTTTTACCAATTTTTTCAAAAAAAACTTATTTTCCCTTAATTAATTATAAAGAGAAAGAAACAAAATGTTTCATTCTTTAAAAAAATATATTTATTTACACATACATACACTGCTTATATGATGCGTTCACACTTCACACCTATAAATGTATATGATACATTCATTATAATACATACAAATTTGAATTAAATTTAAACTTCATTTTAACCAAATTAAATAAAATATGTTTTTATTTAAAGCTTCATTAGATTTGATCTAATAATCTTTTAGACTTCAGAGGTCCAATATATCCAAAATAGCAAAAATAATAATTAAAATCTACTTATTTCACCCGCTTCCGACTAACCTGGTTCTTTCAACTGTATTAGAGCCAAATAATTTTTGCAGCCTAAATTAGTCATGTTAGGAACAACTAATTAATCTTACTCATTTAGTAGGATGTTCAATTTTAACACAAATTCCTACTAGCTCCAAAATATACAAATCCAACTCCATAACGTAGTAATCGCTGATACGATCGCAATGTAACTCGTCGCGCTCAAATCCGACCTCATATAAAAAAGTTATACATTTATAAACATTTGATTTTATAATAAAATCAATTACATTATTAAGTTAAGTTAATTACCGTTTTAACAAACCTAAACCCACCTTTTACTCATTCAAATGCGATTCCAAGCACGGATAACACGTGCACTTCCACATTCATGGCTTTGACCACCAATCATCACCGTTCCATCCACCGTCATGCCATGGCACTTCGCCCCATCCACAACCTCCTTCCAGCATCGACGTCGTGCCCTAACTCACCACCCATCACAGGAATTTAGCCTAAACCCACTGCCACTTCGTGCCCAAATCCACTGCTCCACACGCCACCATCCAACGATCGGTCACCACCAATGAATTCGCCACCTCAAGCCGTTCCTCTTTCGTATAGAACGTTTTGCCTAAACATCCCCCATTGACGCGTGTAATTTAGGCTGTTGGATGAAGGGGAGATGGTGGCTCTGTTTTCATTAGGGTTTTAAGTTTGAAATGAAACCATCTCAAGTCCTTTTATAGAAAAGTTTACAAAACACTATTCATGCTCGAAATTTCGAACTCCAAATGAGGTGTGTCGCCTGGTGTTCTTTATGTTATACCGCTATTCCGAACACAATGGAACCAATATCGAGACCCAGTTCCATCATATAAAGAAGTTAGCTTTCAAAATCAAATTATATTAATTTAATTCCTTTAATTAATTCCTATGCGTTCGAGCTCGCATGACCAAACGATATGTCCGATCACCACGAAATTCGACGGTATATAATAATATACTATTACAGATCCAATGACACTAGTTTCATCAAAATCCGAGACTGTGCCCAAGATCAATAATTTAACACGTTAATTAAAACGAGTTATTTCCAAAATAAGTTTAATCACTTTTAATTCTAATTTAAAAGTTTACTGTCTTCATTCTTATTTAAACAGAATTTAAATCAGCTTTTGTAATCATTTTTATCCATATTAAATTCAAGATTCAATTATTTTAACAATTCCATAAATTCAAATAACCATTATATTTAAAACTTAAACTGTTTAACTTATAAAAATTAAATTTTCAATATTTAAATTCAATTAAATATTTCAAATTTAAATGACTAAAATTCTGGGTCTTACATTCTCCCCCCCTTAAAAGGATTTTACCTTCGAAATTTCCAAGGTAAGAAAAATACCTCCTAACCCATTAGACTGTTTCAAAATCAATTTAGTTGAAATGGATTACCAAATTCTTTAAACCTTTAACTTTTCAAAATCAATTATTCAAAACTTTGTTATCAAATTTTCCGAGTTTTTAAATTCATTCACTTATACCAACCAACACTCTTCCAAATTATAACATAAAAATCAAATTTTTAGTTTTAAATTTTTTTCCAAAATTCTCAAAAAAAATTATAACGCCCTAAATTTATGGGAAATTTCGCCAGCGTCTCCTTTGCACGGTTCGGTCGGAAAAATTTATAATATATATAATCACAAATATACATCTCATCTTCGAGGATGAGGCATCCCATAGGAAAAAAATATAGAAGTACGATGTGTAATCCGAGATGTGTACCTTTTCTTAATATTAGCAAGCATATACAATTGGTATAATGCGAAAGCGAGCTCTAAACGCGAAGCATGCGCCCGCTAGTATCGTTCACACGACCACTCTAGTGCGAACTAGTATATCATACCTGATCGCTCATTCGATCACACAATTTCACTTCCTAACTAGTATCGTTCACATGACCACTCTAGAGAGGACTCAGATCTGGTTCCTTGAATAGAAACCATCATTCTTCTTGCATAGCCATATACTATGATAGAGAATTTCAGAATCAATCAAAAATCCGTATCCAGTATTCGCTGTCAAGGATCGAGTGAAAAATCCTAACTCGGATCGATGTAAATCATCTCAAAATCGTATACTCAAAATTAGATCAAATAGTTATGCGAATAAAATGATCTACGTACAGCTTATGTATTCATTTCAATTGGTTTTCTTATTATACCAAATTATTTTTATTCACATTCGTTTTATTAGCATTCATTTTATTCATCTTCAATTTATTAGCATTCATTTCATTTACATTAATTTCATTTACATTCAATTTACTCACATTCAATTGATTTACATTCAATTATTCATATTCAATTTATTCACATTCAATTATTCATATTCATTTGATTCACATTCAATTTAATCACATTCATTTATTCATATTCAATTATTCATATTCATTTGATTCACATTCATTTATTCATATTCAATTTATTCACGTTCAATTATTCATATTCAATTGATTCACGTTTAATTTAATCACATTCATTTATTCACATTCAATTATTCATATTCAATTGATTCACATTCAATTTAATCACATTCATTTATTCATATTCAATTACTCATATTCATTTGATTTACATTCAATTTAATCACATTCATTTATTCATATTCAGTTATTCATATTCATTTGATTCACATTTATAACTACGACTTATGGTTATATAATCACTTTACAACTTAAGTTTATATCCATTTCACACTCTTCTATATCTTTCGAATATATAAAATTTCCAATTTACTTTACTTAATCAGAACACTTAACAAATTGAAAATTTTATTTTAACTTGCTATTTTTCAACTTATAAGTTACAAAACTTATTTTCTTATATTTTCACAACACTTAGATAAAAAAAATCGGAATTTAACCATTCGGTTCTTATTTCAAAATCATTTTGAAATCGTATATATATATAAATAAATTCTTTGTATATTAATTATACTTTTGAAATTTAAAACAATCTTTGTTTGCCCAAAACAAAACTTTTATTGCAAGTCACTATGGTAGCAATCCATCACTCAGAAACACGAAAACGAACGCCGATGATGCTGAAGTCGCCACCGAAATTATTTTCCAGCGACCAAAGTGAGTTCAGTGCTTTCTATCTCTTTTAAATTCTTTTAAAATATTTCTATACAAAAATATTTCCAAAATAAGACTATTATTCTTCACATTACCTTGAAAAAAACATTTTCAAAATCACCGGTATTTAAATTATCAAATTCTTAGTTTAAATCCATTTTATTTATAAATCATACTTATACAATTTCATTTCCTTTTTATTTATAAATCATATTTGCATAATATCTCTTATCTAGATAAAATCATTTCACAAATATTGATCATTTTAATTATAATCATTACTTTATAATTCACATTTATAAATTCACTTTCTTATGTAACTCATAACTTTGTTTAGATTAAAATAAACATCTTTATTAAACTTAAAATTTAATAATTGAATATTGTCATTTTCTAACAACCAAACACACCATATATGATTATAATAATTTCTAAAAAATTATTCTTTTATATATAAAATATAATCAAGGCAAAGTTATTTCATTTATTCAATTTTAAAACAATACTATATCGAATTGTCATGTTTGAGTGTTTAGAGATCCCTATCAAATGTTAATTACTTGTATTGACCAGAATCTATAAGCCACTCAACAGATAAATCGACACAATATAAAACAATTTTATAGCACTAACAAACATACACTCATACACACACACATACACACTCTTAAACTCATTCTAGGGTATTACTACTCTTATATATAATGAGTACCCCATCAAAGCCTAGGTGTTCGCATGACCTAAGCTCTGATACCAAAATGTAACGGTCGCCCTTTTGACCCTCAAATGTCGACATTAATACATCTATAGTGTTCATGTGCCGAGCACCCAAGTGCCGGATAGACAGAACGTTAGGGTAAAATAAAAAGAAGTAAAGAAAAAGAACAAGAAAGAGGAGAATACAATATCATATTCCCACAGCGGAATGATAACATATAATATCAGAATGATATATTTACAAAAATAATATTTTAATATACATACAACAATCAAAGAAAAACAAACCTATCATCAGCCTGGACAGTTATAGCAACATGTCCTTACAATTGCTGATAAATAAACAAAGTAATCCAGCAGAAATAAAATCTACGGTAGGAAATCATATAGTTCCACTCTCCAAGAGCTCCAATGATCATTAATGAAACCTGTAAATATACACAAGGCTGACCCGAGCATTGTAGAAAAAATAACACCCAGATCAATCTGGTAAACTAGCGTGAGAAAACTCAAGTAATTTGAATTATTTAATGTTATAAAAACTTTTAAAATAAAGGTATCTCGTACGACCATGCCGTACATAAACACGGATGGGTTTTTACCTTACGATAACCAAACCATATTATAGAAAATTTAGTGATATTATAATAATGTCTAAGGTGTTTCAAATAAATATTAATCATAGCTAAAATGGTTACATTGATTACATTTGACAATAAATTTAGATATACAAACAAAAACTGCTAAGGTACGTTCGTATAAATGGATTTTTCGTGGAGACCTCCCCAGTATACTTGTAAGCCATACCGAGACCGATCACCTATGACAAGGGTCAGAAACTACCTTCCAAGCGCCGTATATCTCTATATGAAATATGCCATAAGGTAAACATAACTAGCCCACGCCCTAACACATGAACGAAGTATCATCAACTCTCCATGTGCAACATATCGATAAGCATACTCTAGATAATGGAGTTGACGTATCCCCTGTTTGGATCAGCTAGACCCAAGGTTATGCATCCTACTCTATCTTTAGTCATTTCTCGATGTCGATGCTACGTTCGACATCTTCACATGAGTTTTCAACAAAACTCGATCACATAATGAATCCCATATGGATTCCATCATCTCAACAGATTTCGGAACCACACATGGTTTCCATCATTCACTTCCAAAATAGAGAACCTGTATCTCAGCCTTGAAGTGGTTTTCGATTAGAATATTTACCGACCCCGGTCTCCTTAAGACCGAGTCAATGAATTTGGTCATATTCAACAATAAAGTGAATGATCGCATAAGGAAACTAATTCTTGTATAATTTCCATAGTAAGTAATTATACATGCACTATCATTTCATGCAAGACATGAACAAGTCATATAAACGGACTTTTTATCCCATATTTAATTAATTTATCCTTTATTGATTTAAAACCCATTCATTTAGCAAAACACATTTTTACCAAATGAAACTCCTTTTATAAATCAAGACCTCCTTTATAAATTAACACCCCTTTTATTAAATAAAACTTCCTTGATATATATATATATATATATATATATATATATATAATTTCCCTTTCTAAAAGATACATACTTGTATATACAATATATGTATATATATTATTCATTTATACCTTTTTAATACTTTAAAAGCATTCATATACTTATTCTGATAGTATAACTATATTCATAAATCACTAAACAAGTTTACTTATTTTAAAAACAAAGTTAAAGTTGTTAAAACAGATGTTATTTAAGTTAGAGATATAAATAAACCCAAACAATATCCCTTTGGTGTTAAGCATGGAATGAAAGTTCCACACCACCATAATCAAAAAGGTCAGCTAAGGAAAATCCAAATCTCAAATCCTTTTATAAATTTTACATTTAACATTTTCTATCTTTTTATAAAAGATTTCTATACTTGTTATCTTTAAGATTCCTTTCATTAAAGCTCTAATTATATGTATTATTATTTTTCCACTTTTAAAATATAATTCAGGGTTTCAAAACATATGTCACTAAAAACACTGTTTACAACAACCCAAAACACTTCACATTAATCAATATCCTTAAAACTCTCTTTTAAAGGTTTAATTACATTTAGGGTTTAAGATAAGTGTTGTTTTAAAACATTTTTCACAACAAACCCAAATCATTTACTTATATTTATTCACCAAATATCCATTTGTAAATATCTAATTATATTTCCAAGTATAATTAATATTAAGGGTTAAAAACAAGTGTTGTTTAAAACACCGTTTACAACAACCCTAAAATCATTACTTATCTTTATCATTAATCTTTAGAGCATTTATTTAAAGATCAAGCATATCTAAAATTTATAACTTTGGATAATACATTTTTAGTTAAATCTTCCCAAACCATTTATTTAACTTAAATGCTAGAACCCAAATCCCATTTTTATTATACTGATGGAATATTTAATTTAATACTTAAAACTTGTATATATATAAAAATACTTTAAATACTTACAAATATGTTAAAACTACTTAAAATAATATTTTGATATATACACACTAATTTATTTATAAGGTAAAATATTTAATATTAAGAAAGATTTAAAAAGATAATATAATATAAAACTTCCATTTACTTTAAATAAAATATTTAACTTGTTAACTAAAAAATATATATATATATACACACACACACACTTAAAATACTTTAAAAACTACTATATTATTAGAAATAATTTTAAAACTATTATACTGTTAGAAATGCTTTAAAAACTATAAAATTATTATTTAAAACATTTATATTAAATATCTCTTAAAACTACTTATTTAAAATCCCTAAAACATATTTAATATGGAAACCCCTTTACATTTGAAATTTAGAAATAATTATAAAACATTTTTAAACTTCATAACTTCTTAATTTAATTTCTTTAATAAATATTTACAAAATAATCTTGAAAAGATTTTGAAAGGATATATATAAAGTAAAAGTCATTTTTACTTTATTAAATCAAGTGTTTCTGTCACCACTTGTTATCTAATGGTAATAACTTCCTAGGTTATCCATTTATGCCCAACATGCTAAAACGTGTGTAAACAACCCAATATATATTTAATATATAAATTTATCCCAATTTATCCAATTTAAACGCATGTTTGCTTTCAGGGATTTCAAAGCACGTTTATAACGACTATATCACTTCAACCATTCACAATATAATTTCCAATAGATCATATAGCATAATACATGAAAAGTAAAATCAACAGTGATAAGGAATCATGTTGGATCCCTCCAACCTATCCCCCTACATCACAGATAGTATATAATCATAAAGTATAAATCAACCGCTTCGAGGCGGGATCATATACAAAGGGTCATCCACTCATAAACGGAAACGTTTAATGTCTTATCCGCTCCAGAGGAGGGAATATATCCAAACCAACTGATAAATACAGTAAATAATCCAAATAAGCAACAACATCATAAATAAAAATATCCACACTTATATTAAATATTGGTGCGCCAAAGTGGTGAGTTTAACTCACTGAAATTCCTATTATCGCCAAAGCGTCATGGTTTGAATTAAAATCGAACGGGCGTTCGATTTTAACACAATGTAACGACCCACCATTTTGAATGATTTAAATCGACAATAAACCACACACGTCGAACTCAAACCATTCAAAAGGGAGGATTGTCAATAGGGTAAATAAGAAAATAAGAGAAAAGAAGGAAAAACAAAACATAGAATCTCACAGCGGAATGACAAAATATAATAATCAAATAAACAGTTCATGAAGCCGTTTTACAAATAACATTCGATTACACTTTTACAATACAATCAGAGTTATACATACAGCAAGTATAATAGGATAATGCAGCGGAACAACATGATGCAGTGGGATAAATATAATAAATAGTAATAATATACTAAATCTTCGTCTTCGTCCTCCAGAAAGATAGTCTTCAATACTGAAAAGCTAAGGCTGACCCGAGCGTAATAAAAAGACAAAACACTCGAGTCAGAACTAAAGATCTTATGTAAGTTAAATCAACAATAGGTAAATATGAGTGTAATGGCTTCAGAGCTGTTTGTGGAATTTTACATCTCCTATCCAGTGTATAACATGCGTGCAATAACTTAAGAGATGTTCGGGATTTTCCATCAAGGACCCGTTAAACTATCTATATGTAGTAAAATAAGCTATATATGTAATGTCTATCAGTAAAGTAAAGTATTAAAATAGCGTTAAGGCATTACCCATATCCCCCTTAACACATTTTTATATAAGCATCGTTGTAACGACCCGAACTCAATGTCCGACAAACAACATCAAATTCGTATCGCTCGAGCTTATAACAACATCAGATGAAAATAAACAGCGGAAATAAACTGATATCATACATCACAGATACAACATCATCATAATATCCATTACTACATCAGAGCATCATAATACATATGGATACAATTACAGAAAGATAATAACTCCACAGCGGAACAACAAATACTCCAAAAAGTTTCCCACATACTTCAACTTGATAAGGCCTTCCAAAAAAACTCCAAGCACTTCGAAAGAATTCCAAATCCAAAAGCTTTCCAAAATCTGATAGCTTCCAAAATACGGATAACCTGCTTCTAGGCTGCCCGTGTAGAAAATTTTGGACACCAGAGTTTAGGAAGGAAACAATAAACTCCGAGTCAGTCATGGGACTGGTATGAGTAAACAAAAGCAGTTGCTTTAAATAAAATAGATTTTAAAAAGAATCGTTCATGCTTTTGGAAAATGAAACTGCCATAAGACCTCCCGCCACACACACAATGCAATCGCAGACTTGGAGGAGATTTCTTCTTATGATAGTCAAACATGCTTACTACGCAAAATCATTGGATATTATCATTAGTGCATAGTGTCGAAAACATTTCGAAAGTATAATATTAATCTTAGCCAACATACAACCTTTATTGTATGCCTACTATAGCTACCATCTAAACAGTGGTGACCACCATAAGTAAATGGCAGGTTCTACAATTAAAACCGTACTGGGTTCGTATTGGAAATTGGATTTCAAACAAATGGTCAGGCAAAGGAACTTCCTTACACCGAAATGGAAATGCCTCTGGAAGACGCCTCGAGAACCTAACCGGATCTCTGCAAACACAAGGCCGATGCTACCTCACGCTGTACAACTGTAACTAGGTAACCAACACACTGACGCTACCTCACGTTGTACAGTTGTAACTAGGTAACTAACACACGAGCTATGTCATCGCCCGGTCGTCACCGACCTTTATCCGAGACGTCTCGATCATAAAGCAACAACCACAAAGTATAATAAATTTGCAGCATCAACATAGGTAAAATATCTTGGCTCCATACCATGATATCACCTTTTATCCAGAAGGAAATGACATACCCTAGGGGCGCTACCCCTAAAAACCTTTGTCGCAACATTCCTGTTTCGACCATTACCGGGTTGTGAGGCTCGACGAAGTCTCGTCCACAAAGCTACGCTTTTTCACAAAGCCACGCTTTTTCACAAAGCCACGCTTTTTCACAAAGCCACGCTTTTCCACAAAGCCACGCTTTGATCAACAAATGATCAACAACACTTCGTATGCCACATTACCAAATTGGGAATGTATCATTAGTAACCATCAACTACATAACCTTTGAGCTCGTACGTCTTAGAGAAGGGTGTTAAGCTAAGAGAATAAATTCTCCGCCACCAACAGAAATGTATTTGATAGAAACCAGCTTTACATCTCAAAGTGTAACGTCAGACACACATCCATACAAGTCTGTTCCGGGTTCGAACAGAACCGAAGGCACTTCCGAAGAAGCCCTTGCAATCCGGGTATTCACAATCCCAATCGGACTTCCCATCACTTAGGGAATCTTTATACCGTAGCTACTCAGTGTAGAGACAATCGATAGGTCATCCAATCGCTCTCGCAAATACCCGGTCTTCACCACCGGTCTTCACCACCGGTCTTCACCACCGGTCTTCAAATGCTATCCATATCGTCGTATCATTATTCGGAATGGGTTATATGACACGAATGTCCTTTCCCGGCTAAACCGAATAACGAGCGCAATTAAAAAATCATATGGATACTGGGGTCTCAGTTAAATCACGGCTTAAAGTCCAAAACTTTTCATTCGAATGGTTAAAACAAATTACCATTTTCAATCTTTTAAACAAAAAGATTCAATTCACAAAGTTCACCCCATTCACAAAGATCCATTCATGGATTTCAAAACAATTTTCATTTTAATTTGATTGACTCGTTTCTAAAGATTCCTTCATAGTCTTTCAAAACAATTCCATTTCAAGTTGGATTAACTTGTCCGGTCTTTGAAATCAAAGACTCATTTCATAGTTTTCAAAACATTTCAATTCCATTTCAAACTTGAAACCTTTCAACACAATTTAGAAATCCTTTCTTAAAATGAAAGCTATTATTACTTGAAAACAAATAGTTTTCGTTTCGGAAAAATTCGATCTTATCTATACAAGTTAAATCTTTGGGTTAGTTCAAATTCCCAAAAACAACACTTAAAAAAATGGTGTAAAACCCTTATAAACTTGTATAATTCTTTTTAAATCATAAATACCAATATAGGATTCAATTTCAGATATTGATTTCCAATTCAAATCAAATTATTCAAATTTCAAATCTTTATTAAGTTATTCAAAATAACTTACATTTTTAAAACACCCTTTCAAAGGCTTTTTACTTTAAACCCAATCCGTTTCCAACCCATTTTAATTTAAAATTCAAATTCAAAAACTATTTTAAAAATCTGTGACTTAACCGATTTACACGTGAAATCCATATTTGTGTGTGTATAGTGTAGTCCAGGGATTTTACACAATAGTGCAGAACAACGATCATCACAGATATATCGATAAGCGATATAACCCATAACGCTTATCTTCATTCACAGTTTCATAGATAAAATGAATTTATCAGTCACGAAGATTCATTATTACAATTCGATGTGGGTTTCAGATAACTAACTAGAATTCGACTCCCTATCGCATCGAAGTTTAAATGCCGTTTTACGGGCAACAGGGTTTTAACATAAATACAGAGATAAATCACAAATCACAGTGCAGTACAGAGCAATTCACATCACACAGTATTACGATCACAACAGAAATAACAATCCAATGCGCAACAATGGTTAATTGTTTCTAATCAAGGTGAATGTGATTTAATAAATTAACCAATTTGAAATTACTATTATAAATCATTCTTAATTATTTTTCAAAACAATTAATTAATAGTAACTATTTACCTTAATTAACATTTCAAATCTTCTTTACATTTTGAAATCAATTTATTACAACTATAAAGAGCTTTAATGTTGATTGACTTTAATGCTTAACTTAAATTAAGTTATTTAACTAAGGTATTAATTTGAAAAACTTTATTAACTCAACAAAATCAACATTAGTCATTCTGCTAACACTTAGACTTGTTTAACATTATAACTGGAAATTTTGTTTGGGCTTAACCCATTTTAAAACAAACCTGAGCAAACCCAGGTTCTCACTCGAGTGTTACTCGAGTTTCTCTCCTTCCTTCCCCGAGCCTATCTCCTTTCCCCACCTACTCTTCTTCTTCCTGCTCTTTTTTTTCTTTCTTTTGTTTAAACTTAAACATTTAAACTAGGCAACGGGAAGCACGCTTGCGAACGCGAGTTCCTTCCCGAAGCCAAGCACCCTCTTCCCCGGGTACCCACTCGAGTTCCTACCGCGAAACCCCCGATACCCAAACCAACTTCCTGACACAACTTTGACGTTGTGCACATGCACATCATCGCGCCACCGTTCTGGCGAACATCGCGACCTTCGGCAAGTCGCAAATCATCCCTACATTTGATAGCAATGATCGATTCACCGCTAACAACCCCAGAACGAAATCGAGCTTCCAGTTCAAAACTCGAACCCATCCTCACCAAGCAAATTTGCTTCGCCCTCGTCGCTCCAACCATCGGAGTAGCTCGAACTCCGGCCACACCATGTCACCCCACTGTACCACCATCCCGCTCAATCCCAAGCGACTCGATCGCTTCTAGATGACGAACTCGTCACGTCAACAAACATGTGCAAAAGCTCGACTAAAACCCTAATTTGAGCTCGACTTCTAAATTTACGCAATAGAAAAATTCTTCGACAATTTTCCTGTAATCATCGATTCCCAGACTTACTTCGTGCAAAGTTTCATCATTCGCAAGTTGTTTGATTTCTGGAAATTGGCAAAAGAACAAATTGTGTTCAACTAAAAACTACATCCTAACCCCAACACTAAAAATCATCAATATAGTTTTAAAAATCCTATTTTCGAATAAGGATTCATGTGATATTTGAAATGACAATCCAGCATGTTCGAAAATTTCGTCTTGATAAGTTTCCTGTAAATTTTTTAGATTTCATACTGTATATTATTGTTTTTCTTCTTGAACTATTTTTATAATATAATTCTTACTCAAAAACACATCTTTTGTTTGAAGCCCGAGCTTGATAGTGATCCAAACATGAGGGATCGAATTTGTTCTGTTCATTTCATACTGAACTCAAAGTACAGGGAAGAAACCTGTTTACAGAGCTTCAAAATGTTCAACTGAATGGTTTAATCATCGCAACAATTCAAACTAACTTGGTCATTGATAAATCATCGTTGAGTATGAAAGATAACTTGTTTACTCACCTGTAAAATTTTAGCAGAGACAGTTTCCTATCTGAAAATCAAAAATCTGGACTGCCCTTTTCTTTTTCTTCTTAGCTTGATTTTAAATTTGTTAACTTCAGTTTATTAAAATAGAGAAGAGCTTTTAAATACAGAAAGTTGGAAATAGACTGCAATTTGACTTCTTTCTTCCTGTTTTGATCTGGAATGATTAGCTTAGGTCTGTAAAACAAAGTGTTGTTTTACTTCTTCTTTTTCTTTTCTGACTTTGCTAAATTTGGTTTGAACGAACTAAAGGCGGTATGGTGTAAATATACAAGAGTGTGTACAGGCTGAGGTATATGTAAGTACAAGATTTCTTTGCTCAGCATTTTATACTTCTTTTTTGTTGACTACACCATGCTTTGATTCAGCTGATATCTTGCTTGATGTTACTAGAGGTGATGGCATTAAATGCCTTGGTCTCTTCTTATGTTTACACATCAATTTTTTATTTATTTATTTATTTCTACAAGAACAACTCGTGTATACATAATTTTTTTCTTGTTTCCTTTGTTGTTTGCTGTTTCGGTCTTGCTTCTTCATGTTTATTCCTTGAAGTGTTTGTACATAGATAACTTTGCATATATTTTTGTTTTGTTATCTTCTTGCATACTTAATTCATATACATACATTTGCCAAAATTTTTGTTTTTGTTTTATACTTTATGCTTGAGTTAAAATGGTTATAATTATTGATATGTATTTATTCCTATGTTGCCATAACCATAAAATTTTAACATATGTATTTATTTTCAAATATCCAAATCAATCCTCAATTAATTCAAAATTTAACTAGAATTTTATATTAATTACAATTTTGAATTTGTTTAAAAATCGGGATCGTTACAATCGTAGTCTATACAGTACTGTAAGCTCCACCGTAAACTAGTGGGATACTCAGGGAGCACTCCATAGGTACGACACAAACCAAAGTCGTAGTGGGCTCGATCAGGATAAATATGATATGGCACGCGAGGCAATGCCCAGGGTAAGATTCTACCGTTTTGCACTCTCGGACTGGTGGTAACGCATAACATCTACTTTCGCCTACCTCAAGACACACTCCCATAATCAAATCGAGAGTGGCCACCAATCAATCACAAAGTAACGGATACGGTATCGAAGAAGCATGCTCGATAGGGGGAGCGACCCCACTTGGCCCGATATAGCTCCTGCTTTAGTCATTTTAATTATGACCCGAAAGTCAAGGCTATCCATCATCGTTCTCTTACTTCGTTCCAGTAACGTTTGCCAAATCATCCTACTTCATTCTGGATTATCCACCACGTGCACAGTTGTTAAAGTGGTTTCGGTATTGGCAGAGAGTATGACAATATCCGACCCCGGTCTCTTTAACAACCAAACGCTTATTTCATACCGTGGTCATTTTATAAAACAATTTTTTTAATAATAAATCTAGAAAACAGTTTATACCTTCGTATCAATATATCCATATACTTATTCCAAAAGTATAAATATATTCATAAATACCGAGGAAGATTTCTTTCAATCAATTTGAAAATAATTTATAAATCTTACTTAAACCATTTATAAACTATTTATCTGCTTTAGAACCATTTATAAAGCTATTTATAAATTCCAAAACAGTTTACAACTCTTCCCTTTCATAAACTTCTACGCAAATTCCTTTAACGCTTCCAAATCTACTTTATACAAGTTCTTTTATAAAACCCTTTATAAAATCCTTTTAAAACCTTTATAACTCCTTTATAAAACCATTTTAAAAATCCTTTATAATTTAAAAAATCGTTTATAAAATCCATTATAAAATCTCTTACAAACTTTTATAAACTCCCTACAATCTTTTACAAAATTCTAAAATCTTTTATCAAATAAATTTATTATAAAAGTCTATATTTATTATCTTAAATCAAAACTATATTTATTATATTAAGTTAAATTATATATATATATATATTAAAGGGACGGTTTGGCACAGGTCCCTAATAAGTTTCAAAATGCACAAAAACCCCAGTAAAAAAAAGTTTGTAAATTAGGTCCCTAGAATTAAGCTACCAAATAATGGCATACACTTATGCAATTATTCAGTGAATAATTGCAGACATTTATGCAGTTATATCAAAAAATTGTAGACATTTCCACAATTATTCATTGAACAATTACGGAAATTTTCACAATTTTTTCAAAAAATTGCGGAAAATTGCGTAATTATCCACCAAAAAATTTGCGGAAAATTCCACAATTATTCACCAAAAAAATTGCAGATATTTTCGCAATTATTCACCGAAAAAATGCATAAATTTATGCAACTTTTGGATATAATTGCATAAATGTCTGCAATTATTTAGTGAATAATTACATAACTACATGCAATTACTTAGTAACTTAATTCTAGGGACCTAATTTACATACTTTTTTTACTGGGGTTTTTGTGTATTTTGAAATTTATTAGGGACCTGAGCCTAATATTCAATATATTAAAACTATATTAAATATTTTATTAAATTAAATTTTAAACTATTTAAAAATAATTTTTCAAAACTAAATAAAATTATAAGTTAAAATCTTAAATTTACATTTAAAACTATATATTAACTTATAATTTGAAGCTTTAAAACATATCAAATAAATTATTTTCCAAATATGAATTTTAAATAAAATCATTAAATTAAATTTAAAAATCAAATTTATAAATCAAACATACTTTACCATTTAGAAAAATAATTTAAAACCGACCAACGGTGTCCGTATATAATTTTCTACCCTATGGTCAAGTGATAGGGTATGTATCATTTCAACCCAAAATAGTTAAACTTTCCAGGTATAAATCATTTCAATCCGTATCCCGAATCAATAATTTCCAAATCAATAAAATCACTCGGGTATGTATCATTTCAACCCACAACGATTTTCCCTAATCTATAAGATCATTCGGGTATGTATCATTTCAACCCATAGTGATTTTCCTAACAACAAACTAAGGGAACTTGCAGTGTGATAACAACATATATAATAAACATAACATCGAATCATCCAAAATGTTAACAAATAAACATTCATCACAATCAACATAATCATTCAATAAATCACAACAATTACCAGGTTATCAATATCAGGTACATTAACTATCAATTTAAATTTCAATATTAATTTAAATGGCAATTTAATTCAAGATAAATTCAAATTAAATTTAAATTCAAATTAAATTTAAATGACAATTTAATTTACCAAATAGCAATCAGTAAATTTCTTATCACATCATAAACTTAATACAACTAACATAAGAAGGTTTAGCATTTCGTGAACGGGTTAAATCACTCATATTTGATTTGTAGCCGATTAAAATCCAAATAAAGCCCAAAATTCCGATAGTCTCCAAATCCAACCAAACCAATTCTATGTCGTCCGAAATTTTGATATGATCCCAACGGAAGAAACCGCGTCCAAATCCGAGTTCGTATGTAAAAGTTATGTTAGTTAGAAGTTTGGATTTTAAATTTTAAATTAAAATAAGCAAAAGGGCAAAATGGTAATTACCTTACCTCTCACGAAACCCTACAGCACTCGATCGTGTAAATAAGCTACAACCGCCCTCCGTTCATGCTCCGATTGTCATTGAACCACGCGCCATCGTCCAGATCCAAGACCGCCGCCGAGCTCTCCATCCCTAACCGACTCCTCCATGGCCGTGCGCCCTCTCCAGGTGCCGCCCATGTCCGACCGCCTCCACCACATAAATTCGCCGATAGTGGTTATTCCATGCACCTCTGACATGATGTAAACTATTGGATCGACTTTCCTCAATGCCCTCCACACTCCGGTGTCCTCCGATCGACGAATGGGTGAAGATCCACCGTCGATCGCGAAACCCTGATATGGACGGCCGAGGATAAACTGCTGATTTCTGGCCAAAGCAAAATTGTAATCAAAAAACGAATCTCAAATCAAGATTACATTCGTCGAGAGCTTTCCAACGATATATAATTCGATATAGTTTGAGGAGTTTGGATTTTGAAGTTTGATTTGAAAATTGAGAAATTAGGGTTTTCCACCATTGAGAAAGAGGAACAGATGAGAAATAGAATTGTACGTACAGACAATAGAAAATAAAAGGCTGCTAGGGTTTATAACGGCCTATATATAGACAGAGATGGATAAGAATGGATGGCCATATCAATTTGGGTCGAAATGATAACAACGACCCTAAAAGCCCGTTTCGTTCCCGAAATGAAAGTAGGTCATCCTATATATCAAAATATAGGTTTTCAATATTTTTAAATTCAATGGAACTAATTTCAAACCCCAATTCCATTGTATATAGAAGTTAGCTTTTGAAATCAAATTATATTCATTTAAATTCCATTAATTGATTTCTACGCGTTTCGATCTCGCACGATCAAATGATAAGACTGATCGCTACGAAACTTGAAATCCTACAATAATTCACTGTTACGGATCCGATGAAACTGGTTTCAAAATCTGAGACAATGGCCAAAATGGCTATTTTTACTTGTTAATTAAAACTAGAAATTTCCAAATTTTAATTAAATAACTTTAAATTCAATTTCTAAGTTTAACAATCTTCATTGTTGTTTAAAAAAAAATTAAGTCAACTTTCAACATCATTTTCATTCATATTAAATCCAGAATTCAATTATTTAAATAATTGCAATATTTTTTTTAATTATTCAACAAATTACATAAATAACCATAAATTTCAAATGAATTTTAGTTATAAAAAATATTTTGTTTCAATCTGAATAATCCAATAAACTACAACAATAAATCGTTAAATTTTTATTTCTAATCATTTTTATCCAATAATCACATTAAATTTAATAATTTAAAATAGTTATAAAAAATACGGGTCATTACACACAAATTCTTAGTACCTCCAAAATATTCTAATCCACTCCGTAACGTAGTAATCGTTGATACGATCGCAACGCAACTCGTCACACTCAAATCTGATCTCGTATGAAAAAGTCATACATTTACAAACATTTGATTTTATAATAAATTAATTACATCATTAAGTTAAGTTCATTACCATTTTAACAAACCTAAACCCGCCTTCCACTCGTTCAAATGCGATTCTAGGCATGAACAACACACGCGTTTCCACATTCGCGTCTTCGACCATCAATCACCGCCGTTTCATCCACTGTCACGCCGTCGCACCTCATCCAAAGCCTCGCCCCATCCACGATCTCCTTCTAGCATCGACGCCGTGCCCTAGCTCACCAACCATCACCGGAATTTAGCCTAAACCCGCTGCCACTTCGTTCCCAGATCCACTGCTCCACATGCCACCATCCAAAGATCGGTCACCACCAATGAACTCGCTACCTCAAGCTACTCCTCTTTTGTGTAGAACATTTTGCCTAGATCATCCCCGATCTACGTGTGTAATCTAGGCCGTTGGATGAAGGAGAGATGGTGGCTCTGTTTTCATTTTACGGTTTTAAGTTTGCAAATGAAACCATCTCAAGTCCTTTTATAGAAAAATTTACAAAACACTATCTACGCTCTAAACTTTCGAACGCTAATCGAGGAGTGCCGCATAGCATTCTATATGTTATACCCCTATTCCGAACACAATGGAACTACTATCGGGACCTAATTCCATCATATACGGAAGTTAGCTTTCAAAATCAAATTATATTAATTTAAATTCATTTAATTAATTCCTACGCATTCCAATCTCGCACAAACAAACGATACGTCCGATCACCACGAAGTTCGATGGCATATAATAATATACTATTATGGTTCCAATGACACTAGTTCGTCAAAATCCGAGACTGTGCCCCGGATCAATAATTTAACATGTTAATTAAAACAAGTTATTTCCAAAAGTTTAGTCACTTTTAATTCTAATTTAAAAGTTTACTATCTTTATTCTTATTTAAATAGAATTTAAATCAGCTTTTGAAATCATTTTTATCCATATTAAATTCAAGATTTAATTATTTAAACAATTCCATTTATTCAAATAACCATTATATTTAAAATTTAAACTATTTAACTTATAAAATTAACCTTTCAATATTTAAAATCAATTAAATATTTCAAATTTAAATGACTAAAATTCTTGGTCGTTACAAGTATTGTCTAGACTGAGTTTTGGTAATCAAGCACCCTGCACTACTTGGCTACCGGTCTGGCCCAAAATGCAAAGTGAGCCCAAAGATTATCCATAATATAAAAGGTCCAATTTGAGTTTAAGCCTTGGTCTAATTTTCAATTTTGCGAATTCATTAATTTATTTTCAAACTCTTATTAAACTAGATCTCATTTTAAGTTTTGATTTCAAAATGTATAAAATAGTCAATCTTAATTTTAATATATGTATGTATGTGTTTGCGCCAAAAATGGTCACAAACCCCAAGTATCGTGAAAGCACCAAACAATGAATATAAATCAGCAGTATTAGTCACAGATCTAATTACACAACGAACAACAATCCAAAAATAATGAACAGAGACACAAAATTTATAGTGGTTCGGCTATCTCCGGCCTACGTCCACTCCAAAGTTTTATCCTTTATTGATTATCCTCGCTGAGTACAGTTGAATACAGCAATTACAATGAAGAAATTCATTTATAACAGCAATGATAGAATGCGAGTTTGAATCCGGCAGAGTGGGTGTTGAGCAACCAAAAGATCCCTTTTCTGCAGGCTTCAAGAGGCTATTTATAGGCGTAGGAGGCTGATATCGCGCTCAAACTTCGGGAGACTCCTTCTGGCACGTGAAGGGGCCCACACGACCGACCCCACAAAGTTTCGATTGGATCTGCGATCAATACGAAGAAATTTCATATCCATCAAGAAATGATCCAATCGAGCTGAAACTTGGCAGGATTGTTCTTTACCTTGTATGCAAGCTGCTGTGAAAATTTCATTACATTTGGATCAGCAGTTTAGGAGATACGATCAATACGAGTTGATGTTCTTCAGAAGGCTTTCCGGTTCGAATCGATTGGTTCACATCGATTCCTTCGAATCGATCAGGGCACGTGAGCATCAATGAAGTGTCGCGAAATCCCTGGGTTGATCCTCTTTGTGTGTCGAGTTGAATGCTTCTTCCCTAGATTCGTGGATATTCTTCGCATGTATCCATGCTTCACGCTTGTTTGTGTCCACTACCTCTTCATAACATTCGTACTCAACTGTTTGCATCTATAATTCATGTTCTTTCGCACCGATTGCAAGTGTGTATTTCGTATCGATCTATGAACTGATCGATACGAAATGGTGAATTTGATCGATACAAAAGCCGCATGAAGGGCCAACAGATGGGTACGAAACTAAACACAACGATGGATACGAACAAAGCCTTACCTGATGGATACGAGCGAGACTTTACCTGATGGATTCGATGAAGATCTGTAGAGCTGATGGAGTCGAACTGAGCTCCTGTGGTCGATACGAGATCATCGACTCGAAGTGCACCACCTGTCCCCATCCTGATCGATACAAAACATATCGATTCGAACAAACCACCTCACGCTCGCCTACCAATCTATGTGCATTGCCATCGAGTGAAATCCATCTAGCCTTCCTATCTGACCGATATGAAACCATCGAGTCGAACCGAAACCTGATCAATACGAACTTCACCAAGCCGAACCTCTGCCGATCGATACGAATCCAATCGATTCGAAGTCCACAACTACGCTCTGCTTTTGATCGATACGAACAGTATCGATTCGAAACATCACCTGCCGATCGATGCGAAATGCATCGATACGAACCATTCCCTACGTACCTTAATCCATCCACATCTCGAGCATACGACCTCCGATCGATTTGAAACTTGAAACATAGCCTCTCCTAGTCCTCATCATCATCTCCAATCGATTCCGTCCTGATCGGAGCTTGGCCAAATTTTGACGACATCGATTGCATCCTTGTTTCCAATTGATCTCCAATCCTGATATCCATTGTTCCTTGCCAATTTGTTGATATTCCAACTTTGACCAAAAGGTGGGATAACATTTGCCCCCCAAAACATGCCTTGTGATAATAAGGCGTGTTTTGAATAGTTCCGAATCCAATACCCGAAGTCCATAGCCATATCATCCTTGACTGCTTGGAGTCGATGCCCAATTCCAAATCCAATAACCAAAGCCTTAGCCAATTCCATATCCATTCAAACTCGATAACCGAGTCCTAATCCACCCTTATCCAATAACCAATTACCGAATCCAGGACCTCTCCGGGTCGACATCCAAATTTGTAACCTCTCCGGGTTCTTGCCAAGCGCAATCCACACTTGACGACCTTGGTCCAGTGTCCCTGGATATTGAGCTAACCTCTCCGGGTTCTTGCCTAGCGCAATCCACACTTGACGACCTTGGTCCAGTGTACTTGGACGTAAGTAATGCCGTGGCTTAAGTCTTAAGCCGAATCCTGGTCGCTCCGGACCCTTGTTGAGCATATTCCATACTCAACGACCTGAAACAATAATCAATAATAGGGGGCCTAAGTCCTAGGCCGAATTCTGGTCACTTCGGACCCTTGCTGAGCATACTCCATACTCAGCGACCTGAATGAGTCACTTTACCGCGTTCCGGCAAAACGACTCACCCCTTGCCAGGCATAATCCATACCCGACGACCATTTATCAAAACCCAAATAAAAATCCAGTCAAAATCCAATCCAAAACCCAAATCATATCAAAAAATCAGAAATCCAAACCAGCATTCAAAATAGAAACCAATCATCCACACGAAAATCCAAAACAGAAAGCAAACAAAACCAGGAGTTCAAACCAAACACCAAAACCAAATCAGAAAATCAAACGTCCAATCCAAAACAAAAAACAAATTTCGCAAACCATAGCTTCGCGGTTTATCATCATTCAGAGCATGCCTAGGGGCTATCTCCATCCCCGTACATGTGTAAATGACTTGGTTGCTCGCCAATGGTTTGTTACTTATTTCATATTATCTTGGTCAATTGATAACCAATCGACCGTCATTCCTGGGCCTCACATCATCATGGTGCGAGGTCGGCGGTGGTGGCTGCTCCTGCTCCACCGCTGCATTTCATGTCCCAACATACTGCCTCAGTTGTCCATCCCTCACATGTTCCTCGATTATGTCCTTTAAGTGCCTGCAGCTGTTGGTATCATGTCCGTCCAAATCGTGGAAGAGACAGTGCCTTCCTGATGTCCTTTCCCGTTCAGATGGTTCTCTCCTAGCCGGCCTTCGATAAGGAAGGCGATTCCGGGTTTCCAAGTAAATCCGCTCCAGCGTCTCATTCAATCCTGTGTATGTGGAAAACTTTGGATCCTTCCATCGCTTCCTAGCTTTTTCAGAATCATCATCCAGCTTCCTTTTCCCTTTATCTTTATCTGAACCTCTACTGGATGGTCCTCCTCCCTCAGTTGCATTTACTTCCTTCAACTTTAAATCCGCACATGCATCCTCTTGTCGGAGGAACCTCTCAGCCTCGTGAAAGAATTCATCGAGATCCCGTGGTGGGTCTCGTATCAAAGACACCTTGAAATCTGAATCGTCTCCGACTCCTGACACCGCCGCCATCAAAACCATCGATGGATCCGGCCGATCCACCAAAGCAACTGCCGCATTGAATCGAGTTAGAAATGCTCTAAGCGATTCATCCATCCTTTGCTTTACCGATGTTAACGTCATCACGTTCTTAGGTCTTTTGATATGAACCCGAAACTGTCCCAAAAACTTATCCACCAATTCCCTCCAAGTGCTGATAGATCCTTCTTCCAGCTGCCTAAACCACATTGCAGCTAGATCCGTCAAATACAAAGGGAAACACCTGGCCATTACTTCCTCCGATGCCCCTAGCACTTCCATGTGTCTAGTGTATCTCATCAAGTGATTAGTCAGGTCAGCCTTGCCATCATATACTTCCACGCTAGGTAATTTGAACTTAGGTGGATTCTGAGCTATCCTGATTTCCCGAGCGAACGGACTCCTGTTCACTCCTTCCAAATCTCCATTGGTCAAACCTCCACGCATAGTTTTCCTGATGATCTCCACCAATCCAGCACTATTTGTCAGGGGTTGCCCCCCATGCCCCCGAGGGAACTCCGGTACATATTCTTCATGTGGTTCATTAGCAGCAACACTGGCTCTAGCATGTTGAACTCCTTCCAAAGGTCCTCCTATGTTGGATCCTGCGGGCCTGCCCCCAAGCCCTCGATGATTGCCTTCTGGTTCTGTGTGATGTCCTCCATTGGGTTCCATAACCCTAGCTCCTTGTTCCACATTAACAGCCGCTGTGGCTGGTCCTAAGTTCTGCATCCCTGCAGCTCTCATCTGTTCGAAGAAAGTTTGCATCATATCCAGTTGACTTTTCAGCAACCTCTCTTGCAATGAATTTGCTATAGCTTCCATTTCATCTCTGGCGATGTAAATCGAAGCTTGTCCTTCTCTAGCTCCGGAGGATGCTTCTTGATTTCCTTATTGTTGGCTTCTCTCAGCCCTCTGCCTTCTACTGTTTTGTCTAGTCATTTTCTCTAAATCTGAATCTTTCAAACCTTTCAAATTAGAACTTCAATCCGATGTAGCGGGTGCTAGTCCTTCTCAGTGAAAGCACCAAAGTGTTTGCGCTAAAAATGGTCACAAACCCCAAGTATCGTGAAAGCACCAAACAATGAATATAAATCAGCAGTATTAGTCACAGATCTAATTACACAGCGAACAACAATCCAGAAATAATGAACAGAGACAAAAAATTTATAGTGGTTCGGCTATCTCCGGCCTATGTCCACTCCAAAGTTTTATCCTTTATTGATTATCCTCGCTGAGTACAGTTGAATACAATAATTACAATGAAGAAATTCGTTTATAACAGCAATGATAGAATGCGAGTTTGAATCCGGCAGAGTCTGGGTGAGCAGCCAAAAGATCCCTTTTCTGCAGGCTTCAGGAGGCTATTTATAGGCGTAGGAGGCTGATATTGCGCTCAAACTTCAGGAGACTCCTTCTGGCATGTGAGGGGGCCCACGCAACCGACCCCACCAAGTTTCGACTCTATCTGCGATCGATACAAAGCAATTTCGTATCCATCAAGAAATGATCCAATCGAGCTGAAACTTGGCAGGATTGTTCTTTACCTTGTATGCAAGTTGCTGTGAAAATTTCATTGCATTTGGATCAGCAGTTTAGGAGATACGATCGATACGAGTTGATGTTCTTCGGAAGGCTTTCCGGTTCGAATCGATTGGTTCACATCGATTCCTTCGAATCGATCAGGGCATGTGAGCATCAATGACGTGTCGTGAAATCCCTGGGTTGATCCTCTTTGTGTGCCAAGTTGAATGCTTCTTCCCTGGATTCGTGGATATTCTTCGCATGTATCCACGCTTCATGCTTGTTTGTGTCCACTGCCTCTTCATAACGTTCGTACTCAACTGTTAGCATCGATAATTCATGTTCTTTCGCACCGATTGCAAGTGTGTATTTCGTATCGATCTATGAACCGATCGATACGAAATGGTGAATTTGATCGATACGAAAGCCGCATGAAGGGCCAACAGATGGGTACGAAACTAAACACAATGATGGATACGAACAAAGCCTTACCTGATGGATACGAGCGAGACTTTACCTGATGGATTCGATGAAGATCTGTAGAGCTGATGGAGTCGAACTGAGCTCTTGTGGTCGATACGAGATCATCGACTCGAAGTGCACCACCTGTCCCCATCCCGATTGATACAAAACATATTGATTCGAACAAACCACCTCACGCTCACCTACCAATCTGGGTGCATTGCCATCGAGTGAAATCCATCTAGCCTTCCTATCTGACCGATATGAAACCATCAAGTCGAACCGAAACCTGATCGATACGAACTTCACCAAGCCGAACCTCTGCCGATCGATACGAATCCAATCGATTCGAAGTCCACAACTACGCTATGCTTTTGATCGATACGAACAGTATCGATTCGAAACATCACCTGCCGATCGATGCGAAATGCATCGATACGAACCATTCCCTACGTACCTTAATCCATCCACATCTCGAGCATACGACCTCCGATCGATTTGAAACTTGAAACATAGCCTCTCCTAGTCCTCATCATCATCTCCAATCGATTCCATCCTGATCGGAGCTTGGCCAAATTTTGACGACATCGATTGCATCCTTATTTCCAATTGATCTCCAATCCTGATATCTAACATGTCCTATGAACTCGCTTCCTTTCACTTTCCACTTCGAACATTTCTAAATACTCACCCGCATCTCTAACCCATACACTCTCATAGGTACGTTTTTAAGTCATGCATTTCAATTTTATGATGGGATAAAGGATTCCACGCCATCGGCAATCACGATGGCGCTTGATGGAACGATAGAATAGTGGCCAAAGTGGTCTGAAGTAGGTGAGTCATGGGGTGTGATAGGGCTTGGTAGAATAAATATGGACGAAGAAGAAGGGAGAGTAGAGGAGGGATCGGTTGGGACGTGGTGTATGCGTGGATATGCCGATCCCTCATTTGATGACTTAGGAGAGGGATCAATATGGAAGCTTCTTGGGAGGATGGTCAAAACAATGAAGTTAGAAGGCTCGGTAGAGTGGGTTTAAGTGGGAGGACTGATATTGGAAATTTGATGGAAGATGGTGGAGTAGTGGGATCAGTAGGATTAGGGATCGGCAAGCTTTGCTAAAGTAAAGGGATCAGCACTACTTGTTTGAGGAGAGGGATCAATTGAGTCGTTTTGGTATAGGGATCGGTTGATATAGGTCGGCATGTAGGGTTCGACATACGTAATGATCGACAAACATATTCTTTGAAATTAAAACTTAATCCAAACTTACCTGTTTGAGAAATTACTACTAATCTATCTCAATGATCTTGAACATATGATGGCGATGAACAATATAACTTGTATACTCACTATTGAACTTGAGATTGAACAATCAAATCCCTGGAACTTTCAACATGAACTAAAACTTAGCATATGGACTAGAATGACAGATTTCACACTTTGATATGCCGATAGTCGATCCCAAAGCTTTCACAACCGATCATCTCTTCGCCAGTTGATATGGTCGACGATGATGGTCACTCTGGTTGGAATCCAAAGTCTCATCATTTAGCTTCATTTTCTTATTTAAAGTTGTTTATTTCTGTTGTACACTACACTACACCGCACTAGCTCACACTTAGCACGGGGGGAACATGTAATTTTTCTAATCTCGACTGCCTATTGAGTATAGTTAACATGGACTTCAGATGCTCAAAGCATTTATCTGCAATGTCTTCCGGACCAGCCTCGTAGCATAGCAATCCTGAAGCAAATTCAAGCTCTGCGACTACATCTGGCAGGCTTTCTCCTGGTCATCAAACCGAACAAACGAATGTTTCTGGCCCGTCAGTCAACCTTTTTTCAGATGTTCCCATCCTTCCGACGGAGGAAGTAAGTCCTGCGCCCGATGTAGTAGAAGGCGCCATTCTCTTTGATAACCCGATAGATTCTCAAGCTTCCCGAATTGGTGAGGATGCCCTTCGCAGGCTATTCGAAGATGTTCTGGTTCCTTCAATAAATTACAGGGCTCATTTGTCCCCGAAGGGGTACACAACGTGCAACAAATTCATGTGCTGGGTTAGGTGCATCCCGCCTTTCAATTCTTTTATTCGAGAAATGTTAAGATATCTTGGAATAGCTCCCATTCAGCTTCATCCAAACAAATACGCCTTCCTCCATGGAACTTTTCTACTATTCATGAGTATTTTGTTCTGCCCGCTAACTCCTGAGGACATAAGGTTCATTTATAACTTTAAATGACGGTCAGGAAGTCCTTCCTATGTTTTCCTTGAGCCTTCACCCAACTGCCAAGTCTTAACGGGTGCTTGGAATAAACATTCTTTTTTCAAACACGAGTGGTTCCACGTTCGGTGTCCACCTGGCTTCGCAAGGCGATGGTTGGAAGGACGTAAGTGTTGTCTTTGCTTCACTCTTAAATCCGTTAATCCAAGTCATATTTTTGAATCAACTAATATCCTGCTAATCAATAGGTGTCCGCTCATTTCCTAAGGGAAATAGTTTTTCAAGAGCGATCTTCGCCATTCGTGCCATCCCTGTCAAAGACAGGGACATTAGACTTCTCATAACTGACGAGTTATTATCTCTATTTGGGTTGCTGGAAGAGGGTCGTAGCATTGGGCTCCCTAGAAATGCTGCATTACCAAGAAACATTGTAAAGCAAGAAGGGGATGTCAACAACCCTATCGTGCCCTCGGTCGAGGGGACTCGGGATGACGTTGAAGAAGGCGAAATTAGGGGTGCCCAGACCAATGAGCCTAGCGATGCTGATGTAGGCCCAAGCAAGGTGCTCACAAGGCGCGCAACCAGAAACATTAACTGAGAGAAGGAAGAAACTGACATATAAACTTTGCAGAAGAAAAACTACTAAGGACCCTAAATTTTTTATCACTTCTGTTGACGAAGAGTCATCTTCCCAACACTTAGAAAGTTCAATGAAAGGATTTTCCAATCTCCAAATCCCCAATGACATTATGACTTAAGACTTCCCAAACATCAATATCAAGGGGCCCAATTCTCCCGTAAGGAGTGCTGATGGCATTCTTCCTACCGACAGAGGAGAGAAAACACCTATAAGCAAGGCTATAGCTACTGGTCTGTCAGGGGAGGGACACTTACAATCACGTGCACTCCACTATACGCTCTTCATCTATCTTTTGTATAACAGTTACTTATACATTCTTATTTGTTCTTTGCAGGTGAAATGACTCAGTCTTGAGCTTCTGATCTCCTAAGGGCTCTTCGACGCATTATGGATCTAGCCACGGCTAAGAATTAGGCAGGCGTAGGGAAAGAGACGATGACCGGGAAATAAATCATCGTTCAAGGGAATCTTCTTCTTCCAAGCGTATGTCCCAGTCTTAGTCATTCCATCAGGAAGATCAGCCCAATCTTCCTGCCTAAAGTGGAGATCAGACTTCCTATCAGGGACTTCATATTGTCGTATCACACGAGCAGTGCTCTGGTTCTTCCAGCTCCAGGCAATCTCGCGGCCGTAGATCGGGCAAGCGTCCAACTCCCACTTCCGATCCATCTTTGTTGACCGCTGCTCCAGATACTTCCACAGTAGAGAAATTGGCCGAACTTAAGGCCACTTTCCAAAAAATCTGTTTTGACGGGCTTAAGTTCCTTCCCATAATTCATATGATCCCAGGGCGTGCCAAAGCAAGCTCTCTTGCATGTGTTAATGACGTTTTCGTGTAGCATGAGTCATTCCAATACTTAGTGGAAAAGATCTATAAGGTGTCAATCAAGCGACAACATGAAATAGATCGTCTCAAACTAGAGGTGATCCACGATAAAGACATAATCAAGCAGCAAGATAATGAGATAGCGAAGCTGACAACAAAACTTACCGAGGCGGAAAAGGTGCCAATGAAACGTATGAGGCAGTGAGTGGTTTGGAAGCTGCCCATAAGATGGAGCTCGATGCCGCCCTTAATCGTAGCGGCACACTCGCTCTGGAAAATGATTCCTTGCAAAAGGAGAAAGATATCTTGGCCTGTCGCATTGAGGATCTTGAAGAGCTTCTTAGGAAAGAAAGGGAAATGAAGGTCGAGGGTCAAGAAGAATCACAGAGGTATTGCGAGGAGGCTGTTGAAGCCAGGAGTCTGAAAATCAAACTTGACGAGTAACTTGCCAAAATAGAAGCCCTCATAGAAGAGGACAGAGAGGTAGGTTGCAAGGAGATGATAGAAAAATTGAAGCCCAGGTGGAGGATGCTAAAGAGTCTGGTCAGAATGAAACTAAGGACATGTTTGATCCACTGCACCACGACTTGAGTTTTCTTGGCGAAGGTTATCTTGAGTCACTCGCCGAAGCCTGGGAGTATATTGTCGAGATGAAAAAGTGGGAGCTGGGCAAAGCTGAGTTAGATGAAGAGAAATCAGTGTGGGAGATCCTTCGCGGAGATGAACCCCTAGACCTTGCTGCCGCGAGACTCCGATATTTTGACATTTTAGCGCCTTTCGGTAAAGGGAAAAATATTGTTGAATCCTCGAAGTCTGTTCCCATGGGCCCCTCTTTTTTCCAAGTGGCTGGAGCGTCGGTTTCTTTTGGCCCCGAGCAAGATTTTAGCTACGATCTGGATAAACCCGGTTACCAATCCAAAGTGCTGACCCCTATTCTAGAAGGGGGTACTCCAACGACAACCGAGAGTTAGCCGGATGCAGGTATTCCACTTTACTCTCCACTTTTCGAGAGGTTTTGTTCTTCATGCCCAATGATTTTAAGCTTATCTCCTTGTTTCGACAAATCTACAGGTCTTCCGGGTTCCGGCCAAACTTATAAAATTGACACCACCATGGAGTAACAAGCGATATCAACAAAGATTCTAGTGGCCACCGATGTTTCAGGGTCCGATGCTCAAGTCATCGGAGCACTCGATGATGATAAGGTTGAAGATCGACTACCGATGGATGAATCTGATGATGTTGTGACTACCGACGCCTCCGAACACACCGATGAGATCAGCTTGAAGAAGCACATTGAGAAGGAGGAGTTGCAGAAGAGAAAAGCCAAAGCTGATCCCGTCGAGGTGAACATTGATGATCCAAATCTTATCCCACTACAAGTCATTCCGCCCAGTGGGTCAATTCCTAAATAACTCCCTCTAAGCTTCAAACGCTCTCCCCCCAAGAGCGGTAAAGGATCAAGGAAGAGAACAAGTGGAAGTTCAGATAGCGCCACTCCCGAGAAATCCAAAACAGAGAGAAGACAAAATAAATAGCCATCACTTCGGCTCGGTGTGTACATAGTTTGTACAGCTGCTTTTTTTCTTTGTTAGTCGTGGTTGTACGGGTACGACTCTCGATTTTTTGAATAAACTTATACCATAATTTTGAAACTTATCATGTGAACAAAAGTTTTTGTTTTCTGTTAAGCTCTCGTGTGAATTGTCATTTAAGTAGTTGAACTATTACTTTCCATTCAATGTACTTGTAATTCGTTATTCATAAATTTTGATAATAATCCACTAGCTCTATCCCATGGTCTCCATGTGGTCATGGCCTTGAGTCGCATCAAACATTGGGCTCGAGCCTTAGTGTTACACCATTGAATTCAGTGGTTTGAGTAATTATACTCCTGCTCCCAGTCTCAGGTTAGGGGAGTTAGATAGTGGATGGTCGAAATCCATCCTTAGCGAGTTTATACTCCTCTTGTTGGTTTTAGGCCGGAGTTTATGGAATAGTGGGTGCCCAAACCACACTCATCTATTTATCTATACTCATATCCACTCTCTGGGGATAAGAGTTTGTTAGCGGTTGGTCGATTCACACCCAATTTAAGTTTATACTCTAGTCCGCACTCTGGGGACTTAGAGTTAGTTTGAGGATGGTCGATTCACACCCAATTTATGTTCACTCTGGGGACTTAGAGTTAGTTCGTGGGTGGTCGATTCATACCCGATTTATGTTTATACTCTAGTATGCACTCTGGGAACTTAAAGTTAGTTCGAGGGTGGTCGATTCGCACCCGATTTATGTTTATACTCTATTTCGCACTTTGGGGACTTAGAGTTAGTTCGCGGGTGGTCGATTCATGCCCGATTTATGTTTATACTCTAGTCCGCACTCTGGGGAATTAGAGTTATTTCACGGGTGGTTGATTCACACCCGATTTATGTTTATACTCTAGTCCCCACTTTGGGGACTTAGAGTTATTTCGGAGAGCAGTCGAATCGTACTTTACTTAATTGATTGATTTGCCCCCCAAGGTCCGAGGTTTGATATAGTGAGCGATCGGTTATGTCACGATCACTCTTGTTTTATCATAGTCCCGTCGTTCGGTGGGATTTATTTGATCATCAGATGGTCGAGTCACATCAATTCCTCATTATTTATCCCGTCCACTAGGTTATGAACGAGAGTTATCAAATGAATGGTCGGACCATGCTCATCTTGTCAAGTTCCATTAGGAACTAGCATAATTGATTAATTCCAAACTCTAGGAACTTGTTCGGACATATCGACATCAATCAGTTTCATAATGTAACTAATAGATAATGCTATAGTAAACATAAATATAAAGGGAGTTCAAAACTTTATTTGCTAAATGGAAAGCAATGACATAATCTGTCTTATTACATATCTGGAAAGTCAAATGCTAAAGCAAATTCTAAAAGCAAATACAATTGAATGAATAATTCAACTTTAAAAGGAACGACCTTTCAAAAAAGATCACAATTATTAGTTGTTTGAAATTCGCGTTACATGCCAACATTCACTTTTCTTAACTCCACTTCGTTCACATGAAACTAACATTAGCGGGGGATGTTGTATGCTAAATTTTATTGGACTAATTTTAGCCAAATACTGGATAATTCAAAGGAAAATTACATGGTTTAATGCTATCAAATATCTAAGAAAATAATTTTGTAATGGATAGACGACCAAATAATGTCATGACTAAAAGAATAAAATAAATATGAAAAGAAAATGTACGATCTCAATAATCAAGAGATAATCACTACAATTAAATATTTCAGTCGGAAATAATCACATTATTATCTATCATCATTTTCAAGCTTTAACCAAGTCAATGCAGTTGAACCATATTCCATGTTTCTCGAACCACCTGCTCCATGATCTCAAGCATGCAGTTTTGATTATTGACACATTCTCTCATCATTTTTGAAGCCTATAATTGATTCTAAAGCTTCTAAATACAAGAGAACCATAGCTTACTTGAAGACTTTTGCATTGTTGAAATATACAAATAATATTTTCTATTGAATATAATTCTTACACCAAGAAAAAATTTGGCCATCTCTTTTGTAACAACCGGAATTTCAGTCATTTGAATTTGGAATATTTAATTGATTTTAAATATTGAAAAGTTAATTTTATAAGTTAAATAACTTGAATTTCAAATATAAAGGGTTATTTGAATAATTGGAATTGTTTAAAATAATTGAATCTTGGATTTAATATGAATGAAAATGGTTTCGAAAGTTGATTTAAATTCTATTTGAATAAAAATGAAGATAGTAAACTTTTAAATTTGAATTAAAAGTGAATAAACTAGTTTTGACAATAATTCGTTTTAATTAACGTGTGAAAATAGCCTTTCGAGGCACCATCTCGGATTTTGATGAAACCAGTTTCATTGGATCTGTAATAGTGAATTATTATATGCCGTCGAATTTCGTGGCAACCGTGTATCGTTTGGTCGTGCGAGTTTGAAACGCGTAGAAATTAGTTAAAGGGATTCAAATTTATATAATTCGATTTCGAAAGCTAACTTCTGTATATGATGAAATTGAGTCTCATACCTAGTTCCATTATGTTTTAAATATGGATATTACATATAGAACGCCAGACGACACGTCTTGTTTGGAGTTTGAAAATTTAATGCGTGAATAGTGTCGTGAAATTTTCTATATAAGGCCATCATAATTCACAAATTTGCTAAAACCCTAGTTTCTAACTTTAGCCGCCATTGACAAACCCTCTATCCTACGGCCATGGTTCATCTGAGCCAATTCGTCCACTTTCAAGCCTCGACCCCAACCAACAAAATGTAGAGCTTGATGAAACATAGAAGATTAACGGTTGGTTTGAGCCAAAACGAAGCACGATGGTGGCAAAGGAGGCATGAAGTCGCAGCAGAATTTGGGCAATTAATGATGATTGGCGGCGAGCTAGGGGTCGGCGAAGGTGGCGTGGGGAGCTCGAGGGCAGGGTGGTGCATGGTCGAAGTCGCGGCGATGGCAGGCGCGATGAACGGCCGAGGTGGCACGATGAAGTCGCGGTCGTGTTTTGTTTGACGGGGTTATGTACGAGAATGAGAGAGGGAAAGGTAAAATTTAAGTTTAAATTCAATTAATTTTAAGTTAATTATAATTTAAATAATCTCAACGTTCATTAATTCATATCTAATTCATACGAGATCCAAATTGAATGCGACAAGTTGCGATGCGATCGTATCAGCGAATACTACGCTTTGAAGTTGGATTGGGGTAGTTTGGAGCTTGTAAGAATTTATATTAAAATCGAACGCCTGTTCGATTTTAATTCAAATCAGAACGCTTTGGATTACTGAAATTTTAGCGAGTTAAACTCACCTCTCTGGCCCACTTATATTTTTATATAAGCGTGGATAATTTTATTGTTGGTTGTTTGTTGACTGTTTGGATGATTTATTATTTTATTAGTTGGTTTGAATATATTTCCGCCCTTGGAGCGGATGAGACCCTATTACGTTCCCGTGTATGAGCGGATGACTCTTTGTATACGATCCTCCTCAAAGCAATTGATTTATATTTTTTGATTATATACCGTATGTGATGCAAGGGGATAGGTTGGTGGGATCCAACATGATTCCTCGCACTGTTGATTTTACTTTTCATATATTTTGATATATGATGCGTTGGAAGCCATATTTGATGACATGGATATGATTTTACTTATTTAGTGCTATAGTAGCACTTGGCCTTATTTCTGATATTTTGAAAAAATGATTTTGATTTAAAAAGGATTTTGAAGTGATTTTGAAAGTATATATGTTTTAATAATTTTTAAATTATTAAAAGGAATGAATTTGTTTTAAATAAATAAAAAGTTACGATTTTTGATGTTATAAAAGTATAGTTTTGAGAAATACTTTAAATAAAGATTTTTGAATGGTTTATAAAAAGAATTTATAAAAGTGATATTTTATAAATAAAGTAATAGATTTATAAATGGAGTTTTTATAACTATTAGAAATGGATTTTATAAATAAATTAGATTTATAAAGAAATATATTTATAAATGGATTTTGATAGTAAAATGAGTTTTTATTATTACAAAAGAATGATTTGTATATAGAATTTTATAAATAAAGAAATTTTATAGAGAAAAAAGTTTTATAAAATAGAAAGAGATTTATAAACATAGTTCTATAGATGTGGAAATGATTTATGTTGACTCGAATATGGATTTTTATATAAAGGAAATACATTCAAGTTTTTAAAAGTTAAATAATCTTTTAAAGGAATGTTTGAAAATAATATTTTGATGGAGTTAATGGTTTTAAAAGCAATGTTTTAGAATATAATAATTCCAAATGGAATTTAATAGTTTTAATTGATTTAAAATGTGATCAAACTAGTAACAGAACTTTAGGCAGCACTTCTAGAATTGCTACCATTGTAAATTGAAGATATAAATTGATTAAAAATGATATTTAAATTTAGTATTTTTAGGATTGTTTTCTAACTTATAATAGAGAGTTTTAAAATTAGTTTCAAGTTTAAATATATTTTTAACAATTAACTATGAATTTCTAAACTAAGTGCTTTTAAAATAAAATCTTTTTTTCTATTTATTTCAAAATTCCTTATTTTTACATAATATTCTATATAAATAATTATAATATATTTTAAGTAGTTTTAAAAGTATTTTTACATATTAATAATTATTTTGAAGATATTTATATATATATATAAGTTTTAAATATTAAATTAAGTATTTTATAAATTTAATAAAGGAAGTTTGGATTTTAACACTTTAAGTTAAAATAAATTATTTTATGGAATCAACTAAAAGTGCATTGCCTTAACTAATAAGTGTGGATATGCTTTGATCTTTAAATAAATGTTAAGGTTATTAAAGGATAAGTAAATGGTTTTGGGTTGTTGTAAACAATGTTTTTAGCAACACTTGTTTTTAACCCTTATTATTAATTATACTTGGGAAAATAATTAGATATTTACTAATGGATATTTAGTAGAAAAATACAAGTAAACGGTTTTGGGTTTGTTACGACAAACGTTTTGAGCAACACTTGCCTTTAAGCCTTAAATATAATTAAACCTTTAAAAGGAGAGTTTTAAAGATAATGATTAAAATGGTTTTGGGTTTGTAGTAAACAATATTTTAGCAACATTTGTTTTTTAAACCCTTGAATTATATTTTGGAAGAAATATTATAAATCCTTAACAATGGAATTTAAGAGATAATAACAAGTATTGAAATCTTTTATAAAGAGATAGAAAATGTTATATGTTTAATTTATAAAATAAAAGGAGTTTATTATAACAATGTTTTGGTAGTAATTGTTTTAATCTCTTTGATATATTTCAAGTAAGTAAAACTTGTTAAATGATTTGTGAATACACTTATACCATTGGAATAAGTATATGAATACCTTTTAAGTATTGAAAAGGGTATAAGTGAAAAATTAAACAATATATACAAGTGTATAAAAAGGAGTTTTGTTAATAATAAAATATTAGTAAATAAAGGAAATCTTGATTTATAAAAGAGAAGTTTTTATTAGATAAAAAGATGTTTTCCTAATAAGTAGGATTTTTAATTAATAAAGATAAATTAATTAAAAAGGGATTAAAAGTCGTTTATGTGACTTGACCATGCCTTGCAGGAAATGATAGTGCATGTATGTTTACTTGCTTATGAGAAAGTATTCGAGACTTAGTTCCCTTATGCGATCATTCTCATTATTGTTGAATAAGACCAAATTCATCGACTCGGTCTTGGAGAGACCGGGATCGATAAGTGTTCTACTTATCGAAAACCACTTCAAGGATGAGATACGGGTTCTCTGCTTTGGAAGCGAATGATGGAAACCATGTGTGGTTCTGGAATCTGTTGAGATAATGGAATCCATATAGGATTCATTATGTGATCGAGTTTTGTTGAAAACTCGTGTGAAGATGCCGAACGTAGCCTCGACATCGGGAAATGACTAAAGACAGAGTAGGATGCATGATCCTAAGGTTTAGCTTACCCATGAGTACATTAACTTCAAATCTAGAGTATGCTTATCGATATGTTGCGCACGAGGAGTTGATGATATTTGGTACACATTGTTCATGCGAGTGTTCGGATGACGGCCCAGTTGTATTTACTTTATGGTATATTTTATCTAAAGATATACGGTGCTCGGAAGGTATTTTCTGATCCTTGTCATAGGAGATCTGTCTCATTGAGGAGGTCTCCGTGGAAAATCCATTTATACGAACATACCTTAGCGGTCTTGTTTGTATAGCTAAATATTTTGTCAAATGTAACCAATGTAACCATTTCAGCTATGATTCATATTTATATTGAACACCCTAGACATTATTATAATATCACTAAATTTTCATATAAAATGGTTCTGTTATCGTAAGGTAAAAACCCGTCTGTGTTTATTTGCGGCGTGGTCTTACGAGATACCTTTATTCTTTAAAGGGTTTTACAAATATTGTAATTCAAATTACATGAGTTTTCTCTCGCTGGTTTACCAGACTGATCCGGGTGTTATTCTTCTTATAATGCTCGGGTCATCCCCGTGTACATTTCCAGATATCGTTGATGATTCATTGGAGCTCTAGGAGAGGAGCTGGATGATTACCTACCGTAGATTTTATTTCCACTGCATTGCTTCGTTTATTTTAGCAATTGTAAGGATGGATGTATGTATATTAAAATGTTCTTTTTGTAAAAGTATCATTCTGATATCATATGTTATCGTTCTGTTGTGAGATTCTGATACCGTGTTCTCCTTTTTCTTATTCGTTTTCTTTTCTTCTTTTTATTTTACCCTAATGTTCTGTTATTTCAGCACTTGGGTTCTCGACACATGAATACCGTAGATGTATTAGTGTCGATATTTGAGGGTCAAAAGGGCGACCGTTACAATTCTGGTATCAAAGCTTAGGTTAGCGAAAACCTAGGCTTTGCGTGGGTACTCGTTATAGATAGGGTCAATAGCACCCTAGAATGAGTTTGAGTGTATTGTAGAAATGAGCGCATATTTGTTAGTGATATAAAAATGTTTTATATTGTGTTAATTTATCTATTGAGTGGCTTATGAATTCTGTGAAAGTTACTGTGCTATAGGATCGTGTAATATGGATGTATCTATAAACTACTTGTGCGGAATATAAAATAAGTAAGTAAATAAATAAAGTATTAAAGTAAATGACGCCAGAGATTTTTATACTAGTTCGAACTTCTCATTCTACGTCTAGTCCCAGACTCCTTCTAGAATTAAACTAGCGACCCTCACTTAACCCGGAGGAATAGGTTTACACGCCTGAGCAACCGAACATGACTTCTACTGCCTAACCGCCGAATAGGACTTCTACCGTCCGAGCAGCCGAACATGACTTCTTTACAAATAAACAAAAGTATCTGACTGTAATATGCTCTTTAAGTAGCATTGATAAGTCAATAAAGTATAATCTTCCTATAATCTTCTCCTTTATGATATATAGTGTAATGTGCTTGAAGAATGTGGAAGATAAAGTGATCAATGATCAGAGATTATATGTATTTTAAGTGCAAATGGTAAATAGAGAATTAGAGTTAACAAATCAAGAAAACTAATAATCAGTTGTAGTAAAATGTTTGTTGGATTCTATCTATTTATAGAATTTTAAGAGTTGCAATCTTTGATGAATAAGAGCGATGAAAAGGAACAGATGCAGCCCTTAAATTAGAAGATGTTTCTCTTCATTGAAGAGAAGCATCCCTTTAGAAAAATAGCCGTTATCGATAACCAATCGTCTGAATTTTTCAATTCAGCCATCTAAATCGATTTAAATTCGATGCAGCAAGTAAATGTGCCAATTTAGGTCTAATTCAGCCGTCTAAATGTCTCCATTTAGCCGGCTGAATCTTCATAAAAATTTATGATTTGTTTCAGCATTCAGTCGTCTGAATGGGGACTCTCAACCGGCTGATTTATGCCTAAAATGAGCATTTGCATAGTTTTGTGCATGTGTCGATGTACATATCATATCAGAGAGATTTTAACATAATTCTAATATAATATACAGACTCTAAACAAATGTATAACAACTTCATAGCTTTGAGAATCCAAATCTTTAATAAATCTCCTGCATAAATGGTTAGTACACAAGAGTATTGACTTATATAGTTGTCACAATCAAAACACTGAAAATTGAGGTTCTAACATTCTCCCCCCTTTTGATGATGACAACTACATAAGCGTATATACAATAAATAATTTACATGGTTCTTATCTGAATACTCCCCCTGTCTATATGCACAATTTTTTAACAATTTTCTCCCCCTTTGTCATTGACAAAAAGTAGAGATACGTAAAAAATAGAGATACCATCACATAGATAACAAAAACATAATTAAATAAAGCATGAAATAGTCACAACATCATAAACTATCAACCATACACAATCGACACAATTTTGTGGGCTATGATGATCTAGATTCATTTTTTGGAAAAAGCTTAACTAAAAGATGATTAATTTTGACATTGTTAGCATCGTACCCGATGAGATTATCAAAATGATTTTGCTCCACCATCTCGCGAATTCTATAACTAGCAAAATCTGGAAATTTCATGAAAGCTCCCTAAAATATTTTAGAATTCTTCATGCTATTAAAGCGAGAAGCTGCAGTATCATTCCATAACCATGCCCAAATTTGATCGTCGGATGGACCAGAAGTTGATTCTCTTGATCTCTTTGAACGAGGAGACATGTTGATTTGAATTTTGAAAAAAATGGAGTTTTTGAGTGTAATGGAGACTAGGGATTTGATAGTGGCTGTGGTAAAAAGTAAAAAAGTGAAAAGGAGATTATATAGTGGAGGGTAAAATAAAGAATAGGTTGGGCTTTCCGGGTTAGAAGCTTAGTAAAAAAATTGCTCTGGGATCGTTCAGCCGGCTGTTTTACTGTAATCAGCCGTCTAACTGCTTTCCCGAAAGTTTATAGTTTAAATTCAGCATATTCAACCGGCTGTTTTCAGGGATTCAGCAGGCTGAATCTGGGTTAAAAAATATAGAGTATATAATATTCAACCGGCTGTTGCTACCTATTCAGCCGTTTGAATATGCAGTAAAAATATAGTAACCCTTTTTTTCAACCTACAAACACCATTTTTTGCAAGAAATTTATATATACATATAAAAAAATAACAGAATACAATAGGAAATACTTATATAATTAGGGAAAATAATTAATATGAGTTAGATGAAGAGCTAGGAGTTCTACAATCTTCTAGCTCAACCTTGGTATTCTCCTATAATGGTCGGAGAAGGGGCCAACCATTATCACGTTCCCAGGAGTTTGGTGACACCGGAGGACATTGTGGAGTTTGTTCCCAAGGATTGTGTCGAGCAGGAGAACGAATTGGAGAAGGTTGATGAACCGTGTTCCTAGATGAAGATCTGCAGAATTTCAATTCGATTTGCTCTAAAACGCTTAAACGCTTAACATTAACCTTTTGTTCATAGTAGAGTTCTCGTTGTAATTCTAGCGTTTCTTTCTGTTAATGATGAATGTCATCAATTTTTTATTTAGTAGACAGAGAACCAAAAAATAAAGAATGTTTTCTTTTATATATCCATTTAAAAATGCACTTTTAACATCCATTAGATAAAGTTTAAAATTATGAAAACATGCAAAGGCCAGTAAGATACGAATTGCTTCTAGTCGTGCTACTGGAGCAAACATTTCTTCATAGTCAATTCGTTCTTCTTGATTATACCCTTGTGCAACTAATCTAGATTTATTCCTAGTTATATTTCCTTGTTCATCAGCTTTATTTTTGAAGACCCACTTAGTACCGATGACTGTTTGATCACTTGGTCTAGGAACTAATTCCCAAACTTTGTTTCGTTCGAATTGGTTTAGCTCTTCTTGCATAGCTATAATCCAATAGTCATTAGTAGAGGCTTCTTTAGTATTTTTAGGTTCGATGTTAGAAAGGATTGCTACATGACCCATTTGATTAAATTGATTTCTAGTTCTGACATGTGAATTAATTTCCCCTATGACATTTTCTACTGGATGATGTCGTAAAGTCCTAAGAGGAGATCTTAATTTATTTTCATTATGAACAATGTTTTCATCTTGAATAATGTTTTCATCTTCTTCAAAATTATTTCGATTAACCATATTTGTGATTGTCTTAGTTATTATCTCATCAATTTCAAGATTTTTATGAAAGATAAAATTTTCGTCGAAAGAAACATGAAGTGTTTTAGTTCTTTTATTAAAAATTCGATAAGTCGTACTTCGTTTCGAATTTCCTATGAAAATTCCTTCATCGGATTTTAGATCGAATTTTCCAAGCTGATCTTTTGTGTTTAAAATAAAGCATTTTGAACCAAAAACCTTAAAATTTGAAATATTTGGTTTTCTTTCATGAATCAGTTCATATGGAGTGTGTTTCGTTAGTGGTCGAATGGAAACACGATTCAGAACATAACAGGCAGTTGACAGCCTCCGCCCAAAAATGTTTTGGTAGAGTGCCTCCATTTAATAAAGTTCTTGCACATTCTTGTAAGGTTCTATTTTTCCTTTCTACAACTCCATTTTGTTGTGGTGTTCTAGGAAAGGAAAAATTATGGCAAATTCCCTTTTTATTACAAAAATGTTCAAAAGCTTTAGTTTTGAATTCACCTCCATGGCCACTTCTAATGTTTTTAATTTTTAAAATTTTCAGATTTTGAATTCTTTTAGCAAAGATTTTTAAATTTTCAAAGGTGTCGCTTTTATTTTTTAGAAAAATAGTCCAAGTATATCTTGAAAAATCATCTACTATAACAAACACATATTTGCTATGGTTTATGGATTGAACTTGAGTTGGGCCAAAAAGATCCAAATGCAATAGTTCAAGTGGTTGCAAAGTAGAAATATTTTTCTTTGACTTAAAAGATGATTTTGATAATTTTCCTAATTGACAAGCATCACAAATATTGTTTACTTCAAAATTCATCTTTGGTAAACCTTTTACTAGTTCATTTTTAGATAATTTATTTATAGCTTTGAAATTGATATGACAAAATCTTTTGTGCCATAAGCAAGGATCATTTTCTTTGGCTACTAAACACATGTTAGTATTGTGATTTATATTCATTTTCAATACATATATATTTTTATCTCTAAAACCTTCAAAAATAAGATTTTTATTTTGATCAAAAATGCCGCACTTATTTTCAGAAAAAGATATATTGAATCCTTTGTCACACAGTTGGCTGATGCTAAGTAAATTGTGTTTTAAATTTTAACTAACAGAACATTTGTGATAAGAGGTAAATTAGATATACCGTCATTGCTCACATCGCCTTTGCCGATGATACCAAATGAAAGTTACTGTGCTATAGGATCGTGTAATATGGATGTATCTATAAACTACTTGTGCGGAATATAAAATAAGTAAGTAAATAAATAAAGTGGTAATGTAAATGACACCAGAGATTTTTATACTGGTTCGAACTTTCCATTCTAGGTCCAGTCCCAGACTCCTTCTGGAATTAAACTAGCAACCCTCACTTAACCCAAAGGAATAGGTTTACACCGCCTGAGTAACCAAACAAGACTTATACCGCCTAAGCAACCGAATAGGACTTCTACCGCCTGAGCAACCGAACAGGACTTCTTTACAAATAAACAAAAGTATCTGATTGTAATATGCTCTTTAAATATCACTGATAAGTCAATAAAGTACAATCTTCCTATAATCTTCTCCTTTATGATATATAGTGTAATGTGCTTGAAGAATGCGAAAGATAGAGTGATCAATGATCAAAGATTGTATGTATTTTGAGTGCAAATGGTAAATAGAGAATTAGAGTTAAGAAATCAAGAAAACTAATAATCAGTTGTATTAAAATGTTTGTTGGATTCTAGACTCTATTTATAGAGTTGTAATCTTTGATGAATAAGAGCGATGAAAAGGAACGGATGCAGTCCTTGAATTAGAAGATGTTTCTCTTCATTGAAGAGAAACATCCCTTCAAAAAAATAGTCGTTATCGATAACCAGCCATCTGAAATTTTCAATTCAGCCATCTGAATCGATTTAAATTCGATGCAGCAAGTAAATAGGCCAATTTAGGTCTAATTCAGCCGTTTGAATATAATATACAGACTCTAAACAGATGTATAACAACTTTATAGCTTTGAGAATCCAAATCTTCAATAAATCTCCTGCATAAATGGTTAGTACACATGAGTATTTACTTATATAGTTGTCACAATCAAAACACTGAAAATTGAGGTTCTAACATTCTGGTCAGTACGTGGGATGTCGTGGTATCGATAAGGGTTTCTAAACGCTTAGACAAGGCAAACTGATACAGTATTATTTTGAGAATTGGTAAATGAAATAATTTTACCTTGATTATATTTTATATATAAAGGAATAATTTTTCAAAAAATATTGTACTTATTTATGGTATGTTTGGTTGTTATTGAATGATAATATTTGATTATTATCATTTGTTGTTTTTTATTTGGGTTCTAATAAAAGTTGTTGTTATTATAATGTAAACAAAGATAACAATTAAGAAATGGTTTTATATAACCAAAGTGAAATTATATATACGGAAAATTTATAAATATGATTTGTAAATAAAAAGGATTTAAAAGCTGAGAATTTGAGAATTTAAATCCCTTTGATTTTGAAAATTGGTTTTCAAAGTTTTGAAGAAATAATAATGTTATTATTTAGAAAATATTTTGACTAGAAATATTTTAAAATGAGATTTAAAAGAAATAGAAAGCACTGACTCACTTTGTTCGCTGGAAAATAATTCGGGTGATGACTATAGCATCATCTGTATTCTTCGAGTTTCTAAGTGAGATTGCTACCATTGGAGTTTTGTTTTGGTAAAATGAGTTTTGATTTTTAAATTTAAGAGTAGGATTTGAAATACAAAGGAATTATGTATATATATGATTCCAAAATGATTTGAAATAAGAAGCGAATGTTTAAATTCTAAAAGTTTTTATCTAAGTGTTTTGTTGAAAACATAAGAAAATTAGTTTTATAACTTATAAATTTTGAGAATTAGTAAGTTAAAACAAAATTTTAAAATTGTTGAATATAAATGTTAAGTAAAGTAAGTTTGAAATTGAACTATGAAATGAAATTTAGCTTAAGTTAAGTTAAATAAAATGAATTTTGAAATGGAATTTAACTTAAACAAAGCTAAGTGAAATTGAATTTGATTAGTAATGAATTAATGAATTGAATATGTTTTGGAATGTTGTTTGATAGAATTGAATATGAACTTAAGTTGTAAAGTGAAAATAAACATAAGTGGTTGTATAAAAAGTTTATAATAAACTTAAGTAATGGTTTTATGAAATGGTTTATAAATGATAACAGTATTAAAGAAAATGTTTATAAACTTATGTAAAATTTTATGAAATGATTCATAAATGAATTTAGTATGGAGTGAAATGTTGTTAGACATAAAAAGGAATGTAAATAAAAGAATGTAAGTAAAAAGAAGTTGATATAGTTAGGAAAACCAATTGAAATAAATACGTAAGTTGTACGTGTATTAAATTTATTTACATAACTGTTTGATCCAGATTCGAATATATGATTTCGAGATGATTTACATTAGTCCGAGTTAGGATTTTTCAATCGATTCTCGATGGCGAACACTGGATATGAATTTTTTATTGATTCTATGATTCTCTATCATAGTATATGGCTATGCAAGGAGAATGATGGTTTCTAGTCAAGGAACCGGATCTGAGTCCGCACTAGAGTGGTCGTGTGAACGATACTAGTTCGGAAGTGAAATTGTGTGATTGAGCGAGCGATCAGGTATGGTTTTGCATACGGATGGTATATGTACATCGTACAGGCTTTAATAAATTAAATGTTGACATTGGAAAATGCAAATTGTTATGTTTATGAATTAATTGGATGGATATTATTTGTTGGATGTTTCTCTTGTTACATTTGTTACATTTGCATATAGTTATTGTATTAGTATATGTTATATATTGATATTACTTTCCATATACATGTTCTCATTGGTTATTAAGTGTTTAGTAGGTGTGGATGGTGTATGCTTCACAGTTTGAGCTCGCTTTCGCATTTTATTGATTGTATATGCTTGCTAATACTAATAAAAGGTATACATCTTGGATTACATATCGTATTTTTATATTTTTTCCTTAAAGACGAGATGTATATTTATGATTTCATATATATTGTAAATTATTTTGATCGAACCGCACAAAGTAGACGCTGGCGAAATTTCTCGTAAATTTAAGGCATTAGAAATTTTTTGAGAATTTTGGGAAAAATAATTGATTACTAAAATCTGATCTTTGTGTTATAACTTGGAACGGTATTAGTTAGTAACCGTGGATGAATTTTAAAGACTTAGAAATTTTATAATCTATTTCAACAAATTGATATTGAAAAGTCAAAAGCTTAAAAGAATTTGGTAATCTATTTCAACTAAATAATTTTGAAAAGTTAATGGGTTTGGGGCATTTTTCTTACTTGCTAATTTCGGGGACGAAATTCTTTTGAGGGGGGAGAATGTAACGACCCAGAATTTCAGTTATTTGAATTTGGAATATTTAATTGATGAAAAGTTAATTTTATAAGTTAAATAAGTTGAATTTCGAATATAAAGGGTTATTTGAATAATTGGAATTGTTTAAAATAATTGAATCTTGGATTTAATATGATTGAAAATGATTTCGAAAGTTGATTTAAATTCAATTTAAATAAGAATGAAAATAGTAAACTTTTGAATTTGGATTAAAATTGAATAAACTAGTTTTGATAATAATTCATTTTAATTAACATGTGAAAATAGCCTTCTGGGTAGGGATGGCAATGGGGCGGGTCTAGGGTCCAAACCCGGTCGACCCGCCCCTGTTTTGGCCCGTCAAGACCCGCCCCATTGGGTCATTGGGGCGGGTAGACCCGTGACCCGTTCTTAAGTACTCCGGGTCTAGGGTCGGGTCGGGGCTTGGCCGACCCGCCCCAACCCGACCCGCACTACTAACATCTCATACAACCGCTTTATTACTATAATGATTTATTAATCTTTTTAGATATAAGTGATTCTAGAATGGATATTAAAATGTCCCAGTCAATATCTATAGAAAAAATTAGAGTGTTAAGTTGCGTCATTGATAATTATACAATAACATATGTATATATTTTCTGAATTATTATTGTAGACATCATTTTTATTAACTTCCCATAGACACATTGTTATTTGTATTTCATGTATATTTGGTGATAACGAGTATAAACAAATAAATATATGCACGTTTCTACATAATTTTGAATCAATACATAGAGACTCATCGGGTCTTGGGGCGGGTCGGGTCTACCCTGACCCATACGGGTCGCGGGTACGGGGCAAAATTCCAGACCCGCACCAGGTCTACGGGGCGGGTCTGGGGCAAGGTCTAAAAAATCCGGGACGGGTATGGGGCATTAAAAACCCGCCCCAACCCGCCCCATTGCCATTCCTACTTCTGGGGCACTGTGTCGGATTTCAATGAAACCAGTTTCATAAGATCCGTAATAGTGAATTATTATATGCCGTCGAATTTCATACCGATCGAACGTATCGTTTGGTCGTGCGAGTTCGAAACGCATAGAAATTAATTAAATGAATTTAAATTTATATAATTCGATTTCGAAAGCTAACTTCTGTATATGATGAAATTGGGTCTCGATACTAGTTCCATTGTATTCGGAATCGGGGTACTACATATAAAACACCAGGCGGCACGTCTCGTTTGGAGTTCGAAAATTTAACGCGTGAATAGTGTCACGAATTTTCTATATAAGGCCATCATAATTCACAAATTTGCTAAAACCCTAGTTTCTAACTTTAGCCGCCATTGACAAACCCTCCATCCTATGACCATGGTTCATCGAAGCCACTCCGTCCACTTTCAAGCCTTGACCCCAACTAACAAAACGTAGAGCTCGACGAAACATAGAAGATCAACGGTTGGATCGAGCCAAAATGAAGCATGGCAGCAACAAAGGAGGCGCAAAGACGTGGTAGAACTTGGGCAATTTATGACGATTGGCAGCGAGCTAGGGGTCAGCGAAGGTGGCGTTGGGGAGCTTGAGGGCAGGGCGGTGCACGGTCGAAGTCGCGGGGGCAGCAGGCGCGATAAACAACGACGACACGATAAAGTCGCGGTTGTGTTTTGTTTGCCTGGGTTGTGCACGAGAACGAGAGAGGGAAAGGTAAAATTTAAGTTTAAATTTAATTAATTTTAAGTTAATTATAATTTAAATAATCTCAACGTTCATTAATTCATATCTAATTCATACGAGGTCCAAATTGAACGCGACAAGTTGCATTGCGATCGTATCAGTGAATACTAAGTTTTGAAGTTGGATTGGGGTAGTTTGGAGCTTGTAAGAATTTATATTAAAATCGAACGCCCGTTCGATTTAATTCAAACCAGAATGCTTTGGATTACTGGAATTTTGGTGAGTTAAACTTACCTCTCTGGCCTACTTATATTTCTATATAAGTGTGGATAATTTTATTGTTGGTTGTTTGTTGATTGTTTGGATGATTTACTTTTTTATTAGTTGGTTTGGATATATTCCCGCCTCTGGAGCGGATGAGACCCTATTACATTCTCGAAGGACAAGGAAAAGAACCAAAGCAAGCTTCAGTGTCTATTGTAGTGACATTAGATACAAAGAGTGATACTGATGTGTTTACAACTTTTGGCTCTTCCAGAAAGGGCAACTTATGGATTATTGATTCTGGCGCATCCTATCATATGACACCTGATAGCAACTGTTACTCTACATACCATGAGATTGATGGAGGAGAGGTTCTAATTAGTAGTGATGCTTCATGTCGTATGGTTGATGTTGGTAGTGTGAAGATCGAAATGTTTGATGGTGTTATTCGTACAATTACCGATGTTAGACATGTACCTGATTTAAGGAGGAGCTTGATTTCTGTTGGGGCTTTGAATAGGCTTAGGTTGGAGATTTTAGTTGAGGGAGAGAAAATAAAGATATTGAAGTGTTCCATGGTTGTTATGAAAGGTGCAAGGGCATGAAATCTTTATTTATTGAAGGGCACTACTATAATTGTTGAATCAGCTTCTTTTACTTCAACTGATTCAGATTCTTCCAGATTATGGCATTTATAGATAGGCCATTTTAGTGAGCGTAGTTTGGATGAATTGAGAAAGCAAGGTTTAATTGATTGTGTTCGTCGTTCAAAGCTTGGATTTTGAAAGGAGTGTGTTCTTGGCAAGCAGACAAAGATTTCTTTTGGTACTAGAGAGCATAATGCGAAGGCTGTTTTAGAGTATGTTCAGATGGATGTTTGGGGGCCCTCCCTTTGCCCATCTTTGGGTGGAGATAGGTATTTCATTTCATTTATAGACAAATTCTCTCATAAAATTCAGGTATACTTTCTATAGTCTAAGAGAGAAACTTCTGACAGGTTTCAAAAGTGGATATCTATTGTTAAGAAGCAGCTGGGAAAGAAGTTGAAATTTCTCCATTCTGTTAGTGGCGGTGAATTCATATCATAGGAATTCATATATTTTTGTAAGTCTAAAGGCATTAACAGACATTACACCACACCAAGCTACCCTCGGTCTAATGGGGTTGCTGAAAGGATGAATCATATATTGTTGGGGAGAACTCGTTGCCTCAGATTGATTGCTAAATCGAATAAGGGATTTTAGGCTGAAGCTTTATCTATGGCGGTTTTCCTCATTAACCGCACACCTTCTACCGCCATAGATATGAAGATCCCTGAAAAAGTATGGAAAGGAGAGCATGTTAGCTATTCATTTCTTCGAGTGTTTGGATGCCTAACTTATGTGCATAAGAGCAAAGACAAGTTGTAAACTAGAGCTCGCTAGTGTATCTTTCTAGGTTAAAGAAGAGGAGTAAAGGGATATAGGATGTGGTGTCCTATCAGTAAGAAGATTATTATTAGCAGGCATGTGACTTTTGATGAGAAGGCTATATTGAAGGTGGATCCTTGCTCATCCAATGTCAGTATAAGGACAGATTTAGAATACCAAACACAAGGCAAGTCGTATTCAGATTCTTTCCATAGAGGTACATATAGCGTTTTCGATGGCATCGTGGTTGATGAGGATAGTACAAATGTTAGTACAGAGGATCAGACTTAAGGTGGAGCTCGTTCAGAGACTAGGCATGTTAGATAAAGGAAAAAGCCTAGTTGGCTTGATGATTATAGAGATGCTATTTTATCAGTTGATAGTTCCAGTTGGTTAGTTGCCATGGAAGAGGAAATTGAATCTTTACAGAAAAATCATACTTGGGATTTGTTGTCTCTTCTCATTGACAAGAGGGCAATTGAATGTAAATGGATCTATAAAGTGAAAGATGGTGGGAATGGTGATGTCAGATATAAAGCAAGGTTAATAGCAATGGGGCATGTTAAGAAGAAAGGGGTAAAGTATCACGATATATTTGCTTCAGTTGTTACGCATGCATCCATTCATATTCTTTTGGCATTAGTTGCTCATTATGATATGGAACTTGAGCAACTAGATGTCGAAACTGCATTCTTGCATAGTGATCTAGATGAGAAGATTTATTTACGACAGTCAAAGAGGTTCATTGATAGGAGCAGGCCAGATTATGTTTGAAAACTTAACAAATCTCTATATGGATCGAAGTAATCTCCTAGACTATGATACAAGAGATTATATAAGTTTATTGTTTCACAGGATTACTCTAGAAGATTTAAAGACCAGTGTGTTTATTTTAGGAGGTGTGATGGAGATATGATATATCTTTTGTTATATGTTGATGAAATGTTGATCGTATCTCAGAGTATGGCCAGAGTTACAGAGTTAAAAGCTCAGTAAAGAGTTTGATATGAAAGATTTGGGAAAAACACCAAGAATTTTGAGTATGGAGATATTCAGAGATAGGAAGTGAAGTGAGTTGAGACTCACTCAGATGCAATACATCGAGAAGGCCCTCGCTCGATTTGGTATGGAGAAAGCTAAATCGGTTGGCACTCCATTAGGCTCTCAATTTAAGTTGTCGAAAGAATTATCTCCTTCATTAGATAAAGACAAGAGGTATATGGAAGTTATATCTTATTCTAGCGTTGTTGGTAGTCTCATGTATGCGATGATGTGCATGAGACTAGATTTGGCTCATGTAGTGGGTGTTGTGAGTTGATATATGTCAAACCCAGACAAAGAACATTAGCAAGTAGTGAACCAAATACTCAGATATCTTCTTGGCACTTCATCAATTGGCTTGTTGTATGGTGGAGTTGATGGCAACATCTCTCTTAGAGGTTATTGTGATTAAGATTATGCTGGGGATATAAATGGATGGAAGTCAGTGTCGGGCTATGTTTTACACTTGGCATAGGCTCGATTTCGTGGAGATCAAAGCTGCAATCTACAGTAGCTTTGTCGACTACTGAGGCCGAGTTGATATCGATTATGGAAGTGATTAAGGAGGGATTATATTTACTTCCGTTATTGGATGATCTTTTTACGGTGCAACAGACAATAGTGCTATTTTCTGACAGTCAGAATGCGATTCATCTTATAGAGAATCAAGCTTATAGTTCTCATACGAAGCACATTGATGTCAGAGGCTTCTTCCTTATGCTTGAGAAAGAACGAAGCAAGATCAAGTTGTTGAAGGTGAGTACTATGGATAATCCTTCAGATATGATAACTAAGTCACTTCCCAATGACAAGTTTGAGCATTGCTTAAACTTGGTTAGCTTAGTCCCAACTACTTAGAGCCATGGGGTGCTGACCCAACAACTCATAGATGATGATTGAATTCCTTTGAGAGAGATATGAATATTTTGAGTCAAGGTGGAGTGTTGAAAATATGACTCAAATCTCTCAGTATATAGAAAAAAAGGAAACAAATCAATTAATTTAGTTAATTGATTGGTCTAATATACAACAAGAGGAAACTAGATATGTGCATCTTTTCATAGAAGGAGATAATTATCTACATTAAATCAAATGCAAATCAAATCTTGGAAAAATGGAAATGTTTTAAATTTGTACGAAATTGATTATCTGCCTTCCTAATTAATTTCATTTCTTCCCAAGGTTCAGCTTCATTCCACTCCTATTTAAAGAGGTCTCAAGCTATTTGAAAGGCATCTCATTCTTCTTAAACAATAGTTCCTCTTAAATATTCTTATATATATTTGTAATAGAGATAAGATTTCTCTGCTTTATGAAATCTCTACCATTTTGTAATCTCCCTTCTCTAAATTGTTGAAGTAATAAAGTTGTTAGGTCTCCGCAGATGTAAGATACAAATGCGAACCATGTTAAATGTTTCATGTCTTTTCTTTCTATTATTTGATCTTATGTGATAGCGTAATTGATATTGAATTTTCATTGGTATTCAATCAACAAAACTAGATCCTAGTTAATCGCTTCGGCATATTAGTGATAAATCATTCCCCTCTTGATTATACGTTGCTTTTACACTTTTAAAATTTTCGTTATTTTGAAATGGAATGCGCAATAACAATCTTGATTTTTCTAAATGTACACGTTGGCAATCCAGTTTGCGGAATATCAATTTTATTGCATATTGGTGCAGTAGTTTTGTGGTATTATCTCTTTTTAAATAAATATTTAACACAAGGTTGGTGATCAATATTAGTGCAAACAAATAATTTTGTAGAATGTTAAAAATACAGTAAAAATGTATGGCTGATTACCTTTGGTTTAAAAGCACATTAAGTAAGTGTATGAATGTCAATTAGAATCGAAATTAGAAAACTAAACCATACTAGAGAATAAATAAGATTTAAACCACACTCGATCTCAGATCAGGTATGGATGATAAAAATTACCATAAAGATCCATTAAACATGAAAGATCCAACTAGAAATAACTAACTAAGAAACATGAAAATATAGTTGAAATTAGTCCCATTTAAAAATATTTTCTACAGCTTTTGACTTCACATCTACACTACCAATCTCTGTAATTTTAGGAAATTGAGCACCAACAAATAATGACCAGACGTACCAATGTTGGTGTTAATGAATGTGGCTTGATGAGAGAAGTTGATTAATGCTAGGGTTTAATCGAGAGCCCACGTTTGGTGGTTGAAATTAGGGTTTTCATTAAGGATATCGACCTGATCAGAGGATTTGAGACAAAATATAAGATGTAGATTTTCATGGAGAGACGATTGTGGTAAGCATGTATAGTAATTGTGGATTTGGGATGATAGTCCAATGAATTGTAGTACAACCCAAATATTTAAGTTTCAAATTATTGTAAAACAATATATTTTAACTTATTATGTGTTGTTTGCTACATAACAAAATGGATGATCGTGTAAATCATTGCACTATAATTATTTTGAACTGTAATTAATTACACTACAATTACTTTAGTTGTTACATGAGATTTTGGGTTCGAACATGTATGTATTAAAAAACTAGTCTTTTCATAATTAAAGGACAAAATATAACTGGACCACAAATGAAACATTCATTAAACATTTACTGTAACAAGCATTCCTAAGATGGGCCTAATTCCAACCCAGAAAAGGCCCATCGAAACTTAGAACCATCTAAAAGCCAGGCTGTTGGTTGGCAAAAAGAATAATACAGAACTATTTATCTACACATTCAAAATCTCACAGCAGAAAGAAAAAACATAATAATAACAACAATACAAATTTCATTCAAATTTCAAAATATCATTCAAAACCATTGTAAAATATCCATAATGTCAAAACCCAATAGTAAGCGTACATATCCGCAATATTCAAAATTACAACATTATTTCTATTTCATGGGTACGTCACAAAAAAACTACATAAAATAACAAGTAAATAATAGTCTACTGCCACAAGCATCGTCAACGTCTCCACCTTCAGTGTCGCCCTTCCTAACCAGTGTTGTAATGAGGATGGAGTCAGAACAAGATATATCTAGTGAATAAAAGTCTCAAGCCTTACTATATTAGTACTTGGGCAGTATAATTTAAATAGGAAAAAGTCTTACTTTTCAACCTATAACATAAGCCTTTCCAAATATAAGCCTAAAGGCTTTTCCCAAAAATAAATGGCTTTTGAAATATAAGCCCATAGCTAACTTGCTATCATCCCAATAACCCATATCCACCGTCAATAATTTCCTATCAATGTAAGAGACGGTACTCAAGTCACTTAATACCTTTTAATGGGAATTAGGAAGACTCTGACCATTTAATATCTCATTTAAGGTAGGTCCATGTCATTTACTACCTATAATCCCAGGAGGACTCCTCACTAGTAACTATCTAACTAACATTACACAGAATCTCTTCAGCCACTTAATACTTCCTATTGAAGCAGGCCCTTTTCTGAGATATCCTCTACCACGCCTAACCCGTCCCGACCATTTAATACTTCCTATATAATTAGGACTAACCTCGTGTCATCGTGGTTACTTATTATAGGCGATGTCTCATATCAGCTCCAAAGTCACACTACTGGTAGATATATTAGCTGGGCAGACTTCCGTATGCTTTTGACTGACCTCGCATCCCTATAACTTTGTCATAATTTATATCACACTCTACATATATTATCACAAATCTCAACGTTTCTATAATCAAGGCCTTAGAAGAAATCTTTCTTATTTCGCCTTTAACATTAATTACCTTCCTAAAGGGGATTTAATAAAATTAATAACCTATTTACTATGCAATTATATGTTATAATTATACGTTAATTATGTTTATACATATACATACATACATACACACACACACACACGCACACACTTAGTAATTTCTAAGTGTGCAGAATATACGCCCTAAACTAGCGTTTATATGTCAACTCTTTAAACAAATACAAGTCTCATTCCATAACAATACCAAAATTCCAATATTCATATCCAAAAATTCCAATCAATAGACTTGTATACAATTAAAATTTAAACTCAACTTATTACATCAAAATAATGGAATATATTGCTAGTAGAAACTTACAATTCTAATTTTTACGCTCTATTCAACTCCTTATTCACATAAAAATAAATGAAGGAATTTCTATTTAATTTAAAGGAATTAGCAGGGAAAACTACGAATAAAATCCGTACTTTATGTACTATTCCGTAATCAAAGTCCTTTAATCAAATTCAAAGAAAAAGAATAAGGAGTGAAATAGAAGGTCAAATTACAAAAACTGCAAATCCACATAATTTCCAGTATTTTGACCCAAACAAATTGAGATTTCAACCTAGAATTGACATTTCGCATTGAAGGGGTTTTAGGGGTTTATAGTATGATGTTTTCGCGAACCAAAACTTCCCAAGGCAAATTCAAACCCAAATTACACTAATCAATTACTAAAATAGAAAAACTAAGATTTCCACTCATAGTATAGCCTTAGCTTTGCTTCCTTTGGATTTGACACGCCTTTGACAATCTCTTATCAGATCTCTTCTCTTGATACATATATACAACAAGGGATTTGTATATACATTAGATTCAGAAAATTAAAGGTTTGTAGGAGAAGAAGTTGAGAAAATAGATAATAAAAAAGATAGATCTAAAGGATTTCTTACCTGAAACCCTAATGGAGTTTTCTGAATCTTGAAGAGACGAACCGACGGAGCTTTGCTAATGTTTCCAAGATATTATGTGAATAGAAGTGAGGGGTCTAGGGTCTTATTTATAGTGGTGAGAAAGCACCAGAACCGTCGGATTTAAATAAATAAATTTGGAACATCCAAAATTAAAAACCCTAGCCGCCACCTGGTAAGGAGTGGTCGACCGCCCCTAGGTCTCCGATCGACCGCTAGTAGTCAATAGGTAGAGGTTAGGGGTTTGACCTCTCCGTCTATTTTGGGAAGAAATTGTGCTGTTGTTTTATATATTTATTTTCTTCTTTGATTACACTTTAACGTTAACAATAATTTTAACGTTTACTTAACCCTAAGTCTATTTATTGATAATTTTTGAATTTCAAATTTGAGATTTAATTATTTATCCGAATTTGAATTCTATTTAAATTATTTTAAATTCGAAAACTTCAAACGTCCATAATGTTTCCATTTGAGTTCTGTTTTCAATATATTATATATGGAAATTTATTAGAGTTTTGCCACGGACACAAAGGCGTAACTTTCATGGTCAAATTTTAACTTTTGCAAAATTTCCAGTTTTACCCTTATCTTATTTAATTTAATTTATCCAATTTATCTATGGTTGATTTACAGGGTGTTACATTCTTGCCCCCATAAGAAGGATTTAGTCTCTGAAATTTTTTTTAACGTAACGCGCACTAAACAACCATGTTATACAATTAAGTTATCTACTCATCCATAAGTGCAATGTGATTATGTATTGCAGACATACTATAAATGAGCTCAATCCTAGCGTGAGTGTGTGACTGTGATATATGAGTATGTATGCAAATCACCCTAAACATGCATGAAAATTTCTATATGAGAGCAAAGTGACAGTGAAAAGTGTAGCAACCATCTCCTACTAACCAATTTAGCAACCACAATGCAAGCAAAATCTAATTTTGGAGAGAAAAAGTTACCAGTGAAAAGCTCGAGACAAGAGATCCTCATCTTTTCATCGGTCTCCCATGTGCTTTCCACTGTGTTATCTCCCCATTGTACTCGAACCAACCTAATTTCTTTATTGTGGAGCTTCTTAATTCCCAACTCCATACTGCGTACGGTGGCACGAGATGCTATCAGCTGCGTTTCAATATCTCTCAATTGATCAGGATCTACCATGGTAGCTGTGTCATGAAGGCATTTCCTCAAGTGTAAAACATGAAAAACGTCATGGACTCCTGCTAATCTGTCGGGTAGCTCCACACGATAAGCCAATCTTCCTATCCTTTCCACTAATCGATAAGGTCTAACAAACCTTGGTGCTAATTTTCCCAATTTCTCGAATCTCACGACCTTCCTAAGCGGGGTGACTTTGATGAACACCATGTCTCCAACCTCGAACTCTGATTCTTTCCTTCTCTTATCTGCATAGGATTTCTGACGATCTTGCGCTACCTTCATTCGCTGCCTAACCAACTCTACCTTCATCGAAGTTTTGTGAATCAAATTTGGTCCGAGTAAAATTTTATCGGTGGTTTCCCGGCAACAATTTGGCGATTTGCATGACCTCCCACAAAGTGCTTCAAATGGTGCCATACCAATCATCGATTGATAACTATTATTATAAACGAATTCCACTGAAGGTAGGTGCTGCTTCCAATGTCCTCCAAAGTCCATGATGCATGCTCTCAGCATATCCTCCAAGATCTTATTTTCTCTTTCCGTTTGTACATCTATCTACGGGTGGTAAGCAGTACTGAGATTCAACGTTGTTCCTAAAGTTGTCTGTAGACTCCTCCAAAACCCACAGTAAATAAGGGGTCTCTACCACTAACGATGCTGATTGGAATTCCGTGAAGTCGAACCACTTCCTTAAGATAAATCTTTGCTAAGAATACTGCAGTCCTATTGCTCCTAATGGGAATAAATTGGGCGCTCTTAGTGAGTCTATCATCTATTACCCAAATTCCTTCATTACCTCTTTGACTTCTAGGAAAACCATTTATGAAATCTAATGATATGTGTTTCCATTTCCGAGTCAGAATTTCTAATGGTAATAACAATCCTTCGGGCTTCCCATGCTCAGCTTTAATCCTTTGACACATCAAACACCTAGAAATAAATTCAGCCGCTTTCTTCTTCATCTCTGGCCAATTATCTTATACATCTTATCTCCTCCAGGGTGAATAGTCATTCATGAATTGTGACATTAGTAAGCACTTCCTCCAATATACTATCAATCCTTGGGATGCAGAGGTGTCCATCTCTCCTCAAACATCCCTCCTCACTAACTACATATCTACTGTCGTGGGGAAATTGTTCTCCACTCCTTATCTTATCCAAGATATCTACTATTTCCTCATCCTCGCTTTGCTCAAGTCCAATACGGCCATCAGCACTGGTCTAACCTCCATTGCCGCCAAATAGTTTTGAATGGGTTCCATTGGCAGTTGGAGGTTGAAATTCAAGAGGAACTCTAACCGCCTCCACTTAAATATAGCACCCAAGGTAGCATGCCTCCGGCTAAAGGCATCGACAACGATATTCTCTTTCCCGAGGGTATACTGTATCCCAAAGTTGTAGGATGCTATAAACTCCATCCACTTCTACTGCCTAAGATTTAAGTCATTTTGGAAAAATAGATATTTGAGTGATCTATGGTCGGTAAACAACTCAAACCTTTCTTCCAAAAAATAGTGTCTCCACACCCTCAAGGCGAAAGCAATGGTTGCTAGCTCCAAGTCATGCACTAGGTATCTCTTCTTATGTTCCTTCAGTTGCCTGCTAGCATAAGCTATCACTCTTCCTTCTTGCGTAAGAACTGCCCCCAATCCTGTGCCACATGCGCATGTATAAACTTTAAAGGCTTCGTTCCATCGGGGATGACAAGTACTGGTGCACTTGCCAATAGTTCCTTTAGCTTCCTAAATGCTTCTGTGCGTTTCTCATCCCAAAGCAAAAACTAAATTCTTTTTGGTCAAACGGGTTAGAGGAACTGCTATCTTTGTAAAATCCTTTATGAATTTCCTATAATAACCTACTAACCCTATAAAACTTCTAACCTTCGTGGAGTTCTTTGGAGTCTCCCAAATTTGAATAACTTCCACTTTCGTAGGGTCCACTGCTAATCCATGTTCCAAAACAACATGCTAAAAAAATCTCGCTTCCTTCTTCCAAAAGTGGCATTTTGAGAATTTGGCTTTATGTTAGTGTCTTCTCAAGGTTCCTAATATCTCCCTTAAGTGACCTTCATTCTCCTTTTGACTTTTGGAAAATACCGAGATGTCATCAACAAAAACTACAAAAAATTTGTTTAAATGTCCCCTAAATACTATACACATCGAATCTATAAAGTATGCACGGGCATTTGTCAATCCAAAAGGCATCACTTCTCATTTATGGAGTCCATCTGGTATGCGAAATGTAGTCTTAGGTTTAAAATCCTCTGTGATCCTTAGTTAAAGAAATCTAGTTGCCAAGTCTAATTGGGAGAAGACATTGGCTCCCACAAGTTGATCAAAAAATCATCTATCTTAGGTAAGGGATGCCTATTCTTCTTCGTCAACTTGTTGAGCTCCTTATAATTAACATAAGCCCTTAATGAGCCGCCTGTCTTAGTGGAAAAGACAACCGGGGCTCCCCATTTCCGAGGTACTTCATCAAATGAATCCTTTCTACAATAGCTTCGAGATCTGCTTAACTAATTCTTACCTTTCCTTGGGGCCATGTATCTTAATGGCAGGGCGACTGGTCTAGCGTCCTTCTCCAGAACAATCCTAAACTCAATCCCTCTTTGGGGTGGAAGCCCCGAAACTTCTTCAAAAACATCAGAAAATTCTTGAACTATAGGTATGGATGAAAGTTCATTTTGTGATAGTTTCACCGAGTATAGATAACTTGAGCCGACTAAGTTTTGGAGTGTACAACGAACGTCTAGGTCGCGCCCTTTACAACTCTTGAGTCATACTACTCTCTTATTGCAGTCCAAGACTACCCCATAGTGCGACATCCAATCCACACCCAAAATAAATCCATACCCCTCGAAATTTAGAGCATACGCATAAAATATGAAACCAACGTCACATTTGTCTAACAATAGGTTTTTGAAAATTGAGAAAAGATGTGTCATCCCCTTAATAGGATTTGAAACTACTATTGGGTTGGTGATAGTTTGGGTTTGAAGGTTTAAGAAGTTAATCACATTCCTAGCTATTAATGAACATGATGCTCCAAAATTAAATAGAGTACGAATTTTATTTCCTAAAATTAGAGTTATACCTTCTATAGCTGACTTTCCTTGGTTTCTAGAGGGTGGTCTACTCGAAATAGGGGCAGCCTCAATGGTGTAGGCTTGTCCACTCTGCCCTTCCTTCACCATTTTCGGACACTAGTATTTGAAATGCCCTTCCTCGTGACAGTGGTAACACTTCCCCTTAAAGCTTCTGTAACGACCCGCTATTTTAGACCATTCAAATCGACAATAAATCCACACATGTCGGACTTGAATAATTCAAAATATCAGATTGTTATTTAAATTTGGCAAACTCATCATATTACAGTAAATAAATCAATCACAGAATCACAGACACGGAGTAATACAATAATACGCAGCGGAATAGATAAAATAGTAGTTCATGAAGCTACTATATAAACATCAGAGTTAGAAATAAATTACAATAGAATATCTCAAATGCAGTGAAGTCTCCAGTACAACAGATGACCTCTCTGAACAAATCAACTAGAGAAGCTGAAAGCTGAGTCGATAGTTGGATCTCCAAACGAAGCTCCAAACTCCAAAGGTGAGTCTCAAATGCTGTATCACTCGGTCTGACCCGAGCGTAAAGCAAAACACAAAACACTCGAGTCATGATTAACATTCTTATATCAATAAATCCAACTCAAGTGAAATATCAACTGAAATACAAGCAACTTAAAGGATGTTTGGGATAACCATCCTCTAAGGATCTGTGGAACTATCTACAATGTAGAAATATACACTATAACACCGTTGCCATTTCAAATTAATTTATACTTCAAAGCCAAGATATCATTTTTATTTCAAATATATCTATTTTCCAAAATAGTATATTTATATTATATAATTTATAAAGTAAAATATTTGCAATTTCCTCAAATTTCACAAATCGATTCAAATCAACTCAATTCCAAATTCAAATTTATTCAAAGCTCAATTCATCAATTCAATTCAGTTCTAAATAGACCATTTAAATTTTCAATATATTTCAAAGCTTTAATATTCAACATTTTCAGGATACACAATGGTTACGCCTGGATCCTCCAGGAAACAATCCGTACCCCTAGGCCATCTCAGCCAGGCAGTTGCGCTATGCATCCACGTTCGTAAGACCATGGGTAACGCCATGGAATTCGATGGAAACTCGAGTATCATATCTGGAAAACCAAAAATCAGAGAATATCGATAGAATGAATCCACAATGTGGCCACAAAGCGGATATCAAGCAGAAGGCACTTTCCATATCTTTACTTCGAAAATATGTATCATATAGTACCTTTTCAAATCACTTTCAAATATCATACTTATATAAAGTCCATTATATATAAGGTTTCATTTTCAAATCAAATACTTTCCAAAGTCAATAGTATATCAAATCACACTTATATAGACTTCAATTATATAAGATTTCACTTTTCAAATTGAGTACCTGTTCAAATCCATAGTTTTCGAATCAACATCATACTTATACAAACCAAATTTCATATAAGTTCGATAACTCCCAAATCAAGTATTTAGTAACATAAGGTTCTCAAATTTCAATTTGTTTCAATATCAATATAATTTTCAAAAATCATATATGTTTTCACCAAATTATTCTTCCAAATCAAATATCTTCAGTTCTAAAGTTTCTAAAATAATAAATTTAGAAAAATAAATCCAAATTTCCAAATCAATATAATTTAAGTCAAACAATTCATTTCCAAAATCATCTTATATTTACATAAAGTCCATCTTATATAAGAATCAAAATTTTACAAAATAAATTTCGCTGTATGAAGAGCCATATGGGACTGAATATCTTTGCTTTTATGGGTTATATATCTTTGTAATTTTAAATTGGAAATTCTCTTTTAGTAAGCAAAGATATTCTAACCTGACAGCTTTCAATTTCAGCGTCAAAATATATCAATGATATTAGAATATAAGGTGTACATATGTCATCATTTCGCAAAATCTCATTTGATCGCTCGCTTGATCACACAAGTTCGCTTTCGAACTAGTATTGTCCATTCGACTTCCCTAATGCGGATTTCGATATGGTTTCTCGACTAGAAGCCATCAGTCTCCTTGCATGGCCATATACTATGATAGAGAATTCTAGAATCAAGCCCAAAATCCATATCAAATATTCGCCATCAAGAATCAAATGAAAAATCCTAACACGAAATGGTGTAATTCACCTCGAACTTGTGTACTCAAACTTGGATCAAATTATTTATGCGAATAAAATAGCATATGTACAACTTATGTATCTATTCCAATTTGTTAAATATATAGTTTCATAAAGATGTCATTAAGTTAAAACATTTAAACTAAATTTTATTCGAAATATTTTGAAGATCAAATTCTTTTCAAAACCTTTCAAATCAAAATTTCATATTAGAAAAATTTAAATTTGCCTTATTCATTTACTTAACAAAACAGTTTCAACTTATTTAAATCATATTACTACATACTTTAACATACATACCAAACTTATATACTTTATACTTTTCAAAATTTCTTAGCTTTGAAAAGTTAACCTTGATTTGGAAGTGCTCAAACCTTCGAAATAGTTGAAGAAATCATTTTCAAATTCAAGAGTTAGAAATCAACAAAAAATCAGTAAATCAATCTCAAAAGATAGGTTTCAAATCCGAAACTTAAGGACTGAACACCGGCTTACTTCAAATCATTTCAAATATATATATATACATATATCTTTCGAATATCAAATCTTACTTCGGAATTTGAAATCAAAATGGTTTCCCAAAATCACTCGCATAGCAAAGCTACTGAAGTGGCCTATCCCCCACTCTGAAACTCGAAAATCAATGTCGATGATGAGTGCACTCATCACCGAAATTATTTTCCAGCGACATAAGTGAGTTCTGGACTTCTATTTTCTCAAACTTCTTTTGAAATTTCTTCGAAATCCTTCGAAACTCATTAAAATCATTTGAAACATTTCTTATTCGAAAAAATACTTTTAAATCATATTATTATTATATATTTCGAAATCTTAAAACCAATTTCAAAACACCGGGGTTCAATTCTCGAATTTCAAATTTAAAATCCTTCAGTTATAAATCATTTTTAGATAAATTAAATTTCTTATATAATTTTTCAAAATTACAAATCCTTTCGAAACCTCAAATTCTCATTTTAAAAAGGGTATTAAATCTTTATCGAAAACATTTCACTTTTATATATAGAATATAATCATACTTATCAAAATAATAATTTCGGTTTAGAAAACAATTTCTAAAATATAAACAAACCGATTTTCAAAGGACGATTCACGGACGGATTTCAAAACAAAGATAGAGATTCAATTTAAAAGAACTCTAATCAAATAAAATTCTGATTCGAAGATAGGCTTGAACGAAGATGAGATAATTAACTTACAAAATAGAAGATGGATATACTTATACAAGTCGTGGGCGACCTTAACCGGGTCAACCATGACTTCAGGAATATGATCAATGCAGAATTCCAAGAAAAATCAACATTCGATCGCAAGAGATAGCGGCATCTAAACCAAAGATATAGAAATCTCCGGTGAATCAATGCCAATTGGGAAGGAGTTTCACCCCTTCACAAATCATTCAAAGATTGGTGGGATCCTATTCTTATAGAGATCATTCGAAGTGGAGTTATGGGATACTCCAGAATCAAAAGAATACAAATAGGGAGGGACAAGAATGAATTTTGGAACCGCAAGAAACGTTCCAAAGTTCAAAGGAAATCGAGTCAAACGGAAGAGATTCAAACTCGAACAAAAGTGATTCTGTAAATAAATTTACTATATATGCTAAGTTTTGTTTAGAGCCAAAGCTCTGATACCAACTGTAACGACCCGCTATTTTGGACCATTCAAATCGACAATAAATCCACACATGTCGGACTTGAATAATTCAAAATATTAGATTGTTATTTAAATTTGGCAAACTCATCATATTACAGTAAATAAATCAATCACAGAATCACAGACACGGAGTAATACAATAATACGCAGTGGAATAGATAAAATAGTAGTTCATGAAGCTACTATATAAACATCAGAGTTAGAAATAAAATACAACAGAATATCTCAAATGCAGTGAAGTCTCCAGTACAATAGATGACCTCTCTGAACAAATCAACTAGAGAAGCTGAAAGCTGAGTCGATAGTTGGATCTCCAAACGAAGCTCCAAACTCCAAAGGTGAGTCTCAAATGCTGTATCACTCGGTCTGACCTGAGCGTAAAGCAAAACACAAAACACTCAAGTCAGGATTAACATTCTTATATCAATAAATCCAACTCAAGTGAAATGTCAACTGAAATACAAGTAACTTAAAGGATGTTTGGGATAACCATCCTCTAAGGATCTGTGGAACTATCTACAATGTAGAAATATACACTATAACACCGTGGCCATTTCAAATTAATTTATACTTCAAAGCCAAGATATCATTTTTATTTCAAATATATCTTTTTTCCAAAATAGTATATTTATATTATATAATTTATAAAGTAAAATATTTGCAATTTCCTCAAATTTCACAAATCGATTCAAATCAACTCAATTCCAAATTCAAATTTATTCAAAGCTCAATTCATCAATTCAATTCAGTTCTAAATAGACCATTTAAATTTTCAATATATTTCAAAGCTTTAATATTCAACATTTTCAAAGTTAAATTTAGCAGTTTCATATAGCTCTTGATTTAACTTCATTAGTATTCACTTAATAAATTCAATATTATTTAACTAGCCTTAAATTACATTTTTACTAAATATTTCCTTAAATTTATTTAAACAAGAAATAATCATTAAATTACTTAAATCAAACCCAAGTTATAAATCATATCTTAAATCTCAATTTGAATAAGTTTCAAATCGGTTTAATTAAATAAAATTATCTTCCCAACCTTAACTTATTCAAATTATTACCGAAATCTATTTTGAAACATAAATTTTATACTTAACATATTATATGTATTAAATCCATCTTAATTAAATTAAATATCATTATTAAATCTATATATATCATTACCATTTATATATAATAATTTAAAAATCAACATTTATTAAAACAATATAATTTTTCCCAAATCCATAGAATTTATTTTCAAAATATTTATATATATGGACCAACGGTGTCTGTATATATATCTATTGTATGGTTAAGTGATACGGATATTTATCATTTCAATCCAAAATTTAATATATACGTGTATATATCATTTCAACCCGTAATCCCAAATTTAATTCAAATGAAAATCGCTTGGGTTTATCATTTCAACCCATACCGATTTTCTCCTATTCTAAAGTCCGTTCGGGTATGTATCATTTCAACCCATAGTGAATTCTATACTAACAGGGAACTTGCAGAGTGATAACAGATAATATAAAATACAACAACAGGCATATATCATCAATAACAGTATAATATAGACAATAGGATATGGTGTCATATCCCACAAGTGAATAGTTACAGATAATAGCATATATATCAATTTAAATAACTACAGCAGCATATTTCAATTGTCGTTTCAATTGAAATCAAATTTAATAAATATAAGAACGCTAAATCGTGAGTGATTACTCACCTTTCGAGGCTAGAGAATATAGAAGGAGACACGGATATGCACACTAATACAGACACTGAAATTAAATTTCAAATCCAAGCAAAGCAAAATCGTCACGAATTCAACAATCAAAGCTGATTGGCTCGAATTGATGAAACGGATCAGATCAGAACTGGAATGATGAAGGTAAATGGTATAAGCGAACTTTTATAACCACCTATAACTATATATACACATATGAAAATTACATTCTAAGTTCAAACATCACAAATTTAATTTACATGTTTTTCAAACATATAAATAAATAAATAAATCAAGCTTACATTTTTAAAAAAAAATCAACATACACTTAAAATAATATATATATACTAACACCTTTATACTAAACTTATATAACTAGTATATATATATTCTCAAACAGATAAAATAAATGTTTAAATATGAATACCTAAAAGAAAACTTTATTATATATAACTATTTATATATATATATATATTAAATGTTATATATATATATATAATTTAAATCCATCCATATTTTTACATTCAATAACATATTATATTCAACCTATATAAATTTCCAAATTATATATGTGTATTAAAATAATTTATAAAGTAGAGTATTTATAAAATCATCTTAAATCCAAAATAGTATAAATATAATACTGTAACAAAATATATACAATCATCAACTAAATAAGTCAGTACCACATAGAAACCCATATGGTAACAAACCACATAATATACATATATTAAAGTATTCTATATAGTCTGTAACAAAACAAATATATGACTTACATAAGCGAATAACCATATTATAGGAAACCTGATATCAACAAATAGAAGCTGACCCATATTAAAATATAAAACACAAAATATATATATATTCTTATTAAAAATGAAAGATACTTATTTTATAGTATGTTCCCTTCAAAATGTCGCATACATAATTCAAAATATTAACATGACTTATAAGCTGTGAGGAAGATCAAATAGAAACTATATATAAATATACATTGTCATGTTATGAAAATAAACTTTTAAAAAAAATAGTATTCAATACTTATATAAATAGTATGTATATCACAACTAACAAAACAGAAACAAAAAAAAACAAAAAAAAACATATAATTACGAATATAAATCAAAACATATATGTGCTTACACGCCCATACCTCACTGATCAAACTGAAGCAACCGGAAGGCGAGGTGATGGGTTTCATTTGATGAGGAGGTTTGGAAGAAAGGTGAAGTGGCGGATGCAAATAATGGTGACAGCCGCATGCTTCAGTTTGCTTTTTTTTTTTCATCAAAGAAAAGTAGGGAGGGGAACAGACAGATCTAGAGAAATGAGAAGTGAAAGTGAAAATAAATAGGGATGAACCGCATGTTTTCAGGCAAATATAACAGAAGAAAGTGAATAGGCAACCAAATTTTAAGTGAATAAATAAATAAAAGTGATTGTAACGGTCAACCTTTGATTTGCTGAAAATAATTGTAGTAATTAATAAAAGAAATAAATAGCAACGGTCACGTTGCTTTGATTCAGCTGACCCATAAAAGCAATTATTTATAATTTAAACGGTAGGAAACGTAAAGAAACGTACCACCATAAAATGAAATTGATAACGTCTGTGCATTGATTCTGCAATATTTATTAAAGCAATTGATTGATGCGCGTTTAAATTTGAACGGAAGGAAAGAGAAAAGTCACAGTTAAAGGTAAGCTTTAAATTTTTAATAAATACAAAACATATCTAAGTTTATACGTTTATAACTTTCCAGCTGTAGTGTATATATATAATGAATGGTCATAAAGAAAGAAGTGGAAACAGGGAGCGTAGGAAAGGAAAGGTTAGAAAAATAAAATTTTGTTGAGAAATGAATATTTGCGTGAGTTATATAGGTTTGATCAGAGAGGTAGCGTGATTTAAGGAGAAGAAAGAACGGCAATAAATCAACTTGCTTTGAAACGGAAAGGAAATTAAACTAGCGTTGATTTTTTTATGAGCAATTATAGGCAAGAAATAAGATATTGATTTAAAAAAAAGGCCACGATTTTGATTGAGCACTGATTTTTCTTGTTATACACAGTTACTAGATTTTTAACAAATTTTAAGCAAATGGGTTTCGAAATTAAAGCAGAAGAAACGGTCAGCTAAGATTAGATTTTGAATAAGATTTTTAAACAATATTGAATGCGTTTAAAATTTAAAGCTCGCGTTGATGGGAACAATGGCAAGAAATAAAAATGTGAACGGTTATAAAATTTGTAAATAACGTTCCTATTAAATCAGGAGAGTAAAAGGAAAGTGAATAAAATTAGAATGCGTACAACAGACGCAGTGATTTTTGTCCAAAAAAATAAAAATAAAATGAAAATAACGGATTTAAATTTTATATGTTTTCTTGTATGTATATATACATTATTTATTCCATCAAATAACGCGCCTTTTAAACGCGTAATTAAACAGTTTATTTATACACAAAGTTTTGGAAATTTATTACTTATATAAAAATATGATTTGTTTATACATTTACTAAGAAATTTATTTCAAAAATGTATATAAGTAAAATATAAAATATTATATTTTAAAAGTATAAAATCAATTTTTTTAAAGAACAAAAAGGTGAAATGAACGTTGTTACGAATATATTAAATTAAACCAAAAGATTAAAAATTAAAAATTTAAAGATTTATAACTTCAATAAATGTAAAGTTTTAACCAAAATAAGAATTTTAGAATTTTCACACTAATAAAAATCTTGGGTGATTATTTATAATTAAATTTAGACAGTCAAATTTTCGAAAAATAAAACCCCAGAGTTATAAATAAAGAATAAAATATTGCTAAAATTTGGGCTGTTACAGCTTCCTTCAACAAATTCACTATACAATCCTTTGCAAGGTTTCCTTTCTTTTGGCATCTATTACACACTTTACCCTCTTTCTTAAATTTTCCCTTTGACTTCTTATTCGCCCAAAAATTTCCTTTCTTGGCCCCTCCCTAATTCTGTGTGGGTCCTGCCTTCTCCTTCTCCTTCTCCTTTTCCATCTCCTTCTCCTTAGCATTAATCGTTTGCAATAAAGCCATCTCAACATACATCTCATAGGTAGCTCAAGTGGATATTTGAGTCAACAACAATTCCCTAAGCGGGGATTTCAAACCTTTAACAAAATTCATGGACTTTCCCATGGATGTATCAATCAGGCTCATTTTGAATTTAGCTCACTCTATAAACTTACTAAGGTACTCCTTTAGAGTAAAATCTCTCTGCCTAAGCTGAATGAATTTCTCTAGTTTCAAGCTCACTTATGCTCTTGACATAAACCTTGTCTCAAATTGGTTCTTGAACTCATCCCTAGTGACAATCTTACCAACGTTCTCTCCAGCTACCAAATTCCACCAATCCAAGGCTTCTCCTTTATGGTGCCAAGCCGCTATTCTCTGCTTTACTTGATCCCCCCAACTAATCTCCCGAAATATCCTCTCGCAATCATTTATCCATACCTTAGTCTTCAAGAAGCTTTCCTTTCCAAAATATACTCTTTCTCCCATATTCATTATTTCCTTACACATTTTGGAAAAATCAATAGGAAGAGGTGCTCCCTCGGCAGGCTGGACAACGGGTGTCGCCGGTGCAGTTTGTTGGGGAACAAGGACTTGTCGTACGTGCCTGAGGTATTGTTTAAACCATTCAGGCATCCCTTGAATGGTGGGCATTCCTCTGGCAGGGTTTCCAGTCTCAGAAGAAGAAGGATTTTCAGCCATAGTCTACTATCTGTTTGTTAAAATTTTGGTTATAATTTCCTAAGATAGTATTATACACTGAAAGAAAAGATTCGCCTAGTGTATATGCGTATGTTTATAATAAAGCATATGTGTGTGTATAACAAGGGGTATGATGTGCACGTAAATGTGCATATTTTTACTTCCATATTTAATCTAATTAAATTAAATAAATGATCATATTTGATGTTTTAACATGTTTAAACCAAAATTCAAATTATTTTGAAATCGTCATATATTCATCTACATATATGGGCAAAATGGTCATTTTTGTGCATATACTAATTTGAGAAAATTTACTTGGGCCTTTTTGTATTATTTTTTATAGGAATTTGGATTCAAATGGAAGAAGTTTTTATGAAAAATATGCATGCACAAGAGAATACAACCAAATGAAGATAGAAATAATTAATTTCATGACAATATGGAGGACCCCACCTACCCACTTACCATGATGTACAATTAGAAGCTAATGCACATGCTAATAGAGCTTAAAGTTTCATGCACATTTAAGTGGAGGATTGACACATGCTAATGATAACTTGGTGGCCACATTTCCTCAAGGGTAGTTTGGGTAGTTCCCAAAAAATATGGATTAGGGTTTCATACATGTATAAATACCCCATATGTTCATGTAATCACTCTCTTCCTCTCTTCTCTTAGCCTCCTTAGTTTAGGATCAAAAATAAAACAAAGCTCTCTTTTCTTTCTTTTCATGGCTTCTTAGCCATTTTCCTTTCATGTATTTTTCTTTTTTATGCAATGTTAATTAATGTTCTTTTCTACTTACATGCTCTATTTCTTCTTATGTTAGTAGCTTAGTTTCATTTCTTATGCAAGTAGATTAGTTTTTATTTCATTTTAATTAGCTCTTTTTTTATTAGCTTGCATTTTCCTCTTTTTTTTGTTTCATGTTGCAATCTATGTTTGTTGATATGATAACAAATATGAGAGGCTAAACCCCTTCAATTTAGGGGTAATGAAGCTCTCTAATTATGTAGATTCAACATAACTTGCTCATTTTTGATCTCTTTTGAACTATGGAAAAATGGATGTTTATGTGATTTAGTGTTTCATGTTGAATTTGATAGTCTATGTTGTTCATAACAAATAGGCTATGCTTAATCATATTATTCACAAATTGCCTCTTCATCTAAATATGATTATGGCAATGAAGTGAAATTAAATCAAAATTTGATGATCTATATTTCTAATCAATAGTTAATAGGCCAAGCTTAAAATAGATTTTATTTTCAACTTTATTGTCATTTTTCATGAGAGTTAGCAAGTGGTTTAAGGGGTGTGTAATAGTTTGATGGTTTATATTGGGCTAACTAACAGCACAAATATTCCATACTTATGATAAACACATCAATTAAATTCACTAATGACCAAAAAAGAGAGATCATAATTTCATGTTATGTTGATTTATGTGATCAAGAGAGTGGATTTATCTCTAAATTTCCTTCAAACTCTCATATTTTTATCCATTTCCTTTTGTTAGTTTTCTACATTTTTAGCTAATCACATTTTCAAATATTAGTTTAATTTGATTGAATAAAAATTTTAAAATCTAAACAATTCCCTGCGGATCGACCCGTACTCGCTACGTACTATCATTGTATGCAGTGCACTTACGGTTATTTTTAATTAAAATTCGATAGAAAATTGGTCGACGGACAAGTTTTTGGCGCCGTTGCTAGAGAATTTTCTTTGATTTTAATTTCTATTATTCGAATTATTTTTCGTTTGATTTTTATTGAGTGTTTGTTTTGTTTTAGTTTGCATTTTTTTAAAGATTTTTTTTCTTTAAAAAAAATTATTGTTGTTGTGTGTTGTGTGTGATTTTATTTGTGTGCATCCCTTATTTTCAATTTTCATTTTGCATTTGCATCTCTTCATATTAAAAAAAAATTATTATACACAATCTCATTTCAAAAAGAAAAAAAATTTCCACTTCATTTACGATTTTCTTATTTTACAACTTTCCAAAAGATTTTTTTTACATTGCACATTAATGTGCACTGTCACAAACATCCACTCCAAACAGTGAACTCCTTTCTTCCTCTCTCTGTCTTTCCAATTCATCACTACCCTGCCCCATATTCAACAAACTACTCCTCTATTTCACTGACACACCCACCCTGTGCAACTATACATACATTCACCTCTTGCCAACCTCACGACAGCAAACCCCTCTGACCACCAACATCATCCCATTACATATCATCTAAAAAAAACTGCATTGTGACCATATTCCCACTTCAATACAACATTTCCATCACTACTCATATACAATACCATTCACTCCCTGGTGCCATTCATCACTTCACACCCAGCAACCAAGTGCAACTTATCACACACTTGCCATACAACAACCCACTGACCAAATTGACATCACACCAAACCCAGTGCAGTGCACATTTACAAACCCTCTGACCACTACTGATGAACCCTCAATAGCAACTACTGCATTCACTTCCTCCTGAACCTCTGACCACTACTACTGTCATTTCATTTTCCACTGAACCATTCACTTCCTCCACCCCAAAACTGTCTTCAAACTTCATTGCACTGATCATTGTTGTCAAACTTTAAACTTCATCAAACTACAACTTCAAAACTGCAACCCCAAAACTCTCCTGTCAAATATCATCAAACCGTCTTCAAACATCAACTTGCATTCTACCACACTGATCATTGTTGGCCATCACAAAACTGTGTATTACACATCTCCCTTGCATCTTCAAATTGACACATATCTGAACACACTTCTGACACATATCTGACACATACTTCCTCCTTGCCAAACCACCACCCAAACATCAAACTACAGCATCCCCTACCACTTCATCCCACAGCAATGTTGCACTGAACCCCTTCACCAGACCACTGCAACAACCAGAACATTGCATTTCTCAAAACCAAATCATCAAAACCAACCACTTCCTCAACCACTGGAATACCAGACCACACTGCCAACAAACACCTCTGCCACCTTAACTTCATACAACACCAACAAACATACATCACAAACCATTCCCATTCAAACCACCCATCCTTCACCACATACCAACTATAGAACTACAGAACCCTAAACTACCACTTCAACTCACTGCTGTGTATACAATCTTCTTCTGCAAACTTCACATACAATTGCCTTGCCACTCTTCCACAACTCCACCACTGCTGCTGCTCCTTACCATTAACCACAGTCATCTCCTTCAACACTTACAATCCAAAACCACCCACCATCCTTACAACACCACGACTTCGACACCTGCAACCATCTGACTAATTCATGCGACAACTTTAATCGCCTTCAATCGCCAACCCAATTTAAATCGCATTCAATCGCGACTTCAACCAGCAGGTCGTAAGTTTTCCTAAACCTTGCTTCGAACCACCTTCGCTGCTATTCCTCTGCCAGTAAAACTTGCTCCTCCTCTATTCACTGACCATCACTAAAACTCCCACACCACAACTAGAAACCGCACCCCAAATCATGAGCAAAAACTCGAACTAGCTTCTAAATTTTGGGAATTCGATTTTGATTTATTGCTGATTTTGCGTGTGAGAATCGAAGAAACGTTTTATTTGATTTCGGGTGCGTGAATAATTGTTGCGTGATATAGTTTGGGGTGGATGCTTACATTTGGGTTGTGGGCTATTTTTTCTTTTTTTAGTTTGACGTGAATAATTTTTTGTTTTGTAGACTTCTTTTTAAAAAAAAAGAGTTTTCTTTTATTTATTTGAAAAGAAAATTTTGCTTTTGTTTAGTTTGGGTGATTTGGGTATTTCGGGTTTCATTTAGTGGATGTGTGAGTTTGATTTATTGAAATCTTTCTATGTTTAAAATGAATTCCAAAATCTAAAAAAATAAATAAACAATGGTACATATTTTGTTCAAGTTTTAGGTTGCCAAAGCAGATTAGGAGAAGAACCGCTTGCCAAAATTAACTGCTTGCTTATAAATTTTTTTATTTAGTCGCTTTAAAGTAAAATTTGCTAATAATTCTGTATGCTTTGGTATCGTGCCCTTTTCCCCTTGTTTTTATTTGTTATGCATTGTTGGTTGCCTGCATTTAAAAAAAATAAAAAAAATCCATTCATAGTTGCATTATTAATTCACATTTACTTTCAGTTTTTAATTTCATCTTAAAATTTTGATTAATAATAACGGTTAGACATCGATAACACTAAATTGTATATATTGGCAAGTTGTCTTCTTTGAACAAGTTAATTTCTTGGTGTCTAGGCTACGGCAGAGCAATAATCAGTTATAAATATTATGGTGATTCGTAAAAATTATACTGATTGTTTTTCTTAGGGTACTTAAACCTTCGGCTGTATTACTACGGTGATTCGTGGTGCACCGATAAATCTTGCCCGTTACCTGGCTGGGAACTATCTTGTTAGATTAAGACAAATGTGATTATACAGTTTTGGGTCAGGAGCTACTTAGGATAGGAAATTTGTAATTAAACCCTTGCATTCATTTAGTTGCATTAGTTCATTCATATTTTAAAAAAAATTCAAAATTCAAAACTAAAAAAATTATAAATTTTTCTTAACTTAGTTTTTAAATCCTGTGAAAATTTTCAATCAAAATCAAAAATAAAATAAAAAATTCCTTAGTTTTTTTAAGAAATGCCAAAATCCAAAAAAAATATAAAACCTTTTCAAAAAAAAATATGAAAAACCAAAAATCAAATTTCCCTTTTTAAATAAATTTCCTTTGGTAAATATTTTTTCTCTCTTTTCCTTTATATAAAAAAAATTCTTGAAAATGTCCGAGTTTCCCTACTCGCATGAATTTTACAATAGTTGTGAAAATCAATATAATCCATATAATTTCACTTCAAATTCTTATGGATATTTTAACAGTAACTATTATACAAACAATTCGAATTTTGAACCACAAAATTTTCAAAATGATGACCAACCCTCAAATCTTGAAAATAGCATTGAAATGATTTCGTCTTTGCTTGAACTCTCTACACAACAAAATCAAAGGATAAATCATTTGTATAATTCATATTTTTGCAATGATTCAAGTCAAAGTCTTCAAAATTATCAAGATTTTAATTCATTTCCAAATTCAAATGATTTCGAGTATAACCCATGCCAATTCAATTTCGAACTTCAAAATGAGTTTCAGAATCAAAATGACAATGGAAACAAATTTTTAAATGATTTTGGAAAATAATCTCGACTACGATGCGATTGACAATTTTCACTCTCAACAAGTTCAAAGCGAAAATTCTCAAGTTAATAATTATAAATTTGATTTTGTTGAACAAATGGACAAAATCTACAATGATCACACTGATTTGTTGTTCGAAACATATATGAAACAACGTGAGAAACAAAACCAAATCCCAACGTGTGATGAGTCAAATAATAATCCACCTTTTGCCCAATTTGACGATTTTCAAATAACAATTTTTGAAATTGAAAAACGACAATCTTAATGAAGTTGTTGAAAATACAGTAATTGAGTTGGATTTCAATTCTTTTGAGGGCGAGAAACTCGATTTTTCTTTCTCCGATTTTGAAAATTTGATTACAACAACTTTGGATTTTGAACTTGATTTATGCAATGAAGTTGTGAATAATTCAATAAAGGAAGACGGATTCAATGAACACGATTTCTTTGGAATTTTCAAAAATGAGTTGTCGTATTCTGAAAGGGAAGATTTAAATCACCATTTGATTTTGAAATCGATAATTCTGAAGAATTTTTCAATGATAAGTTTGAATTTCAATTTAGTGAAAATAAACTTGAACTTCAACTAATTGTTCTATCATCCCCGAAAATCATCGAAAATAAAACAACTCGTATAATTTTTAATAAAACGACCTTTGTTTTTTTTAAATCAACATTCAATTCCAAAATCTTTTATGGTTTGGTTTTCCGAGCTTAAGCCGTGTCTCTCATACTTGATGAGACAAATGAATTGGTCTTTGAAAGACCGGTTCATTTACTCTTTAACGGTATATTTTCTAATATCGTGTAAATAATATTCTTTTCATTTTCATGTAAACATAGGTCATATTTTTATTTTTATTTTTCTCCTTTTACTTGGGTTGACTATGGGGACACAGTCAAAATGACTGTGGGGACACAGTCAAAATCAAGTGTGGGGGAAGTCTCATCTTTATTTTTTTATGGTTTATTTTTTACATTTTCTTTCCAAAACTCAAAAAAAAAATATAAAAAAAATCCCAAAGAAAACAAAATTTCTTTTTAGTTACTTTTGAATATACATAATAGGATAAATATATGATTTTGGTTAATTAAATTGAAATTTTTGAAAATTTATATGTCTCGACAAAAATAAAAGTGAAGTTTGATTACAAGTAACTATGGTTTAACTGGTATATGGGAAGATTTACAGTGATAATTATGAAGTATATCCTAATTGAAAATCTTTGTTTAAAAAAAGTGGTGGATTTATAAGAAATGGATATAACATTTTTTTATCTTCTAAGTTAAATGGTGCTAAGATGATTTCGCAAAACTCTCTCTTCAAAAAAAAACAAAAAAAAAAATATATAATAAAAAATAATATTATTTGTATACATGTATATTTTTTTTGTTAACACATAGAGTTATGTATTCACACTTGTGTGTTCACTCGCCATGCTCTGTACCCTTCTCACATAAGCCCGAAAGGCAGTGCATGATCGGTATATCTGACCTCAGTTTATCTGAGTTAGGTGTGTGTATATAAAAATTCTTTTTTTAATAACGCCTACTGTCGATAGGTGTACACACTTCTGTGTTCACTCGCCATGCACTGTATTCCCCTCACGTAAGCCCGAAAGGCAGTGCATGGGTAATATATCTGGCCTCAGTTTTCTGAGGCATATGTAAATATTGTTAATATCAATAAATTTTTCAAGTAAGAGAGAGTAAGCAATTGAAATCCAAGCACTATTTTTACTTATTTGATTTGACTTGTTATTCAAAAGAAATGAAAATACCACTTTGGAAAACTTTGATAATCAACTAAGGATCCATTTCATAGTTGCACTATGTTATCAACCGAAACAACTAGCCAAACTAGAGTCTATTTGTTATGATAACTTCATTTTTATTGGAAATTTTGACAAGTAAAATGGCTAAAATTTCATGATGACGACCAAAATTTAGCTTATTCGTGCCAATCTAAAAGTAAATTCTTCATTTGTAAATATTTTCAAAAACTTGCATCCATGTCTTTGTAAATAAATCTTGCATTTAGGAATTTAATATGTCGCATTTGGAATTTTGGGTAGTATCCATTGAAAACCTCACGAGACAACACTCGTACTACTAGGGCCACCTAGAGGTTTAACGGCTTGTTGCATATGCTCAATGCGATCGTGCTCCCTACGAAAACAGATTTATCTTAGTTTTAGTTTATTCGAGGACGAATAAAAAGATAAGTGTGGGGGTATTTGATGTGCACGTAAATGTGCATATTTTTAATTCCAAATTTAATCTAATTAAATTAAATAAATGATCATATTGGGTGTTTTAACATGTTTAAACCAAAATTAAATTATTTTCAAATCGTCATATATTCATCTTCATATAGGGGAAAAATGGTCATTCTTGTGCATATATTAATTTAAGAAAATTTACTTGGGCTTTTTTATATTATTTTTGTAGGAATTTGGATTCAAACGGAAGAGGTTTTTATGGAAAATATGCATGCATAAGAGAATACAACCAAATGAAGATGGAAATAATTCATTTCATGACAATATGGAGGACCCCACCTACCCACTTATCATGATGTACAATTAGGAGCTAATGCACATGCTAATAGAGCTTAAAGTTTCATGCACATTTAAGTGGAGGATTAACACATGCTAATAATAACTTGGTGGTCACACTTCCTCAAGGGTAGTTTGGGTAGTTCCCAAAAAATATGGATTAGGGTTTCATACATGTATAAATACCTCATATGTTCACGTAATCACTCTCTTCCTCTCCTCTCTTAGCCTCCTTAGTATAGGATCAAAAATAAAACAAAGCTCTCTTTTCTTTCTTTTCATGGCTTCTTAGCCATTTTCCTTTCATGTATTTTTCTTTTTATGCTATGTTAATTAATGTTCTTTTCTACTTACATGCTCTTTTTCTTCTTATGTTAGTAGCTTAGTTTCATTCCTTATGCAAGTAGATTAGTTTTTATTTCATTTTAATTAGCTCTCTTTTTCATTAGCTTGCATTTTTCCTCTTCTTTTTGTTTCATGTTGCAATCTATGTTTGTTGATATGATAACAAATAGGAGAGGCTAAAGCCCTTCAATTTAGGGGTAATAAAGCTCTCTAATTATGTCGATTCTACATAACTTGCTCATTTTTGATCTCTTTTGTGCTTAATGGAAAAATGGATGTTTATGTGATTTAGTGTTTCATGTTGAATTTGATAGTCTATGTTGTTCATAACAAATAAGCTATGCTTAATCACATTATTCACAAATTGCCTCTTCATCTAAATATGATTACGGCAATGAAGTGAGATTAAATCAAAATTTGATGGTCTATATTTCTAATCAATAGTTAATAGGCCATGCTTAAAATAGATTTCATTTTCAACTTTATTGTCATTTTTCATGAGAGTTAGCAAGTGGTTTAATGGGTGTGTTATAGTTTGATGGTTTATATTGGGCTAACTAATAGCAAAAATATTCCATACTTATGATAAACACATTAATTAAAATCACTAATGACCAAAAAAGAGAGATCATAATTTCATGTTATGTTGATTTATGTGATCAAGAGAGTGGATTTATCTCTAAATTACCTTAAAACTCTAATATTTTTGTCCATTTTCTTCTGTAATTTTCTATATTTTTTTAGCTAATCACATTTTCAAAAATTGGTTTAATTTGATCGAATAGAAATTTTAAAATCTAAACAATTCCCTACAGATCGACCCGTACTCGCCGCGTACTATCATTGTACGCCATACGCTTGCGGTTATTTTTAATTAAAATTCGATCGGCTATATTCCAATTCGGTTATTTTTAATTATCATTGTTCGTCTACCAATTTTCTATCGAATTGGAAAATATCCGATTGAATTTTAATTAAAAATAACTGCAAACACATGGCGTACAATGATAGTACGTGGTGAGTACGAGTCGATCCGCAGGGAATTGTTTAGATTTTAAAATTTCTATTCAATCAAATTAAACCAATATTTGAAAATGTGATTAGCTAAAAAAATGTAGAAAACTAACAAAAGAAAATGGATGAAAATATGAGAGTTTGAAGGCAATTTAGAGATAAATCCACTCCCTTGATCACATAAATCAACATAACCTGAAATTATGATCTCTCTTTTTTGGTCAGTAGTGAATTTAATTGATGTGTTTATCATAACTATGGAATATTTGTGCTATTAGTTAGCCCAATATAAACCATCAAACTATAACACACCCCTTAATCCACTTGCTAACTCTCATGAAAAATGACAATAAAGTTGAAAATAAAATCTATTTTAAGAATGACCTATTAACTATTGATTAGAAATATAGACCATCAAATTTTGATTTAATATCACTTCATTGCCATAATCATATTTAGATGAAGAGGCAATTTGTGAATAATGTGATTAAGCATAGCCTATTTGTTATGAACAACATAGACTATCAAATTTAACATGAAACACTAAATCACATAAACATCCATTTTTCCATTAAGCACAAAAAAGATCAAAAATGAGCAAGTTATGTTGAATCTACATAATTAGAGAGCTTCATTACCCCTAAATTGAAGAAGTTTAGCCTCTCATATTTGTTATCATATCAATAAACATAGATTGCAACATGAAACAAAAAGAAGAGGAAAATGCAAGCTAATGAAAAAGAGAGCTAATTAAAATGAACTAAAAACTAATATACTTGCGTAAGAAATGAAACTAAGCTACTAACATTAGAAGAAAGATAACATGTAAGTAGAAAAGAACATTAATTAACATTGCATTAAAAAGAAAAATACATGAGAGGAAAATGGCTAAGAAGCCATGAAAAGAAAGAAAAGAGAGCTTTGTTTTATTTTTAATCCTAAACTAAGGAGGCTAAGAGAAGAGAGGAAGAGAGTGATTACATGAACATATGGGGTATTTATACATGTATAAAACCCTAATCCATATTTTTTGGGAACTACCCAAACTACCCTTGAGGAAGTGTGGCCACTAAGTTATCATTAGTGTTTGTACCAAAATTGGGCACAACACTCTTCGGATGTGATTGAAGAGATTAAAGTGAAGAAATTAAATGAAAAAAAGGCTAATCTAACCATCACACCAATAAAAGCTTGTAGAAATGAAAAGACACAATAAATTATAGTGGTTCGGCGTTGTAGCCTACGTCCACTTTGAATGTTTTTCTGTTTTATTGCTAATTGATAACTGATTACAACAGTACAACACTCGAAGACTCAAGTGACAATGGAGTTGCGGCAGAGTAACGGCGTAGCAGAGTCAAAAGTCCTTTTTCTATTGGCATTGGGGTGCTATTTATAGGTGTAGCTCTGAAATATCTGCCTTTGAACTCGGAATGCTCCTTCTCACACGTGGGTGGGCTCACCAGATCGATCGGGGGTCATTTGGGATCGATTGGAATCGATCCCCATCTTGTTTGTATCGATCAAAATGATGTCCATTTGGGCTGAGATCGATCGGAGACATTTTTGAGGAGGTAAGCAAGCTCCTGTGAAAATTTGGTAGCATTTGTACTTGTAGATTATGAGTTATGATCGATCCAAGGTTGGTTTGCAAGTGGGCTGAAGTGTGCATATCGATCGCATCGTATCGATCAGTGCGTATCGATCCAAGCGTATCGATGACGTGGAGCAGCAATTCTAGGGAGATCCACTTTTCATGCTAATGGACCGCTTCCTTTAGTTGACCATGCTTCCTTCGTATCGATCGTGTGTATGCCGCTTCATATCGATGTTTGTGCACCACTTGGTATCGATGCTTGATGTTGGCTTCGTATCGATGATTGTGTGCCACTTTGTATCGATGCCCGGTTGCTCAGTTCATATCGATGCCTGGAATGATCAATACGAAGTAGAGTGAAGGAGTTGATCGATACAAACCGATCATATGGATAGCTGTTGATGGATACGAAGGGGATAGACTTCGATGTATACGAAGAGGGGTGGCTTTTGATGGATACGAAATGACATCTCCTTTCTTGATTTTGATCGATCCATAACTTGAGCATATGAACTCCGATTGACCCGAAATTGAAATGTTAGCTTTCATAGCTTTGTTTATCACATCATGCTAATTGTAGGTCGATCCAAACTTAGACCAAATTTGCCAGTATCATAGTGAACCTTGGTTTCTAGTCAAGTCCTTGGTGTCATGGCCTTGCCAAAAGGCGGGATAATATTTGCCCCCCAAAGTACGTCTTGTGTGAACATGACGTGCTATGAAAAGCCACGATCTTCATTTTGAAAAAGTTCTATTTGATTTTTTGAACAGTTGTTGTCTTTTCATCAAGAGATGTGACCATCGATTGATTTTCAGCAGTATAAATGTTTAACTGTTGACCGCCAATGATCATGCAGTGTTTTGTTGTAACTGAGTGTTGAGTGCTAGTGTTTGTTGTTCGTTGTCCTGGTTGTCATCGGGTAAGCATTCAATTCCTGTTAATTTTGAAAATTGAATGTTAGTTTGTCATACATGCACGTATGTTAACCTGACTCCTGTTCATGTTTGTACGTTCACGGGTCGCTGTCAAGTTTTTTAGTTTTTGTTTGAATTGAGTTTTGCATCGGTCCTCTCCTGGATCGATGTGAAATTCGAGTTATAACGACGTTTGATGGTCGTTTTAAGGCATCCCTTCGTATCGATCCTCTCCTGTATCAATCTAAGAAGCTGGAATGCATGTTTCGTAGCGATGGCTATCGATACGAAATAGATGGTCCTTTGAAATGCTACATATCGATGGATACGGGATCTTAGGGTCTTCGAACGGATAAATACGAAATGAACGTTTCATATCGATGGGGTCATGTGGTTCTAGTGCAATCTTGCTGTAACTTTCGTATCGATGCATAGATGGATACGAATCAATTGGATATGCTTACGTTGAAGGATACGAAGTTCTGCCTTCGTATCGATGGAGGTAACCGGTTAACTCGGTATAACAACTGGGATATGAAGCTTCCTTTTCCCTTGGGTATGAACTCATACAAATATCATTTGTACTTAGAAAAAAAATCCACTTGCTCTTTGTTTTCATACTTCCACTTCGTTCGATCAGAACACGGGAAAAAAGAATCGTCTTCGTCCCCAAATCAAAATAACCCATTAATTCTTCGAACCGATTCCCTAAACTAGGTAATTGACTAGTTAAATTGACCTTAAAATGATGAGACTCGAGTCTTAACATCGTTTCATCCACGGTCGTTGCTGATTCTGGCGTCGTTGATGCCGAAAGTTGGCCAGAGTGGGGTCGAGGAAGTAGAAATGGCGTTAAGGTAGCCTGGAGAAGAAGGAGAGTTGTTGATTGGGATAATGGAGTTACTTGTATCAATTGTGGATGGAGGAAGTGGCTTCACATCGGTCTGGAGTGATGGGAGTTCGCATCGATGTGGAGATGATGGTTGGAAGAAGCAGCTTCGTATCGATCTGCAATGGTGGGAGATTGTATCGATCTGAAGCGATCGATACGAAGTCTCAGCTAGTGATCGATACGAAGTCCTGGCCGGTAATCGATACGAAGTCCTTGATGGTGATCGATACGAAATTCAAACTTTGGGATCGATACGAAGATGGCTTTTGGAGAACAATCCAAGTTTTGACTCTGATGGATACGAAACTCTTGCACATTTGAACATTCGACTCCTACGAGCTTTAGCCCTGCATAATTGGACTTGACCATTGAACTGCATATTTGACTACCCTTCGAAGCTCGTCAATGGAACTGTAATTTGACAAACTTAACGAACTCTAACATGGATCGTTCTCCAAAGTCAGGTTGGCACGGTTGTGACGGTCAGCGATGACGGTCACTCTGGTTGAATCTCAAAGTCTTGTCGTTTTAACATCTTCTAAACTTGTAGAAACTCAAAGTATTATGCAGCACTGCACTACACAACACGATCACTCACTTCACACCGGGGGGAACACGGGTGTATTGCCATCTAATGCTGATTTTTACTGAGTTCAATAGCTATGGATCTCGGAAACTCCGAGTCGCAGGATATCCCAAGTCTTCCACTTCCAGTTATGGAAATGCCAGAGATTGCAGCTGAAGTAATAAGTCCTGCTTCGAACAAGATGCCGGGTGCAGCTTTTATTACGAATCCAGATGATTTTGTCCGTTCCAAAGTCTCCGAAGATATGCTCGGCAGAATCTGTCTCAGGCAAGGACTATCTCTAGAAGACGTTTTGGTACCGGGCACGGAAGACAGAGCCCATAATCCCCAGAAGGGTATACTTCTTGCAATAGATTCATGTGTGTTGCTGGAACACTGCCTCCTTTCAATCAATTTATTCAGGAAGTGCTGCTTTTCTTGAGGATCGCTTCGTCTCAATTACATCTGAATGGATACGCTCTGCTCAACAACTTATTCATTATCTTCATGGAGCATCTCTTTCGACCTTCGACTGTGGAAGAAATCAGATATCTATTCAACATTAAGAGCCACGAGGACAACCCTTCTTTCACTTTTCTAGAGGCAGTTAGAAACTGCCAAGTAGTGGCGGGAACCTGGAGTAAACTAAGCTACTTCAAAACCGAATGGTTCTTTGTTCGGTGTCCACCGGGATTTTCCAAATGGTGGCTAGTTAGACATAAGTGTTCTAACCTCTTCATCGATTAACAATGTAATTTAAGTTGATGCTGAGTCTAATACTTTGCTTCTTACAGCTTCGATCCCACGGCCTGAAGGAGAGCGATTCAAAGAGTTTGTACGAACTCTTCAATTGGTATCAACTGAGCTTAGAGATATCGATGAAGTCCTCACCGATGAAAACTTGATCGCTATTGGGCTTATAGAAAGAGGCCAAAGCATTGAATCGGCAGGAGTTCTCAGAATGGCTCCTGTGAGGCAAGGAGGGAGAAGAGCTCCCAGAGTCATTATCACCGAACAGGGCGATGATGAGAGTGTGCCCGCTGGAGATGAGCCTACAGCTATGCCTTCGTAGAGTCTTCGATCTTTAGAGTTGAAAAGAAAAGACAAGACTATTGCCCACAAATCCACGAGAGGAAAAATTGTCGTGATATCTCCGCCTATAACAACTGCTATAAGTCTGGAGACTTCTCCTCCGCGAATGGAGAGTTCGTTGAAAGGATTGGCGGATATCCCTATCCTAGACACCTTGTCTTCATATCAAGACCTTGGATTAGAGGGACTTCAAAGTGCTTTAGATATAGGGGAGCCAACTCTTGCAAGCAAGGCTACCACAACCGGTTGGTTGGGGGGTTTGCACATGCATGCACACACTTCACGACACCACACAACTTCTAATAACATGTTTCTCAATCTCTGGAGATATCTAATTCTGCTTCTCCTTTCATTTTACAAATACGATGGTGGGATAGGGATCTATGCTTGACAGTCTTCGTTCTACGCCTCGTTCTTCTAGCTCATATTCCTAATCCCATAGGCGTGAATCCGAAAGTGACCATGATCGCGGCCACCACTTCATCCATGAGCGTGATCGTTATGAAAGGGAGAGGGAGAGGCAACATCAAAGTAGGCGCCGCTCCCAGTCATGATCTCCACCACTTAGAGGTCCCTCGAAACCATCAGGTTCTAGTAGGCAACCTTCTGAGTCTACACGCCAAGTAATGCCTCCCCATACTTCAACATCCAGCGATCAACGCCGTAGAACAGAGGCAGAAGCTCCCATTGTCACTACACCAACTGCTATGGAGCCCATGGGGGAGGGAGCCATCAGAATTGCTAAGTTAAAAACCGACTTCCCAAATATCTGCTTCGATGGCTTCCATTTTCCCCCAAATTTAAAGCGAATTCCCAATGATGTGGAAACGACGGTTCATAATTACATGCATGATGTCTACAATCAGTACCGGGAGTGGGTGAAGACTGCGGAAAAGGCTTCAGCGGTAACCTTTGAGCGGGCAAAGGTAATTGAGAAACTGGAGAAAGATCTCGCTCAGAAGGACCGTATAATACAAGTGCTTAACAATGAGGCCGAATCTACTAGGAAATCGAAAATAGAGGCCAATAAGAAAGCCGATGAGGCAAATCAGTCTATGGAAAATATGCGACGGTCTCATATAGACTTGGTTCAGGAAATGGGCCACCGGAATACTCTTGTCACAAAGGAGAGAGATGCTGCAGTGAAAGAGCTCAACGAGCTAAAGGCAAAACTCGCCGAGGCCATTAAGGAAAAGGACGAGGCCAACAAATCCACCTAGGAGGCGTGCGAATAGACGGTGGCACTTGATGAAAGAGATCCGGTGAACTTAAAGGCTCAGGAAGCCGAGGCCAGAATTGAGAATGAAATTAAAGCGGTGGAGGCCTGGATGGAGAATGAATTCAATGATCTCCTAGTCACATACAATGCCAACATCTTAAGAAACTGCAATCTAAACTGGCTCGGCGAAGATTATCCCTTCCAGTTGTACAGAGCCTAGAGCCACTTGGTGGAGGATGAGAAGGTAGCCCATAACACTTCAACTATTGACAACTTCGAACTGGAAAATCAAATATTAGTTGGAGATGAGGCTAAAGTTCTTCATGACACCATCGTCGCCCTTGAAAAGGAAATGCTTGCTGCTAAATATCCAGACGTTGGAGAAGGATCCGGAGCTAAGCATCATGAAGCAGGTTCTGAAGCACCCGCAACGTCTCAGTCTGAGCCTAATTCATCTATCGATCCTCCGGTTGTCCCGACGTATGACTCGGACATGCCACATCTCTCACCCATGACTGAGCACGGTCCGGACATGTCGGCTCAATCGGGGAGCCAAACCGAGGAAGGTACTCTGAACACTTCTCCTATTCATTCGAACATAGGAACACTATCAGAAGACATTACTAATATTTTCTCCTATCTTCATTTAGCCTTAGATTCTACATCACTTGATCCTCCTGCAACTCAAGGAATGCATCACGAGCAGGAGGCACTAATGACGGAAGCTACAACTACAACGGTCGCCGCATTGGCTGGGGAGATGCACGAAAGCAGTTGCGTTTTTGATGAACAAATGATGGAAGCACTCCTCGGCCATCAAAGCGACCCGATCACCGAAATGCCTTTCGTCATTGATGAAGATGTGATGATTATGAGCTCCTCGGGCCCGACTAGTAGCATGCCAATGAGGATTCGCGCAGATTGGGCTGAAGAGATAATGGCGGAAATTAAAGCCGAGATAGAGCAAGCCGAACAAGCTAGTAGTGTTGGCGGTGGCATGGCGGGTCCCGGCCAGATCCCTATGCTTATTGTTTCTCCAGGTGGCACCATCATCGATACCACCGTGCCTCATTCTTCCAGCGTTGAGGGTGCCACCATTCCTCCAGTTCCACACACAGAGGGTATTCATATCCCTTTAAGTTCTGGGGAGGAGACAGTTAATTCCCTCGGCCGAAGACAAACCAGCTAAAGCAGGCCGGGGAGGTAAAGGCTCGAAGAGGCAGCTGGGTGGCGGTTCGAGAAGGTCTACATCGAAGAAGAGTAAGAAGCATAAAAAACCAAAGGTGTAGACTTGCACTTTTGCCTTTTCTTTTTGCAGATAATTGGACTAGGATTCTCTTTTGCATTTTGTAGGCCGTGTATAGATGCGGGTTCGACACCTGCTTATAGGAATTCTTCGAATAAGTTTTTGGTACTTATCTTTTTTCAAAGAATAGTGTAAATAAAAATTCTTTTTGTTTTTTCAGCATAACTCTACGTTTATTTGTTTAAGTATTTCAGCACTCGCATTTCCATTCAATGTACTTGTGAGGCTTTAGTTTTTGAGTCGAACTTGAGTCTGATCGCCGAGTCCTGAAGTCATGGCTTCGGTTCATAAACAAACGTCAAGTCATGTCCCAACGTTGCACCGTTTCGGCTAGCTGCTATTACTTGAGTTATACCCCCAGTCTTGGGGATGAATTGAAGTAGTTGGTCGGCAGTTGTCTTCCGCCTTTGCTAATTCTAATTTAACTAAGTCGGAACAAAGTTAAAGTAAAACGAGTTCGAGTGGTCGGATCACACTCGTTCGGTATTCGGAATCATGTCCACACTCCGGGAACATAAGTTATTTTACGGGCGTTCAGTCACACCCGTTTAACGCTTGGGATCATATCTGCACTCCGGGGCATGAGTTAATTTACGGATGGTCAGTCACAACGGTTTGGTGTCCATACTCCAGTCCGTGCTCTCGGGGCTAGAGTTAGTCGATGGATGGTCAGTCACACCCATTTAATGTTTTGGATTACGTCCGCACTCTGGGGACATAAGTTGTTTCACGGGTGGTCGATCACACCTGTTTAATCTTTATGTTCCGGTCCGTGCTCTCGGGACCAGGATTAGCTGATAGGTGATCAGTACAACCCATTTGGTGGTTATACTCCAGTCCGCTCTCTCGGGACCGGAGTTAGTTGGTGGGTGGTTAGTCACACCCGTTTAATGTTTATACTCCAGTTCTAACTCCAGGAATCTGGAGTTGGTTGATGGGTGGTCAATCACACCCATTTGGTGTTTATACTCCAGTCCGTGCTCTCGGGACCAGAGTTAGTTGACAGATGGTCAATCACATCTGTTTAAGTATTAGGATCTCGTTCGCACTCCGGGAACGAGGAGTTGATCAGGGTTATGAATGGTCGGATCACATCCACCCTGAGTTGGCAAGCAAAACCGTAGATGGACGGGTCCATCCTCTTCGAGCTTGGATTGAATAAGGGCGAAGTCATGGGAGGACGGATCCACCCTCTTCGAGCCCGTGTTTTGGAGTTTGTACTCCAGCTCGCACTCCGGAAGCTGGAGTTTGTTAGAGGATTGTCATGTTTCAATCTTTTTTTACTTTATTGTTGCTTGCCTCCAAGCTCGGGGTTCCACTTAGCGAGTGACCGGTCGGATCACAGTCACTCCCTATTTGAATAAGTCCCACCTTAAGATGGAACTTAGCTCTTCGCACATCGTGACGGTCGCACAATGCATTTCATAAATTTTTTATCTGGCTTGATGAGTCTGCATTGCATTGCTGAAATAAGAAAGTACGGCAAAGTCAGTTGCCTTATTACAAGTCCTAATTCAAAAAATGCATAAACAACTTTCAAAGGAAAAGCTGACTAAAGGAATTAAAGCCAGTTATGTGTAATAGCGATGAAGACTCTCGTTGTTCCATGCTCTTGGTAAAGTAAGACCGTCAACGGTTGATAGTTTGAATGTGCCGTCTCCAAGTCTCTACTCAATGATATACGATCCTTCCCATGTCGGTTTCATGTGTGAAGGGACCGGATAAATTCTCTTGAGTATGAGATCACCAACTTCGAAGGTTCTGGGTTGGACCTTAGCGTTGTATAATCGGGCAACTCGACTGTGGTGTGCAGCTGCCCTCAAATCAGCCCCTTCACGCTTCTCATCCAATAAGTCCAAAGATTCTGCAAGTAATATGGCATTCGTCTTTGGGTCATAATAGGTCATGCAGTGAGAAGGTACTTCCAACTCAACTGGAATAACAGCTTCATAGCCATAGGAAAGTGCAAACGGAGTGTGGCTGGTTGCGGAGTTGTAGGTAGTTCGATATGCCCATAGGGCCATGGGAAGTTCATCGACCCATCTGCCTCCAGCCTTCTCCAGTCGTTTCTTCAGAATGGACTTGATAACTTTGTTAACAGCTTCGACTTGTCCATTCGCTTGAGGGTGAGCAACTGCCGAGAATTTCTTCTGAATGTGGTAACGTTGATAGAAATCTTTGAACTCGACACTATCGAATTGGGTCCTGTTATCAGTTACAATTATGTGTGGGAGGCAAAAACGACAAATGATGTTGCACACTACAAAGTTGATTACTTTCTTCGTCGTGATAGTAGCAAGGGGCTCGGCTTCCGCCCATTCAGTAAAGTAATTGACTACAACGATGGCGTACTTCGCACCACCCTTGGCCAAAGGTAAAGACCCTATTATATCAATGCCTCATGTGGAAAACGGCCATGGACTGACCATCTGCGTGATTTCTGTAGGTGGGGCTCTTGGAATCCTAGCATGCTACTGGCATCTATCGCATCTCTTGGATAAGACAATGCACCTCGATTCACGGTTGGCCAGTAATATTCATATCTGAGTATCTTTTTTGCAAGGGCTTGCCCCCCAGTGTGGTCGCCACACTCTCCCTCGTGCACGTTGTGTAACACTCATTTGATTTCATCGTAGGTGATACACCGGAGTAAAGGAACATAATACCCTCCCATGTACAGGACTCCGTTCTGGATAATAAATCATGATGCTTTTCGAAGAATCTGTCTTTTCTCGCTTCTGTGCTTGGGTAAAGCTCTATGCTCAAGATAGTTTTTGAATGGAGTCATCCATGACTCCTTCTCGGGCGTTGCCTCGTGTACCCAGTCTGTCTCCATTTGATCGATACTCGAAGTAGTAAGTGTTTCAATGGGGACGAGTCCCATTTGTTGTGCTTCGCCAGTGCTAGCCAGTTTCACTAAAGAATCGGCTTTTTGATTGTGCTCTCGGGCTATACAGTGGATGATATAATAACCGAACTGATTCAACGCTTCCTGAATCCGAGCAAGACAAGCGGCCAACCTCCGGTCTCTGGATTGATATTCCCCCCAAACTTGGCACACGACCAATTACGAGTCACAATTCCACAGCGATAATTCCTAAGTCTCTGGCAAGTCTAAGTCTGGTGAGTAAAGCTTTGTACTCGGCCTCATTGTTAGTTGCGTGGAAGTCAAACTTCAAAGCATAGCATATGGATCGACCTTCCGGGGTTTCGAGTACCACTCCAGCACCTAAGTAGCGGTCGTTTGATGCACCATCATTGTATAACTTCCATATGTACTTGGAAGATTCACTGGTTTCAGGTAAGTCCTCTAGTATAGTAAATTCAACTATAAAGTCTGCCAGAACTTGTCCTTGAATGGTTCGCCTCAGTGTATAAGCAATATCAAATTGACTCGACTCAATGTTCCACTTGAGCAATCTACCAGACATCTCGGGTCATGTAAGGACCTGTCGTAACGGCTGGTCGGTGTAGACTGTGACCGGATGAGCCTGGAAATACGGACGGAGCTTCCTCGAGGCAATGACGAGGCAATAAGCCAACTTTTCCAATTTCGGGTAGTTTCTCTCCGCCCCTATCAGTCGCTTGCTGATATAATAGACCGGTCGTTGGACCCGATCCTCTTCTCGAATTAGTGCAGCACTGATCGTGTTTGTTGAAACCGCCAGATAGATGTATAATCTCTCGTGATCAACTGACTTTGACAAAATAGGCGGCGTCGTAAGATGTCGAACTAGTGCTTGGAATGTGCCTTCACACTCTTCCGTCCATTCAAAATTCTGCTTTCCTTTTCTGATTAGATCGAAGAAGGGAATGCACTTGTCTGTGGATTTGGAGACGAATCTGCTTAAGGGTTCCACCTTCCCATTGAGGCTCTGAACTTGCTTTATGGTTCTGGGAGTTTCGAGATTCCGAATCGCCCAGATTTTCTCAGGATTGGCTTCAATTCCTATGGCATTGACGATGAACCCAAGGAACTTTCCCGATGTGACTCCGAAATGACACTTCAATGGATTGAGCTTCATCCTATACCACCGGAGTATATTGAACATTGTTTCCAGATCACAGATATGATTGATGGACAGTCGCGACTTCACGAGCATATCGTCCACGTACACCTCCATCGTCTTTCCAATCTGGTTAGCAAACATTCGGTTGACGAGCGTTTGATAAGTTGCTCCAGCGTTCTTAAGTCTGAACGACATCACTTTATAGCAATAGAGTCCCAAATCAGTGACGAAGCTGGTATGTTCCTGGTCAGGAAAATGCATCGATATTTGATTATAGCTGGAATACGCATCCATGAAAGATAAGAGCTCGTGCCTGGCTATTGAATCCACCGGTTGATCAATTTTGGGAAGAGGGAAACTGTCTTTAGGGCAGGCTTTATTCAAACCTGAGTAGTCTACACATGTCCGCCATTTCCCGTTTGACTTTTTGACAAGCACTGGATTAGATACCCACTTCGGGTATAAAGCATCACAAATGAACCCATTCGACTTGAGTTTATTTACTTCTTCCTTAAGGTCGGCAAATCTCTCTGGATCCATACCGCACCTTTTTTGTTTGACCGGAACGTGTCGTGGGTCAATATTTAATGCATGGCTCACGATGTCCGACGAGATCCCACACATGTCGGAGTGAGTCCAAGCAAACACATCGAGGTTTGGCTGGAGAAAATCAACCAATTCATGTCTCATCCGGTGGCTAACTTGAGATCTGACCTTTATCATTCTGGAGTCATCATTGTCGTGGATCGGAACATCGATCATCAGCTCTGCCTTGGAAGCCTGACTGTCTTTGACTTCTTCATCACTATTGTCTCTAGGATCAAGATCTTTAAGGAACTGGTTGTGGCTCCCAGGCCTAGGCCCAGGCGTTAGCTGTCAATTTTCTAAAAAACGGACGCATAGAGATTCCTTTACGCCCTTGCCTTTCTCCTTATGCTGCACGCCCTGCAGCTCGGCAACATAACAGGCGCGTCTAGTGGCCTGATCACCATGTACTACTCCAACCCCATTATCAGTGGGGAACTTCAGAGTCAAACACCATAGGGCAATCGCTGCCATGAATTCATCGAGGGCCGGTCGGCCCAAGAAAGCATTATAGGGAGAATTAATGTCTAACACAACAAACTGCATCATTCGGACTCTCCGGCGATCTCCAATACCTAACTCAATTATCAACTCCACCATCTCAGCTGGTACAGTTGCGCTTCCATTAAAACCATGTATTCGTGACTGACACGGTTTTAGATCTTTCACTTTTATTCTCATTTGGTCGTAACCTCGTTTGAAAAGAATGTTTACGGAGCTTCTTCTATCGACCAAGATCCTCTTCATCCAAGCAGGACCTATCTGGGCTGAAATGACCAACGGATCGATAGTGGGGGCTTCGACTCTATCAGCATCTCGGTTTCGAAAAACAATGTCGTCTGTCATCGTTTTCTGTTGTTTCGCCGGGGCCCTATCGTCAGAATTACTACAACACTCGAAGTCCACATTCCTAATCGAGTTGGCATATGACTTATTTCCTTCCAGCTCCGGTCAGCTGGATGAGGACCACCACTCATTGTATTTATAACCAACCTCCCGCCAGTACGCGTGGGTTCTTCGGGCCTAGTTTGGCTTTATCTTGATTCTGGTTAGATGGGCCCGCACCTTCATCCTGCGGCGCCCGAACAAACTGTTCCAACTTCCTTTCTCTAATCAATTTCTCGATGATATCTTGCAAATGACGGCACTCATTAGTATTATGGCCGTAACAATTGTGGAATCTACAAAACTTCCTTGTTTGAATTTGCTTCTCAGATGACTGTTTCGGAGCTGGTTTCTTATACTGTCTGGTATTATAAGTCTGCAAATAAAAATTCTCCATCGATGTATTCAAAGGGGTATATCGGTCGAACATGGGAGCTCTGGGTCTTGATCCGCTATTTGGGTCCCTTTTCTTCCCCTGATCTCCATTGCTCTTCTGTTGACCTTACTTGTTCTGTATGTTCAATTGTACTTTACCGGAATTCTCACCAGTCTGTTTCACAACAACATTACTCTGAATACCTTCAACACTGGGCCCCGCATTGTCCTGCTTCCTAGATCGTCTAGCATCTTCTCTCCACAGAAACTGGGATGCCTTAGCATAGAAACGATCCAACAACACGAGGGGTTTCCCAGGCAACCAATTGCCAAACTCAGAATGGAGATCTATTTCTTTAATTAATGCCATCAAAATAGAATTATCATTGGGGTTGCTGACCTCAGCATAGGCAGCATGAAACGTTTCCAGATAATGTCTAAGAGTCTCTCCTAGAGCTTGGGTAAAACTGGACAAGGTGTTGACATCCTTTGGCCTTGTAACATGCATACATAACTATTCGACAAACTTTGTAGCCAACTGATCGAAACTTGAAATGGATCTGGGTGGTAGACGAGTGAACCACATAGTTGCAATCCCTCCTAAAGAGATAGGGAAACTCCTACACTTGACCACATCGTCAGCTCGAGCGGCGTTCATGAGCCATTCATACTTCAAGATATGCTGGTTAGGATCCGAACTTCCCTTATACACAGGCAAGGTAGGCATCCTGAATCGACGAGGTGGCTCGGCATAAAGAATGTCATTGGTGAACGGAGTATGACTTCGGGAGATTCCCCAATCGTCATTAGTAAGACCTTGACTTTCTCGGATCATTTGGCGGATCATGGTTGGAATGTCAAGCATCTGGATGTTTGGGGCCAAGGCATGGTTGGGTTCTATGTTGCGAGGATGGTCCGGTCCTCGCCTCCTTGGCTCTCGGTCTTCGAGAACATAGGGTTCATGAGCATGGATATGTTGACGAAGGGCTGGATCTGGCTGGTTCTGGATCTCAGCTTCCAGATCTATAGCAGCAATAGCTGCATGGTCATGGATGGTGTGATAAGGAAGCGCCCCTCCTTGGGAGGAGGGCCCAGATTGGTGCCCTATAGAAGGACCAACCCCGGCTTGTCCGAGATTCACAGCACGCTGATACCCAGAGGCTTCTGCGTAATTTCCATCCGGCCGACGGGGTGTAGATCTGTGGTTGAAGTCAGATGAAGCCGAGCTTTCAGTCAAGGAATGTGAGACATGATCCCTCCTAGATCTCCTTCGCCTTTCCTCGTTTAGCTGGTTTGCGAGCTTCGTGTTGGCACGGATCTGTTGAGTGAGCTCTTGATGGCTCTGAGTAAGCTCTTGTATGAGGATCTGGAACTCCTCTCTAGTCATATGACCTTGTGGTTCTGAAGCTCTAGCTGATGTCTAGCCGCAGTAGTCAGCTGCGTGGGATTTTTCCTATCCCATCCTTCTGGATCTGCAACATTTGAAGCAGTTCTAGTAGTACGCACCATGGTTGATGTAGCTCTTTCCTAGATCTTGAGTAATCTGAGTAGAATGGAAGGAACCACAAGAAGACAGATCCAGATCTCCTCCTTAGATTTTAGCAATCCAACAACGGAAGTAGATCCAATGAATCAGAGAAAATGGAGTTTTCTTAGTGAAAGCACCAAAGTGTTTGTACCAAAATTGGGCACAACACTCTTCGGATGTGATTGAAGAGATTAAAGTGAAGAAATCAAATGGAAAAAGAGGCTAATCTAACAATCACACCAATAAAAGCTTGCAGAAATGAAAAGGCACAAGAAATTATAGTGGTTCGGCGTTGTAGCCTACGTCCACTTTGAATGTTTTTTATGTTTTATTGCTGATCGAAAATTGATTACAATAGTACAGCACTTGAAGACTCAAGTTACAATGGAGTTGCGGCAGAGTAACGGCATAGCAGAGTCAAAAGTCCTTTTTCTATTGGCATTGGGGTGCTATTTATGGTGTAAGTCTGAAATATCTACCTTTGAACTCAGAATGCTCCTTCTCACACGTGGGTGGGCCCAGCAGATCGATCAAAAATATTATCTCGCCTTTTGGCAAGGCCGTGGCACCAAGGACTTGACTATAAACCAAGGGCAATCCATCCCGAAGATCGGTTACACACAGGTTCACTATGGATACTGGCAAATTTGGTCCGAGTCTGGATCGAGCTACAATTAGCATGATGTGACAAGCAAAACTATGAAAGCCAACATTCTAAATTTTAGGTCAATCGGAGTTCATATGCTCAAGTTATGGATCGATCAAAATCAAGAAAGGAGATGTCATTTCGTATCCATCAAAAGCCATCCCTCTTCGTATCCATCAAAGTCTATCCCCTTCGTATCCATCAACAGCTATCCATATGATTCCTTCACTTTGCTTTATATCGATCATTCCAGGCATCGATACGAAATGTGCAACCGGGCATCGATACGAAGCGGCACACAATTATTGATACGAAGCCAACAGCATGCATCGATACGAAGTGGTGCACAAACATCGATACGAAGCAGCATACACACGATCGATACGAAGGAAGCATGGTCAACCAAAGGAAGCAGTCCATTAACATGAAAAGTGGATCTCCCCAGAATTGCCGCACCACATCATCGATACGCTTGGATTGATATGCACTGATCGATACGAAGCGATCGATACGCACACTTCAGCCCACTTGCAAACCAACCTTGGATCGATCATAACTCGTAATCTACAAGTCCAAATGCTACCAAATTTTCAAAGGAGCTTGCTTACCTCCTCAAGAATGTCTCTGATCGATCTCAGCCAAAATGGACATCATTTTGATCTATACGAACAAGAAGATCCCAATCGATCCCAAATGACCCCTGATCGATCTAGTGGGCAGACCCACGTGTGAGAAGGAGCATTCCCAGTTCAAAGGCAGATATTTCAACCTACACCTATAAATAGCACCCCAATGCCAACAGAAAAAGGACTTTTGACTCTGCTATGCCATTACTCTGTCGCAACTCCATTGTAACTTGAGTCTTCGAGTTATGTACTGTTGTAATCAGTTATCAATCAGCAATAAGACTAAAAAACATTCAAAGTGGATGTAGGCTACAATGCCGAACCACTATAATTTCTTGTGTCTTTTCATTTCTGCAAGCTTTTATTGGTGTGATTGTTAGATTAGCCTCTTTTTCCATTTAATTTCTTCACGTTAATATCTTCAATCACATCCGAAGAGTGTTGTGCCCAATTTTGATACAAACAATTAGCATGTGTTAATCCTCCACTTAAATGTGCATGAAACACTAAGCTCTATTAGCATGTGCATTAGCTCATAATTGTACATCATGGTAAGTGGGTAGGTGGGGTCCTCCATGTTGTCATGAAAGGAATTATTTCCATCTTCATTTGCTTGAATTCTCTTGTGCATCCATATTTTCCATAAAAACCTCTTCCATTTGAATCCAAATTCCTACAAAAATAATATAAAAAAGCCCAAGTAAATTTTCTCAAATTAATATTGCACAAGAATGACCATTTTGCCTCTATATGAAGATGAATATACGACGATTTGAAAATAATTTGAATTTTGGTTTAAACATGTTAAAACACCAAATATGATCATTTATTTAATTTAATTAGATTAAACACGGAAGTAAAAATATGCACATTTCCGTGCACATCAAATAGCCCCACACTTATCTTTTTATTCGTCCTCGAATAAACTAAAAATAAGATAAATCCGTTTTCGTAAGGAGCACGATTGCATTGAGTGTAAGCAACAAGCCATTAAACCTCTAGGCGTCCCTAGTAGGACGAGTGTTGTCTCGTAAGGGTTTTCAATGGATACTACCCACAAAATCCAAATGCGACATATTAAATTCCTAAATGCAAGATTTATTTACAAAGACATGGATGCACGTTTTTGAAAATATTTACAAATGAAGAATTTACTTTTAAATTGACACGAATAAGCTAAATATAAATTTTAGGTCATCATCATGAAATTTTAGCCATTTTACTTGTCAAAATTTGCAATAAAAATGAAGTTATCATAACAAATAGACTCTAGTTTGGTTAGTTGTTTCGGTTGATAACATAGTGCAACTATGAAATAGATCCTTAGTTGATTATCAAAGTTTTCCAAAGTGGTATTTTCATTTCTTTTGAATAACATGTCAAATCAAATAAGTAAAAATAGTGCCTGGATTTCAATTGCATACTCTCTCTTATTTGAAAATTTTATTGATATTAACAATATTTACATATGCCTAACTCAGAAAACTGAGGCCAGATATATTCCCTATGCACTGCCTTTCAGGCTTACGTGAGGGGAATACAGAGCATGGCGAGTGAACACAGAAGTGTGTACACCTATCGACAGTAGGCATTATTAATAAAAGAATTTTTATATACATACGCCTAAATCAGATAAACCGAGGCCAGATATACCGATCGTGCACTGCCTTTCGAGCTTATGTGAGAAGGGTGCAGAGCATGGCGAGTGAACACACAAGTGTGAACACATGACTCTAGGTGTTAATAAAAAAATATATACATATATACAAATATTATTATTATTTTGTCTGTTTTTTTGTTATATATATATATATATATATATATTTTTTTGAAGGTAGAGTTTTGCAAAATCATCTTAGCACCATTTAGCTTAGTAGATAAAAATGTTATATCCTTTTTTTTAAATCCGCCACTTTTTTTAAAAAAAGATTTTCAATTAGGATATACCATAATTATCACCGCAAATCTTCCTATATACCATTTAAACCATAGTCACTTGTAATCAAACTTCAGTTTTATTTTTGTTGAGACAAATAAATTTTCAAAAATTTCAATTTAATTAACCAAAATCATATATTTATCCTATAGTGTATATCCAAAAGTAACTAAAAAGGATTTTTTTTTGAGTTTTGGAAAGAAAATGTAAAAAATCTACCATGAAAAAAAATGAAGATGAGGGTATTTGGAAAAAATCTTTTCAAAAATAACAAGAACATCTCTTATACGTATACTTTTCTCTATTGATCAGGTAACCTAGACACTGATACCAAGTGAGACAACCCTCCTTGAGGTGGGCCTAAGTTTCGAACCAGAAAAGGCTCATTGAAACATAGAACCATCTCAAAGTTAGCTATTAGTTGGTAAAAAGAACAATAAAGAGCTATTTATCTGCACATTCAAAATCTCACAACTGAAGGATAAAATATAATAACAACAACAATACCTATTTCATTCAAATTTAAAAATATCATTCAAAACCATAGTAATATCCACAATGTCAAAACCCAACAGTAATCGTACATATCCGCAATATTCAAAATTACAATATTGTTTTTATTTCATGGGTACATCATAAACAAACTGCATAACATAACATGTAAATAACAATCTACTGCCATAAGCATCATCACGTCTCCACCTTCAGCATCGCCCTTCCTAACCTGTGATGTAATGAGGAGGGAGTCAGAACAACATATGTCTAGTGAATAATTTTTTTGAGCCTTACTACATTAATACTTGGACAGTATACTTTAAAAAGGAATATGTCTTACATTTCTACCTACAATATAAGTCTTTTCAAATATAAGCCCGAAGGATTTTCCCAAAAATAAAAGGCTTTCCAAATATAAGCCCATGGTTAACTTGCTATTATCCCATTAACCCATATCTACCGTCAGTAATGTCCTATCAATGTAAGAGATAGTACTCAAGTTACTTAATACCTTTTAATGGGAATTAGGCAGACTCCGACCATCTAATACCTTATTTAAGGTAGGTCCACGCCATTTACTACATATAATCCTACTTACTAGTAACTATCTAGCTAACATCGCATGGAATCTCTTCAACCACTTAATACTTCCTATTGAAGCGGGTCTTTTTCCGGGATATCCTCTACCATTCCTAACCATTAACCCCGACCATTTACTACTTCCTGTAGGATCATTTTCACCCTAGAGGGGGAGGGGGTAAATAGGGTGTACTAATAAAATTAATGCGGAAATAAAAATAAAGACAGAAAGTAATGCAGTAGAGATCACACACAGATTTACCCAGCTTCGGCAAAAACCTGCCTACGTGCTGCCCCCAAGGTTTCTACTAGAAATTAAGCAATCAGACGCTTACAAACATAGGTAAACTTGCGATACCCACTAACTTGATTAACCTAACTCTAAGCTCAAAATCCTGCCACAACTCAGTCACTGAGTTGCGAATTCTCGAACTACAAAACCGTAGTTCGTAAACTAGTTAAACTAGAGTTTGAAAATAAAAATAAACAAAAACAACTAAAATAACATAAAACCCTAATATAAACTACACGGCACAATTTAAAAATATAACCAGTGCGGCCCAAAGTAAAAGAGATAAATGATGTTCCCTTTTGTTTGCCTCCTGTTAATCCACGCCGCCTTGTTTCTTCATGATCTGGATTAGGGTTTTTTCAAAATTGAGGAGCCGCTTGGAAATTGATCAATTGAAATATGCTTTCATTTGATTGGCTTCATCAACCGATTCCCTGGCTATAGAATCCACACGGTCGCTTCAATTTAGTCGAGCTCTTCTTTAGTTTTAGTTTTGGTATGTTTTTGAATTTTCTGTTTGAATTAACTTGATTTTGCTTGACTTCAATTCGAGTTTTGGATTTTTTCTGTGATTTGTTCTATGTAAGCTCTCTGAATTTTGACTCGAACTCGAATGGATATGCCGATGATGATTTGGGTTTAATTTATAGGGATCGAAAACCCTATACTTTCGTTTGTATATATTGGTTTGAATTCTTCAATTGATTTGCTCGGCCATTCAATTTATTCTTGAACGATTGTGATGACTTCTTGACTTTTTCATATCTGATACATTTGAATTTGCTCCATTCTTTGCTCCTACGACCTGTTCATCATTCGCTTCTATCTTGCATTTGAATTTGAGATATATTTTGACTTCTTGATATATTGGCATCTATATTTTATGACCCGAATTCTGACTTGTTCATTCATGATATAAACTGCGACTTTTTCTTTGTTTTGGTTCTCTAGCTATGACTTGGTCATTTCTTGCTTATCCAAATGACCTCTGATTGAAAATATTTGACTTTGTTTCGAACTGTTGAATGCTCTGTGACTTTTCAACGATTTTCTGAATTTGTTGTATGAATGTGTACCATGCTCTGACCAATTCATTGTATCATATTCACTGTTTGCTTGCACTCATGTGTGTGTTTGTATTTGAAGTAATGGTTCGATTTCATGTTGTATTGGTTTGCATTTCGGTCCATGGTTTGCTTGTGTACTTCATTATGTTATCATCCCCGTACTTGTGTCTAAAATCTTGTTGCTTTCCATTTATGTTTATGTTGACTAGTTTCATGTGTACATGTGAATGCTGAATGCTTTCATTTGGAGTCTGGTTGCCTTTGTCTTGTTCACCACTTTGTCATGTTGTATGCTCCATTTCTCCACTTCAGTGTTATTGGAGTCTGGTTCCATTAAACTTGTGAGCATGTCAGAATTGATTGCTTCTGACCATGTCATGTTGAGTTGCTTGAACATTTTGTTTTCATTTGAAGTCTGGTTCAAGTGTGAAATCTTCATGTTTTTTCCTTGTGCCTTTGTGTCAATTGAGGTCTAGTTCTGGTTCCATGTTTTCATGTTGGTTTGTATGCTTGTGTGTGTTCATGAGTCTGTTCCTGTAGTGTCTTGTTCTACTGGCTTACATGTGCTTCGAATCCATGTCTGAACTGATTCATGTGTGTGTCTGCATTTGCTCATTCATATTAATTGACATGTCTGAAGCTTTTACTTGGTTCCTACAAATCCATGTTGTTTTGTTCCATTTTGTTCATGCCTGAAAGTAGCTTGATGCATTGATCCATTTCATTGATATGGGTTGACATGTTGCATGCACCACTTTTGTACATATGCACTGCCTAGTACTTGACCATTTTGTTGAGGCTATATTTATGCATTTGCACTTGAGTTGAATCCAGTTTTTGCTTGGGTTTGACCTTGTGCTCACCTGTCCCTGCAATTTTAACAAGCAAGTGTACATCGGTGTGCACGACCTTGTGGCGTGTACAGTGATACACTGTGCATGTCACAAGTTGTTCGTGTAAGATGAATTAACAAAAATGACGACGAACAACCCAAATAACTGAGGCAAATAATATTTTCAAAACACACTTTATTGAGCACAGCAAAATATTTTCTTATTCAATTTTACCGCGTCAGTGTTTATTTTGCAGATAGTTCAGATGCTGGATACAGGGTGAAACAGAGTTGAAGATTAAAATACGAGTGATGAGTGAATATATGTAGTGAGGTGAAAATTGTAAAGTGAAAATTGTGTTGATATAGTGAGAGCTCAAATTTGTACTATTTGAATTTGTAATAAAATATTCGTTTGAATAAAATATTTGCTTAAATAAGAATTCCAAGTTATTTATTTTATTCAATAAATATTTATTTAATTATGTGAAAAGTACAATTACAAATACATTTAAATGAATATATATGTTTATTATCATCAAACAAAAATCATAGGCTATTGTATTCTACAATCTCCCCTCTTTGATGATAACAAACATATATTAAGATTTTAACTCTATTAAATGTATTTTCTCTTGATGAATTCCATTAGCTCCCACTATTTGAATGCTCCTCCTACAACAAAGCTCCACCTTCACATATGCATGAAAATAAATAAAAGACATGCAAATAAAAAATACAATAAAAAATGCAATGAACCTAGATGGGAATATGCAAATATCTTATTTCCAAAATCTTAACTTCCCTTTCCCTTTTGTTATCAGCTAAAGAGTAGTAGTGTTAGATAAGAGTGATAAAGTGATAAACTTTAATACAACATTAATACTTAATCGAGTATAAATATTAAATTTCAAGAAAAAAGTCAAACAAAAATCTTAAATACTCTGTTAGGCGCATATTCCAATTTAGAGTGATAGGGGTGATGTCGGCATAGAAAACCATATAGTCGTGTCCCTTTGTGGTATATTTATGACAGAAATTTGAATACTTACTAACCATGCATAACCGTTAGGACTTTTAATTGAGATTAGTAGTATTCCCAATTTTTATTAAAAAAAAATGAATCCCAAGTATCTTCTAACCACGCATAACTGTGAGGCTTTTAAATAGGGTTAGAATCAACTTGCCTATTTAATAATCAATTTTGATATGTGTTTCATACATGCATAACTGTGAGGACTTTTAAATGAACATGAAAGCACATAATCAAAGATTCCAAGTAGTTCACTCATGCATAACCGTGAGGACTTTTAAATGAGAGTGAGTACTTTTGGATGATTTTATTGCTAATTAATTAAAAAAATTAATAATTTCCTGTTTAAATACCACATTTTGACACACTATATTAGATTTTGATGAGTGGTTGTCGTAGAAATATGATAGAAATAGAGATGGTCATGGAATTTTTTACAACCAAAGTTATTACAAAATTTGTTTAAATTTTTAAAGAAATTTACTAAATATACTATGTCAGGTCATAATGTATGATTAATATCAACACTCATCACTTTTTGCAATCACTGTTTATCTTTTCGATAATCAATAGGGAGTCATATTAGTTAATATAGGCATTTAAAATCAAATAAAAAAATAAAATCAAATTTCAAAAATGCCTAAACTGAGGCGAAGTCTACAAAAACTATTTTCTGGAAGGGGTTTTGTAAAAATATCTGCCAATTGAAAATCAGTTGAAATGAAATTTATGCAGATATTTTCTTTGGAAATATGATCTCTAATGAAATGATGTCTAACATATATATGCTTGGTGCGAGAATGATGTACAAGATTATTTGTGAGATCAATTGCACTTTTGCTATCACACATAAGTGGGACTCGTTTAAAATTTAGACCGTAGTCTTGCAAAGTTTGTATCATCCATAAAATTTAAGCAAAGCAACCACTTAGAGCAATATACTTTTCCTTAGTGGTAGATAATGCAATAAAATTTTGCTTTCGACTTGACCATGCAACTAATGAATGTCCCAGCATAAAACACGTTCCACTGGTACTTTTTCTATCAACTAAACTACCAGCATAATCTGCATCTAAATACCCTTTTAACTCGAAGTTATCATTAGTTGGATATCATAGACCAAACCATAGGGTGTGCAACAGATACCTTATAATCCTTTTTACAGCTTTTAAATGAGAATCTTTTGGATTTGATTGAAACCGTGCATATAAACAAACAGCGAACATAATGTCAGGTCTAGAAGCAGTAAGGTAAAGAAGCGATCCAATCATACCTCGATATTTCTTTTGATCAACTACTTTACCTTTTTCATCCTTGTCAAGTTTAATTGTTGTGCTCATGGGAGTTTTTGCAGGTTTAGTATCTTTCAATCCAAATTTGTTGACAAGCTCTCTGATATATTTTGTTTGAGAAATGAATGTACCTTTTTCGCTTTGTTTGATTTGAAATCCTAAAAAGAATTTCTACTCCCTTACCAAGCTCATTTCAAATTTTTCCTACATGACTTTTTCAAATTTCTCATACAACAGGTTATTAGTGGCACCATAAATAATGCCATTAACATATATTTGAACAATCAAAAGATCATCATTTTCGTGCAATAGAAATAATGTGGTGTCTACACAACCCTTTTTGAACCCATTTTCAAGGAGATAGGTGCTAAGACATTCATACCAAGCCCTAGGGGCTTGTTTTAATCCATATAGTGCTTTCTTAAGTTTATATACATGGTTAGGGTATTCATGACTTTCACAACCTTCAGGTTGTTAATCATATTCCTCAAATATGTCATTTAAATCCCTACTTAAAACACCGTAGGCTACATTTGTAAAAAAATGGCGTCTGTATTTTTTCGTTCTGGCTATCAAAATCCATCTTTTTCGTCTCAGTCATCTTAGATTAATCCAATTTATCGATTTCCTTCTGCTAATCGAACATATGCTCAAGTAGTGAAGGATCGTTCTCCGATTAGATTCAGAGGTCCTCTGTTGCAATCTTCAAACAAATTATGAATAGAATCAAAAGATAGGAAAGATTTTTGTTTCAGATGTGGTGATAATAATCATTATGCTTCTCAATGTAGGGATCCAATTAGATGCTTTTCTTGTGGTAAGTTCGGCCACAAAAGAAATTCCTGTACATTCAAATCTAACTTTTCGGTTTCTTCCGATTCTTTGATAGAACACGGATTTCTTTTTGTGCTTAAATGTATGATGTTGAAAGGGATCCTAATGGATAATCTTCAGAAAAAAAGAATTGATGGAATTAAGTTGTTAGAGGATATGTTATTTCATTTTAACAATGTTAATTCACCTAACATCGGTAAAGGCTACAGAAAGAGATTTGGAGATCCTGAGTTATATTTTGGCAAGTCGGAATCCTCCTCCACTATTTCTTCCTCATTTTTGGTAGAGAATGGCTTTCAATTTGTATTAAAGTTCTTGCTGTTGAAGGGGTTTATGTTGGCTTTTCTATGGCAATATAGATTCGAGGGTTTTAATTATCTTGAAGATTTGTTGCATCATTTTAATACCATCAATTCACCAAACATAGGAATGGGATACATTGAGAAATTTGGAAATCCTGAATCCTATCTTGGTAATATTGATCTAGCTCATAATGCCTCTATGAAGAATTCTGTTCAGTTAAATGCTAGCGAGTTTATAAAGATTGATATTGTTGATAGTTCTTCAAGTTTCGATCCTATTTCCTTCGATCCTGATGTTGTTTATTGCAATAATGGTCCCTATTCTTATGCAACCGAGATTAATGGAAAAGATTCGTTTAATGGTTTTCTTAAAATAAAGAAAAAAAGCAAATCTTTCCCTAGAAACCAGGAATTTTTTGAGATTCATACGTCAAATTAATTTGAAGTTCTTAACTTTGAATTTTTAACTGAATCCGATTCAATGGAGAAAGGTGTCGATAGTGATTTGACTACTATTTTTTCGTCTGATAGTTGTGATGCAAACCATAAGAGTATTGTGACTGCTAGTGATGAGGTCTCTGTTGAGAGTGGAGTCGATTGTGTTATGGCTGTTGCTCTTTTGTCTGGTGGTAGTGACGAATTACAAATGAGGGAAGTGACTGTTAGTGATGATGTTCCTGTTGGAAGTGGACTTAATAGCGATATGGATGTTGCTCTCTTGAATGATGGTTGTGTTGAATCTCATTTGAGGGATGTGATTGTTAGTGATGAAGTCTATGTTGAGAGTGGAGTTAATAGTGATATGGCTGTCGCTCTTTCGACAGATGGGTGTGATGCAAATTTTATAATGGGTGTGGCTGTTTCCGATGAAGTCTCTATTGATATTCTTGGTAAACAATCTGAAGTCAGTAATGTCTTAAGTGATCATTGGGTAGATATTGACTGCCAATATTCTATGTTTGTTGAAAACAGTGATCCTAATACACTTGTTGATGTCGATCAGTTACATAAGCTCAACTATTGTTCTGACTTTTGGGCTACTTTATCAGAAACTGATATTTCATTTACAGTTGAATGCAATGATCATAATGGGGAATTGGAATCTAGCACATGGGATGGTGTAGTTTTGGAAGAGTTAGGAGACTCTCTTGTCATTGATATTCCGGCTTTTCCAGCTGATGATTCTTTGCTTGAATTGGATTATCATCGTGACTGGTTATTGTCCCTCGAACATCAGCAAGATGATATGGTTGTTGAATTAGAGCCTCGACTTTATGATGTTTTTTATAATTCTTCCAATGTTTCCCTAGGTGACTTGCACACTGATCCAGTTATGCACGGTGCACATATTTTGCATGACATTGAAGTGATAGCCAATGTGAAGGATGTTTCTATTATAAGGGAGGAATCTGTTTCGCATCCTATTTCTTCTGATGGAAAGAATTCCTTTATTGCTTCTGAACCAGAAAAAAAAGGCTTTAAAGAAGAGGGGTTTTCTGATTGCGTGAATTCTGGTGATGTTGCTTTAATTCCTGAGTCGCATGTGTTGCCTCTGGGAGTTTCTTCAGATGAGTTAGTAGTTTTCGATTCAGATATTTCAAAGTCCGACGGGTTGGAGAATATCTTTTGCTCAGCTCCTAGCTCCGCTTCGTTGAAGAGAGGAAAGCGTAAGCGAACAGTTGTTTCTTGTGGTTCAGTTCGTCGAAGTGCTAGAATCCGTAACTGCCAGTCTTCTTCTATAGGTGAGATACCTGGATCGAGTACCACGAGTGGTGCTACGTATCCAGGCTTAGGTACGTGCTCTATTTTGGGAAGTACGTTTTCTACTTTTGCTTTAGGTAGTCTTTCATCTACTGAGTTTAGCCAGTTAGCTCGTGACACATCTTTTATTTTTACTGATATTGAGTTAGATCGAGAGTTTGTTAGATGTAAGGAATTAGAGAGGGCTAGTTCAGTTCATTTATGAGGATCATTAGTTGGAACATTAGAGGTTTGAATGACTCGAACAAATGTGATAAGGTTAGAGTATTTTTTAAAGACTTCTCTATTGATATAGCTTTACTTCAGGAAACCAAAATTAACTGTCCTGATGTTCGTTTCTTTAGAAGATTAGGCGGTTATCACTTTAGAAAATGGGTTTTTTTACCTTCCGTTGGCTCTTCACGGGGTTTAATGATAGGTTGGCGTGATAATTATTTTAAACTACTTCAATATATTGTTAAGCAACATTCTCTTCATGTTATTCTTATTAATCTTTATTATAACTCTTTACTAAATATTTCCAATGTTTACGGGCCTAATTCTAAAATTAACCGGAGAATTTTATGGTCTGAATGTCTAGAATTTAGATCACTAGCCCCGGGTCCTTGGATAATGGGGGGTGATTTTAATGTTACGTGGTTCATAGGTGAGCAATATCCTAGGGAAGGGGATTACTCTGCTATGGAGGAATTCAATCAATTTATTTTTAATTCTAATTTGATTGAAATTCCTCTTTCAAATAGAGAATTTACTTGGAGTAACGCTAGAGAGTCTCCTTCCATGGCTCTTCTCAATAGATTTCTTGTTAGTGATGAAATTGAAGACAAATTTCCTATCTGTAGAGTCAATGGCTTGCCGTATACCTATTCTGACCATTGTCCTATTATCCTTTCTTGTGAGTTTCATAGAGTTATTATAAACAATTTTAAATTTGAAAAGATGTGGCTTTTGGAATCTAACTTTGTGAACCTTGTTATATGTAAATGGAATTCTTTGAGTTTTCATAATAATAGAAACAAGGAAAATTATGCAAAAGCTTTTATTCCTAAACTTAGAGACCTTAGGATTTTTCTTAAAAATTGGAACAAAAATGTTTTTGGCAACTTAAAAATCAAAAAAGACAATATTCTTAATGAAATGCTTAAAATTAACAAGATAGAAGAATCTAGACCTCTAAATCTAGGTGAACGTAACGTTCTTACTAATTTAAAAGATGAATTAAATTCTATTTTAGAAAAAGAGGAGGTGATGTGGAGGCAGCGATCCAGAATTCAATGGATCAACAAAGGCGATAATAATACCAATTTTTTTCATAATATTGCTAATGGTAGAAAATGTAGTAATACAATTAACTCTATATTTGTTAACAATATAGAGTTAGTTGATCAAAGTGGTCTCAATAAAGCTTTTACAGACTATTATAAGGATATTTTTGGTTCTAAAATCAAACACAGAATCAATGTTAGGTGGTCTGATCTGTATCCATCGGATTCTATTGTTGATTTATCAAAGTTAGATAATTCTTTTATAGAAGAGGAAATTAGGAAAGAAATTAATGATATGCCAAGTGATAAATCTCCGGGACCTAATGGGTTTCCTATTTTATTTTATAAAACTTTTTGGGATGTTTTAAAATTTGACTTAGTTAATTTGTTTAATGATTTTTATAGTGGTAATTTGCAATTAGGGAGATTCAATTTCGCAAATGTTATTTTGCTGCATAAAAAAGTAGGAGCTAACAACTTAAAAGATTTTAGACCTATTTCTTTGATTAACTGTTCAGTAAAAATCATTTCTAAGGTTCTAGCTAATAGACTCAGTACAAGAATGAACGATTTAATTGATTGTTCACAATCGGCTTTTATTAAAGGGAGAAATATTACAGATGGAGTGGCTGTTATTCAAGAATATATTAATTGCTGTTGTAAGAACAACGTAACCTGTGCAATTTTAAAACTTGATTTTGCTAAAGCTTTTGATTCAGTAGATTGGGATTTTCTTGTAGATATTTTTCATGCTAGAGGATTTGGACATAGATGGATTAGTTGGATTTTGACTTTGCTTAAAACTGGAAACTCTAGTATTATGGTTAATGGTATTCTAGGTAATAAAATTCAGTCGAAGAGAGGTTTAAGGCAAGGGGATCCCTTATCACCTTTGTTGTTTAACTTAGCCGCTGATGTTTTTGCTAAAATTATTAAGAGAGCAGTGGATAATGGATCTCTAGGAAGTGTTGGAAATGACATATCGCGTAATGGTATATCGATTCTGCAATTTGCGGATGATACCTTACTTTTTTCTTCTCATCTTCCTAGACATTATTACTCTCAAGTTTATTCTTTATAGTTTTGAGCTTTTATCTGGTTTAAAAATTAATTTTGACAAAAGTTCAGTTCTAGTTTTAAATGATTTTGAAAAAGTAGAAAACTTAGTAGCTAATACTCTAAATTGCAAAAGTATGAATTTTCCTTTTGAATATCTAGGGTTTGTGATTAGACCTACAAAACTCAAGCATGATGATTGGCTTATTATTATTGATAAAATTAAAAATAAGATATCTAATTGGAATGAGAGATTTCTATCTAGAGCAGGTAGGCTTGTTTTAATAAACTCGGTTTTATTAGCCTTACCGATCTATTGGATGTCTATGCATCTGTTTCCAGATTGGGTTATTGATAAAATCGATAAAATTAGAAGAGATTTCTTATGGAGTGGGGATAATATTAATAACAGTATAAATTGTCTAGTTAACTAGGAAACTGTTTGTAAAGCTAAAAGGGAGGGTGGTTTAGGAGTTATAAATTTGCGCAACATGAATTTGTCTCTTTTAGGTAAATGGCTTTGGAAGTTTAAAGATATAAATGATAATGCTATTTGGAAAGAGATCATTTCCAAATATTATTATAACGGTAATATCAATTTACACCAAATTGATTATTCTTTTTCCCATAAATTTTCTATTTTTTGGAAAAACATTTTAAAATGTTCTGAAATTTTTAACTTAGGAACTAAGACAATAGTACATTCAGGAAATTGTACTTCTTTTTGGCATGACTGTTGGATTTCGATATTGCCTCTTAAGTTTGAATTTAAGGAATTGTATGATATTTGCAACTTTAAGTATGCTTTAATTAATGAAGTTTATTCTCCGGAAAATGATCCTCCTTGGAATTTCAGTTTTAATAGAATTTTAATAGGATCAACCCTTAGGCAACTTTCTTTGCTTTATGCCAGATTAAATCTTTATAACATTGATAATGATAATGATTTTATTAGTTGGGAATGAGATAAGAGTAAGAAATATACTCCAAACTCTTATTATAGATTTATTAATTTTTCGGGTACTTTAAATAACTCTTTTAAATACATGTGGAAATCTAATGCTCCTCCTAAATCCAAAATTCACATGTGGTTAATACTTCATGGAAAACTTAATACAATAGAATTTTTAAAGTGAAAAAACATTCAAAATGATAATAAATGTTATTTTTGCAATCTGCATCTTGAGGACATAAATCATTTATATTATGATTGTTTGGACTCTAATTACATCCTAATTAATGCTCTTAATTTTTTTAACTTTAGTATAATAAATAAAATTTTGGATTGTGAATTCTACTGGAAAAATTATAGATTCAAATTCAATAAAAATATTAGATTTTTACTAGACACTTTATTTATTATTATTAGTTGGTTTATTTGGTTTGAGGGAAATCAAAGAATTTTTAATAATAATAATAGTCATCTTAACAAATTGATTTTTTCAATTTCTACATTTTGTTTTAATTGGATTTCTAATCCCAAATATAAATTAGCTAAAAATATCCTTTTCAAACGGTATCTTAACAAGGTTAGTTATAATATTAACTTTTTTAAACATAACAATAACTTTTATAGCACTAATAATAGTATTATTAATATTTTTCCAAATTTATATGATAATCTCACTTTAAATCATAGCTTACTTATGATTAAAGATAAATAAGTCTAATCCGTCTCAATTTTTGTTCTAGTCCCTTTTTGGTTTTTGTTTACAGTTTTTTCATTCCTTAAGTTTTTGTCCTATTAGTCTTTTTTAGGTTTTTATTTCATTCCTTATAAATACATATATATATATATATATGTATATTTACTATATAAATATACATATATATATGTATCATTCTAATTTTTTCCCTAGTCTTGTTTCAGATATAGGTTTTGGGAGAGAGGATATCAGGTTCATTTTGCAGGTTTCTCTTGTCTTCAGATTGCTGGATATCAGATTGTAGAGAGGTCATCAGAGCAGGGTTTCTTCATCCAGGACTTCTTGCAGTTATCCCCTCAGATATAGGATTCTGCTATCTTCATTATGGAGTACTTTTTCAGGATGTTCTATTCTCCAGTTTGGCACTCCTTCTTCTTGTTCAGAGCCTTCAGAGTGGTCTCTCTATTCAGTAGATCCTCTTCAGAGCATATGCTTATTCACTTCTTCCGATTCAGACTTTTTGGAGCTTTCTTATTAGTTTGAGTCGTCACTCAGTGTTTTGTTTTTCACTTCAGCCTTTTTGGTACTTCTAACATCTTAATATCGGGCGGTGGCCATGCCGGAGCTTGATTTTGAGGTGCGATGGGTGGTGGCCTTGCCGGAACTCATCTTAGGAGTATCCGAGATTAGCTATATGTATTTCTGCTCTTGTTACCTGCCAGGCATGTTGGTAGCACCTTATGTTCGTGTTATATATATATATATTCACATGTGTGCTCTCCTCTATGCGTAGAGGATAACACATTTTTCTCAAAAAAAACCTTCAGGTTATTCAACAAATACATCTTCTTTCAAAATTCCATTAAGAAAAGCACTTTAATATCCATTTGTCTTAGTTTAAATCCTTTATAACAAGCAAAAGCTAACAAGATCCTAATGGATTCTAGTCTTTCTACTGGTGCAAAAGTTTCATCAAAATCAATTCCTTCAATTTGATTATAACCTTTAGCAACTAACCTAGCTTTATTCCTAATCACATTTCTAGATTCATCAAAATTATTTTAAAAAATCCATTTTGTTTCTACAATTGGATAATCATTAGGTCTAGGTGCTAGAGTCCAAACATCATTTCGTTCAAATTGATTTAGCTCTTCTTGCATAGCCATAAACCAACGCTCATCCCTGAGAGCTGTATCTATGTCTTTGGGTTCAATTTCTGAAATAAATCCACTGTATAGACACAAATCACATAAATTTCTAAAGGAGGAACGAGTTTGAATACCTGTGGTAGGATTACCTATTACCAATTCTGGAGGATGAGCTACTTTGAATTTCAATCTTTCTGGTTCCGGATTCTTTGGACTTCTTCCGCGGTTGTAGTTTCTTTTGGATTTTCACTTTCGTCTTTTTTGTTCTCCTCTTCGACCATTGCTTTTGATTGTTTCCTTGCCTTGATCATTAATGCCTTCATCAAATTTCACATTGATTGACTCCACGATTGTTCGCGTCCTTTTTTTGTATACTCTATAAGCTTTGCTTCCGGAAGAGTATCCCATGAACATGCCTTCGTCAGCTTTTGGCTCAAATTTTCCTAGTTGATCACCTGTATTGAGAATAAAACACGGACAACCAAAAACTTTGAAATATGCAATGTTTGGCTTTTTGTTGAACCATAGTTCATATGGTGTTTTCTTAAGAATCGGCCTAACCATGACTCTATTTATTACATAACAAGCTGTCTTTACTGTCTCTGACCAAAAGGACAAGTGTAGTTCATACTCATTTATCATAGATCTAGCCAACTCTTGTAAAGTTCGATTCTTTCTCTCGACTACTCCATTTTGTTGTGGAGTACGTGGGGCGGAGAATTCATGTTTAAATCCATTTTCATCACAAAAAAATTCAAATTCATAATTTTCAAATTCTCAACCATGATCACTTCTTAGCGAAATAATAGAAACTTCTTTTTCATTTTGAACTAATTTTGTGAATTTAGTGAAGTATGTGAAAGTTTCTGATTTTTAAGCTAAGAAGTATACCTACGTGTATCTAGAGTAATCATCGACCAATACAAAACAATATCTCTTAGCACCTAAACTTGCAATATCGTTAGGTCCAAACAGATCCATATGAACTAGTTTAAGGACCCTAGAAGTACTTACAGTGTTCTTGGCATGAAAAGATTATTTTTTATGTTTTCCCATAGTACATGCTTTACATATAGTTTCTGTTTTGAAATCATGAGATGGTAAACCTCTTACCAAATCTTTTCTTTTTAATTTGTTTAAAAAATTCATGCTAGCTTGTCCTAATCGTCTATGCCATAAGTTTACTTCTACATCCTTAGCTACCAAACATTTTGAAAGAGTGAGATCATTAAAAGATAGAGAGTATATATTACCTTTCCTCTTACTTGAAAATAATGTTGCTTTTGATGATTGGTCAACAATTTTGCATAAGTCGGAATTAAAAACAACATTCATTCCCTTATCACATAACTGACTGATTGAAATTAGATTATGGTGCAGATTTTCAACATATAATACATTGTTTAGGGTAAATGTACCGTTACCTACTTTACCTTTACCGATAATTTTACATTTATCATTGTTTCTCATCGTGACTCTGCCACCTTTGTACTTCTCTAGGCTAAGGAACTTTGATTTGTCGCCCGTCATGTGCCTGGAACAGCCAGAATCCAGGTACCACTCTTGCTGTTCCTTAGCCTACCAACACACCTCGCTTGGCTTCCCATCATCGCAGTCACTTGTTTCTCCTGAAAAGCACAGATTTGCTTTTTCATTCTCACTGGCAATGCTTTCATCATTATCTTCATTGTACTCTCTACTAAGCATGGCAAAGTGAGATTCTTTGACTTGGAAGGTTCCTTCATGAGTCACTTCAAGCGTGTGCCAGATTTCCTGCATAGTTAAACAATGTGAGACATGGTTAAATTCAATTTGATCTAATGAGAAAATAATAGAATTCATAGCTTTAGCGTTAGCATTTTGCAGTTTATTTTCAAGATCTAACCATAACCATTGATCCATAGGTTTTTCAATTTGTTGATTATCTACCATTACTGTTAGTGTCCTATATCCTATTTCAATAATATTCCATGCATCTATGGTTTTCAAAAAAAAATTCAGTCTAGTTTTCCAATATGCATATTCACCATTGAACATGGGTGGTCTAGCTATGGACTGACCCTCAGCAAAAACATTATTAAAAGAAGCCATTTTTTTAAAAAATTAATTTTTTCTTAAAAACAGAAAATGGTTTTTGTTCCTAGCTCTGATACCACTTGTAGGATCGTTTTCAGCCTAGAGGGGGGGGGGTGAATAGGGTGTACTAATAAAAATTAATGCAGAAATAAAAATAAAGACAGAAAGTAATGCAGTAGAGATCACACGCAGATTTACCCAGCTTCGGCAAAAACCTGCCTACGTGCTGCCCCTAAGGTTTCTACTAGAAATTAAGGAATCAGATGCTTACAAACACACGTAAACTTGCGATACCCGCTAACTTGATTAACCTAACTCTAAGCTCAAAACCCTGCCACAACTCAGCCACTGAGTTGTGAATTCTCGAACTACAAAACCGTAGTTCGTAAACTAGTTAAACAAGAGTTTGAAAATAAAAACAAACAAAAACAACTAAAATAACATGAAACCCTAATATAAAACTACAGGGCCCAATTTAAAAATATAACCAGTGCGGCTCAAAGTAAAAGAGATAAACGATGTTCCCTTTTGTTTGCCTCTCGTTAATCCATGCCGCCTTGTTTCTTCGTGATCTGGATTAGGGTTTTTTCGAAATTGAGGCGCCGCTTGGAAATTGATCAATGAAATATGCTTTCACTTGATTGGCTTCATCAACCGATTCCCTGGCTATAGAATGCACATGGTCGCTTCAATTTAGTCAAGCTCTTCTTTAGCTTTAGCTTTGGTATGTTTATGAATTTGCTGTTTAACTTGATTTTGCTCGACTTCGATTCGAGTTTTGGATTTTTCTGTGATTTGTTCTAAGTAAGATCTTTGAATTTTGTCTCGAACTCGAATGGAAATTCCGATGACGATTTGGGTTTTATTTATAGGGATCGAAAACCCTATACTTTCGTTCGTATATATTGGTTTGAATTCTTTAATTGATTTGCTCGGCCATTCGATTTTTGCTTGAACGATTGTGATGAATTCTTGACTTTTTCATCTCTGATACATTTGAATTTTCTCCGTTCTTTGCTCTTATGACCTGTTCATCATTCGCTTCTATCTTCCATTTGAATTTGAGATATATTTTGACTTCCTGATATATTGGCTTCCATATTTTATGACCCGAATTCTGATTTGTTCATTTAAGATATCTGCTGCGACTTTTCTTTGTTTTGGTTCTCTGGCTATGACTTGTTCATTGCTTGCTTATCCATATGACCTCTGATTGAAAATATTTGACTTTGTTTCGAACTGTTGAATACTCTGTGACTTTTCTACGATTTTCTGAATTTGTTGTATGTGTGTGTACCATGCTCTGACCAATTCGTTGTATCCTATTCACTGTTTGCTTGCACTCATGTGTGTTCATGTGTGTGTTTGTATTTGAAGTCATGGTTCGATTTCATGTTGCACTGCTTTGCATTTCGGTCCATGGTTTGCTTGTGTACTTCATCATGTTATCATCCCTGTACTTGTGTCTGAAATCTTGTTGCTTTCCATTTATGTTTATGTTGACTGGTTTCCTGTGTACATGTGACTGCTGAATGCTTTCATTTGGAGTCTGGTTGCTTTTGTCTTATTCACCACTTTGTCATGTTGTATGCTCCATTTCTGTGTTGTTGCAGTCTGGTTCCATTGAACTTTTGAGCATGTCAGAATTGATTGCTCCTGACTATGTCATGTTGAGTTGCTTGAACATTTTGTTTCCATTTGAAGTCTTCATGTGTTTTCCTTGTGCCTTTGTGTTAGTTGAGGTCTTGTTTTGGTTCCATGTTTTCACGTTGGTTTGTATGCATATGAGAGTTCATAAGTCTGTTCCTATAGTGTCTTGTTCTACTGGCTTACATGTGCTTTGAGTCCATGTCTGAACTGATTCATGTGTGTGTCTGCATTTGCTCATTCATGTTAATTGACATGTCTGAAGCTTTTACTTGGTTCCTACACATCCATGTTGTTGTTTTGTTCCATTTTGTTCATGCCTGAAAGTAGCTTGATGCATTGCTCCATTTCAGTGATCTGGGTTGACATGTTGCATGCATCACTTTTGTACATATGCGCTGCCCTGAACTTAACCATTTTGTTGAGGCTGTGTTTATGCATTTGCACTTGAGTTGAATCTAGTTTTTGCTTAGGTTTGACCTTGTGCTCACATGTCCCTGCAATTTTAACAAGCAAGTGTATATTGATGTGCACGACCTTGTGGCATGTACAGTGATACACTGTGCATGTCACAAGTTGTTCGTGTAAGATGAATTAACAGAAATGATGATGAATAACCCAAATAACCAAGGCAAATAATATTTTCAAAACACACACTTTATTGAGCACTGCAAAATATTTTCTTTTTCAATTTTACTACGTCAGTGTTTATTTTGCAGATAGTTCAGATGTTGGATACAGGCAGGAACAGAGTTGAAGATTAAAATACGAGTGATGAGTGAATATATGTAGTGAGGTGAAAACTGTAAAGTGAAAATTGTGTTGATGTAGTGAGAGCTCAAATTTGTACCATTTGAATTTGTAGTGAAATATTTGTTTAAATAAGAATTCTGAGTTATTTATTTTATTCAACAAATATTTATTTAATTATGTGAAAATGTACAATTACAAATACATTTAAATGAATATGTATATGTTTATTATCATCAAACAAAAATCATATGCTATTGTATTCTACACTTCCTTCATAGAGAAGAGGCAAGCCCTCACACAACCACTTAATACCTTCAATCTCTAAAATAGGTCCTTCATATTATGACCCGTACCCCACGGTGACATCTCATATTAGCCCGACTATTCGTAGGTACTGGTAGCCAGATTAGCTGGGAAGATTTACCCTATAGAGTTTGGAACTAATCTTGCATCATCGTAGTTAGTTATTATAGGCGATGTCTCACATCAGCCCCAAAGTCACACTACTGATAGCCGGATTTGCTGGGAAGACTTCCATATGCTTTTGACTGACCTCGCATCCCTATAACTTAGTCATAATTTATATCACACGCTACATATATTATCACGATTCTTACAGTTTTCATAATCAAGGCCTTATAAGAAATCTTTCTTATTTCACCTTTAATATTAATTACCTTCCTAAGGGAGATTTAATAAAATTAATAACATATTTAACCACGCAATTATACATTATAATTATACGTTAATTATGCTAATACACACACACGTGCCTAGGAATTTCTAAGCGTGCGGAATATACACTCCAACTAACGTTTAAATGTCAACTCATTAAACAATTATACAAGTCTCATTCCATATCAATACCAAAATTCCAATATTATATCATAAAATTCCAACCAATATACTTGTATACAATTAAAATTTAAACTCAACTTATTACATCATAATAATAGAATATATTGCTAACAGAAACTTACGATTCTAATTTTTACTCTCTATTTAACTACTTTTTCACATTAAAGTAAACGAAGTAATTTCTATTTAATTTGAGGGAATCAGCAGTGCAAACTACGAATAAAATTTGTACTTTAGACACTATTCCATAATCAAAGTCCTTTAACCAAATTCAAATAAAAAGAATAAGGTCTAGAATAGAGGGTAAAATTATAAAACTACGAACCTACACAATTTCTATTATTTTGACATAAACAAATTGAGATTTCAATCTAGAATTAGCTTTTCACATTGAATGAATTTTGGGGGTTTATATTATGATGTTTTCACAAACCAAAACTCTCCACGGCATATTCAAACCCAAATTACACTAATCAATTACTAAAATAGAAAAACTAAGATTTTCACTCACAGTATAGCCTTAGGTTTGCCTCCTTTGGATTTGACACGCCTTTGACAATCTCTTATCATATCTCTTCTTTTTGAGACATATATACAACAAGGGATTTGTATATACATTGGATTCATAAAATTAAAGGGTTGGAGGAGATGAATTTGGAAAAATAAATAATAAACAAAGATAGATCTGAATGATTTCTTACCTGAAACCCTAATGGATTTTTTTGATCTTAAAGAGACAAACTGACCGAGCTTCGCTAATGTTCCCAAAATATTATATGAATAAAAGTGAGGGGTCTATGGTCTTATTTATAGTGGTGAGAAAGCACCAGAAATGTCAGATTTAAATAATTAAATTTGGAACGTCCAAAATAAAAATTCTAGCCGCCACCTAATAAGGAGCGGTTGACCACCCCTACGCCACTAATCGACCGCTAGCGATTAACCGGTAGAGACCTGGGGTCAACCTCTCCATCTATTTTAGGAAGGAATGTGTTTTTGTTTTATATATTTATTATAACGACCCGCCATTTTGGACCATTCGCATCCATTATAAGTGTATAGGTAGACACTCATGCCGGAGTTGAATTGCTCAAAATACCGCGTTGTTAATTTAAATTTGGCAAAACTGAACATATACAGTAAATAAATAATCACAGATCACAGACATAGAGTAATAATTTGCAGCGGAAATAAAAGAGATAGTAGTTCATGAAGCTACTATATGAATATATAAAATACATCAAAGTTAAACCAGATACAACGAAAGGGTAACACGATACATCAGATACAAATCAGAATACATCACTGGAATCATCGAATATCTGAAAGCTGGATAGATAGTTGGATCTCCAAGCGAAGCTCCAAATCCAAAGGTGAGTCTCGAAAGCTGAACCACTCAGTCTGACCCGAGCGTAAAGAAAAATACAAAACACTCGAGTCAGGATTAACATTCTTATATTAATAAATCCAACTCAAGTGAAATAGCAATTGAAATACAAGTAACTCAAAGGATGTTTGGAATAACCATCCTTTAAGGATCCGTTAAACTATCTACTATGTAGTAGTGTACGATAAGTAGATAATGTCTATCAGTAATAATAAGATATCAAAATAGTGTTAAGTCATGGCCCATTCCACCCTTAACACATTTTTATTCCCAAAAGCATATACAAGACCGTAGTTTCCCCAAAACCGGAAGTCACTAGAGGGCAATCCATATACTAAAGGAACAAACCAAAATCGTAGTGGTCGCGCATAAATGGAATACAAGTATGACAAGGCACATGAGGCAATACCCAAGGTAGTGATACTACCGTTCGCCTGATCCGGACTGGTGAGAACGCAACGCCGTAGCGCCCGCAACATCGTGAAACAACACTCCCAAAATCAAGGGTGCACCAATCGACAACAAGTATAAGTAGTTCGAAGAAGTGTGTCCACTTGAGGTAGCTAATCCTCCATTGGCCCGGTACAGCTCCTGTTTTAGTCATTTCCAATTTGACACAAGTGTCAAGGCTATCCATCATCGTTCTCTTTCTTCAGTCAACACGTACATCATTCCAACCACTTCATTCTGGATCATCACTCCGCGTATAGTTATTAAAGTGGTTTCGGTTCAGATAGAGAGTATATCCATTACCGATCCCGGTCTCTTTAATAACTTTCGTAATTATTACACCGATTGGTCGTTTATATATTTCAAAAACCAAATCAAATTCAATTTCAATTTCAATTCGTAAACCAACATTTCATTTGTCTTTCGAAACCAATTTCCAAAATTTACGTTTCAAAACTTCCAAATTCACAATTTCAAAATCTTATAATTCAATTTCAATTTCTATTTAAAACAATTCAAATATTGATTCAAATTCGTATATAAGTTTCATTCCGAAATCATTTAAATTAATTTAACATTCAAATCAATTTAAATCCATTTATCAATTTCATTCAATGTTCGTTAAGTAAATTTTCATTTAAAACAATTTCTGTTTAATTTCCAATTCATTCAATCCATTATTTAAATTCAACTTCCTTATTTCAAAACTTACAATTTGAATTAAATTAAATTCATCAAATCAAATCCTTTAATTTTCAAGTCTTACATTAATTTCAATAAATCACATTTTATTTCTTGTTAAAGAAATTCAATTTCACTTATTTACTTACTTAAATAATTTTCCAAAACTTAATTAATAAAGAAACTCAATTTCAATTATTTACGAAGTAAAAATTTACTTATTCAAAAGTTAAATTTTCTTATTAAAGAATTTCAATTCAATTTAATCATTTAATAATCCATTATTAAATAATTCAAAACTTAATTATTAAATAATTTCAAAGTTTAATAATTTCAAACTTAATTATAATTTCAAACTTAATTATTAAATCATTTCAAAGTTTAATAATTTCAAACTAAATTATAATTTCAACTTTATTATTAAATCATTTCAAAGTTTAATAATTTCAAACCAAATTATAATTTCCATCTTAATTATAATCTCAAACTTAATTATTAAATCATTTCGAAGTTTAATAATTTCAAACTTAATTCAATCATTTCTCAAATTTAAACAATATTCATTCATCAATTACATTGTTAATATTCTGTTTCAGATTATTAAATATTAACATTTTCCTTCCATTAAAAATTCAAATTTCAACTTCATTTCAAAACCATATTATTTATTCAAATAAAATCTTCGTTTTATTTTTAAATCAAATTTATTGACCAATCGGGTTTTTATTTAATTTTCTATCCTAGGTCAAAGTTCAATTTGGGTATTTATCATTTCATCCCGATTCCAATTCAATTCAAAATCAAAACATAACAAGGGAACTTGCAGTGTGGTAACTGGGATAGTGTCAAAGTAAATAAACAAGCAATAACAACAATCAATAACAATCCAATAATCAATTCAAATAATCCCGAAATAATCGTATTAATTCGCATTGTTATTTGTACGAATTAATATAATTATTTCTAGAATCTACACTATCATTTCATGTAGATTAAAGATTATTACAATATGGTTTTCACTTGTCATCTATTACAATTTCATCCATCATCAATTTAACAACATACATTCAGTGGTTCAAGATGTAATTAAACAAATCTTACGTGTCAATAAATTCAACAGTTAAGGGGTCATATTATACAAATGTCAGTTAATCAAATTTAACAATTAATTATCCTATATCAAGTTCAATTTCATACTATTTATCACTTTAACATTAACAATTTAACGTCCAATATAAACATCAACAATCAATCAATTATCAGCCAAACTGAATTATCATTGTATAAATAACAGATAGTGGTATCAGATGTCACAGGTGAACTGGTACAGGTGATAATAGTGTAAATATCTAACAACAGCATATTTCAATTGAAACCAAATTTAATAAATAAAAGAACGTTAATCGTGAGTGAGTGCTCACCTTTCGAGGCTAGAGATACACGAGAAGATGACACGAATACGCACACTGATACAGACATAGAAATTGAGTTACGAATCCAAGCAAACAGATCGGCACGAATTCAACGATCAAAGCTGATAACAGAAATCGATGAAAACAAATTTAGTATCAATTTGATAGGAACAGCAATTATATAAATATTATTATTAAAATCCTGGAAATCAATATTTAATTTAAGACAAATACTAGAATAACATATATATTAAAATCATCATTTAACTAAAACACATAAAACAAAACAACATATCTTATAGAAAGAAACTAGTATAAAATTTACATAGTTTTAACCATACATAAGTTTTCCTATTATAACTCATAGATGCAAACAAACAGAATATATATATCTTACACAAATATCTAGAAATCAAACATATATAAAAATTTACTTTTTCAACTAATATATCTACTTGTATGTTTCAAACGTAAAACTATATATATGTAAACTCGGCAGAAAATATCCAACTTGCATAGCTTGCATACTATAAGAGTACAAATAAAATCAATGCTTTAAGCTAGTATATTATATTAAAATATATGGCATAGATAAACCTTTCTGTAATATGTGTACAGCACATGTATATATACCTTTTAAAAATAAAATAGATATAATCTATAATTTATACACTTTTAAAATCATTGTTTATACTTAAAATCAATATGGTTTTACAAATACACATATCATACCTAACAACAGATCATACCCAATATAAACTGCATAAAGATATATTCAACCAAAATTTACAGTTTTATAAAGTTAAACTTAAACAAACTTACACATCTATATATGCATAGGACCAGCGTGTATACACACTTATATATCTTTCTATAAACATACCGTATCAATATATACTTTGACACATATGAGATTTCAAAGACATTCATATAGATATTGACTAAATTGCTATATATATACTCAAATATACAACCCAGAGGTAAACCATACAACTCAGTAATAATAATATAAGAGAAATCAAATAGCTATGTATATGAAATCTATATAATAAAACCTACGCTGTTGCTTCATATATACTATACTTGTAAACAATTTATATAACTGTGACATATATAAAATAAACTTATAGGAACTGAGGTATAACACATAAAATATCAATACTAATATATCTAACTTACGATTAAAAATGCTGGTAGAAGCGACGTTGACGAGTTCGAACTGAAAGAAGGCGGGACAAGACGCGGATGGAGGTCGGAGAGAAGTTGCGGTGTGGTGATGGGAACGGTGGCCGTGGAGTTGCGCGTTCAGGTCGGGGTGATTGGTGATCGCTTGGTGGGGATCTGACACGTGAAAGGTGGAGCGGTGGCTGGGTCAAGCGGAGGCAGGGGTCAGGGGAGAGTGGGTTCGGCGGTAAGGAAGTGGGAGTGGGTTGCCGTTGATGTGGCGCACGGTAGCTCGATAGGGGATGGAAGAGGAAGATGGCGGGGAGGAGGCTGCTCGGTCGGATCTGGATGGAGGGGCAAGGCGGATCGTTGGAAGTTGTTGGGAAGGAGCGATGCTCTGACGTGGTGAGTGGAGGTGAGAGGAGACGCACGCGAGATGCAAAGAGAGAGGTGGGAGGAAGAGGTGGGTGTTTGCTGTCGAGAATGGAAAGGGGATGCCAGGGCTTTGGCGAGGCCTTGCGAGCTGGGTAGGTGGAAGATACGGCGGCTGTTGAAGGCTTGAAGCGGCGTATGGCCGTGGTGATGTGCTACTCGACTGTGATGGAGGGCGTGGATGGTCGCAGGCTTGATTGATGTCTTTTTTTTTATAAGAATGAAGGTATAACGCAAGAAGATGGAAGCAAAATAAGAGAATACCAAATGGACAAAAAAGGAATCGGCAAACTATAAATGAAAAGTGGGACAACCCAAAAGTCAAAAGTTGAATAGCTGTAAACATTTATAACAAATGGCTATTTAACTTCAGCTGGTAGACAAACGAACAGAAGTCAAAAAGTTTGAAAACGGTTACCGATCCGATAATCGTTTTACTGATTTCGTGGTGTAACGATGTTCGAAAAACAAAATTAAATATACCGTTGAGATCAGTACGACAATACGATCAAAACGGTATATAGATATTAGTGGTACGATTGAATTATAAAAATTCGAAATTTTCTACTTGTGGAAAACGCAAGAAAAACGCTGAAAAATAAGATCGACGGAGCCAAAGATGTCCGAATTTGGAAAAACGACAAACTGACATCTTGCTCAGAAGATGGTTTAGAATTTTTCTATGTAAAAATATTTTGGTTTCGAAAATGTTTTATTTTCATCACTTTTAACTGATGAAATTGAAGTGAATTTATGCGCGAAATAAACTTTCATATTTTCGTACGAAAATTTACCAGTTGCTATGTTTAACTAGACGCATTCCAAATATCAAATTTTTATTTTAAAATTTTATCGTTTAAAATTTCACAAAATTTCAACTAATTACGTTATTAAAACAGTTGAAATTTACGGGTCGTTACATTTATTTTCTTCCTTAATTACTCTTTAACATTATCATTTATTTTAACGTTTACTTAACCCTCAAGTCTGCCTACTGTTAATTTTTTAATTTCAAATTTGAGAATTATTTATTTATTTGAATTTGAATTCTATTTAAATTATTTTGAATTCGAAAACTTCAAGCATCCATACTTTTCCGTTTGAGTTCTATTTTCAACATATTATATATGGAAATTGATCAGAACTTCGCCATGAATGCAACGGCATAACTTTCATGGTCAAATTCCAACTTTTGCAACATTTCTAGTTTTATCTTTTTTTATTTTATTTAGTTTATCAAATTTATTTATGGTTGATTTTATGGGGTGTTACATATACATAGAAATTATTGAGTACATTCGATCCAATATTTGACACTCATAATGCCCTATGAAAATACTAAACCGACAATGATGGAGGAGAAACTCACTAAGGATGAATTTAACATTACTTTGTTCCAACAATTTTATAAGAATAAATAGGGATTTTTTATCAATTTTGACCACTTTTCAAAACTAATAACAAATTCAGCTCAATTTCTAATTTTTTTAGATATATAGTACTATTTTAGCCATGTTACCCTAATCCAGTATTCTCTCTTGGTGCATTTTGAAGAAACACCTTGAAGGTTTTTTTAAGGTTTCCTTATAATGCATTTTGTAAAGAGAAGGAGGAGTATATATTTTTTTTCTAGTAATTTATCCTGGTAAACTATGATATTTAACTGATATAATTTATTTTTTTGAAAAATTCTTCATGGTACATTTTGAAAAGAAGTCGTAAAGGCTTTTGCTGAATCCGAACCAATGTAGAAAAGATGGGTATATATATATATATGTAATATATTTTAAAACTGCTCTTATTAATTTTGAAAAACAGACTAAATTAATATAAAAAGATTCGTTGTACATTATTTCCATGGGAGTAGCTGTAGGTTTTTTTCCATGTATGAATCGGACCAAAATGCCCTTAAAATAAAAGCATTAATTAATGCTTTTACCCGATTCCGTCTAATTAGATAGAAAACTTAAGTTATTGGGTACGAATAAACCCGGTCTGATTGTTTCCCTAAGTATAATCCACCTACCATTATATTTTTTTTCTTTGGGTAAAAATATATTCTCGTACCAATATTAATTGAAGAGGTGGACTTCTTTATCCTCGTTTCTATCCTAATAGGCCCATCCAATTGATATGTCGATATTCTTATAAACATATTTCAATTAGTACTACCATTAGCATCCGGATTATGCTTGTGGCTGGCAAGACTAAAGGCCACCATAAATATTTAGTTTCCCTCTTCCTAATATCATTTATTATCTCATACACATAAATAGGCACCTAAAAATTAAACACCAATTTTTTTTCCTCTTCAAGTTAAGGAATCACTACTGCCGCCACTCAAATAAAGAGTTCAGGTTTATCATCTCGGCCACTAAGCCAAAAGTCCATCTCATCTCTTCAGCCTAGTCATTCGAGTTAGTTTTTCTTATCGTGTATTTATTTTGTTCAAAATCCTAGATCATCTTGTCAACCAAGTCGGAAACCTTAGTTTTTTTGCGATTTTGATTTTGGTCATGGTTTATTATAGCCGTGAGTTTAAATTTTTGACGACGATTATCAACTGTATTGTTGCTTTACATGTACAGTTAGAAACCACTGTGTGTTTTTTGGATGGTTTTCAATAACAGCCATCCGGTTTTATCAATTTGATATTTTATTCGCTTTTGTAATGGTCCCATATCCTATTGTTGTTAATTTGTTATTTGAGTTTCATACTTTCTTATTGATTGACTTTCATACTTTGTAGGAAGTAGTTAATATGCGTAATTGATAAATAATTTTGCTTAAATAATAATCTATAATTAGTTATTTAGTCTAAGCAGATGCTAACTAATTATGTGGCTTAAAAAATTCATAATAGTATGAAGAATTTTTTTACCAATGCATACAATTGATATAGTTCTATTAATGCATACAATATCTTCATAAAGTAGAAGATAAGGATGAATAGTTTGTTTTCATGGTAAAATTATAGTTGATTATTATGATAACTAGTATTTTATAATTTGTCAGTTCTTGAGTCTATTTATTGTGGTATGTTTACATATGATATGGATAGATTTTACAATAAGAAATGCTTTCTTTAGGTTATCTTTAGATGTTCATTCGCACAGAACTTTATTGATTTGAATTTTTGTTGCATTTTTAAAAATCATGCATAATATTTTTAAGGGTCATCATAATGTTTATAGGAAAGGACAAACTAAGCTATGTCTGCTTCTTTAAGATGCAAACGTGCTACGGTACTACAGAAAAAGAGGGAGAATGATGTTATAGTAGAACCTAAAAACCTAGAAGAAGAAAATAAGAATGACTACAATTCGAGAAATGGGTTAAGTGAAGATGGTTCTGGAGATGGATATGGTCAAGATGGTTCGAGAGATAGGTCTGGTCAAGATGGTTCGGAGGATGGGCCTGTTCAAGATGGTTTGGGAGATAGGTCTAATGAAAATGGAGGTGGATCAAATAACGATGATTCGGATAATGAAGTAGCAGAAATGCAAACAAAATTGCCTCTTTCAGGTGGTTCTTCTTTTAGCAAAGCTACTGATTCTATACCCGTGAATACTTCTATATTAAGAAGTTTTGAATCACATATTGCATATACTATTTGGAATAAGCACAAGGTTAGTTGGATTGTGTTTTATGCAGTTGTTTAATTAATATTTTAAACTGTATTACAATGAATAGTTTTGATTTAGTAGAGAGGCCAGCTCAAATGCATTTCGCATGCAACGAAGTTAAAGGAATGGAGTGTTGATGATATGCAAACTCAAGTTGCACAAAAAATTAAAATTAAAATTTATATATTTTGGCACAATACTAGCATAAGTACATCGATTATGTGGCTATTTCAGCTTTCATCAAAAGATCTCATCCCAGAACAAATTCTCTTCGTATGCCTTTTGGGGAAATGATAATAACAATAGATGGTATGGCTCAAATTCTAAAATTAATGTAGTTGGTAGTTGTATTAATAAGGAGTTGGATGATCGTAATCCAATTGAGATTTTAGTTGATTATCTTGGTATTAATGAGAACGTAGTAAGATAACGATTAAATGATTCTAATTCGATGAAGCTTAACTTCTTATTGGAAACATTCGAACAAAAGGTAATAAAGAAGATGCAAATGATGGTGAATAAGTAGTCGTTGCTCGTGCATATATCCTTTATTTATTGGGTTGTACTTTATTATGTGGTAAGTCGGGCATGAAGGTTCTGGTGAACTATTTGTGATGTTTGGAGAAAATTAATCATTTTAATGAACAAACCTGGAGGATGGGATTATTAGCCTTTTTGTATCGTTAGTTTGGTTTGACTTCTAGATGGGATGTCAAACAGATGATTTGTTACTTGACATTGTTGACTGTAAGTATTTCTATTTTTGTTCAATCAGTCTACCGATGGTTTACCAAAAAAATATAAAAAAATTTCTATAGGCTTGGATTTATGATCATTTTCCTATGCTTTCATATGTTATTCCTAATAAAAACTACGATGATATGATGCCAAGGATGTGTAGATGGCAACCATGAAATATCCGATGATACAACTTCGACTATAATACGGCTACGAGAACAGTTAGATGATTTAACTGCATAAGATGTAAGTATGTACATAAATGTTATTTTATTACATCAACACGTAAATGAGTTATTGTTATGTGTAATTTTAGATATGTTAGGAGAGTTATTGTTATGTGTAATTTTAGATATGTTAGGATACAAATCATACTATTAGGTCTTATTACCCTTTGCCTGAAGTCACATTTTATGATGGTGTCATTTCGTGTTTTGATATTGTGGAACAATACTATCCTAATAGATTGCTACGTCGGTTTGGTATTACTTACCATATCCCCACAAATCCAATTGTCCAAGCAAATTTCGTATAGGTCGAACCGCTAACCAATACTAAATGGAATTTGATAATGGATATTGGTATTCAGAAAATTGGCTAGATCATGTACTTTCTTTAAAATCACGATCTACTCGTGTAGTTTATCCTTGGGATTGTGCTGCTAAATACATGGCATGGTATTTGAACGTTGTCATGTCATAGTGTTCAAAACCCAAAGGTGTGACATCCCTTACCTCTGGACACAACGATTCAAAGCCTAAAATGATTTTTGAACTTTCATCTTAGTAAGAAGTACGAGTCTTCGAGGTTTTTGACCATTGTATGATACAAAGACTAATATAAAATTTAAAGCATTTTACATTTTCAGATCTCACAACAAAGTGAAATAAAATATAAATACTGAAAATAATGAAAACAGATAATAGTCTCAACAATACGTAATCCATACAATGTCGTCTCTAAAAAATAACATAAAGTCCGACTAATAGAGTAATATAGTATAAAATACATAGAGAATAACTATAGGAAATGTAACTCTAGGCGCCTAGTCTCCTCCTCTACGCACTGCGTATTGGCCAAATCACCTATTGGCCTGTCCTTCCGCGATGGGTATAAAAGAGGAAGAAAAAGAGTGGATCAAATAAAGTCCGACGAATGGATCATATTACTAGTGTATGGTATTCAAAAGCAATTAACTTCATCTATAATCTACACAACTTAAGGTGCCTATTGGTGTTCATGTATTACATATGAGGGATTGGTTACTTTACAAATCATGGAGTATAATTCTATTTACACCTACATCCATAAACATCTTACAAAGGTTTCCAACCTAGGGTTGAACAACCAATAACTCTAGGTCAATTCCTTGTATATGATTCGGATAACTTCCTAACCAACTTTGAGTTAATATTCCCAATAACGAACCATGTATATCGCACTTACACACTAAGCGAACATCACAATGCTTGGGCTAGCGCCGGTACACTACCTCAATGATTTATGCACTACAAGAAAACTGATTTTTTGTAGCGCCCAAAAACCGCCACTACGTATTTTTAGTGGCGTTCCGATAATCGTTACGAGAAAACATGCCACTAAAAATCCTCGAGTATTAGTTGCACTTTATTAAACGCCACCAAATTTGTTTTTTGATAGAGTTTTATAACGCCATAGAATTCCTTTTTTGTAGCGCCTATTTACCGCCACCGAAAAGGTTTTCTCCTCCATGATACTTTTTTATGGCGTTATCTAAATTTTTTGTAGCGCCTGTTTAACGCCACCGAAAGGGTTTTCTCCTCCATGTTACCTTTTCATGGCGTTATATACATTTTTTGTAGCGCTTAATAAATGCCAGCATAAGTGTACTTGAGTTTTTAATCACTCTTTTGTAGCGACATTTTAACGCTACCAAAATAAATAATATCCAGTAGCGTTTGTTTCCCTCCACCTGCTACTCCAGATTTACCCCTGATCTAGCATCCAATTATATAATAACAGAATACACAAGCACATACACTTTTGAACACAATATATTAAACAACTACAAAATACGTATATGCATTGAAGATCCACAAGATACATAGACATTCATACATCCACATACATAGGTGTCGACAAAAAGCTACCCGTACACATACACAACCAAACTACCATAAGTGTTATAACCAAACTACCATAAGTGTCATAACCGTACATATACATCTGAAATAAACGTCTGAAATAACCAAAGTACCGAGCAAAACTTGAACCACCATAAAAACCTGAACTACCTGTCATTGCTGATGTCTTCAAAACTTGAACTACCTGTCAACAAAGAACAGAACAAAAGAGTGAGAAAACAAAACCTGAACTTAAAACTGCTTAAATAAGCAATGTACTGAAACAAAACATATGGACGACAATCGACCACTTCTCTGCACTGCCACAACACTCAACTACCTTGCCACTTCTTCCTACACTATCACTGTACTACCTTAGCCTGAACTTCATCACCAAACAAAGCACCTGCACCGCCCCACCTTCTAATACACTCCTTCCTGAAACAAAATCCACCTCCACAAACGACCAGCTTGCCTGAAACAAAATCCACCTGAAAACATCCAACCACACAAACACGCTCACCCAAACTCTCATCAATCCCATATTGCATCTCCTACAAATTGCATCACTAACATTCCACCACAATCCATACATAACTCCTCACCATCAATTATTTTCCCTCCCCTGAACCTGAACCACCAATCACAATCATTCAATCACAATTCGAATATAACACCCCTACTTATGTACTTTTATCATTTTACCAAAAATCTATCTGCACTTTAGCTACTAGCATTCCTAATGTATATATAAAAAAAATTATATTCCTTTCATTTTGACTTAATAATGATTTTTTCCATTGGCCAAGCTATGGGAACGCCAAAGCAATCATCCATGCACGTCAGACCCGATGTTGGTCTCCATATCTCTGCATCTGGAACTATCACCAGTTCAATCGAAACTTTTACAGCATTACATCCCAATGGACGACAATGGACCATCGTTATCGGATCAGTTGATGCAATACTTCCTTCAGCCACTACGTCTGCTCCACCCAAATCGATCAACTGGCATTTGGCATCCTTTTGCATGGTTGCAATTGGCTGAAAGAAAAGAGATTATTATGCACAATGTATACATGCACATTAAATAAACTTTCATACACAGTTAACTTCTTCAAATTTGAAAATTAATACTTACGTTTTGCGATTTTTTCATGACCATATGTGCGGATTTCATGGGAGAATTCACAACATTTTCAGTATCATCACGACTCTCATCTAGTTTTTCTTGATCAGCTTCTACTTTTGATCTTGGCCATGCTACTTTCCTACCAACTGTATCTCCAATGCACGACATATCAGATGTGGGTCGCCACAAATAAGCATCTTTATTTACTACTTTGTCCACCCAAATCACAACAGCAGACGGACCGAGTGGAATACCATTAACAGTATATTTTGGATCAGTGGCGTGGATTCTTCCTTCGGCAACTACACCTTCACCCTCAGTCCAACCGTAAATCTTGCAAGTGTCTTCGATGATGCTGGTACTCTAAAATGAGAAGTGAAATTCAAGACTTTAGTATGCTATACAAAAACAACGAATATGTGTTAAATTTTTATTCAGATGGGGGGTGTGCTCGCTGCATTTTAGACATCAATAAGCTCGCAGCATATTACACTAATATACTTAACGTGAAAAAAATTACCGTACTGGCTGCACTACAGTTCAACCGTGTTCGCAGCGGGACCTTGATGCAAACTGATGGCCAAGCAACTACCTTATTCTTAGCGTCTGCTAAGACTGCCATTTCAGGTGTAGGCCTCCATAAATAAGTATCTGCTTTATCCACTGAATCTATAACAACGCTCCCAGCTTTTGGTCCAAGACGAATGCCATTGACAACGTCATCTGGGTCCATGGACAACAGCCTCCCATGGGCAACAACTCCAGAGGTTCCATCCCAATTCAACAGCAAACATACTTCGTCGTCGCTCTACAATTAATCAACCAAAAATTAAATCAATTACTGGATTAAAAAATTAAAATATAAATTTCATTTATTGAGTAATATAAATATTATTTTTACCGAATCAGGTGAGTTCCTTCTCAAACTTTCTTTACCCTACATCGAAGCACGAATATAAATTAATATTTTACGAATATAAATTAATTTCCAAAAATTTACCTTTTGGTCCATCAGAGTCTGTATCATTCCCTTCAATTCTGCTATTTCCTCTCGACACCGAGACACTTGTTTATTTTTGGACTGGGCCAAAGCTAGCTTGGTTAAAGTGCAACCCCTACCCAATGCCCTTAACCGTCCCGGTTTATCTTGTCCCAGTACATGTACAAGAGCATCTTTTCCAATATCATTCTGTGTCGAGCCGGATTGGGATAGGCTACCATATTTTTTGATCTCCTCCTATATAAATAAATACACATAGATAATGTACAATGGTAAAAATATCATAGTTTCAAAAAAAATATACCAATAAAATTAAAAACAATTTTACAATAGTATTCGCAGCTTCCATGTTCACTGGTTCACCATTTTTTTTAATGTGAGATCTAATCCACACATCAGCTCTACTTATGGACGATGGATCTACACTTTCTTTTTTCTAAAAATAGAATAACATTAAATTAATAAACTGACAGGTATAAAATAATGTTAAATAATGCTATAGTTAATTAACTTACCATGTCTTCGGTCTTTCTAGCCATTCCCCTATGACCGGTTGTATGCGGAAGTTGTGTGTACCTAAGGGCTGAATATTTCTCACTTTTTTGCTGAAAATATTGAAAGATGCTAGAATTTAACAACCAAAATCATAAAAAGAAAAACTATCTAATATTTATAATGCAGGGTAAATATGTATGGTGAGGATTGCAATTTATTTGAAAATCAATTCATCATGGTCATATACTTATTTGGTATTATTAATGCTGGATAACTCAGTGACATATACAGCATTCCATATCTACTAATAATATTTATAGATTGAACTAACTTGCAAAGTGTTTTTTTACTTCATTTAAAATGTTCATGTGCTTGTCATAATGCATTTGTATTTTGTACTGTCATAGGTTCCTGCAGCTAATACCTAAACAGGAACCCTCGGCATCCACCAACACTTGGACTTCACTTCTAAAGAAATTTATCGGTTGCTAACTATGTAGATGAATTTGCAGAAACATGCCAGACGAGTTCAGTAGGAATGATTTACCTTAAACTCCGGACTTGTTTTCGCCTTCACAAACTTCCTCCAATCGGTTATGCTTTTTATGTTCGTAGGTTTCAGTTTAAGTCTTTCCTCATCGTTCTCCGCTTTTTGCAAATTTCGAACCAATTTGCTTTTTGATGATCTCCAAAGTACTCCCATTTGTTGAAATATGGCTTTTCTTTGCCATTCCTCTTCCAATTTAAATCTAATCTGCAACAATACATCAAAACATGATATTAGTAAAATTTATTACTTTAAATACGACAGATTTAATTAAATCTGAAAGGTTTTCTGAAGTTATTAGAGGGCAATTTCAATTTATAATTGGCAAGAACTATTTTTCAATTTATCCAGAAGTTATTAGATGGCAATTTCAATTTATAATTGGCAAGACCATGCAATATTAGAAGTCATTTTCAAAACATATTAGAGTCAGAATGTTAAATAATAGATGCCTGCTTCATACCAGAACCGACTGCCACAAAACTTCTTTTAAGTCATCACTAATATTCCTCCAATCATCAATGGTGTATGGAACCTGCTCCCGCACAAGCGGTCCAAGAAAAGAGGATAAATATACCGACCCTTGCCCTACTGGTATACCTAGATCATTGAACTCAACTTCAATTCGATCCTGACTGCATGACGGGAGTCTTTTTGCTTTTGCTGGACCTCTACCGCCTCTTTTTCGAGATGTACTTCCGATTTCAGCTTCACTTTGTTTCCCAATTTCCAGCTCGGCATCAGCAGTTTGTTCAGGACGGGTTTCATTTTCTAAGCGAGTCCTTCATTTGGGTTAGAGGGGATATCATCTAGTGGTTGTTCGTCTTCTTCATTGTGAACAGTGGCTTGCTTCTTAGCATTGTCTGGTTGTTCTTCTATTTCATTTATACTAGCTGGAACTTTACGGTTTCGCTTTGACTGTTTGTTCTTAGCTTTGACTGTTTGTTCTTCAGCCTTTCTCTGCAAGCGGGTACGTATAGATGTTGTAGACATATTTTTCTGCAAGTGACAGAAAACACAGTATAAACCAATAAGCACATGTAAACAATAAGCAGCGATAAATATTAACAAACAACACTTAAATATCATCAACATGTAGCTGAAAAGAGATGTGGCAGTTTGCAAACCAAACAAGCAGACCTAAAAGCCTTGAGATGATGAACAGATTTGTAATTTTATGAGAAAATGTACATGTAATGCAAACAGAATTGATAAGAACACTACTCATTATCAAGCAATATATGCAAACAGAATTGATAAGAACATATAATGCTTTGTCTATGGAAGTATACAAAGATCAAAACACAAAGAACAAAAATTGAATGGTACATGCATTTGCAATGGATTAGAAAATTAAATGGTGCAAACTAACAGCCATTCGCAACATTAAAAAAACAAAGCATTAGTGCAGCAAATGAACAACAATCACTAAAGAAAATCAATACAAGTTCAATGAAATTTCCAAATAGCCCGGATTTAATATATAAGTTCAACCATCACTAAAGCAAATGAACAACTATGCTCAAGTAGAACATATAAGCTACTCAATTATGCCCTCGCAATCCTCTCTAACATAGCAAACATCTTCATCATCCGCTTCAGTTATTTCATCTTCCACCACTTGAATATCTTCCTCGATGCAATCGTGCTCCTCTATATCATTAAAACTTCTTGATGGTGCTTTCATTACAACGTACCAATTAGAAACATCGTTCTCTCTTGAATAAAATACTTGTTTTTCTTGAGATGCAAGTATGTATGGGTCTCGTGAAAATGATGCTTGATGTAAATTAATAAGAGTGAACCCATCATCATCAACTTTTACTCCATTTCCTTTATACGTCCAACGACACTTGAAAACTGGAATATAAAACAAATGATAATCTAATAAAATTATATCTGTCAATATTCCATAATAAGTGACCACATCAACCACTTGGGACATATCTTTAGCACTTGCTCTACACATAGTAGTTGCATCAAAAGTCACCCCACAATTCTGAGTTTCTCTCCCTAAATATTTTACATGAAAACGTTGCTCGTTGATGATATATCCTTTGAAAGACATGGCATCATCCTTCGGACCATAAGCAATCCATTTTAACATGTCATTATGATCCTTGGAGGTAATAGGTATCTACAACAAATTTCATTTAGCATGTAAATTTATATAGTAATATTGATAGTTGAATGAGAATATATTTGAAATCTAACTAACCTTCCTTTTAATCCAATCGACAAAACTTTTTGTATGTGTTTCCCAAAGTAAGGTCGCATTTTTTGTCATGCGTTGGTCTGAATTTTCTAATTCCTCCAAATGCAAACTAGTATTGAACAATTGATTATAAGTTATATATATCATTGCGAACACATCAAAATATTTAAAACAATATAACATAAACTTACTCTATAAACTGTTCCACCACGGCCATATTCATTAACACAGCTAAATGAGCACTTTCTTTCTCATTAACTGGCAATTTAATTGTCTTCGATACTGAAATTGGACGTCCCTCTAATATTCTACTACTTTCATAATCTTCATTTCAAGCTCCTTTCTCCTCTATATGTCCTGATTTCTTCAAAAATTCATTGAAAAACAACATGCATTCTGTTGCAAGATACGATTCTGCAATACATCCCTCTGGTCGTGCATAGTTTCTGACATAATCTTTGAGTGTCTTCATATATCTTTCGAATGGGTACATCCATCGAAAATGAATAGGTCCACACATTTGTGCTTCTTTTCCAAGATGAATGGATAAATGTATCATTATATCAAAGAAAGATGGTGGGAAAAAAATTTCAAGCTCACATAAAACGTCAATAATTTCAACATTGATTTGTTCTACCTTCTCTCTATCAAGAACACGTTGACATAATTTGTTGAAAAAAGAACATAAGCGAATTATCGCTTTTCTTGCCTTCTTTGCCATGAACCCTCTTGATGCTACTGGCAATAAATGTTGCATTAATACATGGTAATCATGTGACTTCAATCCACTAATTTTGCAATCCGACAACGAAATCCGATTTTTTAAATTTGAACAGTAGCCATCCGGTCCTTTGAAATCATACAGTCTTTTGCAAAATATTTTTCTCTCGGATTTTGACAACATATATGGAGCCAGTGGAAGATATGTTTTATTCCCACGAGGTTGTGTATGAAGCTCACTTCGAATTCCCCAATCCTCTAAATCCTTTCTACAGTTGGTTCCATCTTTGGATTTATTTCCATGCAACATTGTGCCCAATAGGCTTTCACCAATGTTCTTCTCCACATGCATCACATCTAAATTGTGACGTAATGGAAGTTCCTATGAAAACCAAAACAATAATGCATTATTGGGTTTTTCTTGTATTAAAACAATGAAAAATAAATAAATTAACCACTAACCTCCCAATAAGGCAAATCAAAGAAAATTGATCGTTTTTTCCACCTTGATAGATCTACTTCTGTAGAACTGTTAGTATCATCATATTCATCTTCCTTATCATAGACATGCTTTCTCTTCTTACTTTTCTCCTCTATTCCTTTTCCAAAATCATTTGGATAATCCTTCAATAATGCATAGATGTTTCTCCCAGAAAGCATTCTAGGAGCACCATCTGTCTCTATGTTATTATCAAACAATGCCTTTTGTTTCCTCCGTGAATCTGAAGGAGGTAGAAATCTTCTATGACCCATGTAGGCGAACTTTCGACTGTGTTTCAACCAACGAGAATGGGTATTGGCACCACATAATGGGCAAGCTTTTTGCCCTTTCACACGACATCCAGCAAGATTTCCATAAGCCGGAAAATCATTAATCGTCCATAACAAAATTGCATTCAGTTTAAATAAAGTTTTACTAAATGCATCATAAGAAGTAACTCCATTAGACCACAAGTGATGCAAGTCTTCCACCAAAGGCGCCAAATATACATCAATATCATTCCCGGGTTGCTTCGGGCCTGGAATAAGTAAAGTTAACATAATATTTTCTTTCTTCATACACAACATAGGTGAGAGATTGTATGTCACAAGCATTACCGGCCAGCAACTATATTTCGTACTCAACATGGAAAATGGATTGAATCCATCTGTAGCAAGACCAAGCCTAAGATTGCGTGGATCAGATGAAAAAGATTTATACTTTTCATCCACCATTTTCCATGTCATAGAATCCACGGGATGACGCATTTTTCCATCGTTACTTTTATTATTAAAATTCCATCTTAATTCTTCAGCCATCTTTTGAGATCTATACATTCGTCTAAACCTCGGAATGATTGGGAAATATCTCAATACTTTAACTGGAATACCTTGTATAACCTCTTCAGTATCTTGATTTTTCTTCCATCTCGAGGAACCACATTTTGGACAACTTTCTAAATTTTTGTATTCTTTTCTGAAAAGGCAACAATCATTCTCACAAGCATGTATCTTTTCAAAACCCATGTCGAATGCTTTAAGAAATTTCTTGACTTCATATAAGGTTTTGGGAAGCACGTTATCCTTTGGAAGAAATAGATGTTGCACAGCTAAAAGCTTATCAAAACCACTATCGGACAAGCCAGTCTCGCATTTAAGATTATACAAGACGGTGATGGCAGATAATTTTGTGTGATCTGTGCAACCAGGATATAATGGAGTTTCTGCATCTTCCAAGTTCTTGACTAACTCATCCTCTTTTCTTCGAGAATCAACATTGTCTTTATCATCATCAAAAAAATCTTGATTCAAAAAATCTTCATCTTCATAGTGAATCATCTTGAATAGTTCATATACGTCAAACGTATTTGTTTTATTCTCTACATTTATCTCTTCACCATGGTTAAACCATACACCGTCAATGTATTTAGGATCCATTCCTTTTATAATTAAATGTTCAACGATGATTTGGTCATCACGACGACTAAGATTCCGACAATCCTTGCAAGGGCATAAAAAAATTTCTACACTTCTTACATTCCTCTTTGCAGCATGCACGAAATTCATTGCTCCTTGTCGGTATTCTATACTAGTTCTATGAAAAAAGTAAAAAAAAGTGAGCTTTAGTATTAGATTATATGTTCTAATTCTCAAAATACATATTAAGTTAATCATGGTTTTATCACCTATTTAAAAAACCCAGCCTTTTTCCATTATCGACATTTGAAGGCAAATAAGTTTCCAATCTTTGACGTATAAATTGGTTATCTGTTGTAATCAAAAAAATAACTAGACGTTGAAGTACAAATACTTGTAGCACTACTGCATATAACCATGGTGGTTTAGTAGACAAAGGCAAAGAATACTTTTCCAAAAATATAAATTTTACACTTATATTTTGCATTTAACCTCAGATTTACATGTATTTATAATTAATCCATGCATGAATTCAAAGCCTAAGTCTAGCAAATTATAGAATTACTGCATATAAATTCAAAGCCTCAGAATGTACAAACCAATAGTTTCCTCTTACCAAACCAACAGTCAACTTCACCGCCTCCTCTTCACTACCTCACATCCACACAATTGACATATTTCCAGTATCTGCCACTCCACAAAAGACTATTTATGCTCCAACATTTACCACTCTCAACCATCGAGCCAGCCAATACCCAATCGCAAACAAACCCGCGACCTCCATCAATGCTACTTGAACCCACCAAATTCCCGAAACACGCAACCTCAACCTCCTCTCAGCAAGCAACCATTGATTCACTGAACCACTTCAACAGAACATTCATATACTCAAAGAAATCAAAGCAGATATCCCAACAGATCATTGCAATTAGGGTTAAATCAACCATTTCAGTAATAGTTTAGGAAAAAATACGAAAATAAGATGCATTCAAATTCATATAAAATCCAAAAAGAATCACAAAGTCGATTTAAAAGATTCATACCTAAATATACCTAATCGATTTAAAAGATTCATACCTAAATATACCTAGATCTGCTGGCTGCCGCGACTCGATGTTGAGTAAGGGGGAAACGACGGAGTTGACGATGATACTTGAGTGCGATAAAAATTTAACACGATAATAAGGGGAAATTTTTTTTCTGAAGAAGAAAGCAAATTAGGGACGAGAATTTTGTTAAGTACGAGAGTAAAATGATAGGTTACGTTTATTTAGTTCGCGCGGACTCTTTTTTTTTAAAGCGGGAAACGTGAATTATTTTTTGCCACGTTTATATTATTTGGTAATCTATTTTTTGTTGCATTTACAATAAAATGCCACCGATTTTTGCAACTATAAATGGTTTTTCTTGTAGTGATGGCTTACCTAAGCATGCGTGTCTCCTTCTTAATGGTAAACGTGTCTTACGCTCTTTATCATTCAAACTAAAGCTAAAGAAATCACTATTGTGATTCCCCCGTAAGTCAAATCGCTGCCTAACCATATAGCCTTACTATTGCAGACATCTCTGTCTCCTTTCTTCGATTTCTACATGTTTAACATGTAACCGGGCATGCTCCAGTAACAATAAGAGCCTCTAATTGCACTGCCATCACATGCCTTGTTGAGTTTTATGTTATGCCCACCATGAACTGTGTACCTGGGTACGTCTATTGTAAAACTGATACTTCCTATTGCACCCTCTCCATGTAGCTATGTGAACTCCTAAAAGTCAAAAAAGTAGGGTCAAGTCCCCTTATTTTCCTTACTTGTCCTCCAACTTAAAAGAATTTCATTCCTAAAATTTCAAAAGATATAAAATGCAAATCACTCATGCAACTAACATCTACAACCATCTACTCAACCATCAACCATTTGCAAATATTGTTCTTAGTTTCAAATTTCTAATGCAACATGTTCATATAGTTATGGAATGCATATGAACATATAGGTAATATAAAATTAGGCGGTCTCCTAAACTAGTCGACCTCCTAAAATGCAACTGCTTATGCTATGTATCTAAAATGTATGCAACGTCCTATATACTTGCAATTATCTATGGATAGGCAACCATTCAATACATATGCAAAATGCGATAATCATTATGTATATAACTGATGAAATAAAATGGATAAGGTGACCGTGTATCGTAGCTAACATGAACATATCAGCCCATATGTGTGATGCTAACTAATAAAATGCATCCATCGGCAACCATCATCCAAAACATGGCTTAGTGAGATGTTCACAACCATGTCTTGCATCCAAATACTCCTAACTATGGCATATACTAAGCAAAATACTATGTATGCAAGTAATTATATTAACTTACATGGAGACGTACCTGAAAAGATCTCTGACGGGTAGCTCGGATTTTCTCCCCAGGCTCCCAAGTATTCTCAACTGTATCGTGTAGAATACAATAGCCTATGATTTTTGTTTGATGACAATAAACATATATAAATATACAGATATTAAATGCATTGGATATAATACTATTCGATATAAAATATTCAAACACAACCGTAAGAATAGAATACACAGATATTCATTGAACAATAAACAAATATTTTATTCAAACAATTGTTTTTATTACAATATCGAATAGTATATATTTTTAGCCTAACTATTTTGAATATATATACAACTCATCACTGCTTTACATATTTTGTACAAGATTACATATTGATCAATTCACTAACTGTCACACTCTTTTGCTGTCTTCAAGTTTCAGTATATGTCCAGTCTTCTGAGTACCTGTCACATACAATTCAAAAGCAGTAGTCTGGAAAATAATGTGAACTCAAACTGAAAATAAAAATATTTTTTAAAATATTGTTGCATCAGGTAATTTGGGTTGTTTTTCTTTCTTTTTCACTGGCAGGGACATTCTAGTATTCATGGTTGAAAGCATGCATATACTCACGTATACATGTACGTGTGTATTGCCTTAGCATCTCAAGCAATATGGAAAAACTGGGTATAGAAAGCTTCAACTCAAGAGCCTGCATATACACATGTGTACATGTACACATGTGTACATGTACACATGTGTATTGCCTCAACGTCTCATGAATCAGTCAAAGGAACAAAGTTTTAGACATGCTCAGGTCCAACCAACATGACAACAGCTCAACCAAATGTACACATGAAGATCCAACCAACATGCAACCTATTTGAAATGCAAAGCAACATACAACATGACAGCATACAAAATGACAACATTCAAATAGCTTATTCGAATACAAACAACATACAACATACAACATGACAACAACTCAACTAGACCAGTCAAGAAATCAGAATTTAGGGCCAAGTACAAGGAAAGGTGAGCACAAGGTCAAACCCAAGCCAAGACTGGATTCAACTCAGGTGAAATACAAAAACAAACAACACAACAATGGTCAGTACATATGGATATGGATATGCATTCAGGAATTCAATATGCAAGCATTCAGGCATTCAATAAACATGCTCGTATGGATATGCAAGTAATCAGGTATGAACACACACACAACATGCAACCAGACTTCAGAGAATACAAGTGCACCAAATACAAGCAAAGTCAGAAAGAAAGCACTCGAAGTGGACATATCATAGCCATAGAAATCACACGCATATATACATACATATATGTATGTATGTATATACATGGAGACATCAGATCCAACTCAACAAGGCAGTTTTCTTAAACATTGGAAGAAATAAACAACACATCAATGTATACATGACATGAGTTTTCAAGACTAAGCAAATCTGCCAATGTAGACTTTGATCATACGCAGACTGGAAAATGATATTCTCCCAGACACAGGATGCTCTTGCTCATCAAATTAATCGAACGAAAAATAATAATTCTTTTATCGAAATCAAAACTTCATATGCGAAGTAAACTCATGGAGAAGTGCAAAAGAGAACTAGAGGCCAAGAGTAGTAAACCCAGATAAAGCATCATATATCTATCTAGTTGGTGGTTTGTAATCTGGAAATGCAGCTTTAGATTGCGTTTCTGTGATGTATGTATATGTTGAGTGAAATCAAAGCATAGTAACAGAGCATTCAAAGGTTGAACAAAGTCAAGGAAATTCAATCAGAGGTCACATATTTCAGAAAATGAAACAGAGAAAGATAATTGAACAAGTCGTAGGCAGAAAAGAACGAAACCAGAGCAAATAAATTTAAGCATATTCAAATATATCGAAAATATATTCAACCAATGAACAAGTCAGAAATCATCACAATCGTTCAATCAAGAATCAAATGGTCGAGCGCAACAATTGAAGAATTCAAATCAAAACTACCCAAAAGAAAATTTAGAGATTTTATCCTTATTTAAACCCGTATCATCATTGGTAGAAGATATCAAGTCGCGATCGAGCAAAAATTCAAGAAGGGAAAAATGCATACTAATTAATTAATATCAACTCGACGTGGAAGCAACTGCAACACAAATCTCCATTAAATCGAACATAGCAATCATCAGCAAACGAGAAAAAGGATTCAATTGGAATTATAAAGGGTTAGCATCAATTTGAACGAAACCCTAATTTTGAAGAAGAAATCGGCCGAAGAGATTTCACAAATTAAAAAAAGAAGGGAGACGGTCTTCTCTCTTATTATATGTTACTTGGGCCCTTTTTTTATGTGTATTGGGCTTTATTTATAAATGTAGATTTTTGTTTTTTAGCTTTTATTTTTATTTGTAATTTTCTCTTTTAAAATTTTGTAAATTTCTAGTTCTGTAACTAGGTACAAACTACGGGGCGTAGTTTGAGAATTCACAACTCAGTGGCTGAGTTGTGGCAGGGTTTTGAGCTCAGAGTTAGGTTAATCAAGTTAACGGGTATCACAAGTTTACGTGTTTTTGTAAGCATTTGATTACTTAATTTCTAGTAGAAACCTTAGGGGCAGCACGTAGGCATATTTTTGCCGAAGCTAGGTAAAGCTGTGTGTGATCTTTACTGCATTACTTTCTATTTTTATTTCTATTTCTGCATTAATTTTTAGTAGACCCTATTCACCCCCCTCTAGGGTGAAAACGATCCTATATATCGTTCTTCCAACCTTAAATTATTGACTTTAATACTGACTTAAAGACTCAATCCAAATAAATACAAATGTACATGCATAGGTAAACTTTTGCAATCCTTGCTACCGACTCAGATAAAATGATGTTGACATGCACCATAATGATAACTTGAGCATAAGTATGCCCTTATGGAAATGTAGCCTTATGCAACACTCAATGCACATACACAATACCTTAAATCCTAGTAGTATATCGATCACTTTATCTTCTGAATACTATGATAAGACTACTAGAAAGTGGCCGATGTCTTACCAAGCATCAAATGACTGGAATCTCATGTTAGAGAAAAGAAAGAAGAAGAAGATAAGAAGAAGATCAGAAGAAACAAAAACAATCACAGAATCTCACAACGCAACGGAATAACATATATTAATCAACATAATACTTTACAAAGCCATTTCAAAAATGATACATCAGAGTCATACTAATAAAATTCTACCTTGGACAGTTATAACAACCTGTCCCTATCTAACTGATATAAAACATATATAACATAGTGGAAAGAAGATAATAATTAGCTATCGATGAAGCCTCTTGCTCCAAGCTCCTCCAAGGTGCATCTGTGAGAAAAACCTGAACTACTTGGCTACCGATAAAAATTTGAGCAGCCAAGAGTTTTAGGGAAAGAAAATAAAACTTCGGGTAAGACATGGGTCTGGTGTGGTTAAACTCAAACAACTGAATTATTATGTTTAAAACACTTTTAAAATCAAAGGTATCTCGTAAGACCACGTCACACATAAACACAGACGGGTTTTTACCTTACGATAACCAAAACACTTTTTTATAGAAAATCTAGCGATATTACAATAATGTCTAAGCGTTCAGAATAAATATATGAAAATAGCCGAAATTGCTACCATTATTAAATTCCAGCATACTAGGCTTTACAATCAAAACCGTAAAGACACATATTGGAGATTAGATTCCATACTATGACAAGGCACCGGGATACCACCTATCACAGTACACGTCTACAAAATGTACCGAGGACCTCGCCTGGATCCTCTGCCAACACAAGACCGGCCTACCCCTTAGTGGATAATACTGAATATGTCATCACCTCGGTTGCTTTGCAACCCTTTTTTATTGAGATCTCATGCACAACCAATCCATAAATATGTAGACGTATCTAGAAAGGTGATGACACACCCGAATAGGATCGACCCACTTAGCCTTGTTGCATCTCCCTTGATTTTAGTCATTCCCAGTTGATGAGGCTTGAGGCTATGCTTACCTTTTGAATAGTAATCCCACTTGGAATGCTAACATCGCCTTCTAGGTAGCAATGCGGTGCTAGCATTCATCCATACAAGTTGTCCAGGATAAAGACAAATCGAAGGCACTACTTCTACTACATCCATTTTGGAATAATCCTCAGGATTAATAGTAAGCAACCCTTGCACTTCAATGGCTCCGTCTTTGATTCCATATTCTTAAAGATGTCTTCAGTTTGAAACGCTTGAGTTGGATCGAAGTGGTTTTCGGATAACATATCCGATCCTAGTCTCTTCGAAACAACTTTTGATAGTTCCCGGTAAACTCAACCTCGGTTCTTTAGGAAATAAACAAAAAAAGATAAGAGCGGAGTTCACCTCCTAACTATTTATGGACGAATTTCCTTATCATTTATCCTAAAAGAATGAAACAAGATTTATATGCATAGTACAGCATTATTGGGGATGACTGTGCCATATAACTCACGTGTTTCTCCTAGATATTTTCAAAGTTACGTTTAGGTCCAGATTTGATAGTGGGTTATTTAACTATCAAATGAACAATCATTAGTGGGTTATTTAACTATAAAATAAACAATCATTCAACATTGATTGATTCCATATGGGATTCACTAAGCCTTTATTAATTAATTAAAATCACTTTATAAAACTTGATTAAAAGGTCTTTTTAAAACACTATTCCCAAAACCCTTTACATCCCTTTTATACTTGGAAAACATTTATGCTTATCCTAGGGATATAAGTATATTATCAAAACATTTGGAAAATTCCTCCTTTTAATTCCTTTTTGGAAACATTACTTACTATGAACCGATCCACTTATCCTTTATAAAAAGTTCCCTTTTAAAAGTTCACTTCACATTTAAATACCCTAATAAATTTCCAAAATCAATTTATAAAACACTTTTATAAGTCTACAATTCAATTTACAAAACCTCTTTACAAACCTCTAAATCATTTATAAAACATTTCTTATTTAAAACTCTTTTGATAAATCTTCTTTAAGAAAAATCCTTTACAAAATATCCTTTGCAACTCATCCTTTTAAATCACTTTAAATAAACCTTTTTACTTAGTAAAACCCATTTTTATAAACAAGTTATTATTTATAAATACCTCTATAAAATAATAATATAACTTGAAAAATCATTTATAAACCTTAAACCCCAAAATTGATTAAAGAATTGAAGTTAATTCAACACCATACTTTATAATTTCAAAAAGAGCTTAGCAATCCCAGTGGTGGTAATTTAAGTTACCATTTAACATCAATTTCTCTTCCAAGTCACTTAACCATTTATTTACAAAAGTCAACATATATGTAAATGCAATTCATATCCAAATCAGGGAATAACATGTCAATACAACTCAGCTAGCATATACATGTCCAAATAACATAATAGCAGAATGGTGATTTATCCTGCCAAATAGGTGTCCAACAATCAAACAATTAACTTATAGCAGAACGAGGATTTATTCTGCTGATACATATTTACAATCAAACAACCAATCTATAGCAGAACATGGATTTATTCTGCTAACACATATCCATACAATCAAACCATTTTCATAACTCATTCACAATTGTTTGTCTACTTAATGGTATCGACACTTGAATCCTTTGGGTTCAAAACCATTAAAAAGTAGTACTTATTGGTTCTCGAAACAAAGGATTTAAAACTTAAAACTCCCATTTAAAATGATTAATTACAAGTTAAACTATTTATTTAATCATAATTAATCTTTATTAAATTTGATCTAAATTTAATTATAAATTAATAAATAATTAAAACTTTAATAAATAATTTACTTATAAATTAAACCCTTAATTAATCCTTTATTAATTATTAAATAATAATTTAAAACCTTTATTAATAATTAACTATTAGTTAATATTAATTAATTAATTAAATAATCTTTTAATTGAAACTTAAATAAGAAAGTAAACCTTTAACAAATAATTTACTATAAATTAAAACCTTAATTAATTTATAATTAAAAACAATTAAAAATTATCTTAATAATTAATTAATAATTAACCCTATATTTAATTAATAATCAATTAAAAATAAATCATATACTTAACTCATAATTAATAAAAATTAATCTTACCTTTTGAAAGATAATTAATTAATAACTAATCTTCAGTTAATTAAAAAAAATTTAGCAAAGCTAGCCGACTTTATAGTGGGCCCTAACACTGTACATAAATAAAAAATAAGTATTCTGCACATGCACAGAACATCTAACATGGTTTTATAGTGGCCATGCCACTGTACAAACAAACACTAGGCATCCTCCTGAGAGGAGGTACCACTGTCATCATCAACTGGACCAGGACCCATAACATGGATAAATCCTGAGAAATGAGCCGCGATATCTGGATCAAAAACCGCATATTCACAGGAGTAAATATATTTTCTATCACAAGTATCATCCTCCAAAATAAGTATATTGTCATCCCCAGCGTCTCCCTCACAGGAAAGAACAAGATCATCACCAACAACATGATAAAATAACCACCTCATCTCTCCATCTCCACCAACAAACATATAATAACAATCGAATTCTGGACTATATCGCATCTCGGATTTCACATGAACCCAAGCTTTCTCTCTGGGGTACCACTCAATCAAAGGAGGCGGAGAGACAACAACAATAGAAGATACAGCAGAAGGAAGCGAGGACTCAACAAAAACAGGAGAAGGGGCAATAACAATGTCAATGTTACGAACAGGTGCTTTATGGATCTCCGCAAGGACAGAATCATAAAAAACCGGGTCAACCAAAATGGAGGGGCGAGACTTTGGAACCCAAGTTCTAGTAGGAGGCCGTGGAAGGGGGATCTTATCTGGGATAGGAAGAGGAGGGACACCTGATGGATCGGAAGGAGGGAGATGCTTGCATGAAATCACCACATGACCAAAGGAGTGACATATCTCACAGATATCAGGTTTCCATCCATAGTGAACATCAATTACCGCAACATGGCCATCAACATGGCATACTCTGAGCTTAATAGGAAGAGGCTTGAAAGGGGTGATTTCAATTAGAGCTTTAGCATAAACGATCCTACCTCTAGCCATGGTGTTCGAGTCAAAACACTTTAGATATCCAACTAAACTTGCAATCCAATTCAAGCCAAGCAACGAATGAAGAACAGAGGGAATATGAGAGAAGTGGGCTCAAACAGGAATAGATAAAACCTGATCTCTTACACTATCAATCGACTTGCTCCATGGGTAATAATAAGCGGTTTACCTTCAATGAAAGAAGGCTCAGCCTCTAGCACACGCTGCCTTTTTTCCTTATTAGAGAACTTAGAGAAAAACATAGAGTTATCAAACTGAACCTGGAGACCCCCCTTGAGTTTCCAACGGTTCTTACAATGTTCCCGAACAATATGGTATGGAGGATTCGAATCAAGGAAAAACCCAACAAGGTAGTCAGCCCAATAGTCTTGGCCAGCCTGAATGACCTTTGGTGGAGGGAATGAGACCCCGTCAACCTCCATAGATTTAAATGAACGTGGAACATAATTTCCTGCGTTGCACGACAACGACTTAAACAACGAAGACCATTTAGGAACCGACGGGGCTGTAGGCGATGAGCAAGGGGGAAGATACCCGATTAATGGGACGATCAGTAATGGGCACGTGCACAACATTATTTGGAATAGCAGGATTACATACTTTCTCATTGGCATTAACACAAACAGGTAGGGTGCACAAAGAAAGGGGTTCGAGAACATCTCCAGAGTCATAGAGATTCCGACCAACCACATCCACGTTCAATCCATCAGTAGATTCAAACCCAACATCCACATCACGGGCATTAGCATTATCGCATAATAATCCAACCTCGAAATCAGATCAAAAAGAGGCAGTAGCAGTTAAAGCAAGGATAGAGGAAAGACAGTGCTTACCAGAGGCGGAGCAACTCACTCCAGCGATTCGTGTTCCAACATCAATGTCAGCGAGCAAGGAAATAAGGGGATTCACCGAAGGTAACAATGCAGACTGATGTGAAAGATCAACAGGAGGGGCAGCAGCTACCAGATTGGAGGCCGATAAAGGATCTCCAAGAGATGACCCGCAAACAACGGCGGCGAATGGGCAGCCAGAGTGTGTCAGAGAGGCAGAATGTTCAAGATCATAAGCTAGGGCTTGGGGCAAAGCCGATTGGCAAGGAATTATTCTTCTTTGGCATGATTAGATGAGTCGGGCGATGGAGAGAAGGGATGGATGGAAGAAGGGAGGCGGAGGAGAGAGAACGTGGTCAGATAGATCGTGTGTGAAATGGAGAAATCGCCAGAAAAGGAGGAGTCGCCATTAAGAGGTGATTTAAATTAAAATTAATAAACCTTGTTTAATAACTTAATTAATTATAAATAAAAAAACTAATTTAATTAATAATAAATCATTAAATTCTTAATTAAATTTTTTAAAACCTCATTATTAGATTTGTAAAACGTTTACAAAGCATTTAAAGTATAAAATGTCTACTTTTAAAAAAATCAGATTTTTATCGAAAACTACATCCATAACGACTATCGCTATGGATGTTGTTACATAGAAATGCTTTCTAAGTTTACTAACTTCAAAACCTCTTAATTAACTTTGCTTTAACTTTAAAATCCATAGTAAAAGATTTGGAAACAAAAAAAAACAAAGTTTTAAAAACTTTAAAACAAATAAATAAAGTTTCCCAAGATTTTAAATCTCACTTAACATAACTTTGTAAACTAATTTACATACACCGTAACATGCAAAGTTTATCTACAATACCGTAACCAAAATTCACATACACTTCAGAGTCTAATTTCCCATACCCTATCACATCCAAATTCACAACTTTATAACCAAACATATTACTTAAACCATTATTTCAAATCTAATGCTAAACTACATATTAGCAACATGCATATCATCCAAACCATACCATAATCCAACCAACAAATAACATATTTTACAAACAATATAGATCACAAAATAAGGTTGAATCTTCCCAAAAAATTTAGAAATTTACTCACCAAAAATCTTTGAAAACTTGAAATGCTTTAGAATTTGGAAATCTTGGAAAACCACAAAAATCACTCGAAAATAGGTCATCTTCCCCCCGATTTTTGGCCATTTTACTCTTGGAATTTGGACAGGTGGTAAAAAGAAAAGTTTTAGCAAATTTATTTCCTACAATTTAAAAAAAATAATCACTCAATTTGGTTTCGTTTTGAGGGAGATATGGTCAAAAGAAGGAGTGCTATTTTCGGGCTTGAAAATATGGGTCCAAAAATGAGTCAGAAAGAAATGTAATTTTGACCCCAAAATATTCAAAATTTGAAAAAGTCAATCAAAAAAAGTGGTAGTCGCTGAAATTCTATATGGTTTTAAAATAGAAAATCTTGATTTGGAGCAGTATGGAGGAAGTTATGCCCGAATGAAATGGGAGGAGAATGGAGAAGAAATAGTTTAAAACAAGTTTGAATATTTAAAACAAATTTAAAGCTTTTGATTTTTAAAATCTTAAAAACTAACATAAAAAGCTATTAAAAGTTTCATGAAGCTAAGAAGATGGAGATGCTTTGATAAAATTAGAAAAGTGAAAAATGAATGGAAAAGAAATGGGAAAAATGTTTTATATGAAATGAATATGCAAAATTACCTAATTACCCTTCCAACACTACCCTCCGCTCACCTCACGCCACCTCACCTAGCCTTCCTTCTCTTTATGACAACGCCGCCCTCTTGTCTCCCCCCACTCATTTCCAAAAGGAAACATGTTACGGTACTTATTTGTACCTATGTCCGCCTACAAGGTGACGTATACATTTTTTTTTATTATCTTAAGTATATATGCACATACATATACTTTAGCTAATACATAAATGAATACATACATACACACTTACATACATATATATATATACACTAATAAATTTACAAATGTGTATACATATATTAAGGAGTGCGTAATGTTTTCGATAACTTTTAGCCGACGAAAAGTCGAAATTTCGAAAAACGAATTTCGATCATATTTTCAATTTTTCTTCGAACTAATTATTTTTGTAAACACATTTTGAAACTATTTCACCATTATTATTTAATTTTTAAAAGAGTTTTATTTTCATTATAAAACCTATTATTTGAATATTTAAAATTAATTAAATATTTGCAAATCAAAGCAGTGAAATTCCGGGTCGTTACAATAAAGGTATCTCGTAAGACCACACCGCACATAAACACGAATGGGTTTTTACCTTACGATAACCAAAACCATTTCTATAGAAATAGATTTATATTATAATAATGTCCAGGGGTCAAAGTAAAGTATGAATATAGCTGAAATGCTTACATCTCACGTTTCAGCATAGTTGGGCACAACTAAGTCCGTACGACGCTTATGGGAGAATGGATTACATACAGTGACTGAGCTACTGGGGTACCGCTCGTCACGGTGCATCTCTAGATAAAATAACACCGAGAACCTCATTGGGATCTCTTGCCAACACAGAACCGGCCTACCACTTGACTAGTAGTACCGAATATGATCATCTCTCCTTTAATGGGCCCCGAAGTATACAAATGAGAGATAATATCGGCTCTAGATAGGGATGATCTACCCTACTTGGGAGCGACCCACTTAGCCCTGCTGCACCTCCCCTGTTTTAATTATTCCCGGTTGATGAGGCTTGAGGCTACGTTTTACCTTTTATATAGCACTTTCCACTTAGAATGCTAATACTGCCCACCAGGCAATAATGTAATACCAACATTCATCCATACAAGTTCGTTCTAGGACTGAACGAAATGCCTGAGAGCTCCGTCCTCAATTCCATCATCTTCAAGATGTCTTCACTTCAAAACACTTGAGTTGAATCGAAGTGGTTTTCGGACAACATATCCGATCCCGGTTTCTTTGAAACAACATTTGACAGTTTCTGGTAAACTCAACCCTGGTTCTTTAGGAAATAAACAGTCAAAGATAAGAGCGGAGATCGCCTCCTAACCGTTAGTGGACGGATTTCCTTAACGTTTGTCCTAGGGGAACGAAACGAGATTTATACGCACAATACAACATCATCGGAGATGATTGTGCCATATAACTCACGTGTTTCTCCTAGATATTTCCAAAGTTACGTTTTGGGTCCAAATTCGATAGTCGGTTATTTAACTATCAAATAACAAACATTCAATCAGAGATTTAATTCAACAGGGAAAACCAACATTGGTTAAGCATACAATCACTAGCTTCTTTTAATAAATCTTTTCATTAATTAAATCCACTTTGTAAATATTGTAGCAAAATTCTTTTACAAAGATATATATACATATATATATATATATATCCACAAATCCTTATATTTCAATACATGGAAAAATATTCATATACCTATCTCAACGGCATAAGTATATTCACCAAACACTGAGGAAGATTTCCTTTTTATACAATTCTAAATCATTTATAAGCTCCGTTATAAATTAATAAAACCATTTATAAACTATCTTATAAATCTCAGGAACCATTTATAAAACTTCTCTATACATCCCAAAAATCATTTATGACCCTTTTTAAGTCCATAAAACCTTCTTTAAACTCCTTTTGTAAATCTATGAATCCATTTTTTAATATTCTTTTATAATTATCTAACCATTTACAGAACTCTTTTACCTTGTAAAATCTTCCTTTAAGCCCATAACCCATTTTATAAAACTTCCCTTATAAAATCCAAGTCCGTTATAAAACTCTATTTATAAATTTCGAACATTCATAAATGAATTCTAATCATTTACTTTAAAACACTATTATATAATAATAAAAAATATAAATAAAAAGTAATTTACTTCAAAAACATATAAAAATAAACAGTAAATAAATAGTAATTAAATTCAAACATCTTAAAGATAAAAATTAATAATTTCAAAACACTCTTAATAAAACAATGATAATTTATCTTAAACATTATTATAAATAGTAATAATTAATTTCCAAAACTTTATTGATAAATAATTATAATTAATTTCAAACCATATTAACAATTTAAATAATTAATTTTTCAAAACATTAAAATATTGATAAACAACTTTAAAACAATATTAATATAAATAAACAACTTTTAAACATAAATATATTTCCTTGATAAAAATCCATACTTACATTTCAACATAATCATTTCCATATTTATAAAACTATATTTATAAATCTCTTTCTATTTTATAACATATCGTTTAACATCTCTAAATCTATCCTCACTTTCAATTTTCAAAATAGAATCAACTATTTTTTCCAAAACAACATCCCACATATTATCATAAATCCACAACTGTGATTTATTTTCCACATTTGTAAATAAATTTTCGTACATGTATATATATACACATTACCTTATATAAAACGGTTAATAAATATTTATACCAAAATATTCCTTTTTTTTTAAACCATAGCCTTTGTATAAAACGCGGACTTATTTTTAAGATTTTAAAAATCTTTAATCACATTTCAGATTCTCTATTTAAAATATTTTATAAAACTATAAATTTATAATCTCTAAAAGAATCATATTTTTATTTTAAAATAAATTTATTCTTTAAATAATTCAAGAAAAGTTATTAAAACACAAATAATTTCCAAAATCACTTTGAAATCCCCTTTTTAAATCAAATCATTAGTTTATAATATTTCAAAATACCAGAAGTAAGGCCCAATGCTACTAAAGCACCAAATAAGCAAAATAATATCCATGTCATCAAATATAGCATTTAACATATCATATATCAAATTATATGAAAAATAAAATCTATAGTGTGAGGATTCCTATTGGATCCCCCCAATCTGTCCCCTGCATCACATACAGTATATAATCAAATAATATAAATAAACTGCTTCGAGGCGGGATTGTATACAAAGGGTCATCCACTCTTACACGAGAACGTAATATGGTCTCATTCGCTCCAGGGGCGGGAATATATCCAAACCAACAATTTAGTAAATCGTCCAAACATTCGGTAACAATCAACAATAAAATATCCACACATCCAATAAATAATTTTATCGACTATATAATATTTTTAGTTTACCAAAAAGGTGAATTTAACTCACATTGATTTTAGTTGTTGCCAAAATGCTCTGGTTTGGAACTAAAATCGAACGACGTCCGATTTTAGCCCAAATTTCATGTAACATCCCCTATCTGGAGGCCCGAAGCTAAGCGCTCCAGATGCTGCAGTCATTCATAGTATTAACTTCCAGTAACCAAATACGATAATGTTAATGGTATCCATAATATCAAAAGCACATGAATATAAAACAAAATCACAGATTTCACAAAAACAACTTTTCTGATTACATTTCACAATACATGTTTCATATTCCATTACATAATCCCATAATCGTTTCACAGGTAATGATCAAATATGATTATTACAAAATACGCCAAGAGCGACATATGAAGATGCCCTCTTGGTTGACCGGAGTACCACTATATAGTCATAACTGACTTAATACAACATAGCGAAATCAAACAAAATAAAACGGCAATTCCTAAATAGCTATCTGTCAGCCACCTGCTCGTCTTCGGAAGCTTTATTCGCCAACCTACTAAAACCTGAAAATCCTCAACCCTCAGCCTACTAAAATCAATTTTTGAGCACCCGAGAGTTTAAGGGGAAAAACATAAACTTCGAGTCAGACATAAAACCTGGTATGAATAATACTATACATCTTGGTTATTTGATATTAAGTGAGACCACACCGCTTAGCGGAACGAGTCCCCTCACTAATATCCTTTTAAAACATATCTTTTGCAAATCATTTCCTGCAACCAAAACTGGTTAAAACTGTAAAGCATTATTATGTAAACATATATCAGGTAACAAATGAACTATCTGTTCGAACACTATAGTTTTGTTTGGCTAACTACTAACCTTTGGTTGACTCGTGCATACCAGACAATATATAAACAAATAATCTAACACCTATTAGATACTCCTCTTCTGGACGGTCTGTCCCTAACTTAACTTCTCCCAGAGTCACCTAATCCTAATGGTTTTATAGGCTCACCAATAATCTAACTCTATACAAATATATATTCCCTTCTGTGTGTGACATAATTTTAGTCATACCTGTGACAAAGCCCTATACACTGGAATTTTGGACTAAATTAGCTGGGGCTAATAGCTAATGTATAGGGCGCGACCCTATACCAATCCAATCTAGTATTCTAGTATTAAGTTGTTTTACTTAGGGTAATCTTCCTAAAATTTTCCTTGAAAACCTTTTCATCTCAGATTGATTTAAAACCTTTAAACAAAACTTAAACAAGGAAAATACATATTTTTTATGCTTTACTCAAAACCACCTTGGCATGTTATATATATACTTTACACAAATCTTTGTTGATGAAAACATTTAAACCTTTGAAAGAATCCCTTTCGAATCCATTGAAAGTACCCCTTTCGAAACCAAGTAAAACCCTTCTTTATAACCTAGGCCGAAAGCCAAAACATTCCTTTCGAAACCATTCAATGTTCATTTTGAAAACACTTAAAAAAACCTTTCCTTCGAAAGCTTTAAAACCTTAGACATCCTATCTTTAAAACACTTTAAACTGCGTTTCGAAAACATTGGAATTCCATTCCCTTCAGACCTTTTGAAACCATTGGGGAACCACCCCTTCGAAACTTTCATTTAAAATCTTTAGAAAGCATCAAAACCTTTGTAAACAACAAACCTTTCGAAAGCTTTTGGGTTCAATTTAAAACATGTGGAAACATCTTTCGAGACCACTTAAAAATCATCTCTTTCGAAACCATTTGGGTTCTACCTTCAACCGAGCAAAAGGGTCATAAAACAATTAAGTCGAAAACATTCTTTCGAAAGCTATTCCTAAGTAAAGAAGTGATGGTGTCAAAACCAACCCTTCCAAAAGCATTGCAGATGTGGCCAAGTTTTAAAAACAAAGTATACCTTCTGAAACCATTCACTTCGAAAGGTAGAAAAGCGGCAGCTAGGGGTTTCGACCCCTTCGAAAGCATTTACTTAAAACAAAAGGCGCAACCCATTCGAAACCACTCCTTTAAACAATTTAACCTGGTCGAAAGCCAACCAGGTCGAAAGCTCTTCCTTCGAAGACAAAGCAAGCGCGTTTTTAATTAAAAGCAAGGCAACGTTTCGACCCCTTCGAAACCCTTAGCTTCGACCCAGTGCCTTTCGCCTTAGTCCAATTCGCTACGTACCAATTACTTGATACCAGGCGCATTGGTTTCGATGGTAATGAAGGCGAAAGTACTTGGTCGGAACCCCTGGTGCCGAAAGTAGTGAAACATGCCGAAAGCATGTAAAAACTAATTTTTGTATTAAAAAGAAATTCTTTTCAACTAACCTGCCTTGTTTGTCAAAATATTATTGGTTGCTAATTTTCCTAAAAGTGATGCCAATATTTCAGAAATAAATAATTTAATTAATTTACAAAATACCCCTTCTCCTTTTATAAATATATAAAACATTTAAGTCCCATACCTTAAATAATTTTATATATCTATTAAAACACTTAGGAAAATTCTACAAAATTCTAGAAAATCATTTTTAATACGTTCTCTAGCATATATTAATTTCAGACCCAAAATCATATATTATTTAACCATAAAAAAAATTAAACCCAAATAATCATTTCCCTCACTAGAAAATTAATATAAAATCCACATTAATTCAGAAAATTATGAAAATTGAAAACAGTCTCTAAAATATCATTTCAAATCTAAATCTAAATTCGCAAGGCATTTGGATGTCATTTAATAGGGTTTTCACATTAAAACATATCATAAAATCTATATGAATAAGCATAAATCATCAAGAGGCATATATAAATATTTAATCATTCAAAAACATGGCATAACCTTGCAAGATAAACTGGGTTTAACCTTAAAACCGAAAATCATTAGAAAACATGAGATGTAGTCATTATTCACCTTAGCTTTAAGATTAATGAGTTTAAGATTTGACCATGAGTTAATTGTTTAAGTTTTTTCCTTTGATTGCTTTATCTTTCTCTAGCTTGTCTAATGGTGGCCGGCCTCAAATGTTGTTTAGATTTTGAAATGAACATGTAGAACATACACGACTAAGGGTTTAGGGTATTAGAATGATCTCTTCCTATTTACCCCTCCTCTATTTCATTTTAACTCATCTTTAGTTCATTATTTACATGGCACGGCTACCCCTTAATTTAATCACAAATCTCAATCCCCTAATCATCACATTATTTTATCTAATTTAGCTAATTAAATATCATAAATAATGTTACTAAAAATATGTGGTATTACATTTCAACTATCTCCAAATTCGTCCAAACTAGTTCCATTGCGAAGTTTACGTCATCACGAGCGCAACGCAAAAATCCTCGTCTCTATTGGACATTGTATGAGAGAGTTATATAGTTTATAAGATTACGATTTTTAAATTATATGTAATTCACTAGATACAATCTTATTTCACTAATTACCCTTTAATTAATTTAAACCCTTCTTCCTCCCTTTTACATCCTGCTCTCACTCCTGAAGCTCACCGTCATCACCGAAGCTTCACTTCCCTACATCTCGAGCCACGGTCGACGAAACCTAAAATCGACGACGCCTATGGACTCCACTCCTCGACCACCTTCCTGCCACTATCACTTTCCCGCCACGAGCCTCCCCCAAATCGAGACTCCCCTATAGCCGAAACTCCCTCAAATTGACGCGACCAATATTCCACCACCGCACTCCTCGAAACTTGGCTATGAGCTACTCTTAGACTCGACTAACACGTTCTCACACTCAATTCCTCAAATCGACAACCCAATCAATCAACAATCCGAACCCTAGTTTTTAATGTACCCAAAAGCTTCACTGTATTGTTCGAACACGAGAAATGAAAGGTCGTACTCCACTATACGGATGCCGAAATGCAGATCTAAGTTTTGCTTTGGTTTTTTCTTTTCTTTTTTCTTCTCTATTTTTTAAAAAAATGATAAGAGGAGGGAAGATTGAAGTAATAAAATTTAGAGATGGGTATGGGCTTGTACGTGGATGAAATGACCCACTTAAAATTTTTATTTTTAAATATTCAGTGGCCATTTAATCAAGAAAATGTTTCATTCTAATTTTCTTTTATCCAGGATCTTTATGCCAATAAGAATATTGGTTTGTCTAAATCATTTTAAACTTATATATATATGAAGATATATAAGCTACTTCCTACTTGAATCAGAGTACACAAGTTTGGAAGAACTAATTTGTTTGGGAATCATTTTAAAGAAAGAATCCCTACATAGCAACTATGTTTCAAAAACCAGGTCTTCTAAATATACATGGATTATTGCATGACTACTGATTTCAGCTCTAAAGACATGGCATTTTACATGTATTTCCATAATTTTGTTACTGTATCAACAGTGCTTTAGCTTGTGCATGTGTGTGCATGTTTCTGTGCATGTGTGTGTCAGTGGGAAATTCAGGTACCTGATTTTTCTTTTCTTGTTAACAAATGTCTGAGTCTACCCTATACTTGTGTTATAAAACAGATCTAATAACTTGACTCAAAACTCTTTAATGCTGGCTTAGCCCAGGCTTAAGAAGATGGCTATGTTAGCCCTATTCAGTTTACACTATATCTCAAAACAAATCTTATTTTGGTTTCTTCTCTAAGGTAGCTCATAACCTTATTGCCAGATTTTTCCAACTTAAAACATGAATTTCTCTCACCAAGTATCTAGTTGTTCAATTAGTTTATGAATTCTCACAATTCTAGGTTTTCTATCATCATGAGTTAATTGACCAAGGAGCTCTAAAAACTTCATCACTTAGTAAAATATTTTCAAATAGAATCCATAAGTCTCAGCTGAAACACCTATTTAAGTCCAATGCTTACAAAACAGTAAATAACAATACATTGGATTTTCTAAGCAGCTTAAACAACATAGCTTAACATAAATTTGGCATAAACATCTATTTAACTTCAGTGAATTTGTAACTATTGCATCCAATTCCTTAAGCAGCCAACCCATCCAAAGCTTGATCAAAGAAATGTCTATTTACCTGCATAATCACTATGGGCTGCCTCATTAAAAATGAGACACCCAATAGTGCATCAACACACATGGGTCAGACTTGGTCTGGTATGAGTAATCTAATTGGAAACATAATTTTCATATAGTTTTTTTTTCATGTTCCAATAACTTTAAGATAAATAAAGGAATGCAATATTACACTTGTACTCATTTCTGTGCAACCTGGGCATGCACAACAAATTGATCCATAATTCCATGATTTATTGCAGAGAAAACAAACATAGAATTCATCCATAGAAGATCCTAAAACAGTCAACACAATCATCAATTAAATCATCATTCCTCATTCATAGATTTTTCTGGCCTTCAGTGATTTTTCCCAAGCCTTCATATGAACCTATTTCTAATGTTCAATATCAAATGTGTCATGGACTTTAGCTACTTTCTCTTTTTAAACACACACTGCCTGGGACATTTCTCTGTTAACCCAGCACACTCAGGCCCCTGGGTATAAACATACCATGTGTGAGCTTGCAATATTCCCCTTGCCAAGCTATATCTTGTAGCCTTAAGATCCAAAATCCTTAGTTGAATTACTAAGTGTCACTACCTTTTAGTGTTAATTTCCTCTATGCATATCATGTTTCAAGCAGTGAATAAAACATACATTCAGTCACAGGCACACATCCAAAGATTAACAAGACATTTTTCATGAACAAGCACTTCATCATAACTATAGAGGTGATTTCTTATTTTTCTATGGGCTACAATAGATCCAATACAAACATATGGTCATAGATAATTTTCTGTTTGTCTTTCTTTTCTTTTCTACCTCTGATTCAGTCAAATCCATATAGATTTTTAGATCTGACTAAATCACAAGTATAAGAATTACTGGATAGTTCATAAATGTAGAGGCTCAACACATGTATACATTGCACCTCTATATTTTATTTTTTCCTTTTTATATAAGTTCTTTTCTGTTAATATGGGACCTAAGCAAACTCACAAGGTTGCAGCCCCACATCCTTTCTCATTTTTAGACCATATATCCATATTAAGCATCCTAGGTTTTAAACTAATAAATGTATAAAGAAAACCCATATTACTGCTTTACCTCAAAGTTAAATCATAACACAGAAAACTTGTTTAAACATTAGATTCATGGCTCTTTCATACTGAGTAAATCAATATAAAGAGGTTTTCATTAAAACAGATCATAAGACAAGTCAAAGTTACTAAATCATAAAAATGAATCTAGCTTGCAAACAAATGAAATATGAGTTTTAATTAGGCTGCCTCAATATTCAGGACTTATTGCCAATATTTCCAGTGAGATTACTCACCTTAATCCCCTTTTTTCCTAAGCTTTTCCTTCTTTTGATCTTCTGCCTTCTTCCTACTCTAATGACTGGTGTTCCCTATTTCTTTTCTAACTTCTGTTATCTATATATTTATTTTTCTTTTATGAGGCAGAGCCAAAATCTTACTACACCAGGTCTTCTTATATAACTCTGGCTGCTACTAGGGTTTAAGGAAATTACCCAATATCAATTTTACCCCACCCACTATGATCTACCTCTCATTCTACTTTTTAGAGAAAATGGGTAAGTAGTCCTGGCATTTATTTTCAGAAAATATACCTCATTGCCCCGGTCATGTTATTTGCATGATTTCTGTTTTCTAAAGCAAAAAGGAATTGCTAAAAATGGATAAAGTGTTTGTTCAAAAGCTCATACCATTTTCATGCAATGTAAATTTTCATTTCAGCAAGCATTTTTTTTTTGTGCACATGTATAATACATGTATGCCTATCCTGGCCTAAGTCTTTCTCTTTTTTTTTCAAGACTTGATCATTTCTGCCTACATATATATATTTGTAATTTATCTATTCCATCATTTTTATTAATTATTGCCTATTCTATCACACAGAAAACTGTGTGCATGTTTGTGCACTGTCTTGTGCACATGTACATGTTTTTAAACTATGCATCTGCAATCAGTTTCCTATCCCTATCTTTTCAATGCAATTTCAACAAATACAAACTAAATTAAATCATGAAATTTCTTCACAAAATCAGGGTTATCACATATACCCCTCCTTTTAGGAATTGTGCCCCACAATTCTTTCATACTTAACTTAAGTATCATTACTTCAGAAAATCAATTTCTGAACTCAAATCATTCTCAAATCAATCATTTGATTAAACTCTAGGCCTATCAAAACAAAAACAAAAATCACTATGCAATTCAGTCAAAACATTCATCAGTATATATATAAATTTACCTTTCATTCAATCAAACAGTTGTGGATAATCAACTCTGGTTTTATCTTCCACCTCCCATGTGCAATCTCTTGGATCAAGACTCCATTGCACTTTTACTAATTTTATTTCTTTGCTCCTCAATTTCTTGATTTCTCTGGCAACTATGCCCACTGGCTCCTTTTCATACACCAATCTGGAGTCAATCTGTACATCCTTAGGAGATTTTAGAATTGCTTCCTTGTCATGAACCCATCTTCTTAACTGTGATACATGAAAAACATCATGCATTGCTCTCATTTCTTCTGGCAACTCTAACCTGTAGGCCACAGTTCCTATTCTTTCTAAAATTTTATATGGTCCTATATATCTAGGAATCAACTTTCCTTGTTTCCCAAACCTTAGAACCTTTTTCATGGGTGATATTTTAATAAATACATAATCCCCAACATCATAATGTACTTACTTTCTCTTTTGATCTGCAAATTTCTTCTGCCTATCTTGGGCAGAAGCAATTCTTTTTCTAATCAAAGCTATCTTTTCAGAAGTTTCTTTTACATTTTCTGGTCCTAAGACCACCTTTTCTCCAGATTCATGCCAACTTGAGGGTGATAAACATGGCCTTCCATAGAGAGCTTCAAAGGGGGCCATGCCTATGCTACTGTGATGGGTGTTATTGTATGCAAATTCAGCTAGATATATATAATCCTCCCAGCTTCCTCCCCAATCCAATACACATGCTCTCAACATGTCTTCAAGCAATTTGTTCACAATTTCTGTTTGGCCATCAGATTGAGGATGGTATGCTGTACTCAAGCATAAATCAGTCCCCATTGCCTTGTGAAAACTTTGCCAAAATTTTGAAGTGAAGATGGTGTCTCTATCACTTACTATAGTCTTTGGTATTCCATGTAGTCTGATTATTTCCTTTGTAAATAACTGAGCTAATGTGCATGCATTTCTTTCTGACTTCACAGGTATGAAATGGGCTGATTTGGTTAGCCTATCAACTACAACCCAAATACTATCATTTCCCCTCTTAGTTCTAGGCAAACCATCAATGAAATCCATTGATATGTCTTCCCATTTCCACTGTGGTATTGGTAAAGGTTGAAGCATTCCGGAGGGTTTTTGATATTCAGCCTTTATCTGTTGACAAACCATGCACTTAGACACAAAAGATGCCACTGCACTCTTCATACCACTCCACCAATAATCTCTTTTAAGGTTGTGATACATTCTTGTGCTTCCTGGGTGTATGGTATATTTGTTTTTGTGATAAGCATCTAAAATTTCTTGCTTCAGCTCATCAATAGCAGAGACACATATTCTTTTTCTTTTCTCCAAATGGCCTTGCTTATTCAACAGAAAGCCTTCCACTGCTTCTCCATTTAATATCTGAGTTTTCTTCTCAAATAAAAATGGGTCTTGATCTTGTAATTTTACAACTTTATTCTTTAATTCTGACCCCAAGGTGACAAAACTTAACTTTCACATTTCTACATTTTCATTGCATATACTCATATTTTCTACACTTTCACTTTCTACCTCTGAGTCAATCAATAGTGATAAAGTGTTAAACTCTTCTATCATTAACCTAGCTACATTAGCATGCTGTCTACTTAAAGCATCTGCTACTTTATTAGCTTTGCCAGGGGTGTACAATATTTCAAAATCATATGAGGCTAGGAGTTCAATCCACCTTTGCTACCTCATGTTTAATTCTTTTTGTGAAAACAAATATTTAAGTGACTTATGGTCAGTGTATACTTCAAACCTTGCCCCCAACAAATAGTGTCTCCATAATTTAAGATCATACACTATAGCAGCCAATTCAAGGTCATGTGTAGCATACCTTACCTCACTGGGTTTCAACTGTCTAGAGGCATAAGCTATCACTTGGTGTTGTTGCATCAATACTGCCCCAAGTCCTTGTCCACTTGCATCAGTATATATCACTAAATTTTCATTCCCCTCAGGTACTTTCAGTATTGGAGCTTGTATTAGTGCTTCTTTTAACCTCCCAAAAGCTTTCTCACATTCCTCAGTCCAAGCAAATACCTGATTCTTCCTAGTCAATCTGGTTAATGGGATTGAAATCTTTGAAAAATCTTTTATAAACCTTCTGTAGTACCCAGCCATTCCCATAAATGACCTAACCTCTGTGACATTAGTAGGCCTTTTCCAAGCTTGAACTGCAATTACTTTATTGGGATCTACAGATATACCTTCTTCTCATACCACATGTCCTAAAAAATTTACTTCCTTTTGCCAAAAAGTGCACTTTGAAAATTTTGCCTTCAAATTTTCTTGCCTCAGTTTATGAAGTACTATATGCAAATGATTCTCATGCTCCTCAACTGACTTTGAATAGATTAGTATATCATCAATAAATATCAATACAAATTTATCCAGGTATTTTCTAAAAATTCTATTCATCAAATCAACAAAGTAAGAGGGAGCATTTGTCAAACCAAATGGCATTACTAAAAATTCATAAAGTCCATATCTAGTGTTGAAAGCTGTGTATTTAATGCTTTCCTCTTCTACTTTCATTTGATGGAATCCTGAAGCTAAATCAAGTCTAGAGAATATTTTTGCACCACTCAATTGATCAAAGAGATCATCAATTCTTGGTAAGGGGTATTCGTTTTTAACTGTGATTTTATTTAACTCCCTATAATCAATACATAATCTGAGAGATCCATCTTGTTTCTTAACAAAAACCACTGGTGCTCCCCATGATGAGCTACTGGGTCTGATGAAGCCTTTTTCTTCTAGTTCAACCAGTTGCTTTTTCAGTTCTATCAATTCCTTAGGCCCCATTCTAGTTGGCCTCTTAACTACTGGACTAGCCTCTGGGATTAGTTTAATTGAAAACTCTACTGGCCTATGGTTTGGAACTCCCCTAACCTCACCAAACACATCAGTATATTGATTTACTATAGAGATTTCTTCTAATGTGGGCATGGGCTTCTCACTAGACAAAGTAACAAGAGTAGCTATATTTCTGCTTTTGTTTGCCTCACACAGAACAACTACCCTTTTTCCATCAGAAATTTTTAGTGATATGGTAGATGTTTCCATATTTATAATAGCCTTAAATTTCCTCAACCAATCAACTCCTAGAATAACTCCTATGCCCGGGTATTGCAACACATATAGGTCTGCACTAAACACACATCCCCCTATATTTAATCCCAGTTGCATACACATCATTCCCAAAACACAGGAACTACCTAAAGGACTTCTAATAAGCAATGGCTTATCAACAATCATACAATTTAATTTTAGTTGTTGTACAATATCATGGGAAATCAAGGAGTGTGTAGCCCCAGTATCATACATTACTACAAAAGGTATTGAGTGAATGAGCAAAGTACCTTCAACTTGGCCATGGTTCTCAACATTTGGTCCCTCAGTTGCTTTACCTTTTCCTTCCAAGGTTCCTACTTTTCCTTGCTTAAACTCTGGACAATTCCTCCTTATGTGACCCTCCTTTCCACACTGGTGACACTTGAAGGATGCTGGTCTAGGATTGGTGCACCTATTCTTCATATGCCCCTCTTGGCCACAGTTCTAACAAGTGATCTTCTTCTTAACTTCAGCAGTTTTGGCTTCTTTTGGCTTCTTGGTGGAAGCTACATCTGTTTTCTTTTTATCATAAGGATGAAACTTACCCTTCCCTTTCTTATTTTGATTATTCTTGAATGCTCTAAAATTTTCTATGGCTTTATCATGCTGTTCAAAGCTCAGAGTCAGATCCAAAACTTGATCAAATGTCTTGTCCTTATATGGCAGCATAGCTCTACTAAGGCTGGCATTCAGTCCTTAAATGTATCTGCCATTTTTAGCTTCTTGAGTTGTGATAAGCACTGATCCATACTTGGCTAGTGATTCAAACTTCTATGTGTACTCAGTAAAATAAGCTCTAAAAACTTCAGTATATTGCAATATGGTGCAGTGATTCAAACTTGAGTTGTGATAAGCACTGCACCATACTTGGCAAATGATCAAATATGGTGCAGTGCCAAGTACACACAGATCAAATATGGCAATGAGGTAAAGCATATTGCACCACTATATTTTATTTTTTCCTTTTTATATAAGTTCTTTTCTGTTAATATGGGACCTAAGCAAACTCACAAGGTTGCAGCCCCATATCCTTTCTCATTTTTAGACCATATATCCATATTAAGCATCCTGGGTTTTAAACTAATAAATGTATAAAGAAAACCCATATTACTGCTTTACCTCAAAGTTAAATTATAACACAGAAAACTTGTTTAAACATTAGATTCATGGCTCTTTCATACTGAGTAAATCAATATAAAGAGGTTTTTCATTAAAACAGATCATAAGACAAGTCAAAGTTACTAAATCATAAAAATGAATCTAGCTTGCAAACAAATGAAATATGAGTTTTAATTAGGCTGCCTCAATATTCAGGACTTATTGCCAATATTTCCAGTGAGATTACTCACCTTAATCCCCTTTTTTCCTAAGCTTTTCCTTCTTTTGATCTTCTGCCTTCTTCCTACTCTAATGACTGGTGTTCCCCATTTCTTTTCTAACTTCTGTTATCTATATATTTATTTTTCTTTTATGAGGCAGAGCCAAAATCTTACTACACCAGGTCTTCTTATATAACTCTGGCTGCTACTAGGGTTTAAGGAAATTACCCAATATCAATTTTACCCCACCCACTATGATCTACCTCTCATTCTACTTTTTAGAGAAAATGGGTAAGTAGTCCTGGCATTTATTTTCAGAAAATATACCTCATTGCCCCGGTCATGTTATTTGCATGATTTCTGTTTTCTAAAGCAAAAAGGAATTGCTAAAAATGGATAAAGTGTTTGTTCAAAAGCTCATACCATTTTCATGCAATGTAAATTTTCATTTCAGCAAGCATTTGTTTTTTGTGCACATGTATAATACATGTATGCCTATCCTGGCCTAAGTCTTTCTCTTTTCTTTTTTTTCAAGACTTGATCATTTCTGCCTACATATATATATTTGTAATTTATCTATCCCATCATTTTTATTAGTTGTTGACTATTCTATCACACAGAAAACTGTGTGCATGTTTGTGCACTGTCTTGTGCACATGTACATGTTTTTAAACTATGCATCTGCAATCAGTTTCCTATCCCTATCTTTTCAATGCAATTTCAACAAATACAAACTAAATTAAATCATGAAATTTCTTCACAAAATCAGGGTTATCACAGTGGAGGGTATGGTGCCTGTTATGGGCCGTATAGATGTGAGTATGCCCTTGAGTATAGACTATATAGATTATTTAAATTTAAAATATCAAGCTTTTAAATGTCTGTAAATCTCGAAATCCAAATGAGGCATGCCGCATGGCATTCTATATGTAATGCCATTGTTTTGAACACAATGGAACTTATTTCGAGACCTAATTCGATCATATACAGAAGATAGCTTTTCAAACCTTGTTATATTATAAATTTCTACAATTAATTTCTTAGTGTTCCAAGCTCGTACGATCAAATGATATGTCCAATCGCCACCAGATTCGTTAACTTACAATAATTCACCATTACAGATCCAATGAAACTGGTTTCGTTGAAATCCGAGATAGTGCCCCAGAAGACTATTTTACACATTAATTAAAATGAATTATTATAAAAACCAAATTAATCACTTTTAAATCTAATTTAAAAGTTTACCATCTTCATTCTTATTCAAATAGAATTTAAATCAACTTTCAAAATCATTTTTATTCACATCAAATTCAAGATTTATATTTTTAACCAATTTCAAATATTCAATTAAACAATCCAATTATCAAATAAATCGCCGAGTGGAAATATAGCTGTTTAACTTATAAAATTAACTTTTCAATATTTCAAAATCGATCAAATATTCCAAATCTAAATGACTAAACATCTAGGTCGTTACAATTTATGTCCCAATTTAATTTCTGTAACTCACTACTAACTATACACTTTTTGCCCACTAAATTTGGATCATTGGAGTTACTACCTCTTTTGCCATTGCAACCTTCTAGTCCTATGATTTACTATGCTATTAATACTTGGTCGTCCTAATTATAACTAATATGAGTACCGACGTATATTTATTTATTTATTATGCTTTATTCGTTATATTTATAGTTATATTTGGTAGGCACGATTATACTTATGTGTGTATGTGTATATATTCATATTTTTAACTCATTAATTCATACGCTTAGGAATTCCAGAATATACACTTAGATGTACATTCTGTAAAGAGCATTCATTTTCATATTTTAATATATTAGAGCTATCCTTCCAAAAAAGGATTACCGTTATAACTTTCCATAAATTACCCTAAAATGAGACTTTTGCTCTGTTTGAAATTATAAAGAATTATCTCTTTCATTTTATTGAAATTGACAATGCAAACTATGGAGAAACATCCATACTGTACGCATCTCTTTCATTTTTGTATATTCCCTATTATTCCAAACGATGCACTTTTTATACCAAGTTGTAGAATTAGGAATTTACGGAAATTTACGTGGAAATAGATACAACTAAATTGTACCTTCAACGCTTCCAATAAATTGAAACATAGAAATTTACACTCCAAATAAGATTAGGGAAATCCAAATAAATACTAAACAATTACAACCCAATTATCATAAATCTGAAATAAACTTCACAATCTTGACAGCATTCTACTTTAGCAATTTTAGGGACTGATTTCCAAATTTCTAGATTAGGGTTTATACCATTCTATTCCAATTTCATACCTGCATAATATGTAGGCCGAATTTTATTTAAATACATTCATTTTAAGCCTAGAATTCAATAGATCTTGCATAGGCGAAATAATTAAATAAAACTCAACATATAAATTTTAGTGTTATATATAAATCATATAATTTCTCACTCACTTTCTTAGCTTTCCAAATCTCCCAATTCTGAACCTATTCCTTTAAATGATTCCTTTTTCCTTTCCATCCCAAAATATGTATAACAAGATATATACATACTCATTAGAATTATAGATCTTAGAGAAGATTGAGTTAATTAGAAATTTAGGTTTACAATTATATGGTTTACCTTTTTCGCAGAATTGATTCACTCTTCTCTTCTTCTTTTTTATTTTCTACGCTTCTCCAATATATATATATATAATTTCTAGAAATAGTGGAGAAGAGAAAATGGAAAAGCTCCGCTGCTCTGATTAGAAAATATGAGAAGATAAGTGAGCGGCTAGGTCTGTATTTATAGACAATCGAATCAATTCTATCAGTTGGATCAATATTAATTAAATCCAGACCGTTAGGCCGAGGTTCAACCTTAGCTGCCACCACTTTAACCGGTCGACCGCTCCCTTATAGGGGGTCGACCAGGCCAAGGAGGGGGTCGACTAGTGGGGTCCACGTGTTTATATTATTTATTTTCTTTTTATTCGTTTTTAATTATTTTCGATTCGAAAACTTCAAACGCTCATAACTTCTTCGTTTGAACTCTAATCGCAAAATTTTGTATATGAAAGTTTCTCAGAAAATCGCCACAAACACAATGGTACAAGTTTCGTAGCCAAATTCAAAAGTTTGCTCAAATTCCATTTTTTAACCTTAATAAATATTTATTAATTATTGTTTATTTTATGGGGTGTTACATTCTCCCCTCCTTAAAAGAATTTCATCCCCGAAATTCCCCAAGGATTGAATTATGTAACATTGCATGTAACATTCTAAATTATCCAACCAATTGGTGTATAAATAATTTTACAAACAATCGTGTACATGTGCATGGCATATCATAACATATATGATATGTATGTTGAATAATACTAAATCGGTGCCTCCTATATGAATGTATTCTTTCAAAATAATTTTTGAAAATATGATGCAAACAACCTATATATACTTATATATATATGCAAGTTTTCAAAAATCAAAAATCCTTATTTTCACTCAATAATTCCCATACATCTACGAATAGGAGTATGGTTCAACCAATTTTGCATCCAATCCCTATCGTCAAATACCTAACACACCATTTCTAATATTCAAAATTTTGAAAATCCGTTTTTCCTAAATCTATACTCCTATGTCGGAAAAGGAATGTAGATGGAGAATTTTACATTTGCACCCTTCTTTTGGATACCAATTCCGTTGTACCTTAGAACTTTCTCTTTTGTCCCCAAATCTTTTCCAATTTTTCCAACTACAATTTGCATTAGGAAGTATATTTTTGGATTTTCAAACAGAATTATTTTAAACACAAGGTTTGTTCACTATCAACAAGGTATGGAAATAGAAATTCCAAAGCGAAAATGGTTTTTTCCCTCGTTATTCTCTATGTTTCGTATACTATCACCCCTTATCGGATATTAAAACTCATATTCACTAACACATCGACCCTCCCTACTCTAAGCATGTGGCATTTGAAAATCGAAATTTTCTCATTTTCCATTAAAAAAGCTTTTTCCCTCTTTCAATCAAACTTACAAAATAGTTTGAAAATTGAATTTTTCAAAAGCATTTAAACATAATTTTTCAAAAGCATTTGAACACAATTTTTCAAAAGCATATGAACATAATTTTTTATAAGCATTTATCTTTCCATCCTTAAAACAAATCCAATAACATCTTAACGTAATCGAGATGAACTCAATGAGTTAATGCATATGATTGAACCTAGCATTGCACGGTTAATCTTAGATTTTGAAAACCTTTCCTTGTACTTCAAAACAACAAACAACACACATGCATATTCATAAATTTTACCTTTTAGGCATAGAGATAGTGACCTATTGTTTTGCAACAACCCTTCCCTATCCTATGCTTGCTAAAATTATTTTTCCCAAAATTCTAAAGTTTTTGGGATTCAAGCATTCTTTGTTTCTAGTTGTTAATTTACTTTTCTAATTTATTTTTTAAACTTACAGCTTTACATTCATCGCTAATTAAGCATCCTTATGAGATTTCCTTAATTTACATTATTTTCAAATATATATAGCAATCAAAGCTCATCCAGAAAATCAACACAATAATGAAATAGGAACATATCTCATATTATATCATGCTTTTTCAATATCCGAAAAATGGCACCTAGTGATTACAACCAGAATAACCTAAGAGAAACAATTATTGGAAGCTACCATTCAACGTCAACTAGTATTAATGATGTTGTAGCCCTATCACTTCTTTCTCAACTAAGATGGACATTTCTAGTATGTCATTCTAATATGACCAATATGTCTTAACCTACCCTCTTTAGCTTCTAATAAATAAGGTCCATCTATTATTTAAATTATTACATCTAGATTATGTGATAAATTGTGCATTTTCATGCTGCAATGGGTAAGAAATATAAACTATGCACATTGAGAATAACTCATCGGAAAATTAGCTTGGTGGAATAGCTTTCCTACCACTTATCTTGCCTTCTTTAACTTTGAGTCAACCAACCATCCTTTATATGCGTTTGCCATCTTATTACCTTCGTCTCCAATCATACTACTAACTTTCTTCAATCAAAATCTCTTGTAGTATTTTCAAACTTTTGTATTTTATTTCTTTATCCTTGATTTTTCTTGCGAGTATACCCTAAAAGTCATAAAAGTGTACTTTAATACCACTTCTCATTCCTGTGTGGGTTCTTCTTTTGGCTTTCATATATCTCTACTAAAACATTTCTAAGTTCATACTAATATTCTTTATATTCAACGAGGATTCCTTTTCGCTACTCTACAAGCATTCATAGCTATTTTATTCATAGAATTAACTTTTACCTTGTCTTACCTAGGCAATCATTCATATCTACTCCATATCAAAATTGGTTTGGTTTTCACCACTCTTTATAAAATTAAAACTCAACGGTCATGAAGTACTTAACCAAAATATTCTCATCCTTGAAAATATAAACTTAGAATCTTTTTATTGAATTTAAAAACCAACGTCGGCAATTTTAAAAAGATCCTTTTCCTAAAACAACGCATATCCCCATTCTTTTCAAATAGTAAGGGTTAGTTTTTATTACATGAATAATCATTAAATCAATTTTCCCTTTTTAAAGACTTTCTACAACAGAGACTTACTTCTTTAAAAGTAGGATTTTTAACCCAAAATATTTATTTGCATTAAAAACGCCCAATTGTCGTACCAAAGCATTTAAAAAAAATATCTTCTGTATCTTTAAACAATGAAAACTGGAGTAGACCAGGATAACTTCCATTCTATTATTTTCCTACCACTCATGCTATTTCTATGTCTAACCTTAATGGATATTCCACTAGCATACATGAGGGACTTTTAAAAGATATATGCAATTATTGCACATATTTATGGAAATTATCCACTTTTCCTACGCTTTGTCTCTAATTTCCAACATCGTTCCTAACTAGAATACTAATATTATTTTAATATAAATTCCTGACGTTTCCTATTTAAATTTCCCAATATTGCTGCTATTAAAATTTCTCCTAGCCAAATTGCCTTCGAGTGGCTTCTTCTTACATAGCTCTTTTCATCTTTTACTATTGTTTGAACCAAAAATGGCACAAACACTAAAGATTTAAGTAGAAAAAAAGTGAAGAAATATAACAGAAAAAGAGGAAAGAAAAGAGACACGGTCGTTTATGTGGTTCGACAAAGCAAGGCGTACGTCCACTTTAAGATTTTATTGCTGATTTACAACTTGGGGGCAAAAGTTCTTGGGGCTCGGTACAATTCTAGTACTTAGAATTTTCGAGTTACAAGAGTATAAGAAATAACGGAACTAGAGCCAAAATGACCCTAAAAAATGAGCGCTACACTCCTATTTATAGAGGTAGGGGGCCTGAAATCTTGCATACAATATTTCCTAGCTGTTGTACCTGATTTAGACTGATTCATTCAAAAAACTAGTGCCACATAGCATGAGTTGGGAGTCGGTACTGATCCTCAAGTGGGAGTCGGTACCTATCCCCAAGATGGCCAAATTGGTCATCTCCAACTCTTCATCCAGGATCATTTTGTAGTTAGCTTCATGATTCCATAGTTATTGGTATCAATATTAGCTTATTTCTAAGTCCAAATGATGGAGTTGTGGGAGAACAAAGTTGCAGTTTCAAGTGTTCGTGGAGATTGATGTAGAATTGCATTGAACCAATAAAGTGACTTTGGAAATAGGCTCTCGACGTCAAGTTAGGCTTGTATGCAGAAGATGGGGTCCACTTAAGATATATTTAGGGGTCGGTATCGATCCCTGGGTGGGAATTGGTATCGATCCCCAACTTGAGGGATCTCATTATTGTGTTGTCTTGATTTGGGTTGTTTTGGCTTTGGTTGAACTTGCTTGGAGTTCGACCCGAGAAATTTGAGCATTTACTTAGGGCTTTACCGGAGATTTTCTAGGATTTTCGTGTTTGAGTTTTCCTTCGCCTGCTTGGAGTCAAATCCGAGTTTTTTGAGTGTTTAACTCAAGTTTTCAAGAGTCGGTACCAATCCACAGGTAGGACTCGGTACCGATCCCCGACTTAGGGTTTCCATATGTTTTGCTCTGGGTCACGCTTGGGGTTTTTTATGGATTACTACGGGTCTGACTTAGGGAATTCTCAAGTCTATTCTGCTTTGAGTCTGACCTGAGGATTTTGTGGGTTTGCTTCAAGTCAACCCTTCCAAAAGCTTGAACTTCCAAATTTCAACTTTTTTACTCATTTTTTGATATTTCCTTTTTCTTGCCTTTTATTGATATTCCCAAAGTTTTTGGCTCATTTCTCCATCGTTCGCTTGTTCGATTCGATGGTTTAAGTTTGTTTGAATAGTGCCTGGTCTAAAGGCTGGATAACATTTTCCCTCCAATGTACATTTTGTTGTAAACATGATGTGCTTTGTATCGAGACAAGTTAGGATTGATGGAATAGATTTCACTTAATACCTCAAATTGTCATCATCCTTCCGTCAAGTGGATTTCACGAAGAGTCTTATCTCTAACTATATGTTGCGATACTTGGTCGATATCTGACATTATAAAATCGAAATGTATTCTCTCAGTAACTGTTTGTGCTTGGCTCCATTGAGCTGGTCGATTGAGTTAGTAGGCCTCGATTATCTGAATTGGTTTCTTTTCTGTAAGTCCCAGGTAAGAATTTAATTTCCGTCGATTCAGAAAATTACATGTCGAGTATGCACACACGCTCGTACACTTATGCACATACCTTTGCCGTTATCTCCCAAGCCTCTTGTCAGATCAAGGGTGGGAGTTAGGAGATGGACGGTTAGGTCACATCCGTTCTAGGGTTGACGATGGACAGTCGGGTCACGTCCTTTTGTTTGGATGGTCAAAATTGGCGAATGGACGATCATGTCACATCCATTCTAATTTCATACTCCTACCATCGAATCAAGGGAAAGAGTGGGCTAATAGATGGTTGGATCACATCCTTCTAGGATCAGATGGTCGAGTTACGCCCGCTTTATGGTTTGTGTTCTTCTTGTCGAGTTAAGGAAAAGAGATAGGAGTCGGATGGTCGGGTCACATTCATTTCAAGTTTGACGATGGATGGTCGGATCACGTCCTTTTGTGTTTAAACTCCCCATGTTGGGTCAAGGGATAGAGTTAAGTTGATGGATGGTCAGCCACATCCATTTGGTTTGAAATCCCCATGTCGATTTAAGGGAAAGAGTTTGGAGATGGATGTCCAGTCACATCCGCTTATTTGTTGGTTATGCTCCCCCTATCAAGTTAAGGGAAAGAGCTATGAGATGGGCGGTCAGTCACATCCATCTTGGATTATTTTTTGTGCCCCCCCACGGTCGGGTCAAGAAAAAGGGCTAGGAGATGGATGGTCAGTCACATCCATCTCAGATTATGTTTCGTGCCCCCTATCAAGTTAAGGGAAATGGCTAGAAGATGGACGGTCAGTCACATCCATCTCAGATTATGTTTCATGCCCCCCCATGTCGGGTCAAGGGAAAGGGCTAGGAGATGGATGGTCAATCACATCCATCTCGGATTATGTTTTATGTCCCCCGTGGGGTCAAGGGAAAGGGCTAAAAGATGGAAGGTCAGTCACATCCATCTCAGATTATGTTTTGGGCCCTATATGGAGGGCAAGAGGTAATGCATGGATGGTCTTGTCAGATCCACGTTGGATTGGATTTCGAGCCTGTTGAGCCTCAGGAAAGGCGTAAGTGTTTTGGAAAAAATTATAGGCATGAATTTGAGAGTGGATGGTCGAGTAACATCCACTTTGGATCATGGACTTGCCTCCGTGTCAAGGGAAAGAGTTGGCTAAGGAGCGGTTGAATCATGCTCATCTCGATAGAGCTCTGAAGGTCGGGCCATGGGCTGTGAAGATTTGATGGGCACCTGACTTTAGGTACCTGAGCACCTGCATTATTTATTTGAAGTTTCATTCGAGTCGGCCGCATTTCACGACTCATATGGCACGCAAAGTCAAGGTTGTGTGATTGAAAAGCAAATTCACTGAAAATAGAAAATAACAGAGTCTGTCTTATGAAAAAGTTCAAAGCAAATAAGAAAAAGAGTTTATTCTAATTGAAATGACACCGTCACGCCCGCCATCCTGTTTCGCTCCAGCTCTTCTCAACTGGATGATGGCTGTCTACGGTCTAGTTTATAACCATACTTCCTTCAGGCCGCCTAGGTCTGTCAGCACTAGGAGCGGTCTGTCCTTGCTAGGGTCGAATGTCCCTTGCCCGCCATCTTGTGGGGCTTTCACAAATTGCTGGAGCCTTTTATTCCAGATCAGCTGCACTCTTCGATCATATCTCGGAGGCGTCTGCATTCATTTGTGTCATGGCCATGGGTCTTATGAAAACTACAAAATCTTCCAGACTTCCTCTGGCTTTTAGTGGACTATCTCGGGGCTGGTTTCCAGTACTGCTCCGAGTCGCGAGTGGCTAAGTAGATGTTTTTAGTTGAATCATTTAGAGGGGTATAAGTGTCAAATCTCGGGACTATCACCCATCTCCTAGAATCTGAATTCTCGTCTAAGGCCTTGTTGCAACCTTGCTCTTTTCCTATTCCTGTTCTGTACATTCACGTCAATGTTCCCAGAACTCGCTCCGAACTGTTTCATGGCGATGTTGTTTTGAATTCCTTTGGCCTGATGGCTTGTTCTATCTCCTTGTCTAGTCCGTAGAGCCTCCTTCTTGTGCAAGTACTAGGCCGCCTTGTTATAAAAGCGATCCAGGATGGAGGGAGGGTTCCTTGATAACCATTCTTCGAAAACAATGATGGGGTGGATCCTCCTTATCAAAGACATTAAGATGATATTTTCCTGAGGGTTGCTCACCTCAGTCACTGTGGTATTGAATCTCTATAGAAAATCCTTAAGTGACTCCCTCGGCCCTTGGAATAAGTTAGATAAAGACATGACATCCTTAGGGCAAGTCATGTGCATCCTGATTTACTCGATAAATTTCCTTGCCAGTTGGTCAAATGATAAGATGGACCTTGTTGGTAGTCGAGTAAACCACGTGGTCGCCACTCCTTTTAGGAAGATTGGGAAGCACCTACACTTGATTACATCTGATGCTCTAGCGAAGTCCATATGCCACTTCTATTTCATGAGATGTTATCTAGGATCTATCTTTCCTGAATATGCCTGCATGTTTGGCATAGTGAATCTCCGTGGATACTCTTCACGTAGAATGACTTCAGTTAAGGGATTTTGACTAGGGCAAGTGCCTTAGTCGTCGTTAGTTTGGCGTTGACTTTCTCTCATAAGTTGTGTTACCATCTTAGCTAAGTTCGGCTCTTAAAAACTTGCCAGGTTGTGGTAATCGTAATCTATTCCTTGTCCTTGGTCCGATAAATGATCATGGTTTGTGCCTCGTTGCGTAAGTTCTTCCGGCTCTGGAGGAATCATTTGCCTAGCAACTCCATGTCCATTCCTTGGGGCAACTGAGTAGCAAAATCTCGAATTTCGATGCCCTAGTCAATCATAGTATGCCCGTGTTGCACACCATCTCCAAATCGAAGACCCAGACCTTGGTTTGTGGGTTCGGCACCGAACCCCTAGTGGAATTGGTACTGAACCCTAAGGTGGGATCGATACTGACTCCCCCACCTTGAGTGGGTTTGGTTCTCAGCTCCTACCTTGATATCCCAGCTTCGTGTGCATCCGTCCATTGCCTTCTGCTCTTTGGAAATGGCCAGATGATGAGGAACTTCCTGATTTCGAGTATGGAGGAGATGGCTCTCTCCTAGTCCTTCTACGTCCACTGTTCAGCTGGTTTATCAAGCTCCTATTCTTTTGAATTTGTCGGTTCAACTCCACACGGCTGTCTTGTAGTTCTTTCATCATCCTTTCAAAATCCACCCAAGTGATTGCATCAGAATGATTCTGAAGATCCGCGGCTCCTTGTTGTGTGCCTTCATCTAGAACGTTCAAATATGTATCCTCTACTTCACCTGCAGCTCTTAAGGAGGCGACGGCTTTGTCTTTCCCATGGGCCATTGAAGATAGCTTCCAGTAGACCTTGTTCAAATTTAAGTAGTAGGGAAACTAGTTAAGAATAAATTGGATCTCTTCTTAGATTTTAGGCAATCCAACAGTAGACAAGGATCTAAATAGATAGTCGGTCTCTCAGTGATAGCGCCAAAATGTTCGAACCAAAAATGGCGCAAACATCCAAAGATTTAAGTAGAAAATAAAAGTGATGAAATATAACAAAAATATAAATAAAAAGGAGGAAAGAAAAAAGACACGGTCATTTATAGTGGTTCGGCAAAGCGAAGCCTACGTCCACTCTAAGATTTTATTGCTGATTTACAACTTGGGGGCAGAAGTTCTTGGGACTCGGTACAACTCCGGCACTTAGAATTTCAGAGTTACAAGAGTATAAGAAATAATGTAACTAGAGCCAAAAAGATCCTGAAAAATGAGCCTTACACTCCTATTTATAGAGGTAGGGGGCCTGAAATCTCACATAATATCTCCTAGCCGTTGTACCCAATTTAAACTAATTCCTCTACGAAAACAGGTGCCACATCAGCAAGAGTTGGGATTCGATACCGATCCCCAAGTGGGAGTTGGTACCGATCCCCAAGATGGCCGAATTGGTCTTCTCCAACTCTTCATCTAGGATCGTCTTGTAGTTAGCCTCGTGATTCCATATTTGTTTGTATCAATATTAACTTATTTCTGAGTCCAAATGATGGAGTTGTGGCAAAACAATGTTGCAGTTTCAAGTGTTTGCGGAGATCGATTAAGAATTGCATTGAACCGACAAAGTGACTTTTGAAATAGGCTCTCGACGTCAAGTTAGGCTTGTAGGCAGAAGATGGGGTCCACCTAAGCTATATTCTGATCCCTAGGTGGGAGTCGGTACCGATCCCCAACTTGGGGGATCCCATCATTTTGTTGTCTTGATTTGGGTTGTTTTGGCTTCGGTCGAACTTACTTGGAGTCGGACCTGAGAAATTTGAGCGTTTACTGGGGCTTGACCTAAAATTTTCTAGGATTTTCATGTTCTGAGTTTTCCTTCGCCTTCTTGGAGTCAGACCCGAGTTTTTTGAATGTTGGACTCAAGTTTTCAGGAGTCAGTATCAATCCCCATGTAGGACTCGGTACTGATCCCAGACTTGGGGTTTCTACATGGTTTGCTCTAAGTCGCACTTGGGGTTTTTATGGATTGCTTCGGGTCTGACTTGAGGAATTATCAAGTCTATTCTACTTCGAGTCTAATCTAAGGATTTTGTGGGTTTTCTTCGAGCCAACCTTCCAAAAATTTGAGCTTCAAAATTTTCAAATTTTTTTCTCATTTTTTGATATTTTCTTTTTCTTGTCTTTTTATGATATTCCCAAAGTTCTTGGGTCATTTCTCTGTTGTTCGCTCGTCCGATTCGATTGTTTAAGTATGTTCGAATACTACATAGTCTAAAGGCTGGATAACAACTATTTTCCCTATTGACTCATTGTAGTGTGTTCGCCTATTGGTTTAGTCATTGGGCTTTTTCATTAATAAAAAACAAGATATGTATAAATCTATTACAGTTGTTTTTCTTCATATTTTCCTTATACATGAATATTCTTCCTATCTTCATTATCGGGCATTCTTACCCTTCTATTATCTTTACCCATTTCAATCAAATACCATTTTCATTTATCCACCCCTTAGAAATAATTCTAAAAAAGGAAATTTTAAATTTACGAAAATAGGAAGAATCATCGAGCCAAACATATGCTCTCTTTTCCATTCATTTCAAAAACGAAAAACCCCTTTCCTAACAACCTTTAGCGTTTACTTGTGAGCATGGATCTATGTTGGTGCACTGTTTGAGTGGCCCTTTGTGCTGCTCTTGGATTGCTTTTGTCTCTGCGTGGTACTGCTTAGGTATCCCCTAGTGAGTGCGGTGCAGATTTGTTCTTAGAGGTATTTAGCAATGTACATGCTTTGGGATTGATATCAGAGTTTATTTAGCCCTTTGAGTGCAACGCGGTCCTTCTCTTTTGAGCTCATATTTCAATGGCGGTGCACTTCTAATGGTGGTGTGTTTGCCATTTCACTCTTTTCTAGTGTCAGGAAAAAATGGGGGCAGCACATCCCTATTTTCCTTCAGTGTAAGATTGTTATTATAGTTCTACCATCTGTATATATTGGTTCGTGAGTGCAACATATCATCGATTGCATGCATCTTTGTGAAGTGTGCTATGCTTTGATACGATTTATACAACTTCTTATGTCGTAGTGCAACATTAACTTTTTATTGTTATTTGGGATGTTGTTTACGCTGTAGTTTCGTGTATTATAGTTGTAGATCGTATACTACACCCTGTGACCGTGTTTGGTTTTCGGTTCAGTATCATAATGTAATATTGGGATTAGGGGGATCAGCGCAGTTTGAATTTTTGTTGTTGTCGTACAATTTCTAAGCGCGATATTTTCTTGACTTCGCTTTATTTTTTATCTTTCTTTTTTGTAGTCCATCTTTTATTGTGAGGGCATCCTATTTTAATCTTGGTGCTTAAGTCATATTGCCTTCAGCAGGATTCGGAAAATACAAATGTAATACTTGCCCCCCAAGTCTGGGGCGATCGCAAATCGACGTGGACCTACCTTCATTAGCACTTGCATCAGCCATTTCCATCTACTTCTTTCTTTCCTTTCACTAAAGGGATAAAGTCTTGATAGCCGTTACACAATTAATGCTCTTGCGCACATGTCATTCTCTAATTGGCTGATCTCCTGAATCGTTGCCACATCACCTACTTCACTTTCTAAGTAAATCTATCGCAATCTTCGCGGTCATTGTTTTTGCTATTAATTGATCAAGTTTCCTTTTTATCTCGGTTGTGTGGCTAGCGTTAAAATTAAGGTGCGTATGGTTTTGTTAAATTTGTTGTTTTGACAATGTAGTTAATGACACATGATCCCATTTTAATTTTAACATGTTGGTAGGGGACCCAATTTGGTTTTAATCCCTGCCCTTACGTAGAGGAGTGGATGGAGGACTGACGTCCATAGGTATTTTGGTGGCTTTGCCAGAAATATCAAGAAGGCTAAGGCTCGGCTGATGGACACTTTAGAGGTAACAATAGAGAAATCCATACTTAAGAATTATCACCATGAGGATTCCTTGAACGAAATTCAAGCCAGGGCCACCATTTTCTTAGAAAAATTTAGATAAGAGAAGGCTAAGAGCAAGATGGGGCATATTTCTCGCAGTACGTCAAGGACATCTTCAGCCATTCTTACCCTGCACTTGAACTGAGCTACCTATGCAATGTCTCAAGCTTCAAGGTGGACGCAGAAGAGCTAATGGACCCTTGGGTTGGTGCTTGCTATGAACCCGGAAGGTCCATCCCTATTAGTGGAGCCCTACCTCTGACCGGCATTCCTCAAACGTTTTTTTTGCGAAGTGAATGCAAATCTGTAGAACATATACTATGCGTAGATCTTTAATGAGTATGGGTAGAACTAAGTAAACTTGAACTTAGTTTCTGATGTTTACTCGATGAGCTTTAAACAGTTTCTAGAATTGTACCTGATCGGTAAGTTGCAATATGTTCCATGCATTGTATTTCCTTGTCATTTTCTGGATTAGTTTCTTGTGCAGCTCATAAATCCTGAACTGAGCTTTTGACATGCATCTTCTGTTGCATGCTTGGGATGATATTCCCCTTTGTTCGGAGGCAGGCTCACATTCGTGCACTTGGCACGGTCTGCCTTGCTATTTGGAGGCAGGCTGATATTTAACTATGAAGTCAGGTCGCATATTTACAACCTTCTTAATTCATGCTCACTGTTTCATGACTGTTTAGGATGTCTAATATTCTTACGTCCAGTGTGGCTACGTTAACAGAATTAACATAGAGGGATTTTTATACTGGTTCGGGCTGTCTAATATCCCTGCGACCAGTTTGGTTGAGAAAGTCAGAGTGCATTTTGTGCAGCTTCATTTTGATAGCTAGTTCGGGCCGTTTAATATCTCAATGTCCAATGTGACTATGCTAATAAAATTAACACAAAAGTTATTTATATTGGTTCGGGCCATCTAATATCCCTACGTCCAGTTTGATTATTCTGCTACGTCAAAGAGATTAATACAGAGAGATTTTTATACTAGTACGGGCCGTCTAATATCCCTACGTCCAGTTCATTGTTTTATTACTTTGGTCTTTTTTGTTGGCCATTACTTTTCATAGTACAAGATCCCCCTTGTAGAAGTTTCTCTCCTTGAGCCTACCATTATAGTTCTTTGACATCCTTTGCTGGTATGCGGTAGATACTACTACCGCTTCATCTCTTCTTTCCTGAATGAGATCTAGGGCAACTTCGTTCAGCCTTTTATTCTTCTCTACCATGTACGATATTCTTCTATGTGATGGGACTTCTACTTCGATAGGGAGTATTGCTTCATATCCAAAGGTTAGCAAAAAAGAAGTATGGCATATCGGGGATCTAGTCGAATTCAGTAGGCCCATAATACCAGAGGTAGCTCTTCCGCCCACTTTCCCTTAGCTTTCTACAGTCTATTCTTAAGTAACTTCATAATGGTTTTTTTTGCGGCTTCAACCTAGCCATTCTCTTATGGGTGTGCGACGGAGACTCTTAATTATGCCATTCTTCTCACAAAGCTCTACAAACTCCTTACTTTCCAACTGGGTGCCATTGTCGGAAGTTATCTTATGGGAGATTCCGAATCTGGTATGTTTTTAACCACAAAAGTGACCATCTTCTTTGCAGTTGTGACGACCCAGAATTTTTGATATTTGAAACTTGAATATTTAATTGATTTTAAATATTTGAAAAGTTAGTTTTAACTTGAATTTCAAATATCACTATTTATTGGTTAATTAAATTATTGAATTAAATAATAAAAAATTGGGTAAAATATGAAATAGGGAGTTTCGAGCTTGTTAAAAATAATTTGAAGGCTTATAAAATTTATATTGATAATACTGAAGATAATAGAACTTTTAAAATTGGATTTAAAAGTGTTTTGTTCGGTTTTGAAATTATATCGTTTAAATTGATATTTAAAGATAGCCTTCCGAGGCACAGTCTCGGAATTCGACGAAACCAGTTCCATTGGATCCGTAATAGTGCACTATTATCGGATTTCAATTTTCACAGCGTTTGGAGTTGTGTGATCGTACGGTAGATAAACGCGCTGAAATTTATATCGGAAACTCAAAATAATAACTAGGCCCAAAAAGCTATCTTCTCTATACGATCGAATTAGGACTTAGAACCTTTTCCATTACGTTCGGAATAGGGGTATAACATTAGGAACGGCTGGCAGCACGCCTCGATAGGAGATCGAGATTTTAGGCTTCGTTTTCGAGATGATTTAAAATTTATATATATATATGTATATTTGTGGACTGGTCAAAGTGCCTTTCACATCAGAACTTTTTGGCCTTCATCTCAATGTCACTGTAGCTAGTTGTTGCAGGCACGCTAACATCTTATCATGTTCCCTTCATTCCCGTTTTATAAGCTCACGTATCAGATCATTTCAAAAAGAAGGAAATAAAATATTAAAATGGCCGAATAAATTACTTTCTCATTCAAACCAAAACTTCTCTTCATCCCTCCCTTCTGACTCCTTCACAAATCAATTGCATTCGAAAAAATAAAATAGGGGAGAACGAATCTAAAATCGCGCATTCGTCCCCAAAAATTCGAAATCACTTTTCTTGTTTCAATTCATTCGTTCATTCCTAAAAATAAGAAATTGAATCGAAACCGCAGGTGAATAATAGAAATGGGGGAGGGAAGCGGCCGAGGTAGCAATCTTCGTTCGCGAGCGACAATCTCGAGCTGAGCCAGGTGATGGCATCGGTGAGTTGAAGGGGTATCGCGACCTTATCGCGAGGTTGTTCTCGAGCGCGCGGCTTCGAAGGCGGCATGAAGTTTGACAGTTTGCCAGTGGCGATGGTGATGAGCTCGTTTGAACGAAGGCAGAATCTCGTAGAGCTGGAGTGCGCAGTACTCGTGATTTTTGTTCCTACACGCTTTGGTAATTTAAATTTTCAAAACATTTTAGTTCAATGTTTGCTTAGGTTTAAAATTTTAATTTAATTATGATTTATTATTTCAACTATTAGAAGATTTTTAACAGGGTTTAAAATGTTTTGATTCGAAAATATATATATACATATTTCAGAAAATAGAAAACTCTTTTTTAGTCAGTAATATATTTTACAGAAAGAAAAAAATTGACCAGAGAAGTATAAATGTAATTCTGTTTTCAATTTAATATATATATATATATTAATTCACATACATATTTTTATTTAAAACAATAAATGTATAAAGGTATGATTTTGGAAATGGGAATCTTTAAATACTTGTAGGGTTTGAAGAAAAAAAGTTAGTAGATTCTTAAATCTGCATATGGATTTTTAGTATATGTAGTTCAAAGAAAATAAAGTAAAATAAATATACTTATACACGTGTTAAACTTACTATTTAATTTTAAAATGATGTATTGTGGTGGTAAATTGTTTTATTAACTTACTAAATTATTTTAGTTACTAAAGATATTTTATTACAGGAAAAATTAGTTTAACATTAAATTAAAACCAAATTATTAGTTTAAAAGAAATAAATAAATAGTAATAGATTGTTCGATTGATTCAAATATTAATAAACCATACAATGTTTGAACAAGGTCAAAAAAATAATGGAGAAGCAAGCCGGGTTGGATCGGGTTGCAAAACAAAGTCAAAGGGTAGTTAATCTCACTCAAATTGGATTGCTAGTTAATTTATATAATTGACAATTTAAATTATTGGTTGATTGATTGAATTGATAATTTATTATCAGTCTGGATGTGATGTTATATATGGTAGTATATATATATTGGAGTAATTGATATTCCCGCATTATATAGCGGATGAGACCCTATGCGCCCCACATAATAGCGAATGAACCTATATACCGCGATATCCCCCTCGAAGTGGGATTGGTATTTTTATATTGTGCTAACATCTGTGGATGCAGGGAAACAGGTTGGAGGGATCCAACTGGATTTCTCAAAAAGTTGAATTATCTCATATTCTTTTATATGATTTAATTAGTAATCTGTGATAGATTACATTGGTAATTAAAAATATTGAATGTTTAGTTTGACCGAATATATTTTGGGTATATTGAGATATCAGAAATATAAAGATTGGATTTTTGAAGAAAAATAAAAGAGAAAATTTTAAGTAAAATAATTATAGTAAATTTGGATAAAATAAAGATTGAAATTGGAAAAGAATAAAAGTTTGATTTAAAGATTTTATTAAATAAAGTACGAGGGTGAAAAATAATAATAATAGAGATTTTAAATGAATGGGAATAAAAGAGTTTGAGGACTTAAGTGATACGGTTTTAAAGAAAAGGATTTATTATTAAATTCAAGATTAGAATGAGTTGGAGAAAAAATAAAAGGGGATTTTGAAAGAAGCATGAAATTGGTATTTCAGTTTTAAACAAGATTTTAAATCATAACAAAGGAGTAAACCTGGAATTAACGGATTTTGAAATAAATTAAGATAAATCGAGAAATAAACTTTGAAGGTAATTTATTGCAGAGAATCGGGTTGAAAATCGATTAAGTGTTTTGAAAATAATGATTAAAAAGAGAAGGAGATTATGGAATCTATAAACGGGGTTTATAAATAAAGTGAAATATTTATCAGTGGATAATTTGGGATTATAAATTCACGGTGGGGATTTATAAGGGAAGAGTAACTTGTTATAAAATGTGAGACGTTTTATTTGAATAGACTTTGTGATGGGATTTTTATGGAAAGGTTGGCATTCTGAAATTTGAATTGTTTGTTAAAAACAACTGAGCTTAAAGATGGCGTTTGGATTCGAAGAGACCGGGATCGAATATCAGTAATATTTGGTACCACTTCGATTTAATAAGTACTTCAATCTTTACGGGTTTGATTTGTAGAATCAAATAGGCTGGAATTAAATGAATTAAGTAAATTCGACTATTTTGAATAAGTAACTACACTTAGGTATTATTTTAAATAATGGACTTAGCAACAAAGTGTTGGTTATAAAAAGATAAGAACTCAAAATGTTGGACGGGTTACCTTCATTTTCAAAGGCGTTTTTACAACTTTAGCATTTCAAATTAAAGAGGTTTTATCATGCTGGTTTCCAGCTTGACTCGTGTGTTACTTTATTGTAATGCTCGGGTCATATCGAGTATTATAGATTTTCAGGTTAGGACGTTCTAGAGCTCAGGAGACGAGCTGGATGGCAGAGACGTATTGATTATTTTCCATGGTGTAGTATACTGTATAGACAGTAGTAGAGGACAGGTTATTTAACTGTCCAGATTTGTTGTACTCTGATATCTTGTGTATATATTAACAGTTACAGCTTTTCATTATATATAATGCTGTTATTTGTATATTATATTTGTTCCGCTACGATTGTGAGATTCTGTATTGTTGTTTTCTATTTCTTCTTCTACCTCTTTTTCTTCTTAACCCTAACAGTCTGGGGTTTCCGGCACTCGATTGCTCGGCACTCTATACAGTGAACGTATTAGTGTCGATTTTAAGGGTCGAAAATCTTTCGGACCGTCACAGTGGTATCAGGGCTGAAAGGTTAAGCGAGAACCTTAGCTCTGGTGGGGATTACTCATTAGAGATAGGGTTGGTAGTACCCTAGAATGAGTTAAGTGTATTATATGAGAGCGTATTTGTTATTTTCTTGTATAATGATTTTAAAAACGGTTTTAAAAATGATTTTTATATAAGCTTAAAAATTTTGATATATAAAGAAGTAGTTTTTCTAATTATTATATAAGGTAATTGGTTGTTGTTATTAAAATTAAATAAGGCCATAAGATTTAAGTGGTAAAGCACATATAACCAAATAGAAATTTGATAAGGATTAACTTTGCAAATAAGCTAAGTAAAAATGGATTCAAACCCTAAAATTAAATCTTGGGAAAATTCAAAGGAATTTTCAAAGTGTTTCAAATAAGTTACCTTTATTATATTTTATTGTGAATTATGATGGAATGTATGGTGTGTTTGATATGATAATAAGCATAAGTTGGTTGTCGGGTCTTAATAAAGGGATGTTTATTTTAAAATAAATAATGATATAGAAGAATGAAATGTTTAAGGAAGTAAAAATCTATATAAGTATGATTTATAGATTGAGATAGATTTAAATTGTGAAACTCTAAATCTAGACCCAGAGAAAAAAAAATTGGAATTGTTTTAAAATGTTAAGGAAATAATAAGTAATATTATTTAGAATATTTTTGTATATGGAAACCCTGTTTAAAGACGAGTTGTTTGAAAATGAAGTTGTTTTGAAAAAAAAAACCAAGGATGGTTTAAAATTTAAAGTGGGATTGAGATGAAATGGATAAATATGTGTATATATATATGTAGATATATATGTTTTCAAAATAATTTGAAATAAATATGAAATGTTGAATTTTGAAATCCCCCGAGGATGAGATGTATAACCTAAAGAGAAATAAGTTTTTGAACTTATAAGTGGGAAAAGATATTGATAAGAAATTTAAATTTGGAACGAGAAATTTAAATTGAGTAGGCTTAAAAAGGAATTGAATGGATTGAGATTTAACTTAGGAAAGTTAAATAAGTTGGACATATAATCTGAAACTGGAAAATTTCAATTTGAAATTGAGATTTAACTTAAGGAAGTTAAATGAGTCAAATTGAAAGGAGAGTTATGTATGGTCTCAAACGGGTTTCAAATTCTGTAAATTGGATTGTTTTGAATGAATTAAGAAGTGGATTGAAATGATATACGTCCATTGTTGAAATTAAATGGAATTAAAACTTTAGTTTGAAACTACTTAAATGATTTTGATTTTTAGAAATAAAAATTGAACTTAGAAAAATGGAATCACGTTGGACTTAGGATTGAAATGTTAAAAATGGACTTATTAACCGGAATTGTTTAAAGGGATTGGGTTTAAAAATTTGTAGTATAATTGGGAAATGTATTGAATTCTGAGAATTGATTTTCTTAAGAAGATTTTAGCTTCACTTGAACCTCAAATAAGTTTAAGTAAAGGAAATTTAAAATGAATATTAGAAATTTGGACTCAGAATTAAATTGTTATAAAGACTTGGGTTGTGAAATTAAAATGTTAGGGCTTAATTTGATTTAAGGGAATCGAAGTAAATTCAAATTGAATTGAAATTGAGTCGATTTAAATGGAAGTGGAGATTTAAATTGAAAATTGATTGATTTGGAGATTGGGAAATTGAACCAGTTTGACTCTGAAATTATTTTCAAATAAATTGTTTTAATATAAACTGTCTTAAATATAATTTTCCAAGCTATCTACTATACAACCTTTCTTTTAAAACTCAAACTATCTTATAATAGCTATTTAACTATTTTACAACTATTTAACTATTTTACCACTACTTAACTATTTTAAACTATTCAAACTATTTTCTAAATTTCAAAACTGGTCAGAGTAGAACCAATTGATTTTTTTAAAGGCTTTTGATTTTGGGAAAAATCAATTTTTGGAACTTGGGAAGCCAAGTTGGAGAACTATCGATTTTTGAGATATCGATTTTGAAGTTTATATGTGATACATATAAAGAGTATGTTTTGAAAGATTCTATATATGTATAGTATAAAATGTTTTGAGAATGCTATGGGGAAAAAGGCGCTCCCATTTAGAGTTGAAACTTATAGTAGGAGATCCACTGGGTGGTTCTGCCTTGAGCCCTAAGGGGGGTTCTAAATTTGGATCCCAGAGGAGGTCCGGACTAAACTATAGTTCCTGTGGATTGTGATTGGGGTAGCGAAAGTCGAGGGCGCTGATGCCTACAGAGACATTGGGGGTATGCTGTGACGGCAGTGTAACTGCGATCTACTGTGTTTCCATAGCGTAAGTCGAGGGGCAGCGATTGCCTAAAGTCTACGTTTGATTTCGCTGGGAGAGCGACGTAACATCGGTAGATTACGATCTATGAGGACATAGCGAAAGTCGTGTGGCAGTGAGTGTCTACAGGTTACATTGGGACTCGACTGATGTAGTCTGCGATCTATGTGGTGAAGTTTCATTTGGCAGCGAAATTCGAGGGCGCTGATGCCTACAGTTACATGGTTTTTGCTATGATGGCAACGTAACCCTGGGTGTAGCTGCGATCTGTGGCGGTTCCATGGTGTAATCGAGGGGTGCGGATGCCTACAGTTTTCTATGGTTTTCGCCGGGATGGCGACGTAATCATTGGGCTAACTGTGATCCATGGAGGGGGTGATGATTTCCAGGGCATTCTCACAAAAAGGAGAAAAGGAAAAAAAATTTCCAAGTATTTTCACTGGGTGTTGAAAACGGGTTTAATAAGTACTTATAGATTTTCAGTCCTGTGCCTGATCAACGTTTGACTGAATTTCTATGAGAACAAGGATGGACTTGTTGAGACACCGAGTTGTAAAAAGTATTTTTATAAAGATAGTTTTGGTGATGAATAAAAATGAAAGTTAAATTGAATTCAAATAGAATTGGAAATTTAAGTTAAATGAAAATAGATATAAAAGCTTTAGTGGTAAAGTGAAAATAAATATAAGAAGTATATAAAATATTTATATTAAACTTAAGAAATGGATGGTGAAATTCTTAAGTAAATTGGTATTAGAAATATACTAAGTTAATATGTGAATGAAGAATTAATAAAAGTTGGGTAAAAAGAGAAATTGTGAATAAGTGAATAGAAATCAAAATAAATGTGAAAAAAGAAAAGAAAAGGGAATTGATATAAATAATAATCAATTGGAAATTAATACGTAGGATGTACGTATATTATTTTATCCGCATAGCGATTTGATCCAGATTCGAGCACAGGATTTTGAGATGGTTATATCGATCCGAGTTGGGATTTTTCACTCGATTTTCGACGGTGAACCATGGATATGGATTTTTGATTAATTCTGGAAATTCTTTATCATAGTATATGGCTATGCAAGGAGAATGATGGTTTCTGATCAAGAAGCCAGATCTGAGTCCGCACTAGGAAGTCGAGTGGACGATACTAGTTCGGAAGTTAAATTGTGTGATCGAGTGAGCGATCAGATGTGTTATTGTGTACGAATGATATATGTACATCGTACGGGCTTGAGTAAAATTGATATTGAAACTTTTGAAAAGAAATGAATAAAATGATTTTGAATTCTGTGATTGGATATTATTGCTAAGTAGGATACATGTATTTAAAAGCAAAGGAAAATGGGTGTTTTGATTTCAGAAGATAAATTTTGAGTTGCCCGACTAAAGTTACGTGTTTAAATTTCCGTATGAAATTTGATGATTTTCTGATCTAGCCACTTGGCTTTTGTTTTTTTTTTTGAAAGTTTGTGGCCCGTAGAGGCATTTTGTAGTTGTTTCGAGCTAGCCGCGCAAAGGAGACGCTGGCGAAATTTTTCGAAAATTTAGAGAGTTAGAAAATTTTTGAGAAATTTTGGATAAGTTTAAAATTTGGTTTAAACTATAATTTGAATTATCGAGGGGATAATATTATCGGGAACCTATGGGTGGGTTTGGATAGTAGTAAGGATAATATTGTGTCTTTAATAAAAAGATTGCTTTGGAAAGTTGTTAAAACTGTGTGGTTTTTGAGAAATAGTTAGCGGGTTCGGACCATTCTTCTTAACTGGCAATTTTGGGGACAAAATTCTTTTAAGGGGGGAGGAATGCGACGACCCTGAATTTTTGATATTTGAAACTTGAATATTTAATTGATTTTAAATATTTGAAAAGTTATTTTTAACTTGAATTTCAAATATCACTATTTATTGGTTAATTAAATTATTGAATTAAATAATTAAAAATTGGGTAAAATATGAAATCGGGAGTTTCGAGCTTGTTAAAAATAATTTGAAGGCTTATAAAATTTATATTGATAATACTGAAGATAATAGAACTTTTAAAATTGGATTTAAAAGTGTTTTGTTCGATTTTGAAATTATATCGTTTAAATTAATATTTAAAGATAGCCTTCCGAGGCACAGTCTCGGAATTCGACGAAACCAGTTCCATTGGATCCGTAATAGTGCATTATTATCGGATTTCAATTTTCATAGCGTTTGGAGTTGTGTGATCATACGGTAGATAAACGCGCTGACTCAAAATAATAACTAGGCCCAAAAAGCTATCTTCTCTATACGATCGAATTAGGACTTAGAACCTTTTCCATTACGTTCGGAATAGGGGTATAACATTAGGAACGGCTGGCAGCACGCCTCGATAGGAGATCGAGATTTTAGGCTTCGTTTTCGAGACGATTTAAAATTTATATATATATATATATGTATATTTGTGGACTGGTCAAAGTGCCATTCACATCAGAACTTTTTGGCCTTCATCTCAATGTCACTGTAGCTAGTCGTTGCAGGCACGCTAACATCTTATCATGTTCCCTTCATTCTCATTTTATAAGCTCACGTATCAGATCATTTCCAAAAGAAGGAAATAAAATATTAAAATTGCCGAATAAATTACTTTCTCGTTCAAACCAAAACTTCTCTTCCTCCCTCCCTTCCGACTCCTTGATAAATCAACCGCATTCGAAAAAATAAAAGATGGGAGAATGAATCTAAAATCGCGCATTCGTCCCCAAAAATTTGAATTCCCTTTTCTTGTTTCAATTCATTCGTTCGTTCCAAAAAAAAAAGAAATCGAATCGAAACCGCAGGTGAATAATAGAAATGGGGGAGGGAAGCGGCTGAGGTAGCAATCTTTGTTCGCGAGCGACGATCTCGAGCTGAGCCAGTTGATGGCATCGGTGAGTTGAAGGGGTATCGCGACCTTGTCGCGAGGTTGTTCTCGAGCGCGCGGCTTCGAAGGCGGCAGGAAGTTTGACAGTTTGGCAGTGACGATGGTGATGAGCTCGTTCGAACGAAGGCAGAATCTCGTAGAGCTGGAGTGCGTAGTACTCGTGATTTTTGTTCCTACACGCTTTGGTAATTTAAATTTTCAAAACATTTTAGTTCAATGTTTGCTTAGGTTTAAAATTGTAATTTAATTGTGATTTATTATTTCAACTATCAGAAGATTTTTAACAGGGTTTAAAATGTTTTGATTCGAAAATATATATATATATATATATATATATATACACATATTTCAGAAAACAGAAAACTCTTTTTTAGTCAGTAATATATTTTACAGAAAGAAAAAAAATGACCAGAGAAGTATAAATGTAATTCTGTTTTCAATTTAATATATATATATATAAATTCACACGCATATTTTTTTTTAAAACAGTAAATGTATAAAGGTAAGATTTTGGAAATGGGAATCTTTAAATACTTGTAGGGTTTGAAGAAAAAAAGTTAGTAGATTCTTAAATCTGCATATGGATTTTTAGTATATGTAGTTCAAAGAAAATAAAGTAAAATAAATATACTTATACACGTGTTAAACTTACTATTTAATTTTAAAATGATGTATTATGGTGGTAAATTGTTTTATTAACTTACTAAATTATTTTAGTTACTAAAGATATTTTATTACAGGGAAAATTAGTTTAAAATTAAATTAAAACCAAATTATTAGTTTAAAAGAAACAAATAAATAGTAATAGATTGTTCGATTGGTTCAAATATTAATAAACCATACAATGTTTGAACAAGGTCAAAAAAATAATGGAGAAGCAAGCCGGGTTGTATAGGGTTGCAAAACAAAGTCAAAGGTGAGTTAATCTCACTCAAATTGGATTGCTAGTTAATTTAAATAATTGAGAATTTAAATTATTGGTTGATTGATTGAATTGATAATTTATTATCAGTCTGGATGTGATGTTATATATGGTAGTATATATATTGGAGTGACTGATATTCCCGCATTATATAGCAGATGAGACCCTATGCGCCCCGCATAATAGCGGATGACCCTATATACCGCGATATCCCCCTCGAAGTGGGATTAGTATTTTTATATTGTGCTAACATCTGTGGATGTAGGGAAACAGGTTGGAGGGATCCAACTGGATTCCTCAAAACGTTGAATTATCTCATATTCTTTGATATGATTTAATTAGTAATCTGTGATAGATTACATTGGTAATTGAAAATATTGAATGTTTGGTTTGACCGAATATATTTTGGGTATATTGTGGTATCAGAAATATAAAGATTGGATTTTTGAAGGAAAATAAAAGAGAAAATTTTAAGTAAAATAATTATAGTAAATTTGGATAAAATAAAGATTGAAATTGGAAAAGAATAAAAGTTTGATTTAAAGATTTTATTAAATAAAGTCCGAGGGTGAAAAATAATAATAAAAGAGATTTTAAATGAATGGGAATAAAAGAGTTTGAGGACTTAAGTGATACGGTTTTAAAGAAAAGGATTTATTTTTAAATTCAAGATTAGAATGAGTTGGAGAAAAAATAAAAGGGGATCTTGAAAGAAGCATGAAATTGGTATTTCGGTTTTAAACAAGATTTTAAATCATAACAAAGGAGTAAACCTGGAATTAACGGATTTTGAAATAAATTAAGATAAATCGAGAAATAAACTTTGAAGGTAATTTAATGCAGAGAATCAGGTTGAAAATCGATTAAGTGTTTTGAAAATAATGATTAAAAAGAGAAGGAGATTATGGAATCTATAAACGGGGTTTATAAATAAAGTGAAATATTTATCAGTGGATAATTTGGGATTATAAATTCACGGTGGGGATTTATAAGGGAAGAGTAACTTGTTATAAAATGTGAGACGTTTTATTTGAATAGACTTTGTGATGGGATTTTTATGGAAAGGTTGGCATTCTGAAATTTGAATTGTTTGTTAAAAACAACTAGGCTTAAAGATGGCGTTTGGATTCGAAGAGACCGGGATCGAATATCAGTAATATCTGGAACCACTTCGATTTAATAATTACTTCAATCTTTACGGGTTTGATTTGTAGAATCAAATAGACTGGAATTAAATGAATTAAGTAAATCCAACTATTTTGAATAAGTAACTACACATAGGTATTATTTTAAATAATGGACTTAGCAACAAAGTGTCGGTTATAAAAGATAAGAACTCGAAATGTTGGACGGGTTACCTTGATTTTCAAAGGCGTTTTTACAACTTTAGCATTTCAAATTAAATAGGTTTTCTCACGTTGGTTTCCAGCCTGACTCGGGTGTTACTTTATTGTAATGCTCGGGTCATACCAAGTATTACAGATTTTCAGGTTAGGCCATTCTGGAGCTCAGGAGACGAGCTGGATGGCAAAGACGTATTGATTATTTTCCGCGGTGTAGTATACTGTATAGACAGTAGTAGAGGACAGGTTATTTAACTGTCTTGATTTATTGTACTTTGATATCTTGTGTATAAATTGACAATTACAGCTTTTCATTATATAGAATGCTGTTATTTGTATATTATATTTGTTCCGCTGCGATTGTGAGATTCTATGTTGTTGTTTTCTATTTCTTCTTCTACCTCCTTTTCTTCTTAACCCTAACAGTCTTGGGTTTCCGGCACTCGATTGCTCGGCACTCTATACAGTGAACTTATTAGTGTCGATTTTCGGGGTCGAAAATCTTTCGGGACTTCACAACAGTGATCGTGGCTAAAGGTTCTGCCTCTACCCACTTGGTGAAGTAGTCTACTATGACTATAGCATACTTTGCCCCTCCCTTAGACATAGGAAGTGGACCTATCAAATCTATGCCCATATGTCAAATGGCCATGGACTGGTAAGTGGGATGAGCTGGTGGGATGGCAGTCTGGGGATACTAGCAAACCATTGACATCTGTCACATCTTCTTATGAATTCCCTCACATCATGAAGCGTTTGGGCCAGTAATAACTATGCCTCAACACTTTCTTTGATAACTTGGCCCCTCCTGAATGATCCTCGAATTGGCCCTCATGTACTTCCCTCGTGACCCGTACCCCCTCTTCTTTGGAAACACACCTAAGATAATGGGATAAGTACCCTCTCTTATATAATGTGCCTTCAAAGGAGGAGTACGGAGCCTGGTATGTTATTTTTTGGGCTTTGTTTCTGTTTCAGGATAGGGTCTCGTTTAGCAGGAATTGTTTGATGGGAGTCATCTAGTTGTTCTCCTCGGTTTGTTAAAGTGTGGGTTCAATTGGGGTATGTTCCCAATTTTCTGCTATTTCCTGATCTTCAGCCCCTTGAATTACTACCTACTGGGCTTGGGTTAAGACTAATATTTGATTTGATTCTATTATGCTTGGCTCTTCCCGATGCCCTATTTGTGTTGTCTTCATTTCATTTGCTGCTTTGGTGCTTGCAAGTTTGGCTAATGAGTCGGCAGACGAGTTGTTTTCATGTGGAATTTGTTTTATGCTAAACTGTTCGAACTGCTCTAGTAATTTCTTAGAAAGTTCCACATATTTGGCTAAGGTTGGTTCCTTTGCTTGGTAATTGCCCTGCACTTAATTCATAACTAATTGAGAATCGCTGTGAATTTTAATATTGGTTACCTTCATTACCTGGGCCATTCTCAGGCTAACGAGGAGAGATTCATATTCTGCAACGTTGTTGGTTGCTTTGAAACCAAGCTGCACTGCTCCGTATAGCTTCTGCCTATATGGTGTGGTCAGCACATACCCAATTCCTGCCCTTGTTCATTTGATGCTCCATTAACGAATAGTTGCCATAACTGAGAGGTTGAGGCCTCTTCCTCTGGTTGAGGTTCGGCTAGCAACATTCATTCTGCGATGAAGTCTACCAATGCTTGACCTTTGTTTGCCTTTTGAGGACAATAAGTGATGTCATATTGACTGAGCTCCATTGCCCATTTTAGTAAGAGACCCGATGTTTATGGCTTCTGCAGTATCTGCTTTAGGGGTTTTCTTTAAGGACTTTGATGGGATGCGCTTGGAAATAGGGCTGCAACTTCCTTGCTATAAGGAGCAGGTTATAAGCTAGCTTTTCAATGACTGAGTAGTTCAGCTCTGCTTTTGACAACCACTTGCTTGTGAAGTAAATGGGCCTCCAGGACCCTTCGTCCTCTCGTATCACTACAGAACTAACAACTTTATCAATTACAGCTAAATAAACATACAAGTCCTCACATGTTACCTGTTTAGATAGTATTGGAGTGTTGACCAGATGATCCTTTAGGTTTTGGAATGTGGCTTTGCATTCCTCCGTCCATTTGAAACTTTTCCCTTTCTTTACCTGGTCGAAGAAAGGGATGCACTTGTCTGTTGCTTTTGATATGAATTTTCCCAGTGCCGCCACTCTTCCATTTAAGCTCATCAGATCCTTCGGTTTTTCTGGGATCCCCATTTGCCTTCTGGCTTTGATCTTCTTGAAGTTTGCTTCTATACCATGCGCACTTACTATGCACCCCAAGAACTTCACTGATTAGATATCGAAGGTGCATTTTAGAGGAGTCAGCTTCATATTGTACTGCCTTAGGACTTCAAATGTTTTCTCTAGGTCTTGAATGTGATTTGATGCTACCTTTGATATGACCAGCATATCATCCATATATACTTCAACATTCTTTTCGATCTGCTCTGAGAACATCATGTTGACTATCCTTTGGTAAGTTGGTTCGGCGTTTTTGAGTCCAAACGACATGACCTTGTAGTAGTACAATCCTTTGCCTGTTATGAAACTGGTATGCTCTTGGTCTGGTTCAAACATAGCTATCTGATTGTATCCTAAGTATGCATCCATGAATGAGAGTAGTTCATGTCCGCCGGTTGCGTCTACTAACTGATCAATTTTAGGTAAAGGGAAGCTATCATTCGAGCATGCCTTGTTGAGGTTGGTATAATCAATGCAGGTTCTCCATTTTCCATTAGGTTTCTTTATGAGCACTGGGTTAGTGATCTATTTTGGGTAATATACCTCCCTAATGAATTAGCTTTCCTTCAACTTTTTGACTTATTCGTGCAGGGCGTTGTATCTTTCTTAATCTATGGTTCTTCACTTATGTCTGATTGGATGGGCATCTGGATCGATGTTAAGTGCATGATAGATGATGGTAGGGTCTATTCCTACCATGTCTGAATGAGTCTAGGAAAATACATCTGGTGATCTCTTCAAGAAGTCTATTAGTTCAACTCGTGCTTCTGCACTAAGGTTCTTTTCTATCTTTAGTACCTTCATGGGGTCCAATGGATCTATTTGTACGTCTTCAAGGTCATCTACTGGCTCTAACTCTTTCTTTGATGCCCCTACTCTAGGGTCTATCTCGCTTTCTGCTTCCTCTTTTGGTTGTGAGTTCACTGAGGATGCATGTTTCTAGGCTTCTTTGGAGAAGTACTGCACGTAAATTGAATTATATTCATCAGTGTCGATCATGTGAATATATATTCTTTTCTCTTTCTTTACATATTTTGGTGTCGTAGAATGGTCTGCCTCAATATCGGCTTTTGTGCTCAGTACCGATGCAGTTCTTTGAATTGGTTTAGTTTTTGGTTTATTACTATTATCGCAAATATCAGAAGACATAACAAAATAATTTCAAATAATTTTAGTGCTAGATTTTAGAGTTACATTGTATAGTTCCCTAGCTAAAAATTGTTTGCCACTCACTAGTCCTACCCCAGTCGGAGTGTCAATTTTCATAAGCAGGTCTTTTTGAAAGATAATGACCTCCAAATCTATCGGCATAGGTCTTCTTAGAAAGGAATTGTATGGCGATGGCTGATCAATGATTAGGAAGCTCGCATAGAATGACCTATGTAGAGGGGCGGTTCTAACTGTAACAAGCAGACATGCAGATCCTATTGGCATGGTTGCTATGTTGTTGAACCCGTAAATTGGTTTATGGCTGGGCTTCAGGATTTCTGTAGGAAGCTTCAACTTATCATATGCTGATTTGAATATGATATTGACCGAACTTCCTGAATCAACAAAGACTTTCTTCATGGTGCAATTCGAGATCTGAACCATGACAATAAGCGGGTCCGGATGTGGGAATGTCACTCGTGCTGCATTTGCTGCTATGAAAACTATCTCCTGAGATGGTCTTTGTTTGACATGGAAAATCATCCTTTGTTGTACCTTGGCCTCTTGCACATATCTCCCTTATGCTTTTTTGCTTGCCCCAAAAAGGTATGGTCCTCCGTGAATCGAGGTTATGAAGTTGGAGGGGTTTCCTACTTGGTTTTCATTTGGGTCGAGGGTGAGGTTTCCGCTTCAATTTTGGTTGTTGGTCTTCTGAAAGCTGCATAGATGCCATTTTTGGATTAGTCTTTCTATTTCATTCTTCAAATGCCTACAGTTGTTGGTGTGATGACGGTTGGCTCTGTGGAAAAGGCGGTATGCTCCACCTCGATTCTGCTTTGCTTTCTTCTCCTTATTGGCACATTGTATGCGAGCTCAGCCTTGGTCATCTCATATATCTCCCCAGAAGTGTGAGTGAGGGGACTTTTGGTGGTAAGGTTCAATTCCTTCTGTTGTTTTGCAAATGGGTGGTATCATTCTAACCCTCTTTTCTTATCATAGTTGAGGTTGGAAGTTCTCTGAGGTTACACTGCAGATCTGGCTTCCTCCATTTTGATATAGCCAACTGCTCTTTCATTGAAAGCCTTCATGTTATGGCACAACTTTCTGCTATTTTTATCCCACATCGCAGTTCCTCTTCTAATCCCAGCGTGCACCGCCGTTAGCAATGATTCTTCACTAGTTACTCCAATCCGGAGTGCCTCGACTATGAAGAGTTTAATAAAATTGCACAGGCTTTCATTTTCACCTTGCTTTACATACGATATAATATTGACATCTGGGGAAGCTTCTCTCCCTAAATTCAACTACCTTAGAAAATCGGCAAATAGTTGTCTCTAAGATCGGACTTTCCTTGGTCCGTACCTCCTGAACCATCGAGAGGCTACACCATCTAAGTAAACAGGGAACAACTTACATCGGGCCATCCTTCCTACCTTCAGATGTCTACGTAATACTAAAAAGTACAGAGGTGGTTGTCGGGGTTGGTAGTTCTGTCGAAATTATCAATTAACGGAATTTTGAAGTTATCAAGGAAATCTGCTTCAATGGCGGTCTCACCAAATAGGGAAGAAACCCTTCCCTTATTTTTTTCTTCGGAGTTTTGTTGGTAGATTTTTGCTAGCGGCTCTACTCGAGCCTTTAGTTGACGGATTTCGCTCTCTATCGGGTTGATCTGGGATGAATCACACTCAGAAGCGGTGTCTTCATCATCCAGGGTGGATTTGGTTTGTTTTTCTAATAATAGTGGGTTAACATTAGCCGGCTTTGTTTTGATCTAAGGATTAGCTTGAATTTTTCCTTGTAGCTTGGAGTTATTTTTTTGGCCAGCATCACAGTTCCTGTTTCCAGGAGTGTCATTTTCACTTGCCAGCTGCATAGCAAGAGCAGTTGGCGAGTGATCGCAATGGGATGTGGAATGTAGAGGGGAGTCTGGCTTAAGAGAAGTGCGTTAGGCCATCGTCTTTTCTAGCCCTTCCATGCATTGGTTGATTTGATTTGTGAAGGAACGAAATGAGGTCGGGATGGGGTCTATGAGGGCCTTAACAAGGCTTCCACCTCAGTTTGCACTTTTGAAGTTATAAGTTGCTTCTTTGAATTTTTTAAAGCCAGATGTAATTATTCCTAAGTAGGAGGGATAGGTGAATCGGTGGGATCCATGGTATGTGGAATAAATATGGGTAATATTTTATTAGATGCAGGAAATAAACAAAGGTTCGAACCCTCCTATTAACCCCAAAATGTTAGTGAAATTTTTTGTCTCACCACATCATATGAACGTGAAGTAACTTTACCAATAATTACTTCGAGGATTTAGAATCAGCAAATTTAATTATTATTACATTTGCCTTTAGGTAGTAATTGTGTCGCTGAAGCTTACACCATTATGTAGTTGCACTTTAACTATTTGTTAAAATATCAAGTCGAACTAGTACTTTATTTAAATAAAAACATGACAAAATCTAACATTGAAATCTAGGTAAAAACAAACAAAAATGCAAAAAAGTAAAAGACGGAGAATTTATGTGGTTCAGGTATTAAGGAATCCTACGTCCACAAAGAAATGTCACTTTCTTCGTTATATTTCTTGATATAGGTTTTAATGGCAAAGAATACAATGCTTTTGTTTTCTCAACCTTAAAAATAACAAATTAGGGAAAGGATCTCTTTCTTGCTACAGTGTTTTTTTAATTTATAGTACAAAGAAGCACATTGATTACCACATTACTTCTTCCATTGTTTTGATTTCTACCCTTGGATCATAGCACATGTCATCCATCTATTTTGTCTATTTAGTGTGCATGGATTGTTGGCGTATTATGATTTGAGCGGTTGAACTTTCGGTTTTGGTTGGAGATCTAAAATTGAAGCGGGAATGTTTGAATTTGAGGTAGGAGGTTACAAATTTGAAAGAGCTTTGAATTCCCTCTCTTTGAAGGGTGAATGACCTAGGCAATACTTCCTTTTGTGAGTGTGAGTCGGTAAGCCACTGCCCCTTTTTTCTTCAAGGTGAATTGTGCTGCTTTGACATCTTTTGCCTCAAAAGATGGTTGCTCCTTTGATCTACCCTAAGCATTGATGATACTTACAAGGTTAGTTAGGGTGATCGTGTCGCCATTTGTGAAGGCAATCGCTTTATGCAATTCTATACCAAGATGCTCCGAGTGATGGACTATGCGGGTTATTGATGAGTGAGACTTACATTGGTGCACTGTTTGAGTGGCCCCATGTGCAGCCCTTGGATTGCTTTTGTCTTTTCATGGTACTGCTTAGGTAGCCCCTAGTGAGTGTAGTACAGATCCATTCTTGGAGGTATTTAGCAATGTACATGCTTTGGGAATGATATCGTAGTTTATTCAACCCTTTGAGTGCAGCGCGGTCCTTCTCTTTTGAGCTCATATTTTGATGGCGATGCGTTGTGCCATTTCACTCTTTTCTAGTGTTAGGAAAAAAGGGGTAGCACATCCCTATTTTTCTTCAATGCAAGATTGCTAGTACAATTCTACTACCTGTATATATTGGCTCATGAGTGCAGTATACCATTGATTGCGCAAGTGAAGTATGTTATGCTTTGACGCCATTTATACAACTTCTTGTGTCGTAGCGCAACATTAACGTTTTTATTATTATTTGGGATGTTGGTTATGTTGTAGTTCCTTGTATTATAGACGTAGACCATATACTGCACCCTATGACCGTGTCCAGTTTTGGGCTCGGTATCATAATGTAATATTAGAGTTAGGGGGATCGACGTAGATTGAATCTTTGTTGTTGTCTTACAATTTCTGAGTGCAGTATTTTCTTGACTTCACTTCATTCTTTGCCTTTCTTCTTTGTAGTCCATCTTTTATTGTGAGGGCATCATATTTTGATCTTGGTGCTTATGTCATATTACCTTCAAAAGGATTCGGGAAATACGGGCATAACAGCTACAAAGGCCGATGAATCCTAGATACGACTTTATAATCTAATTTGACATATTACTAATACATCTCAAAGATTTATCTAAGGGTTAACTAGTCCACCTTCGATAAACAAATAACTAATTAAACTTTGAGGTCTTTGTGTATCTCATACGGGTTCTACACTAGTAGGAAGCGAAATCCATTAGGGAAACCCAAGTCTTCACTAACGACTGCTCGGGATTTCTGGTAGTCCAAGCCTATATGCCATCCGTACTTCTAAATATCAGTTTATCAACAACACTGACACAGCCCATCGACCCTTACAGCCAAAATCCAGTTTAGACTTACCTAATATAAATCAAGGAAAAAGCCCACTTTAGTTATTTAATACTCTTGTTAGAAATGAAGTAGACATCATTTCCTTATTAGATATCGTCATAGGTTATTTAAGACTTCTTATATAGAGATGAGGCAGGCCAATTGCCATTTAATACCTTCCACCCCAAAGTAAACCCATTTACGTCCCTAAAGGTACTGAGCCATTTAATACTTCAAATTAAGGCGAACCCTTGGTATATTTTCTCATACTTATACGGGAATGTATATCCCTTCTCCATAGGTTCTATAGTTGGAGATGTCCCACATTAGTAGTATGTATACACAACTACTGGTAGCCTCTAATTGAAGGGCATACTTCTATTGTGTAACTTTACCGACCTCGCATCCCAACCCATACTATACCAAACCATTAATCCTAAATTAAATATTGGGCTAGGTCCACTAATTTACGCTCATCCTAAACGTATTATTGAGATTATATAATTTCCACTATGTAAATTATATTGCCTCCTAAGTTTATTTATTAGTATTAAATTACTTATTCGTTGCGAACATATTCCTATCTTATAGGCTTATTTTCAATATTCTCCATTTCCATCTTATGACCTATAAATGTCAATTGTCTGTAATAAATGGTCATTTAATATTCAAATTGGATAATCACTAACGACACTTATTTATTCATTTCTGGTTCTACTTATAATGCATATTTCATTTTTCCATAAATGTCATATTAAGTTCTGCAATTAATCCCATTAAATGCATTTACGTCCCCATTTAATTTCTGTAACTCTCTATTAACTACACATTTATTGCCCACTAAATTTGAATCACTGTTCATAATTTTTGGAGTTACTGCCTCTTTTCCCATTGCAATCTCCTAATCCTATGATTTACTATGCTATTAATACTTGGTCGTCCTAATTATAACTAATACGAGTACTAATGTATATTTATTTATTACGCTTTATTCGTTATCCTATGTATATTTTTAACTGGTAGCCTCGATTATATATATATATATGTTCCTATTTTTAACTCATTAATTCATACAGTTAGGTATTCCATAATGTATATGTTGACACCAAAAATGGGCATCAACACCCATAGAATCTCATGGAGATTAAACAAAGAATGGAATTGAAAACAAAGCAGAAGAAGTAAATGAACACACAGATTTTTATAGTGGTTCGGCAATCTTGGTCTACATCCACTTCACACTTCTATTGATCTTTCACTTGATTATGATTACAGGAATGCTTGGATCAGTTAGGATCCATTAGTGCAAAAGTGAAGAATAAAAATGGCAACGCCGAAACTAGGATCCATTTTATGACGTCATGCCTGCTGTATTTATAGGGGAAGACGTGCACGGATCGAACCGAAATTTTAGCAGAAGGTTCAGGAGACCAAGACGAGGCGACCCAAAAATTTGCAGGCCCATCGGGGCCCACAATAGGGATCGATACCGATCCTTATAAATGCATCCAAATGGGCTGAGATCTCTTTGAGGGCTGCCCCATAATGTTAACTACTTACTCTCCAAATTTCGTGCAATCCTGACGTACGGTTTGTGAGATGTCGCATTTTCCATGAAGTAGTGTTGCTTAAATTATGATTTCCGTCGATCCCTCTAGAAGTATAGGTACTGATCCCTCCAGCTTGCTCCAAATGCCATGCAATCCTTATGGGGTGTTCCACATATCCTAATTAGCTTATAATCCAAGTTTCATGTTGATAACATCTGTATATTTTGAGTTATTGACTGATCATTGTTGCAATATGTAGTGAAAGCCGAATATGGACGATCTCTTTTATACCGATCCCTTTTATAGGTGAAGTAATTTGCCCATAACTTAAGCATACGAGCTTCAAATGACTTGAAACTTGGAATGTAGCCTCATGGGGCCTTCCCTATCACTCTTTATCGATCTTACCAAGTTTGGGACATTAATTGAGGATATGTACCTATCCCATAAGGAAAGGGATTGGCACTGAACCCCCGCCTAGGGGAGGCATTATTCCATACTTAGAATATTCTAGAGAGTCTATCTGTTGGGCTTGGTTGATCGTCGCTTCATATCATTGCATGCGCTTGATCTCTAAGCCTAATAATCATCTCTTCGGGCTGTCTTCCTCGATGATCGTCTAGTCTAACTTGTCCAGTCGGTCTGAATATTGTCGGGCCAAACGGCAGGATAACACTTGCCCCCCAAAGTATGTCTTGTTGCGTACATGACGTGCTTTGAATCGAAGTAAGTTAGAGTCTCCAGAAAGAAATCCAACAAGTTTCCTAAATAGTCATTATCCTTCCATTTTATCCTCCCAAAGTGATGTATCCCTCTTTGATTGTCATGACGTTTGGTCGATTCCCAATATTATAAATTCAGGATTGTATTCCATCTGTGGCTATCTGTGTCCGGTTCTACGGGACTAGTAAGCTTTGGCTATCTGATCCATTCTTTTCTTTAATAACTCCAAGTGAAAATTCAATTTCTATCGATTTCAATAAGTCGAATTTTTTGAATATATATGTGTACATTCAGGTACACGTTCTTGTCATTGGCTCCCGGATGCGTTTTATACGCTCACGAGTCATCACCAATTCCTTCTAGTTTAATTGCAATTTAATTGCAATTCCCTGTTTATATTTTTGTGAAATAGGGGTTGTAATTAGCGCTCGATGAAAGGGGACTTCAAGTTCTATAGGGATGACGGCCTTGGAGCCGTAAGCAAGGGTGAATGGAGTATGGCCAGTCGTGGACTTGTGGGTAGTTCTGTAAGCCCATAATGTTGTTGGGAGTTCATCCACCCATTTACCTCTAGCATCTTCCAAACGTCTCTTCGGAATGGACTTCATGATTTTGTTTATAGCTTCAACCTGTTCAGTTGCTTGAGGGCGAGCAAATACCGCAAATCTTGTTTCAATATGATGCCGACGGCAGAAGTCTTTAAATTTAGTGCTGTCAAATTGGGCTTCATTATCAGTTATAATGGATCGTGGAAGGTCAAAATGACAGATGATGTTTCGGACAATGAAGTAGATTTTTTTGTCGTGATCGTGGTTAAAAGTTTTTCTTCAGCCCATGTAATGAAGTAATCACCGCTACAATAGCGTATTCCGCACCATCTTTAGAATCGACAAGAAGTTGATGACGTCAATACACCAAGTGGTAAACGGCTATGGACTTGCCATTTGAGTAATTTCCATCGGCGGGGTTCTCGGAATTTTTGCAAACATCTAGCACTCGTCGCATTGTCTAGCATGATCAGCTACATCTCGATTAGAAGTTGGCCAGTAATACTCGTAGTTGAGTATTTTCTTTGTCAGGGTTTTCCCTCTAGTGTGATCGATGCATTCTTCTTCATAGACTTCTTTCAAGACTCATTTGATATCATCATGGGTGATACACCGAAGCAGGGGAATGGACAAAGCCTAATCTATACATAACTCCTTCTTGGATGATGCAGCGTGAAGCTTTGAGGAGGATCTGTTGTTTTTCATTCCTCCATTCAGGAAGAATTCCTTATTGTAGATAGTCTTTGATAGGAGTCATCAATGACTCCTTTTCTGGCTCCGTCTCTAAGATCTAGTCGATCTTCATCTGTCAATGCTTGGAATATTAAGTACTTCAACCGGGACAGTCTATTTGTCAGGCATCCCCAGAAATGGCCAGTGACTTGGCTTTTTCATTTTGTTCTCTTAGGATGTGTGTAATGGTGTAATACTCGAAGTCGGCTAGTAGCTCTTGGACCCAGCTGAGATAAGGAGCAAGACGCTGCCCCCTAGCAAGATAATCTTCCTTGACTTGGCATACTATTAATTAGAATTCACAAAAGATATATAAAGTTTCCACTCCTAGTTCTCTAGCAAGTTTGAGCGTGGCGATCAATACTTCATACTTAGCTTCGCTATTTGTTGCAGGGAAGTTGAGTTTCAGGGCATTACAGACTGATCGTTCCTCAAGAGTCATTTACATAACACCGACGCCAGAACACCGATCATTTGATGCTCCATCCTTGTACATTTTCCATCGGTTGGTCTGTTTTCCATTGCTCTTCGGACCGTCATCTGATGCAATGAATTCAGAGATGAAGTCTGTTAATGTCTATCTCGGGATATCTCTCTGAGGGAGATAAGTAATATCGAATTGGCTTAGCTTGGTATTCCTTTTGAGCAAACTTTTAGTTGTCTCATGTCATTGTAGGACCCGTCATAACGGCTAGTCGGTGTAGACGTTGATTGGGTGAGCCTGGAAGTAAAGGCGACGCTTTTGTGATGCAATGAACAGGAAGTATTCAAGCTTTTCTAGCTTTAAGTAGTTTCTCTTAGCACCTGTCAGTCACTTGCTAACATAATATGTTGGCCTCTAGGTCTGATTATCTTCACGTAACAGTGTGGCATTTATGGCGTGTACCGACACCGCTAAATAGATGTATAAGTCTTCACAATCTAGTAGCTTGAATAAGATGGGAGGTCTCTCTAAGTGATTCATAAGAGCTTGGAACGCACCTTTACAATCCTGCATCCATTCAAAGTTTCTTTTTCCCTTCCTGCTTAATCGTCTTCGGTACTTAGATGTTTCGAATTACTTGAATCTTCTTAGGGTTGACTTCAATTCTGTGAGAGTTGAACCTTAAACCCAAGAACTTCCCTAATACAATGCCGAAAGAGTATTTCAAGGGACTGAGTTTCATTCCATATCTTCGGATAAAACTGAACATCTTTGCTAATTCATCGATGTGGGCAATTGATCGTCGTGACTTCACAAGCGTATCATCCACATATACTTCCATCAATCGCTCGATCTGACCTTTGAACATCTGGTTGACTAGTCTCTGGTAAGTAGCTTCAGCATTATTTAGTTCAAATGGCATCCCAACATAATGATATAATCCTAGATCAGTAATGAAGTTGGTGTGCTCCTGGTCGAGGACGTGAACCAGGATTTGGTTGTACCCGGAGTACACATCCATAAATGAAAGCAGTTCATATCCAGCGGTTGAGTCTACCAACTGGTTGATCCTCGAAAGTGGAAAGTTGTCTTTTGGGCATGCCTTGTTCAGGTCTGAGTAGTCCATGCATGACCGCTACTTTCCATTAGCTTTTCTCACAAGAACGGGATTTGATACCCATTTCGGGCAGAGGGTATCGTGGGTAAACCTGTTGTTTTTTAGTTTATCCACCTCCTCTTTAAGTGTAGCAAATCTTTCTTGATCCATGCCGCGTTGCTTTTGTTTCACTGGGACATGCCTCGAGTCGATATTCAATGCATGGCTCGTGATAGTCGGTGAAATCACACGCATGTCAGAATGGGTCCAAGCAAACACATCAAGGTTCATTCGAAGAAAGCCATCTAATTCCTTTATCATCATTGCACTGAGCTGTGATCCGACCTTCAATACCCATAATGGGTTGCCATAGCTAACCATAAAGTTGACTGTTAGCTATGCGTGTGCAGCCTTGGATTCCTTGAGTTCAAACGTAATTGTTTCGTGTAACAATCAACGTGAAATCTGGTTGGGACGTTCAAAGATGACGGTTATTCCGGTCGAATCCCAGAGTCTTGTCATGAGTTATTGAGTCTGATAGCGAAGGGCTCTAAGTGCTTTGAGTGATTATCTACAACTAGCCGAAGATCAGGCTTAGAAGCACATTGAAGCAAAGGTCGAGTAGGGGTCAGACTCGAGTTGCGTGCAGCTGCATATCTGACTCTTACTTTGGGTTTGAATCTGCTTGTGTATTAGAGTAAAGTGCTTTCCATTCAATGTACTGGCGATTTGTTACCCATCGTTCAGGTTAGAGTGATAGTCAGTTGCCCATGAGATTGGGCATCGATTCGATGATTCTATCTCCAGGCATCCTTTCAATCGTAGCCTCGAATCGTTGTAAACGCTATATATAAGTTTCAATATTGAGCTATCACAGCCAGTCTTTGGATGATCACACTTATGTTCCCAGTCTCGGGTTGATAAATGTACTGCATGGACGGTCGAGTCTCGTCCTAGCTATGTTTATACTCCCACCTAAGCTCCAAAGACATAGAGTTGATCGATGAATGGTCGGTTCACATTCATCTTATTTCTCGCTTGTGCCCCCAAGTTTGGGGCATACATCGATAAGTGGGAAGGTAAGCCATGTCCACTTTAGCTTTACACTCTTTACCGTTGAATCGTGGGATCATGTTAGTTGATGGAAGGCTGAGTCTCGTCTATCCTGGATTATATTCTGGTTTTTCCTTCCAGGGGGAATACTTCGATGCTCCGTCAGATTTCGGGCATGAGTTGGGTACTGGACGGTCAACCATGTCCACTTTGATTCATATTCTTTAATCATATCTAAGGGTAGAGTTGGCTCAAGTGCTGCCGGGTCATGCTCTTCTGGTTTCATACTCCTCCTGATAGATCGAAGGATGGTTCTGGAGAATTAATGATCATGTCTTCATTGTTTATTCTCCTTTCCACACTCAGGTGATCATAGTTTTTCGAGGGACATCCGGGTCACATTTGTTTGTGTTTGGTGCGGATCGATATTGACCCTCAATCTGATGGTACGATATAGTTGGTCACCCGTAACTTCGGATGTCGTTTCGATTGGTTTTGTATTGAGGCCTCCTTGCAGTCGTTGCCTTAAGTTGTAAAGAACACCAAGCCAGAGCTATAATGAGCTGTCGTATTCAGCTTTTAGTGATTTGTACTCCTGCCCCAGCAGTGATTTGGCGAGGCCATAAGTCGGACGGTCGAATTCCATCCTTAGCGAGTTTATACTCCTCCTGTCGATTTCAAGCAGGAGTTTGTGGAATAGAGAACGGTCAAAATCCACTCGTCTATTCATCCATGTTAATACACCAGTCCGCACTCCAAGGACTTAGAGTTATTTTGCAAGCGGTTGGTTCTTGCGCGATTTATGTTTACGCCTTAGTCCGCACTCCAAGGACTTAGATTTGTTTCAAGGGCGGTCGAATTTCCACCCGGGGCAATCGTATTTCCACCGAATTTTTTATACTCCAGACCGCACTTCAGGGACTTAGATTATTCTCGTGGGTAGTCGTTTTTCCACCCAGGGCAGTCGTATTTCCGCCCGAGTGGTCTACACTCTAGTCCGCACTCTGGGGACTTAGAGTTTTCTCGTGAGCACTCATATATCCGCCCAGGGCAGTCGCATTTCCTCCCGAATTGTTTATACTCTAGCCCGCAGTCGGGGACTTAGAGTTTTTCTCGTGGGTAGTCATGTTTCCGCCAAATGGTTTATACTCTAGTCCGCAGTTGGCGACTTAGTGTACTCTAGTCCACAATCGGGGACTTAGAGTTTTTGTCGTGGGCAGTCGTGTTTCCGCCCATGGAAGTCGTTTCTCCGCCGAATGGTTTATACTCTAGTCCGTGGTCGAGGACTTAGAGTACTCTAGTCCGCAGCCAGGGACTTAGAGTTTTTGTCGTGGGCAGTCGTGTTTCCACCCGTAGCAGTCATTTTTCCATCGAATGGTTTATACTCTAGTCCATAGTCGGGGACTTAGAGTTTTTGTCATGGGCAGTCATGTTTCCGCCCATGGTAGTCGTCTTTCCGCCGAATGGTTTATACTCTAGTCTGCAGTCATGGACTTAGAGTACTCTAGTTTGCAATCGGGGACTTAGAGTTTTTGTTGTAGGCAGTCGTGTTTCCACCTGTGGCAGTTGTTTTTTCGCCGAATGGTTTATACTCGAGTCCGTAGTCGGGGACTTAGAGTTTTTGTCGTGGGCAGTCGTGTTTCCGCCCCTGGCAGTCATTTTTCTATCGAATGGTTTATACTCTAGTCCACAGTACGGGACTTAGAGTTTTTCTTACGGGCAGTCAATCATACCCATTTTTGATTTATACTTCAGTTTCCAAGTCGAGGTCAGAGCTGTCGAGCGAACGGTCGAACCATGTTCATCCATGGAATGGGATTCTGCCTCTAGAATCAAGGACGAAACTTGACAAAGGGACGGTGGATTCTCGTCTGCTTGGTGATTTTAGCTCTTCCAATCAAGTCAAGGAAGGAGGTACATGATGGATGGTTGGATCACATCCATGCTGGGGTTGGATAATAAAGTCTTGTACAATTTGCTTCACATTCTTTCTAGGAAATAGAGGTAGAAAGTTATTGAGTGGACAATTAGGTCGCATCCATTTCAGGGTGCGGTCGTGTCCATGTGTTGAGAGCGGTGGTTGATGAGTAGGCAGCCCATCACGGCTACATCAAGTTAGACTTTCGAACTGCCTCTTGTGTTCAGGGCAGGAGTTGATGTGTAGATGATCAAATCACGTCCACTCTAGTCGGATCCCGGCATCACTGAGCTTCAAGAGAGGCATATATATTTTGTCGAACTTTATTTTAAGACCAAAGGAGTGGATGATCAGGCCACATTCGTTCCAAGCCTTGCTTAGGTCTCTAAGTCAAATATAGAGGTCGATGAATGGACGGTCAGTCATGTCCGCTTTGTATTGGGTTCTGACCATGACGATCTTTTCCATCTCTAGTCCTTGGCCTCAAATTAGGGGCACATAGTTGCTAATGAGTGGTTGAATCATGCTCGTCTTGATGAAACTCCATAGGCCCGATCACGGTCTGCGGGGATTGGCTGGCGGCCAACTCTGAGTACTTGGTCACCCGCATCATTTTGGAAGTAGTTTAGTTCAAGTTGGTCGTAGTTCAAAGCACAATTGAAATTGAAATAGAAATAATTCAAAGAAGATCGGAATAAATCTCATTGATAAGTGAAGCAGCATCGTGTGCTTGCTATTCAACTTTGCCTCTAGCTCCTTCCAGCGGGAAGTCGACCGTCATCGGTCCAACTGTCAAAGTTCTTTATTGATATGCATCGGATGTTCCCTGCCTGCCATTCTGCAGGGCTTGCACATACTATTGAAGCTTTCCTTTTTGAATCAGTTTTTCGATCACATCTCGGAGGTGTTTGTAATCGCCAGTGTTAGGACCTTGTGCATCTTGGAATATACAACATTCCTCGGATTTTCTTTGGGCTTCGGTGGACTCTCTCGAGGCTGGTTTTCAGTATTGCTCTGAGTCGTGAGTCTCCAAGTAGATGTTATCGGTTGAATCATTCAAAAGAGTATATGAGTCGATTTTTGAGATCCTAGGTTGTCTCCTGGAATCTAAGTCCTTAGCCAACGGGCCCGTATTGTTCTTTCTCTAGTCTACTCTACCTCCACCTTGCTTAGTTTCTGATTCACTTTGTAACAGAGACGATCCAAGGTCATATGAGGCTCTCTAGCTAACTAGCTGCCAAAATCTGTCTGGGAGTTGATTCCCCTCATCAATGCCATTAGTATGATATCCTCGCTAGCATCTGGAATAAATTGGATAATGACATCACATCCTCGATGTGAGTTACATGCATTCTAAACTGCTCGAAAAACTTCTAATCCGATTGATTAAATGAGGAGATGGATTTGGGTGATAATCGCATAAACCACATGATCGATACACCTTTGAGGAATATAGGAATTCATGAGATGTAGTCCAGACTCCAGGGTCGGTTTTCCCTGAGTAAACTGATATGGTTGGTACATTTAATCTCCTCGGATATATTGCACACTGAACGACTTCAATGAATAGGCTTCGACTGGGGGAGATGCTTAAGCCATCGTCAATCTGGTTCATTTTTAAGTTACAGCTACTTGTCATGCTTGTGAATGATGTATGCATGTCCGAGATATCAGCAAAGCAAGATGGACCGGTATTGATGGAGTAGTGACAAATTACTTAGAGTCGGACCTGAGAAAATCTGCTATTTTCTTGGAGTCGGAAATTGATTTGCTTGGAGTCACTGAATTAGAAGTGTTGGGTCAGTGAAGATCGGTGCTTGGAGTCGTCTTGGCATTTGCTTGGAGAAAATCTTGGTTTTACCCGAGTTTGGCTTTGGGCCAAAATTTATTGGCTTTGCTTAGAGTCACATCACCTATGTTCTCCAAACTTTTGGAGTATCGTTTGAGTAGCGGTTGCTTGTTCGTTCCTTGGTTGCAATTCAGAAGCTACCGCTTGATCCTCTATGTCCCGGTCAGTTACAGGACGTAAGGGAAGTGGATAGAATGCTCCGTCTTTAAGTTGAGTTCCGAATCCAGAATGTGGGGGCACTGCGCTGCGGCACGGGTTCAGGTGCCATGGCACCTGAAAAAAAAGTTTTAGAGCTATTTTTAAAATAAATGGATCATAACCGATTCATAAATATTTTTTAAAAATGGATCGTAACCGATCCATATTTTTTTTGGGTATATGGATAGGTCACATGGGTTTTTGAGAGAGGGATCGGTAGTGTAGGATTCGGCTGAAATGCCTTGGTGATGGATCAGTAGTTTGTTATATGAGAGGGATCGACTATACAGAGTATGGAGGGATCGGTAACATGAAGGGATCGGTGGAATAAGGATTGGCATACTTGTAGAGGGATCGGTATATTTGCCTTAAAGAGGGATCGGTATAGCTGTTTCGCAGGGGGATCAGTATATGTGTTTTGCAGAGGGATCGACACTTAGCAGAGGGATCGACACTATACCCCTTCGAGAGTGATCGATATATACCCCTTGGAAAGAGATCGGTATACTTACTAGAGGGATCGGTATTGATGTATTTGGCGCGTTCGGTACATATGGAGGGATCGGTAGTGCATGTAGTACTCCAACAGAAGGGTCGGCATTTACTCAGTATATATGCTAGAGGGTTTGGTATACATATATCTGCCTTGGTGAGGGTTCGATAATTTAGGCTAAGGGATCGGTTGCAGTTGAGATTGGAGAGGGATCGGCCATTATGGCCTGGTGAGAGGGATCGGCCATCATGGCCTTGTTAGAGGGATCGGCCCTTCGCTAACTTAAGTGCAAACTTCAACATCTAATCCTAAGGACTTGCATACATGAGTGAATCTGATCCCTTCCAAATGGACATGAACACATGAACGATTCCAAACAAGAACACAATCATAATTAGATCCTCTAAAAACACGGGAAGTAGACTTAGTCCCTTTAACCATGGTTATTAGCTTCCTTTAGATCTTCTTCAAATCTGAGTAGAATAGGAAGTTTATCGTTTGAAAACTGGATCTGTCTCGCGAATATGGAAATCCACCAGTAGATGATGAGATCCAATCAAGCTGAGAATTCATCTCTCAGTGAAAGCACCAAAATGTTGACGCCAAAAATGGGCATCAACACCCATAGAATCTCATGGAGGTTAAACAAAGAATGGATTTGAAAACAAAGCAGAAGTAGTAAATGAATATACATATTTTTATAGTGGTTCGACAACCTTTGCCCACATCCACTTAACACTTTTATTGATCTTTCACTTGATTATGATTACAAGAATGCTTGGATTAGTTGGGATCCATAAGTACAAATGTGAAGAATAAAAATGGCAGCGCCTCGGTAGAGAAAGTAGGATCCCATTTCTAACGTCATGCTTGCTGTATTTATATAGGAAGATGTGCACAGATCGGACCGAACTTTTGGCATAAGGTTCTGGAGACCAAGACGAGGTGACCCAAAAATTTGAAGGCCCATCAGGGCCCATAATAAGGATCGGTACCGATCCCTATAAATGCATCCAAATGGGCTGCCATTCCTTTAATGGATGCCCCATGATGTTAGCTACTTGCTCTCCAAATTTCATGCAATTCTGACGTACGGTTTGTGAGTTATCGAATTTTCCATGAAGTAGTGTTGCTTGAATTCTGATTTCTGCCGATCCCTCTAGAGGGATAGATTCCAATCCCTCCAACTTGCTACAAATGCCATGTGATCCATATAGGGTGTTCCACATGTCCTAATTAGCTTATACTCTAAGGTTCATGTTGATAGCATCTGTAGATTTTGAGTTATTGACCGATCATTGTTGCAATATGCAGTGAAAGCTAAATATGGACGATCCCTTTTATACCGATCCCTTTTATAGGTGAAGTAATTTGCCTATAACTTGAGCATATGAACTCCAAATGACTTGAAACTTGGAATGTAGCCTCATGGGGCTTTCCTTATCACTCTGTATCGATCTTACCAAGTTTGGGACATTAATTGAGGATATCTACTGATCCTCTAAGGAAAGGGATAGGCACTGAACCCCCGCCTAGGGGAGGCATTATTCCATACTTAGAATATTCAGAAGAGTCTATCTATTGGCCTTGGTTGATCATCACTTCATATCATTGCCTACACTTGATCTTTGAGTCTAATTATCATCTCTACGGGATGTCTTCCTTGATGATCGTCTAGTCTAATTTGTCCAGTCGGTCTGAATATGGCCGGGCCAAAAGGCCGGATAACAGTATACACTTATATGTACATTCCGTAAAGAATATTCATTTTCACATTTTAATATATTAAACAATATTAATTTTCCTTAAGATTAAACAATATTTATTTTTCCTACACAAATGATGTGAGAATGAGAATTGTTAACAAGATTTCTTGTTAACACCCTAAAGTTATGCTAAGGAATTAGAATTATCCTTTAGGCAAGTAGAGTATAATGGTAGGCATTAATCCCTTTTGAATTTTCACTTGAATAGGCTCTAGTAGGCAGAAATAGCCAATACAGACCTTTCGACTGTGTCAAAAGGGTTGAGTTCCGTGCTTAATGACCTTTCGACTCTATTGAGACTGTGTAGATTCTCTTTCGAAATCTTTCCTTCTCGAAATAGATGAAATACCTTGGATAAGGTTTATTTTAATTGGATTCGACCATGTTGAAAGCTTTGATTATTGGTTGGCTGGGACTCTATCCTTGAATCTGAGATAGAGGTTCCGACTCTGTTGAAAGCAAGGTGGTTTAGGTGTTAAAACTAGATCTAGGAATCTAAGACAGGGGTTTCGACTCTGTCGAAAGCTGTGAGCTTAACCTCCTTGGGTTTGAACTAGTAATCTCTAGCTACAGTGTTTTAGTAAAGGGTTTCGACCTTGTCGAAAGCTTGAACCTTGAGCTCCTTGTACTAGTTGATGATTTGAGTAAGTTGTGACCTAATTTCGACCTTGTCAAAAGCTAAAACTCAAGGGAAGGTTACTTGAAATATGAACTTAAAGTTGATTAAATTTTGCTAGGTTTTGACTGAGTCGACAGTGGCCTTTCGATGAAGGCAAAACCTGAAACACAAGAGTGAATCTGACAAGAACTTTGATATATGATAAGCAATCTAAAATACTTGAAACTTCCCTTTCATAAGAAAAAGATGGCTTTATTGCATCAAATCCCCAAATAAATCTTGTAATTAGGGTTACAACACTTTTGATTAAAGAAATACAAGTTTGGAATGGGAGGAATCGGATCCCCAAAACATGACCCTTTGGGTCTTATTTATAGATGTGGGTCAATACCTTTCGACTTTGATGCTTTCGACTGGGTCGAAAGGTGGCTGCTGAAAGACTTAAGCATGTTACTGCCTTTGTCGAAAGGTATGGTTGCGCTCCTCTTCTTTGAGTTGTCTTGTAAGTGCTTCTGACTCTGTCAATAGCCCTTGTTCATTAGTTTCGATGATGTTGGTTACGCCTGTGCTCTTGTTTCTGATCTGATGCGGAACCCTCCTGGACCAAGTTGGTTTCTACCGATTCGAAAGGCTTACTATAGCTTTCGAAGGGATTGCTCAAGATGATACTTGCTTTCAAGTAGTTTGAATGGAGGCGAAACCATTGGTTTTGAATGGTTTAGCGTATGTTCAAAGAGCTGTTCTTCATTGTCTTTGGAAGGTATGGCTTCGACTTAATTGAAAGGTCTTCATCTAATCGAAAGGTCGTTAATGAAGGCAGAAGGGTGCTTTTGACTCCTTCATCTCCTTCGAAAGGTAAGAACCTTCTGGATATTGATTAGAGAAACCTTCTGACACCTTTGAAAGGTCCTGAAGCTTCTAGAATTTAACGGTAGCATCCCTTCGACTCTTTCGAAAGGTCTAGCTGGTGTTTTTCTTTCTTGCTTTCTTTTGTTCTCTGCTTGGAATGGTTTCGACTAAGTCGAAAGGTGATTTTTGGACTAACATTTTCCCCCCTCTTGCGAGGGGATGCACTTGACTTTTCAAGTCAATTTTGTCGAAACCTAGAAGTTTCCCGCCTCTTGGTCTTCCCGCGTGAATATGTGCCGTCTATTCAAATCCTATCCAGCGATTGATAATTCTGGGAGACTTTTATTATAAAGTACGCTTCTCCTCCTTCTTCCTCATTCACTTTTGTGCAATCAAAAATTCGAACACGAGTAAAAGAACTCTAAAAATTCTCAAACTTCCTATTCACTTCCAAAAATCAAAATAAACATCAAGTCAAAATTGTAAGTTTAGATTCATTCTTGTTTTTCTAGTCTTATTCAAGTTTTTCTTTTCCACATTTCAAAATCGAGATTCGACCTTAAAATATTCAAATTTCGATTTTTTAAGAGTGGGTTTAGTTTGATTAATCAAGAAATTTTTCTTAAATTCAGTCTTATGAATTGATAGACCCTGCTTCTTGTTTTGGATTTTTACTTCGATATTTAAATATTCTGTTCTCCATTAGAAAATCTGGATTTTCAGTTTAATAATAACTTTTATACTTATGAAGTCGAAAAAGGTCAATTCCTATTGTAATCAATATTATTTTTATTTTTATCTTATTTTATTTTTATTTTATTTTATATCCACATTCTTATCGGGTTTGGTTTACTTGTTTTAATAAATTTTGAAATCTTGGATTTGCAATCGGGTTTGGGGAAGGTGGTGGAACCTGTTTTTTTCGCTCAGAAGTTTCAAATGTACAGGTGAAAAATTGGCGCCAGAAAATGACCTTTCTACCCCTTCGGAAGGAATTGAGGCAGCAACCTTGGTTTTGCTTCCTTAGCCCCTTTCGATGGGGTCGAAAGGTGTTGCGGTGCCAATTTGATCAACCTTGTCGAATGGATATGTAGTTAAGTAGAGTGTAGTAACCCCTTCGAAAACAAAACATTTTGACTTAGTCGAAACCTTAATGCCGATTGCAATCCATTCGTTTTAGTTTACCTTTGGAACCATCATACCCCTTCGACGCTTTCTACACCATTTAAATCTAATGAGTCGAAACCCTCTAAAGTTACCTTTCTCCAGCATTGTTGAAACGTTCTAAGTATTCATAAGTTTAACTTAGGACCTTTCGACCCAATGAATTTGTAAGGTTTCAACAACAATTGTATTTTTCTTAGGAAACCAAAGTTATTGGTTTCGACAATATCGAAGGGTCTTCCTATCTTGGTCATGAAATGTTTATAGTGTATATTTTTACTCAAGTTCTTAAGTTAACCTTGACTATCCCCTTTTAGCAATTTGGTTCCTGTAGAGCTTTCGACACTGTTGAAAATGCTAATTGAACAAATATTTTGACTTATCCTTTCGACCTTGTCGATAGCTCAAGGAATACTCTTATTTAGGCTTTCGATAATGTTGAGATATTCTTGCCAAATGTTGATGTCATTTTCCTTTCGACTCGATTGAAAGCCCAGTGTTCTTGACTTTTAACTTAAACGTTTTTCAAAAACTTAAAGTTTTATATTTGATTTATGTTTAAGTGATCCAAGTAGGTTTTCAAACTAATTCTTGAAAGTATGCTACAGTCATAATTAACCAAAAAAATTAATAGAAACTTTTTCACCTGGCAGAATCATGAGCTCTCCAAAGAAGGCTGAAGCTATCTCCAAGCATTCTCTCATATCACCTCAAGATGAAGTTAATGCCATCCTTAACGACTTTGGTATTGCTAGAATTGAAGCCATTCCTCCTAAGGAGACCGACACTATCAACAAACCTTCTGAAGGGTTCTTTGCCTACACCGCCATCCACATATGGCATGGAGGATTCTTGTCTTTTCCTGAATTCTTGTCCAGATTTCTTTCACATCTTGGAATTGCTCCAATTTAGCTATCTCCAAATGTATATACCTACCTTTTATCTCTGGAGCTGATGGCACTGGAGTCAGGACTTTCCTCCTTAAATGTTGAAGTTCTGAACTACTTGACTTGATTAGTCAAACTTAGCACTCGTAATCACCAGATCTTCAGAGCTAACCCCCCGAAGAAGCTTATATCGGACGGGGTCAATAAGTTTAAAGACTAGGAAAACCAGTTTTTCTTTGTCCAATGTTTCCCAGACATTAGTGGGATTTCTTCCCCCATAAGCTCAAATTTTCCCTACTTTCCTTCCATTTTATCTCTTCCCTTGTCTAACTTTCATTTTATTTCAGGTTCTCCCACCAAAGAACTTAGTGAAGTGGACAAAAGGATGGTAGAGTCTCTTACTGTAGCTTCTATTAAGATAGGGAACTGATTAAAGCTGTTGATACCATCGAACCTAAGGAAGCATTTTTTTTCTTCTCCCTGGTCAAAGGGTTTTGGGATTACCCCATTTGATCCAGCATACTTCAAAAGGAAAATGCTTCCTCTCCTTGGGAGATGCCGAACACTTTTTTCCCATGTCACCTGTTTGCTCGGACCACTCTGGTAAATTATGGGCACAACATTTGTTTTATGTCCCGGTTGCTTTCTGAATTATCTTGCTAACTTTTAATCTGTTTGAGACCTTTCCAACTGCTTCTGAAATGACCCTAGTTATTTTACCTAATTTTTACTAGGATTTTTTTTTAACATCTGTAATTTCCTAGAGTCATTTAGCCTTTCTACTAAATTATCCAGGATCCTAATTTTTCTACTAATATATTTATATCAGTTCATTAATAAATATATTCACATACATATGAAGATGTATGTGACCCTCTTGCTTGGATCAGAGTGTTGTTTAGCAAGAGTGCATCCTGATTGAATTTGAATTTGAATCAACCAGTACATAACTCATTTTCCATGCCTATTGATATTTGAGTCAGGGTAATGAATCCCATAATCATATGCAATCTGTACTTAGTAATTTTCGACCATTCCTATAGTGATTGTATGTTAGTTTGAGATAGAAAAGTGATCTCAGATTATATAGCAAGCCACCATAATTTTAGTTTAATTATTTGGTATTTGATTAAAGCCAGAAAGGAAAATGATATACTCATTTATCATTTTCAACACAAGTGATTTTATCACAAATTTCTTTACTTATAACCAAGTCAGTTGAGTAATTCTTTCATAATCTATATAGTTGTATTTTTCTGAACCAAATTTATTCCTTAATCCCTGAGTTACCTCAGCTTGCATCTAATTTACAGGTTTCTTTACTGGATTTAGAGAATCCAGATTTTATGGTCACTTAACAAAAGTAGTAATTAAGTAATATGTGTGCATATCAGCTGTATTGTGCTCTCTGGACTAAGAAAGCTTCTCAAAAGTAAAAGAGAATTGCTCAAGTATTTGAAAATGTCTTCGTACTAGCATTTGCAAAGAAAGCTTCAGATTTTACAAATGCATTTTCAAACTTTACACCCAAAAACTCTGGTCATCTTGATCAACCCAGACCTCACTATTTTTGAAGTGGGTTAACCCCATGACTAGATCATCAAAACACTAGTGCCTGGCTATTGCAATGTGAATTCAGATTTAAGATACTTGGAAAATCTCTTAGAACATGTACACCTCTTTATAAAATGCACAAATATATATATATATATATATATTCTTCTTTTATCAAAACACTTCTGCATATTATTTCTAAATTCTTGAAATATTACTTCTATCTAAAAATTCAGATTTTTAACCTTCAAACTTAAAGTTTTAAGTAACTTGAAATTAACTAATACAGTATATGTATATACATATCCATTTCTCAAATACAGGCATATGTCATTTACAAATTTCCACCATAATACTCAAATATATTTTTTCTTGCATAGATTCAACTAAGTCTTTGGTTAATCCCAAACTTAATACATTACTAGATTCAATTAAAACAACTAAATAAATCCAAACATTCAAGATCATTACATAACAACCAAAGTAGAACTATAAAAACTTCCCAGATTACATGCAAATAATTCATTCTAAGTTCTTATTTAATTCTAATTTAGCATGCTTATCCAATCATTCTCATTAGCCATAGCAGCTTCCTATTTAGAACCAGCATTCCCTGAAAGAGCATTAGAGGCTGCCCCATTTTAAATGAGACACCCCAGATGCCATAAGCAAACAAGGGTCAGATATAAGATCTGGTATGAGCAATATCAAAAATTCCATGATATTAAGTAAATAAGTGAGACATAAACATTTTGTATAAGTTGGCATAGCTTCTTTGATCAATTTGCCTGACTTGTTTATGATATATTGTGCATATATGATCATTATTTAAGACTAATTATGTACACACATTCAACTATGCAAACATACATTTCAAATAGAAATATTCAGGAACTATCATAGCTCCAGTCCAACCAACCTAGGAATAACTCAAGTTCCTACTTCATCAATTTAAGGTTGCATTTACCAAATTAATTCCTAGCCTCATCTGCCATAAAGGAATCACGGGGACACATTGCAATAAAATAATTCACAATATTGCACAAAGATCTCAAGGCTTAAACAAACCATGTGCCAACTTGCATACTTTAAATACAACAAGCATTCTAGCAGTCTTCTTGGCTCACAATCCTTAGTTTATTTACTAAGTATTCATGTTTGATCTTATCATGAGATAGCTAGGTGATTGACTCACAGTATACATGAAACATTACATAGAGCTTACAAGCATAATTCAAGAACAAGCTAACATTCATGTCCAATGGAAATCATATTTTCAAATATTCTGGCTTAAAGAAAATACAAGAATATTTACAACTGGGAACAAAGACTAGGCATGTGGGTTATTATTGTTTCATAAGCAACCATGTTTGAACTAAATTCAAGATCTAGCTTAAACAAGATTTCTGGCTCATGGGTTTTCTGTTTGATCAAGGGTTCAACACTTTTGGATATTTCCATTGCAACCTTGAATCTTTCATTTGAGCCTCAGCACTTACACAAGTGTAATGCAACTCATATATATTTTGATTTCTATATTTTTCATGCCATATCTAAACCAGTTACAAGTATTCTCTATTTACTTTCATGATTCATACTTTAACATTTCTGGGTATAATCAAACAGAGCAAAATACTCAACTATCAAAGCAATCAAAAGCATCCATAAACACCCATTAAAGCATCCATAAAACCATAGTAATAAAATCAGAAATATGTAGAAAAATAACATAAGCTTGGCTGCCTCATAACAGAACTTAATGCCATGGGTTTAGTGAGATTACTCACAGAAAAAAAATGCTTCTCTTGCTTAATCCAGAAAAGAAACCTTTTAAAACTTGCTTTTCTGCTTGCAAATATTTTCTTCTTTGTTTTCTTAAATGTCTTGGGTAGAAAATGATTTTTCTAGTTTATACTTGGATTTATAAGAGAGGTTTTTCTAGGGTTTTATCATTGTAAAATCCCATTCCTACCCTAGCCAAGACTCATGCATTCTGCATTTCAGATTTGCTTATTTTTCACCCTTAATACCCCGGCCATATGTGATGCTTACCTTCCCCTTTTTACTTTACCGAAATATCATATTCTTATCAAGTCATGATAATTGTGTGACATTGTCACTTGTTTATTTTCTAAAAATCCTCCTTTCTATTTTCTGCCTATAGCAATTATTTTGCTTGCAATTTGTCTTTTGCTATTTTGGTGTTAAACTTTCCCTTGCTTATTTCTTTCTAATATTTTCAGTACTTACAGGAATGTATATTTGCATACATATCCTATCTAGGTTTATTTAACTCCTCCTTAATTTCAGAAAGATATGCACCTATATGTGCATACAGGTTTTCAAATCCTTGTAACATATATTTTCTTTTTTTCCTGGGTTTTAAATAAAATCTGTTTACTGATTCAAAACAAAACTTACTTTTCTTATTTTCTGGGATGATTCATATAATTCTAGAAATCAAATATCCATATCACAAAATCATGTTTGTAATGCTTTTTAATTCTTGTTTTAATTTCAGGAAATTTGGAGTTCTTCCTTGTGCCATCAGTGTGCACGTGCACACATGCACACACACTTGCACACAATTAATTCCATATATTCCTATACAGATAAATTCATATATTTTCAAAATTCAACCAAAATAAGATTCCATGAATTTCTGGGGCATTACAATCACCCCACCTTTTTAGGAATTGTGTCCTCACAATTTTCTCATTTTTACTTTAAGTATTTCCAGATTTTATAAAATCTATCAAACATTGCATAAGCAAACAATTCAGTCAAAACAACCGTACATATTAAACTTTTAAGAATTTTAGTTTTTACCTTCCACTGCAAAAAGCTTAGGGTAATCCATCTTTATCTTATCCTCTAATTCCCATGTACAATCATTAGGGTCTAGGCTCCATTGAACCTTTACCAATTTCAAAGTTTTGGTCCTAAACTTCTTTTCCTCTTTAGCTAAAATCCCCACTGGTTCTTTCTCATGGACCAAATCAGGATTTATTTGAACTTGAGTTGGTTTCTCTAGAATTTCCTCTTTATCATGCACCCATCTCCTAAGTTGTGATACATGAAATACATTGTGCATTGCACTCATCTCCTCTGGTAGCTCCAACTTGTATGCTAATGAACCTATTCTTTCCAAAATCTTGTAAGGTCCAACATACCTTGGGGTAAGTTTTCCCTGCTTTCCAAACCTCAACACCTTCTTCATAGGTGAAACTTTGATGAAAACATGATCACCAACTTCATATTCTACCTGCTTCCTCCTTACATCTGCAAACTTCTTTTGCCTATCTTGAGCTGCTGCCATTCTTCTCCTCACAAGTTCAATTTTCTCTGTAGTTTCTTTGACATACTCAGGCCCTAAGACAGCCTTTTCTCCTGCTTCAACCCAACATATTGGTGACAAACATGGTTTGCCATACAAGGCTTCAAATGGTGCCATGCCTATGGTGCTTTGATAACTATTGTTATATGTAAATTCAGCCAAATGGAGGTGATCTTCCCAATTACCTCCAAAGTCCAATGCACATGCCCTCAACAAATCCTCCAAAACTTTGTTTATTACTTCAGTTTGACCATCTGATTGGGGGTGGTATGCAGTACTCAAGCATAACTCACTCCCCATGGCTTCTTGAAAGCTCTTCCAAAATCTGGATGTAAAGATTGTGTCCCTATCACTCACTATAGTTTTAGGAATTCCATGCAACCTTACTACTTCTTTCATGAATATTTGAGCTAGTTTAGGTGCATTTCTTTCTGCCTTCACTGGTATAAAGTGTGCCACTTTAGTCAATCTATCAACTACTACCCAAATGCTGGTATTTCCTTTCTTTGATCTAGGCAGACCATCTATGAAATCCATAGATATATCTTCCCACTTCCACTGTGGTATGCTTAGAGGTTGTAATATGCCTGAGGGTTTTTGGGTTTCTGCCTTGACTTGTTGGCAAGTCATACACTTTGCAACATGTTTGGCCACATCTGATTTCATCCCTCTCCACCAATAATCCCTCTTCAAGTTTTGGTACATCTTGGTGCTGCCTGGATGTATAGAATATTTGCTCCTATGATATTCATTAAGTATCTCTTCCTTCAATCCTATATTCTTTGGAACACATATCCTACCTTTATTCCTTAAGTAACCATTCTTATCAATGTGGTAGTTTGCTACTTCTTCTCCTTTTTCTATTAGAGTTTTCTTTTCTAATAAATCTGGATCTTCCTCTTGCATTTTCCCCACTTTCAAAATTAAATCTGATTGCAAAGTTATCAAACTTAATTTTCCTTTACTCCCTTCTTCAATCATCTCCATGGTTACCTCACTGTTTTCCTCAATTTCCAAATCAGTAAGTAGAGATAAATTTCTAAACTCTTCTATCATTAACATGGCTACTTTTGCATGCTGCCTGCTCAAAGCATCTACAACCTTATTAGCTTTTCCTGGAGTATAAAGTATGTCTCAATCATATGCTGCTAGAAACTCAACCCATCTATGATGCCTCATATTCAAATCTTTTTGTGAAAAGAGATATTTCAATGCCTTATGGTCAGTGTATAAAATAAACTTAGCACCTAGAAGATAATGTCTCCAGAGCTTTAGTGCATATACCACTGCTGCCAACTCAAGATCATGGGTTGCATACCTTGATTCATGTGGCTTCAATTGTCTTGATGCATATGCTATAATTTGATCTTGCTGCATCAATACAGCTCCTAGCCTGGAACCACTTACATCAGTATAAACAATCAAATCCTCATTTCCTTCTGGTACTCTCAACACTGGTGCATTGATTAAGGCCTCCTTGATTCTACTAAAGGCTTGTTCACATTTCTCAGTCCATACAAAGGGTTGGTTCTTTCTAGTTAGATTGGTAAGAGGTGATGACATCTTAGAAAAATCTTTTATAAATCTTCTATAATACCCTGCCATTCCCATAAATGACCTAACTTCTCCTACTGTGCTTGGCCTTTTCCATGCTTGGATAGCCACAATTTTATTGGGGTTCACTGAAATGCCTTTGGTAGATATAACATGCCCAAGGAAATGCACTTCTTCTTTCCAAAATGCACACTTAGAAAATTTTGCTTTTAAATCTTTTTCTCTTAATCTAGACAAAACAAGGTGTAAGTGATTTTCATGTTCCTCTACTATTTTAGAATAAATCAAAATATCATCAATAAAAATCAACACAAACTTGTCTAAATAGTCCCTGAATATCCTATTCATCAAGTCTACAAAGTATGATAGGGCATTTGTCAACCCAAATGGCATGACAAGAAATTCATTTAGACCATACCTAGTGTTAAAGGCTGTATACTTAACACTTGAGTTCTCAACCTTCATCTGATGGAATCCAGATGCCAGGTCTAACCTAGAAAATATTTTTGCTCCACTAAGTTGATCAAAAAGATCATCAATTCTGGGTAAGGGGTACTTGTTTTTGATAGTGACTTTGTTTAGCTCCCTGTAATCTATGCACATTCTTAAAGTACCATCATGTTTCCTTACAAACACTACTGGAGCACCCCCAGCATGAATTACTTGGTCTTATAAATCCTTTGCTTTCCAATTCTTCTAACTGTTTCTTCAACTCCTTCAACTCACTTGGCCCCATCCTGGTGGGTTTCTTAATAATTGGACTTTCTCCTGGTATGAGATTAATCTGAAATTCCACTGGTCTGTGGTGTGGAACACCCTTAACTTCTCCAAACACATCCAAGTATTTGCTAATTATAGGGATTTCTTCAATAGAAGGCTCACTGGAATCCTTATTTAAGTCAATCAAGTGATATAATTTTCTTTCCTTGGCTATTTCACACAAAATTGTGATTCTTTGACCTCTAGAATTTTGTAATGATATGGTGGATGAGTCTAAATTAATTATGGCTTTGTATTGCCTTAACCAGTCTACACCCAATATAATACCTATATTTGGGTAATTTAAAACATATAAATTGGAAATAAAAACTTTTCCTCCTATGTTTAATTCCACATCCACACAAATCATGTTTAAAACACTAGAACTTCCCAATGGGCTTTGCACTAACAAAGGGGTTTCAACCAGTATGCAATTTAATTTAAGCAATGCAACTAATTCATGGGAAATCAGAGAATGTGTTGCCCCTGTGTCATACACTACTAATATAGGTAGGGTACAAATAAATAAGGTACCTTCCACTTGACCATGGTTTTCTGCAATAGCCTCTACTGTGGATTTGCTTTTGCTCTCCAAACTTGCTAGCTTCCCTTGCTGTTTATACTCAGGGCAATTTCTCTTGATATGTCCCTCCTTACCACATAGGTAACATTTGAAAGCTCCTCCCTTCAATTCTGGGCACCTTGGTTTGATATGTCCTTCTTTTCCACAATGATGACATGTTATTTTCCTCTTTGTATCAGTGGTCTTAGTATCATTGGTTTTCTTGCCTTCTGTCTCCTCCTTCTTTTTGTCATAGGGGTGATATCTTCCCTTATTTTTCTTATTGTTGTTATTCTTAAAACTCCTATACTTCTCCCTTTCCTTGTCATGTTGCTCAAATTTTAAGTCTAGATCAATAACTTGATCGAAAGTTTTATCTGCATATGGCAACATAGCCCTACTAAGCCCTGGGTTTAAACCCTTAATATACCTATCATTCTTTGATGCCTCATCGCCACAAGCATAGCTCCATACTTAGACAAGCCCTCAAACCTATGAGTATATTCAGTCACATTAAAAGTTCCCTGCCTAAGCCTGATGAATTCTTCAAGTAATAGAGTTTTGGCTGATGCTGGAACAAATCTAGCTTCCAACATCTCCTTGAATTGATTCCAAGTGATTTCATTCTCAATTCTCCCAGCTATGACTACCTCCCACCAGCTTAAAGCCACACCTTTCAGTTGTCTTGAGGCCACTTGCCTCTTCCTTTGATCATCCAATTGCATGTCATTGAAAATTCTGTCCAGTGTTCTCAACCATGCTTGAATTTCCATCACATTTTCAGTCCCTTCAAAGCTCTTGCTTCCCAGATTGGTATAAGTCTTTAATAGTTTTGAAAGTTCCTTATGTGGGTTCTCAAGTCTCTGCCCTACTCCATCCCTTAAAGCCCTCATAAAGTCTTGCATATCAAGCATTTGTGGTGTACTTGATCCTGCATTGTGATGAGATCCTCTCCTACCATGATTGGATAACTAGAGTATGGGTAGATAGGGTTAGTTTATCATGAGTATTATTATTTTATTTTATTTTTAACTTTCTATCTGTATTATTATTTTACTCAAACAAACAGTACATACATATAGTTATAGTACTTCAATCAATCAATACAATCATTCTTAGCTATATATAGTTTTAACATAGCTCTGATACCAAATGAAATGACCCTAGTTATTTTACCAAATTTTTACTAGGATTTTTTTTTACATCTGTAATTTCCTAGAGTCATTTAGCCTTTCTACTAAATTATCCAGGATCCTAATTTTTCTACTAATATATTTATATCAGTTCATTAATAAATATATTCACATACATATGAAGATGTATGTGACCCTCTTGCTTGGATCAGAGTGTTGTTTAGCAAGAGTGCATCCTGATTGAATTTGAATTTGAATCAACCAGTACATAGCTCATTTTCCATGCCTATTGATATTTGAGTCAGGGTAATGAATCCCATAATCATATGCAATCTGTACTTAGTAATTTTCGACCATTCCTATAGTGATTGTCTGTTAGTTTGAGATAGCAAAGTGATCTCAGATTATATAGCAAGCCACCATAATTTTAGTTTAATTATTTGGTATTTGATTAAAGCCAGAAAGGAAAATGATATACACATTTATCATTTTCAACACAAGTGATTTTATCACAAATTTCTTTACTTATAACCAAGTCAGTTGAGTAATTCTTTCATAATCTATATAGTTGTATTTTTCTGAACCAAATTTATTCCCTAATCCCTGAGTTACCTCAGCTTGCACCTAATTAACAGGTTGCTTTACTGGATTTAGAGAATCCAGATTTTATGGTCACTTAACAAAAGTAGTAATTAAGTAATATGTGTGCATATCAGCTGTATTGTGCTCTCTAGACTAAGAAAGCTTCTCAAAAGTAAAAGAGAATTGCTCAAGTATTTGAAAATGTCTTCGTACTTGCATTTGCAAAGAAAGCTTCAGATTTTACAAATGAATTTTCAAACTTTACACCCAAAAACTCTGGTCATCTTGATCAACCCAGACCTCACTATTTTTGAAGTGGGTTAACCCCATGACTAGATCATCAAAACACTAGTGCCTGGCTATTGAAATGTGAATTCAGATTTAAGATACTTGGAAAATCTCTTAGAACATGTACACCTCTTTATAAAATGCACAAATATATATATATATATATATTCTTCTTTTATCAAAACACTTCTGCATATTATTTCTAAATTCTTGAAATATTACTTCTAGCTAAAAATTCAGATTTTTAACCTTCAAACTTAAAGTTTTAAGTAACTTGAAATTAACTAATACAGTATATGTATATACATATCCATTTCTCAAATACAGGCATATGTCATTTACAAATTTCCACCATAATACTCAAATATATATTTTCTTGCATAGATTCAACTAAGTCTTTGGTTAATCCCAAACTTAATACATTACTAGATTCAATTAAAACAACTAAATAAATCCAAACATTCAAGATCATTACATAACAACCAAAGCAGAACTATAAAAACTTCCCAGATTACATGCAAATAATTCATTCTAAGTTCTTATTTAATTCTAATTTAGCATGCTTATCCAATCATTCTCATTAGCCATAGCAGCTTCCTATTTAGAACCAGCATTCCCTGAAAGAGCATTAGAGGCTGCCCCATTTTAAATGAGACACCCCAGATGCCATAAGCAAACAAGGGTCAGATACAAGATCCGGTATGAGCAATATCAAAAATTCCATGATATTAAGTAAATAAGTGAGACATAAACATTTTGTATAAGTTGGCATAGCTTCTTTGATCCATTTGCCTGACTTGTTTATGATATATTGTGCATATATGATCAGTATTTAAGACTAATTATGTACACACATTCAACTATGCAAACATACATTTCAAATAGAAATATTCAGGAACTATCATAGCTCCAGTCCAACCAACCTAGGAATAACTCAAGTTCCTACTTCATCAATTTAAGGTTGCATTTACCAAATTAATTCCTAGCCTCATCTGCCATAAAGGAATCACGGGGACACATTGCAATAAAATAATTCACAATATTGCACAAAGATCTCAGGGCTTAAACAAACCATGTGCCAACTTGCATACTTTAAATACAACAAGCATTCTAGCAGTCTTCTTGGCTCACAATCCTTAGTTTATTTACTAAGTATTCATGTTTGATCCTATCATGAGATAGCTAGGTGATTGACTCACAGTATACATGAAACATTACATAGAGCTTACAAGCATAATTCAAGAACAAGCTAACATTCATGTCCAATGGAAATCATATTTTCAAATATTCTAGCTTAAAGAAAATACAAGAATATTTACAACTGGGAACAAAGACTAGGCATGTTGGTTATTATTGTTTCATAAGCAACCATGTTTGAACTAAATTCAAGATCTAGCTTAAACAAGATTTCTGGCTCATGGGTTTTCTGTTTGATCAAGGGTTCAGCACTTTTGGATATTTCCATTGCAACCTTGAATCTTTCATTTGAGCCTCAGCACTTACACAAGTGTAATGCAACTCATATATATTTTGATTTCTATATTTTTCATGCCATATCTAAACCAGTTACAAGTATTCTCTATTTACTTTCATGATTCATACTTTAACATTTCTGGGTATAACCAAATAGAGCAAAATACTCAACTATCAAAGCAATCAAAAGCATTCATAAATACCCATTAAAGCATCCATAAAACCATAGTAATAAAATCAGAAATATGTAGAAAAATAACATAAGCTTGGCTGCCTCATAACAGGACTTAATGCCATGGGTTTAGTGAGATTACTCACAGAAAAAAAAAATGCTTCTCTTGCTTAATCCAGAAAAGAAACCTTTTAAAACTTGTTTTCTGCTTGCAAATATTTTCTTCTTTGTTTTCTTAAATGTCTTGGGTAGCAAATGATTTTTCTGGTTTATACTTGAATTTATAAGAGAGGTTTTTCTAGGGTTTTATCATTGTAAAATCCCATTCCTACCCTGGCCAAGACTCATGCATTCTGCATTTCAGATTTGCTTATTTTTCACCCTTAATACCCCGGCCATATGTGATGCTTACCTTCCCCTTTTTACTTTTCCAAAATATCATATTCTTATCAAGTCATGATAATTGTGTGACATTGTCACTTGTTTATTTTCTAAAAATCCTCCTTTCTATTTTCTGCCTATAGCAATTATTTTGCTTGCAATTTGTCTTTTGTTATTTTGGTGTTAAACTTTCCCTTGCTTATTTCTTTTTAATATTTTCAGTACTTTCAGGAATGTATATTTGCATACATATCCTATCTAGGATTATTTAACTCCTCCTTAATTTCAGAAAGATATGCACCTATATGTGCATACAAGTTTTCAAATCCTTGTAACATATATTTTCTTTTTCTTTTTTTTCCTGGGTTTTAAATAAAATCTGTTTACTGATTCAAAACAAAACTTACTTTTCTTATTTTCTGGGATGATTCATATAATTCCAGAAATCAAATATCCATATCACAAAATCATGTTTGTAATGCTTTTTAATTCTTGTTTTAATTTCAGGAAATTTGGAGTTCTTCCTTGTGCCATATCAGTGTGCACGTGCACACATGCACACACACTTGCACACAATTAATTCCATATATTCCTATACAGATAAATTCATATATTTTCAAAATTCAACCAAAATAAGATTCCATGAATTTCTAGGGCATTACAGCTTCTCAAGTTGAAAAGTTTGTTAGCGTTGTCACTCCCCCTCCTATAACCTCTAGAGCACCCTCAATCATTGAATCTCTTGCCAAATCCAAGAAAGCTTTGAAAAGGAAGTTGATGGAATCTTCTGAAATAGAGCCTCCAAAGAAGGCTGTTAAAGTTGTAGATGTAGATGAAGATGAGCGTTTATCTCTTGACAAAGCTCCAAAGAGCCCAATTGTGGAAGCTTCCAAAGACAAACCAGTGCAAACCCCTGTTGCATTTGATCCCATCTCTCGCATCTCCGTTTCAGACTCGCCAGCTACTCTCGCACAAATGCAACTGGCTTTGAATATGCCCCCTACTCCAAAGCATATTCCTTCTCAGCCATCATCTTCTTCTCCTTCTGCCATCAACTTCGAGGAGATAACCGAGTCTATCCTTCACTCAGAGTCCTTCACTTCAATTCACCCGCCTTCTTCCATTCCAGATTTGGTAGGGCACTATCGCTCTCTAATAGAACAACAACTTCTGGTAAGCTTCATTTCAATTGATCTTATCATCATTGGTTTTTTCTAAATCACTAACTTATGTTACATTTCTTCTTTTAGATTTCTAAGAGTTGGTTAACTCTTCGTGAACATGCATCCAAATCTTCCCTTGAATCATCTAAGTCCCAGGAGGAAATCTTGGCCCTTAAGAATCAAGTGTCCATACTTTCTACGGCCAAAGATGAAGCAACTTTAGAATTGGAACGACTAAGGGCTTCTCTTGCTGGAGCAGAAACTGATCTTTTGATAGAAAGAAAGGCTCGTCAACTCATTACTGACGAACAATTTGCTCTGGAGCTTACTTTAAAATATTCTTATGATGAAAAAGCTTGCTTAATTGCCAAGAATGTTTCTTTGAAGGAAAAGTTCAAGAGAACCAAGACTTCACTGAAACTCGCTTTCAAAGCCATTTCTGACGCTAAGTAGCGAGTGTCTCAATTTATTGGTACTACTCTTGGGTAAATGTTGTCGAACTCCTATGAAGAAGCCCTCATGCTTGCCTATGCTAACAACTTCAAGAAGTGTCCTGACTTCGGTTTTCCCTTGCTTGACTCTGCCCTAGTTGATAGAGTAATGGGAAAGATTAACCAAATGAAGGAGGGGATTGAGCCTACCAAAGAGGAAGAAATTGATGCTTCTAAGATCCTTTCCTTTGGCGTACCCTCTTTTGATATTGAATCGGATTCTAAAGATGAGGGTGACAGCGATGATGCCGCCAATGAAGAAGGTGATGATAAAAATGATGATGATGACCACAACGACGATAATGATGATAACATTGATGGTGGTCAGGGCTCAGGTGGAGATGGCGGAGATCACAACGAAACCTCTGATAAGGATGGAGATGGACAACACCAAAGCTTCAGATAAAGAGCCAACCCCTCCTGCAACTACCCCGCTTGAATCTGTTAGGCCTTCTGCTTCTCTAGAGGATGAGCCTGCTCCCAGTCATATTGAAGAGCCTAAAGGGAAAGAGCAGACTTCCCAGGCTTCTGTCCCGATATTGCAGGTATGGGATTCTCTATTTAAATATCTTTCACTTCGAAGATAATAATGTTAGGAAATTCAATCTACGGTTTCGATGATAACAATTATACAATGGAAATCGAATATACATATATATTTATATATACAGGTACTTGCTAGAACAACATCACTATAAAGACAAGAACGAGGCTCAAAGGACACTACAAGAGACTACAAGTCGATAGGTACAAAGAAGCAAAAGAAAAAGTGCACAAAAACTGATATGCACAATATCAGACGTCTGGGTGCACAAGCCAGACGTCTGAATCAGTTCTCTGGAACAACAGTCAGGCAAAACCATACGTCTGGTAATAGCACTCAGACGTCTGATCTTCTACTATATTCAAAAATATATATAGTATCCGACGTCTGAAACATATCCCAGACGTCTGATTTCAAACTCGAATTTCAGAAATGGACTTCAACTGCCACATTCAAATGGACATCTCTGCTTCCCTTCGTTGCAACTCTTCATCATCAACAGAAGCAACTGAAGAACATTCGTTAATGGACGTAACTACTCAAGATACCTATCTACAACTATATATAGCATCAAGAATCAAGAGAAAGGACTCACCTTACATACTTACACTTTCTAATTCTATACTATATTCTTGATCTCTACACTCTAGCAATCTTTACTTGTATTCACTCTTCCATATACTCAGTTCTTCATAAACAATATTCTTTAGAGATATTATTGGAAGAAATTGTACAAATTATTCAACATCTGTGTTATATTAGAACACATATTTGACAAGAACAACTCACTGTAACCAAGCCTATTCCTCCAGGAGAAGCGAGGGTTTTTTGATAGTCAAATTCCGAAGGGGAGCTTCGGGATTGGACGTAGGACGGGAGGTCCAAACCAGTATAAAATCATGGTGTGCTTATTCTCTATTAACTTAGATTAATATTATTTTAGTTGCATCATATATTTTGTCACATATACTTGCATATACATTACACGATCCACCTCATACACTTTCAATTGGTATCAAAGCAAGGTTTGATCAAAGTACAGTAACACGTATTTGACTCACTTTAAATATGGCAAGTATTTTTCAAGAAGGACAATCCACAGCACGTCTCCCACTATTTAATGGTTCTAATTATGCATATTGGTCAACACGTATGAGAATTTTTGTAGAAGCTAATGGATTAGAAATTTGGTCAGCCACTCAAAATAACTATGAAGCACCTACTACTGCTATGAATACATGGAATGATACACAAAAAACCGCAGCTTCTAATAATGCCAAAGCTATGAATGTTTTATTTTTTTCATTAGATAAGAATGAATTTTCTCGTGTCATGTTATGTAACACTGCATATGATATTTGGCGTACCTTACAAGTTACACACGAAGGCACAAACAAAGTAAAACAAACTAAGATCTCAATTTTGCAAAATCAATTCTCTTCATTTAAAATGAAACAAAATGAATCTATAGTGGACATGTACTCTAGATTCCAAACTATTCAACACGATTTAATGGCATTAGGAGTTAAATTCACAAATTTTGACTTAGTATCTAGAATACTCAATTCTTTAATTCCAGAGTGGGAAAGAAAAGTATTAGCTATCGAAGAAGCTAATGACCTCTCAACACTCTTAGTTGAAGAATTGATAAGAAATTTAATATCCTATAAAGCTAATTTGTAGGCAAGAAAAGAACAAAATTCGGAGAAGAAAAACATAGCATTCCCAACAACAAATGAAGACTCCGACTTAGACGAAGAGGAAATCGTATTTATTGCCAAAAATTACAACAAATTCAAGAAGTTTAGGAAAATGACCAAATTTCAGAAAGGTGGAAAATCAAGCTCAACAAATCAAACGTCAATCAAATGATATGAATGTGATCAATTTGGACATAAGAAGAAAGATTGTCCCAAGCTCAACAATGATAAAAAGAAGAACAAATTTGAAAAAATCAAAAAGAAGAAAGCTTTCAAAGTAACATGGGATGACTCAGATTCTTCATCATCATCAGATAGTGACAACGATAGTGACGGAGAACAAGCTAATGTATGTTTTATGGCACAAATAGATGAGGTATGTCCTGAACTTAGCTATGATGAATTATTAGAGCTTAGCATGGAATTAGATGATAAATTTAGACAAATTAAAAAATTGAATAAAGAACACATAGCCAAAATAAATCCATTGGAAATTGAAATAGGAATGTTAAAAGATGAAAAAAATTATTTTAGAGGAGGAACTATAATTATCTCAAGAAAAAGTTAAAAGTAGTTTGGTTGAATATGAGACTATATCTATCGATTTTGGAAAAGTTAAACTAGAAAAGGATATCTTGTTAAAAGAAAATATCAACTTGAAAAGTATTATAGAAACATTGAAAATTGAAAATTTTGAATTAAAAGAAAAATTAGATAAAATTACAAATAATGTTTCAAAATTTAATAAAGGAAAACAAGATTTGGAAAATCTTATCAAAACTTCAAAACCTTCAGGAAATAGAAATGGAATAGGATTTAAATATATTCCTAAACAAAAAGGGAATAATATTATGAAATATAGTTTTATTTATCAAAAGACTAAAAGATCACCTAAGTCTAATACGAATACCAAAAATATAAAAAAATTGATTCCTAAGACAAATAATAAATTGATTAGACAAAAACATATTAATAATTTCCTAGATAACGTAGTCTATAATAAAAATTATATTCATAAAGGTACCAAACCTTCTTGGGTATGGCTACCTACTCCTCCTAACATCTAGGACCCTAACAAAGTATATGGGTACCAATTAAATCATTTTTATCTTGCAGGTACGCAAAATAAAAAATAAGGAGAAATGGATACATGAAAGTGGATGCTCCAAGCATATGATCGGAAATGCAAAAATGTTATCAAATATAACATATATCGATTGTGGAACAGTAACTTTTGGAGATAACTCAAAAGGATATGTCATTGGCATCGGAGAAGTCATCAACTCTGGTATTTCTAACTCTCCTATTATTACAAATGTTTTGTTAGTAGAAAATTTAAAACACAACCTACTTAGTATTAGTCAATTATGCGATAAAGGTTTTCAAATCAATTTCGAAAAAGATAGATGTAATATTTTCGATAATAACAAACAACTTATCTTTGAGGGTTTTAGAAACAAAAATATTTATGTCTTAAATATGAATATAAATCGAAATTCAAACTTATGTTTAACCGCCAAACATGACGATCCATGGTTATGGCATAAACGATTCTGCCATATTAATTTTAAATATATTAATAAGTTAGCAAAATTTGAGCTAGTTAGAGGTTTACCTAAAATAAATTAGAAAGTAGAAAATTTATGTGACGCTTGTCAAATTGGTAAATTAAAGAAAAGCTCTTTTAAATCTAAAAATAATATTTCTACAAAACGACCGTTAGAATTATTACATTTAGATTTATTTGGTCCAACTCAAGTTCGATCTCTAAATCACAACAAATATGTTTTCGTAATAGTTGATGATTTTTCAAGATATACATGGACCTTATTTTTAAAACATAAAAGTGACACTTTTGGTATGTTTAAAATTTTTGCTAAAAAAATTAAAACTCAAATGGATTTAAAAATTAAGAATATTCGAAGTGATCACGGCGGAGAATTCGAAAATGATCTTTTTACTAAATTTTGTAAAAAGGGCATAAGTCATAATTTTTCTTTTCCTCGCACACCAAAACAAAATGGTGTAGTAGAAAGAAAAAATCGTACGTTCCAAGAATGTGCACGAACACTATTAAATAGTAGTGATCTACCAAAACATTTTTGGGCTGAAGCTTTTGCTATGGCTTGTTATGTTTTGAATCGAGTAACCATACGACCTATGACTAAACATACTTGCTTTGAAATGTTTTTTGGAAGAAAACCTAAAGTATCATAGTTTAAAACTTTCGGATCAAAATGTTTTATATTAAATACAAAGGATAATTTAGGAAAATTCAATCCGAAGGCCGATGAAGGAATCTTTGTTGGATATTCAAATTGTAGCAAGGCATATAGAATTTTTGATAAACGTACTAGAGATACTTTCTTCAGAAAACCATTGCTGGTAACCAGAAGATAACGTCGCCTATCTCGAAGCCGAAGTTAAAAGTAAGGATGAAACAATTTCCACACTTAAACGACAGGTGAAGACGAATCCCTCAATTGACTTTAATCACAAGATGCCAGAGCTTATTCAACAAACTTGTGACTTGGAGTTGAAATTGAAAGATAGTCAGGCGCAGTGCGAATCACTGGAATTCATTATGGGGTAGAAGATTTCAAGCATTGATTTACCGGTTCCTCGCACTGCTCCTTCAACTACAAAACTCACAAGGTCATCACACTTCGCGGCTCAGAAATTCCCTACTATAATCAATCCTCCCCCGGGCTTAGACGAGAATGTTGTGGGAAATTGGTGCCGGAAATTTAAATTTGAAATAGCCAAGTATTTTGATGAGCAACAAAAGCGAAATATTCTCAAACTATCAATGAGTATGCTGCTAAGAATCAAAAGCTTGAACATGATTATTACTTCCTTCAGAAGCGTGCTGCAGGGTTAGAGAGGGATAACAAAACTTTAAGAGGTGCCAATAGAGCTTTCAATCGCACTCTGAAAATAAATATTGATGCGATCGACGGCGCAAACAGCATAAGAAAAAAGGAAAAGAAACTGAAAGAAGTTCTCAACATCGCGATTCGTCACGTAATTGATCCTTCAGTTGCCGAGAATCTGGACAAAGCCGCCCAAAACTTATGATATATCTGTATCTTTGAAATGTGTAAACTCATTTTGTATATATGAGAACAACTTCATAGTTTTGTAAATTATTTCACGACTTATGTGAATCATATAAATTTTGTAAATATCACCTGATTTGTAATTCCTTTCTGTAATGTCACTTTTGAAATGCTTTTTGATAACTCATTCATTATTTCTATACTTGCTGAATCTTTCATTTCTCTTTGTTGTGGTGATTTCCCTGTAAAGTATGAAGCAAATAATATCTCTAATTGTTAGCTTGAAATTGTCATACCAGCCTATGTATATTATTTGTTTAGGTTAACAAATCATCTTGTTAATTGCATGAAAAGTAACTTGTAGTAAACATCTAAATCCCATCTTTTAATTGTGATGAGAGATAATCAAGAATTTAACTTTGACCATTCGGCTGGAATATCTGAAATTTGTTGCTAGGAAATCCCGCCTTATCACAAGGGTATAAATATTATATAGTGATTCTTCAAGAGATAGTTAATATGGGATTGAACCCAGAAATCATTGCCTGAATATTTGTAATAGAATCCCGGAGACCCATTCTCGGGCTTGAGTGAAATTTGACAACTCAGTAATTTGAGACCCAGATTCGGGTATCAACGGAAACTTATAACAATAATTATCTTGAGAGTATTTTTTGACCTAGATTCGGGCATTTATGATAGATAAATAGAAATCCATTATTGAAATTTCACACCCAGATTAGGGCTCAAATAAGTAATTGTCTCGATACCTAGATTCAGGTATATTAAGATAATCAGTGATCGGTAAAGACCTGAAATCCAGATTCGGGTATTAATAAATTAAGTTCTGAAATGAATATCCCGAAATCCAGATTCGGGTATTAATTGACGACATTTAAATATGAAAGACCCAAAACCCAGATTCGGGTATTAATAGATAAAATTCCAGTATAAGAGACCCGAGACCCAGGTTCGGGTATTAATAGATGATGTTTAGAAATGAAAGTCCCGAAACCCAGATTCGGGTATTTATAAGTGGAGTTCTGTTCTACTCCTTTGATATGTGAACCCTTCGGGTCTTGTATAGAAGTAATTTGTCTAGTTGCCACTTGAATCTGGGCGTCTTAGTCCACAATTGGAAATGCCTTTTCTCGGGCTTGAACATCTTAGTTCATGATTTGATGAGCCTCTTCTCAGGCTTAGACATCTTAGTCCATTGCTGAATATTCCTCCTTTTGGGCTTGGATGTCTCAGTCCATTATAGAATGAGCCTCTTCTTGGGCTTGGACATCTTAGTTCATTGTTTGATGGGCCTTTTCTTGGGCATGGACGTCTTAGTCCATTGTTTTTTTGGAGCAAGGTCTTAGTCCATTGTTGTCCGGTGTTCTTGGTTAGCTCATCTTAGAGGCTAGAACCAAGGACTTACCCGACCTCCCTCCAGGAGGCGTCCTGCCCTGGCCCTTTTGCGGCGTGGATAGGGGCTTGTTCGGTGCTTTACCCCGGTCAACTTATGGCGTGGATAAAGGCTTACTCCGTCCTTCCTCCAGGAGGTACCTTACCCTGGCCATAGCATAGCGCGGATAAGGGCTTGTTCGGTGCTTTAACCTAGTCATCTCATGGCGCGGCTAAAGGCTTACTTTGTCCTCCCTCCAGGAGGTGCCTTGACCTGACCAGAAGCGCGGCCAAGGGCTTGCCTGGTGCTTTAACTTGGCCATCTTATGGCGCGGCTAAAGGCTTACCTGCCCTCCCTCTAGGTGGTGCTATGCCCTGGCCAACTCGGCGTGGACAGAGGCTTTTCTGCCATTTTAGGCAATTTCCAAATATAAGGAGCATTTCACTCCCAACCATGTAGATTTTCTCTTTATGAAAATTAGCTCTTATTGATTTTGTCTCAAATTTGTTTTACAAACTTGTGAATCTTTCCTTGTTGGAAGAAGTTTATGATCATCCCCTTCAGGGATCTACAATGGTCAGTTTCATGACCATTCATCATATGGTTGTGGAAATAGGATCCTCCCAAATTCCTTTCATATTTTGGCTTTTTCTTTTGTGATGGCCAATAATTAAGCTCATCCTTAGTGAGTAAGTAGACGTTCTCTATGGAAGTTGTCAAGTTGCACTCTTCTAGAAGTCTAAAATTGAAGCTTGATTCTTGCGGATGGCTTTTTGACTTTTTGTTCCTTGGCCTTATTGTTTCACAGTCTTCAATTGCTTTTCTTTTTACCACCCTTTGAATTTCTTGAGCTCGAAGTGTTCTTGCTATAGTTGGTTGCCACTTATGTGCAAAGGCATTATAATAATCCATTATCTCTTTCTCAAAGATTGTGCCTTTTGAATAGTATTGGATTGTTCTTCTCATTTGATTGAAGACATTGTCACTTCCATTTGTTTTCTTTCCTAGTGCAAAGATGGGGGTGCTTTCTTTTTGTTTATAATTCTTAGAGCTTCTAGTCTTAGCCTTTGCTCTTCGTCTTGGTTGGAATCCTTGATGATTACTGGGGAGAATCTTTTCAAGTGGGGTTCAGATGACCCTTGTTTGGATCTTTTAATCCTTCTGGCCATGATCAAACCAAAGTAGATGAACTTGGGATAGGGTTAAAAGGGGTTAGAGAATAGCAGTGTTGGGGGTTTAACCAAGTCGGAGGTTCGTGCCCTCCTTCTAGTGCCAAAAATGTTAACAAGATTTCTTATTAACACCCCAAAGATATGCTAAGGAATGAGAATTATCCTCTAGGCAAGTAGAGTATAATGGTATGTATTAATCCCTTTTGAATTTTCTCTGGAATAGGCTCTAGTAGGCAGGAATAGCTCGGACAGACCTTTCGACTGTGTTGCAAGGGTTGGGTTTCGTGCTTAATGACCTTTCGACTCTATTGAGACTGTGTAGATTCTCTTTCAAAATCTTTCCTTCTCGAATTAGATGAAATACCCTAGATAAGGTTTCTTTTAATTGGATTCGACCTTGTCGAAAGCTTTAATTATTGGTTGGCTGGGACTCTATCCTTGAATATGAGACAGAGGTTTCGACTTTGTTGAAAGCAAGGTGGTTTGAGTGTTAAAACTAGATCCAGGAATCTAAGACAGGGGTTTCGAATCTGTCGAAAACTGTGAGCTTAACCTCCTTGGGTTTGAACTAGTAATCTCTAGCTACGGTGTTTTGGTGAAGGGTTTCGACCTTGTCGAAAGCTTGAACCTCGAGCTCCTTGTACTAGTTGATGATTTGAGTAAGTTGTGACCTGATTTTGACCTTGTCGAAAGCTAAAACTCAAAGGAAGGTTACTTGAAATATGAACTTGAAGTTGATTAAATTTTGCTAGGTTTCGACTGAGTCGATAGTGGCCTTTCAATGAAGACGAAACCTGAAACACAAGAGTGAATCTGACAAGAACTTTTATAAATGATAAGTAATCTAAAATACTTGAAACTTCCCTTTCATAAGCAAAAGATGGCTTTACTGCATCAAATCCCCAAATTAATCTTATAATTAGGGTTACAACACTTTTGATTAAAGAAATACAAGTTTGGAATGGGAGGAATCGTATCCCCAAAACATGACCCCTTGGGTCTTATTTATAAATGCGGATTGGCACCTTTCGACCCTGATGTTTTCGACTGGGTCGAAAGGTGGCTGCCGAAAGACTTAAGCATGTTGCCTCCTTTGTGGAAAGGTATGGTTGTGCTCTTCTTCTTTGAGTTGTCTTGTAAGTGCTTCTGACCTTATCAATGCCCCTTGTTCATTGGTTTCGATGATGTTGGTTACGCCTGCGCTCTTTTTTCTGATCTGATGCGGAACCCTCCTGGACCACGTTGGTTTCGACCGATTCGAAAGGCTTACTATAGCTTTCGATGGGGTTGCTTAGGATGATGCTTGCTTTCAAGCAGTTTGAATGGAGGCGAAACCATTGGTTTCGAATGGTTTGGCATATGTTCAAAGAGGTGTTCTTCATTGTCTTCGGAAGGTATGGCTTCGACTTAATCGAAAGGTCTTCATCTAGTCAAAAGGTCGTTAATGAAGGCGGAAGGGTGCTTTCAACTCCTTCATCTCCTTCGAAAGATAAGAACCTTATGGATGTTGATTAGAGAAACCTTCTGAAACCTTCAAAAGGTCCTAAAGCTTCCAGACTTTAACGGTAGCATCCCTTCGACTCTTTCAAAAGATCTAGCTGGTGTTTTTCTTTCTTGCTTTCTTTTGTTCTCTACTTGTAATGGTTTCGACTAAGTCGAAAGGTGATTTTTGGAGTAACAAGAATAAGTTAACTTTAAATATTTGGTTTTATATTACTGAAGCTTTTTGCACCTTCACTATTTCCTGCTATATCCCCTCTAATTGCTTTAACTGCAAATTTTTAGAATTACAGATCTAAATGAGATTCGAGTTAATTGGAAACTTAGATTTATAATTATAAGATTTACTTTTTTCGTAGAATTGATTCACTCCTTCTCTTCTTCTCTTTTATTTTCTGCCCTTCTCCGACACACACACACACACACATACATACATACATACATATATATATATATATATATGTATAAACACACACACACACACGATAGCATTTTTATAATTTTTAGAAATAGTGGAGAAGAGAAAATGGCAGAGCTCCAATGCTCTAATCAAAAAATATGGAAAGAAAATTGAGAGGTTAGGCGTGTATTTATAGGCGCTTTAATCAATTCTGACAGTTAAATAAATATTAATTAAATCTGGGCCGTTAGGCCAAGGTCCAACCCTAGTCGCTATCACTTTAATCGGTCGACCGGCCCAAGGAGAGGATCGATTGGTGGGGTCCACATGGCTAATATTATTTATTTCTTTTTTATTACTTTTTAATTAATTTCGATCCGAAAACTTCAAACGCTCACAACTTCTTCATTTGAACTCCAATCGCAAAACTTTATATATGATGAAAGTTGCTTAAAAAATCGCCATGAACACAATGGTGCAAGTTTCATGGTCAAATTTTGACGTTTGCTCAAATTCCATTTTTTAACCTTAATAATTGTTCATTAATCATTGTTTATTTTATGGGATGTTACATTAATGAACTTCTTATAGTAGCTAGCCAAAACAAGGGAACTTCTTTCCTTCATAGTGTTCCTTGGTATAATAAAATATCCTTGTTTATTCTTTTCTGTCTTTAAAATTAAATAAGTTTTAGCCAAATCACATCTTTCTAACCTTCTCGCGCTAAGATTATGCAACTCAAAGCATATTGGTAGAAAAACACGATATGGTGTTCACTCTTTATTATTACAGAAAACTGTATTTGGTACCCTACCTTTCTACTTCGAAAGTTGATTGAAAAGGCCATCAAATCTCTACTTTAATTTCTTTCATTATACAAATCTTCTAATGCTTTACAACTCCATAATTAGCAAGCTCATAGCACATTGGAATATTGATTATTCTAGCTAATCCACGCTACTCAATTCAAGCTTTACAGGTTGTGGAATCATTCTAACTCCAATAAAAATTCAAGTTAAAATACCGATAACTTTTTCAATTCAATTATCTTTTTCTTTTTAAGTCAAAAGTCTTTGATTTTAACATCATTTTCACAAAAGTATCAAGCTTTTAAAACTACAATTTTTTTTATTAATTTTAACAAATGTTTCCTTTTGATAAAAATCATGACACTTTTTTTCCAGTTTAAATTTTGTATCCAAAACGGTTCAACTTAACTTAGAAAAATAGATATGTAAATGTATCTTTCTAATTTCTCTATAATAAATAAGAAATTTTCACAAGGGTGTATTTTAAAAAAAAGTGATTTTTTTTTTCAAAGTGCAACAAAAATATTTTTATAAAGATGGGTTTTTTAAATATATTTTTTCAGTTTACCTTTTAGAAGTTTCACTATCCAAAAGCAAAGTATATGTTAAAAGATTAGTGCAACAATATGCCTTACACTAGCTTTAAAATAGTATCAAAAATTACTTTTTATTAAGTTTTCCCATGTTTAAAGCTTCTAATAACATCCAGTTCAAATTCCAAATTCTATACATTTCCAAAGATTTCAAACACCGGTATTTCTAACTCATTTTAAAAACCCTTTCAACTCTACCTTTTTTCCTTATAAATTTCCATAAAGTTTGTTTGGACATTCATAGAAATTCATGAACCGATTCATTTCTTCATAAACTATCAAACATCTAATGTTTTTAAATTTTTTGAGAACATTTCCAATGATTTAATGCTTAAATTGGAGTGAGGAAAACAGCTTAATTTATACAAGCCCGACTACATCTGGTGATGTTTTAAGTGCATATGGTTTTAGCCTCTCTTCTTCAAAAATGGTTAGGTCGGGTCTATTCACCAATACAGTGTCCCACTCCAATGTAGGAAACACTCTAGCTATAAATTTAAATCAAATGGATTTGTGCAACTATTTCTAATGTAAGCTTCCACTTTAACTAGGTAGATTTACTCTAACTTTGAGAAGTCCTTTCGTGTCTCCTTTATGCCTTATCAACATCACACCTATTTTATATAGGTCCAACGATACTGCTCTTCTTATATTCACCGTTAGACCAACAATTTGCTCACTGCTACTAGTTAGCATAGGAAACCTCTATTAGCATTTCTTTGTGTAGTAAATTATAATAAATATGACAGATTTATTTTTCACCTTTACTGTTATAATCTTAACATTTATCTTAAGTTACAATTGTTTACTTATATAAGGGACAAGCCAACAACTACCTTGTAAATCAAAATATATAGGGTGTGGCATGTATATGTGTATAAAAAATTACAAATACACCTTCTTTTATGTCCTAATATTCTAGCAGTCGCTTAACTTGATTCTGATACCAATTGTGACAACCCGCACCTTCGGACACACCAATTCAAAGCCTAAAATGACTTTAGAACTCGTGTCATGCCAAAAAGTACGAGTCATCGGGTTTTTTGAACATGACATAATACAAAGACTAATATAAAATTTAAAGCATTCTACACTTTCTGTTCTCACAGCAGAAGGAACATAAATACTGAAAATAACCAAAATAGACAATTGTCTCAGCAATACGTAATCCATACAACGATGTCTTCAAATAACAACATAAAGTCAGAATAATAGAGTAATATAGTATAAAATACAGGTAGAATAAATGTAAAAAATGTAACTTTGGGCCCCTAGTCTCCTCCTCCATGCACTGCATCCTAGCCAAATCACCTACTGGCCTATCCTTCTATAATGGGTATAAAAAGGGAAGAAAAGGAGTGGATCGGACAAAGTCTAGTGACTGAATTATATTACTAGTATATGATGTTCATAAGCAATTAACTTCATCTATAATCTACACAACATAGGGTGTCTATTGGTGTTCGTGTATTGCATATAAGGGATTTGTTACTTTACAAGTCATGGGGTATAATTCTATTTACACCTACATTCATAAACACCTACAACTAATGACCTTATGTCAATTCCTAGTATATGACCCCGATAATTAAATTCCTAACCAACATTGAGTTAATATTCCCATTGACGAATCTTGTATATCGCACTTACACACTAAGTGAACATCACAATGTCTGGGCTCGCACCGAGTATACTACATCGATGGTTTATGGCCTACCAAAGCATTTGTATCACCTTCTCAATGGTAAACATGTCATATGCTCTTTATTATTCAACCTGAAGTTATAAATTTCTCTATAGTGATTCCTCTATAGGTCCAACCATTGCCCAGCCATATAGCCCTACTATTGCAGACGTCTTTATCTCTCTTCCCTCATCTACAAGTTTAACATATGACCAGGCATGCCCTAGTAAAGGTAAGAGCTTCCAATTGCACTGCAATCACACGCCTTGTTGAGTTCCATGCTACGCCCACCATGAAGTGTGAACCTAGGTACATCATCCAGTGTAAAACTGATACTGCCGCAGTGCCCTCTCCATGTAGCTACGTGAACTCCTAAAAGTTGAGAAAGTGGGGACAAGTCCCCATATTTGTCCTACTTGGCATACTCCAGGTCTAGGTTTGCCCTTGGTTTGTTGAAACAATTTAGACATCTAAAAATTTACTTTAGACATCTGAACCTCTTTTTAAAAATATTTTCCAGGCATTTAGATGTCTAGCTTCTTTTCTCAGACATCTGATTTGATTCTAGACCTTTGAAAAAGATATCAGACTTCTAAATCGAGTCGAATTTGTACTTATTTCATTCAGGTAAAGACTGTCTAAACCTTGATTCAGACGTCTGATTAATGTTTCAAACATCTAGTTGGGATTTTCTGGATTTTTATAATTTTTTTATTTTATTCATTCCGTTTGTCTTCTTCACTGATTAAAGTATGGACTTAAGGTTCATTTTTAACCATATTTTGTATATAATCGCTATTTTTGTTTACACGAATTCAACTAGCTAATTTCAATTATTATCTATATATAAGTTTTCAATAAACTACCTATATACCTTCGAACATATACATACATATGTATGTATGTATGTATTCCAAGTTATGTAATCAATTCAAGGTAAGATAAAGGGGTATTCGATTACTTTCATTTATCAAATCGAACCAAACTTTATCGAATAAGGATTTATCTTCATAGAATTTGATATGAATTTCACTAGTCTATCCTTTTCCCTTTTTGAATAATTATTCTTATTAAATTAACTCCTAGGGTTTCCCGTCATTAATACCCTTTTTTATTTATAGTTTAAATGGTAAATCAAATAACTCTAGGTTGAAATTATTCTTCTCAATTGAAAAATTATATTTTATTTAGATAGAATATAAATTTAATTACTTATGAATTATTATATCATCGTAATCAATTCACTCACCTTTTCAAAGCTTTCCTTCTTCAAAATTGGTTTGAATCTCCTTCCCTAGGCCTTCAAGTTTTATTGATATGCTCTTCCTTCTCTCTTTCTCTTTTGATTTTGATTCTCTCTCTTTTATGAATTAGATATGTTTTATCTTTTCTTTGATGTAGAAATTTTTAAAGAGAATAGGACATTTAGATTTGAGAAGTTTCTGAGAAGGAAGAAGAAGAATATTATGTGCAGAATAGAGGAGATGGCTAGTGTAACGACCTGCCTTTTCGGCCATCGAAAGTCGACACTGAATACATCCACGGTATTCAAATGCCGAACATCCAATCATCAAAAGGCAGACTGTTAGGATAAAATAAAAAGAAAAGAATAGATAACAGGGAAATCGGAATCTCGCAGCGGATCGACAACATATAATATAACAAAGACGGTAAAAACTGTCACTCCAAAATACTAAGTCACTACAAGAAAATCTGCCTTTAGTTGCAATAAGTGGTAGCGTTTATTACTGAGTGCAACTAATAATATTTTATCCTACGTTATTTACGCGACCAAATATTTCACGTCCATCCCGCCTTTATAAAATTTTCATGGCTCCAAAAAATTTTTGTTCGCCTTTGTTCTGTCACGTTTCCCTCCATCCTCAATACTTAGAAAAAATATAACCCTTCCTTTATTCCTCTTTAATACTTCAATTTTTTTTGCCTTTCACTTTAACAAATTTTACCTTGTGCTCCAATTCCTCCATCCTCATCGTCATGCAAGCGCTCTCCATCGTCATCGTTGCGCTAGCCCTCTCCGTCCTCATCGAGTATTTCAATCGGATACCACGTCTAATTGCTCGAGATTTCTACATAAACCCTAAATAGGTATGAATTTTATATTTCAACTGGATCGACTATGTCAATTTGATTTTGTGATTCTACTATTTGGGTTATGCCGATTTTGTGCAAATATGGTTTCTATAGTGTAACGTTTTAAAGGTTTGAGTCAAAATGGGATTTGAATTAGAGTCAGGATGGAGGCCACACTAGTTAGCAAGAATGGTGCACGAAGACCACAACGGTCGGCGACCGATTGGATGGAAGCCCAACAGGTTGAAAGTTGATAACAAGAAGGGGAAGAAGAAGTTTAAATCAGTGTCTGTTAAGAACTGAGTTCGATCTACACAGCGTATGCTTGATTGTAAGGTATTAATTTTTGAGAAATTTAGAATTGTACTTTTGATTATAATGCCAAATAAGTTTATATATTCACTGATAAAGCTTATGATGGAGAAGCAATTGTGTTTCTTATAATTGGAAATAATAAACAAAATGTTCAAGGCATAGTTCCTATTTAAGGCTATTGTCTCTGTTGACTTCAATTTTTCTTTTGAAATTGCCTAGAACCTGCCTTTTGAAATCAGGGAGGCTCAAGAAAGTAAACTGGAAGAGCTCAAGAAGCAACTTGAGCTTCAATCTCCATTGGGGAAAGAGCGGAAAAGACAGTTCAGAGAGAAAAGGATTAAATTTTTTGGTAAGATGTATATGCACACATCTATGATAAAAACCAACAATATGTTAATGGTACACTTTGGGTCTTATTTTATCTTTTTTGAATTGATGTTGAATGTTTCAAAGAGGCGGAAAATTGAGAGGATGATAAGACGTCTGGAGAAGTAACAACTTACATCCTCCGATTAGAATGTTTCAAATCAGCGCATCTAACTTAAAGAGGATCTTGAATATGTTCTGGAAAGCTAAATATTAAAATATCTTTTGTTTAACTTCAAGGTTGCATTTTATTTTAAATAAAAAGTCTAATTGTTGAATGCTGATAAAATAGTATGACCCTTTTGTTAATCAATTATCTGTGTGACGCTGCATCAGTTCCAGCCTTTGATTGCCCAAAAAACAATATATATGTAACTATGTAATTAAAACCGATTTAATCATCGAAATATAATGATATCACTGATTGACAAAAACAAAGTGTTAATTTATGTGTATAAACTGGACAAACATACCTTCACATGAGCAAAGAGGAGAAGGACACGTTAGAGATTATATACACGTTGATTTTTAGTTTAAAGATGAACCACTTCTAATAGTTTGTCATTTGCCTACAACCATCTTCCAAGTAATAGTAGTTATTCAACTCCGAATATCAAACGTGCACCAACAACATATGGATTTAAAAAGTGTTTGTGGTAATATTGTATATTAGCCTAAAATATATGCTAATTTTATTTTAATCTCAAAAACAGCACATTAGAAAGTGCTCACAGGATACTTGGAGTAATAATGAAACATTACACGGTTATTGTTCATTTGAATTTATTGCATAAAAAACTCCTAGAGTTTAACCTAAATTATAGCTAAACATTACACACTAGACTTCCTTTTATATCGTTCACTTTTTGAACTTTTCTTGTTGGGTGACAGAAACTGCAAGCGATGATAATGCAATGCTTATAAGTAGTGATGAGTTCTTCTTGTCTGGATGCTCAAGTGAGAGGCAGAAGTTGATGATGAATGGACGGATAAAAGTGAAAGATTTCCATTTTATTATTTTAGTCACATTAATGCCTTTTATCCTATGACTTAGCAAAATTAAAACATTTATAACTTGGGTAATTTGCAACATGTACACTTAAATTCCAAAATTTTAACCACTGTTATAGCTATATATGCGGTATAAAAATAATTAACGTTCATAAACAATTTAAATTCTGAGGGGTTAGTTTTCACTCTCAGTAAAATATAACATCATATAACAGATTGATAGTGTGCAATCAAAATTTAAAGAGGATCGGGTTACCATTCCCTATGTCTAAATTTAATACTAAAGCTTTGTAGATACATAAAGTCCAAACACTTTACGCTAAGATTTGAATTTCATACAGTTCTGTCAAAACATAAAATAAGCATTATATGACTTTTCTATCAAACACTACCCAAAGTAGCTGAATTAACAAAAGAATATGCTAAGATTTGAATTAACAAAAGAACATATGTATGTCTATTGAGAAATTTGATAAAGGAATGTGTAACAAAAGGAGCATGATCGTCTATTGACTGATGCTTTGCATCATACATCTTATCCTTAATCTCTTGCTTTTCTAATTCATAATCAGTAGTTTCATCACAATGGATGCAGTTTAAGGTTAGCACCATTATGGTGCAGTGCTTTTTTTAATTAAAAGACATTCATAGGACATTACCCTGATCTGTTATATTTTCGTTTGAATACAGGCATGTAATCTTATCATTAACAAGGATGAACTTGAAATTCTCCTGAAACTCCAAAGGTTTGCAATCTTTTCTATTAATTTGTAAGCTTTAAAACTTTGTTAAAGCCTATACTACCCTATGTAGGTTGCTTTAGCATCAATGGCCAGTTTGGAGGTGGGATTTTCTCATGATATATTTGTAGATTGGGCAACATAGTCAAAGAATATGGTTTTATTTATAGAAAAGGGCCAGGTTCATATTTAGAACATATTGCTGAGTTTGTTTTTATATATTCCTATTTATATCTTTGCATGTGTGTATATAATAGTTATTCATATTGAACATTTATTAAACATTTTTTCAGCTACTCCACTTGTTTAAGTACATAGTATATTGGTGCCACAAAGTGACTGACCTATGTACCTACAAAATATTGTGCACACAACACAAACAGGTATGATATTAATTTCAAAATACTGATTATGTTGAAGTTTGAAAAAAAGTTGAGATGATGTCTTTTATGTTCATGGAGTAGGTAAAACAAAGGGTGAGAACCATATGGCAAGATATGATACAACACCGATGATGTTAGACTAGATATGTGTTTGTAACTTTGTATCATTTTGTTTGTTTCCTAAAAAAGTGATAAAGGCATATCATTCCTTCGTTATGCTGCCACACCTATTATCCCATTGTCACTTTAAGCCTTAATAACAGTGAAAATAGAAATTAAACCAATTTCCTAGCTGCCATAGGTGTGTCTGAATTACTAACAGCATGTTGGCTGTTATCTTATATTTGTAAATAGATCTTTTATTTAGCCAAAGTTTGTTGATCTTTTATTTAGCCAATGCCAAGAATAGATTACTCTCTGAAAGCTGTAGGTGGAAGTCTGACTGTTATCCCCGGTCTTTCGGATATGATAGATGTAAGTTATAATGTTATCTTAGTTTCAGTATACAGAATACTCCATAGTTGCGTATGTTAGCATGATTTGATAAATAATTATACATGCCATATGAAATGACTGTAATTCAAACGTGTATAATACTGTGAATTCAATCGTCACAGATATACTCGTGTGGACTCATAGGATTGTTGTTCCACTTGGAGTTGATGTAGACAAAAGGTTAGCATGCCCTTTTGTGTGTGTGTGTTCTACCATTTTGATGTACCTTAGTCATGGGTTATGTTTGCTTTGGCATTATCAAAGGCAAAAATAATCATACAATAGAGTGTGTGAGAGAGAGAGTGTGTGTCTATTATTTAAATGCAAGAGAAACGGTGCAAAGTGATGACCAGCAGTAAGTTTTTACTTTTGTGTGAAATCCCAGTTTCTCTTCGCATCACGTAAAACAAACTGCAGTAATCGCGTAAAAGATATTTCTTTTCTGTAAAGGAGCAGATACGTAAGTCAGTTATATTATGTACCCTATTATGATGGTTCATATACTTTTAAAAAAATGGATTGCGTAGAATTATTTATGATAAACTTGGAAAGAATGGAAGGACTTACAAAGGGGATACAACTAAACATTCAAATGAATATGGAGAAGTAGGCTAGTGCACGTTAGCATTGGCAACTACATAATTCTTGATGAGTCCGAGTACTCAACATGGAATTTTGAGTTTCAGAAAGCAAGGACAACCATATCACCAGACAAAGAGATCAAACTGGAACATATCTCAGATATGATTCAGAAAGATTTGATTCTTGTTGGTGCAACTGTAGTTGAGGACAAACTATAAAGAGTGGTAAATTTTGGTATATTTAGAGTAAAATGATAGCATAATAACTTTGGTCATCAGTTCTTTACTCTGTCTTTTACTCATTTTTCATGGGGTCCTCAGTTTATAGATAATTTAGTACAAGTTGGTTTGAAACTGTGGGTTCTAACTAGTGATAAAATGGAAACAACCATTAATATAGGGTAATAATAACTGTCAACATTTTAAAAGTTATAAACAAGCCTTTTTATTTTATTGTCGTTGTTGCCTTGTAGAATTGCATGCAGTTTGCTATGGCAAGGCATGAAACAAATTTGTAGATCGACAACAAACACAGATTTCTTTGAGAACGATTCTAAGAAGGCTATATGTTTTCTTACATTTCAATGCATGTCTAGATTAATATTTTTATCGTAGGGGAACTGATTTCCTAGCAAGGATTTGTTTTGAATTTGATGGTCGACCAAACAATGAAAGAAATCATTATGCACCAAATTATTAATGCTTCTTAAATGATCAAGTTGGAGAATGATCTAGATGAAACATTTGCTTTGATTATTGATGAAAAATCTTTATCCTATGCTTTAGATGATGATCTAAGATAGCAGTTTTTGAATCTAGCCATTGAATGTGCTTTAGTGATATGTTGCAGAGTGTCCCCAAAGCAGAAATAACTAGTAATAAAGAGCTTCTCACTGATACCAACCTCATTTGCAACTCTGTTTTTTTACAGTAAGAAGGCATTGCTGATTACTTTTATAATATTCATTTGCTTTCATTTTGGCGTTATGTCCTCTAGTAATTACAGTCCAGGGAGGCACAACAACATAAATTCCAGGTACCTCCGATTCTTTTGATTTCATTTTGGCGTAACCAATTGGTTGGTTGCTTAGTTGATGCATTCCATTAACCATGAGATTTATTTACCACTTCCTTGCAATAGATTAAAGTATTGATAATATCTATTAGCAATGCTCATCATTTATATTGTTTTATCCGCGGTTGTTCAAACATTTATAACAGTAATATAACTAAGTTAACTGAGTTTTCTAAATAATAATAATATTATTAATATTAATAGTGATAATGATAATAATAATAATAATATAATTTACAGTCATATTTATTAAAAGATTGGAGTAGGTTAAGCTAGGTAATGTAAAGCAAATTGTATATTTATGTATATTGCGCAGGTTGTTATATTACATATGTTTTGTTAGTGAATTGTGTTTTGAGGGCCTAAAAAGCCTATCCTTTTATGTGTAATGTTCCGTGAGTTTATATCTTTTCATTGATTTGGTCAGTGAACTTTAGTTCACAATGTTTGTGATTGGATTTTACTTATATTACTTTGGTTTTGTTTTATTTTATTTAGGTGATAGTGAAACTGATTTATGTTTGTCAACATGTGTAGTAAATATTTGCGAGAATAGCATGTTAGATTGGTTATGAGATCATAAGCTTATGTTAAGTCTAGCTAGGTAGCTTTATAATACCAGATTACTGATAAAACCTATGAAGTGAAGTATTTTTTTAGTATTGGAAGTGTGTGAAGTATGCAGGGGTGTGTGTGGATTTGGGGAACTGCTGCGTTTTGTACCAAAGGAAGGAGAGTTTAGGAGAGGGAGAAGAAAATGAACGATTCCTTTGGTAAGTATATATTTAGTTGAACATAAGATTGCACATATTCAGTTGTGCATAACTTTAGTCTCATTGTTTTCTCAGTATTGATGGTCCTGTCATTATTATCTCAGTATTGATTATAACTTGAGTCTCACTGTTGATTATATTTTGTCTACAGGTAGGCGTTTCTGAAGAATGAGCAGTAGCAGCACTAGTTTATCGTACTTGCTTAGTTCATATGTTTATGGTACTTTAACTGCAGTAGTAGCATATTGTTTGTGGTACGTAGTTTGGTTGTGTAAACTTCTATGTACGGTTAACCCTTTGTCTTGAAACTACTGTTCGGTTGTGTAAACTTCTATGTACGGTTAACATATTGTTTATGTTAGTGCTTTTGTTTATGTATTTTGTGGTTTTTAAATGTGTTTATGTTTGAATGTGTATGTGTATATGTATATGTATTTTGCGGTTGTTTAATGTGTATGTGTTTATGTATTATGTTATAAGCTATGAACAAGATTGAACTGGAGGCAATTTATAGGCAGAGCTGGAATATTTTTAGTAGCGTTTCGAAAACGCTACAAAAAATTAAAGGGTCGAAGTACATTTTGGTCGCGTTTTATACACGCTGCAAAAAAAGAATTTAGTGGCGTTTCATAAACGCTGCAGTAAAACGATTTATGGTAGCGTTGAAATAAGTGCAACTAAAAATCAGGTATTTTTAGTCGCGGCTTTATAACAGCGTTTATCAAAACGCTGCTAAAACTTTTAGTAGCGTTTTTTGAGCGCTACTAAAAATCAAAATTCTTGTAGTGAGTATGCCATAGTTAAAAACAAACCTTATCAGCTGGACAATTATAAAATTATGAACTTACAATTGCTGATAGGTAAACAATATAATATAGCGGAAAATAAAAAACTACGATATGTGAACATCCAGCTCTTCTCCAATATCTCCATATCATTGAAGCCAACTGTGAAAAACTCGTCTGACCCGAGCATTATAATAAAATAACACCCGGGTTAGTTTGAAAAACCAATGTGAGAAAACTCAAGTAATACGATGAACATATAAAAATTCTACGAGACCATGCCCCTAATGCGAAATGGGTTTTTACCTCAGAAGAATAACATCTATAGACGCGAAAATGGGAAGCAAATCAGAATAAAAATCCATACATGCAGGAATGGAAATAAACAACAGGAAACAAATCCAAATATAAAGAAATGGTTCAAGTAAGAATAAATCCCACACTTAATGAATGGGCATAGATAATATCAAATTCCAGACTTGAATGAATGGAAATAATATGATGGAGAAATGGGAAAACAGATCAGAATCAACAATCCAATCTGGAAAGACCGATCATCTACAAGATCAAAATCCAAACTTAAAGAACGGACACAATTAATTAAACATCGCGAAATACTCCCGACACTTCTCAACACAATTAAGAAAGAGGTAAATTTAAGAATTTGGAATCAAAGGAAAGAATAGAGAAATTTTCCAACAAATGACTAGGAGGGTGCGCCACCCTTATTGAAAGTATACCTCAAGAAATATACTTTGAGAGGGTAACCTTCTTGCGACACCTCTCGAGAACTCCAAGCCGGACCCCTCCAACCTTACCGAGAATCCAAGTATCTAACATCTCAATGCGTAAACCGAATCCAATCTAGAGTGGATGTGAAGATACCCTAATAGGAGCAACCCCACATAACTTGGTCCCTACTCGCTTTCTGGATTTAGTCATTTCCGACAAGGATAACAAAGCTCAAAAGAGCAACAAATCATTTTTAAGGCGACGATACACCATAATGAAAGCAGAACCGATAGTTAATAAATCAACTATTGGAGATAACTAAAAATGAACGTATAAGGAAATTAAATTTCATATTCTTACCACTACTCGTCGATTCCAAACAAATGTTATCCCCTGGTTGAAAATGAAGTGGGCAAGTTGAGGCAATGTTACCTCAAGGAATTGCCTTGACTTAACCTTTGAGATAGAAATGGGTCCAAGTCACAACGTTTAGTGTTAAAGTATGACTAAATCCTTTCCATATAAGCGATATCGTTTACGGAACTACGTTGCCATAACCGAATTTACTTTAAAGCCAAACTTTACTTTTTAAAAACATTGGTTCGCATTTGGGCTTGATTTTCACATTTCAAATATTGTAAAACACTTTAAAAATACTCTTTTATAACTTTAAAACCACGTTAATTTTCCCAAAGAAAACAAATCAAATTTAAAATCTTTTATTAAATTTAAAACACATTAATTACCCAAGAGATAATTAATCACATTTATAATCTTTTATAAATTTAAAACAATATTAATTATCCCAAAAGATAATTAATCGCATTTAAAATCTCTTTTAACAAACTAATCATTATCTTTATTAAAACAGTTAATTATCTCAAAACACCTTTGTTTAATCAGTAAGTTAACTTTTAAGCCTTATTAAATCGGTTAATTAACTTTAACACACTTTTATTAAATTAACTTTAATCACTTTTGTTAAATCAATTAATTAACTTAAATACCTTTGTTAAATTAATTAATTAACTTTAAATATTATTACTTAAAATGGTTAATTACATTCAAATATAATTAAATAGAATGACTATTAAATTTTCAAATATCATTACTTAAAGTGATTGACTAGATTCAAATGTCATTAATTAAAATGATAAATTAGATTCAAACATTGTCAATTAAATTGAATTACCACATTTAAAACATCATTTATTAAAATGATTAATTATACTCAAACATCATTAATTAAAATGATTTATTAATTTCAAATATCATTAATTAAAATGATTAATTAAATTTAAACGTCTTTAGTTAAAATGATTGTTAACCCGCCTTTTGGCAAGGCAGTACACATGCAGATTTAACCCAATAGACTTCACGATTATCGAGGCCGATGAGTGCAGAGCGATGGTTGTAGGACCCGAAGGTAAAGTACAAATGGTTATACGAAGCCAGAGTTGGTAGGTAAACGATGTAGGCTATGTCATGAAGGGACCGGAGTGTTCAATCAGGAGGGATCGGTATAGTTTAGTAGCTCAGCGAGATGGAGGGTTCGGCATAAATGATGGCGAATGGGTTGGCATGCTCCATAAAGGAAGGATCGGCATAGTTAGTTGGATGGATAGTCGACGTGGATGAAGTACTAGAGGGATCGGCAAAGGTGATGGTGCCTGGTTCGATATGGCTCGCTAGTACTCAAGGGATCGGTATGGCATTTAGGATGAGGGGGGATCGGCATAATACGCTGAAGGATGATGGTTCGGCCCAGCATTTTAGAAATAGAGGGATCGGCATAGATACATAGAACAAGATGGATCAGCAATAGCAGTGTGCCAGATGAAGGATCGGCATAACTCAGTAGAATAAGAAGGGTCGGCATGACTTAGTGGGATCAGAGGGGTCGGTATTACATTATGGAATCCAAGGGATGAGTATAATTAAGCAAGCATGGATCGACATACGTAGAAAGGCATGGATCGGCACACTTGGGTTGGTCATGAGGGATCTGTATGATCCATTGGAATGGTTCGGCAAAGATATCCTCAAAGTGTGTTCTCGCATTCATCAATCAATAACTCGAGCTCCTTTGATCCAAATGAAATGAAACTTTGGGATTAAGTATATTTCGACATGAGGAATCCACCATAGGAGTCTCTACCCAAAAATCAACCAAGGAAGGGATCAGTACCGATCCCTATCCATTGGGATTTGGGCCTACCGACCCTTATAGTGGGCCCATATGGATAAGAAGACCCTATAGCTGAAGTTTCACCTATAAATACAATAGGCATGGCTTCAGAAAAGGGGATCTTCATTCTTCTTCTCTTCATCTTCTACCTAGGCCATAGTCTGCCATTTTTGTTCTCGAATTTCACAGATTTGTAACTCTAATCAGCAGTATAAACTAATAAAAGATCATTGGAGTGGACGTAGGCCGGAGTTTGCCGAACCACTATAAATCTATGTCTCAATTTACTTGCTTTCTGATTGTTTTAGTTTTGTTTGTCATTTATTTCTCTTCATATTTTTGTGACTGGATAACATTTTGGTGCTTTCACATAATTGGGTGTTGGTGGCCAATTTTGATGCCAACAATGATTTATTAAGTTAAAACAACATTACTTAAAATGATTACTTAAATTCAAATATCATTAATTAAAATGATTAATTAATTTAAATATCATTAATCAAAATTATTAATGAATTTAAATATCTATTTTATAAAAATACAAGCTCAAGACAACACACACGAAGGGTTTAAGAGATGATATTCAATAATTGACGTTATAGCGAAAATTGCTATAAAGACACTTAAACAATTTAAATGGAATATCACGATTAATTTCAACTAACATCAATATAAGTAGCATAAAGAATTAAATAATTATTATTGGCGGGAAACCCCTTAGGGTCTCTCTATAAATATTCCCATCAAAACAATGGTTACGGACAATATATATAGTCATATGCGTTCACAACAATTAAGTTAATATGTCATCCGTTTTCCAAAATAGGATTTCAACTAAACAATCAATCAAACAACAACAACAACAACAATATCTAAAATATCAACCAAGCATTCAATACTAAATTTATAGCATCACATATATTATATAGCAAATTTAAAGGTGGTTAAACTCGTAGAAATTCCAATTATCGCCAAATCGTTCCAGTTTGGACTAAAATCGAATGGGCATTCGACTTTAGCACAAATAACTACAAGCTCCAAACTCTTCCAATCCAATTCCATTGCGAATATAATGATTCCACGAGTGCAACGCAATCGACCGTGTTCGATTTGGACTTCATACGAGCAAGATATGAGTTAATGAACAATCAACAATTTAATTACCTAATTAAATAATTAATTTAACGTTAATTATGTTTAAACCTTAATCCTCTTCCTCATTCAAACTTCGGCCGCTAAACTTCAAAACCCAGCCCCAAACTTTTCACCTCGCTCATCGCCGTCACAGCCCACCTCTGGCCATCGCATCGCTACCCGACCTCCCCAGACTGAGCCACACCTCCTGACATCGGCCTCGCCTCCTACCATGGCTTGCATCCTCTTCGCCGAGGCAAAATGTCGTCCACCTTTGAATGCAAATCCACTGTGCCTCATGTCGATTAGAGTCAATCCAATTAGTCGATATGCTTGTCTCGCCTAGACGAACATTTCCCTAGTTGGGGTCAAAGGCTTAAATCGCCTTGGTGGCTTCGATTAGATTGGGTCGTTGGATTTGGCTATTTAGGGGTAGGGTTCTTGAGAAAGGGTCCTTATATAGGAAATCTAACTGGCACTGTTCACGCCCTAAATTTACAAACTCCAATCGAGGCGTGCTCTGGTGTTCCTAGCTAAATACCCATATTTTGAACTCAATGGAACTATTTTCGAGAGCTAATTCTATCGTATACAGAAGTTAGCCTTTTAAAATCCAATTATATAATTAATTAATTAATTCCTGAAATTAATCACTACGCGTTTTGAGCTCGCTCGATCATACAGTACGTCCGATCATAATGAAACTCGTCGGCGTACAAAAATTTATTATTCTGAATCCAATGGCACTAGTTTTCGTTAAAATCTAAGACAATGCTCCGGAATGATAATTTCACACATTTTAAATATTGTTTTATATTTTTAATCCAATTATCGATATTTATCCGATCTATTTATTTTTGTAATTAAATTTACAGCTTGAATTCACCAATATTATTTATTAATTAAAAAGGTTTAAATAAAATCATTAAATCCATTTAATTAACATTTAATTCACAAGTCCAAATATTTAAGTAATCCCCATATATGAATATAAGTTATTAAATTTCAAAAATACAATTATTTACATATTTAAAATTAATTAAATATTAAAATTCAATGACCAAAATTCTAGATTGTTACATTCTTCCCCCCCCCCCTTTTAATTAAATTTCATCTCTGAAATTCTGAAGGAAGAAAATGTCACCAGACCCCGAAGGATTAAAAACTTATTAATTAAAATGAGTTATTAACTTATTATTTAATTAATTTCCAAATATTACGGAAAATTTCGGCAGCACCTCCTTTGCACGGCTCGATTGAAAAAACTACAAATCGCCACTACAAGCCACAAACCAATAAAAAGAAACCAAAAGCCAAGTGGCCTCCCATATCTGGGGCATAAAATCATCAACCAAATTAAATTTCTAAATCTACTACGTACCTTTTTGCGTTTAGTTTATATTTTTGCAAGCAACTCATTATCTCGATACTAATGTAGGTGCGCAAGAAATAAAGTAGAAATCTCTTGCTTACCTGTACTTACACAATCCAAAAGAGAGTCAGACTGACAAAAAGCAATACACTAACTATCTCTATCATAAGCTCAGCATAAACAATGTAACAATCATATGCAATAGGTAATAAGATGCAACTGATAATAATTAGGCAATATTACATGCAAAAACTAGCATGATATAAATCTACATACAACTCTAGTATGAAATAAAGCTACATGCAACCCAAAAGCAACATATCATCCATATGCAACAAAACACATAGAATATTTTGTAATAAATGCTATGTATCCACTATTTTCGAAAGATAAATTTTAGAACTAAATGCCCGAGTTTTATATTCAAAATTTATTCTCAAATTCCTCCCAAAAAGAAATACATAAAAACCAAAATTAATTATGAAAAAGAGAGGGCTCTCCCTATCGAAGCGTGATATAACTCAAGAATCAAACAACATGGAGCATCTAGTGGTATTCAGATTCCTCCTAAAATAACCACTAGAGTAAATAAATATACCTGGCGAGTCTCCCGAATCGGAAAACCCCCAATTGCCTAAATTTAGTCATGAGAAAAACATTTGAAAAATCACTTTTTCAAACATTTTGAAATAATAACACTTCATCAATATTTTATTTATATTTTATTTTTCAAAACAATATTTTTATTATTTCTTTCACAATTTCTTTCAAAATCAGTTTTTACAAAAGCACCGGGATTTAAGTCCTAATAAACAACAATTCAAAAACTTTTGTTTGTAAATTCAAACTTTATAAACTATGGTATAAAGAATCACACAACCAACCAATCGAATCTAATCAAATTTTGAAAGGAATAAGCTAACAGTATCAATCAATCAAATTCCATAGCGAAAAATCTAACAATTAACACTATTTTAAAATGTCAAATGACTAACAACCAGATTTAGAATTTTTCTTAAGTTCGTAACTTTTCTTAAATCACGTGCTAAGTATACAATTATACTTAAGTCCGTATGATATACATAAATCATTCGTATGCTATATTTGATCCGATCACTTGCTCGGATACATAGACTTCTACTTTCAACCTAGTATCGCTCAATCGACCCTCCTTAGAGCATACTCCAATCAGGTTTCCTGATTATAAACTTCTGTTTTCCTCGCGTAGCCATATACTATGATAGAAAACTTCAGTATCATATCGAGAATCTGAATCAAGTGTTCGCTGATAAGGGTCAAGTGAGAAATCCATTTTCGGGCTGGTGTGAATCACCCTGAAGTTATGTATTCGAACCCTAAATCAAGAATCGTGCGAATAAAATAATCTACATATAACTTACGTACCTAGTTCGATTAGTTTCTTAATAATACCAGTCTCTTTCTAAACCCCTTATATTTTCTACTTAGGATTTCATTCACCACTAAAATTATTTTATGCGTTACTTCATAAATTTTGACCTAAGTTTATAAATATTTTACAAAGACAATTCTTTATAAAAGCAATAAATAAAAGCTCACTCTATCTTATTTACTTGTATAATACTCTTCTAGGTCCTAAGACAAAACACAGAACACCAATTTTATTTTATTTATTTGTTATTTACTTTTATTTTTATCAAAATTTAATTGGAAGTCCAAACACAATATAGGTCTTTAAAACATAGTCAACCCTTTGACCTCTTTACCTTTAGAGTGCTCTAAGGAAAAAAATGTTCATCGGTTAGCCAAATAAAATCAAATAGTTTACACTACTTATATGATTAACGAAAATTTTGTTTTTAATTAAATAAATTTACCAAAACCTTTCTATCTAATTTAACCCATTCAAAACTCGAGTTAAATTATTTCTTTTCTATGCAAGAGTTTTAAAATTTTCATTTATCAAATTATTATTCAAAATGGCTTTTATTTTAAACTGGTTTTTTTAAGGAAACTTAAGACCATTTACCCAGATTTTTACTTCAAAACCCTTTTTGAAATCATACTACTTATATTTCTTTATGAAATAACTTCAAATAATTTATTTAACAAAACTCACTTTAGGTTCATCTGGATTTGAACTCATTTTGATCGCACAATGATAAAGAGAATAATTTACTAAGTGCCCCACAACGTTCGCCTAAGCAAATATCTGATCGTCACATAGAAGATTATTCAGATTATCATAATAATCGAGATGTTTTCCCTGAATTACCCCCAAAAAGGGCATTCCATTTAAAATTTCACTTCCATACTATTTTTATTTAGAAATACTTTTAAGTAGTACTGCTATTTATTTTTTTCAAAAACCTTTCGAAATTATTTCAAACAACTCCGGGGTTTAAATTCAAAAATCCTTTTTAAAATACATTTTATAAATCAAATTTATATAAAATTAACTCTATATAAAACCATTTCATATTATAATAATTCTCCTTTATTATAATAAAATTTTCTCCTATATTTATTCTCTAAATGTCTTATCCTACCATTTAGATTATTTTAAACAACCTTTATTAAAAGATTACTTTAACTTAACATTTACTCCGAACACCTTATAGTCAAATTGTGAAACTTAATTCACAAGGGGTTTGTTTTAATGTACTTACAGTTATCAAATAATATATGCTCTTAAACTAGTTCAGCATGAATTAACAAATCAGCAAACAATAGTCAATGCTCCTAAACTATCTGAGCATCACAAATCAAACAATGATAATAAAGAAGTATTATCATTAATAAACAAACACTATAAATAATTATATATATTTGAAAACTATTCCTTTATATATAAAAATAGAGGTAAAATATTTCATTTACCAAATTTCAAAAATCAATATCGTATCTGTTTGTCTTGTTCAAGTGTTTAGAAATCCCTATCAATACTGTGGCACGTCTCGACCAGAATTCATAAACAACTTAACAGACCAATTAACACGATACGTTTTTATAACAATAACAAATATGCTCTTGTATATATAATATACTCAACTCATTTTAGGGCGTCACTTACCCTATCTTTAATGAGTTACTCACTCCAGGGTATTACTAACCCTATCTCTAGTGAGCCATACCCTACCAAAACCAAGGTTCTCGCTTAACCTTCAGTTCTGATAGCAAATTGTAACGACCCACCTTTTCGGCCATTGAAAGTCGACACCGAATACATCAACGGTATTCAAATGCCGAACATCCAATCGCTGAAAAGGCAGATTGTTAGGGTAAAATAAAAAGAAAGGAACAGAGAACGTGGAAATTAGAACCTTATAGCGGAATCGACAACATATAATATAACAAAGACGGTAAAAACTGTCACTCTAAAATACAGAGTACATCAGAGTTAAAAACAAACTTTATCAGCTGGACAGTTGTAAAATTCTGAACTTACAATTGCTGATAGGGATATAATATAATACATGAGAAAATAAAACGCTACGACATATGAACATCCATCTCTTCTCCAATATCTCTATATCACCAAAGCTAACCTGGGAAAAACTCGATCCGCCCGAGCATTATAATAAAATAACATCCGGGTCAGTTTGGAAAACCAGCGTGAGAAAACTCAAGTAATATGATGAACATATAAAAATTCTGTGAGACTACGCCGCTAACGAGGAACGGGTTTTTACCTCACAAGAATAACATCTATAGACGTAGAAATGGGAAACAAATCAGAACAATAATTCATACATGCAGGAGAGGAAATAAACAACAGGAAACAAATCCAAATATAAATAAATGGTCCAAGTAAGAATAAATCCCATACATAATGAATGGGCATAGATAATATCAAATTCTAGACTTGAAAGAATGGAAATAATCTGATAGAAAAATGGGAAAACAGATCAGAACCAAAAATCCAATCTGGAAAGAATGATCATCTATAAGATCAAAATCCAAACTTAAAGAACAGACACAAATAATTAAACGTCGAGAAATGCTCTCGACAAATCTCAATGCAATTAAGAAAGAGGTAAATTTAAGAATTTGGAATCGAAGGAAGGAATAGGGAAATTTTCCAACAAATGACTAGGAGGGTGCACCCCCCTTATTGAAAGTATACTTATATAAATATATTTGAAAGGGTCAACTTCTTGCGACACCTCTTGGGAGCTCCAAGCCGGACCCCGCCAACCTTACCGAGAATCCGAGCATTTAACATCTCAATGCACAAACTAAATCCAATCTAGAGTGGATGTGAAGATACCCTAATGGGAGCAACCCCACATAACTTGGCCTCTACTCTCTTTCTGGTTTTAGTCTTTTGCGAAAAAGGATAACAAAGCTCAAAAGATCAACAAATCATTTTTAAGGCGACGATACACCATGATGAAAGCTGAACCGATAGTTAATAAATCAATTATCAGAGATAATTAAAAATGATCGTATATGGAAATTAAATTTCATATTCTTACGACTACTCGTCGATTCTAAACAAATGATATCCCTTGGTTGAAAATGAAGTGGGAAAGTTGAGGCAATGTAACCTCAAGGAATTGCCATGACTACATTTTTAACCTTTGAGATAGAAACAGGTCCAAGTCTCGACGTTTAGTGTTAAAAGTATGACTCGGTCCTTTCCATATAAGCGATATCGTTTACGGAATTACTTTTCCATAATCAAATCGAACTTTACTTTTCAAACCAAACTTTACTTTTTTAAAACATTTGATTCGCATTTGGGCTTGATTTTCACATTTCAAATATTGTAAAACACTTTAAAAATACACTTTTATAACTTTAAAACCATGTTAATTTTCCCAAAGAAAACAAATCAAATTTAAAATCTTTTATTGAATTTAAAACCATTAATTATCTGGAGAGATAATTAATCACATTTATAATCTTTTATAAATTTAAAAAAATATTAGTTATCCCGAAAGATAATTAATGGCATTATAAATCTCTTTTAATAAACTATTCAATTATCTTTATTAAAATAGTTAATTATCTCAAAAACACCTTTGTTTAATCAGTAAATTAGCTTCTAAACCTTATTAAATCAGTTAATTAACTTTAATACACTTTTATTAAATTAACTTTAATCATTTTATTAAATCAATTAATTAACTTAAATATCTTTGTTAAATTAATTAATTAACTTTAAATATTATTACTTAAAATGGTTAATTACATTCAAATATAATTAATTAGAATGACTACTTAAATTTTCAAATACATTACTTAAAGTGATTGACTAAATTCAAATGTCATTAATTAAAATGATAAATTAGATTCAAACATTGTTAATTAAATATTTGTTGCATTTAAAACATCATTAATTAAAACGATTAATTAAACTCAAACATCATTAATTAAAATGATTTATTTATTTCAAATATCATTAATCAAAATGATTACTTAAATTTAAACATCTTTAGTTAAAATGATTTATTAACTTAAAACATCATTACTGAAAATGATTACTTAAATTCAAATATCATTAATTAAAATGATTAATTAATTTAAATATCATTAATCAAAATGATTAATGAATCTAAATATCTATTTTGTAAAAATACAAGCTCAAGGCTACACACACGAAGAATTTAGGAGATGATTCAATAATTGACGTTATAGCGAAAATTGCTATAAAGACACTTAAACAATCTAAATGGAATATCACAATTAATTTCAACTAACATCAATATAAGTAGCATAAAGAATAAATAACTATTATTGGTGGGAAATCCCTTAGGGTCTCTGTACAAATATTCACTGCAAAACAATGGTTACGGACAATATATATAGTCATATGGGTTCACGACAATTAAGTTAATATGTCATTCGTTTTCCAAAATTGGATTTCAACCAAACAATCAATCAAACAACAATAACGGTATCTAAAAATCAACCAAGCATTTGATACTAAATTTATAGCATCACAGATATTATATTGCTAATTTAAAGATGAGTAAACTCACATAAATTCCAGTCATCACCGAAGCCTTTCGATTTGGACTAAAGTCGAATGAAAATTCGACTTTAGCACAAAATTCTACAAGCTCCAAACTCCTACAATCCAATTATATCGTGAAGATAATAATTCCATGAGTGCAACGCAACCAACCGTGTTCCATTTGGACATCGTACGAGCAAGATGTAAGTTAATGAGCAATCAACAATTTAATTAACTAATTAAATAATTAATTAAACGTTAATTACGTTTAAACCCTAATCCTCTTCCTCCTTCAAACTTCGGCCGCTAAACTTCAAAACCTAGCCCCGAGCTTTTCACCTCGTTCATCGCCGTCATGGCCTACCTCCGGCCATCGCATCGCTGCCCTAACCTCCCCAGACCGAGCCGCACCTCTTGACACCAACCTTGCCTCCTACTATGGCCTGCATCCCCTCCGCCAGAGCAAAACGTCGTTTGCCTTTGAATGCAGATCCACCACGCCTCGCGTCGATCCAGGTCGATCCAACCGATCGATGTGCTTGTCTCGCCTAGACGAACATTTCCCTAGTTGGGGTCGAAGGCTAAAATCGCCTGGTGGCTCCAATTAGCTTGGGCCATTGGATTTGGCTAATTAAGGGTAGAGTTCTTAAGAATGAAGGAAGGTAAGGGTTCTTATATAGGAAATCTAATTGGAACTATTCAAGTCCTAAAATTTACAAACTCCAATCGAGGCGTGCTCACTGGCGTTTCTAGCTAAATACCCGTATTCTGAACTCATTGGAACTATTTTCGAGAGCTAATTCTATTGTATGTAGAAGTTAGCTTTTTAAAATCTAATTATATTATTAATAATTCCTAAAATTAACCATTACGCGTTTTGAGCTCGCTTTATCACACAGTACGTCTGATCGTCATAAAACTCGTCAGGGTACAACAATTTTTTATTCCGAATCTAATGACATTAGTTTTCATTAAAATCTACGAAAATGCCCCGAAATGATAATTTCATACATTTAAATATTGTTTTATATTTTCGATTCAATAATTGATATCCGATCTATTCATTTTTGTAATTAAATTTACAACTTGAATTCACCAATATTATTTATTAATTAAAAGAGGTTAAATAAAATCATTAAATCCATTTAATTAACATTCAATTCACAAGTCCAAATATCCAAGTAATCCCCATATATGAATATAAGTTATTAAATTTTAAAAATCCAATTATTTAAATATTAAAATTAATTAAATATTAAAATTAATTAAATATTAAAATTCAATGACCAAAATTTTGGTTTGTTATAGCTAGGGCTTAGAGTGAAAAGAAATCAGGGTTAAGGCTTTATATTTATAGGTGAAGTCTAGGTCTAGAAAAAAATTATATGCTTATTCATATATTACTTATCCTTAGATATATGCAAAATTCCTTTTCTTTTATTTCCCTAAAGAAGATAATGTTTATATTCTCCCAATTAATTTCATTATCATTCGAATAAACACCATTTATTATAATTTAAATCAATTAATATCATTTATTGATATTTTACACATTTATTATTATTGGTTATTGTAGGGAATCGCCTATTAATATTCAAACATACATGTGTGTGTATTTACATTAGTTAGGAACCTTACTCTTTATCAGTAATTGCACAACCAATTAGTAATTGATTGGTATTAATCTTTCCAAATTCTAAAAATTGGATTTACCCATTATCCTTTATTAATAAAGAGATAGTGTACTTACATTTCCTTTAGAATAAGCTTTTCATCCATGTATCTCCTTCATGCAGTGTCCATTTTTGGTGTTTTATATATGAATTTAGGCTAGAAAAATCTAGTTAATGCAATGGATAAGTCATATTTTCCATATTTCATCATTTGTAAAAATTTAGTTTTTTAGAATTTTATAAAATTACAAAAATGTCATTTTTGTTAAAAATACGAGGTGTTACAGGAGGTGAGGAAAAGTGGTTTAAAGAAATTTGCCAATAATGATACATTGGTAAGAAACTATAAACTTTACTCATTTTTATGCAATTGACAATCAAATCAACATGAATCCCAACAGTAGCAAAGTTGAAGCAAAATCTAAATGCTACCTAACCAAGAACAATTTCTCGATGTCTTGATCAAATCGACAATTAGGGAGGTTTTACTAATGTGAGATGAAATCAATTTGGTCTGAAGCCAAAAAAACAAGCAACAACGCGTGCAATGTTCGCTTCCCTTTTCTCACCTACTTTTTTCCCCAACTCTCGTTTACTCCTAATTCTAATTATTCAAATTCAGTATGAGACTTGTTCGCCTGTAATTCCGTTTTCAGTCCTTTTTTCTCATATTTAACCATAAATTTCTTCCACAAGTTTCCTGACCTAATATTGTAAACCTAGCCCTAAATCCTCAAACCGCAATTCTCTCACCATGTAGATCCATTGCCACTGTAATTGAAAATAAAACAAGGAATGGCGCCACTGGTGAACTACGCCTCCATCATTACATCGTTCGCGGATCCATTCGATTTGGACTCCACCAATTGATCATAAAAGGAATTTGGTATTTATGTATTTGGTTCTCATACTTGTAAGTATTCATTTCGATTTTCCTAGGACTCTACTTAAACTAACTTCTTTTGACAATAGTTGATTCTACTATTCAGTTTAGAAACTTCATGGTTTATACAGTTTTACATGCTAGTATGTGTTATTTTTTACCTTTTGGATTGACTAAATTCAAAAACCAACCTTTATTGAAATATTGGATGCTTTAAGAGTCTAGATTTATATGTTATTGAACTAATTGAAATTTTTTGTCTTACTAACGTTTGAATGAAATTAGCCGTTTAGGATTATTCCTCTAAAATTAGTCTTTATGAACGTGTTAGATATTTCATTGATATATTTTTGATATACTAGGAGATTTGTTGTTCTTTGCAATTGTCGACACAATGCTTAATGAAATTTAATAGAAGAATTTTTATATGAGAAGGCAGGGATAACGAAATAATAAGATTGATGGAGTTATAATTTATCTCCTATCATTATTAATTTTTATAGTGTTTTAGGCCATTTTAGTTAGGTAGTGGTTAGGTTGGAATTCTATGTACTGGTTTTTGTTGGGCACATAGTTCAAACCTTGTACTGAATATCCAGAATTCATAACAGTGTGTTTAATCATATGCTATGTATATGCATTTTATTTCTTTACTGTTATAAATTTAGAGAATGGTGAACATTTTGACAACTTAGCTTTGGCAGACTTTTAAATATTTGTGACCCTTTGCCAATTTGCTTGTGATGAGTATAAAACTTGCAAGAATTATCAAATGTTCCCAAATATTGTCGAGCTTTGATATACTTTATTGAAATTTGTTGGAATATTTGGTTTTTGTCAATACGTCTGCATTCATCATACAAAAATTTTAGTAATAATTTTTAAATTTTTTTAGTGCTTGCTTATGATTTTGTCAAATTTTAGAGAGTTAAGTGTGAATTGTTATCCTCTATCATTGGTTCTAGGTAGGTGGCTTGTGTTTTTGACGAAGTAAAAGAGTATTTGAAATATTATTGAAATAGTGGGTGGGAAAACAAATATTTTTTAGTAATAATTTGGCAATTAATATGGTTTAAATAATTGTAATCAAAATATCATCAATGAAAAACTGATGTGAAAATTTGTTACTTCGTTTAAAATTATTTGAAAATACATCGAACTAATAATTGATATACATGCATAAAAATAAAGAGCAAATGAAGGAACCGACAATTGGAATACATGATTAACTTACCTGGTTTAACAATGATGCCATTCATTTGTATATTACTATGAAAGAAGTCCTGAATGACATACTAGATAGAGCATATATCCTTGTCTTCTTTTTTGCAGAGTATCACACCTAGAACAAATAGATATTTTTTTCCAATTAACCATCATTATGAGTTTTTCTTTTTTCTTTTTGGGATCCTTTGATGCTCATGTTGTTTGAAAATAAATATAACTATTTATGTAATATTGTCCAACAGTGTTGTAAGTGATTCCTTCTCCAAAATTCAAACATTTATGTGTTGAAAAATCATTGTGAAATAAAGAGTAATAATGCTCGTTATAATGTTAATTTTTAACTCATGCATTTTTTAGAGTTAAAAAAATTGCTACAAGGACCAGGAAATACCATGATTGAAAGAAATTTGAAAGTACTGTGAAAGTTAGTGTGTGCCTATTTGGAAATACCTAAGATTTTTCTTCAATGATATATGGCATATTATTGTGTTCCTTTTTGGAAGCATCTGGAAAGTTTTCTGTGGATAAATGTGTGTCGACTTGTACTTCCACAACTATAGTATTTGTTGCATTGATAGAGTTATTGTTAGCAACATTTGCTTTGGTTTGAAATATTGTTTGTTCCTTCATGTTCTTTTCTGTTTTCTTCAGTAAAGATTTTGGTTTGATTTCTGCCGTTTCTAGCTATAGTAAAAGGATCCGTTTTCTGAAACTGTACGGGACTCCTATTTCATTGATAGAATTTATGAATATGGATTGACAGTGTGTCCAAATGTTAATATTAATTTTTCAGTTCTTGACTGCATCTCTCTTAGTCTTATTAATCTTATCTCTACTCAGGCTAGTTAGTATTAGAAGGCCTTTTTGTTAGCATTTCATACCTAGCCCAATCAAAAAGAAATACTAATATCTCTTAAATTATGCTTTTGATCGTTGTTACCACTACTGCCACTTTTGCTTTTAAGGCGTGAATCAAATACAATGTTGATGTTTAAACTGTACCAGATGATATGTGTAAGGGGATTGGTTTAAACCGTAATAATATATTATAGTTGGCAATGAATTTAAGGGAACTTTGTAATTTTTGTAAAATTGTATGTAATTTTTAGTACAACATGCTACTATTTCACATTTTACTTACAACTAGCACAGTTAAATATGTGCATATGATACTAGGCTCTTTTGAAATGTTACAGCCATTTGTCTTGTTTCAGATGTTATTTTGCTTTGGTTTGGATTCTTTTTGACCCATGGTTGCTTGCCCTCGCTAAGAGTTTTTTTTTTGCTTGAATGTTGTTTTGTGTCTCTTCATTGGTAGTAATTGTCTTGTTTTGTATATAGGATGTAACGAGCATGTAGCAGTTAAATGACCTAATATTTTACAAAACTATTTAGTTGTTTGGGGCAATATTTGTATCAACATGTTTCATCAATCGACACAAGCAGTTAAGAACATTGAAACGGTTTGCAAAATGATCCTCGACCTGAATAGGTGCAAGTTGCCATTTACTGTTGTTTTCTTAATTGCTTGGAATTTGCACTTATTGTCATCATTAAGGTCGTTATGAAATAATACCTTATAGTTAAAATAAAGAAATTCCTTAGGCATGCACATCAATTAGTTAATTTACCATTATGAAGTTGTATCTTATAGTAAAAAAAAATGAAACGCCTTACACACGCATAGTAAGTAATTAACCATCTACCTTATAGTTTAAATACTGAAATAATTTATAGTCTAAAGTAATGAATCCACATTTACAACATTTCAAAACATAGCTTATTTAACTGAACGAAGGTTTTACATGTTGTTTTATTCATTATCTCTAAGTTTATCAATTTGATGCACAATCAATCAACATTATTTTCAAAAATTATTTCTAAAACAAAATCAATGAATAATATTTATATACTCTAATCATATACTACCATACCAAGATCATTGTCGTTTCAAATTGTTGGAAACGTATTTCAATATTAGCGAATGCATTATGACCAACATCATTGTCGTTTCAAATTATTGGAAACATATTTTTCTCTTTCATATAATGCACAAATTGCACTTCCTAATTAAATATACTGCAAATGTATCTATCTTTTCGTAGGACTCGATCACTTTAACATAGTCATCAACCCACTTAGTGACACCCAATGTTGCATCATTTCGTATATAATAAAATATTTTATATTGTTAAAAGTTTGGTAGAGTAAAAAGTTTCTTGTTTAATGCAAAGTTTACTAAATGCAGAGATATAAAGACACTACTTACTGCGTAAGCGAGAGTGATGCTCAAAAAATGTCTAAGTTGGAAGAGGAACTAAAGTATGCTAAAGATAAACTTCATGAACTTAAAGAGTTCTCCTTTAGAGTTTAAAAATCAAGTGTACCAGCGCTATGATGGAGATCCAAGCCAAAGCCAACGAAGATCGTCTTAAGGTTATTTTATTTATGCGTATATGTATGTTATTTAGTATTTAGCTTAAGCATGCTATGTAGTGTCAGAACATACTTATGTCATATTCGAACTTTTGTGGATATAGTATTTAAATTTGATGCAGTGTTTAGATTTAATTATATATATTATTGAGTATTGTTTATCATATTTTACAATTATGAAACTGCTTGTTGATATATCTTTGTAATATTGCTGGTTTGATTGTATATGATTTTATTGTATTGATTTATGGTAGTGGGAAACATAAGCAATGGTAATATAGCAAAAAATTAAAAAGTATAGGAAAATTAAAAATTGGTAGTTTTTAAAATAATGCATGAAAAGCATAGATAAAGCATAGGAAAGTTTTGAATATGGGAATGGCCAAGGAAAAATACAAGGCATGTGAAGAACGTAGGAAATTACAGGGGAAAGACTTAGGGAAGGACGTAGGTATGATATATAAAACTTATAGACATTGAAATGGCATAGGAAACTATCCGGCGTGTGGGAATGCCGTAGAAAAATATAGGATGTAGGAATGGCGTAGGAAACTTTATGGCATGGGAATAGCGTAGGAGAATGCACTATGCGTGGAATAGGGAAACCATGAGAAATTTTTTATCCATACTGAAATCTCCGACGTTTGCTTTGGCGTAGGTAGGGCGTAGGAAATTCAGTAGTAATACGCCATTTCTACGCCAAATTGACGTAGGAAAATTAGAAAATACTTGTAGTGTTCGTAATGGAGTTTGGATGATTTTTTTAGCGTATGGATGATGAATAACGCATCTTTGGGTCTTGTTGTAATCAACTTGATGATTAGTTTTGAAGTGGGGCTACTATGCATCCATACATAAATTTTGATAAAGTGACAAAGATGAACATGTTTAAATGAAATCATGTAGAAATACATTTCACCTACAGTTATGTATAACTCGTCATTCACTTTCAAAAACTAAGTTATTGATGCATATTCAATTTTCATAAATAATATTTTATGTTTCCAGTTATGCTTGCCTTTTTAAATCGTGCCATTCTTGGATACCCAATCCTTCTAATACTTAAATAATGGTAAGTGTAACGACCCGACTTTCCAGACCCGGAAAATCGAACCATTTGATTTAAGAAGAAGAGGTAGAAGAAGAAAAATAGAAAACAAAATCAGAATCTAACCATCACAGCGGAATAAAATATAATATATATCAACAGATCTTTACACAAATCAAAACTATATCTGTTTATACAATACATCATCAGAATATATCATCAGAGTACATCAACATCCATATCATACAACTGAATACACAGCGGAAAAATAATAGCAAGTACGGGAGTACGTATCGTCATCCAGCTCGTCTCCTGAGCTCCACAGCATCATATCCTGTATCCTATAATACTCGGTCTGACCCGAGCATTATATAAAACAATACCCGAGTCAGTCTGGAATACCAGCGTGAGAAAATCACACTCAAATTGATTATTAAAGTTTCAAAATCCTTTGAAAACAAAAGCATCTCGTAAGACCACGCCACAAATAAACATGCCGGGTTTTTACCTTACGATAGCTAAAACACTTTTTATAAAAATCCTCTGATATTATAATAGTGTCTATTCACAAATACTTATTAAAATAGCTGAAATTGTTACATGATTAAATTCCAGCATACTAGGTATACAAACAAATACCGTACAAGGCACGTAGGGAGAATGGATTTCCAACGAATGACTAGGCACTGGGGTACCACCTGTCACAGTACGTGGCCTAGATCACAGTACCGAGGAGTACGCCCGCTCCCCTGCAACACAAGACCGGAATCATCCCTTACTGGATAATTCCAAATAAAATCACCCCACGGTTGTGATCAGCAACCGCACCACTAAGCCGAAATAAAAAGGGACATCTAGACAGGGATGACTTTACTCTCAAGTGGGGGCTACCCACGAAGCCTTGCTGCATAACCCCTGATTTTCAGTCATTCCCGGTTGATGAGGCTCGAGGCTAAACGATACCTTTTCAGAACATATCCCTTAGAATGCCCATCGTCCACCTGACGATGTCACGAAAGCATTCGTCCATACAAGTCCGTCCCGGGTTCGAACGGAACCGAAGGCACTATTCCTACTACATCCATTTTGGAAATATCCTCAGGATTAGTAGCGACTAGCCCTTGCACTTCACTGCTCCATCTTCGACTCTGAACACGTTACACGAAACGTACAAACCGAATCGAAGTGGTATTCGAGTCTCCAGACCTAGAATCCCGGTATACGGAAACTCGATCCCGGTCTCTTCGAAACGATCAGCGCATTTGGCCAATATTGATAGTCGGTTATTTAACTATCAATTAACATCCACAAGCAACCATCACACAATAAATAATTTCCCACACTATTTATTTGCCCAAATATCTTTCCAAGATATATTTCCAAATTTTCAAAGCTCATTTGAAAACAATTTCAAAACAATTTCCGCTTACGGAATACATTTCCCAAATAATTATTTCCACTGAATCACCAAGTACAAAATACTTTTAATTTTAAAATAATTTAAAAACACTTTATTTAAATATACTTTATAACATCGAAGTTTAAAACTACTTTTAATACTTTACTAAAATATATACTTAAGGAATATTTAAAATAAACCCACTTTATAAATATAAACTAACTTTCTCTTTTTAAAACATAATACCAAATCACTTTTATATAATTACTACAATAATAGATTTTTGAAAATACTTACTTTGGAAATTAACCTTTAGAAATAATCAATTTTCTAAAACATGCTTTTAAAAACACAATTAGAACTTTTAACTTATATTTAAAATTTCTTTGAAAAACGTACTTGGCTATCCAGAGAAATACACTTCTCATTCCCATCTTTTAAAAATAAATCAACATTTATTTTTAAACCAATTCATATCCCTTTATAAATTCCCACCTTGAATTTATATTTTCAAATATCCAATGATATTTATTTTACTTTATAAACCCAGTTTATATCTCCAAAATCTCATTTCTCTTTTAAAAATCCAAGTTTTTAAACACTTAAATCAATTTCCAATTGATTTCCATTTTACTTTACTTTGAAATAAATTTCCCTATTTACTTCAATTATTTCAAATACATTAACTTTCATATTTTATTTCTTTATTATGAGTTAAAACCCTTTTAACTAAAATACCAATTTCGAATTTCCAAACTTCTTCAATTAATATTTTAATTAAATTAAATCTTTAAATTTCAATAAAATCAATTCTTTTATATTTTTAAATAATATCACTTTAGTTAAAGATTTATTTCTTCCCTGTTAAATTCAAAATCCTCTTTTCCCATATTTGTTCGAATTAAGAAATTTCTTTATTTCTTTTACAATTCCTTATTTAATTTATTCGAATTCACTAGAATTATTTAACTTGAATTTTACTCTTTTATTTCTTCCCAAAAATCCAATTCAATTTCTTTTGATAACTCATTATACTGGGAAATTCAATCCAACCAGATTATCCAATATAAATCATCACAGGATATCAACAATCATATCACAGAATATTTAAACAAAATTAAATATTTTGAGGAATCCAGTTGGATCCCTCCAACCTGTTTCCCTGCATCCACAGACGTTAGCACAATACCAATTTCACTTCAAAGTGGAATATCGCGGTATATGGGTTTTATAAAATAGCATCCGCTATTATGCGGCATAGGGTCTCATCCACTATATAATGCGGGAATATCAACAACTCCAATATATACATATGCCAATATGTATATATTGCTATATACTACTATATATAGTATAGCATATCAATCAATGCAATCATCCAATCAATTATTTAAATTTAACCATTTAAATTTAAATTCAACTGAGTGAGATTAACTCACCTTTGATTTTGTTGCAATCCCTCCTATCTCAACTTGTTTTTCCACGATTTTTCCGACCTTGTAAAATGATTAGATGTTCTATTAATATTTGAATTACTTTAATAATCTGTTTCCAAGTAAAAATTTTAATTGGCCAATGATTTAATTAAGCTATAAATTTTCCTTTTTGAAACTACTAATAAAAATAAATTATAGATTTCAAAAAACTTACCTTCACATAAACAATTTCAAATTCCTCTCTTTTATTTTATTCTTCCAATCTAACCTACAAAACTATTTATATATATATATATATATATATTTATGTTTTCTAATTTCAAAACGTATGTATGTGAGTTAATAATCATATATATATATATATAACTTAAAAACATGACTACCTTTATATCTTACTGTATGTATATATATATTTTTTTATAAGTTTAAATAAACGAATGAATAAATAAACAAATAAATAAGTAAAACGAATACCTCACAGAACAAGCACGAGTCGTTGCTCACCGAGACGTCAACACTCATATCATCGCTCCGCCACATCCCTACTGACACTGCCGTCGCTCCCCTTCAGATCGAGCTGCCGCCACCCATCACGCGAACGCGTGCGTCCCGCCTCGCGTTCCAGGCTCTGATTTCATAACGCGAGCCAATCCCCTCGTCGCACTCGCGTGCCCTAAATCATTCGCGTGCTTACCCTCCCAGTTCGCCTGCTCAAGTGCGCCTCGCGACCTTATCGCGATTTTTTTTTTGTGTACGAATCGATTTAAATGAAGAGGAACTTGTTACTCCCTCTCTGAATTCGAATTTGATTCGAGGTAAGAGAAGAAGGAGAGGGTCTGTGAATTGTTCGGCCATCGCTTTCATTTTTTTTTCTTTGAACGCTTCCCAGTTTCCTTTGAGGCTGAGCAAATTTGATTAGAACGGAATGATTTTCGTTTCGATTCGAAGAAAAGGAACTTCGGCCATTATTTGCTTTTGTTTTGATTTTTATTTCCAAACGAAAATGAAGCGTCTGCATTTTGAAAGAATGAGGAAGTGTGTTCGAGAAGGCACGGGAACGTGTTGGGGAAAATATCTAGCTACAGTGTTTTACTTATATTGTTTATATTAAATTTTCGATTTAATTTTCAACACGTTCGTATGTCGTACATTCACACACTAACTCCGATCAATACGAAATCTGAAATCCGATAATAATTCAATATTACGGATCCAATGGAACTAGTTTCGTCGAATTCCGAGACTGTGCCTCGGAAGGCTATTTTTTAAATTCAATTTAAACGATATATTTTTAAAACTGAACAAAATACCTTGAAATTCCATTTTGAAAGTTCTATCATCTTCAGTATTATTAGTATGAATTTTACGAGCTTTCAAAATATTTTTAATTAGCTTAGAATGCCAGATTTACTATTTTATCCAACTTCAAATAAATTAATTTAATAATTAAATCACCCAATAAACAACGATATTTGAAATTTAAGTTAATAATTAATCTCTGAATATTTAAAATTAATTAAATATTCTACTTTCAAATATTCGAAAATCCCGGGTCGTCACATTCCTCCCCCCTTAAAAGAATTTCGTCCCCGAAATTACCAGTTAAGAGGAATGATTCAATCCCCGTTAACTATTTTCCCAATTCAAACCGTTTTAACAATACCCAAACAATCTTTTATTAATGATACACTAATCATCTTTTAACTTCCCAAACTTATTCATAAGTTCAACCCATATCACCTACTTATCCATTCAAATTTAAATTTGAATTCAATTTTGAATTATCAAAATTTTCCAAAATTTTTTCTAACTCCCTAAATTTCCGAAAAATTTCGCCAGCGTCTCCTTTGCGCGGCTAGCTCGGTACTACTACAAAATGGCTCTACGGCCTCCCAATCTCAAAAGAAAACAAAAAGCCAAGTGGCTGGATCCAAAAATCCAATCAAATTTCATATAGAAATTCAAATACATACCTTTTTGTCGGGCCATTAAATTTTATCTTCTAAAATCAAAATCCCAATTTATCCATTGCTTTTATACACCTGTATATCCTACTAAGCAATAATATTCAATCACAATTCCAAAGTCATTTTATACTTTTATTTACAAATTTACAACATTTGTTTTACTTAAGCCCGTACGATGCACATATATCATCCGTACGCAATATCACATTCGATCGCTCACTCGATCACACAATTTCACTTCCGAACTAGTATTGTCCACCCGACTTCCTAGTGCGGACTCAAATCTGGTTTCTTGATCAGAAACCGTCATTCTCCTTGCATAGTCACAAACTATGATAGAGAATATCCAGAATCAATCAACAATCCATATCCAGGTTCGCCGTTGAAAATCGAGTGAAAAATCCAAATTCGGATCGATAAAACTATCTCGAAATTCTGTGTTCGACATCTGGACCAAATAGCTATGCGAATAAAATAATATACGTACATCTTACGTATAAATTCCAATTGATTATCAGTTATATCAATTCTCTTTATTCACATTCCTTTTGATTGTTATCCCCTTATTCACAACTATCCCATTTCACAACTTCAGTTTTAGTCTTCATTCAACTATTCACTTAGTATATATTTTTTTTTCCCAAAATTACTAAGTATATTTCCACTACAAATTTTCTTAAGAATTTCATTCTTCAATTCTTAAGTTCATATAAATTTTCTTATATTTATTTACTACTTCACCACTGAAGTGTATATATTCAAATTGAACTCCCATTTCATATGAATTTCAACTTACTTCAATTTACTACTTCATTTCAAATATAAATACTTATTCCACATTTCATTCAGATTTTCATTTCTAATAATTTTCTTAAATTCAATTCATCTCCAACTTCTGAATATTGAATTTTATTTAGCCCGAAAACAATCCAAGTTAATTCATTCAATAACTATTTCTCAACTTATTTAAACCACTCTTCTGTTTGAGTTCAGTTTCCATTCAACATTTACTTAAGTCAATTACTTAAGTTTACTTTCCATTTAACCAACCCTTTAAAGTTTTATTTCCATCTTTCATTTGATTCTTATTTAATCAAATTCCATCCATTTATTTATTTAATATAATTGGTTCATTCACTCAATCATTATGAATTTAAATTTCCATACTCAATTCATCTGGAATTATTTTATTAATAACCAGGCCATTTCCAATTTATTTTCACTTATTTGGATTTCATTCGCAATTCAAACCATCACTATTTTAATCCAATTCCATTAACTCACAATTCAATTCCATTAACTAATTTATTATCAAATTAGTTCCTCCGCTGGTTAAAATTAAATACTTGCTTTTTAATTCCAAATATCACTTCACTTAATCATCTTAAGTTCGATTTATTTTATAATTCAAGTTTGGATTTATTTAAAAATTAAGGTTGCTCATCTTATCGTTTCCATTTGATAATTACAATTTCAACTTATAACTCTTAATGGTTCAAAGAAATGAATTCCCGTTTATGACTTACAATTTCATTTCTATTCATAAGCTTTAACTTACTTACTTAAGATCTAGGACTATTCATTTAAGTCCATTTTCATCTTTACAATCAAATTTCAAATTATTACACTTAAGAACTTAAGAATATGAATTTCTTTACACAATTATAAGCATTTTACATTACCTTTTATATCCAATTCAATTCGACTTCAACTTATTTACATTTAATTCAATTCCAATTCTCAATTTTATTTAACTTATCTTAAGTTAAATTCAAATATATTTTATTCACCTTCATATACTCGAATTAAATTTTAATTTCTAGGATACAATTTTATACAAGTTTTACAATTCATTCACCTTCAAGTTCTCTAACTCTTTTATCTACCAGCTTATATTACTCATTTAGTTATTTTCATCTCATAATTATAATCCCAGATTTAAACTTTCATTCCCTTCTTATTTCACTCAACTTCATTATATACTTTATATTGTTGATTCATTTAAATTTCCACATTTATATTTTAAATAGAATCCCCAGACTCCAATTGCCCGGTTTTATTTCAAAACCATTTTGAATCCATAAATAACTCATACATATCTGATATATCACCTCAAATCCAAATTTCCAAAACAATCTGCTTTTACCAAACAATTTTCCCTTTGAATTTCAAAACCAACCCAGTTCACAATCACTTCCAATTTAAAATAGTTTGGTAGCAATTTCTCTTTGGAAACTCGAAAATAGACATCGATGATGCTGCAGTCATCACCGAAAGTATTTTCCAGCGACCGAAAGAGAATTTAATGCTTTTATCACTTGGAAACATTTCAAATATTTTTAAATCCCAAATCCCACCAGATTTCGATTCAATTTCAAAAATAGTCATGAAATAATATCACCATTATTTCCCCAAAACCTTTAAAAACTATTTTAAATCCAAAGGAATTTAAACCTTTCCCAAAACTTCAAATTCCATTCAATTTTATATCCAAACATTACTCTGGAATTCTATCACAATTTATTTCAAGTTATAAGTCACATTTACAATTTACATTTACAAATTTCATTTGTTTATGAATTTATCTCATTTGATTATAAATCACATTTGTAATTCACATTTGTATATAAAGTTTATCTCAATTTATAAATTTCATTTATAATCTACATTCTCAAATTCCATTTGTTATATAAATTTATTCTTCAACTTAGGTTATAAGTTTTCAATTTCTACTAAATTTTTACACAATGATGATAATAATCTAATATCATCGCTTTCTAACAACCAAGCAACCAAATATCTAATTTACAAAAGTTATCCTTTTATATATAAAAATAATTTGGGCAAAATTATTTCATTCGCCCTATTTAAAACAATACTGTGTCGAACTGTTCTATTCAAGTGTTTAGAAACCCCTTCGATACAGTTGTCCAGACTGTGCCGACGAAGGTTCATATGCCACTCAATAAACCAACCAACACAATATAAAACCATTTTATATTCACTAACAAATACGCGCTCATATCTATTAATACTCTCAAAATTCCCACCAGAGCCAAGGTTATCGCCAACCTTCGCTCTGATACCACCTGTAACGACCCGACTTTCCAGACCCGGAAAATCGAACCATTTGATTTAAGAAGAAGAGGTAGAAGAAGAAAAATAGAAAACAAAATCAGAATCTAACCATCGCAGCGGAATAAAATATAATATATATCAACAGATCTTTACACAAATCAAAACTATATCTGTTTATACAATACATCATCAGAATATATCATCAGAGTACATCAACATCCATATCATACAACTGAATACACAGCGGAAAAATAATAGCAAGTATGGGAGTACGTATCGTCATCCAGCTCGTCTCCTGAGCTCCACAGCATCATATCTTGTATCCTATAATACTCGGTCTGACCCGAGCATTATATAAAACAATACCCGAGTCAGTCTGGAATACCAGCGTGAGAAAATCACACTCAAATTGATTATTAAAGTTTCAAAATCCTTTGAAAACAAAAGCATCTCGTAAGACCACGCCACAAATAAACATGCCGGGTTTTTACCTTACGATAGCTAAAACACTTTTTATAAAAATCCTCTGATATTATAATAGTGTCTATTCACAAATACTTATTAAAATAGCTGAAATTGTTACATGATTAAATTCCAGCATACTAGGTATACAAATAAATACCGTACAAGGCACGTAGGGAGAATGGATTTCCAACGAATGACTAGGCACTGGGGTACCACCTGTCACAGTACGTGGCCTAGATCACAGTACCGAGGAGTACGCCCGCTCCCCTGCAACACAAGACCGGAATCATCCCTTACTGGATAATTCCAAATAAAATCACCCCACGGTTGTGATCAGCAACCGCACCACTAAGCCGAAATAAAAAGGGACATCTAGACAGGGATGACTTTACTCTCAAGTGGGGGCTACCCACGAAGCCTTGCTGCATAACCCCTGATTTTCAGTCATTCCCGGTTGATGAGGCTCGAGGCTAAACGATACCTTTTCAGAACATATCCCTTAGAATGCCCATCGTCCACCTGACGATGTCACGAAAGCATTCGTCCATACAAGTCCGTCCCGGGTTCGAACGGAACCGAAGGCACTATTCCTACTACATCCATTTTGGAAATATCCTCAGGATTAGTAGCGACTAGCCCTTGCACTTCACTGCTCCATCTTCGACTCTGAACACGTTACACGAAACGTACAAACCGAATCGAAGTGGTATTCGAGTCTCTAGACCTAGAATCCCGGTATACGGAAACTCGATCCCGGTCTCTTCGAAACGATCAGCGCATTTGGCCAATATTGATAGTCGGTTATTTAACTATCAATTAACATCCACAAGCAACCATCACACAATAAATAATTTCCCACACTATTTATTTGCCCAAATATCTTTCCAAGATATATTTCCAAATTTTCAAAGCTCATTTGAAAACAATTTCAAAACAATTTCCGCTTACGGAATACATTTCCCAAATAATTATTTCCACTGAATCACCAAGTACAAAATACTTTTAATTTTAAAATAATTTAAAAACACTTTATTTAAATATACTTTATAACATCGAAGTTTAAAACTACTTTTAATACTTTACTAAAATATATACTTAAGGAATATTTAAAATAAACCCACTTTATAAATATAAACTAACTTTCTCTTTTTAAAACATAATACCAAATCACTTTTATATAATTACTACAATAATAGATTTTTGAAAATACTTACTTTGGAAATTAACCTTTAGAAATAATCAATTTTCTAAAACATGCTTTTAAAAACACAATTAGAACTTTTAACTTATATTTAAAATTTCTTTGAAAAACGTACTTGGCTATCCAGAGAAATACACTTCTCATTCCCATCTTTTAAAAATAAATCAACATTTATTTTTAAACCAATTCATATCCCTTTATAAATTCCCACCTTGAATTTATATTTTCAAATATCCAATGATATTTATTTTACTTTATAAACCCAGTTTATATCTCCAAAATCTCATTTCTCTTTTAAAAATCCAAGTTTTTAAACACTTAAATCAATTTCCAATTGATTTCCATTTTACTTTACTTTGAAATAAATTTCTCTATTTACTTCAATTATTTCAAATACATTAACTTTCATATTTTATTTCTTTATTATGAGTTAAAACCCTTTTAACTAAAATACCAATTTCGAATTTCCAAACTTCTTCAATTAATATTTTAATTAAATTAAATCTTTAAATTTCAATAAAATCAATTCTTTTATATTTTTAAATAATATCACTTTAGTTAAAGATTTATTTCTTCCCTGTTAAATTCAAAATCCTCTTTTCCCATATTTGTTCGAATTAAGAAATTTCTTTATTTCTTTTACAATTCCTTATTTAATTTATTCGAATTCACTAGAATTATTTAACTTGAATTTTACTCTTTTATTTCTTCCCAAAAATCCAATTCAATTTCTTTTGATAACTCATTATACTGGGAAATTCAATCCAACCAGATTATCCAATATAAATCATCACAGGATATCAACAATCATATCACAGAATATTTAAACAAAATTAAATATTTTGAGGAATCCAGTTGGATCCCTCCAACCTGTTTCCCTGCATCCACAGACGTTAGCACAATACCAATTTCACTTCAAAGTGGAATATCGCGGTATATGGGTTTTATAAAATAGCATCCGCTATTATGCGGCATAGGGTCTCATCCACTATATAATGCGGGAATATCAACAACTCCAATATATACATATGCCAATATGTATATATTGCTATATACTACTATATATAGTATAGCATATCAATCAATGCAATCATCCAATCAATTATTTAAATTTAACCATTTAAATTTAAATTCAACTGAGTGAGATTAACTCACCTTTGATTTTGTTGCAATCCCTCCTATCTCAACTTGTTTTTCCACGATTTTTCCGACCTTGTAAAATGATTAGATGTTCTATTAATATTTGAATTACTTTAATAATCTATTTCCAAGTAAAAATTTTAATTGGCCAATGATTTAATTAAGCTATAAATTTTCCTTTTTGAAACTACTAATAAAAATAAATTATAGATTTCAAAAAACTTACCTTCACATAAACAATTTCAAATTCCTCTCTTTTATTTTATTCTTCCAATCTAACCTACAAAACTATTTATATATATATATATATATTTATGTTTTCTAATTTCAAAACGTATGTATGTGAGTTAATAATCATATATATATATAACTTAAAAACATGACTACCTTTATATCTTACTGTATGTATATATATATTTTTTTATAAGTTTAAATAAACGAATGAATAAATAAACAAATAAATAAGTAAAACGAATACCTCACAGAACAAGCACGAGTCGTTGCTCACCGAGACGTCAACACTCATATCATCGCTCCGCCACATCCCTACTGACACTGCCGTCGCTCCCCTTCAGATCGAGCTGCCGCCACCCATCACGCGAACGCGTGCGTCCCGCCTCGCGTTCCAGGCTCTGATTTCATAACGCGAGCCAATCCCCTCGTCGCACTCGCGTGCCCTAAATCATTCGCGTGCTTACCCTCCCAGTTCGCCTGCTCAAGTGCGCCTCGCGACCTTATCGCGATTTTTTTTTTGTGTACGAATCGATTTAAATGAAGAGGAACTTGTTACTCCCTCTCTGAATTCGAATTTGATTCGAGGTAAGAGAAGAAGGAGAGGGTCTGTGAATTGTTCGGCCATCGCTTTCATTTTTTTTTTCTTTGAACGCTTCCCAGTTTCCTTTGAGGCTGAGCAAATTTGATTAGAACAGAATGATTTTCGTTTCGATTCGAAGAAAAGGAACTTCGGCCATTATTTGCTTTTGTTTTGATTTTTATTTCCAAACGAAAATGAAGCGTCTGCATTTTGAAAGAATGAGGAAGTGTGTTCGAGAAGGCACGGGAACGTGTTGGGGAAAATATCTAGCTACAGTGTTTTACTTATATTGTTTATATTAAATTTTCGATTTAATTTTCAACACGTTCGTATGTCGTACATTCACACACTAACACCGATCAATACGAAATCTGAAATCCGATAATAATTCAATATTACGGATCCAATGGAACTAGTTTCGTCGAATTCCGAGACTGTGCCTCGGAAGGCTATTTTTTAAATTCAATTTAAACGATATATTTTTAAAACTGAACAAAATACCTTGAAATTCCATTTTGAAAGTTCTATCATCTTCAGTATTATTAGTATGAATTTTACGAGCTTTCAAAATATTTTTAATTAGCTTAGAATGCCAGATTTACTATTTTATCCAACTTCAAATAAATTAATTTAATAATTAAATCACCCAATAAACAACGATATTTGAAATTTAAGTTAATAATTAATCTCTGAATATTTAAAATTAATTAAATATTCTACTTTCAAATATTCGAAAATTCCGGGTCGTCACAGTAAGACTGATAGGACTGATATTTTTATACTTCAAATAAATGAGTTTTTTTTCTAAAAACATTCAGATTACTTTAGATACTTTGCAATCTAATTTTTCCTTGTAAATGTTGGATGTTTAATTAAGAAAATTTCACATTTTATTAAAATCGATTAATTTCAAATATACTTTTGGGATAAGGTCCAAATTTTATTAACAAGTTCTTTTGAAAAAAAATTAGTTTGTTCTCAAACGGATTTTTTGATAATGAATATTTAATGAAATGTCAAATAAACATTCAAAAAGATTTAGCAAAATGAAGTTTGTTAATTGAATTCAATGCAACAATCACTACAAGAGAAAGGGCTGTTTCCAACGGCGGAAGGCCGTTGGAAAGCCGTTGTTCGCCATTGGAAATGCCATTGGTATACGATTCAACGGCTTCCAACGGCCTCTAACGGCACCAACGGGGTTATACCAACGGCCTCCAACGGCAAGTTTGCCAACGTGGCAAATCCTGTTGACCAAATTTCCGTTGGAATGCCGTTGGAAGGCGTTGGAATTTGCCGTTGGAGGCCGTTGGAAGTAAGTGACCATTTAGCCGTTGCTCGCCGTTGGAAATCTGGGTATATTTTTTTGCATCCAACCAGCAGTGCTTGTTTCCAGCCACACACAACCACAATTATATCAAAACAGCTCCATTTCGAGCATATATATAACAACTATACCAAAACATTTCCAAACATATAGATATAACCAAATCATGCATATTTTTCAACATCAACCAATATCCAAACATAACCAACATCAAAAAATCCACACCAACATCCACAACCAAACCATCAGAATGTATCAACTCCAAATATACACAGAAACCATCAGAATGTATCAAATTCTCACCAACTCCAAAATATACATGACAATAACAGAACATACCTAAATCACTCCGCACCAGAACCACCAGATGAAGGAGGCTATCCATACTGTGCGATGAACTCCGCCATACGCCGGTTCGTCTCCTCCGTCCTTGCTTCATGCTGCAAATTGCGTTCCCGCATCTCGGCAAGCTCGGCTCGTAGCTGCGCAATCTCTTCCTTATCTTGAGCTTTTTGATATTCTCTTTGCGCTGTCTGAGCCTGTAAACAAATTTAAATTATCAACTACACTAAAAAAATTAGTATTAAAATAATTGCAAATTAACTCATCTATATATATTCACTAACAAATTGATAAAACAAACTACGGATATGGAAGCGTCTACCGCGGGTATAAGGATAGTTCAAAATATGAATGGAATACACTAGTATAAGGATATTTACTAACTTAAAATTTAACTTAAAATTATCGATTGGCTTCCATATCCGTAGCGTCTGCCGCGGGTCACTGGATCCATGATAGACTCAAAAATGGCGTTTATTATTACCACAACCAAAAATTGTTTTGACAGTTTTAATTATTTATATATTATTTGCCTCAAACAATTTAAATTAATATATGATAGATTTACCACAAAATCCTCGTTGCTCCACCAGGTGGCGAACTCATCAAAGACAGCTTCACTCATCCAATGAGGCCTCTTTCCTGATGTTTTGATGCTGTTTATTGTTTCGCGATAGTTTTTAGCAATTTTGCTGCTCCAATGGCGCCGGACAACAGAAACATCAGCATCGGCCAAGTCCACTTCCCCTGCACGTTTGAAAAAATATGAGTTATACAGTTGCTACAAATAGTGCAAACATGAATTGACATAATGTACATGACCACATAATGCAATAATTGATATACCACACATACCAAAAAGTCCTGCCAGATAGCCTCCCTCACCCCCTCTGGTATCGCAGTCCACCTTGGCCAACACGAGGTCATACGAGCCATATACGCCCGTCGAGAGATCGTGAGCACTACGTTGGAAGGCTCCAATGAAAACCCACCGCTGTGTAAAACAGGAAAAAGGCATTTAATATTTCGTTACTACTATATATATTTGATAAAAGATTGTATGGAATAAAATTTAATTTTGAAACTTTTATACTTACCTGCCATCGGCTTTGGGTTTCGCCATACCGTAGGCCGAACACCCGGCTGTGAAGGACCAGCATCATCACCTCTCTGTGAGCTGGAAGATCCGGAGTGTGAACGTCTGCGTCCCGACATACCTATATGAAATCATAGTATAAAGAAAAGCAAGAGTAACATTTATTAATTTAGTATGCAAATGGCATAACATACATTATGGCGTAGCATAAAAGAGACTATGTGATACATATCATATAAAATTACTTTGGAAACAGAAAAATGAAAAAAAATTACCTTCTCAAAATATTGATTAGTGATCAATCCTCATCGCTTTCGGATTCAGATTCTTCTTCGCACTCTATATTTTGTTCCTCTATACTCTCAAATGCTTCAATTAATGCATTTGATTCATCGTTTAGAGGTCCAAAATCTATTTGATCGTCGGTTACTATTATTCCTCTATTTTCCTCGATATCTGCTTGGTAAGCTTGTTGTTCAGGAATATTCCGTCCATCAAATGTAAACCTTGGTTTGGTTTTAAAAACAGCCGACCAATCTATTTTATCTCTTCTTAAAGATGGGTAAGGAGCATAATAAACTTGAAGAGCTTGTTTGGCAAGTACAAAAGGATCGTACTTATAATACCTCAAAGTATGTTTTATTTCTATAAGATTATATTTTGGATCCACGTTTATTCCAAAACCTGGAACGTTGCTGAACCAGTTGCATTTAAACAAAAAAACTTCTTTTGAGGGTCGGGTGAAATATGTCAACTGCAAAATCTAGGTCAGCACGCCATAAAAGTCATTTATGTGATCATTTGGATCATCACTACCTTTGACAAATACACCAGTATTGTTAGTTGATTTTTCGGCTCTGTAATCTTTGGTATTAAATTAATATCCGTTGACAAAGAATATTGGATATGTCTTGACTATCCTTTTTGGTCCCATAGCTAAATGTTTCAATCCTTCATCTACAACACAATTTGTTGTATCAAAAACGTAGTTAGAAAACCAAGCAGCAAATTCTTTACCGATATCGTCATTTGGATGTTGTGATTCGTAAATACTGCAATTATAGAACAAATGTTGCATTATGATAAAAATACATGTGTGCATATATGTGTGTGCATATGTGTAGATGATATGCATGTGTAGACGTATGTGTATATATATTACCTAATAAATGGTGCAACTTCGGCACAGTTGAGAAGAATGTACGTGTGTGCTACTTGATAATCTCTATCATCCAACCATACTTCCACACATTTACCAGCAGGCCGATCGGTTTTTAAAAAAATAGATAAAGTCGCTTGACAATCATCTTCATCAATGCCTTCATCATTACGCGTAGCACTTTCAAATGATATGTTCACATGGTCGCTGAAATAGTGAGAGAAAAAAAATGAAGCTTCTTCTTCGATGTACGATTTGCAAATCGAACCTTCAACTCGAGCTTTCTGTCTCACTTTTTTCTTTAGATGATTTAAATACCTAGCAAAAATTATTTTAAATTAATTTTTTATACATTTAATTAAACCAATGTGTAATAAACTAAATATTAATATACCTTTCAAATGGATACATCCATCCATATTGCACAGGCCCTCGAAGACGTGCTACAAATGGAAGATGAATAGGTAAATGCTCCATAACGTTGAAAAAACCTGGAGGAAATATTTTTTCCAGTTTGCAAAGCAATATCGGGATTTCTTCCTCAAGTTTACGTAGACGATCAACTTTTAATGTAGTTGAACAAATCTCTTTATAAAACAGACTAAGTTCTGTTACAACAGTCCAAACTTTTACGGGCAACAGTTCTTTAAAAGCTACGGGTAACAAATTTTCCATTATAACATGACAATCATGACTTTTCATCCCGCTAAGTTTATTGTTCTTATAGTCAACACATCTACGAAGATTAGAAGATATGCCATCTGGGAATCTTAATCCTTCCATCCATTTTAAAAGTAATTTAATTTGATTATTGTCTAGCTCATAGCAAGCTTTTGGCTTTTTTGTGTCATTTGGTTTTATATGAAGCTCAGGACGATTACATATTACTTCGATATCACGTCTTGATTTCAAATCATCTTTCGTCTTCCCTTTAACATTCAAAATTGTATTAAACAGATTATCAAACATGTTTTTCTCATTATGCATCACGTCAATATTATGACGAATCAAGAGATTTTTCCAATAAGGCAATTCCCAAAATATGCTCTGTTTGCACCAGTTATGAATCGATGATTTACCTTGAATTTCAATTTGTTCTCCGGTTTCATGTATCTTTGGATAATCCTTTACAATTTCATAAATTTCTTCGCTTGACCAAACCGTAGGTGGTCTCAAAGTTTCATGTCTATTAGCTGTAAAGTTTTTTTTATCTCTTCGAAAAGGATGATTAATATGAAGAAAACATCGATGATAGTCAAACCACGAAACTTTCTTTCCATGAGGTAAATAAATTACTCGTGTTTCTTCCATGCAATAAGGACAAGCTAGACGACCGGTCGTACTCCAACCTGAAAGCATTGCATATGTAGGAAAATCACTGATTGTCCACAATAAAGAAGCATACATCCGAAAGTTCTTTTTTTGGAAAATATCATATGTCTCTACTCCCTCGTACCACAATTTTTTTAATTCATCAATCAATGGTTGTAAATAAACATCGATTCCTTGTGTCGGATCATCGGGACCAGGTACGACAACTGTAAGAAACATATATGTAGTTTTCATACACATCCAAGGAGGTAAATTATAAGGTGTGACAATTATAGGCCATGGCGAATATTTCGAACCAAATTGAGAGAATGGGGAAAATCCATCCGTACATAAACCAAGTCTAACATTACGAATTTCGGATGCAAAATCAGGATATTTCTGGTCAAAATGCTTCCATGCTTCCCCATCAGCTGGATGTGTTAATGTACCTTCTTCCTGTGTTCTCACACCGTGCCATCTCATATGTTGCGCAGTTACAGAATATGCATATAACCTTTGAAGTCTAGGAGTAATTGGTAAATAATGCATACGCTTATACGGGACTTCCTTTCCCTCTTTCTTTCTTGGTTTGTATCTTTCCTGATTACATATTTTACAATTTCTAAGGTTGATATCTTCTTTCCAAAACAACATGCAACCCTTTAGACATGTATCTATTTTTTGATATGGTAAACCGAAAGCCGACATCAGTTTTTTTACTTCGTAATGATTTTCGCACATTAGATTATTAGGAGGCATATGTCGTTTCGCAGCTTGTACAACAGCCGTAAATCCAGATTCTGTGAGGTTGTATTTGGATTTCATCGCAATGTATTCAGCAGTTACTGATAATTGGGTTCCGCTTGTGCAGCCTTCCCAAAGGGGTTTTTTCGCGGCATCTAACAAATCATTTTTTTTGCCCCAATATTTGGTTCTTCTTCAACATTACCATCGTCATCAGTTAATTGCGGAACATGAAACATTGAACGTGCAGCATCTTCAACCATATGTTCTACAAGATTTGTCGTACCAATTTCATTACTCACCACCTCCTCATCTTGTACGGGATTAGATGCTAACTGTTCCCTATGACGATCCCAAATTAAATAGTTCGACACGAAACCGTACTGACGCAAATGAACTCTAACCATTTGAGGTATCAAATGCTTTAACAGTTTGCATTTACTACATGGACAACGGATTTCTTTGTAGTTTCCGTTATTACGTAAAGAAAAATCCATAAATACGCTAACACCATTATTAAAATGTTCGCTTGTTGAGCCTTCAGTATCGACCCTTCGTTTTTTGTACATCCAGCTCCGATCAGTAAAATAATTGTCCATTTACCTACGTATATAATTAAAAAGTACGATATAAATTTGCATTGACATTTTTTATTAAAACAATTTTATAAACGGTCTTCTTGTTTGTGTTATATCTGTTAAAATAATACTTAAAGCTTATTTTGAAATGAACATTATATTCTATTTAAACAATTTTATTAGCGAATTTGATATTAATTGATCATTGACACTTTGTTGATGGGTCATCCTACCTCCAATTACAAATACAATAACGTAATTAAATCGCATAAATCATTTCAATTTAAATGATTCAACAAAATTTCGACAGCACTTCGCTTTAGTTCCCTGAACAGTACACAATTGCGTGTACACAGGGAACATAAAGAGAAGCGCTGCCGAAATTTTGCGAACCATTTAAACTGAAATGATTTACGAGATTTAATTACGTTATTGTTTTTGTAACTTGTCCAATACAGGGACAAATCCAACAAATACTGTACACGATGAATATAGATGTCCGTTCTGTTAAAAAAACGAATATCCACACAACAATCGTATACAATACTTATCAGACGGGGCCAAAAACAATCTAAGGGTTTAAATTTTAAAATTAGCGATAAAAAAGTTTAAATTTTATTTTCATAAAATTTAAACTTTTATATATCAATAAACAATATGTTGAATCAATGCATATATAATGATTTTTTCCTAAAGCAAAAAAAAATCCAGTGTGTGCGCGCAATGTATAAAATAAACAAACAATGTTATACATATAATCGCATCACAAATCACATCCAGTCATGCACAAAATGTATCACGTATATATCGTATCATAACATGTCAAAAGTGAACAATTTATAGGTCAATATCATCACTTTCTACGTACGATTTTATGCAATTAAATCGCTAATATAATAACAAGTGAGGTTCACGCTTAGGTTAGTAACAATTATTAAGTTTGACACTAATTTAATAATAAACCTAATTTAACAAATCATAGTTAAACATGCAATAATTAGTTTAGTAACAATAATTAAGGTCCAATACACTACACTACGCAATCAATAGCACAATACATACACAAAAATTATCAATTTAACCTAAATTAAAATTTTACCAAAATTAGGGTTTTAGCAAATAATACCTGATTTTGGAGGTTATGGAGCTTGCAAACGAAGATGGGGATGCTAGAACGTGTAGAAGGGGATAAAATGGGGTTGGAAATGTTTGAGGTGGGGGAAATGGGGAAAAAATTGGAAATTTTCATGTATAATTGAAATGAGGAAGAAGAAGTTTGGGCTGCAGGTTAGTCTCGGCTTTCCAACTGCGAGCAACGGCCGCCAACGGTAATTTTCAACGGCTTCCAACGGTATGTGTTTTTTGTTATTAAAAAATTCCGGGAAACAGCTTGCCGTTGCTCGCCGTTGGAAACCGTTGGTCAATGGCCGTTGGAGGCCATTGCTCCCCCCCCCCCCCCGTTGCTATATATTGTAATTCTTGTAGTGAATGTTTTGTTTCATAATATATCACCAAACGGTCGGTTTTTCCCACCGTTGTGCAGTTATACTACTGTCAATGTGAAGTGGTTGACTTGTTGGAGCACTGAACGAAATATATAAATGGGAGAAATGTGTAAAAGAGAAGAATGAACCCAAGAGTTGAATGGGTAATTAAGGAAGTATTTTGCATGGAGTGGATGGAAGTATTTTGCATGGGGTTATCTTATTTGGTTGTAATGTTTTGCAAACTATTTGTTTTATTATACTTTTTTTTATGACTATATAGGGTTGAAACAGATATTTGGTTGAAAGTGAATTAAAGTTTGACTATTTTTGAAAATGTAAATATATATGGTAGACTGACTATTTTCTGATGTCATTGATATTGTCAATATGTATGGTAGTATTGACTGTGAAATATATTTTGAAATTCCAAATGTACTGTTTGGTTGCCTTCGGTTGTGCAAAGAAGTGGTGCTGTAAGTTATAAACAAGCATGCAAAAGTCTTCAGAACGAAACAATTTCCCTGGTTGTTTCTGTTTGGCTATGAAGGTTGATGTAGTTCGGTTATATATAGTCATTCAAGTTACTCTATTTACTGTCCAGTTACAGACAACCATGCTAAAGTCTTCAAAATATAACCAATGCCCCGGTCAGTTATGTTTTGCCATATCTTTATTAATAGTTGGCTTGAAAGTGCAAACTTTTGGTCCGACCGCGAACTTCCAAAATTGCCCTTTATATGTAATTCTTTATTAATAGTTGTAATATATTTGCTGTCACACTCTTTTGGTATCAGCATGAAATACCAAAAATGACTCTCTACGGATATTATTTAAATTTAGCATCGCTTCAAATTAGGATCTGACAATTAATCTTCTTTTACAAATTCAAAATTTCCTCTACAAATATTTACCAAGTCTCAATATTACTTAAAAATAGGATCTAGAAAATAAACTACTTTACAAATTTGTTTTTTATTAATTAATAATATAAATAAAAATTTAAACTAAAAAAAATTAGATATTGCAACTTAGAAATAAAATTTCAAATTAACTACGTATGATTCAACACAAAAATATGACTAAATATATATGGTTTCTTTTGAACATATTAAGTAAATACAATTTGTAGAAAAACAATTCAGCCTTCTTTATCACGCGCGAAACGCGTATCGTAACGCTCGTAAAGTATAATGAGGTTCGGTTATTAACATTCATGCTTTATCATGCTAAATAGTCTATTCACTGCTCAACCGTGCGACCATATATCACCGACAATGTTTTAAAATTCACGGCTATTATAAACCATACTCTTGTAACTATCCAAATCAAATCAGTAGAACAAACATGATGGTGTTTGACCTTAAGTTCTAATTTCTTACGGTGCGAACTACCATCGCTCTACACAATGTCACGGCTGGTAATAACCATGTGTTTTAATTTGATTACTGTACAACTCTAGTGAAACGATCCCACCGCTATACCCATATTATTAAAGAACATTACAAGTAATGTTGTCTAATTACACGGAGAATACGACTACTTGAGGCTGACCTAATGTGACTATATCTTTGGATTAACACTAACACGTCTTTATTATCTTTTTGAGGATCTGAACTGAAATTTTTTGACATGTACAGTACCAATACAAAGTAATAGACATACATGTTTAAAATATTCATAACAGTATATATTATAAGTAAATCAGGATCAGAGTCACAAATCACGGCGGAATAATATACATCATAGACATAATAAAATGTGAGTCTACAAAATATTAGTACTAGACCCACATACTATATACATCACATCCAAAATACAGTATAAAGTACATAGTGACTACTAAATAACACGCATGATATATCCTCCTAAATGTCAATATATACAATTATGAAGTAAAGTGAAATAATCAAAATAGTCTACTTCAGTGCTAGCACAAAGTTCAAAAGTTAATGAGTTCCTGTACTTGTAGAGTTTTGGGCTGACTCGAGTATTATAAAATAAATAGGTCAGACTATATCTAATAAAGAGGTGACATACTAATATCGTAATTATATGACTTAACATTAATATAATCTACAAAAGAGATATGCCTGAAATCAAATAATCATAAAAAGGCATATCAACCTAAATCACCATTTCATAAATTCATATCAAGTATCAAATGGACTATCATCAAAATATGGTGATAACAATTCAAAATTCTTCAAAGCCAAAAATACTAAATATCCATCTCAAAATCCCTGAAGAATAATCATCACTAATAATGGTAGTCAACTATCAGTTTAAACACGACACACAGTCTAACAAACCAAATAGACTGATAACAGTCTAATAAACCAAATAGACCTTGCCACATAGTGTAATAGTCTAACGGATCAAAATAGACCACTATGCAAATTTACCTAACAGAACAAAATAGGCAAACATTGTCTAACTGTATACTAAATAAATTGATAGGTATTAGTCATCTGGTCTATAGACTAATCATGCATATAACACATGTCCAAGAAACAAAAGGGCAGCCGTGTTACACCATAACAAACCTAACCACACCAAAAAGGTCTGCCAACCCAAATCTAAGAATGTATCGACTCTCAGGTCGATGAAAAATGAGTCATCTTCTCTTAGGGATCTATCGGCCTAAAAGTGAAATCTAAACACTCTAAGATAATACAACTCTAAGTGTGTAGCTCACTTTCACTTTAGTAATCACACTACAATAAAAATGCCATTTTACAACATTGATTTTACAATAATTGACCAATGTATTGTAAAAATGGCAGATCTTTCACAACATTTTTTAAAATGAATTTTGTGCTAGGTTTTTCTGAACAACATTCACTACTGTTGTAAAACAAAAATCATGTACAATGTTTGTCTAAATTGTTGTAGACAATTTTCAACAATATTTTTCTTACGTTGTAAGTAAATTTGTTTTCTCACAACATACATATAATGTCATTGAAATTTATAAATCAAACAATGCTTTCCCAACATTGTGATTTTATTCAACAATATTGACCAAGCATTGTAAATGCAATGGTAAACAACAACAAAAGACCATTGAATATTCCTCTTTTTATTTTACAACATTCGAATAATGTTACCGCATTTCGTACTTAGGATGATGTTTTTTATCGTTCTTCATGATATTATGTTTGACAACTTTCGATTACCATGGTTAATTCATGTATTTCAATAATATTTTACCAACATGGTCATAGTATGTTTTACAACTTCAATATGATATTGTTAAAGTTCATAATAAAGACAATGAACTTTAAATATTGTAAACGCAATATGTTTATCAACTTCTACTTGACTTTGTAATTGTCTTGTAACATAAAATATTTTTCATTTTATCACATGTGTTTGATAACATAAAGTACATCACATTTAATATAGTTTATTTGATAATGTAATATTTTATTGTTGATATTCTTTTTTACTAATTTGAATAGTTTATTATGCATTTTCATGTTTTAACGATATTTTATAAATATCATCATCCAAATCACAGATTTTATAAGCTTTCTTACGGTATGCATTTTTAATAGGTAAGATATATAATTTTCAAAATCATAATTTTTTAAAATATCAATGTAAGTGCATTAAACCTATGCAATTTTTGTTGCATATAAACAGTGTAGTTTAAAGAGCAATGAAGTGGGGTAGTTTAATAACATTTTGTGATGTAATAAAACATACTTTTGTGATATTATATAAATATTGTTAAAATACACAATACAATATGTGAAAAATGTTGGCATAATTTACTTACAATGTTTATCAATAGTTGTAAAATGCTTGTGTACAATGTTTATTGTATGAATTAAATGTACTTTTAATTATATTAGAGCAATGTTGTAGAAACATTATTTACAATAATTCAGATATGTGGTGGTAATACAAAATATAAGGGTTAAAATGAGTTATGCAAATTTTATTTTTCAATGTTTAATAAATGATGCTTGAGTAACATTTAAACAACATTATCTAACTTGTATTTGCGATGTTTATTAAATATGGTTGAAACATAAATACTATATTTGGAAGCAGTTGTATAAAAGTAACAGACAACTTTTATTAGATGACGTGGAACATGTTTCTACAATAAGTAAATAACATTGTTGGAATTAAATTACAACATATGAAAATCATTGAAAAGTTATATATACAACATCTAAATACGTCATAAAAAAGTTTGTCACAACATTTGAAATATGTTGTAATTATCTATTTCATAACATTCAGAAAACATAGTAAAAAAAAATTAATTCCTTTTTGGTGTTTTCACAATATTTATGTTTTGTTACAACTAACTTTTCTACAACATTATGCAACATTCAAATAAATGTTGTAAATGATACTCCATTTTTCACAACTGTGGATATAACAACATAATGATAAATGTTGTTATAATACGTTGACTATATTTATTTGGTGTTGTAAAATGGTGTTTTTCTTGTAGCGACTAAAATCTAACTAACTATCACATACCAGAAAGTGAAATTATAGTATTTACTAAAAGCTAGTAAATTCCACTCAAACTCTATTTAATAAATTATAATAATATGTGAAAGAATTGTATGAAATGTCCCATACCAATCCGACAATTCAATCGTTTATTAAAATTCTTTGTTTCATATAAAAGCACGAAATATCAATAATGTCCCAGATCCATAATAAATAAAATAAGAGAGTTTTAAAGTAATTATATGTATTCCAAAGATATAACTTTCCAAATCTACTTTTAAATCCTTAATTTCATTTTAAAGAAGTGTTGTTTATTTACATAGGATTGAAACTCTTTCAAATTATTTAAATAACTTCTATAATTGAGAATACTTCAAATAAGATAATATCTTTAAAATATTTCATAAAAGAGTAACATATTTTATTTGCCTTTAAAATAACCTTGTAATTAAATATGATTGAAATAATGATTTCTAGAGGATTTTTTTTGAATAATAACACTAGTTTAAAAGCTTGAAACAAAATTTTGAATTAATAATTCAGTTCAGAATTTAAAATGGTTTAATAAAATTTCCAAAATGATTTTTAATAAATAAAATCACACTTGATAATTTAAAAAAATTTAAAACCTTCAATCAAAACCATTCATTGAAATTCAAAACGAACCAAACAATAATCGGTCAAAAGTCGAAATTCTAAAATAAATTTCTCCAGAAAATACTACTCATCGAATAGAGCTAATTTAACGATCTGAGTCGCTATTTGGCAAACTCCGATCACACAGTTAATGCACAAATGTCGTATAATTAAGCTATGAAAACCAAATGCATTTTGATGGTTTTCAATGTGCATGCAACTACCTAATCAAACATTGATTCAAATTCAATATTTCAATCACACAATACAACTCATTCAACCAGCAAACTAAGAAAATTCATAGCATGTAATTGTATTTCACTAATTTCATTCAGTCACTACCAATAATTAACGCAATTCATAACCCAACAAGACATGCAAAGGGATTATACTTGTATAGATATAGACGTGTGAGTTAGAATAACTCATTTTAACCATTAGGTGTGCCTCGACTATAAGCACATAATGATCTTTAGCCCATGCCCTAATCATCAAAGACATCGCAGTACCACCATTTTCCAAAGACTACCTAAAACAACACAAACTTCCTCCATCGGCCACTACTCCCCACTTGTTAAAGACCACGCACTGCCTTCCTCAGGTCCACTCAACCACCTCCAGTCCATGTCGTCGATCTTCGTGCTGACCCCACCTCCATCGTCTACGAGCAGCGCCTGAAGCACTTGCTCCATCTCTCCTCTACTTGCATCGACCTCTGCCCCCATGCTGGCATTGCGAGCGTCGCGACCGAGCCGCCCAATTTGTCCGTCGCTATTTTATTTTCTTTTATCCGATTTTGATTTTTTTTTTAGGATTTAGGCTAGAAGATGAGAAAATATAAAGGGTTATGACCTGGTTTGAAGCAAAGTAAAGGAGGAGAGAAAAATAATAGAACTGGCTTAGTTGGTTTGCGCCTTTCAATTCCAATCCAATTTAGTTGTAATCAATTTCCTTCATACTTAATTTTTAAGCATTAACCCATATCATTTATTTAAAAATATATTTTAATCTAATTTAAATTGATTTAACTTCATTCTAGAATATATACATATTTCAACAACTGCACAGTTTCATTCAATCCAAGTTCATTCACTCCATTTAATTATTCAATATATTAACCCAACTGAATTTTATTTCCAACTATTTATTGCATTGACAAAATTATTTTTCTCCAACTATTTCAATTATATAAAATTATTTATATTTTAAAATATTTTATACTTATTAAAACATTTTTTATTCAAATTTTAATACATTATCTAAAATGAAATCTATTAACTAATTTAATTTTATTATAACAAAAATCCTTTATTAAATAGGCCTTATTTGAATAATATTTTGATCCCAAAATAATAATTATCAAAAAATTGAATTCTAACACTTTTATTTTAATTGAATTAGTTTAACATTTTAGCCTCAAAACAGGGTCGTTACATGTAACTTAAACCCTATGATTTTAAACTACCATTTGTTTCCTCATAACTACGGTTTTTAGTACATGAACTCCTATTAAATCCTAATATTTTGACAATATAATTTTTTTGAGGTATATGAGTATACTACAACAACAAATATAATACCAATAATAGACGAGAAACACATAATAATTTATTTAAAATTGCAATAACTTGAATCATCCATTACACAAAATTTTCAAATTTTCTTTACATTTCATTACATATCAGCCGTTTCCAAAAAAAATTTGTCGGCATATAATCAAGCCATTTTATTAAAATAATGAGCATCAGTCATTACCATATCCAGTGGCAAAGTTTCACAAATTCAATCAACCGATCAACATATAGTTCGCTCCATAGATTATCTTCGTTAGTTGCCAATCTAGACCAAAAGCTAACCACCGTTGGGATGAGTGCATTTTCTCTAAGCATCAATTTGATAAAGTGACAGTCAACAATATTTGAAAAAACAATGAATCGTTGCTCATCTCCTAAATTGGACCTCTTTTATGTGGAAAAATATCGGATTTTAATGGTTAGATATATAAACCACAAATCGATTGAACACGTGTGCAACTAAATATCCCATTTCAGATATTTTTATCTGATTATTTTTAAATAAGAACCATTGTCGCAAACAGTAGCCGATTTTATAAGCTTCGCAGTTTATTATATCCAAATGCATAACATATAAACCTAATTTTGCATCAATTCCTCTAATATCGCTTTCCTTGCTTCCCTCCAATTAGAATTTAATTCCTTGACTTATTCAGCTATACAATGAAATCCACAATTACCATCTCCTAAAACATATTCAATGTTAACAATATATTAGTGCAGAAAAATTAGTAAGAAAGTTGGCTATTTAAATCAAATTTTGTTGTATTTGCATCACTCATGTCAAACACCACATCAGGTATTTTCCATCTTGGATGAAGTTTCTTGTTCACACTGGATTGAGAAAATTATTCATTAACAGTTTTTGCATTTTCAAAAGTAGATCGATCTCGTGCTATATATTTCGGACATTTGACTTGTTTTTTAGTTCATTTGTTCTTACTACTGATTGGTCTACCTTTATGCTTCTTTATTTCTAGTTCCAATACAGAAGTTATGGTCGATAAAGTTATTTCTCTTAACTTCAATAGTAAAATTTTCTTCTCCTTATTAATGGTCAAATCAAACAATATTTTAATGTAAGCAAACTCAGGTGTATTAATAAACTCGGGTGATTTTTTCAACTTGTGAAATGTAATTTAATTGTCTCTAATGTTCATCTTTGAGTTCAATCGGTAGTGCAAGACCTTCATTATGATACTTTCATATTTCATGTTCACATAGAAGACCATACACTAGTCTGTTCAAGTGATCACAAACGTGATAGAGTTAGGGGTATGCCTTAAGGGCAATTATGTAATTTGTTACATATATCTAACTTGAAAACCAATCTTATCCAAAATAAAAGTGTTTTCTTTTAGTTATATATTTGTTATATTGTGATATAATTAATTAAGTAATTAATTGAAAGTATATTAAATAGAAAATCCTTAAATAATATTTTATACGATAGTAAGTTCAATATGTTGTAGTAATGAGAAGTTTATCACATTTAAAATAATATATTGTTATAATATTCCTAGTCAAGATGTTTCAAGATGGGATAGCGATGCATCCAAATATTGGATAGTGTATTACTAATGGCTGCTAGGGACACCTAGGGATTACACACTAATAGTTATTGGATTACTATAGAATGACTCACTCGAGAGTTCTCGGTTAGTTAATATAACAAAGGTCAAACTGAGAATCTCGAAGTAACAATGTTACACTATTCCCTCGACTTGAGAATACCGTGGAACTTCAATATGGACACTGCACTTTGATTATAGTTAAATCGTGGTATAGTGTCCATCGAATGACTATAGTCGCATCTGAGGTTAAGCATTGGAAGTGAAACACTATTTAATAGAGTTCGTCTCCTCGGTTATATGAGGTTAGTGTCACGGTCAACTGTACTAAACTCAAAGTCAAAGTCTATGGCCAGAGCAATACGATGAATAATGATTATTACTATTGAATCAAGGATTTTACGTTTAGACTTACAAAAGTTGAATGTGGACAATTGTAACGACCCACTTTTCTATATAGTTTAAGTGGACAATCAACCACACATGACCCACTCAATATGAAGGGAAAGGCGGATAGTTAGGGAAAAGAAAAGGGAAGAAAGAAGATAAGAAGAAAACTAAACAACACGGAATCTCACAGTGGAACGAATAATCTATAATATACAACAAATCTTTACACAAAGAAAATTGTAATATACATACACTAACCAGAGTATACTAAACTATTTCAGCCCGGATAGTTATAACAGCATGTCCTTACAATTGCTGATAAATACAACAAACAGACAATAGAACGGAACACAAAGAAATACATAGATAGTCTTGGACCTCCAGCTCGTCTCCCGAGCTCCAATGCAATCAAAGCAATCTATAAATATGCTCGGTCTGACCCATGCATTATAATAAAATAACACCCTAGTCAGTCTGGTAAACCAGCGTGATAAAAACACACTCAATTGGATTTTTTTTTAAAGCTATAAAACCTTTCAAAATAAAGGTATCTCATAAGACTACGTCGCACATAAACACGGACGGGTTTTTACCTTACAATAACCAAAACATCTTCTATAGAAAATCTAGTGATATTATAATAATGTCTAGGGGTCAAAGTAAGATAAGAATATAGCTGAAATGTTTGCATCTCACATTTCAGCATAATTGGGCACAACTAAGTCCGTACGGCACTTATTGGAGAATGGATTCCATACAATGACTAGGCTACTGGGGTACCGCCTATCATGGTGCAGTTTTAGGTAAAATAGCACCGAGGACCTCATCGGGATTCCCTGCCAACACAGAACTAGCCTACCACTTGACTAGTAGTACCGAATATGACCATCCCTTGGTTAATGGGCCCCGAAGCATAAAAATGAGAGATAATATCGATTCTAGATATGGATTATCATAACCTAATTGGGAGCGACCCACTTAGCCCTGTTGCATATCCCATGTTTTAGTCATTCCCGGTTGACGAGGCTTGAGGCTATGTTTTACCTCTTTATATAGCACTTTCCACTTGGAACGCTAACACTGCCCTCCAAGCAGCAATGCAATGCCAGCATTCATTCATACAAGTTGTCCAGAAGATGGACAAACCGAATGCACTACTTCTACTACATCCATTTTGGAATCACCCTCAGGATTAGTAGCAAGCAACCCTTGCACTTAAAAGAGCTCCGTCTTCAATTCCATCATCTTCAAGATGTCATCACTTCGAAACAATTGAGTTCGATTGAAGTGGTTTTTAGATAACATATCTGATCCTAGTCTCTTCGAAACAATAGTTTTCGGTAAACTCAACCCCGGTTCTTCAGGAAATAAAAAATCAAAGATAAGTGTGGAGGTAAACTCCTAACCGTTAGTGGACGGATTTTCTTATCATTTGACCAAGGAGAACGAAACGAGATTTATACGCACAGTACTGCATCATCGAAGATGACTGTGCCATATAACTCGCGTGTTTCTCCTAGATATTTCCAGAGTTACGTTTTGGGTCCATATTTGATAGTCGGTTATTTAACTATCAACAAACACACATCCAAATTAGGGATTTATTGTTGAATATGCGAGTATATGATTTTTGTTTGATGATAATAAACATATATATATATATATTCATTTAAATGTATTTGTTAATGTACTATTTTATTTTTCACATAATTAAATAAATATTTGCTGAATAAAATAAATAACACAGAATTTAAATTCAAACGGATATTTTATTCAACCAAATATTTATTACAATTTTTAATAGTACAAATTTGAGCTCTCACCATATATACACAATTTCAATACAAATTTGATTATATCACAATTTATTATTTACATTAGCACCTCACTACATATCACTCATTCACTCGTATTGATCTTCAACTCCATTCCAGTTTGAATCCAACATCTGAGTTATCTGCAAAAATATACACTGACGTAGTAAAATTGAAAAAGAAATATTTTTGCAGTTTAAAATAAAATGATTTTTGAAAATTTTGTTTGCCTCAGTTATTTGGGTTGTTCGTCATCATTTAATTTTGAATTCATCTTACACGAACATTTGTGACATGCACAGTGTATCACTGTACATGCCACAAGGTCGTGCACACCGATATACACTTGATAAAATTATAGGGACAGGTGAGCACAAGGTCAAACCCAAATCAAAAGCCGGGTTCAACTCAAGTGAAATAAATATAAAGTCACAATATTAGCACAAGGTCAAACCCGAGCTATTAGCTGGATTCAACACAGGTGCAAATTCAAATGAAATGGTCAAGACACATAAATTAAGCATCGACCAAAGTTCAAGTCATACACATGAAAATAGAGGCTAGACAGTCCAACCAGATCAAATTGAAACAACAATGAAGCATGGTCAAACCAGACTACACAATGAACACAAGTGACATGATGCAATACAGCTGAATACAAAAGAATATATATATATATATATATATTGTGTGTGTATATATATATATATGTGCAAACTAGCTCAAAGCATTAACTCTAAATAACTCAAGATCAGATATAATACATCATAGCAGTATGGAAGCAAGACTACATGAACCAGACTCGAGCAAGTCCAGACCACACATGAAAAGTCAAATGTCGAAGACAATGAAAATCTCAACATACATATATACATGTGTGAAACATCAAGTGAATATGCAACATGACTCAATCCAATGCAGACTCGAAGTACAGATGTAAACAAGTCTGGCAACAACATGAAGATATCATGAACATACTCAAATACAAATGGAGATGCACAGTGCAGACACAAGTATTCATATTCATATGCAACCAGAATGCAAGCCTGCAAACTACAAGACCACAATGCAAACTCAAGTGAAGTCAGTTCATATACATTGAACTCGAATGAACAGTACAAGCTTCAACTGAAAAATCAGATGTCCAGAGACCAGACAAACAAGTACAGATTCAAGTAGACAAATGAAGACATATTCAAGTGAAATCAAAGCAGACTCAGTTACAAAATGCATATGACCACAATGCAACAGTCAATGGTGAAGCAACTCGACCAGTCTAAAATAAAAAATGAACAAGCTCTAGATGCAATGCCAGTGAAGCATCATACACATTGAAACCAGAGCTCAATGCAATACATATCTACATGAACATGATACAATTATATATATATGCAACTCGACTCACAAAGTTACATGGAATCAGATTCAAAAATATATACCAAACAGTGACATAGTGCAACTTCAATCAAAACAAAGTTTGACAGCAGAGTATCAAGTCAACACAAATGCTCCAGACAAGTTCAACAGCGGAACTAAGATAGAAGACAAAATCAGAGCAGTGACAGAGCCGAAGTCACAGAGGCAAAAATCAAAACCATGGCAAGTTCGAACAAATCCTCAAATGGCCGAAGTCAATTTTTCTCACAGTAGAGGAACACAATTTTACAAAGTCAAATGTAATAGTTTCAAACCAAAGTCAGAGACGTGGTGGTCAAGGAGTCGAACAAAGCAAATCAAAACCATGATTATCAAGTAAACAAGAAATATACGAATATGAACAAGTCAGAAAAAATCACTAACATCCATACAAAATCGAATGGCCAAAGCATAGCAATTGACAAATTCAAATGATTCAATACGAACGAGAAAATAGGAATTCGAATCCTATATAAACGATTTTCATCATCGGCTTTCAGAAACCATCGAGTTCAAGCATATCAACCAGAAAAGCAAAGGAAATAACATACCAGTAAAATCGAACTTGATCGAAGCAGCCGAAGCCAAGCTACGAAGAGACGGTCGATCGACAGAGCAAGGAAAGCGAAATCACTTATTTGATCAACTAACTTAAGTAGGCAGCTTCAACAAATCGGAACCCTAATTCCAAATCGAAGAGGAGACGAGGCATCCATTATTTTTCAAGCAAGAAAGCCGGCCGAATAATAGAAAGAAAAAGGGATTTAATTTTTATCACATTTTTATTAGGCCGGCCTATATACTTGGGCTTTAATATTTAAATTAGGATTTTGTTTTCTTTAAATTGTTTTAATTTGTATTTTTCTTTTTAAACGTGTGTAAATTCTAGTCGTGTGACTAGGGGACGAACTACGGTTGTAACGTCCCAGATTTTCGCATTCGAAAATCGACATCCATACTTTACATCGTACTCGAATGTCGTAGATTCGAGCGTTCAAATCCGAGTCGCCGGAGCTTATAACACAGTTAAGTAAATATCACAGTGGAATAAAAAGAATATAGATATACAACATCTGATACAATATCCAGATACAATGATGATACAATGAATATCTATATACATCAGAGATATGATACAATAAATTTCAGCGGAAAGAAAAATAGATAACATCAGCAGCGGATAATCTTCATCTCCAAAGCACGATCCAGAAATAGCTCGAACTCCCAATAACGAGGCACAAAGATAAGCAAGTGCAGTCTGATCCAAAGACTGAACCAACTCCAGAAAATCTACTAAACCTGAATATCTGAAAACCCCAGCTCTAGACTGCTCGTGTAGGAAATTATGAGCACCCAAAGTTTAGGAAAGGAACACTCCGGATCAGTCATGGGACTGGTGTGAGCAACAAAAACAGTTTATCTTTAAAAACAAATAGCAGAGAATTTTAAAGTCAATTCGTAATGCTTTTGGAAAATGAAACTACCATAAGACCTCCCACCACACACACAATGCAAACGCAGAATTGGAGGAGATTTCTTCTTATGATAGTCAAAGATGCTTACTACGCAAAATCAAATCATTTTTGATATTATTATTAGTGCATAGTGTAGAAAAAATTTCGAAAGTAGAATATAAATCTTAGCCAGCATAGACATTTCGCACTTATGCCTACTATAGCTACCATGTTCAATAGCAGGTTACCACCACATTCCATAGCAGGTAATACAACTAAAATCGTACAGGGCTCGTATTGTTTTGTTTGGATTTCCAACAAATGGTCAGGCTAAGGAACTTCCTATTCCACGAAAGAAACGCCTCTGGCGGGACGTTCCGAGAACCAACTGTTCTCTGCCAAACAAGGCCGGCAACCCCTTTTCCCAAGGGATAAAAGAAACCTCAGATATGCCACCCCCGGTCCTTTGGGACCTTTAACCGAGGTACCTCTAATCCAACATCACACGTCATAAATAAAGTGTGTCCACATGAGTAAGTATCTGGGCTCCATACCATGATACTACCCTTTTCCAGAAGGAATGGTCATACCCTAAGGGAGCTACCCCTGAAAACCTTGCCGCACAATTCCTGTTTCGACCATTACCGGGTTGTGAGGCTCGACGAAGTCTCGTCCACAAAGCTACGCTTTTTCAAAAAGCCACGCTTTGGGTCAACAGATGATCAACCTATGATCACAAAGATAAATGATCAAACAAATGATCATATCACAAATGATCAAACACTGATCATCACACAGCAACACTCAGCATGCCACATTACCAAATTGGGATATATCGCTGATAAATTTCAACTACATAACCTCTGAGCTCATGTGTCTCAGAGAAGGGTGTTAAGCTAAGAGAATAAATTCTCCGCCACCAAACAGAAATGTATTTGAAAGAAATCGGCTGTATATCTCAAAGTGTAATGTCAGACATGTATCCATACAAGTCTGTTCCGGGTTCGAACAGAACCGAAGGCACTTCTCACGAAGCCCTTGCAATTCCGGATAACTTTCAATCACGTCCGGACTTCCCGTCACAAAAGAGTGATATAAATCTCTATACCGGCGCGACTCAGTGCAGAGACATTCGACAGGTTGTCCTTTCATTTTCGAAACTTGAATTCAAATTTAAATCAAATTATTTAAATTTTCAAAACTCGATTAAGTTATTCAAAATAACTTTTATATTTGAAATTCTATTTCAAAAGCTTTTCACTTTAAACTCAAATTTCCAATTTCAAAATCAATTGAAATAAAAATTTCAATTTTAAAAACATCAAATTTAAATTATCTGTGACTTAACCGATTTCCACGTGAAATCCATATTTGTGTGTGTAAAGGTGTGGTCCAGGGGTTTCACACACAATAGTGCAACATCAATCATCACAGATATATCGATAAGCGGTATAATCGATAACGCTTATCTTCATTCACAGATTCATAGATAAAATAAATTTATCAGCCATAACGATTCATCATTACAATTCGATGTGGGTTTCGGATAACCAATTGGAATCCGACTCCCTGTCGCATCGAAATTCAAATGCCGTTTTACGGGCCAAGGGGTTCATATTAACATAGTAATATATCACAGAAATAGAAATCACAGATCACGATATAAATCAGGACGTATCACAAAGCATCATATATCAGGTATATCAAACAATTCATATCATTTAACAGAATCCAAATATTCATAATTAAGTAGGGTCAAGCATTAAATAATCATTTATAAACAGGATAAATTAATCGTTTAATCCTAATTAATTCAATTAATTTTCCAGTTAAATGAATTTATTATCAAATTCTGATTGATTAATTACAAATCATTAATCACCAATTTATCTAATGATTTTCTTAAATTAATTAACTTGAATAAGTCAAAATATCCATAATTGATTACAATAAGTGATTAATCTTTAATTACTTTCATTAAGTATTTAAACAATTTATAATTGATTATTTAAATTAATAAATCATTCTTTAATTACCTTTCGAAATTATTAATGAAAATTGTTTACCTTAATTATCATTTGAAACTCTGCTTTACACTTTAAAAATCAATTATTTGATATATCGAAAATTTTAATGTAAATTCACTTCAATTCCTATCTTTAAATTCAATTTCTTCATTTATATAATACTTAAGGCTTTATAAACATTGATATTTATATACTTACTTAGTAAATAACTCAAAACAACTTTTTACTTTAAGATTATACAACATGGTTTAGTTTAATAGTTTAAACTTTATAAAAATTTGGCCTTAACCCATTTTTGAAAACAACACGTGAATGCCCAGGTTCACTCGAGTAGTTACTCGAGTTTTCCATCGTTTTCTCCGAGTCTCTCTCTTCTCCTCTCGTATACTTCTCTCTATTTCTTCTTCTCTTCCCTTTCAAATCTCTGTTGTTTTTTTTTTCTTTTTAACTTTCAAGACTTAAAACCTCTTCGTCACTTCCCCGAGTTTTCCTCCCAGATCCCCGAGTATCCACTCGAGTTCCCACCGCGACCAACCTACCCAGACCACGTACTGGCACACCATCACCACCGTGCACGTGCACGGTGGTTCGCGACCATCAACAAGTCGCGATTCATCCTTCCCTTAGAAATCAACATCCAGAGCTTCAAAAACAAAACAAAATCCAAAAATTTGCCCATCGCTCAAAAACTGGAACGAACCCCCTTGGCAGAAGCGCCTCGCCACCGCCGCCCCCATCCACCTGCAGCACCCAGGCTTTCTCTCACACGTCGCCGACGCGATAAACCATCAACCTCCAGAAGCACGAGCCACTCGATCGCGATATGATGTCGATCTCGACACGATACAGACATAGATGAAAACAGGATCTTAAACCCTATATTCAATCATACCCAAAAATTCACGCAATCGAAATTTTTTTAGCATTTTTCCTATGATGTTACATCTTCAAGCTTGCATCATACCAAATTTCAAAAATTAAAATTAATTGAATCAGCCGCAATTGACCAAAATGTATTTTTAGTTCATTTGTGAACTGCTCTTTGAATATGCAGCTAAAATTCTTCGTTTTTGTTTTTAAAATCATAACTTGCAGTGATAATTCAGGATATAAACTTGAATTTATACTTTATAACAGTTGAATTTATCAACATAATCCTTGTTGCCTGTACAAGCTTGATTTCCAGTGTATGGTTTCCTAATATGTTTTCAAAAACAGATTTTAAAATCCTGATTGAAGTTCGAGCATATCGTTTGTTGGAAAATTTTAAAACTTTACCATGAACAAATGAAAACAACTCAAGATTAAATGGTTTCAACCCTGTAACACTTAGCAGAGATGAACGGCATATATGTAAACACAGATTCATACCAAGATAAAACACATACTTCCCCATATAATCCATGAATCATCTTACTGTTTTTAGTTAAACTTAAGCTTGAAATTTTATGTTTACTCACTTGGTCAAAAACAAGGAAGTCTGGAAAAAAACAAAGTTGCTCACCTGTCAAAAGTTTGGAACAGGGAAGCTTGAAAATGTGCAAGTTGAAAGCTAACAAGTTGTGAACTGGAAAGTTAACCCTTTTTCCATCCTCTGATTTTGAATTGTTTTGCTTGAGTTTTGAATGACGTTCTTTTTCTCAGTTTCTTTCTTAGCTTTATTTTTAATTGAAACGAAGTGGTGATGAAGAAGATATAAAGAAAGAAGTATATTGGGATAGAAGTATACAGGGTATACAAAACTGGTACAAGTGATATCTTAGTTTTTTTTTCTTCCTTGTATAGTGGCTGATATCATGCTTTGTACAGGGGGGAATTGTATTTGTTTATACAATCAAGGACAGAGATCTTTTCTTTGCTTTGCTTATTTAGCTCGGCTGACATGAGATGTTGTAGTGTACTAAGGTATGGGTATTTATTGCTTTGTACAACATACTTACCCTTATTTGCTTTAGCCATACATGATTTCGGCTGGCAGCTTTCATGCTTACATATATACTTACATATGTATATATTTACTTTATCTTATTCTTCAAGCTTGGAGATATTTTGTTTTATCTTTTTTTCTTACCACTTTGAAATGTAAATAAATTTCTATTCTAAGTTGTTGTTAGAATTTTTAACAAATATTCTACTTCTATTTTTATTAAAACTTACCTTATTTTAATTTCAATTTCTAGTTCAAATATTAATTATCATTATTTACTTAATATTTATTGTCTTATATTTATTTTATAAACTCAAACCATCTTTAACCATCAATTCAAATATATATATTAAATTTGCTCGTATATACCTAAATATATATATATACATTCAATATACACACATATACTCACATATACACTATTTACAATATTTTAATCTCAAATGGTTTATACAGAATATACTTGGATATCGGGGAAACTCGCAATAAATAAATCGATTAATTTCACTTTAAACCATTTGTTTTACTATTTTTATTCAGAATAAAATAAATTAACAATTTTAAATTCAAAAACTCAATTAATTATAAATTTAAATACTTATGAAATTTGGGGTGGTTACAAATTTCCCCCCTTAAAAGAATTTCGTCCTCGAAATTCGCAGGCACGAAAACAACAGAGATAGACAGATTCGATCTCCTATAACTCCTCAAACTTACGATATGAATTCCAAACTCAAGTCGGAATATCTCAGAATACATACCAATTTGTCCCTCTTCGGACTTCGGTATTCAAAAGAAGTTACAATAGAATTTCAAATTCGGTTTTAAACGATATCGTTTTAATTGATTCAATTCAATTTACCCTCATATTTTATTAATCAATCTAATTCAATTTCAAATTCCAATTTCAAATTCATTAAGGTTTAAATCCAAAAGGCTGATAAGAAGTCGATGAAGATACGAAATAAGAATCTCCTACAACGGTTCGTAGAGCCATCATCACACCGAAACTTCTTCTTGTAGCTGATACGAAGCAATCAAAAGAATTTTGGAAAGACGAATCAAAGAAAATTGATAGAGAAAGATTGTTTCCACTGTTGCAGGGTATTGACCATTTATAGTCGTATTACCCTGTCCCCTATCTCGTCTTCTTCTTGTACTCATACTCACTATCAGTGGATAGCAAGAGAATTTACTAAGACGTTCAGACGGATATCTTAAGGATATACTCATTCTAGAGTTTACTTCACTCTATCTCTAATGAGCTACTTAACGTGTTATACTCCTGAGCTAAAGTTCAACCTTAGCTCTGATACCAAATGTAACGATACCAAGACAGCGGCAACCGGTAGGCTTTGCAACCATCCCAGCCCCACCGTGGCTTACACTGGCACCTCGCATTTACTTTTACGGCCAGCCTCTCGACTGTCACGGCCTTCGCCTAACCAACCCATCCCTCTCAGGGACAAGTAGGGGTAAGAGTCCCCCGTTCGCCACCAAACTGCGAAGCGAGAACCCCCTATCATGCTGTAATATAGCAAATGCGATCCATATACGACGTATCACTTATTCGGAATGAGTTATACGACCCAAAGGTCCTTTCCCGGCTAACCCGAATAGTGAGCGAAATATTTAAAAACAAATGGATAATGGGATTTCAATTAAGTCACAATTTAAACCCAAACTTTCTTTACAAATGGTTTAACAAATTACCATTTTAATCTTTTTAAACAAAAAAGATTCAATTCACAAAGTTCACTTAATTTCACAAAGATTCATTCATAGATTTTCCAAATCAATTTCCCTTTCAATTTGATTAACTCGTTAAATCTTTAAATCAAAGATTTAACTTATAGTTTTCAAAACAATTTCATTTTTCGAATGGGTTAAATAAATCATCATTTTAAATCTGTTAAAAATAGACAGATTTAATTCATAGCTTTCAAAAAGAATTCATTCATAACTTGGAAAATCCATTTTTCAATTCACCTGAAATTCCTTTAATTTAAACTGGAATTTCACTTCTTAGCTGAAAGCTTTTATTCTTTTAAAACAACAGTCTTCAATTTGGAAATCTGATTCATTCATACGAGTTGAAATCCTTGGGTTAAATTTAAATTCCCAACTTATACTTTTAAATGGTTTAACTTTATATAAATACATTTATATCACCTTTAATCCCTAGTTCCAAATCATAGGATTCATTTTCAAACTTGAATTCAAATTTAAATCAAATTATTTAAATTTTCAAAACTCGATTAAGTTATTCAAAATAACTTTTATATTTGAAATTCTATTTCAAAAGCTTTTCACTTTAAACTCAAATTTCCAATTTCAAAATCAATTGAAATAAAAATTTCAATTTTAAAAACATCAAATTTAAATTATCTGTGACTTAACCGATTTCCACGTGAAATCCATATTTGTGTGTGTAAAGGTGTGGTCCAGGGGTTTCACACACAATAGTGCAACATCAATCATCACAGATATATCGATAAGCGGTATAATCGATAACGCTTATCTTCATTCACAGATTCATAGATAAAATAAATTTATCAGTCATAACGATTCATTATTACAATTCGATGTGGGTTTCGGATAACCAATTGGAATCCGACTCCCTGTCGCATCGAAATTCAAATGCCGTTTTACGGGCCAAGGGGTTCATATTAACATAGTAATATATCACAGAAATAGAAATCACAGATCACGATATAAATCAGGACGTATCACAAAGCATCATATATCAGGTATATCAAACAATTCATATCATTTAACAGAATCCAAATATTCATAATTAAGTAGGGTCAAGCATTAAATAATCATTTATAAACAGGATAAATTAATCGTTTAATCCTAATTAATTCAATTAATTTTCCAGTTAAATGAATTTATTATCAAATTCTGATTGATTAATTACAAATCATTAATCACCAATTTATCTAATGATTTTCTTAAATTAATTATCTTGAATAAGTCAAAATATCCATAATTGATTACAATAAGTGATTAATCTTTAATTACTTTCATTAAGTATTTAAACAATTTATAATTGATTATTTAAATTAATAAATCATTCTTTAATTACCTTTCAAAATTATTAATGAAAATTGTTTACCTTAATTATCATTTGAAACTCTGCTTTACACTTTAAAAATCAATTATTTGATATATCGAAAATTTTAATGTAAATTCACTTCAATTCCTATCTTTAAATTCAATTTCTTCATTTATATAATACTTAAGGCTTTATAAACATTGATATTTATATACTTACTTAGTAAATAACTCAAAACAACTTTTTACTTTAAGATTATACAACATGGTTTAGTTTAATAGTTTAAACTTTATAAAAATTTGGCCTTAACCCATTTTTGAAAACAACACGTGAATGCCCAGGTTCACTCGAGTAGTTACTCGAGTTTTCCATCGTTTTCTCCGAGTCTCTCTCTTCTCCTCTCGTATACTTCTCTCTGTTTCTTCTTCTCTTCCCTTTCAAATCTCTGTTGTTTTTTTTTTCTTTTTAACTTTCAAGACTTAAAACCTCTTCGTCACTTCCCCGAGTTTTCCTCCCAGATCCCCGAGTATCCACTCGAGTTCCCACCGCGACCAACCTACCCAGACCACGTACTGGCACACCATCACCACCGTGCACGTGCACGGTGGTTCGCGACCATCAACAAGTCGCGATTCATCCTTCCCTTAGAAATCAACATCCAGAGCTTCAAAAACAAAACAAAATCCAAAAATTTGCCCATCGCTCAAAAACTGGAACGAACCCCCTTGGCAGAAGCGCCTCGCCACCGCCGCCCCATCCACCTGCAGCACCCAGGCTTTCTCTCACACGTCGCCGACGCGATAAACCATCAACCTCCAGAAGCACGAGCCACTCGATCGCGATATGATGTCGATCTCGACACGATACAGACATGGATGAAAACAGGATCTTAAACCCTATATTCAATCATACCCAAAAATTCACGCAATCGAATTTTTTTTTAGCATTTTTCCTATGATGTTACATCTTCAAGCTTGCATCATACCAAATTTCAAAAATTAAAATTAATTGAATCAGCCGCAATTGACCAAAATGTATTTTTAGTTCATTTGTGAACTGCTCTTTGAATATGCAGCTAAAATTCTTCGTTTTTGTTTTTAAAATCATAACTTGCAGTGATAATTCAGGATATAAACTTGAAAATATACTTTATAACAGTTGAATTTATCAACATAATCCTTGTTGCCTGTACAAGCTTGATTTCCAGTGTATGGTTTCCTAATATGTTTTCAAAAACAGATTTTAAAATCCTGATTGAAGTTCGAGCATATCGTTTGTTGGAAAATTTTAAAACTTTACCATGAACAAATGAAAACAACTCAAGATTAAATGGTTTCAACCCTGTAACACTTAGCAGAGATGAACGGCATATATGTAAACACAGATTCATACCAAGATAAAACACATACTTCCCCATATAATCCATGAATCATCTTACTGTTTTTAGTTAAACTTAAGCTTGAAATTTTATGTTTACTCACTTGGTCAAAAACAAGGAAGTCTGGAAAAAAACAAAGTTGCTCACCTGTCAAAAGTTTGGAACAGGGAAGCTTGAAAATGTGCAAGTTGAAAGCTAACAAGTTGTGAACTGGCAAGTTAACCCTTTTTCCATCCTCTGATTTTGAATTGTTTTGCTTGAGTTTTGAATGACGTTCTTTTTCTCAGTTTCTTTCTTAGCTTTATTTTTAATTGAAACGAAGTGGTGATGAAGAAGATATAAAGAAAGAAGTATATTGGGATAGAAGTATACAGGGTATACAAAACTGGTACAAGTGATATCTCAGTTTTTTTTTCTTCCTTGTATAGTGGCTGATATCATGCTTTGTACAGGGGGGAATTGTATTTGTTTATACAATCAAGGACAGAGATCTTTTCTTTGCTTTGCTTATTTAGCTCGGCTGACATGAGATGTTGTAGTGTACTAAGGTATGGGTATTTATTGCTTTGTACAACATACTTACCCTTATTTGCTTTAGCCATACATGATTTCGGCTGGCAGCTTTCATGCTTACATATATACTTACATATGTATATATTTACTTTATCTTATTCTTCAAGCTTGGAGATATTTTGTTTTATCTTTTTTTCTTACCACTTTGAAATGTAAATAAATTTCTATTCTAAATTGTTGTTAGAATTTTTAACAAATATTCTACTTCTATTTTTATTAAAACTTACCTTATATTAATTTCAATTTCTAGTTCAAATATTAATTATCATTATTTACTTAATATTTATTGTCTTATATTTATTTTATAAACTCAAACCATCTTTAACCATCAATTCAAATATATATATTAAATTTGCTCGTATATACCTAAATATATATATACATTCAATATACACACATATACTCACATATGCACTATTTACAATATTTTAATCTCAAATGGTTTATACAGAATATACTTGGATATCGGGGAAACTCGCAATAAATAAATCGATTAATTTCACTTTAAACCATTTGTTTTACTATTTTTATTCAGAATAAAATAAATTAACAATTTTAAATTCAAAAACTCAATTAATTATAAATTTAAATACTTATGAAATTTGGGGTCGTTACAAATTTCCCCCCTTAAAAGAATTTCGTCCTCGAAATTCGCAAGCACGAAAACAACAGAGATAGACAGATTCGATCTCCTATAACTCCTCAAACTTACGATATGAATTCTAAACTCAAGTCGGAATATCTCAGAATACATACCAATTTGTCCCTCTTCGGACTTCGGTATTCAAAAGAAATTACAATATAATTTCAAATTCGGTTTTAAACGATATCGTTTTAATTGATTCAATTCAATTTACCCTCATATTTTATTAATCAATCTAATTCAATTTCAAATTCCAATTTCAAATTCATTAAGGTTTAAATCCAAAAGGCTGATAAGAAGTCGATGAAGATACGAAATAAGAATCTCCTACAACGGTTCGTAGAGCCATCATCACACCGAAACTTCTTCTTGTAGCTGATACGAAGCAATCAAAAGAATTTTGGAAAGACGAATCAAAGAAAATTGATAGAGAAAGATTGTTTCCACTGTTGCAGGGTATTGACCATTTATAGTCGTATTTCCCTGTCCCCTATCTCGTCTTCTTCTTGTACTCATACTCACTATCAGTGGATAGCAAGAGAATTTACTGAGACGTTCAGACGGATATCTTAAGGATATACTCATTCTAGAGTTTACTTCACTCTATCTCTAATGAGCTACTTAACGTGTTATACTCCTGAGCTAAAGTTCAACCTTAGCTCTGATACCAAATGTAACGATACCAAGACAGCGGCAACCGGTAGGCTTTGCAACCATCCCAGCCCCACCGTGGCTTACACTGGCACCTCGCATTTACTTTTACGGCCAGCCTCTCGACTGTCACGGCCTTCGCCTAACCAACCCATCCCTCTCAGGGACATGTAGGGGTAAGAGTCCCCCGTTCGCCACCAAACTACGAAGCGAGAACCCCCTATCATGCTGTAATATAGCAAATGCGATCCATATACGACGTATCACTTATTCGGAATGAGTTATACGACCCAAAGGTCCTTTCCCGGCTAACCCGAATAGTGAGCGAAATATTTAAAAACAAATGGATAATGGGATTTCAATTAAGTCACAATTTAAACCCAAACTTTCTTTACAAATGGTTTAACAAATTACCATTTTAATCTTTTTAAACAAAAAAGATTCAATTCACAAAGTTCACTTAATTTCACAAAGATTCATTCATAGATTTTCCAAATCAATTTCCCTTTCAATTTGATTAACTCGTTAAATCTTTAAATCAAAGATTTAACTTATAGTTTTCAAAACAATTTCATTTTTCGAATGGGTTAAATAAATCATCATTTTAAATCTGTTAAAAATAGACAGATTTAATTCATAGCTTTCAAAAAGAATTCATTCATAACTTGGAAAATCCATTTTTCAATTCACTTGAAATTCCTTTAATTTAAACTGGAATTTCACTTCTTAGCTGAAAGCTTTTATTCTTTTAAAACAACAGTCTTCAATTTGGAAATCTGATTCATTCATACGAGTTGAAATCCTTGGGTTAAATTTAAATTCCCAACTTATACTTTTAAATGGTTTAACTTTATATAAATACATTTATATCACCTTTAATCCCTAGTTCCAAATCATAGGATTCATTTTCAAACTTGAATTCAAATTTAAATCAAATTATTTAAATTTTCAAAACTCGATTAAGTTATTCAAAATAACTTTTATATTTGAAATTCTATTTCAAAAGCTTTTCACTTTAAACTCAAATTTCCAATTTCAAAATCAATTGAAATAAAAATTTCAATTTTAAAAACATCAAATTTAAATTATCTGTGACTTAACCGATTTCCACGTGAAATCCATATTTGTGTGTGTAAAGGTGTGGTCCAGGGGTTTCACACACAATAGTGCAACATCAATCATCACAGATATATCGATAAGCGGTATAATCGATAACGCTTATCTTCATTCACAGATTCATAGATAAAATAAATTTATCAGTCATAACGATTCATCATTACAATTCGATGTGGGTTTCGGATAACCAATTGGAATCCGACTCCCTGTCGCATCGAAATTCAAATGCCGTTTTACGGGCCAAGGGGTTCATATTAACATAGTAATATATCACGGAAATAGAAATCACAGATCACGATATAAATCAGGACGTATCACAAAGCATCATATATCAGGTATATCAAACAATTCATATCATTTAACAGAATCCAAATATTCATAATTAAGTAGGGTCAAGCATTAAATAATCATATATAAACAGGATAAATTAATCGTTTAATCCTAATTAATTCAATTAATTTTCCAGTTAAATGAATTTATTATCAAATTCTGATTGATTAATTACAAATCATTAATCACCAATTTATCTAATGATTTTCTTAAATTAATTAACTTGAATAAGTCAAAATATCCATAATTGATTACAATAAGTGATTAATCTTTAATTACTTTCATTAAGTATTTAAACAATTTATAATTGATTATTTAAATTAATAAATCATTCTTTAATTACCTTTCAAAATTATTAATGAAAATTGTTTACCTTAATTATCATTTGAAACTCTGCTTTACACTTTAAAAATCAATTATTTGATATATCGAAAATTTTAATGTAAATTCACTTCAATTCCTATCTTTAAATTCAATTTCTTCATTTATATAATACTTAAGGCTTTATAAACATTGATATTTATATACTTACTTAGTAAATAACTCAAAACAACTTTTTACTTTAAGATTATACAACATGGTTTAGTTTAATAGTTTAAACTTTATAAAAATTTGGCCTTAACCCATTTTTGAAAACAACACGTGAATGCCCAGGTTCACTCGAGTAGTTACTCGAGTTTTCCATCGTTTTCTCCGAGTCTCTCTCTTCTTCTCTCGTATACTTCTCTCTGTTTCTTCTTCTCTTCCCTTTCAAATCTCTGTTGTTTTTTTTTCTTTTTAACTTTCAAGACTTAAAACCTCTTCGTCACTTCCCCGAGTTTTCCTCCCAAATCCCCGAGTATCCACTCGAGTTCCCACCGCGACCAACGTACCCAGACCACGTACTGGCACACCATCACCACCGTGCACGTGCACGGTGGTTCGCGACCATCAACAAGTCGCGATTCATCCTTCCCTTAGAAATCAACATCCAGAGCTTCAAAAACAAAACAAAATCCAAAAATTTGCCCATCGCTCAAAAACTGGAACGAACCCCCTTGGCAGAAGCGCCTCGCCACCGCCGCCCCATCCACCTGCAGCACCCAGGCTTTCTCTCACACGTCGCCGACGCGATAAACCATCAACCTCCAGAAGCACGAGCCACTCGATCGCGATATGATGTCGATCTCGACACGATACAGACATGGATGAAAACAGGATCTTAAACCCTATATTCAATCATACCCAAAAATTCACGCAATCGAAATTTCTTTTAGCATTTTTCCTATGATGTTACATCTTCAAGCTTGCATCATACCAAATTTCAAAAATTAAAATTAATTGAATCAGCCGCAATTGACCAAAATGTATTTTTAGTTCATTTGTGAACTGCTCTTTGAATATGCAGCTAAAATTCTTCGTTTTTGTTTTTAAAATCATAACTTGCAGTGATAATTCAGGATATAAACTTGAATTTATACTTTATAACAGTTGAATTTATCAACATAATCCTTGTTGCCTGTACAAGCTTGATTTCCAGTGTATGGTTTCCTAATATGTTTTCAAAAACAGATTTTAAAATCCTGATTGAAGTTCGAGCATATCGTTTGTTGGAAAATTTTAAAACTTTACCATGAACAAATGAAAACAACTCAAGATTAAATGGTTTCAACCCTGTAACACTTAGCAGAGATGAACGGCATATATGTAAACACAGATTCATACCAAGATAAAACACATACTTCCCCATATAATCCATGAATCATCTTACTGTTTTTAGTTAAACTTAAGCTTGAAATTTTATGTTTACTCACTTGGTCAAAAACAAGGAAGTCTGGAAAAAAACAAAGTTGCTCACCTGTCAAAAGTTTGGAACAGGGAAGCTTGAAAATGTGCAAGTTGAAAGCTAACAAGTTGTGAACTGGCAAGTTAACCCTTTTTCCATCCTCTGATTTTGAATTGTTTTGCTTGAGTTTTGAATGACGTTCTTTTTCTCAGTTTCTTTCTTAGCTTTATTTTTAATTGAAACGAAGTGGTGATGAAGAAGATATAAAGAAAGAAGTATATTGGGATAGAAGTATACAGGGTATACAAAACTGGTACAAGTGATATCTCAGTTTTTTTTTTCTTCCTTGTATAGTGGCTGATATCATGCTTTGTACAGGGGGGAATTGTATTTGTTTATACAATCAAGGACAGAGATCTTTTCTTTGCTTTGCTTATTTAGCTCGGCTGACATGAGATGTTGTAGTGTACTAAGGTATGGGTATTTATTGCTTTGTACAACATACTTACCCTTATTTGCTTTAGCCATACATGATTTCGGCTGGCAGCTTTCATGCTTACATATATACTTACATATGTATATATTTACTTTATCTTATTCTTCAAGCTTGGAGATATTTTGTTTTATCTTTTTTTCTTACCACTTTGAAATGTAAATAAATTTCTATTCTAAATTGTTGTTAGAATTTTTAACAAATATTCTACTTCTATTTTTATTAAAACTTACCTTATATTAATTTCAATTTCTAGTTCAAATATTAATTATCATTATTTACTTAATATTTATTGTCTTATATTTATTTTATAAACTCAAACCATCTTTAACCATCAATTCAAATATATATATTAAATTTGCTCGTATATACCTAAATATATATATACATTCAATATACACACATATACTCACATATACACTATTTACAATATTTTAATCTCAAATGGTTTATACAGAATATACTTGGATATCGGGGAAACTCGCAATAAATAAATCGATTAATTTCACTTTAAACCATTTGTTTTACTATTTTTATTCAGAATAAAATAAATTAACAATTTTAAATTCAAAAACTCAATTAATTATAAATTTAAATACTTATGAAATTTGGGGTCGTTACAACGGTGGTGTAGTTCGAGAATTCGCAACTCAGTGGCTGAGTTGTGGCAGGGTTTTGAGCGTAGAGTTAGGTTAGTCGATAGTGGGTGTCACGAGTTTACATGTGTAAGCGTCTGACTACTTAATTTCTAGTAGAAACCTTGGGGCAGCACGTAGGCAGGGTTTTGCCGAAGCTGGGTAAATCTGTGTGTTCTATATTCTGCTTTTTATATTTTGCTATTATCTATGCTGCTGTTATTCTGCTGTGATCAGTACTGAAATTATTTTATATAAACTTCCGCAATAATTTTTATAATTGATAGTATCAACCTAGTCACCCTCCCTCTAAGGTGAAATCGATCCTACATTTATTTCCAAAGGAAAAACAATATTTGTTAAGCACATAAGTAACCACTAGCCTCCTTAATTAATCTTTTCATTAATTAAAACCATCTTGCAAATACTTGTATCAAAATACTTTTACAAAGATATATTTACAAATCCCTATATTTTCAATACTTGGAAAAATATCCATATACTCATCTCACGTGATAAGTATAATCAAAGAACGGAGGAAGATTTCCTTTTTACACAGTTCTAAAACCATTTGTAAACACTTTTATACATTTCTAAAACCCATTTAACTATTTTATCAATCTCTGAAAATCATTTATAATCTCTTTAGATCGTTTCTCAAATCATTTATAAACTCTTTATAAATCCATAAAACTAATTATAAACTCTTATAAATCTATAAACTCATTTCTAAAATTCATTTATTTATAAAACCCTTTATTTTGTAATAATCTTCCTTTAAGTCTTCAAACCGTTTTATAAAAATCCTCTTAAAAATAACCCAAGTCCGTTTATAAAACTCTATTTATAAGTCTCGAAAACATTTTTAAATAAATAAAAATCATTTACTTCAAAACACTATCATATAGTAATAATTATTAACAATAAACATTATAATTTAATAATAATTATTAACTTCAAAACATCTTTAAAATAATAACTAATAATTTCAAAACATCATTTTTTTTGAAGCAAATGGTTACTTTTATTAGAAACAACAGGTTACAAAACATGTAGAAACAACGTCAAACAAGTGAAAAAAAACCGCTAGCAAATCACTCGTACTAACCACTCTACAATATAATAACCTGAGACGACGCAAACAACGGACTAAGTAAAGAACTGAACTGACGACAAAACAAAAAAAAACAGGAAAACACGGACACATGTGACCAAATAAACAATAATAATTAATCTTTACCATTATTATAAATAGTAATAATTTATTTCCAAAATATTATTATTAATTTCAAGCCATATTAATTTTTAAATAATTAACTTTTCAAAATAATAAAATATTGATAAATGACTTTAAAACAGCGTTAAATATAAATAAATAATCTTTAAAACAATATTAATTACAAATAATTTTAAAACAATATTAAATATAAATAAATAACTTAGAAAAGACAGATAAAAAGGTTGGAGCAAAATAGAAATCCTTTAAAACAAAATATTTTCAAAACCCAATTTCAGATTAAAATCATTTCCTGTCTCAAAAACCAACTTCAACTCAAATGGCGATTTATAGTATTTTAAAATACTAATTTGAGGCCAATAGCTACCCAGCGTTAACCAATATCAACATTGATTTTCTATCACTACAGGGTTTAAGTTTTGAACATATAACAATGTCATAATCAATAGAGCCAACAATCAGGTTTAGTATTCAATAATTCATATGATAGGAATATTATTGAAATTAAAATCAACAATGGCGAGGAATCCCATTGGATCCCTCCAACATTTCCATTGCATCACACTTCGTATATATCAGCATATATATATATATATAATCAACAGTGGTGAGGAATGCTGTTGGATCCCTCCAACCTATTTCCTAAATCACAAACAGTATATAATCATATGATATGGGTCATCTGCTACTAGGCGGGTATATATAAAAGGTCATCTGCTCCAAAAGCGGGAATAAATCCAAACCAACTGATAAAACAGTAAATCAACCAAACATCCAATCAATAAATTTTTATCAACTATATAACATACTGGTTAATAAAAAAAGTGAGTTTAACTCACCGAAATTCCTATTGTCGCTGAGGCATTTCGATTTGGAATAAAATCGAACAGCATTCAATTTTAACCCAAATTCCCACTAGCTCCAAATCCATCCAATCTAATTCCAACGTGTAGTATTTGTAGATACGAACCAAATGTGACTGACCGCATTCGATTTGGACCTAAAACGAACAACTTATCGCATTTAAAAGATTTACGAATTTAAATAATATAATAACCCTTAATGACAGTCACTAACAGTTAATTATCCTCGCTATAATCTCCATTTAAACTTAATCCCTCTCCCTCTACATCTCTTTCTCACGTGAATGAAACTCCAGGCCAAACTTCACCTCTTCGCTGCTGCCACCTCAGGTCACAAGAGACCGTCGTCGTCATCAATCCACGCTCCGCCGACCTCAACAAGTCCACGTCCAGAGCCTTGACCACCATCGCCACCTGAAGCTCCCCAAAACCCAAAAACACAATCATCGTTCAACCCCTAAATTCCGTTGCCACACTTGAACAAACGCCACCAAACTTCGCCAATGCCTCGCCCACACCATACTCGACATTTCATCTTTAGGCCTCATATCCAACTCTCGACGACGACGCTGGAAAAAGCCAAAAATCAAAACTCCTCTTCCCATGTTCAACTAGCAACTCCAGCTACCCACAACCACTTCATGACAATCCAACCGTACACTAACTTCCCCTAGCCAAGACGAACATATCTCTAGTTGACGAGATCACCTAAACATGCTTGGATTGGCCCCAATCGATTATGGCCATTGGATGGAGATGATTTTATTTTAAAAAATTTCCAACCAAATTCTCTAATAGACACGATTTATAAAGGGAGAACGGGTACGGCTTTGAATGTGGGCAAGGGTATGGCTATAGTGGAGAGGTATGGTGAGGGGTATGAGGGTGTGTGTGTGTGTTAAAAAATACTTAGCTCGATGCACTTAAAAATCCCGAATTCCAATCAGGGCGTGCCGACTGGCGTTCTATACTAAACACCCATCTTCCAAACACAACAGAAGCAGTCTAAAGACCTAGTTCGATCATATATAGAAGATAGCTTTTTAAATCGAATTATATTAATTTAAATCCTTTTAATTAATTTCTACACGTTTCGACCTCGCACGACCATATGATATGTCCAATCGCCACGAAATTCGTCGACATACTATAATTCATCATTATGGATCCAACGGAACTAGTTTCGTCAAAATCCAAGGCAGTCCCCCGAAAAGCTATTTTCACATATTAATTAAAACGGTTATTATTAAAACTAGTTTATGTACTTTTAATTCAAATTTAAAAGTTTGTTATCTTCATTTTTATTCAAATAGAATTTAAATCAACTTTCGAAATAATTTTTATTCACATAAAATTCAAGATTTAATTATTTAAAAAATTCTAAATAATCAATAACCATTATATTTGAAATTAAAGTTCTTTAACTTATAAAATTACTTTTCAATATTAAAAAATCAATTAGATATCACAAATTCGAATGACTAAAATTCTAGGTCGTTACAACAATGTTGGAATTTTAACCAAAATCAAATTCCATAAGTCCTAACGTGATATAGTTATGACAAAGAGAATTGGTGTAAATAATCGTTACACAAGGTTCCGCTTATAAAAAGTAAAATTAGATTATGTCAAAAAATGTGTAAGCGATAAATTCAGCCAAAATGTCACACCACTAGCTAGGGTAATATGTAAACGTTAATATTCAAATTATTTGATATTAATCGCTAACTGGATTTACATCTTTGAGTCGCACAACCGTAATGATAAATACTCCGAAAAAACCACATGATTTAATTAATTTATAATTATTGTAAATTAATTAATATTTATGAAATATTGATTATTAAATTTATTTAGTTTGTTTGAATATCATTAGTATTTTAAAAAGTGCATATGTACAAGTTATAAACGTGCATACTGATATAGGATGTCGGTAGAATATTTAAATTGAATTTAAATATAATGGATACTAAGTGGGCTTTTGAACAAAATAAATAAATAAATATAATGCATACAGATATATTAATTATTAAAATTTTATTTGATTTGTTTGAATATCATTAGTATTTAATAAAGTGCGCATATAAAAGTTATAAATGCGTGTACCGATATACGATAATGATATAATGTTTAAATTGGATTTAAATAGATTAAAAGCTAAGTGGTTTTGGAAATTTTTGAACACTATGTGGCACCTATTATGGCTGGACATAGATAATAAATAGATGGAGAGGATTTAGTGAGACTTAATTGGGAATTAATAGAGAAAGTATTATAGAAGGGAATTGAAAGGTTTCAATGTTTCATTTAAAACATATTCTCCCTTATTCATTTCATTGCTCTCTAGACAATTCTCATTTTGTCATTTTTCTTCGTCCCAATCAAGTTATGGTCAAAATTTTAATGGGTCCATAGCTAAAAAAATTCCCAAATCAAAATCAAATCAAAATAAAAACAAAAGGTGGTTTTTATCTTTTGATTCTTGCAAAATCTGGAGATTGATTTAAGAATCCATGAGCTATAATTCATCACTCAGGGTGCTACTTTTTGACCACATCATAAGGTGATTTTCAATTCTATTTATTTATATATTAACCATGTTCGTATGCATTGAATCCCTTATATGTTGTACATAAAATGTTTATATATTCATATTATAGCATAATTTCAGACCCCCTTTTTTACATCTCAATTAATTATTGTTAATACAATTTGGATTCACCCTTTTACTATTCCTCAATTAATTATATGACAAATATGTTAATATAGTTTAGATCCTTCATCTCGTATGATTATTTATTCATATTACACATATAGTTCGGCATTAAATCATTTGTAATGAATTTGTATGTGCTTAAGATGTCTGATCTAATTTAGTTGTTGTTTTGAAATCATATCTACTGAATTCCATTTAATTAATTATATGCATGTTACATGGTTGTTTTAATTGTTTGCTTGAAAATAATTCTAATTAACTATCATTAATTTTTGGTTGAAAACAATTTTTGATGAAATCAACTTTAATTAATTGAACTTGCTTTTAAAATGAAAACGTGTGTTATATAGTTGTTGTTTGAATAATTTTGTTTATTTGTTGTTTACACAAGTGTAATAGTTATTTCAATTTAAAACACATAAGTGGACTTTTATGTAAAATCTTAATTTAATTAGATCATTTCCTAATTGAAAGTTGGATTTAAAATTATCAATTTTAGATTCACATATGTATATATATTAATTTGAATCTTCAAATACACATGTTGTTTTATATATCAAAAATATTGTCTACAAATAAACATACGTATAAGTATCCTTTTCCGCTTCAATTTTAAAATAGCCATTTATGTAAAACTACAAAATTTATTATAAATCCTTAATTATGTGTGTGTGTATGTGTGTGTGTGTGCGCGCATACATATATTTTATTAATCAAAACCTTAGACAACAATGTCATGTGTAAATTTAATCACAAGTGTCATTTAATAAATCAATTAATCTAATAAATTAGCAATGTTAAGGCTAACTGATTAACGTATACCTATTTAGTAGGGTATTTAGAAAGGTAGTGTCGAAGGATTAGTTTTCGGTAATCAAGTACTCTGCCCAACGAGGCTATTGGCCTGACCCGAAGGATGAAACAACCCAAAGGCTATCCCCAATATAAAGGCCTAAATTGATTTTGGGCCTTGGGCTATTTTTCAAAATATGTTTTAAAAAACTTAAATTTTAAAATTTTAAATTTAAAAGTTAAGTTTAAAATATGCCATCTTATAAATGTTATAAACATTTCAAAATTGGTTTTGAAAAGTTAATGTATTAGTTTCAAAATATTTATCTTAATTATTTAATTGATTGGATTAAATAAATAAATATTTAATTAATTAAAAGTTAATTGAATAAATTAAAACATATATAATGATATATGTGCATTTATCTTAAAATGTATAAGGTAAATAATGATAAAATTTTAAATTTAATTAATATTATTTTAATTAAAGATTGTTTTAATCTATTAAATTAATTAAAAGTTAATTAATAAATACATAAATGTATAATAATATATGTACATAACTACTATAAATGCTATATTTTATCTTCATCTTTAAATTATTAAAGATGAATAATTGAAGATTCAATAGCTGAAATTTAAATTAAATTAATTAAATTATTAACTTAACCATTAATTAAATATGATTTAATTAATGAAATTAAAATAAAATTAAATATGATTTAGTTAAATAGAATGAAACTTTAAGAAATCAACATTTGGTTTAAGGAATAAATACATACGTATAGTACATATATCATGATTTTGGATGTATTTGACACTTGAATCATGAGGGTATTTCAAAAGAAATTCATTATTCCCTATATTTATATCACTCAAATAAATATATTAATGATTATGAATCCATAATATAAAAGTTGTCATCTTCCATGTATATATTAAATTACTTGCATATTATCTAGTTGTTAAGCAATCTTAATCTAGAGATGTTATGTGTAGCGTTATTGATAGACTGATAGATGTGGTAAGGTACATGTACGTATTTGTTAAGCAAACTCAAGTTACGTACATCTATGCTTAGATATCGTGAAATGGTGGGTATGAGTGGATGATTCCTTTTGATTTGTTTAGCAAGCTCAAGGCTGAGATTGAGATTAGGACAAACACCATGGGTTACGAGTTGTATATGATACAACCGATAAAGTGTTACCCGTCGCTTGTAGGCATATGATTTGTTAAGCAAACTTAAGATCAAAATCCCAAGGCAAGTGAGTCCTAACGTCCACTAGAGAAATTGAAAGATTTTAATGTTTTTCTTAGGATTTTAAAAAACATAAAAATCTTGTGGAGACCTTATTAGGAAAATGAAATGGTAACATTTAACATTTCTAATATTGTAAGAGCATTTGCTATATAAAGTTAAAATAATTTACATCGACGAACTTGTACAAATAATAAAATTGATAAAATGTTTATCAGTTAAGATATACGAATGAACTAAATTAAAAGTTACAAAAAATATAAATTATACTTACCTTAAATCCTTTAGCATGTTGTGGCTTCAAGACCCATGCAAGAGCCTAATTATACACTACTAAACATATTCATAACTTGGTCGCTTAAATGTTTATTCGCCTAAGGCTTTGTATTATTTCCATGAGTTTTGAGCCCTTAAGCAATATAAGAATATAGATATTTGATCCTTATTTGATCGCATATAATGTTATACGATAAATGATCATAGTTTGTAATGTACAAAATTTCAGTGAAATTAGTTCATTGGAAATAAACAAATAAAACATAATGTGGGATCATGTATTCAATACAATTGATAACAATAAGGATTTCCCTTTGAATAGTTCAACCATATAGAAAAGGAGAGTGAATGTACAAGAGTGAATGTAACTTAGACACGGTTGGGATGAAGAGAGTGAATAGTCGACTCTGGTTCATGAAGTAATATCGAAAGCGAGAATCGTACAAAATGCTAGTGGATACTTAATACAGAATGAGAAATGTAATTTTTTACTCCAATTTAGTTTTTCATATAGAAAATTGTTTTCTGTAAAAGTTATTTCTACGAGATTAAGTATTTGATCGAAAAACCTCGACGATAAAATATTTATAGTAAAGGATAAATAGTTGAATTAAGCTTCGTATTTCATACGCTATTATAGTAATGGTGAAAATAGTGGGAGCATGCCATATAATATTTATCAATGGATGCATCAAGTTATGAAAAACATACCAAATATTATTTATGAAATAATAATTATTTACGGTATCAACTAAAAGTGAATATAGTTTTATTTCGTTATGAATGTTTTGAATCTTCGTTATGAAATAAATCTATTAAAATAATGATATTTATTATATCAGCTAAATAACATAGAAGCATATGCAATTTGTTATAATTATTTTGGAATTAAGGACAAAGCACCATTAGTGAGGGCGAAATAAGAGTTGGTGAACTCTTCAGATTGGTACATAAAGATTTATGCGGTCAAAAAGTCTAATGATACCAAACAAAATTATATGTACTTCGTTCAGCTCATAAATGAATTAACATAAAATGAATATGTACATTTGATACACAAGTAATTTATTTATGATAAGTTCATTGAATATAAAATGGAAGTATAAAACGTAATGTGCAAAGGAAAAAAAGAAAATTCGATTTGATCGAATAGGCGAGCATATAGGAAAACAGTTTCAAAAGTACCTAAAAACGAATAAGATTCAATCTCAAAAGTCACACCTCCTAATGATACATGATGATGTATCGATAAGGAGTAATTAGACTTTGTTGGACAAAGTATGATTGTAATGAGTGAAGTTGCGTTAACTTCTTTATGTATGGTCGTGTACTTAAGAGCAGGTACATAAGGTAAAAATTTAATTTCATCTAAAGAATAGTTTAAAAGATCATACAAGATGAACATTTATAAGAAATTCCTAAATATCCTAGGTTAAAGAGTTGACAGGTGTGTGTGTTGAGAAACTGCACGTAATATTCATAGGGGATCTTGTATGGACAATCCATAATGAGTTTGGGATCAATCAATATTGATTGACCAATTTATGTTATGAACACATTTGGAGTAAACTCAAAAATCAAACTAGTTTTATGCATGCATATCTAGGCAATTCATAAAATGTTTATGAATATCTATCCCATTGCACTGAGAAACAATTATTGTTAAAGAAACACCAACTTCATGATGAAGAAATTTCTTTAGAAAGTATTGGTTGTAAAATGGATTTGGATATGATCCAAAGATAAAACTGATTACAAAGGATGCAATGAAATTGACCAAGCCTAACTAGACACGACTATTAGAATGTCTAATAAGAACTCTCACACATTAAAAATAGGCGCATTTCACCAGAAGGACAAACTTTGCAGTCCAATTAGTTTCTAGGACACACATTCAAAGAAATTACTTTGCAAGGCCAAAGTCAGCAGAATAATTACTTTCAAGGACAAAGTCAGCAGTCCAATTACTTTCAAGGACATAATTTCATAGGTTTTTAGGCCCTAGAAACTAATTATTTTACGTTTTGTCCTCGAAAGTAATTATTTCAATTGTGTGTCCTAGAAACTAATTCCACATGCTAAAGAGGCCCTTGTGGCTAATTTCCACTTAAAAATAACTATGATTTCTTATCGACGTAGAGAAAATAAATTCCTCGATTATCAATAAGCCATCGAGAGCATTGACCCCACTATATGGCATGATGTGCAAATCCGGAATGGATCCACGTACATTATCAAAATATGATTTTGATGATTGTACCTACAGAGATATGATCCATCTGTCGTAAAAGTGTCTTCAAAAAGAAGACCAATGCAGTAGGAATATGTTAAGCCACGTTGGTAGAATAACATCATAAATTTCATTTTTTGAAATAAACATAATAGATTCATCATTCAACGTACTAAAGTTTATTCGAATTTTACTCACAAAATTATCGCTCGATATGATTTTGAATTTTGGTATGTATGTTGAAACGGAATTCTAACTAATGATTATGAATATGCCATTTGAGCATAATAACCAAAGTGTCCTAAAGTCAATGGGAGCAATTATGAGTTTCTAGGTTTATAACATTCCTGAATTTTATCGTTTTGATTTTGAATATTTTAATTTTAAATATTTAAATAATTGGTGGTTCAAAATCTAAATAAATTATATTCAAATATAGGGATTATTTAAATATTTTAATTGTGAATTAAATATTAATTAAATGGATTTAATAGCTTTATTTAACTCCTTTTAATTAATAAAAAATATTGGTAAAACTCATTTTATAAATTTATTTACAATAATAAATAGTTTGAATACATAATAAGAATATCAATTGTTAATAAAACGACTAGATTTTTATTGTAGTATTTTTAATTTAATTTATAGAATTTTTCCATAATTTTTAGTTTGGAAAATATTTGAATTTTCATCTATCATATTTTACGGCAAACGATGATATTTGGGAAATTTCATAGCATGAAATAATTTGTGTATTTTATTGTTGGTTTGTGAACATATCGCATTTTGGTGCACGGTGTATTCTTATTTTTGTCCTTCGCGGTTTATACGTGAACAGAATATTGTGTAGCGGGATACCGCAAAAACCTTCTTTTCAAAACTTTTAAAAACAAATCAAAATTCAAAATTTTAAAACATGATTTGATTTTGATGTGACATATAGCTTGAAAATTTTGTTTAACTTGTAATTTAAGTAAGAAAGTTGACTTCGTAGATAAATTAAGCAACTTCAAAAGTGCCTTTCCCTCTTTACTTATCAACAATCCAATTGCCCTCTTTCTCTTCTCTGTTTATTTTATCCAGTAAACTAAAATTTGCTTCCAACTTCAAAAATCAAATTAGAGGGATATAGGCCACCAAAAATCATGAAATTTGATTCTTTGGCTTCGTACAGGTGTGTACTTCGATTTTTCAAGTATAGCAGAGTGCAGTGATGTTTAAGGTCGTGATCATTTTAGGGTAGCGATCTATGGTTTCGGATTGGGGCCATTTGGGGAGGAGAAAGTCGAAGGCGAGGCCGTTGTTGAATTAGGGGTAGCATGGGGCGTCGGTGGTGAGCATTTGGTGGGGTGCGATTTAATATTGCGAGATGCGACTTTTCATATAGTGCATAGAGGAGCTCGGGTTGTGTTTCATTTGGGTTGGTCGAGCTTTGATTTTTGGTGGCCGAGGCGTAGAGTTTGCGTTGTGTGTCGCGTTGGCGAAGACAGCACTTGATTTCATCAAGTGACGTAAGAGGGGGGAGGAGAGATGATCACTATGTTGGTTTCGAGATGCACAGGTAGGCGTGCATACATGTACAAGGGAATAGGGTAATTAGAGATTTGGAGGGAGAAATATTTAAGTGGTAATTAGCTAATTTATTAAGTTAATCAATTTAATTAATCGCAAATCTTATAAACTCAATAACTTTTCCATACGAGGTCGGATTTGGACACGGTCATTTGCGTTGGACTCGTAGGAATGTTAGCTATACGTTGGAACTAATGGGCTAAAATTGAATGTCATTCGATTTAGACCAAACTGGAACGCGAAAGCATCAACTGGAATTTTGGTGAGTTTGCTCACCTTTAAATAAACCATATGATATATGTGCTGCTATAGATTATTGTTGAATGCTTAAAAAATAGTTTATATAGTGTTATTTGATTGTCTATTTGGATGATTCCCGCTTAGAAAGCGGATGGCATAAATAACTATTGTGTTGTAGAGAACAAAAACAAGAGATTGTTGAAGTGTACGTAGCGAATAGATCGCTATAAAACACTTCGAAAAATACACATTCATTTGTGTGATTTACAGGGGGCTTTTGTAGAGAGACGATAAAGGGGTTTCTCGCCAATATTTATTTATTTACTTCTATTCTTATGTTACTTATATTGATGTTTGGTTGAAATATTTATGACATGCCGTTTGATTTGAATAAGTGACGTTATAGCGATTTTCGCTATACCGTCACTTATGTAGTATCATCCCCTTAAAACTTTCTATGTGTTGAACTTGAGCTAGTATTTTCACAAAAATATATGTTTGATCGTGTTTTGTACTTTGAAAGTTGTTTAAACTATATTTTCAATTATGTTGGGAATTTTGAAAATAAAGGATAAGGGTTGATTAAAATTTATAAATGGAGTTATAAAATTAATTAATCATTTTAAATAATGATGTTTAAAATTAATTAATCATTTTAAATAATGATGTTTAAGGTAAATCATTTTAATAATGATGTTTGAAGTTAATTAATCATTTTAAATAATGATGTTTAAAATCAATTAATCATTTTAAACAATGATGTTTAAGGTAAATTAATCATTTTAATACCGATGTTTAAAATAAATGAATCATTTTAAATAATGATGTTTAAAATTAATTAATCATTTTTAATAATGATGTTTAAGATTAATTAATCATTTTAATAAATGATGTTTAAAGTTAATTAATTGGTTAAAATAAAGATGTTTAAAATTAATTAACTGGTTTAATAAAAGTGTTTTTAAAGATCAATTAACTGATTTAATAAAAGTGATTAAATTTAATGAACAAATGTAATAAAGGCGTTTAACGTTAATTAATGGATTTATTAAAGGAGTTATAAGTCGATTAATTATCTCTTGGGATAATTAATGTGGTTTTAAATTTATAAAAGAATTATATCAATTATCTTTCAAGATGATTAATAGTGTTTTAAATTTATAAAAGCATTTTAATCAATTTATTATCTTCCGTAATAATAAATGTTGCTTGAAATTTATAAATGATAGTCTATAAATGAGAAAAATCTATTGAAAGGGATTGTTTTAAAAAATAAAGCTAAGTGAAAATTGGTTTGGGTTTATATTAAACAATGTTTTAATGACATTTGTTTTTGACCCTTCTTTTTCATACACTTAGAAATATAACTTACTCTTTAAATTCAAGAGTGATTTTAAAGTATTTTATAAATATTTATGATGTGAAAACCAAGCACAAGTTCGGGTTTTAAAAGTTTAAAATTTTGATCCGGTTACGAAAAGTATGAGAAATTTAACTTTCGTAAATGGTATCGCTTGTATGGAAAGGATTTAGTTATACTCATAGCACTAAACGTCAAGGTATAGAAGTCGTTTCTATCTCGAAGGTTAAAATTGTTATCAAGGCATTGCCTAGAAGTAACACTATCCTCACTTGCCCAACTTCATTTTTAACCAAAGGATAGTACAAGTTTGAAATCGACGAGTAGTGGTAAGGGTATGACATTTAATTTCCATATACGATCATTTTTAATATTCCCAATAGTAGATTCATTGACTATCGATTCAGATTTCTTCTCTGTGTATCGTCAATTTAAGAAGATTTGTTGCTCATTTGAGCGTTGATGTCCTTTGTCGGAAATGACTAAAACCAAAGAGCGAGTGGACGTTTAGCTATGTAGGGTTGCTCCTATTAGGGTATCTTCACATTTACTCTAGATTGGATTTGGTTGTATGCGCGGAGATGTGAAATACTCGAAAACTCGGTAAGGTTGGCGGGGTCCGGCTAATACATTTTCCGAGAGTAATCATAGTTCTCAAGTATATTTTTAGAGGTATACTTTCGGTAAGGGGACGCACCCTCTTAGTCCCTGTTGGAAAATTCCTTTCCTTGTTGTTGATTTAAATCATTGTATTATTTTTAATTGCATCGAGAAGTGACTGGAGCTCTTCTCGATGTTTAATTATTTGTGTGCATTCTTTAAGTTTGGATTTTGATCTTGTTTATGCCCATTGTTGCAAGTTTGGGTTTTGTTTTAATTTGTTTCCATTCATTCATGGGTAGAAGAAAAAATCGTTCCACGTTTAGCGGCGTGATCTCACGAAATTATTTTATGCCCATCATATCTCTTGAGTTTTCTCATGCTGGTATTTCCAGATTGATCCAGGTGTTATTTTATTATAATGCTCGAGTCAGATTGAGTATTTTCCCAAGTTGTCGTTTGTAGGACATGGAGCTGATGGAGTAGAGTTGAATATTCACCTACCGTAGTATTTATTTCCGCTGTATTATTATACATACCCATCAGCAATTGTAAGGTCGAGAAGTTATAACTGTCTAGGCTGATGAGGTTTGTTTTTAACTCTGATGCACTATGTATTTTAGAGTGACGGCTTTTTCTGTCTTTGTTATATTATATGTAATCATTCCGCCGTGAGATTCTATTTCTCCTATTCTTTTTCTTTTTACCCTAATAATCTGTCTTTTCGACGATTGGATGTTCGACATTTGAATACTGTGGATGTATTGAGCGTTGACTTTTGATGGTCAAAAAGGCGGATCATTACACTTGGTATCAACGCTGATGGTTAAGCGAGAACCTTGGCTTTGGTAGGGTATTGCTCATTAGAGACAGAGTAAGTGACACCCTAGAATGAGTTGACCGTATTAAATATACAAGAGCGTATTTGTTATTGCTGTAAAAACATATTGTGTTAATTGGTCTATTGAGTTGTTTATGAATTCTGGTCGAGATGTGGGATGTCACGGTGTCGATAGGGATTTTTAAACACTTGGACAAGGCAAATGGACACGATATGGATTTTTGAAAATTCGGGAAATGAAATGTTTTACCTAGGGTTATAAATTTTATATATATAAAGGAATTATTTTCAAATAGATATAGTTATTTATGTTAGTTAGTTTGTTTGAAAATGATAATATTTATTTATTATCATTATTTTTTTATTTGTCATGCTCGGATAGTTTAGAAGCATTAATTATTGTTTATTGATAGTCAATTAATGCTCGATCAATTTATGAGCATTTATTAATATTGTGAGTACATTAAGTCGAACCCCATGTGAATTATGTTTACAATTTGACTATAAGGTGTTCGGAAAAAATGTTAAGTTAAAAGTAATCTTTTAATAATAATAAAATTGTTTAATATAATCCAAATGGGAAGAGAAAACATTTAGAGGATGAATATTTGAGAAAAGTTTATTATAATAAAGGAAAGTTATTATATTATAAGATGATTTTGAAAGGTACATTTTATATGAGTATGGTATATAAAATGGATATATGATTTACAAATGGTGTTTTATAAGTAAAAAAGGGTTTTTGATAATTTAAATCCCAATATTGCTTGAAATAATTTCAAAAGGATTTTGAGAAAGGTAAAAGTAGTATTACTTGGAAATATTTATAAGTATAAATATTTTGGAAGAGAAATTTTAGGTGGAGTGCATTTTCTTTGGGTAGTTCGGGAAAAACATCCCTATTAGTTTTATGGTGATCTGAATAATCTTCCAAGTGACGATCAAATGTTTGCTTAGGCGAACGTTGTATTGGACACAATAAATTATCTCTTTATCATTGTGCGATCGAAATGAGTTCGAATCTGAACAAACTCAAAGCGAGTGTTAGTGAATAAATTATTATATTTATTCTATATATATATAGAAATATATGTAGTATGTTTTCAGAAAGGGGTTTTGAAATTAAAACCGAGTATTTAGTTTTTACGTTCCCTTAGAGGGAATTTATTTCGAAATAAAAGGTACTTTTGAAAAAAAATGATTTGATAAATGGAATCTTACCCTTTGGACAGAAAAGGGATAATTTAAAACAAGTTTAAAATGGGTTAAATTGGATAGGGATGTTTTAAAAAATAATGTTTTATTAAAACCATAGCTTTTGTTTAAGCATCTAAGTTGTGTAAACTATTTGATGTTATTGGACCGACTAAGTAAACATTTTTTGTAACGACCCCGAAATTTAATTTAATTTAAATGGATAATTAAAACAATTTTTGAATAAAAAAAATTGTAAAATTAATCGATAAATGAATTCGAGTTTCCCCAAAACGAATAAATGTTTGTTTCGAACAAATATTTTAAAACAAATTTATAGTTATATAAAATAATAAAAGCAAATACAAAATACTTAAGCTAATAAATATGAAGTAAAATAATTATAGAATCTCATTTAAAATAATAGAACAAAAGTATAGAAATAAAACAAAATAAAATATATTCAAGTAAGTATAAAGACAAGTATGCAACCTAAGTTAAATTAATACAAATAACTAAAACAACATAACAATATATAACATTTCAAAGTAATAAAACAAATAAACATATCTATGAACACAAACAAAACTATCTCAACCGAAAACAAGGCATAAAACAAAACAAATGGGAACTGGAAAAGCAAAACAAAAGGTATGGGAGCTGCCAGGCATATAAAATATGTAGCCTATAGGGTAGAATGCAAAGCTAAAGTTGAAAATAAACTGACAAAACTAATACAACATCATCTCTCAGCCGAGTTTGAAAGCCAAGAATAAGTATATTGTACAAAGCAATAAATGCAACATGCCTCATGCATTTAATGCAAATGTCTTCAGCATGCTTTTTGTACAAATAATATAGTGCATACTTTTTTTTATATGCATAATTCCTCATTTCAGTTCATTATCACAACTGAGTAAAATAGGAGCAAACTCAAACAAACTCAACATTAAAACAAACAAACAACTCGAACCAAAGATTGAAGAAAGAAGACTTCATCTTGCAAGTTCAAGTCTGCTTCAAGTAGCAGATCAAAAACAAATGCCAGCTTTCAAATTTAACTTTGCATTTCCAGGCTGTCTCTGTTCTTTCCCCTCTGTTCTTCTCTACCATATTTCAAGGTGAGCAAACCTCCATTCAAACTTGAATCTGCTTATGTGTTTGATTTTTTTTCTTTAAGATGTATGCTTGTGTGTTGTGTGAAAGGTATTTATATAGAAGATCAATATGCCTGCATGTGACTTATATATGTGAAAAGGTGACTATGCACGTTTGATTTCAAGAAAAACAGATTTCTGGGTTTAGTTTACAGGCCTAAAATATATTCAAAAATTAAAATCTTTTCACCTAATTTATTTTAAGTCATGGGGTATGAACAAGAGGTGTTTGATTAGCAAAGTCTTAATTTTAAAAATAAATTCAAGTATAAATATTTGGTAGACATTTAAGACTTGTAAAATAACAGTTAGAGCTTTTCAGAACATAAAAATCAATGATTATAATTTCAAGTTTGTACTTTATAATTTGATTTGTACGTATAAATGAGAAATTTTGGTATTAGGATGATGATTTATAAGTTCGGGAATGTTGGGAAAATTTAAGTTGAACGAAAATTGCTTTTTCGTAAATTTCCATCGATCGGCGTAATTATGGTCAATGAAATCAAGCTTGGAGGAGGATCGTGTATAGTAGATCACAAGAAAAATGGAGTTTTATTTTTCTGATCATCGTTGATGACGATACGAGGGTAGGTAGGGTTTTTGGGGTAGTTTCGTTCGATTGGGTTTGCATAACAATTTCGTTAACCATGGTGGATTATAAATGATCGGACCGGGGGGAAAGTGTTCGTGGATCATCGGAGCAGTTGGGGTTGGGGTCACGAAGCGTCCGGTGGTCTGTGGTGTCGGCGTCGGGGAGAATTTCTGGTGATATTGGGTTCCAGGTTTGATGCAGATAGCTCGATTTCGAATCCACCGTTGTTTCATCGATTTGGGTGGTCGGAGTTGTTGCTAGGGTTGCAGGCGATGTGTTGGGGTGCTCGACGATGACCAGAGCGTCGCTGGTCAGTGGTGCACGTGCACGCGTGAAATTCGTGCATCTGGAGTTTAGGTTTGGGGAAGAAGGCGAGTACTCGGGTACGTAGTCGTGTAATGGTTGGTTTTACTCGAAGCTTTTGAGGGACGAAGATACTCGAAGTTTTACTCGGGAATTTGGTAAATTGGCTCGGGATTTGAAGTTAAGTGTGAAAACAGTTTTTGAATTAAAACTTATCCAAGTTTTTAAAACACTATCCTAATTAAATGTTTTAAACTAAACATGTGATTTGTATCTAATAAAGGAAATGATTTTTATCTTAAAATTAATTAAGGTTTTGATAATAAATGAGGTAATGAAAGAGTAATTAATTTAAGGTTACTTAGTTAATTACTTAAAGAATAATTGGTCAATGTGATTAATTGATGGTTAATTTATTTATGTAAGTGATTGAAAAAGATAATTACTAAATGATTTAAGTTGATTAATTTATCAAATGTTTGAGAAAGGATAATTCATATGGTTAATAAATTAAAGTAATTAATTTGAAAATAATTAATCAAAGATTAATTAATGTAAATGGTTAGGAATGATCACTTATTGAAATTTTATTAATTAAGTGGTAATTAATTAATTAAGGGTAATTTATTAATTAAAGATAATTAATTAAATGGTGAATTAAATAATTAAAGGTTAATTATTTAATAATTAAAGGTTGATGAATTATAATTAAAGGTTAATTAATTTATTATTTATGGTTAATTAATAAATGAATAAAGAATAATTAATCAATTGATTTGAAATTAATTAATATTAATTAACCAGGATTAGTAATTTATTCATAAGTAATTAATCTGATTTAAATTAATTTGATAATTAATTGATCCTACTTATGGATGTTTAAATTGTATTGAGTGCTTTGATTGTTTGATATCCCTGATATATGATGCTTTGTGATACATCCTTATTTATGTTGTGATCTGTAATTTACTCATCTGTGATATATATCTCTGATCTGTGAATGAACGATAAGCGTTATAGTTTATATCGCTTATCAACTACATCATGTATTTTGATCTGTGATGATTCATCGTGTTGCACTATTGTGTTGAACCCCTGGACCACACTTATACACACACAAATATGGATTTCACGTGGAAATCGGTTAAGTCACAGATAATTTAAAGTTAATATTTTTGAAATTAAAATTTTAATTTCAATTGATTTTGAAATTTGAAATTTGGGTTTAAAATAAAAAGTGAAAAGCTTTTGAAATAGAATTTCAAAGATAAAAATCATTTTGAATAACTTAATTGAGTTTTGAAAATTTAAATAATTTGATTTAAATTTGAATTCAAGTTTGAAATTAAATCTATGATTTGGAAACTAGGGATAAAAGATGATATAAATGTGTTTGTATGAATTAAACCATTTTAAAGTATTAATTTGGGAATTTGAATTTAAACCAAGGATTTCAACTCGTATGAATGAATCAGATTTCCAAATTGAAAACTGTTGTTTTTAAATGGTAAAAGCTTTCAGATAAGAAATGAAATTCCAGTTAATTAAAGGAATTTCAAGTAAATTGAAAAATGGATTTTCCAAGTTATGAATTGTTTTGAAAGCTATGAATCAAATCTGTTATTTTTAACAGATTTAAAATGATGTTTTGTTTAAACCATTTGAAATGGAATTGTTTTGAAAGCTATTAGTTAAATCTTTGATTTAAAGATTTAACGAATTAATTAAACTGAAATGGAAATCGATTTGGAAAATCTGTGAAGGAATCTTTGTGAAATTAAGTGAACTTTGTGAATTGAATCTTTTTGTTTAAAAGATTAAAATGGTAATTTGATAAACCATTTGTAAAGAAAGTTTGGGTATAAGTTGTGACTTAATTGAAATCCCATTATCCATTTGTTTTTAAATATTACGCTCACTATTCGGGTTAGCCGGGAAAGGACCTTTGGGTCGTATAACTCATTCCGAATAGTGATACGTCGTATATGGATCGCATTTGAAGACCGGTGTTGAAGACCGGATATTTTTCGAAAATGAAAGGACAACCTGTCGAATGTCTCTGCACTGAGTCGCGCCGGTATAGAGATTTATATCACTCTTTTGTGATGGGAAGTCCGGACGTGATTGAAAATTATCCGGAATTGCAAGGGCTTCGTGAGAAGTGCCTTCGGTTCTGTTCGAACCCGGAACAGACTTATATGGATACATGTCTGACATTACACTTTGAGATATAAAGCTGATTTCTTTCAAATACATTTCTGTTTGGTGGCGGAGAATTTATTCTCTTAGCTTAACACCCTTCTCTGAGACATACGAGCTCAGAGGTTATGTAGTTGAAGTTATCAGCGATATATCCCAATTTGGTAATGTGGCATGCTGAGTGTTGCTGTGTGATGATCAATGTTTGATCATTTGTGATATGATCATTTGTTTGATCATTTATCTTTGTGATCATAGGTTGATCATCTGTTGACCCAAAGCGTGGCTTTTTGAAAAAGCGTAGCTTTGTGGACGAGACTTCGTCGAGACTCACAACCCGGTAATGGTCGAAACAGGAATCGTGCGGCAAGGTTTTCAGGGGTAGCTCCCCTAGGGTATGACCATTCCTTCTGGAAAAGGGTAGTATCATGGTATGGAGCCCAGATACTTACTCATGTGGATACACTTTCTTTATGATGTGTGATGTTGGTTATCGAGCGCTCGGATAAAGGTCCCAAAGGACCGGGGGTGACATATCTGAGGTTTCTTTTATCCCTTGGGAAAAGGGGTTGCCGGCCTTGTTTGGCAGAGAACAGTTGGTTCTCGGAACGTCCCGCCAGAGGCGTTTCTTTCGTGGAATAGGAAGTTCCTTAGCCTGACCATTTGTTGGAAATCCAAACAAAACAATACGAGCCCTGTACGGTTTTAGTTGTATTACCTGCCATGGAATGTGGTGGTAACCTGCTATTGAACATGGTAGCTATAGTAGGCATAAGTGCAAATGTCTATGCTGGCTAAGATTTATATTCTACTTTCGAAATTGTTTTCTGCACTATGCACTAGTAATAATATCAAATGATTTGATTTTTGCGTAGTAAACATCTTTGACTATCATAAGAAGAAATCTCCTCCAATTCTGCGTTTGCATTGTGTGTGTGGTGGGAGGTCTTATGGTAGTTTCATTTTCCAAAAGCATTACGAATTGACTTTAAAATTCTCTGCTATTTGTTTTAAAGATAAACTGTTTTTGTTGCTCACACCAGTCCCATGACTGATCCGGAGTTTATTGTTTCTTTCCTAAACTCTGGATGCTCAAAATTTTTCTACACGAGCAGTCTAGAGTTTGGTTTTTCAGATATTCAGATTTAGTAGATTATCTGGAGCTAGTTCAGTCTTTGGATCAGACTGCACTTGCTTATCTTTGTGCCTCGTTATTGGGAGTTCAAGCTATTTCTGGATTAGTGCTTTGAAGATGGAGATTATCCGCTGCTGATGTTATCGTTTTCTTTTCCGCTGCTATTTGTTGTATCATATCTCTGATGTATATTGATATTCATTGTATCATTCTGTTGTATCAGATATTGTATATCAATGTATTATTCATTTCTTCCGCTGTGTTATTTACTTAACTGTGTTATAAGCTCCGGCGACTCGGATTTGAACGCTCGAATCTACGACATTCGAGTACGATGTAAAGTATGGATGTCGATTTTCGAACGCGAAAATCTGGGACGTTACATCATTTTTCCTTGGAACACTCTAAGGTAAAAGGTCGAAGTAGTCGACTCATTTTTAAAACCAATATTATGTTTAGGCCTCCATTTGAATTTTGAAAAATAAAAATAAATAATAAATAAATAAATAAAATTGACATTCTGTATGTACTCTTATGATACTAAAGAGTGTTATACAAGTAATAAAAGTGGAGTAAGTTTTTAAATTTAATTTTTTATAAAGATGTGTCTTTATAAAATGTTTATAAACTTAAGTGAAATTTTATGAAGCAATACATAAATAATTTTAGTGTTAAATGAAAATTATAAGTGAAAACGGAAGTGATTTAGAAAAGATTGGCATAGTTAAGAAACTAATCAGATTAAGTACGTAAGTTATATGTAAATCATTTTATTCGCACGGTTCTTGATCTAGGATTTGAATACATAACTTCAGGGATTCACACCAGTCCAAAAAAAAAGATTTCTCACTTGATTCTTGTCAGCGGACACTTGATTCGATTTCTTGATATGATACTGAGGTTTTCTATCATAATATATGACTATGTAAGAAGAACGGAGGTTTCTAATCGAGAAACCTGATTGGAGTCTGCACTAGGGAGATCGAGTGAGTGATACTAGTTCGGAAGTGAAGTTTATGTATCCAAGCAAGTGGTCAGATCAGATAGAGCATACAGATGATTTATGTATATCTTACAAACTTAAATATATTTGTATGCTATGTTTTATGGCTTAGGGAAGTTTAGGAGTGGCTTTCAATTTTTTTTAAGGTAGCTTAGATAACCTTCTAAGCAATAACCAAAGGCTAATGAGCGTAATGGTATGCTTAGGAAATCATCTATATCCTTGGACGATCGAGAAAGTTATGAACCTAACGAAATTCTAAATCTTGGTTGTTAGTCATTTAACATTTGAAATAATGTTAAGTGTCAATTAATCTTTATAGAATTTGATTTGATGATAGTGTGATTTTATAGACTACGGTTTATAAAGTTGTTGTTTGTTAGGACTTAAATCCTGGTGCTTTTGAAAAAGTGATTTCAAAAGAATTTATGGAAGAAATAATATTATTATCATTTCGAAAAATTTGGTGAAATATTATTATTTCATGATATTTGGAAAAAGCCTTGTGAAGTGGTTTTTCAAATATTTTTGGTTATGAATAAGTTAGACAATTGGAGGTTTTCTGATTTGGAAGACCCGCCAGGTGTATTTGTTTACTCTAGTTGTTCTTTTAGGAGGAACCGAAATACCACTAGATGCTCTATGTTGTTTTGATTCTAGGGTTATACAATGCTTCGGTAAGAGGAGCCCCCCTCCTTGTCATAATTGATTTTGGCTTTGATTTATTTCTCTTTGGAGAAATTTGAAAATATATTTTGAATATAAAATCCTGGGTATATAGTTCTAAAAATTTATCTTTTGGAAAAAATTGGATGCTTAGTATTCTAATAGAGAGTATTCTTTGTACTTTTGTTGCATATGGTTGTTATATAACTTATATTGTTTATCTTGCTATTACTTATGATAGAAATAGTTTGTGTATTGTTTTGTCTATATAGTGCTCTTTTGGATTATGAGTACAAGATAGATACCAGAAAGCAAGAGATTGCTATTTGATTTCTTGCATACCGACATTTGCATCGAGATGGTAAGTAGCTTGCAAAAATAAAACGCAAAAGAGGTATGTAGTAGATTTAGAAATTAGTATTTTGATTGATTAATGATTTTATGCCATAGATATGGGAGGCTACATGGCTTTTGTTTTCTTTGATTGATTTGGGCTAGTTATGGCGAGTTGTAGTTTTTTTTGGATCTAGCCGCGGAAAGAAAGTGCTGTCGAAATTTTGCATAACATAAAGGACCTTAAAAGTTGAATAGCTCATTTTAATTAATAGTTTTTAAACCTAAGGGTTTGGAGACATTTTCTTCCCTTGGGAATTTCGGGGATGAAATTCTTTTAAGGGGGAGCGGGAGAATGTAACATTCTAAAGTTTTATCTTTTTGATTTAGAATATTTAATTAATTTTAAATATTTAAATAATTGGTGGTTAAAAATCTAAATAGTTTATATTCAAATATAGATAATATGTAAATATTTGAATTGTGAATTAAATGGATTTAATAGCTTTAGTTAACTTCTTTTAATTAACAAATAATAATGGTAAAAATTATTTTTTAAATTTGTTTACAATAATAAATAATTCGAATAAATAACAAGAAAATCAATTGTTAATAAAATGACTTGATTTTTAGTGTAGTATTTTTAATTGAATTTATAGAATTTTCCATAATTTTTAATTTGAAAAATATTTAAATTTTTGTTTGTCGTATTTTACGGTAAACGATGGTATTTGTGAAATTTCATAGAATGAAATAATCTATGTATTTTATTGTTGATTTGTGAATGTGTCACATTTTGGTGCACGATTGTATTTTTATTTTTGTTGTTCGCAGTTCGTACGCAAATGAAATATTATGTAGCAAGATATCGCAAAAACATTCTTTTCAAATCTTTTAAAAACAATTCAAAATTCAAAATTTTAAACATGATTTGATTTTGATGTGACGTGTAGCTTGACGATTTGGTTTAACTTGTAATTTAAGTAAGAAAGTTGTCTTTGTAGATAAGTTAAGCAACTTTAAAAGTGCCTTTCCCTCTTTACATTTTAACAATCCTATTGCCCTCTTTCTATTCTCTGTTTATTTTATCCAGTAATCTAAAATTTGCTTCTAACTACAAAAATCTAATCGGAGGGATATAGGCCACCATAAATCATGATATTTGATTATTTGGCTTTGTATAGGCGTGTACTTTGATCCATTCGAGTATTGTAGGGTGCGGTGGTGTTTAGGGTCGTGGTCATTTTAGGGCAGCTATCCAGGGTTTCGGATTGGGGCCATTTGGGGAGGAGAAAGTCGAAGGCGAGGCCGGCGTTGAACTCGGGGTAGCATGGGGCATCGACGGTGAGCATTTAGTGGGGTGCAATCTAGAATTGCGAGATGCAAGTTTTCCTATGGCGCATAGAGGATCTAAGGCTGTGTTTCGTTTAGGTTCGTCAAGCTTTGATTTTTGGTGGCGGGGGCGTAGAGTTTGCGTTGTGTGTCGCGTTCGTAAAAATGGCACTTGATTTCATCGAGTAGAGAGGGAGGAGGAGAAATGATCATTGTGTTGGGCTCAAGATGCATAGGTAGGCATGCATACATGTACAGGGGAATAGGGTAATTAGAGATTTGAGGGGAGAAAGATTTAAGTGGTAAGATTATAGACCAAACTGGAACGCGGAAGCGTCAACTGGAATTTCGGTGAGTTTACTTATTTTTAAATAACTATATGATATTTGTGCTGCTATAGATTATTATTGAATGCTTGAATGATAGTTTATATAGTGTTATTTAATTGTCCGTTTAGATTTGATTCCCACTTAAAAAGCGGATGGCGTAAATAATCATTGTGTTGCAGGGAACAAAAACAAGAGATAGTCGAAATGTACATAGCGAATATGTCGCTAGCGAACACTTGGAAAAATACACATTCATTTGTGTGATTTACAAGGGGCATTTGTAGAGAGACCCAATAGGGTTTCTCGCCAATATTTATTTATTTACTTCTATTCTTATGTTGCTTATATTGATGTTTGGTTGAAATATTTATGACATACCATTTGACTTGAATAAGTGTCATTATAGCTGTAATATCCCGGGATTTCAAGGAATTTAAAATGTGATAATCTCTTAATTTAAATTATTTTAAATTGATAATATTGTTATTTCAAATATAAATAACCAAATAATATAATAATAAGATGTTTTAATTATGGTATAGATTGATTTGTAATAAGAATAATTGTTTAAATTATGATATTTTATAAATTTGATTTTTAATAGATTTATCATTTCTAAAATTAATAAGTATTGTTTAAATATATATATATTGTCTTGAGTTGTTTTTAAATGAAATAATTAAGTTCAAACTTAATAATGTGTTTATATAAAAATATAAATGTTAAGTTGATTTTAAATTGGATTTTTAAAGGTAAAATTTGAATTTGAATCTTTAAAAGATAATTATTTTAATATATTTGGGTATAAGAATATACGAACAAGACTTTTATTTAAAATAAGGCTTTTGTTTTATTTTTGTCTTCCTTAAAGAGATTTTGTATATAAATTTAGAAAGTATTTATTTAATAGTAAATAAATACAAAAGATATTTTTACACTTAAAAATGAATGAAATACATTGTATATGATTTTTAGAATATAAATGGGTTTTTATTTTATTTTTCTTTCAAAGGTTTCATTTATTTATAATATAGAAAAGCATTTATAATTAATAAATGTATTTATCTATTTAGGAAATAAATATAAAAAGCTTTAAAATCATTTAAAAATAAAATAAAAATAAAGAATTACAAGTGTTAAAATTTTAGACATGTAAAATACACGTGTTAACATAATAAGAATTTTATGTGACAAGTGTCATTTTATTATCATTTTTCCTTGATTTTTAATAAACCATAAATTAAGTTTATAAAAGCCTACCTTTCCATTCTCTTTTCTTTTCTAATCTCATTTTTCTTCAAAGACCAAAACAAAACCCAGAAAATGTACAACCGAAATCTCCTTTTCAAACCAAAAACTGAGATTCATCTCAAACTAAAAATCAAAACAAATCTACAACCTGAAATCTTCTCAAACAAAAACTGAAATCATTTCATTCTTAAGTCTGAAATCAATTATCCTCAAACCTGAATTCATTTTCAAAAGCTCAAACTCAGATTCAATTGCCTGAAACCACATTTCAGATCATATCAAAGCTCTGTAAATCACCAAAGATTTGTAACCATTTGTTCTTTCAAGACCAGTCATCATTTACAAGTGCATGCAAGTTTTCAAAGCTTACAAATTCCAGAATTCATGGTTTTCAAGTTTTCAAAGCAAGCACTTCAGTTTTAAAAGAATGAAAGCAAATTCAGTTTCAAAGTTCCAGTTTTTCAGGCTCTGTTCAAATCTGCTTTAACTCCTCTGCCTATCATATCTGTGAGTAAACATCTTTTTCAAAAGTTAAAATGAATTTAAATTGCTTTCGAATGATTTCTGAATGAAGTATATTTGCATGTTCATTTATATGTGTGTATACTGTATGTATGTGAGGATTGAAGTATGTATGTCTGGGTTCATTGTTAATTGCTCTGTTATCTTCTATTTGAGTAATCTCTTCTTTTATAAGACCTTGAACTATATATATATCTTGATTCCAGTAGTATAATATGAGATGTACTTGAATGTTTGAGTGAAATTGTTTTGCATGTTTATAAATATGTAGGTATAATTATATGCAGGTCTGTACAACTATATATCTCTGTTTTTATATCAATACAGGCTTCAAAATTTTATTAGAAAATTCATATCTTTACATCTGTTTGATTTTAGTCTAGGTAGTGTTAATGAAAAGGTTTCTAACTATATATTTTAGATTGTAAAAATAGATTCAATGATATGTAATAAACATTTAACTCTAAAATATAAAGTTTACAGTAGAACTCAATGAAATGGGTAAATTTCGAAAATGTTAATTTAAAACTTTGACTCTATAATCTGATTAGTAATTACAAATGATGAATTTAGAAAAAGAATTCAAGAATTTTAAGATTGAAATGGTAGAGAAATTGTAAGTTGAACAGAAAAGTCATTTTCATAAAATTCTGATGATCGGCGAGTCAGGGATCATTGTGGTTGATGTCGGAGGTAGGTTGAAGGCTGTAAATGGTTGTAAAAATAGTGGATGAATTTATCATTCGTCGTGGTGATCGATCGAGGGTATTTTAGGGTTTAGTGAGTGGTTTTGGTCAGTGTTGAAGTCGAGGCTTTTTCGTGGACGTGGTCGAGCTGGAAGCTACCGCACCTGGGGGAAATGAGGCGTGGGTTAGAGATGAAGCTTTGGTCGAAGTCGTGGGAATTCTGGTGGTCGGAGGAGGTCTGACGAGGTGATTCTGATCGATGGTTTTGGTTCCGGTTGTTCTAGTTTGTTCGATTTTGAATTACGATTGGATTGAATGATCTGGGTGGTCGGATTTGTTGGGGTAGTTGTCGTGGACGTGTTGGAGGTGGCGGCGGTGACTGGAGTGGCGGCGTTCGCCTGTGCACGTGCACGATCGAACGTGTGCGTGTGTCAGTGGTTTGAGTTTGGGGGAGATGAAGTTTACTCGAGTCGTACTCGGGAAGGAACTCGCGTGGATGAAGTTTTTGCTCGAGTATTAATATCAGGGTGGTACGCGAGCATTTGAGGGAACCAGTTTTTAACAGTTTTAAGTTTTTACAAACAGTTTTAAAATTTGTTCGGGGAGGCACTCGTGAAATAAGGCTTTGAACTCGGGTATGTTGCCGGGTTGTACGCGAGAAGTAATGGGTGAACTGTTAAGTCTAAAACAGTTTAAAATTTAAATAAAGGCAAGATTTTTAAAAAATTTAACAATCAAGTTAAATCAATTTTCCTGGGAATTTATTTCTTAATAATTAATGTTTTGACTAAATTTAAGTTGTAACATTTGTTTAACTTAAATGTATTAAGATAAATTCTAAAGTTATTTTCAAACTTAATTTGAAATATAAAGGAAATGTTTTTTTTTATCTTAAAACTTAATTAAAGGATGATAGTTAATGAGAAAAGTTAAGAATGATTAATTAATGGAATTAGTTATTGATTAAGGACTTATTAGTTAACAATTAAGTTTTCAAGTGATTTATTAACTTGTAATTAAGGATTGTTAATTTATATAAAGGTAAGTAATTAATGATTATTTATTTTAACTTAATTAATAATTTAATTAGTGAGTTAATTATTAAGATCAAATGTTTTTAGATGATAATATTTATCTTAAGGTTAATTAAGAATTTTTAATGAGTTAAATTAATTTAAGTTTAATTAATTAATTTAATTGACAAGGATTAATTAAAGTAATTAAGAGTTAATTAAACTAGTAATTAAGAAGTGCTTAATAAGTTTTATTAAGTAATAATTAAGTTTTCTTAATTAATAATTAAGAAATTTTTAATTTATAATTAAAGTTAATTAAGGATTAATTAACTGTTATTAAGGATTAATTAATTATCATTTAAGGATTGATTAATTGGTAATTATGGATTAAATTAATTTGTAATTAAGGTTGTTAATTAATAATTAAGTTTATTAATTAATAATTAAGAGGTAATTAATTAGTTAATTAAGTTTAATTAATTAATTATAAAAGTAATTAAGGATTGATTACTTTGTATTAAAGGATATTGATTAATAATTAAGGTTTATTAATTAATAGTTAAAGAATAATTAATCAAGGATTAATTAAATTGTTTAAAGGGTAATTATGGATGAATTACTCGGTTATGATTTATGAAATGAATGTGATTAATTTAATTAATTTGTTAATTAATTAAGAATAGTCACTTGGGAATTTATTAAGTATAATTACTTAATAAGGTTTGTTAAGTATAATTACTTAGTGTAAGTAATTAATAAATGAATTACTGTATGTAATTGGTGTAATTAATCAAAAGGATTTATGAAGTAAATAATAAGTAATTAAGAAGTAATTAAGATTAGTTAATTACTGTTAGTAATTATTTAAGGATTGATAATGGTAGAAATTAATTAATGCATGATTAATTAATTAATTAAGGAATAATGTAATTAATTATAGTTAATTAATTAATTAAAATAATTAATTAAGGATCATTAATTAATGTAATTAATGAGAGTAATTAAAGGTTAATTACTGTTAATGGTTAAGAATAATTAAATTGTGAAGTTAATTAAAGGATAATTACTTTATGTAATTAATAATTAATCAAGAGTGATTAATATTTAATGATTAATTAATTAAATGGATTGTAATTAATTAATGTTGATTAAGCAAGAATAGGAATTAATTCTTAAGTAATTAATTTAATTTAAGTTGATTAAATTAATTATAATAGAGATTAATAAATGGTTGCTTATGAATGATGGTTGAGTAGAATGTCTGATTTGGTTGATATCTATTAGATGATATACTATGATATTCTGTGATATGATATTGGATATATCTGTGATAAATGTGTGATATTTATCTATGTTAATGCTATGTGAATTCAAGTATTAACTTGAATTGAATTGTTTAAACCTTTAAACAACTTGGCCTTAAAAGATACGTTTTGGATTTCGATGAGACCGGGATCGGGTTTCCGTATACCGGATTTCCAGGTCTGGAGACCCGAATACCACATCGATCCAAATTAACGATAGGTCGTGAATCTCAAGTGAAGATGAAGATTCAAAGTGCAAGGGTTATTGTCGTTAACTCTGAGGGTGATTCCAAAACGAGTGTAACGAGATAATGCCTTCGGTTTCGTTCGAACCCGGAACGAACTTGTATGGATTGAATGCTTTCAAAACATCGTCAGGTGGACGATGAGCATTCTAAGTGAAGTGTTCTGATTAAAGGTAATCGTGACCTCAAGCCTCATCAACCGGGAATGGCTAAAACAGGGGAGGTGCAGCAAGGCTTCGTCGGTAGCGCCCACTGAGAGTAAGGTCATCCCTGTCTAGATGTCCCTTTCTATTTCGACTTAGTGGTACGGTTGCAGTACACAACCGTGGGGTGATTTTATTCGGAATTATCCAGTAAGGGATGGTTCCGGCTTTGTGTTGCAGGGGAGCGGGCGTACTCCTCGGTACGGTGATCTAGGCCACGTACTGTGACGGGCGGTACCCCAGTAGCCCTGCCATTGTATGGAAATCCAACTTCCAATAAGTGATAACGGTCTTGATTGTATACCTATGTATGCTGGAATTTAATAATGTAACAATTTCGGCTATTTCATATTTATTTAAAAACCCTAGACCTATTATAATACAATCAGATTTCCTATCAAAGTTTTGGTTAGCGTAAGGTAAAAACTTTTCCATGTTTATGTGTGGGAAGTCTTACGTGATACCTTTTGATTTCAAAGATTTTGAAGTTAAGCAAGTTTAAACCGTTTACTCACACCAGACCCATGTCTGACCCAAGTGTTTATTTCTGTTTTATATAAACTCTTGGGTACTCAAATTTTTACGAGTAGCCAAGAGAGTCAGGTTTGCTTTGACGAGTTATCTGGAGGAGCAATGGAGCAGGAGGCTTCGGCGTTCGTAGATATAGTATTCCGCTGTGTTGATCTCTGAGTCATTATTATCTGTGTTGTATCTTGTATTGTAAAAACTAGACAGGTGTTTATAACTGTCTAGTATGTGTTGTATATATTGTGTAACTCTGATAGTTGTTGTATATGAAACTATGTAATAGTTTATGTTATTAATATAATTTATTCGTTCCGCTGTTTAGATTCTGTTGTTGTTTCTTTCTTCTCTTCTTTTCTCTTTCTATCCCTTTCTTTCTTATTAGCGATACGTCCTTCTGTGGAGAGAAGGGCGGGTCGTCACATTTGGTATCAGAGCATTTGGTTGAGTGAATACCTAGGCTCTGGAATGGTGTCTATCTTGAGAGAGCGTATTTGTAATTTTTCTATATATAACTATATATATTTAATCTACCTATTTGTTGGGTTACCTGTTCGGGTTTTCCAAATGAGTTATAAAGGTAGATAGGGTAGTAGTGTGTGTAACACGACTACCAATGGTTGGAATTTGAATATTTGAGGTTGGAAGTATTTTTCGAGACTCTAGACCTAATACCGTCTCGAGTGAACTTTGATATGGTATAAGACTTTCATTGATCTCTGAAGGAAACCTGTTAAGGTTCGGAGTCCATTATTGAAGTATAAGTTGAATCGCGCTCGTGTGGGCGGATTTTTGAGAGTTTGGATCTGTTGGTTGAACAGAAGCGAGTGATGGTATCTTGATACCTCAGGAAATTGTAGCTATGTGATGAAACGCAGTGACTATGGATGTTTCTGAAGATGTTTTCTTTTGGAGCAAGTTTGAGGAAGTGCGTCTGCATTCGGTGTTGTGGCTGAGTTCAGCATAATGTTTGTGTTTGGTCTGAGGTCCGAGTTTCTCTAGAAGCTTTGGCTAAGGAGTCTTTGGCATCCGTGTCAGCAGTGCAGCTCGAGTGTTCTGTGTTCCTGCTGGAAGATCTTTTGGCTTAGCAATTTCTTAGAGTGGAGTTCAGAAGCTGTAGAGTAGATTCATCTTTTTTGGTCAAGCACTAGACTGTTCTGATGGATTAGGAAAGAACAATATTTTTGGATATTGGACTGGATAGAATCGCAAAAGTGACTTGCGATAGTTTGAGTGTTCTCTTGGGAAATCTTTTGCTTGAGTTTGAGGCATCTCTAGAAGATGTAGGAGTTATAGAATTGTCAGAAATTTTCTGGAGTGTTGATCTAGTTTGTGTTCGAGTTCATAGACGACATCTAGGTCAGAGTTGAGCAGCGAAAGCTTGATAGTAGATGTTCTAGAGTGGAAGTAACCGGAAGTTGCAGAGTTTGGATTAGAGGGTTCCTACATGAAGTTTTCAAGTTTTGAAGGTCAGATTGGTGAGAGCATCTGTTTTGTTTTTTCCGGATAGGAGAAGTATTTGGAATCTACCGATGATTGTGGAGTAGAGTTTGTGTTCTGGATTTCTGTAGATCTTGAGAGGATCCGTTTATTGGATTGTTTTTGGTCCTGTTTGTTTTGAGAAGCGTCAGCGAAGATTGAGCTGATCAGGAAAGGTGAAGGCAACCCAGAATCGTCAGAAGAGTTCTGTGGATTAGAGATGGAGAATTTGGAATTCGAAGTTGGAGACTTCGTTGTTATTTCTCCAGAAAAAGGAAGCAATTGAGTTTGGGTAAGACTAGGAAGATAGCTCCGAGTATATTGGATCTTTCTGAGTTTTTGTGAGGATAAGTGTTTTGGCTTCGGTATTGAATTACCAGTTTGGATTTAGTAGAGCGAGTAACCCAGTATCTGTATCGGGGAAACTCGGAATAATTTTAGGTAGTTTATCCGGATCTATGTTCGGATAACTAGAATTGTTGTTTGTATGAATTGTTGCTTGGATGAAATTGGTTGTTTGGATGAATGGTTGTTTGTTTGATAGTGTATGGCTGATAAGTATGCTTGAATTGTTTTAAATGGATTGAAATAAAATTAAAAACCTTTGGATTATCTTTTGTTTTAAATTTCGAGGACGAAATTCTTTTAAGGGGGAAGGAATGTAATATCCCGGGATTTCGAGGAATTTAAAATGTGATAATCTCTTAATTTAAATTATTTTTAAATGATTTTAAAGCTTTTTATATTTATTTCCTAAATAGATAAATACATTTATTAATTATAAATGCTTTTCTATATTATAAATAAATGAAACCTTTGAAAGAAAAATAAAATAAAAACCCATTTATATTCTAAAAATCATATACAATGTATTTCATTCATTTTTAAGTGTAAAAATATCTTTTGTATTTATTTACTATTAAATAAATACTTTCTAAATTTATATACAAAATCTCTTTAAGGAAGACAAAAATAAAACAAAAGCCTTATTTTAAATAAAAGTCTTGTTCGTATATTCTTATACCCAAATATATTAAAATAATTATCTTTTAAAGATTCAAATTCAAATTTTACCTTTAAAAATCCAATTTAAAATCAACTTAACATTTATATTTTTATATAAACACATTATTAAGTTTGAACTTAATTATTTCATTTAAAAACAACTCAAGACAATATATATATATTTAAACAATACTTATTAATTTTAGAAATGATAAATCTATTAAAAATCGATTTTCGCTATACCGTCACTTGTGAAGTATCATCCGCTTAAAACTTTTTATGTGTTGAACTTGAGCTAAAATAGATGTTTGATCGTGTTTTGCACTTTGAAAGTTATTTAAACTATACTTTCCAATATTTTGGAAAATTTGAAAATAAAGGATAAGTGTTGAATAAAATTTATAAAAGGAGTTATAAAATTAATTAATCATTTTAAATAATGATGTTTAAAATTAATTAATCATTTTAAATAATGGCGTTTAAGGTAACTTAATCATTTTAATAATGATGTTTAAAATTAATTAATCATTTTAAATAATGATGTTTAAAATTAATTAATCATTTTAAATAATGATGGTTAGGGTAAATTAATCATTTTAATAATGATGTTTAAATTAATGAATTATTTTAAATAATAATGTTTAAAATTAATTAACCATTTTTAATAATGATGTTTAAGATTAATTAATCATTTTAATAAATGATATTTAAAGTTAATTAATTGGTTAAAATAAAGGTGTTTAAGATTAATTAACTAATTTAATAAAAGTGTTTTTAAAGATTAATTAGTTGATTTAATAAAAGTGATCAAACTTAATGAACTGATTTAATAAAGGTGTTTAAAGTTAATTAATGGATTTATTAAAAGAGTTATAAGTTGGTTAATGGTCTCTTGGGATAATTAATGTGGTTTTAAATTTATAAAAGAATTATATCAATTATCTTTCAAGATGATTAAAATTGTTTTAAATTTATAAAAGCATTTCAATTGATTTATTATCTTCCGAAATAATAAATGTTGTTTGAAATTTATAAATGATAGTTTATAAATGAGAAAAATCTTTTGAAAGGAATTGTTTTCAAAAATAAAGCTAAGTGTAAATTGGTTTGGGTTGATAGCAAACAATGTTTTAATGATATTTGTTTTTGACCCTTCTTTTTAATACACCTAGAAATATAACTTGCTCTTTAAAAAGAATATTTTTAGAAGTGATTTTAAAGTGATTTACAAATATTTGTGATGTAAAAACCAAGCACAAGTTTGGGTTTAAAATTTTAAAAGTTTGATTCGGTTACGAAAAGCGTAAGAAAATTAACTTCCGTAAACGGCAGTGTTTATATGGAAAGGATTTAGTCATACTCGTAGCACTAAATGTTGAGGTATGGAAACTCATTTCTATCTCGATGGTTAAAATTGTTGTCAAGATAATGCCTAAAGGTAACACTACTTTCACTTGTCCGGCTTCATTTTTAACCAAGGGATGGTACAAGTTTGAAATCGATGAGTAGTGGTAAGGGTATGGGATTTAATTTTCATATACGATCATTTAGATTATTCCCAATGGTTGATTTATTGACTATCGATTCAGCTTTCTTCTTTGTGTATCATTAATTTAAGACGATTTATTGCTCATTTGAGTGTTGATATCCTTTGCCGAAAATGACTAAAACCAAAGAGGGAGTGGACGTCTAGTTATGTGGGGTTGCTCCATTAGGGTATCTTCACATCTACTCTAGATTGGATTCGGTTGTATGCGCACAGAGATGTGAAATACTCGAATACTTGGTAAGGTTGGCGGGGTCTGGCTAGTACATTTTTCGAGAGCCATAGTAGTTCTCAAGTATATTTTTAGAGGTATACTTTCGGTAAGGGGGTGCACCCTCCTAGTTATTATTGGAAAATTCCTTCCTTGTTGATTCAAATCTTTGAATTGTTTTCTTAGTTGCATCAAGAAGTGACAGGAGCTCTTCTCGATGTTTAATTATTTGTGTCCATTCTTTAAGTTTGGATTTTGATCTTGTTTATGCCCATTCTTTCAAGTTTGGTTTTGTTTTAATTTTTTTCCATTCATTCATGGGTGAAAGTTGTTCCAGTGAGGAAAAACCCGTTCCGCATTTAGCGACGTGGTCTCACAGAATTATTTTGTGCCCATCATATCTCTTGAGCTTTCTCATGCTAGTATTTGCAGACTAATCCGGGTGTTATTTTATTATATTGCTCGGGTCAGACCAAGTATTTTTTTCAAGTTATGGTTGGTAGGACATGGAGCTTATGGAGTAGAGCTGGATGTTCACTACCGTAGTATTTTTTTCAACTGTATTATTATATATTCCCATCAGCAATTGTAAGGTCAGGAAGTTATAACTGTCCAGGCTGATGAGGTTATTTTTAACTCCGATATACTATGTATTTTAGAGTGACAACTCTTACTATCTTTGTTATATTATATGTGATTGTTCTTTTTCTTTTTCTTTTTACCCTTACAATATGCCTTTTTGGCGATTGGATATTAGGCATTTGAATACCGTGAATGTATTGCATGTCGACTTTCGATGGTCGAAAAGGTAGGTGGTTGCAAGGTTATTGGACATGATCTGAGAAACGATGCGAAAGTATTATTCGATAAGCATCAAAGTTAAGCAAGTATTTTGATAGAGAAATCAAATAGTTTGAATTTTAGTCAAAATGTAGAGGAAGCGTGTGTCTGTAAGAAAGAATATTTATATATGCTAAAATATTTCTAAAACCGTAAGTAAATAACAAACTTATGATCGTTAACGATGTATTCTTTTTAAATCATTTCAGTTTGGTAGTTTAATTCTCTATATAGGATTTGAAAAGACATCTTTTATAATCAGTATGAAATAAAATTGGGAATGTCCCAAAAATCAATATACACAGATACCACATTAAATTATTAATATGGAGCATGTAAGATGGATTCCTTATGCGCTGGCAATATGAATTATCATGCATGCTATATTTTCTACAATATCGCACTTCGTTTATGTTTTTGAGATATAAAGCGGGCATCGAATCTGAATTAAGATAATTAAATGGTAGTTTATAGTGTTCTCGAGTATTTACGAAATACTAGAGAATTATTTATAGAAACAATGAACTCAGTGTAGACTCGAACTTCATAAGTGTTATCGAGTATAGTATGTTAATCCTAATTTCATGTTAAAACTTAAGTTAAGAACTTTAAGTTGGAAATGTTCCAAACAATTAGTAGTGACTATTTAACCAAAGGCTAAGTACATTGCCTTGAATAGTACTACAACAAAAGAAGTATAAATAAATGCACCAATTTAAAACTGAGCTAGGGGTGATTCCAAATGTTGAGAATCCCATGACATTTTTATATGGTAACAATGTTATGATATAGTTCACAAAGAATATAAAGTTCACTAGAAGTCAAGAAACATACTTCAAAAGGTTCCACATGACAAAGGTGGTTTATCAGCGTCGGTGAGAGTTGATTGACAGAGTAGCACAAACGTTCACTGAGGGACTGGCTCGGTTAGTTTTTGAGAAAACCGATCAAATAGTTGAAATAAGGTTCCATAATTGACCCTAAATGCAAGTGGGAGATTGATAGAGTTAGGGGTATACCCTAGGGGCAATTATATAATTTGTTACATACATCTAACTCGCTAACCAATCTTGTTCAAAAAAAAGATGTTTTTCTTTCTATTATACTTGTAATATTGTGATATAATTAAATAAATAATTAATTAAATTATATTAAATAGAAAATCCTTAAATAATATATTATGTGATATTAATTACAATGTGTTGTAATCATGAAAAATTTGTCGCATTTAAAGTTACATGTTATTTTAAATATTTCTAGGCAAGATGTTTCAAGACGGGATATCGATACATTCATAGAGACTAGATTGTGTAACGTTCTACAAATGTTGGACAGCGTAATACTCATGGCTGTTAGGGGCACCAAGGGATTACGTACAGATAGATATTGGATTATTATAGAATGACTCACTCGAGAGTTCTCGGTTAGTTAATATAACTAAGGTCAAATAGAGAATCTTGAAGTAATGATGTTACACTATTCCCTCGATTTGAGAATACCGTGTAACTTCATTGTGGACACTTCACTTTGATTATAGTTAAATCATAGCATGGCGTCCATCGAACTACTATAGTTGGGTCTGAGTTAAAGCATTGGAAGTGAGACAATATTCAATAGAGAATTCGTCTCCTCGGTTATATAGGTTAGTGGCATGGTCAACTATAGTTAACTCAAAGCCAAAGTCTCTAGCCAGTGCAATACGATTAAAAATAGTTGTTATTGTTTAATCAAGGATTTTGTATTTGGACTTACAAAGTTTAATGTGGACGATATTGGAATTTTAACCAAAACCAAATTTCATAAGTCTTAATGTGATATAGTTTTGACGAAGAGAGTTGGTGTAAATAATCGTTACTACCAGGTACCACTTATAATAAGTAAAATTGGATTTTTACCAAAAAATGTGTAAGCAATAAATTCAATCGAAATGTCACACCATTAGCTAAGGTGACATATGAACATTAATATTCAAATTATTCGATATAAATCGCTGACTGTATTTACAACTTTAAGTCGCACAACCGTAGTGATGAATACTAAAAAAATGCACATGATTTAGTTAATTTATGATTGTTGTAAATTAATTAATGTTTATGAAATAGTGATTGCTAAATATTATTTGATTTGTTTGAATACCATTAGTATTTTAAAAAGTGTGTATATAAAAGTTATAAACGTGCGTATCGATATGCGGTATCGGTAGAATATTTAAATTGGATTTAAATAGAATAAATACTTAGTGGGATTTTAAATAAATTATATAAATTAATATTTGAGAAATATTAATTATTAAAATTTTGTTTGAATTGTTTGAATAACATTGGTATTTAATAAAGTATTCATATTAAAGTTATAAACGCGCATATCGATATACGATATCGATAATATTTAAATTGGATTTAAATAAATTCAATGTTAAGCAATTTTGAAATTTTTGAGGGCTATGTGGCACCTATTATGGTCGATCATAGATAATAAAAAGAGGAAGAGGATTTGATGAGATTTAATCGGGAATTAAATAAAGAAAGTTTTAAAGGAGTGAATTGAAAGGTTAGACGTTTCCATTAAAACATATTCTCTTTTTTTTCATTTCTCTTTATAGATAATTCTTATTCTATTATTTTTCTTTCACCCAACCAAGTTATGGATGAAATTTTAATGGGTTCCATGGCTAAAAATTCCCAAAACAAAATTAGATTAAAACAAAAAAAAATTGGTTTTTATCTCTTAGGTTCCTATAAAATTATTTATCGTTCAAGGTGCTGCTTTTTGAGCACATCCTAAGATGATTTTCAATTAGATTTATTTATATATTAACCATGTACATATGTTGTGAATCCTTATATGTTGTATATCAACTATTTATATATTCATATTGTAGCATAATCTTAGATCTCATTTTTAACATCTCAATTAATTATTGTTAATACAATTTGGATCCACCTTTTTGCTATTCCTCGGTTAATTATATGAAAAATATGTAATATAGTTTAGATCCTTCATATCATATGATTATGTATTCATATTGTTCATATGGTTTGGTATTGAATCATTTATAATGATTTTATATGTGCCTAAGTTGTTCGATCTAATTTTGTTGTCGTTTTGAAATCATTTTTGATTGAATTCCCTTTACTTAAATATATGCATGTTACATGTTTGTTTCAATTATTTAGTTGAAAATTATTTTGATTAACTGTCGTTTAATTTTTGATTGAATCAACTTTATTTACTTGAACTTGTTTTTTAAAATGAAAACATGTATTATATAGTTGTTATTTGAATAATTTTGTTTAGCTGTTGTTTACACAAGTGCAAGAGTTATTTCTATTTAAAACAGACAATTGGATTTTTATTGATGATTTATAATTATCAACTTTAGTTTCACATTTGTATATATTAAATAGTAATCTTCAAATACACATATTGTTTTATATATCAAAAACATTGTTTACAAATAAACATACGTTTGTGTATCCTTCTTAATTTAAATTTTAAAATAGACTTTTATGTAAAACTATAAAATTTATTTTAAATCATTCTTTAATTATACACACATGCACATATACATATATACATATGTTTTATTAATCAAAAATTTGGACGACAAATGCATGTGTATATTTAGTCATAAATGTCATTTAATAAATCAATCAATTTAATTATAGAGAGAACTCTATATATATAAAGTCATATCTTCTCTCAATTAATTATACAACTTAAAAGAGAGAAACGAAAGGTTTCTTTCTTTATATTATTTTTACATGTTACTGTTACACGCACTGCTTACATGTTGCACTTATACTTTACACATATGAATGTATTAAATACATCAATTATAATACAAGTAAATTAAAGTAAATTTAAAACTCCATTTTAACAATTTACATAATATAAGATTATTTAAAATTTTATTTTAAATTGGATCTAAAATCCCTTTAGACTTCATAGGCCTACCTATTTCATTCGCTTTCGATCAGCCCGGTTCCAACAGAACGGATGCATCCAAAGCAACACGGCCAATTTTTGTCATTCCTTTGACAATCAAGTCCAATGCAAAAAAGATGCTTACCTCGTAATTGCTTGAACAACGGGATTTGATATGCAATCCGTATGACTTCTAAACTTCTTTCAAAGCTAGCTTTTATTTTCGTTTGTTGTATACACAACATATTATCCATTTTCGACCAAACCACAATGAATGTTGCCTTAGGCATGCCAAGATGTTTTCTCAATAGAGCATGCGAAGACTCAGCTCTAGTTGTTGTTCTGTTATCACGATGTTTAATTTTATTTGTCCACGCAAAAACAAAATACACTTTGTATGCCAAACAACGATCACGAGTATACTTCAAGCTTTTAGGAGTATCCAATCTTTTTGAAAATCACAGCAATGTATCCAAAATTCATCTTCAGACGAAACGCAAACCACCTTCTGCCAACTTTACATCTCAAAAACTTCAATTGTTTTAAACTCCATTTTTCATTCGTAATGATATTATTTCTCATGTGCCATAAACGTATCATCAATTTTGCCCTTGGAATTTTTTTTTCGAATTCCATTTAGCAAAACTCATTCTTTATCGGTAACTATTACCTCAGGTAGTTTATTGAACAAATAAAAATATTTTAGCTTGAGTAGCACCCATTCATAGTTATCCTTCCCCTCATGTTCTAGAAACGCATGAGCAATACTAAACGTTCAACCTGTAGAAGTCATACCAACCAATTCTAGCAAAGACATATTATACCAGTTTGTTCTATATGTACAATCAAGTAGTAGAATTGATGGGAAACACTTACACAATACGGACGACCCTGGAGGATACCACATTGCTGTCAAATGATCAGTTTCTGCATTAGCCCTTTGAAAACACACATAATGCATTTTTACAAGCAATTTCATTAAATGTTGAATTGTAGATCTACACTCCATTGTCGGAAGTTGCATTTTATATTTAACATTGTAACAGTCTTCCAAGTTGAGGTATTTTCTAGAATTTTTTTAATGGTAACGAATACTTCTCTTGGAGGCGCGTCTGCAATGTTCATGTCTTCTAAAAAGACATTCTCCTCGACAATCAACCTTTCTGCATATGGATGCCCTTCTAATTAATAGGGAAGTTCATGATTACGTACGCCGTTGATTACAAATATTTTCCATTTATCTTCCTTTAGATACATGTCATTCAATAGAAACGAACAATTGCATTTTCTAGTGGTATAAGGTCCATGTCATTTTACAGTGTTATCTTTTTTCACCAATGTTGACTGATGCCTACGATACACTCCGTCTCTTTTACATCCCGATTGCAATCGTGGTTTTTTCTGATCCTAATTTATCAGACTTGACAATTATGACAACGGTATTCAACCTTTTTCTTATTTTTTTACACCATTGGGTCAAAGAATTTCATGAATCAAATATCTGAAATCACATAGTACACAAAAGATAAAAAATAAATTAATAAAATTCATTTTTCCAACTGTATTTAGAATTATAAAATTTTAAATAATTACTTACTTGGTCGGTTAAAAAATAGTTTATCAAATCAGCTTCTGTGTCTTTTGAAGTATTTGATCGATCATCTTGTACCATATTTTAACAACAAAATTTTCCTTCAAAACAACAAGTGCATTCTTAATTTTATTGTCGTTGGTATCCTCCATCCAATAACCAAAAAAAAAATGTAAGACATAAACATTGTATGAAAAAACAATACAATTCAATAATTTATATTGAGATTTTCTGTTATAACATCATCTAATTTTATATTTTTCAAATTTGTGTTAGCCACAAGTTCGTTAAACAAATCCTAAAATACCAATTAAAAATCTGTAAACAACAAATCTAAGATTGATGTATGGGAGAAAAATAGAATTTAACTTGTGACAATCACAATTAGAATCGCCCACTAAATCTTCACATTTCTTCATTTAAGGCAAAAGAAGAATTTTTAATTTTAGGGTTTGGTATTTTGAAAATAGAGCACGGGAGATTTCCCGAAAGATGGAAATGCAAGTTTCTTGTACCATTTTTGAGTACATAACTTCGCATCAAGAGCTGCTCATGCTGCAGTTTAAAGGAAAAGAACCAAAAAAAGAGAGAGAATAAATAAATAGAGGAGTGAAGGTAAAACATTGTACCAACGATCCGTGCTAAGCATACCTGTCCTGCTTTTATAATGGTGTACAAGACTTGTTCTTTAAAAGGAGAACTAAAACCTAATATGGTAAAACTGATTTATCTGTAATTCTATGGTCCTTAAGTCTGTAATACACTTAATTTGTCCATAAGTCTGTAATACACGTAATTTTGAAAAGGTACCTTCAATAAAAATTTCAAAATTAACTTCCGCCTTCTTTATAAAAAAAAATTTCACGAAACATCTTTTAACTTTTCCAACGAAAATATACAGCTTAAACCATACATATTTTCAATCAGAATTGCAAATATTTGCATTTTACACTACAAAAATATTTAAAGTTCTAACTAATATTTTTGAAAAATGAAAATTTTGTAGTCCACTTTGCAAGAATGTGTATTCTACACTTTAGTCCACACCGCAAATTTTGCAAATATATACCATTTAAAATGCATATTTTACTAGAAACTTTAACATATGTGTTTCGTGAAACTAGTTATAAAATAGGTTTTTCAGGTATCTAAGTATGAAAATAAGTGACAAATTCTAATTTCCACTTTTAAAAATGTGGAAATTAGAGACATGTCCCTCTTTTCTAAATTTATTTGTTTATAACCTTCTTTTTTAGAAACTATTTAATATATCTTCTTTTTTGAATTTTTTTCTTTTTTACTTCTCTCGTTTTTTAATTTAAAAATAACATCTCCGATATGTATTAGGACGATTATGGCTTATGGATGTATACCCTAAGAGCGCATGTTAAGGTTATTAAAATTATTCAAATATTCCGTGAATTTTACTTTTTTTGAAGAATGAAGATGTAATTTATAATAAAAAATTAAAATGGACATAAGACTATTTTTTATGATAATAAGGAAGATATTTCTAAATTTCCTTTTGAAAATTCCGTTAGTTCATAATTTATTCAAATTCAGTACTGGTAAAATGTTAGTTCATAGTTTGTTCAAAGGGGCTTTGCATGAAAGGTCTCTATTTCTGATGGTGTTGCAAGAAAAGTCCATGTAGAAATAAGTATGTAAATTTAATCCTTGTTTTTTCTAATCAAAAAACGCAAGTTAGCTTGCGCTTTTTAAAATTTCAAAATTTTCAAAATCAGAAAGCGCAAACCTGCTTGCGTTTTCCTGATAGAAAGCGCAAGTTACCTTGCGCTTTTCAAAAATTTTAAAATTTTTTAAATTTTCAAAAAAATTTCAAAATTAGAAAGCACAAGTTACCTTACGCTTTTCAAAAATTTCAAAATTAAAAAGCGCAAACCAGCTTGCACTTTCCTGATATAAAGTGCAAGTTAACTTGCGTTTTTCAAAATTTTCAAACTTTAGAAAATTTCGAAAATTTCGAAAATTATTTCAAAATTAGAAAAGTACAAGTTATTTTGCATTTTCTGTCAGAAAAGTGCAAGACGCTTTGCGTTTTTTTTATTTTTGAAAAATAAGAACCAAATTTATAAATTTATTTTTGCATGGACTTTTTATTTAACAACATCAAAAACAGGAACCTGTGACTCTTATCTTGTTGTTCAAATTCAATAGCGATAAAATAACAAGTAGATTGAACAAACAATCGGTGTGTTTAGTTTTCCAATGACAGTGCACCAGGGCTGTTTTGGTATTATTTCCAAAAGAAAAGGTTTACTAGGACACAAATAAACACATAACTCGCAACACAATAACCTCAACATCGGATATTTGTGTGTTTTCATTTGTATTTAAAATTTAAAGGAACCGCTCCCAACAAATTCTAACAGTTGAACTATTGTGAGAGAAGAAAATAATAGTCTTCAGTAGATAAAAGCATGCAAAATATTTGAATTCTGCACCCACAAACAACAGTAGAAACGTTGACTTGTTACAAGAGGATAAAAATGAAATGGTAAAGTACTCTAGTGTTATGTACAAGGATGAACATATTACAACACATGAAACCTTTGACAAATAAAGGAACACAGCTCATGAAATGATGATGACACATTTTCAGTTTTTGCAACATTCTCAGGAAGAAGTCCTCCATTGCAACTCTATTTGAATTCGACCATTCTTTGAATCAATCAAATGGTACCTCTCATTTGTTCTCTTGTTGGCTACCACATCGGCAAGTTTTATTTCAACGAAACCCAAGGATTCCTAGTAAGACCAAAATTATCATTAATATACATATGTACCTAAAAAGGATAAACAATACCAACCAACGCAACACCATGCATGACATCAATTTACCTTTTCATGTGCCTCTGATATATGGTGGTGTGAACTGTGAAGTATTTTTCTTACTATTATAAGGTGTATTTTTTGTTTAAAGTGGAGGTATGAATCAAACAAGTAGGCATTAACATTTTCTCAGCTCACCTTGAACTGACCATATGAACATCATCGTCATCATATCATTCTAGCTTTAGTCCGAACAAACTGAAACTGACTATATGGACATGAATCATACAATCACTGCTGGATACGTAGCTAATTAAACAACCTTAAACTACATAGCCTTTGTTGTCACATTTCTTAAAACCTTCAATTATTAACTAATTAAATAGTATCATTCGACTTTCTATCAAAACCATTGATAGTGTTGACATCTTTTCATATTATAAAGATCGCATACGTTAATAATAATAATAAACCAAACGTATCTTCCTAGAGTTGTCACATCAAATGCCGCATTTACATCTCTATCGGATCCATGTTATGCTCGCATTTATTTGTGGTAGCTTGGAGCATAAAAATAAAGTGGATTTAACCGCCTCTTTATAAGCTTATAATACCATTGATACAGTCTAATAGCATAACAAAATGTCGTAATCCTCTATTATAATCAATACAGCTTCATTTTGTGCTGTACATCTTATGTTTTACACTTTACAGCCCCACTGAAGAATATAATTGAGGCCCGTAAAAAATATTCATTTATATTTCATCATAAATGTTACAAGATTTTGGCCTCTATGATATCCTACTACACTAACATTCAATATATTCAGAAGCATACTGGTATTCAATCAAATATATAGGGCAATTATGTTTGGACTCGTGGTTTTGTTGTTTATAACTCAATTCATTTTAACAATCAAAGTAACATCTTCCTCCTTTTTATACGTTACAAATCACAAGTTAAAATTTGATGTTCTTGATTTACCAATCACATTTTAGCGACCAATGTCGAATAGTTTATTTTATCAAAATCTTAATTGAAAAAAAAAACTTGTGTAAATTTACAGATAACTGATATTTTAATAAATGGCACTAATGATGAAAAATGAAACCAAAGAACAAAATATTCAGAAAAATGGCACTAACGATAAATTAATATCCAAAAAGTTCAAAATTTAAACTAAATATAATTTAATTTTATTATAATCAGACAAGTTTCTAACAAATATGAGATATCGACTGAATTTGGGTCGAAATATGTTCGTAAACATAAAAATTATTCAAAATTCAGTGATGGGTTTGTTCGTTTTCTATACTGTACGAGAGAGGGGAAGGACAAGGACAAAACTCCTACAACCTGATCATCGGTTTGTGGACCAAAACTCACTCTATAGGTTCCTTACGTTCTGAAATGGGCTTCAGTTAACACTCCTCCAATCAATATTTCAAAGAGGCTAGGACATGGACTAAATCACAGGAAATTTGAGAAAATTATGTTTATTGCGTGTAAACATATTCCATGCAATGCCAAGGTGGTTTCTAATATCATCTTAAAGGATTAACCATTGCATCAAAATTGAATATTCAGATGTCTATGCTAAAGGGTGAAGAGCTATAAGGTTGCTTTATCAACTTGGATTTAGTCAACAGATTTTACTGAATTGTGAGTATTAACAAATTTTCCGGGAAGCGGGAAAAAAACTGACTCGAATTATCATACAAATTGTTTTTGATGTTTGTTTTCTTATTATGTATTTTAATGCCTTTAAATTTTGTTTTATTCTCACAGACGCACAGAGATTGAAAGCTGAAAGAAGAAGTTGACATAGCATTAAAGATGATAATTCAAAAATATGTATTTGTACCTTTGAGTGAATGCCAATACTCGGGGGCTTACTAAGGACCTCCACAAAAATCTTGTCATTAATAGGTGGCTCCTCGCACACAAATTGAAACTCCTCTTCCCATCTTGGATCTCTATTCTTCTTAATGTGCTGCATTAGTAAATATCCAACAGGGGTACCATTATGTTACATTATAGTACTTTTAAATATTAATTTTTCAATACTGATATTCAACAAGAAAGCTTTTGATATAACATCATTGTACTTCCATATTTTGCATATATATCAAACATGCAAACAATAAGATTTTGTTTTACCTTTGTTTTCTTCTCTTCTCCTTTAAAAAGAATTTTCACATATGGGTTTGTGTGATGTTTTCCTTCAAGATCTTGAGCTTCGTGCACAATAACAACAAGTAAACCACCACCTTCAGGAGTACCATCAGGAGCTTTTTCAATTACATCTCCGCCATCACCATTTTCAGTAACTGCGTCTTCTTTAAAGGGCTTATAAGTCAGCTCAGCAGTAACCTGACCGCGGGACTTTTCATTTTGAGGATCATTGGGGTCCATATTTTTAGACAGTTCTAGTGTCACAGTTTTTGTTTCTTCTGGAGTAAGCTCTTTCAGTGGCACTACGTTCATACCCATTTTATCATGTTTCCCCACCTACAATGAGTACGAAGGAAGTTGTATATTTGCAGTTATTGTTAACAGAAAATTATATGTCAAATTTTGCAAATAACAACAGTTGTTATTATGTGGATGCAGATAGATACCTACCTTTTCCCAATCAAACACGTTAATTTCCAAAGCTTGAGACTCTGGATCCTTGACAACAATTTTGAATTCTTCATTCCATTCAGGATTAAGATTGTTGTGTTTTACGTGTGTTTTCTTTGACGGAAGTTTATCATCTGTGAGCTTTAGTTTAACATATGGATCCGATTTACCCATGAGATCTTTGTTCTTAAGTTTAGTTGCCCTTATTACTTTGACATGCAGAATTCCAACAGGCTTTTGCATGGCCCTGAAAATATATCAGAGATACTTTTTAAGTTTTAAGTCAATAATAATCCAAAATTATAAAACATGAGACATCAATGTTACTTTGAAAGATCCATGATGGGCACTTCTAGTGTTTTAGGCCACAAATACATAGTCGCAACTTGTTTCTTAATGGTCTCCTGCAAATAAATATATAAGAAAACTGGATGCAGGAATAGGCAAGAAAGAACAAAAATCAATTTAAGAAGATTCCTATAAAGACAGTGTTGTCAGCTAAAACATGGAGAAAACATGACAAAATAAAACTTTACACACAAATGAACTGGTTACGAAAATCGCATTTGTGATAACGTTGATAAAGCAATTAGGATATCATCACGTTTCTCTCACACCTGTCAGTGTTTTACATCAAATACTCACAGAGGATACCAATTTGTACACATCAGCCACCCTCTACTTTAACTTGAGTAAATAATTTACAATGTAAAGTGGACGATTCTAATATGTATTTGTCGATGAACTTGATTATCCCTAGATTCGGTTTATTTAAGAGATTGCTCTTACTAAATTTTTGTTATCCTCTATCTCAAAATTGGAATTTGTTTTAGCCTTAATGTGCAAATGAATGATCTAAGGTGTTATAAATTTTATGTAGATTCAGTTTGTAATTTAAATGATTATCAGTTACCGATCGTTACCTTTTGTTTCAATTACATGTCTAACCTGGTAAATTATTCAATGTAGTATATAAATCAAAATTTTATTTGATAACAACTCATAGTACATTTTTATGAGACAGGCCAGCTTATAAGAATTCTACATTAAAACCTTCCATTAATTACATAGATAAAAGTACAGAATTGATGAAAAGGTAGTACCTGAACAAAAGAGTAAAGACCAGGGACTGACATAACATCTGCTCCTAGAAGTCTTAGCCCAAAATCAACATGGGGCTGCAAACCATGACAATGGAAGAACAATAAAAAATAATCTGAAAAACTTGTAAATATGAGAAAATAGATGAGCACTCCTAATACCTTCTCCATTAAAGAGACGAGAATTTTCGCAAAACAAGGAAAACTAGGGACTAATGGCTTTAATGTAATGCGCGGCAATGCAAACACTTGCAAATCTATTACCTACATTTGAAGAAGGAATTAAATTAATATACTCATTCTTAATAAACCAGGAATCAAAATGAAAGAAAATAGCTCCTAACTTGTAAAGTTGCCTTCAAACCAAACGCTCTAACAACAACAGTTATGTTGGGATTTCCAGCCCATTTAATTGATGGTTCCATAATCAACTCTTTTTCTTCTGTTTGGTATGCTTTCATTCCTACAAAATACATAAAACATTCAAGATGAATTTGTTGAAATAATTAATAATTTATGAATTATAAAAGGCTGTCTGATATTCTTTGAAATATGCAACATACAAGTAATACTAAAATAAAATATGCAACCCGTGAAATGTAGTTAGCGTGCTTGTGCGTGTGTGAATTCAAGGAAGGTTCAATGGCACCCTATTTGTAGCACCCATTTAGCATCTTTATTTTTAGCCACTAGTTTTCGTTTCATTTAATATTATGATGTGGCAAGAGACAGAAACAACAAATATCTATATCTAAATTATAATAAGAATATCTCCATTTAAAGCTTTTGGAATTACCAAAATAACCACTAAATAACACAACAATAAAATGGTATTTTTGTTATTTTGAATCCCCATGTGACTCACAACAACAAAGGGGCATTTTCGTTAATCTGGTTCCATGTTGGTCTCTTCTTTTCTAGGTTTCGATGTTTATCCCCTATTACTTTATTCTTCTCGTCTTTCCTTTTTTTCCCTTTGATTTGCTCGAAATGCTAAATCTAAATTCTTCCAAAATAGCTTTCTTATTCTTCTCTCTTTCCATTAAAGTGGAGTACGTCATGATTTTGCCCGCTTTAATATAAGAAAAATTGATTTTGAAGGTAAGTTCATTTTTCTTATTCTATTTTGGCAATTTTTGATTGATCGTGTGTGTTTTGTCTAGATCCCAGTATAAGTATGAACTTTATCTACTTCGAACATAAAAAAATACAAGCAGCATTGAATTAGTGTTTATGTTGAGTATAATTAATAAATAAGGACATTAGGAAATCCTAAATATGGATTTATGTTCTGATTTGATTTTCACATTTGGTTCATTGATTTGGTTATAAAGTGTTTTGCTTTGTCCAAAAAAATTTCAAATTATTATGGACATCACCGAAATACATAACAAATTCATTTATAAAGTTAAAAGACGATCTTTTACAATAAAAGAAGAAGAAATAAAAGGTGAAATTCGATTTTAAGATAGATAAGTAATACCACACATCACATTTTAGAAGAGTATCGGCTTTCTACGTACAAGGTTTTTCTGTAATGTCTACGTCACTACTATCTATTTTAAGTCACTGCTATCTATTTGATTATGTACTTCCTTACCATGTTTATTTGATAATTACCAAGTTAATATTCATATTCTAATGGCAGTCTTACTACTTCCATGACTTTCTCTCTGTTACAACATTTTCCCACTTCGTTACTGTTTTTGTTTGATAAGGACCACATTAATACACATTAATATATGTGTTTATGAATCCACATTAGTACTTCTTTTAAGTTAATGCATACAAAAAAAGGAAAGGGGTCATCCATAATTTTCTCCATGGTTTTGTCCTCATACCCATAATTTATATCATATGTTCTTCCCTCCCAATATGATGGGCAACCAATTTTAAATTATATTAACCCAAAAATGTTGGAAACGTTGAAGAAGTTTTTCTACAGTGGACGCGTATGGAGACTATAGCAGCAATTTTAATATCTCAAGATACTCAGAATCAAGATGAGCAATTCAATTTCTATGGTTTTCCTTTGAATTTTAGGGACAAGCCGATTTTTGAGTATCGTGTTTTATGCGCATTTATACAGGTTGCTTAGGTTTTTAGAACTTCTACCAAAATGAATTCCCCAAAATATTCTTAGTATTTTAATTAGCTTCCTCGCTATTGAATATACCCCCCTGCTATACTGTTATTTTCTTTCTCTCTTTCTTTAATTCTTATTGTTATGGAATTACCGTTAGATTGTTCTTTGAAGAAGCTATTTGCATGATGTGTATCATCGATAAACAAGTTTCCCATATTCCCTGACCTCGATGACTGATAACGCTGGATTTTCAGTAAATGAGTAAATTGTCATTTTGATTCCTCATTTAAAAAAGATTCTGGCCTGAACTTGCTTTTGTAACATTTAATTGTTCATTTTCTACAATTACTAAAAAAATGTTGTATATAGAGAATTGACAGAGCATACCTTGGAACGTAGGTGGGAGCGAACCCAAGGTTAGAGTGTGAAACTCAATGGAATCAATTTTATACTTAGCACAATTTTCAGCGATAATTGGCTTTGTAACTTCCTTAGCTGTATTGCAGATGGCCTTGAAAATTAATAATATTGTTAAACATAGAATTATATAAATAAGCGGAAAAAAATGTGTTTCAATAAACCTGCACACCTTATCCAAATAAGGCCACATAGTCTCAATGAACTTGTTTAGCCAATCTATCTGAAATGTAAAAGAAGCAAAATAATTGTATCATTTAAGCGCCTAAAGCCCGTAAATATTGGCAGAATTACTGTTAAAGTACCCGATCAAAGTCTGGATTTTTCACCCATAGAGGAATCTCCGGAAGCATTTGCTCCAGAGATTTTGAATCATGTTCGACAAGTGGACGAAATTTAGGATCCTGATAACACAATGGATGCAAGATACATTTCAATTGATAATGAAACACATAATATGATTTGTTGACCTTTAAACAATATGAATATGAACAGAAAAATCATCACGCGATCAAAACAGGATTCTACACAAAGGTTTTCTAGAATGAAACCGAACAATTCTTTTCTGGTTGAATGGTTTATAAGAGATCAAACTAGCAGCTGAGTTTTACAGGACATTGGTTAAGTTCACTATATACATAAACTTTTTAAAGAGACTGGTGGTGCACAGCTCATGTGCAAATTGAGACTTGTAATACAAAGCGTGGGGCATGAATTCAACCTATAGTCATTTTTCAGTTCATCAAAAGGTGTGACCTTCAACTCGATGTAGCGCAGCCATCACAATTGAGTTTAGATTGCTCAACTCAACCACAGAGAATTGAAGCTATTTGGATTATTATGAACAATATCTGCATGACTGACAAGCAGTTTCTGACTTCTTTTTTACTGACACACCTTTCATCAAATTTTACAAGATAAACTATTATCAATCATAACTGTAAATTTTCCTAAGCTATTTTGACACAAGTATTTAATTGGTGAGAAAAATACTAATTTATAATCATGTGCCTCACTAGATTGGTTTGTTAACATTTCTCATAAAAATTAATTAAGGCATCAGAGTTCTTGAACCAAAAACTGCACTAGCAGAAATTGAAAGCTCAATTTTCAAATGGAAAACCAACATATGGTTCTTACATACTTAACCCAAAATACCCTAATAACTATGAGCTTTCATACAGTCAACTCTCTGGAGTTTATAACAGAAAATCGATTTCAAGGTCAATATGTTAATTATTGTACTTTACAGTACTAAATAATCTCCTTTACATGATAAACAAGCAAGACAGGAATTTTCTTCGTTTTACTTGCACAAAATACCAAAAATTAATTCTAGTTTTCCATTCCTTCTTCAACTATCAAACACCTCATTTTCCAAATTTTGCAGAACATGATTTTGCAGGCAATGAAGTAAAAACGAAATTCTCGTTCTACCAAAACATATAACTAATACTAATCATAAAGTCAATGACAAAATCAAAACCAAAATCGAAGAAAACATACCCTAACATCAGTTTTCTGGAAGTAGATGAAGAGAAAATACCCGATAACAACTCCAATCCAAATTCCGACTCCAAACCCGAAGAAACCCAATACAGTACTCAGAAAGCCCATCTCAAATCGTACTTCAAAAGCCTACCTTTCCCTGATTTCACAAAAAGAAACAAGATCTTTATAGGAATAAACAAACAAAAAACTTCTTTCCAAACTAAGAATCTATGCTAGATAAACTTAGAAAGTTACGCACATTTAATGCCTCTTAGAAACCATTTTATCGCTAAAAACAATTAATGAATTATCAAGAAGTCGGCAGGCTCACACATGTGTTGTGAAATTTGGACAGCTAAGGATATCGAATTTTAAATTAATTTAAATTTAATTACTGTACTATTGAGATAAATTTGAATGAAGACGAGACTGAAGATTCAACTTCCTCAAAATTGGGACTAAAAATTGAACACCAGAGGACGAGTAGTGACTTGGACCACAAACACCGAGGCACATGCGAGATTATTTTCAATGGCAAAGACCCAACTTTTATGGTCCATAACCCCTTTGAAATCCACCTTTTTATTTTTATTTTTCCATTTTTAATAAATAAAAAATGAATCGTGTGGATTTGTTTGATTCATGGAAACCAAAAAAAAAGGACGAGATGATTTGAACCCATTTTCACTGTTTAAGTTAGAGTTTAAAATGAAAATGATATTTGTTTAAATTTTTGTTATTTCCGAGTTAAATACAAGTACAACCGTGCAATGATGGAGACCGTTCAAATGTTTAATTTAAGAAAAAGAAATCAATTTTTCATTAGTTTCAAATTTGAATACATTGATTAGAAAATTAATGCATGATGATGCAGCCCAGAAAGTTGAAGACATAGGTCGTGTGCGACCTATGATGCTGGTAAGTCGGGTACGACTTAAGAAGGAAGCCACCGAGTCAAGGTTTGGTGAGAAATGGTGGAAAAGTGAAGTTCTAGGTCGCAACCGACCTAACAAAAGCTTTAAGTCGTCCCAACGACTTAGTGAAGATCGGCAACGACTTAGTGGGAGGGTGCGAGTTAACGAGAGGTTGGAACGACTTACCGGGTTAACATGTATACGACCTACCGAGTTACGAAATAAGAAAACAGAGCAAATTGGTGAAGTATTAGGTCGTGGACGACCTAATGAAGCAGGAGTTAAGTCGCAAGGCTTAGGTCGCATAAAGCTTAGGTCGCGAAGGTCAGATGCCGCTTTTATCTTAAGTCGCGAAGTCCTGGATACCATTGATGTGTCTGCCGAGTTAATCTCTGCCTTTGATTCATGATGCCGCTTTGTTTAGGTCGCAAACTACGGAAACCGTCCATTCTTTAAGTCGCTGAAATATGATGACCGTTGATTTCTTTAAGTCGTTGATGCCGCCTATTTTTAAGTCGTTGAAGCCTGGTGCGTTGATTCTTCTTCGAGTTAATCTAGGTCGTTGGATTGTGAGTCATTGTATGCTGTACTAAGTCGCTGCCGACTTAAGTTGTGTCGCTGCATTGTAAACTGTTATAAGTCGTAGGTCGTCTGGGTTCATAGGTCGACTGTTGTTAAGTCGGAACCGACCTAAGCACTTGTAATATTTTCAAGTTTTCTGAACTGTGTTGTAAATAGGATACGACTTATGCTAAGTCGGAGGTGTTGTTAAGTCGGTTGCCGACTTAGGAGTTGTAATATTTTTCTGCTTTGCGTGTTGTAGCCTATAAATAGGCGAGTTGTTTCATTTGTAAAAGGTTGTTGAATATTGAATAAAATTCTCTTTTGATTGCTTTGTGCTTTCATTCAAATTGGTAGTTGAGTGTAATCTCCTATCTCCTCTTTCGGTTATTCGAGTGCGCTCGATTCAACGATTGTAGAAGCCGATTTGCGGAATCAAGTGCGCTTGATCAACGCTTGAAGAATTGAAGATCTTTGAACCCGGTATCGTGCGCGATCAACGAGTTCGAGATAGCTAGAGTTCGGTATCTTCGGATCAACGAATTCGGGCAATTCAGCATTCATCAATCCATCGACTGCTACTTTCACCGATCTACATTGTTTTGAATTAATCCGCTGCGTCAGTTTTGGTATCAGAGCTTGTTCTAGCCAATCATAGCTAGATCGAGACTTGGAGCCTATTCATTTGAAGATTAGAAGTTATCAATCACAACCGAGAGTTTGAGGAAGTGGGTCGTGCATACCTTTGAAGTTTGAAGTTTGGATTTGTGATTTGGAGAAGTCGTGTTCATCGTGTTCATCGAGATTTGCAACAAAGTGGAAGATTTCGATCCGTTTCATTTTGGATCAAAATTCGGAAAGTGTTTGAATTTGAAGTGTGTTGGAATTTGTGAAGTTTTCAACCATGCCACCAAGGAGAGCCAATCGACATCAAAACGTTGAAGCTTTGTATCGAAGAGAAGAAGCTGATGAGATGGAGCAAAGAATCAATGAGAATTTTAGTGAAAAGCTTAACGAAGGAATTGGCAGGTTAGAAAAGCTTATGACGGAGATGAATCAAAATCGGAGAAGGGTTTCACCAGAATCTAACCATGGGGGTAGTAGAGTCTCGCCACATTCCAATCGAGACAGAAGTGTTGAAAATGATCAAGGACGTGGGAGGAATGTGAATGATCATGCACGGAGGAACGTTGATAGAAGGGATGATGGTGGAAGGCGCAATGGTAGTAGAGATGTTGGTGGTCAGAATTGACATCGTTATACATCTGATTTTGAAGAGGAATATGATGGTGGTAGTGTTCAAGGAAGGGGTCAAGGAAGAAACTATTCTGAGTATGATCACAAGTGGGAGTCGGGGATGAAGACAGAAATTCCTGAATTCAAGGGTGGTATGCAAGCGGAGGAGTTTCTAGATTGGGTGGCTAATGTTGAGGAGATTTTTGACTTCAAAGAAGTTCCAGAACATCGTAGAGTGAAGTTGGTTGCTACAAGGCTGAGGGGTAGAGCTTTGGCATGGTGGCAGCAGACCAAACTTACACGTGATCGGATGGGAAAGTCAAAAGTTGAATCTTGGGAGAAGATGAAGAAATTGATGAAAGCAACGTTCTTACCTTACAATTATCAATCTTTGATGTATCAACGTTTGCAAAACTTGAGACAAGGGACGAAAACTGTGAATGACTATGCTGATGAATTCTATCAACTCATTGCAAGGAATGATATTATGGAAACAGAAGAGCAACTGACATCTAGATTCATTGGAGGATTGAGAATGCAGATTCAGGATATGGTTAATATGTTCGATCCAAGATCTGTGGCAGAAGCACATCAGAAAGCGTTAGCTTGGGAAAAACAAGGGAGACGAGGAAGTGGTGTGTTTACTAATTCAAACAATCAAGCGAAGGGTGTTGGAGGAAGTTCTAATGTTTCTAAACCTATCAGTAGACCAGTGGTGAAGGAGGTTGAGAAGACAAGGGTTAACAATGGTTTCAAATGTTACAATTGTCAGGAATTGGGTCATAAAAGCAGTGAGTGTCCAAAGCCAAAGAAGAGAACCATGATTGCAGAAGTTGAGGATGAGAATGGTGATGGAGATTGTTCTAGCCCAGTTGAGGAGGATGAGCAAGATATTGCGTCAGGGGATGAAGGTTGTAACCTAATGCTGAGGAGATCGTGTTTAACACCGAAGCAGGAGGAAGCTAGTTGGTTGAGGAGTAATATCCTTCAGTCAACATGTACTATTCTAGGGAAGGTGTGTAAGTTTGTGATTGACGCAGGAAGCTGTGATAATATTATTTCGACCGAGGCTGTGACGAAGTTGAAATTGAAGACAGAGAAACATCCGAGTCCATACAAGTTAGCATGGTTGAGAAAAGGAGGAGAAGTGAAAGTGGATAGACGAGTTCGTGTACCATTCTCTATTGGGAAGAAATACAAAGATGAAATATGGTGTGATGTAGTAGAGATGGATGTTTGTCATTTATTATTGGGAAGACCATGGCAATATGATCGAGCAGTACTACATGACGGTCGGACCAATAGCTACAATTTTATGTTTAAAGGCACGAAGATTATCTTAGTTCCGAAGAAGAGATCACAAGAAGAAAGTAAATCAGAAGAAATTGAAGAGCTGAAAACTTTATTGACTTTAAAAGAGTTTGTTAAAGAGGTTGAGGAAGAACCAGAAGTATTCTTGTTGATTGGGCGTGAGAGCAGTGAAGAAGTTGAAATTCCTGAAGAAGTTAAACCAGTTTTGAAAGAATTTGACGATGTATTTCCAGAGGAATTACCAACGGAGTTGCCACCGTTGAGGGACATACAACATCAGATAGATCTTGTTCCAGGTGCTGTATTGCCACACCGACCACATTATCGAATGAGTCCGAAGGAACATGAAGAATTGCGGAGGCAGGTAGAGGAATTGCTTGAGCAGGGGCGTGTGCAGGAGAGTCTGAGTCCTTGTGCTGTACCAGCTTTATTGGTACCCAAGAAGGATGGGACATGGAGGATGTGCACTGACAGTCGAGCATTGAATAAGATTACTGTGAGATATAGATTTCCAATGCCGAGGTTGGATGACTTGTTAGATCAAATAAGCGGAGCTATTATCTTTTCGAAGATTGATTTGAAGAGCGGATATCATCAACTTCGTATCAGACCAGGAGATGAGTGGAAGACTGCTTTTAAAACCAGGGAGGGTCTATACGAATGGTTGGTCATGCCATTTGGTTTATCCAATGCACCAAGTACTTTCATGAGGGTGATGAATCAGATTTTTAGACCGTTCATTGGGAAATTTGTGGTGGTGTATTTTGATGATATTCTGATTTACAGTGGGAGTTCAGAGGAACATCTGAATCATCTTAGAGAAGTGCTGATGGTACTGAGACAAGAACAATTTTATGCTGCTATGAAGAAATGCGTGTTCATGACGCACAGTGTTTTATTTCTGGGGTATGTTGTTTCAGAGAAAGGAATACAGGTTGACCAAAGTAAAGTTGAGGCAATCAGAAATTGGCCGCAGCCCAAGACGATAACGGAAGTTCGTAGTTTTCATGGGTTGGCTTCATTTTATCGAAGGTTTATTCCGCACTTTAGTAGTGTGATGGCGCCTGTTACAGATTGTATGAAAGATAAACAGTTTGCATGGACAGAGGAAGCAGGGAGTGCTTTTGGGAAGATCAAGGAATTGCTGACGTCTGCACCAATTCTAGTGCTACCTGATTTTCAGTTGGTGTTTGAACTACATACTGATGCATCCAAGGTTGGGATTGGAGGGGTGTTGAGTCAGAAGGGGCGTCCTATTGCATATTTTAGTGAGAAGTTGTCAGGAGCGAAGATGCGATACAGTACATATGATGTGGAGTTTTATGCTGTTGTACAATCTATCAAACACTGGAGACACTATCTATTCCAGAAGGAGTTTGTTCTTTACACTGATCATGAAGCATTGAAGCATTTGCAAGGGCAAGACAAGATTTCAGCAAGACATGCATCGTGGATTGCATATCTGCAACAGTTTACTTTTGTTGTGAAACACAAGTCAGGGGTGACAAATCGTGTGGCTGATGCTTTGAGTAGGAGGAGTCATTTGTTGACTACGCTAAAGGTTGAAGTGACGGGGTTTGAAATATTGCCAGAATTATTCACTAATGATCCTTACTTTGCAAAATTTGTTGATAAAGTCAAGGAGGGAGAGATGGATAATTTCGTGATGGTAGAGGGTTTTCTGTTCAAAGGGAATCGATTGTGCATACCAGAGGGTAGTTTGAGAATGAAGATTATCAAAGAGTTACATGAAGAAGGGCATGTTGGAAGGGACCGTACCTTACAGTTAATTTCACAATCCTACTTTTGGCCATCAATGAGGAAAGAGGTGGAAAGATTTGTGGAGCGTTGTCATATTTGTCAGGTTTCGAAGGGAACTGCTACTAATGCTGGTTTATATATGCCGTTACCGGTACCCACTAAACCATGGGTTGATGTAAGTATGGACTTTGTGTTGGGGTTACCGAGAACGCAGCGTGGTAACGATTCCATTTATGTGGTGGTTGACAGATTTTCAAAAATGGTACATTTTATTGCTTGTAAGAAGACGACAGATGCTGTTCATGTTGCTCAATTGTTTTTCAAGGAGATCTATCGACTTCATGGATTGCCAGAATCTATTGTGTCAGATAGAGATACTCGTTTTCTGAGTCATTTTTGGTTGAGTTTGTGGAAAATGGTCAGGACAAAGTTGAAGTTTAGTAGTGCTTATCATCCACAAACTGATGGGCAGACTGAGGTGGTAAACCGATCGTTGGGAAACTTGTTGAGGTGTCTTGTTCAAGACAATCTGAAGAGTTGGGATGTGAAGTTATGCCAGGCAGAATTTGCTCATAATCATGCGGTGAATCGTAGCACAGGGTTTAGTCCATTCCAGATTGTCTATTCGAGCTTACCGAAAGGACCGTTGGATTTAACGGTGATACCACACTCGAAGGGGACAATTAAGAAAGCTGCTGATTTTGTTAAAGGGTTGACGAAATGTCATAAAATCGTTCAGGAACGATTGGAGAAAGCAAATGAGAAGTATAAACGATCTGCAGATTTGAAACGAAGAAGTGTTGAATTTCATGAAGGAGATTTGGTTTATGCAGTTTTAACGAAAGATCGTTTTCCAGTAGGCGCTTACAATAAATTGAAAGCACGGAAAATTGGTCCGGTGGAAGTTGTGAAACGAATCAATGAAAATGCTTATAAACTGAAGCTGCCAGATGATGTGTATACATCTGACGTGTTCAATGTTAAGCATCTCGTACCATATCACGGGAATGAACAAGCTGATGAAGATGAATTTACAAATTCGAGGTCGAATTTCTCTCAACCTGGGGAGGATGATGCAGCCCAGAAAGTTGAAGACATAGGTCGTGTGCGACCTATGATGCTGGTAAGTCGGGTACGACTTAAGAAGGAAGCCACCGAGTCAAGGTTTGGTGAGAAATGGTGGAAAAGTGAAGTTCTAGGTCGCAACCGACCTAACAAAAGCTTTAAGTCGTCCCAACGACTTAGTGAAGATCGACAACGACTTAGTGGGAGGGTGCGAGTTAACGAGAGGTTGGAACGACTTACCGGGTTAACATGTATACGACCTACCGAGTTACGAAATAAGAAAACAGAGCAAATTGGTGAAGTATTAGGTCGTGGACGACCTAATGAAGCAGGAGTTAAGTCGCAAGGCTTAGGTCGCATAAAGCTTAGGTCGCGAAGGTCAGATGCCGCTTTTATCTTAAGTCGCGAAGTCCTGGATACCATTGATGTGTCTGGCGAGTTAATCTCTGCCTTTGATTCATGATGCCGCTTTGTTTAGGTCGCAAACTACGGAAACCGTCCATTCTTTAAGTCGCTAAAATATGATGACCGTTGATTTCTTTAAGTCGTTGATGCCGCCTATTTTTAAGTCGTTGAAGCCTGGTGCGTTGATTCTTCTTCGAGTTAATCTAGGTCGTTGGATTGTGAGTCATTGTATGCTGTACTAAGTCGCTGCCGACTTAAGTTGTGTCGCTGCATTGTAAACTGTTATAAGTCGTAGGTCGTCTGGGTTCATAGGTCGACTGTTGTTAAGTCGGAACCGACCTAAGCACTTGTAATATTTTCAAGTTTTCTGAACTGTGTTGTAAATAGGATACGACTTATGCTAAGTCGGAGGTGTTGTTAAGTCGGTTGCCGACTTAGGAGTTGTAATATTTTTCTGCTTTGCGTGTTGTAGCCTATAAATAGGCGAGTTGTTTCATTTGTAAAAGGTTGTTGAATATTGAATAAAATTCTCTTTTGATTGCTTTGTGCTTTCATTCAAATTGGTAGTTGAGTGTAATCTCCTATCTCCTCTTTCGGTTATTCGAGTGCGCTCGATTCAACGATTGTAGAAGCCGATTCGCGGAATCAAGTGCGCTTGATCAACGCTTGAAGAATTGAAGATCTTTGAACCCGGTATCGTGCGCGATCAACGAGTTCGAGATAGCTAGAGTTCGGTATCTTCGGATCAACGAATTCGGGCAATTCAGCATTCATCAATCCATCGACTGCTACTTTCACCGATCTACATTGTTTTGAATTAATCCGCTGCGTCACATTATCAAAGCCAAAAGGTGAATGCTATTGAAGAAAACAATATTGAAAACAACTAACATAAATACTGACATCATAATCATACATATGTATGTGTCTATGTAAATAGAGGATAAATCGATAAATTATAGAAATGGTGAGAACAAAAGAATGAATTGGTATTGTCCACGTGCATAGTTCAATTGGTCAGGACTGTCTAGCGACCATGGAACAAAGTTCCCTGAGATTGCGGATTCAAGTCCTAGCACGCTGCGCTATGCATCCCTTAAGGCTTAGAGCTATGCACCCCTTAAGGGTTGTAGCTGTTATTTCCATAAAATCAAACAAAAACGCTAGGGGATTGGTGCTTTTAGTTGTTCTAGCTGAAAGGGGGGTCGGTGTGATGGACGAAATCCCTAGCTCTACTAGTAGGGTTTTTGAAGAAAAAAAAATTAGAATGAATTGGTACAATGTATAAGCACGCCAATGCCATGCTCGTGTGATATTAGAAAATGCTATTGTACACTATTAATATTGTGAGCAGTAGATAATTCCAGATCGTAGATTGGTGAATTAAGTGCTAAATTGCTGAATTACACAAAAAGCTGAACATGTGATTTACTATTTACATTTCAACACCACAAAGTTAAGCAGGAGAACAGTAAATCGCTTTTACTAAACAAATACGAACTAGATTTTAGAAATTCTATAGCAATGTATTTCAAATAGTTTGATAGCGTTATGTACATTTGATAAGAAATAATACATTTGATTCGGGCTTCGTTCATTAATTTGAAGTCTTTTGTTCATGCATTGCATTTTCTACCAATTTTCAGTCCTTGCGTAGTTTCCCAACTTCTTTAAATTAACATTTCATAGCTTTCATCTTATGCTTCTTTCGGGTCATACCTCATTGCTTTGTTTTCATGATTTTTCTTATTATTTCTTCTTAACTAGTGTGTAACTCGTGCGTTGCACATGGTAATGTTGTTAAAAAATAGTATTTATATTTTAATTATTGCTAAAATATATCTTTTTTTTGGCTAAAATATATCTTATTATGCAATATATGATAAATTTATCCTGATATATTAATCATAAATTAAGATGACATGCGATGATCGGATATAAGATTGAGGGTTCAATCTTCACTAACTACACATCTCTGTAAAAATTAATGTACTAACTCAAAAAAATTATAAATTAAATTTATTAATATTGTATATGTAAATAATTTATGTTTTTTCTTAATGACAAAAATAATTTATGTTATGTGATATATATTTTTATATGTACGAGTGAATTAGTAACTTTACCAATTTATTAATATGATTATTGTATATATTTATACATATATATATTGATTGTCACCTTTTTTAAGGATTAAAAATGGATTAATGAACATTAAATAATTGAATTTATTTAAATAATTTGAATTAATGATCAACATAACTATATAAGAAGTCGAATGTAAACGTTGACGAAAATTGAGAAGAGCTTTATACATATTGTCATATAGAAGAGCATTGGTCTTATGGTTAGCTTATCTACATGTGAACTTTTATCCATATTTAGTTTTCATTTTAAAATAATTTTATACTTGTAATTAACCATATATTTTATACTATCGCAGAAGGGTCATGATAATTGCAAAATAATGTATGTAGTATTTAATTGAGTTATGAGTTCAGTATGGTTTGATAACATGTTGAAAACGAGAATGTTTATATAATCTAATATTAATGTAATCTGTGCGTTCACATCGTAATGTTGTAAAATATTAATTTATCTTTTATAAATTGTTCAAAATGAAATTATGTTATGTAATGTACGATAATTTTTTGAGATAAATGAATCAGAAATTAAAAGAGTTAGTATTATTTGTGTATAAGTTTTATGTTATGTGATTTTTATATCTTTCTATAAATCTGAATAAAGAAGAAAGAATTTTATCATTTTTCCTCGTATATATGAATATTGTATATATTGAAATTCTAGTATTTTTAGGATTTATTACATGGATTAATGAATATTAGTTAATCATATTTATTTAAATAGTTTAAATTTACGATTACCCAATTAGTTAAATATATGGATTTAAATGTAAAATATTAGAAGATAATTGAGAAGGGTTTCAATGTAATTGTAAAAAAGCAAAATTTAGGTATTTGAATTTAATAGAATTTTACAGTGCAATGTATGATAAATTCATTTATTAAATGAATTATAAATTAACTTTATTATTGTCATTAACGTAAATAATTTATGTTATGTGATTTATATATATTTGCATCTGAATAATTTTTCTAACCAATTTGTTGATGTGCATGTAACATACATATTGAAACTTTCATCTTTTAGGTCTATTATAAATATTAGTTGACTAAGTTTAGCAGTTAGTTTAAAATTTGAATTATGTAATTAATTTAAATGTATGGACTGTAATGTAAAAATTTGATAGAGAACCGTGAAAGATTTGTAAATAATTATAATTTTTTTTTAAAAGTAGGCATTTGAATGTAGAATAGTATGAGAAATTTAGTAAAATAATTGTAAAATGGTAAATCATAGGATTTTAAAAATAAAATATCCAGACTCTGAGAGAATTGGGCAAAATAGAGATAAGTTCTTGAGCTCAGGAGAGGGCTTCAAATTCTTCTGCTTTATTATTATTTAATAGATATGAGTGGCAAGAATTGCACTTGGCAAATTAGAAACGACTCATTGCAAATTTGCTGTACTTTGGGTCCAAGTCAAACTTTCTGAATCTCTATAGGAAATAAAATATGTGAAAGAATGTGAAAAAATAAAATATTGAAGCATTGAGAATAGTTAAAATCAACAAAAATCAACTGGTTAAGAGGTTTTCTCTAGGAATTGAAGTATGTCATTTTGTTTACAATTTCAAGCAATAAAAAGCCATTCATAAATTATCACTTTTATGGATATTTATGATGAACTTAAACACAAAACAAAAGAAGCTTATTAAACTAAACTTCATAATAAAACAAACATAAAAAGTTCTTGATAACTGAAAGTTGAAGCTATAATATATGGACCTATAGTTCTCACAAAAAAAGAAAGTATGGTGCAAAGATAGGAGAACTCAAGTATTGAGTTGCCATACAAAACTAGATAAATTGCCATGCTTGAAATAAAGAGGGAGCAAAAGTAAGGTAAAAGCTGATGGATTTAGCACTAAGAAGCTATTATTTTCCCTTCCCCATCTTATCAAAGGATCCCTCCTTAGATCATTAACCATTTGATAAATTTTGGAGACGAAAGGTGCCACTTGTAATTGAATATCATGACAAGTATTATTGTTGCTACTAATGGCACCATAGCTTCTGAGCAACATTCTTTTTTCCATTTGCCTCTTTACCATAAAAGAACAGACCAAAAATCTTCATCCAAATTTTTTCTCCATCATCCACCTTTCTCCCCATAGCCAAATCTCCTACTTAATATTATTATTATTTACGTGTGTTCCCTAATAAACCAAAGAACCAACACATGTTTCTCCAAACTTTACATTTGTTCCTTATTAAAACTCATGCATCAAATGATTTTCCAAGTATCTAACCATTACGATTACAACGTTGAGTTTACGTAGAATAACATTTAAATATAATGTGCAACTCTAGCTTGAATGCTTCACTGTAGCAGCAGTAAACTATAAAAAATGGAAGTATTTACCACATCAAACCTTACATTCTCTTGGTCACGGACTGATTATTGTTCTGTAGGAGCTATACTCTTTTGAACATCCTTAGCAATCATCGATATGTTTTAGTTTTACAAAGATCCCAACTTAAATAGCCAGGTGGTAATACAACTTGTAAAATGTTCGTTTTTATATTATTTCCTTTGAACCTAAAACTGATACATGGATGAACAATTTTTTTTAATTTTTTTTATATTATTCTCCTTACCTCATCATACTCAATTCTCTTAATTCCCTTTAGTCATACATCCAATATTTTTCCAAGGACCTGACAAAAGTTTCAAATGAAATGCATATTTTAATCTTCTAATTCAACATTTATTTTTAAAATTTCACTATTTTAGCAGTATTAAATTATGCCAACGGTACTAAATTATGGTGTAGTTTTAGTAACCAATTGCAATATTTTGTAAATCCATCCATAAAAATATGCTTCCCTTCAATTTATTTTTCTGAAGTGGTACCTATATTTCAATTAATTACCTAGGGTTCGCAGTCCTTTAGGTGCTCAGCGGCATGATATGTTTTTATCAAAAGTAAAAAGCAGTGTAGTATACCCAACTTGGTTCTCCTAAGTCCTAACCAAGTTTCTTCTTTTTCTAAAAAATAAAAAAGAAAGAAACCGGACAAAGTCATTTGATGGTACATGTTTACTTCATCCCATTCACCAGAATTTGGGGCACCTCCTTACTCTACTTTTAACACGCAAACACACACATATTAATCATTGCGATTTGCAACAATACAGAATTGCATAATTGAAGGAAACATATATGATAATTGCTTCTGATACTATAAAACTTTTATTGGTTGAATTTAAACCTTCTTTATGTCAAGATAAAGTATTTGAACTTTCAGATAGTTTTAGATTGAAGAACAGAATGAATTGTATATTTCAATTATCACATATACAGACTATTTATAAGATTCTTTACATGCACTCCAGTTAATAGCAAAACAACCATTCCTCTCACTTGATACACTTTTGTTCTAATACAAATCTATTATCCGGCTTTTTGACCCGACTATATCCAGACTGATTGGATAAGTTAAACTCGATGATAGACAAGGCAAGCGGCCTAGAGAAGTGATCATGGAGTCCAGAGATCAAGCACAAACAATGGTATGAAGCAACGATCAAGTGAGACCAAGAGATGGACTCTTCGGAATATTCTAAGTATGGATTAGTGCCTCCCCTAGGCAGGGGATCCGTATATATCTCTTCCCCTATGCAGGAGATTAGATCGTATTACTTCCTCGAAGCAAGGGATCAAATCATATCACTTCCCCTAGACATGAGATATTACTTCTCCTAGGCAGGGGATCAGATCGTATTACTTCCCCTAGGTGGGGATCGAATCGTATCCCTTCCCCTAGGTGGGGGATCGGACTGTATCACTCCCTCTAGGCAGGGGATCAGGTTGTATCAGCCCAACAGTTCAACTCAATGGAAATCGATTGATATATCCAAAATCATGAAGGCAACTATGCAAACAACTTTGAAAACATGAAGCTAGCATCAAGACGGACCAACATGAGGGATCGCATAGGCCTACAAGGTCATCTAGACCGATCGGCACCGATCCCCTATCCTTGGGAGTTGGTCCATGAAATTTTTTGGGTGACCTCGCCTACATCGTGAGATTCTACCTGCGAAATTTCAAGAAGATATTCAGTCATCTTCCCTTATAAATACAGCGAACATTCTCTATACGTGGGATCCTTCTTTCTACGGCCAAGGCTCTACTATTACTATTCTTTATTCTTGTACTACTGGATCCTAGCTTATCCAAATATCTTGTAATCAAACAACTAGTGCAAGATCAATAAAAGAATCAAGTGGACATAGGCTAAGATTGCCGAACCACTATAAAAATTTAAGTCTGGTTTACTTTTTCTACTCTGTTTAATTTTATCCTTCATTTAATCTCTACTAGAACTCTATTGGGTGTTTGTGACCAATTTTTGTGCAAATATTTTGGTGCTTACACTAAGAAGTAATTCTCAGCTTGATTGGATCTCATCATCTACTAATGGATTCTCATATCCGCGAGATAAATCCAAATTTCTACTGACAAGTTTCTGTTTCTACTCAGATTTGAATAAAATCTAGAAGGAAGCTATCTACAATGCCTCCTAGGGAGGAAAAGGCCATTGCTACCTTCTCACGACCTGCCGACAAAGCAGTAGAGAACATGGAGATCACTCTTCTAGATGATGGAGCGCAACAGGGAGTCCCTGGCACGTAGGCCTCTTCTATGTGATCACTAATGTTGATATAAAGAAACTGCGAAGAGAGCTCCATGAGACTCGTGCAGAATTGCAGAAACAAATCCAAGAGAACAAGGTCCTCATAACTCGCCTCTAACAGTCCCCTCGATCTGACTCGTCATCACCTACTCTGCCTTTTGAAGTATAGTTATCCATCATCAAAGCCATACTTCCCATCCTGGAACTTCCATCATCGAGCCATGAGTGGTCGTCTTCGAAAATCGTCAAAATGGTCGTCGAAAACTCACTTCAAGGTTAACCCGAAGTACCCAAAGTAATCACCCATTTGACTCAAAGCAAACTTTGAAAATTCTGGTCCGAAGTCAGACTTAGATAAAACCAAGATTTTCTCCAAGCAAACCCCAATTTGATTCCAAGTAGCGTTCATTACCGAACCGTACCCAGGGTTCGATACCGAACCCCAAGTTAACATGCAAATGACTCCAAGCACCGTTCGTCATCGACCTAGCACTTCAAATTTCTGCAACTCCAAGCGAACCATGGGCTGACTCCAAGAAAATAGCAAGTTTTCTCGTGCGGACTCCAAGTAAATTACCATCGATCTGTTAACATCGATCCATCTTCTTTTGCACGCAACTCGAGCATAAAACTCCAAACGACTTGAAATTTGAAATGTAGCCTTATGGAATCTTCCTTGTCACTCCATATTGATCCTACCTAGTTTGGGACAAATTTGGGGATAGGTACCGATCCCTCTAATTGGGGATCGACCTCTCCTCTGTCGCGATGATATGTAGCTCCCGCGTTCTAGATTCGATATTCAACTTGAAGATGGTGCATTCTCTCTACTCCTCATGACTGACCGGAGCGTCAGGAACCAAGTGGTAGCAACTGGACTGCCGCCAAGGAACAAACAAGGAACCATTACTCAAATGGTACTCCCAGAAGCCGTAGAATCAAGGCGATATGGAACAAATCAGGATGAATTACCGGGCCAAGCTTCCGAGGAAGATAACGACTACTCCCAACTAACTAACTTCCAAACACCTAACTTGGTGGCCATGGCACTACGACTCGTTAGATAAAGCCAAAACTAGATCGATAACGATTGGGGAGAGTCCTAGAGCCATAATCATTTTACTGAAGCCATTCAGTGTGCAGAATATCCTCATAAATTCAACATGTCAACCATACCATCATGCTTAGGGAAAACCGACAATGGACTACATCTCATGAAATATGAATGGCACATGGATTCTGCCAAAGTGACAGATGCAATCAAATGTGGATGCTTTCCCATCTTTCTTAAAGGAGCAACGATTATGTGGTTTACAAGACTACCGCCCAGGTCCGTCTCCTAGTTTGACCAACTAGTGTAAAAGTTCGTTGAGCAATTCTGAATATAAGCAACTCGCCCCAAGCATGTGATGTCCCTATCAAACCTGCTCCAGGCGCTCGGGGAGCCGCTCAAAGACTTCTTGCAAAGGTTCAACACCGCCGTAACTGAAGTGAGCGATTCCAGCGAGAATACCATAGTGATGTTGTTGATAAGGGGAATCGACCTCAAGACAAAGTTTTGTGGCCGGTTAGCTGGAAAGGCTCATACTACCTTGGATCGTTTTTACTACAAGGAGAACTAGTATTAACGCAAGGAGGAGGTGAAGCAGACTAGGAAAAAGAACAATGTAGGCATGTTGGCCGAAGGAATTCAAAGCGGGGGCAACATTGAGGCCCTAGATGAGGACTCGGGTTTTAGGAGACGATCCAAAGTCCTAAAAATCGACTCGGACACTCCATTGAATGATTCGAGCAAAAACATCCACCTGGAGACTCGCGACTCAGAGTAATACAGAAAGCCAGCCTCGAGAGAGTCCACCGAAACCCATAAGAAATCCATGAAATATTGCATATTTCATGAGACACGCGACCATAATACTGGCGATTGCAGACACCTTCAAGATGTGATCAAAGAGCTGATCCGGAAAGGAAAGCTTCGATAGTATGTGCAAGCCCTGTAGGATAGCGGGCATGGAACATCTGATCCTTATCAATAAAGACCTTTGGTTATCGATTGGACCGACGACGGTCGACTTCCAACAAAGAAGGGCTGGAGCAAGGTGGCCAAAGGTAGGCACCAATCAACCTCCATAAACCATGATCAGACCTTTGGAGTATCATCAAGACAAGCGCGATTTAATCGCTCATCAGCTTCCATATGCCCCTGACTTGGGGGCAAGAACTCGAAACGGAGAGTGGGTGTGACTCGACCATCCACTTCCTATTATATGCTTCAATTCCGATAAAACGTCTACGCCTTGCTCAGAGCCCAACAAGGTCAAAATCCACTGCAGAACAGACGTGACTGACGGTCCACTCATCAACCTCCATGTTCGACCTGGAAGTCCAAAGAAATACTTAGAGTGGATATGATCTGACCATCCACTCCCTAGCTCATGTATAGAATTTGGCAAAACAATCATGCCTTGACCAGAACTCATCAAGGCTGGAGTCCGATTTAAAGGGGGTGGACTAACCACCTGCTCATTAACAATTAAGAGCCATTATTTGAACTCTCTTCCTCGACCCGACCGAAAGAGCGCAAACCGTAAAGTGGACGTGACTCAACCATTCGCTCTCCAAATCTTGCCCCTGACTTGAGGGCAAAGACATGACTCAAGGTGGATGCGGTTCGACCATCCGCTCCCCTGCTTGAGCTCGAAGTTCGCCAGAACACTCATCTTACTCCCAAAGCTCGGTAGAAACAAGATCCAAATGAAAGTGGATGCGGTACAACCGTCCACGCATCGACCCCTGCCCCTGGATGTAGAGGGCAATTTGAGAGTTTAAGCTTAAATTGGACGTGATTCGACCGCCCAATCCAAGGACGTTGTGATCCGTCCGTCCGCAACCTTGCTCGCACCTGAAGTACAATGAACTATTCAAGCCTACCTGGACATCAGCAAGCCCAAAATCCAAACCAAAAATCGGACGCAATTCGACCGTCCATCACCAACTCTGGTCCTGCAGTGCGGATTACAACATGGACGCTGTTCGACAGTTTATTGAATAACTCTAGTTCCCAGAATGTGAGCTGGAGAATAAACACAAATGAATAAGTGTGATTCGACCACTCATTCATCAACTCCGACCTGAATCTGACAGGAGGAGTATAAACACTAAAATATGGACGTGGTTCGACCGTCCATCGATTAACTCTGGTCCCTCAGTGCGATTGGAGCATAAACACCAAATGGGCACTGTTCGACTGCCTGTCAATAAACTTTGTTCCCAAAGTATGGACCAGAGTATAAGCTACAAAATCGGATGCTACCCGACCATTCGATACAAAGCGGACGCGACATGGTCGTCCATGTGTCAACTCTTATCCTCGGCACAGGACCCATAACATAAATTTATGCGGATGCGCTCCCACCATACAACACTAAATTTCTTTCTTGACTGAACGGAAAGAGCCAGATTCGCAAAATGGACGTGACTGATCGTTCGATTTTGAATGGATGTGATTGTCCTTCCAACCATGACTGAATGTGACTCAACCGTTCATTCGCTAACTCCAATATTTTCCTTGACAGATGGAGTATAAACTCACCAAGTGAATGCGGTTCGACCGTCCACTCATCGACTCTCGTTCTAGGTTTAACAGAGGGAGCCTATATCAAAAAATGGACCTGGTTCAATTGTCCATCGATAACTCTAGTTCCCAGAATGCGAGCTGGAGTAAAAACACCAAATGGGTGCAACTGACCGCCCATCCACAAACTCTGGTCCCCAGAGCACGGATAGGAGTATAAACAGCAAATGGATGACTCGATCATTCATTCATCAACTTCGACCTGAACCCGGCAGGAGGAGTATAAGCTTAAAAGGCAGTGACTCGACCATCCACGAACTAACTCCGCGAACCTAAGACTGGGGCAGGAGTATAAACTACTAAAAGCTGAATACGACAACTCACTATAGCTCCGGCTTGGTGTTCTTTACCACTTAAGGCAACGACCGCAAGGAGGCCCTAATGCAAAACCAATAGGAACAACGTCCGAAGTTACGAGCGACCGACTATATCGTACCACCGGATCGACAGGAAATATCAATCCAAACCATTTATATCGTGCCACCAGATCGACAGTCAATGTTGATCCACACTAACTAAAAATGGATGTGATCTGACCATCCATCGCTTAGTTCTTTTCCTTGATTCGATAAGGGAAGCATGAATCACAAAATGGATGTGAGCTGACCAACCATTCTATAGTTCCTGCCCAGAGTATGGCGACATCTGCACCAAAAGTGGACGTGATTGATTGTCCAGTACTCAACTCCTACCCGAAACCCGATGGAGCATCGAAGTCTTCCCCTTGGAAGGAAAATATTAGAATACAATTCAGAATAGGCATGACTTAGCCTTCCATTAACTAACTCTTACCTCAGATTCGACCGAAAGAGTATAAAACTTAAGCGGACGTGACTCGCCCGTCCACTTATCGACATTTGCCCCTGACTTGAGGAGCACAAGCAAGAATTAAGATGAATGTGACCCAACCATTCATCAATCAACTCTGAGTCTTTAGAGCTTAAGCAAGAGTATAAACATAACTAGGACGAGACTCGACCGTCCATGCAGTACATCTATCAACCCGAGACTGGTGGCAGAAGTGTGATTATCCAAGAGCTGACTATGACAGCTTAATACTGTGACTCATGCCTAGATTTATAATGACTCGAGGCTACGACCGAAAGGATGCCTAGAGATAGAATCATCGAATCGATGCCTAGGCTTATGGGCGATTGACTATCATTCTAACCCAAACGACGAGCAACGAATCGCGAGTACATTGAATGGAAAGCACGTTACTCAAATACACAAGCAGATTCAAACTCAAAGCAAAAGCCAGCTATGGAGCTGCACGCAATACAAGGCAGATACATGCCTAGTGTTTATAACACAATTCGACTGACTATCAAATTCAATAGGTAGTCATTGTTAAATAAATTAATCTCTTCCCCTGTGTTAAGTGTAGTTTAGTGTGATGTTGTGCAGTTCAATATTATACAATAGTTACGGCGAAACTCGGGGGTTCGACCGGAGTGATCGTCATCGATGATCGTCCCAATTGGATTTCACATCAATGGTTATGCACAACAGTTATGTTCAAATTCAGGGGATCGACTATTGGTGCATAAGGGCTTGTCATCAATATTCAGGGCATATGCATACATCTAAATTCACGTTCAAACAAACATGCATGTCAATCCATTTAAGTTCGAGTCCATACATGCATAAAAGTGCATCCATTCAAGTCCAAGGTCACAAAGCAAGTATTCATCTAGGCAAAAAGTGTTCATGTATGCAAGAGTATAAGGAAAGTTCACATAGAAAAAGAAAAACTAAAGTTCACGTCTAAACAAGCAATCCCGCATGCAAGTTCAAGATCACTAGGTAGAGAGCTTGTTTCAGTTATACATGTCAATTCATCATATGCTAGAGATCCACTTAGAGGATTGGCACCAATCCCATCCCTGCTACATATTCTTTTCAATTCCATGCCTTCATCGATCCCCTATGTAGCTGCATGTATATGGATACGTTATCCATTACTTGTTTGGATAGGATATCAAAAATGTTTTGGTTCAACTATCGATCCTTTGTGTATAGGATCCTTTACTCACACTACCGATCTCTAGTTCACTTGATTAAACGAGCGATCGAAGGCTTATTACGATCCCATCCTCCACGTTTTGAGAGTCTGCTTTAACGGTTAAATTCAATGCCTACAAAATTCAATGCCTACGAAACTCAATTCAAGGCTAGTTAAAAATAAGCTCATACGTAGTTTCATCACCAATGAGCTAATATTTCATCTGCTTACGATTATTCAGTTCATCACCGATCCCATAACCAACATCAAACTGCCGATCCCAAGCCTACTACCAAACCCAAACTTACATCCACTAACGCAAACTCCTCCTTCCCATAGAAGATCCCAAATCTGACCACTAGCATGAAATCAAACCGTGGCTTAGGTAGTCCTCATCTCCAACATACTCCAATTCGCCATTTGTATGGAGCTAAGTATGGGGTCAGACTCGAATTATTTTCGAGTTTGGATCGATCTACTTGGTTGGAGATTTGACCTAGAGTGGCGACGCAGGCTGTACGGGGAATATATGATCGGATCGACAAAGGACTTGGGTGGATTGAAGGGATTTTTGAACTCTAAAATTTGGCTATGGCGACTAGAAAGGAGCTGGATTTGGTTGTAGGAATGAACAAATGTAAAAGAGTGGATCGGTGGAAGAATGTAAAAGAAAAATAAAATGAAGAGGAGGGATTGTAAGAGGATTATATGTCATGCGTATTTGGGTCCAAAAAGAATGCAACGCTACCCATTGCATATGGGTCCAAAGTGTTAAACATATGCGTTCAAGATCAGTATCGAACCCCCTACTGAGGTTGGTACCAAATCCTATTCCAAAAAGAAAAAAATGTTTGTTTATGTGTGAACTTGATGCATATCACGAGACTTGGCAACGACCCATTGATGTATGAACGTACTCGGGAACCAACGACAACTAAAATGTGTACATGGATGTATGTGCACGTGTACATACCCAACATCTAATTTCTTGAATTGGTAGAAATTGAATTATTACCTGAGAACTCCTGAGAGAAAAGACCAGTTCAAATGATCGAGGCCTACTAACTCAATCAACCAGATCAATGGAATCGAGTGTAGGCAAAGACCGAGGATCACATCTTGGATTTATACTGACTAATGTTGACTAAGTGTCACAACAAACAGAAAGTGATACGACTCTTTGGAGAGACAACTCGATGGAAGGATAACGACTGTTTAGGAAACTGAATGGAATCCTTTCCGGCAACTCTGACTTGCTTCGACTCAAAGCACGTCATGTTTGAAACAAGAATACTTTGGAGGGCAAGTGTTATCCGACCTTTTAACCCGACTATATCCAGGCAGATTGGACAAGTTAGACTCGATGATAGACAAGGCAAGCAGTCCAGAGAAGTGATCATGGAGTCTAGAGATCAAGCACTTACAATGGTATGAAGCAACGATCAAGTGAGACCAAGTGATGAACTCTCCGAAATATTTTAAGTATGGATTAGTGCCTCCCCTAGGCAGGGGATCCGTACATATCCCTTTCCCTAGGCAGAGGATCAGATCGTATCACTTCCCCTAGGCAGGGGATCAGATTGTATCACTTCCCCTAGGCAAGGGATCAGATCGTATCCCTTCCCCTAGGCAGGGGATCAGACCGTAGCACTCCCCCTAAGTAGGGGATTGGATCGTATCAACCCAGCAGCTCAACTCAATGGAAATCGATTGATATCTCCAAAATCATGAAGGCGTCTATGCAAACATTTTTGGAAAAATGAAGCTAGCATCAAGACGGACCCACATGAGGGATCACATAGGCCCACAAGGTCATCTAGATCGATCGACACGGATCCCCTATCCTTGGGAGTTTGACCATGAAACTTTTTGGGTGACCTCGTCTACATCGTTTGATTCTACCTACAAAATTCCAGAAAGATATTAAGTCGTCTTCCCATATAAATACATCGACCATTCTCTATAAGAGAGATCCTTCTTTCTACGGCCAAGGCTCTACCATTACTATTCTTTATTCTTGTACTATTAGATCCCAGTCGATCCAAATCTCTTGTAATCAAACAACTAGTGCAAGGTCAATAAAAGAATCAAGTGGACGTAGGCCAAGATTGTCGAACCACTATAAAAATTTGTGTATAGTTTATTTTTTCTGCTCTGTTTTAATTTTATTCTTCATTTAATCTCTACTATAACTCTATTGGGTGTTTGTGACCAATTTTGAGTTTTCTATTACAACTAACTCCTTCCCTCAAATTAAACTCTCTCTACATCTGCTCTTCTTCTATCTCCTTCCTCTCACCCATCTTCTCTTTTCCTTCTCTGCTGCTTTTACAGTCAGTCGCATCATCTAATTCTTTTCTCAACCTTGCAAACCGAGTCAAAGGTGGTGGCTTTGTTAATATGTCAACTTTATGATATGATGCAGGAATGTGGTTTATGCATATATCACCACTGGCAACCTGTTCTCTAACAAAGTAAAGGTCTAATTCAATGTGCTTGGTTCTTGAATGCAGGACTAGGTTGGCAGCAAGCGATACAGTGCTCAAGTTGTCACACCAAACTGTTGCAGTTCTACTCTCTTCACCAAGTATTTCAAATAACAGAGACTTAAGCCACATTATCTCTGAAACAACACCAGCGACACTGTGGTATTTGACTTCTATGCTTAATCTAGACATAGTTGGCTGCTTCTTTGAGCACCAAGACACAATAGTTCTTCCAAGATACATACAATATCCACTCATTGACCTTTTGTCATCTCTATCAACTGTGCAATCAGCATCAGCAAATCCACTGATGTCAAGTGTCTTCTTGGTATAAAGCTTCCATAATTTGTTGTTCCTGCTAAGTATCTAAGAATTCTTTTCACGGCCTTCCAATGTTTACTTAATGGATTTTGCATGAACTGATAAACCTTATTCACATTGAATGTTATCTTTGGCCTTCTAATGGTGATGTACTGCAAAGCCCCTGCTATGCTTCTATATTGGTGTGGATTATCAATAGGATCTCCTACATTTTTGGATAATTGAAGATTATTAACCTTAGGTGTAGGTAGTGCCTTTGCCTTATCCATGCTTTCTTTTCTCAATACTGACTGGATATAGCTCTTCTAACTAAGATGAAGCACACCTTTCTCTGACTCCTTCACTTCAATTCCTAGAAAGAAATTTAATTACCCAAGATCTTCAATTTAAACTTATTACCTAGATGAAGAGTCAGTTTGTCTATCTCAGATTTGCTACTACCTGTAATGATGAAATCATCAACATACACTAGTACATAGATGGTGAAGTTACTACCTCTTTTAATAAATAATGAGTTGTTAGATCTTAAAGGATAGTACTTCAATCTCGTTAGAGTTCTTTTTAACTTTTCAAACCAAACTATGGGCACTTGTTTTAATCCATAAATGGCTTTGTTCAACTTGCATACTACTTGCTATCCGCCATGACACTCAGACAATTGGGATTGCTCCATGTAAACCTCCTCTAGATCTCCATTTAGAAATGCATTATGAACATCTAGCTGTTTAATTTGCCAGCCTTTATGTAGTGATATAGTCAGCATTACTCTAATGGTGGTAGGCTTTACCATAAGTGAAAAGGTCTCTTTAAAATCAAAACCTGGCTGTTGGGTGTATCCTTTTGCAACAAGCCTTGCTTTATGCTTTGCTACTGTCCCATCTACATTGTGCTTTAATTTATAAGTCCACTTGCAACCTATCACCGATCTATTCTTGGGTAGAGTAACCAAGCTTCATGTTTTGTTTCTCATCAAAGCTTTATATTCCTCTTTCATAACTTTCATCTACTCTGAATGTCCCACTGCCTGTTCATAGGTTATTGGTTCATGTTGTGCACAATGAGTTGTATATACCTCTGGTTTAAAGATCCCTCTCTTAGCCTTTGTCATCATATGGTGTCCCTACTGAAGTGCTTCTTCTTTAGTTGGTGTATTTCTATGAGTATGTCCTATCATATTGTCCGGTGAGTTAGTTTGATGAATGGCTTGTGCTGGTGAGTTATCTACCTCATTCTGATCTCCTTCAGGTCCTTCTATGTTATCATTAGTTGTATCATTATTCCCAATACTACTTACTGCTGATGTACTTGAGTCATGATTACCTGCCTCATCTACAACAGTTGTGCTATGTCTCTCTCCATCTCTGACATATAAAGGTATGGATGGTATAGATCTTTGTGGGTTTGTAACTTCGCTTGTATTCTTTATATCATTGTTGGCAAATGGAAATATCTTCTCATCAAACACTACATGCCTAGACATTATAATTCTTCCACTGCTAGTAAAGCATTTGTACCCCTTCTAACTTGTTCCATATTCAAGGAATGTACATGGTGATGATCGAAAATCAAGTTTATGTGTGTTATAGGGTCTTATCAAAGGGAAACATAAACATCCAAAAAACTTCAGACTCTTGTAATCTGGCTTTATGCCTAATAATGTTTCAGAAGGTCTTATGTACTTTGATGTTTTGGTGGGTAGTAGGTTAATTAGATATATATACTGCAGTGGAAAATGCTTCTGGCCAGAACTTCAAAGGCAAAGATCCCTGAGTTAGAAGGGTTAAACCCAACTCTACTACATGCCTATGTTTCCTTTCCACTATTCCATTTTGTTGAGAGGTATATGGACATGTGTACTTGTGAACTATCCCTCTTGCATTGAAGTATTCTTTCAAAGGTTTAAACTCAGATCCACCATCTATTTGAAACACTTTTACTCTTCTTTCATGTTGCCTTTCTACCCGAGTAATGTATTGCCTCACTGCCTCACTTGCTTTAGATTTTGACCTTAAGAAATAAATCCAGGTATATCTTGTATATGCATCTACAAAAGTGATGTAGTATCTATAACCATAGTATGAGTTTATGGGTGCTTGATGTGCACGTAAATGTGCATATTTTTACTTTCATATTTTATCGAATTTAATTAAATAAATGATCATATTGGGTATTTTAACTTGTTTAAACCAAAATTCAAATTATTTTAAATCGTCACATATTCATCTTTATCCAGGGGCAAAATGGTCATTTTTGTGCATATATTAATTTTCTAAAATTTAATTGAAAATTTCTATGTTATTTTGTAGGAATTTAAATTTAAATACAAGTGGCTTCATGAAGATATATGCATGCACAAGTGTGAATACAAAGGAATGGAGATGGAAATAATTCATTTCATGGATCATGGAGGACCCCCTACCAACATACCTTAATGTACAAATTAGAGGCTAATGCACATGCTAATAAAGTTTAAAGTTTCATGCACATCTAAATGATGATTATTTGATGCTAATGATTACTTAGCCACCACACTTCCTAAGAGGGTAGTTTGGGCATTCCCAAAAAAAGTGAATTAGGGTTTTAAATCATGTATAAATACCCCATATGTTCATTTAACCATCCTCTCTTCTTTTAGGCTCTCTTCTCTCTTAACCTCTCAGTTGAGGAAAATAAATCAAAGCTCTTCTCTTTTCTTTTCATGGCTACTTAGCCATTTTATCTTTATGTACTTTTTTATGCAACTTTAATACATGTTCTTTTCCTTTACATGCTTATTTACTTTCATGTTAGTAGTGTAGATTTACATTTCATGCAAGTAGATTAGTTTTTCCTTTCTTTTTGCTATCCTTTTCCTCTTGTTTGTTTAATGTTGCTTTCTACATTTGTTGATTTGATAACAAATATGAGAGGCTAATCCCTTCAAGTAATGGGTAATGAAGCTCTCTAGTATGTAGATCCAACATTTTGATGTTTATGCTCGCTTTTTGTGCTTTAATGAAAATGCATGAAGTGGTTAACTTGTTGTTTTTGCTTTTAATTTGATAGCCTATATTGTTGACACCAAATAGGCTATGCTTAAATAATTACAAACAATAATTACCTCTTCATCTAATATGATGATGGTAATGAAGTGAATGTTGAAATCAAAATTTGATGGTCTATATTTCTAATTCATAGTTAATAGGCCATACTTAAAATAGATTTTATTTTCAACTTTGTTGTCATTTTTCATATGAGTTTGTAAGTGGTTTAAGGGGTGTGTTATAGTTTGATGGCTTATGTTGAGCTAATTAATAGCACAAATAGGCCATACTTATGATAAGCACATCAGTTAAATTCACTAATGACCAAAAAAGAGATATCATAATTTCATGTTGTGTTGATTTATATGATCTAGAGAGTGGAAATTATCTCTAAATTGTCATTTAACTCTCATATTTTTATCACTTTATTTTTGTTAGTTTGTTAGTTTTCTCCTTTTCTAGCTTAAAACTCTCTTCAACTTTAGTTTAATTTGATTGAATAGATTTTTAAAATCTATAATTCCCTGCGGATCGACCCGTACTCGCCACGTACTAAAATTGTACGTTGTGCGCTTGAGGTTAATTTTATTATAAATTCGATCGGCTAATTTTCTAATTCGATAGAATTTGACCGTCCGAACAAGTTTTTGGCGCCGTTGCCGGGGAATTTGTTTTGATTTTATTTTCTATTCTTCGAATTATTTTTGTTTGATTTTCATCGTGTGTTTGTTTTGTGTGTTTATTTAGAAAAAAATATATTATTGTTGTTTGTGTGATTGTTGCTTGCATTTATTTGTGTGTTTGTTTGCATTTGTTGTTTGTCCATTTGCATATTTTAAAAAGAAAAAAAAACATACACAATTTCATAAAAAAATAGTTTATTGCTTTTACATTTTTACATTTACAATTACATTTTCTCCTTATAACTTTGTGTTTAAAAAAACAAATTGCACTGTGCATGGTCTGTGCACTTCACTGCTTGCCTTTAACTGTGCATGGTCTGTTACATACTTCAACACTCTACAAAACTTCATTCTGCCTCTAACTTCTATGCTTTCCTGACCACCTCTTGCCTTCAACTCAGGCCACTGCTGCAACATTACCCCAATACCACCCCCCCTGTCAACACAAACTTCTTCAATTCAATTCAACAAGTAAATCATTTCACCACCCAACCATAATCAGACCATATCACTTCATCACCCCTGTTGCACAGACAACTACCAATAATTATCTCCCCTGCCTTCAAATACTTCCCACTGCCTGTACATCATACATCCAAGCTGTGTCATCCTTGCTGCCCATAACCACTGTACAACCCCAAACATATCCAAACCATCCAACATTGCAACAACTTCCAGCAACCCACAGTCATAAACTCGATCACCTAACTACAACACAACCAACAACATCTTCTTTCATTCACCCTTGCATCACTTAAGTTCAAATACATAACATTTCCATAGATCATAACATTACTCCTACATTTCTCAGTTTTCCCCCTTTGCAAACTTCTCAGCACCACTCAACAGTGCTTACGCTATCAATTCATTCACCCAAACTCCACTCTGCTACTACCTCCACTATCCACGTTCAATCCCTCCAACAACTTCAGGCCACAAAGCTTCACAACTGCTTACCCTTACTTCACCTGAAACAACAACACATTCCCCCTCCTCCTTGCTCCTTGCTCCATTGCCGCACCAAAACAAACACCTTCTGCTATTATTCCATCAACACTCCACCTCGACCATCCACAAACAATACAACAGCCACCTGACTTCCATTTTCCAGCAGCCTGCACCTTCAAACATCACCAGTCTTCAACTTCTTATCATCTACTTCAGTTCAACCATCATTAACAACAGTCCCTCAACTTACATTACACTTCCTTTACACAACCCCTACATTCACTTAACTCCTCTTCTTCCATCAACACTTCTCCATCCTATGCCAATTCAAACTTCTCCTACCTGCCACTTCAATCCAGCACCGAACAGCCATCAGCTTCCCTGCCCTGAAACATCATCACAAAACTGCATACAACCCACCTTCAACTATTCTTCTCCAACCAACTTACCATCACCGCAACCCACTTCTGAGCACTCACCACCAGCATCACAACGCTGCCCTTGAAATCACCACTTCCCCTACATTCCTAACCACCTCTGCTTCTACCAGTTTCTTAACAAACCACTGCCTCCAACAGTATTTCATCAAACTGCCTCTCTCGGCACCTGCAACCACACTTTAACCCACATCATAGCCTATTTTTACCATTCATACCCACCACTGCAAAACATCATAGATTACTCCAAGTCCATTCCCTCTTTTACAACATCATAGTGCTACACCATTCATCGCCTTACAGCACTTTAACCACTGCCGTTCTACATCCAACAATCGACCACAAACCAGAACAATCTCCTGCAAATCGCGACCACAAACCAGAACAATCGCCTGCAAATCGCGACCACAAACCAGAACAATCGACCACAAACCAGAAAATTGCCTGCAAATAGCCTCCAATCGCCAATCACCTAAACACACGAATTCGATTTCGCGAGTTGCTTGAGTTTAATCGCGAGTTCCTTCTGTTGCTTTCGATTTCTGCAATTTTGATTTCGTTTATTAAAGTTGGTCAGTTTCTCTTTTGTATAGAAAATAAAACTGCAGTTATAAGTGTTAATTGGGCCGGGTAGCGTATATAGTTAATTGGGTCGGGTAGCAATTTAATTTGCTTAAGTTTTATTTTGGTTTATTTAAGTCTCTCTTAAAAAAGGAAAAAAAAACATTTTATTTTAAGTTGTTTTTGTGTTGGTTTGTTTTGTTTTGTGTTGTTTAATTTGTTTTAGTTTTGTTTAATTTACTTTATCCTTCCAAAAAAAGAGAAGTTTGGTTTTAGTTAGTGTTGTTTTAATTTGTTTTTAAGTTCCATCCTTATATATTAAAAAAACTAGTATATATCTTGTTTTTATTTTCAGGTTGCCAAAGCAGATTGGAAGAGTTGCTTGATTTGCTTAGCTTGCCAAAAAATAACTACTTGCTTGGTTATAAATATTCTGCTGCTTTTAACCCCTATCTATTGTTTTTATTTGCCTCGCATTGTTGTTTGCTTGCAATTTTTTTTCTTTAAAAATAACAAAAATTCAAAAAAAAAATCATTCGTAGTTGCATTATTAATACACGTTTAATTTCTACTTTGCATTTCATCATATAGTCTTGATTAATAATAACGATTAGAAATCAATAATGCTTAATTGTATATTGGCAATTTTTCGACAATTTACTTTCTTGGTGTCTAGGCTACGACAGAGCAATAACCATTCATAAATATTACGGTGATTCGTAAATATTATAGTGGTTGTTTCCTTGAAGGTACTTAAAACTTCGGCTGCATTGCTACGGTGATTCGTGGTGCACCAATAAATATTGTCCGTTACCTGGCTAGGAACTATCTTGTTGAATTAAGACAGAGAGTGATTATACAATTTTGGGTTAGGAGCTATTTAGGATAAATAATTCGTAATTAAACCTTGCATTCATTTAGTTGCATTAGTATATGCATATTTTTAAAAAAAGAAAAAAAAATCAAAATAAAAAACAAAGAAAAAAATTGTAAATATTTCTTAACTTGGTTTTAAATCCTTTTCATTCGAAAATTTTCAATCAAAATCAAAAATCCAAAAAGAAAATTAAGTTAGTTTTTTTAGAAAAACAAAAATCCAACAAAAAAAATTAAAAATCTTTTCAAAAACAAAACAAAAAAAATCAAAATTTCCTTTTGAAAAGTAACTTCCTTTTGGTAAATAGTTTTCTTTTTAAAAAAATCCAAAAAAAAAAACCAAAAACATTCATGAAAATGTCCGAGTTTCCCTACTTACGTGAATTTTACGATAGTTGTGAAAATCAATATAATCCATATAATTTCACACCAAATACTTATGGATATTTTAATAACAACTGTTGTTTAAATGATTCAAATTTTGAACCACAAAATTTTCAAAATATTGGTCAACCCTCAACTCTTGACAAGTGTATTGAATCTTTACTTGAACTCGTTACAAAACAAAATCATAGGATGAATGATTTGTGCAATAACTCAAGTCAAAGTTTTCAAAATAATCAAAATTTGAATTCACTTCAAAATTCTAGTGATTTTGAGTATAACCCATACCAATTCAATTTCGAACTCCAAAGTGAATTTCAAAATCAAAATGAAAATGTGAACCACTTTTCAAATAATTTTGGCAATGGGAATAATCTCGACTATGATGCGATTAACAATTTTTGTTCTCGACAAATTCAAATTGAAAATTCTTAAATTAATAATCATGAATTTGATTTAGTTGAGCAAAAGGAAAAAGATTACGAGGATTTGTTGCGTGAAACGTACAAAAAATTTCATGACAAACAAAATCAAATCCCAACGTGTGCGAATAATAATCCATCTTTTACCAAAAATGTCAATTTTCAAATAAAAACTTTTGAAATTGAAAACGACAATCTTAATGAAGTTGTTGAAAAAATGATAATTGAGTTGGATTTCAATTCTTTTGAGGGTAAGAAACTCGATTTAAATTTCGATCTTCTTTTTTCCGATTTCGAAAATTTGAATACAAAAACTTTGGATTTTGAACATGATACAAGTAGTGAAGTTGTTGATAATCCAACAATGGAAGATGAATTTAATGAACACGAATTCTAAGGACTTTTGAAGATGAGTTGTTAAATTCCGAAGGGGAAGATTTAAATCACCATTTTGATTTTGAAATCAACAATTTTGAAGAAGCTTGAACTTCAATCAATCGTTTTATCAACCTCGAAAATCAATGAAAAGGAAACAACTCGTGTGTTCACTCGCCATGCTCTGTACCCTTCTCACGTAAGCCCGAAAGGCAGTGCATGATTAGTATATCTGGCCTTAGTTTATTTGAGTTAAGTGTGTGTATATAAAAAAATTCTTTTATTAATAATGCCTACAGTCGATAAGTGTTCACACTTGTGTGGTCACTCGCCATGCTCTGTATTCCACTCACATAAGTCTGCAAGGCAGTGCATGGGTAATATATCTGGCCTCAGTTTATCCGAGTTAGGCATATGTAAATATTGTAAATATCAATAAAATTTTCAAAAAAGAGAGAGAGAGAGTAAGCAAATGAAATCCAAGCACTATTTTAACTTGTTTGATTTGACTTGTTATTGAAAAGAAATGAAAATACCACTTTGATAAACTTTGATAATCAACTAAGGATCCATTTCTTAGTTACACTATATTATCAACCAAAACAACGAGTTAAACTATAGTCTATTTGTTATGATAACTTGATTTTTGTTGGATGTTTTGACGGGTAAATGACTTAAATTTTCATGACAATGACCAAAACCTATATTTAACTTATTTGTGTCAATTTAAAAGTAAATCCTTCATTTGTAAACATTTTCAAAAACTTACATTCATCTCTTTGTAAATAAATCTTGCATTTTGTAAATATTTTCATATCGCATTTGGATTTTATGGGTAGTATCCACTAAAAACCCTCACGAGACAACACTCGTCCTACTAGGGACACATAGAGGTTTAACGGCTTGTTGCATATACTCAATGCAATCGTGCTCCCTACGAAAACGGACTTATCTTAGTTTTTTTTCTTTGTTCGAGGACGAATAAAAAGATAAGTGTGGTGGTATTTGATGTGCACGTAAATGTGCATATTTTTACTTTCATATTTTATCGAATTTAATTAAATAAATGTTCATATTGAGTATTTTAACTTGTTTAAACCAAAATTCAAATTATTTCAAATCATCACATATTCATCTTTATCCAGGGGCAAAATGGTCATTTTTGTGCATATATTAACTTTCTAAATTTTAATTGAAAATTTCTATGTTATTTTGTAGGAATTTAAATTCAAATACAAGTGGCTTCATGAAGATATATGCATGCACAAGAGTGAATACAAAGGAATGGAGATTGAAATAATTCATTTCATGGATCATGGAGGACCCCCACCTACCCACATACCTTCATGTACAAATTAGAGATTAATGCACATGCTAATAGAGTTTAAAGTTTCATGCACATCCAAATGATGATTATTTGATGCTAATGATTACTTGGCCACCACACTTCCTAAGAGGGTAGTTTGGGCATTCCCAAAAAAAAGTGAATTGGGGTTTTAAATCATGTATAAATACCCCATATGTTCATGTAACCATCCTCTCTTCTTTTAGGCTCTCTTCTCTCTTAGCCTCTTAGTTGAGGAAAATAAATCAAAGCTCTTCTCTTTTCTTTTCATGGCTACTTAGGCATTTTCTCTTTACGTACTTTTTTTATGCAACTTTAATACATGTTCTTTTCCTTTACATGCTTATTTGCTTTCATGTTAGTAGTGTAGATTTACATTTCATGCAAGTAGATTAGTTTTTCCTTTATTTTTGCTCTTTTTTTTCTCTTGTTTGTTTAATATTGCTTTCTACATTTGTTGATTTGATAACAAATATGAGAGGCTAATCCCTTCAATTTAGGGGTAATGAAGCTCTCTAGTATGTAGATCCAACATTTTGATGTTTATGCTCTCTTTTTGTGCTTTAATGAAAATGCATGAAGTGGTTAACTTGTTATTTTTGCTTTGAATTTGATAGCCTATATTGTTGACACCAAATAGGCTATGCTTAAACAATCACAAACAATAATTACCTCTTCATTTAATATGATGATGGTAATGAAGTCAATGTTGAAATCAAAATTTGATGGTCTATATTTCTAATTCATAGTTAATAGGCCATACTTAAAATAGATTTTATTTTCAACTTTGTTGTCATTTTTCATATGAGTTTGTAAGTGGTTTAAGGGGTGTGTTATAGTTTGATGGCTTTTGTTGAGCTAATTAATAGCACAAATAGGCCATACTTATGATAAGCACATCAATTAAATTCACTAATGACCAAAAAAGAGAGATCATAATTTCATGTTGTGTTGATTTATAAGATCTAGAGAGTGGAAATTATCTCTAAATTTTCATTTAACTCTCCTATTTTTATCACTTTCTTTTTGTTAGTTTTTTAGTTTTCTCCTTTTCTAGCTTAACACTCTCTTCAACTTTGGTTTAATTTGATTGAATAGATTTTTAAAATCAACAATTCCCTACGGATCGACCCGTACTCGCCACGTACTAAAATTGTACGTCGTGCACTTGCGGTTAATTTTATTATAAATTCGATCGACTAATTTTCTAATTCGATAGAATTTGACCGCCCGAACAAGTTTTTGGCGCCGTTGCCGGGGAATTTGTTTTGATTTTATTTTCTATTCTTCGAATTATTTTTGTTTGATTTTCATCGTGTGTTTGTTTTGTGTCTTTATTTAGAAAAAATATATTGTTGTTGTTTGTGTGATTGTTGCTTGCATTTATTTGTGTGTTTGTTTGCATTTTTTGTTTGTCCATTTGCATTTGCATATTTTAAAAAGAAAAAAAACATACACAGTTTCATAAAAAAATAGTTTATTGCTTTTACATTTTTACATTTACAATTACATTTTCTCCTTATAACTTTGTGTTAAAAAAAACAAATTGCACTGTGCATGTTCTGTGCACTTCACTGCTTGCCTTTAACTGTGCATGGTCTGTTACATACTTCAACACTCTACAAAACTTCATTTTGCCTCTAACTTCTATGCTTTCCTGACCACCTCTTGCCTTCAACTCAGGCCACTGCTGCAACATTACCCCAATACCACTCTGCTGTCAACACAAACTTCTTCAATTCAATTCAACAAGTAAATCATTTCACCACCCAACCATAATCAGACCATATCACTTCATCACCCCTGTTGCACAGACAACTACCAATAATTATCTCCCTGCCTTCAAATACTTCCCACTGCCTGTACATCATACATCCAAGCTGTGTCATCCTTGCTGCCCATAACCACTGTACAACCCCAAACATATCCAAACCATCCAACATTGCAACAACTTCCAGCAACCCACAGTCATAAACTCGATCACCTAACTACAACACAACCAACAACATCTTCTTTCATTCACCCTTGCAACACTTAAGTTCAAATACATAACATTTCCACAGATCATAACATTTCTCCTTCATTTCTCAGTTTTCCCCCTTTGCAAACTTCTCAGCACCACTCAACAGTGCTTACGCTATCAATTCATTCACCCAAACTCCACTCTGCTACTACCTCCACTATCCACGTTCAATCCCTCCAACAACTTCAAGCCACAAAGCTTCACAATTGCTTGCCCTTACTTCACCTGAAACAACAACACATTCCCCCTCCTCCTTGCTCCTTGCTCCATTGCCGCACCAAAACAAACACCTTCTGCTATTATTCCATCAACACTCCACCTCGACCATCCACAAACAATACAACAGCCACCTGACTTCCATTTTCCAGCAGCCTGCAACTTCAAACATCACCAGTCTTCAACTTCTTATCATCTACTTCAGTTCAACCATCATTAACAACGGTCCCTCAACTTACATTACACATCCTTTACACAACCCCTACATTCACTTAACTCCTCTTCTTCCATCAACACTTCTCCATCCTTTGCCAATTCAAACTTCTCCAACCTGCCACTTCAATCCAGCATCGAACAGCCATCAGCTTCTCTGCCCTGAAACATCATCACAAAACTGCATACAACCCACCTTCAACTATTCTTCTCCAACCAACTTACCATCACCGCAACCCACTTCTGAGCACTCACCACCAGCATCACAACGCTGCCCATGAAATCACCACTTCCCCTACATTCCTAACCACCTCTGCTTCTACCAGTTTCTTAACAAACCACTGCCTCCAACAGTATTTCATCAAACTGCCTCTCTCGGCACCTGCAACCACACTTTAACCCACATCATAGCCTATTTTTACCATTCATACCCACCACTGCAAAACATCATAGATTACTCCAAGTCCATTCCCTCTTTTACAACATCATAGTGCTACACCATTCGTCGCCTTACAGCACTTTAACCACTGCCGTTCTACATCCAACAATCGACCACAAACCAAAACAATCTCCTGCAAATCGCGACCACAAACCAGAAAATTGCCTGCAAATAGCCTCCAATCGACAATCACCTAAACACACGAATTTGATTTCGCGAGTTGCTTGAGTTCAATCGCGAGTTCCTTCTGTTGCTTTCGATTTCTGCAATTTTGATTTCGTTTATTGAAGTTGGTCAGTTTCTCTTTTGTATAGAAAATAAAACTGCGGTTATAAGTGTTAATTGGGCCGGGTAGCGTATATAGTTAATTGGGTCGGGTAGCAATTTAATTTGCTTAAGTTTTATTTTGGTTTATTTAAGTCTCTCTTAAAAAAAGGAAAAAAAAACAAAACATTTTATTTTAAGTTGTTTTTGTGTTGGTTTGTTTTGTTTTGTGTTGTTTAATTTGTTTTAGTTTTGTTTAATTTACTTTATCCTTAAAAAAAAGAGAAGTTTGGTTTTAGTTAGTGTTGTTTTAATTTGTTTTTAAGTTCCATCCTTATATATTAAAAAAACTAGTATATATCTTGTTTTTATTTTCAGGTTGCCAAAGCAGATTGGAAGAGTTGCTTGATTTGCTTAGCTTGCCAAAAAATAACTACTTGCTTGGTTATAAATATTCTGCTGCTTTTAACCCCTATCTATTGTTTTTATTTTCCTTGCATTGTTGTTTGCTTGCAATTTTTTTTCTTTAAAAAAACAAAAAAAATTCAAAAAAAAAACAAAATTTCATTCGTAGTTGCATTGTTAATACACGTTTAATTTCTGCTTTGCATTTCATCCTATAGTCTTGATTAATAATAACGATTAGAAATCAATAACGCTTAATTGTATATTGGCAATTTTTCGACAATTTACTTTCTTGGTGTCTAGGCTACGACAGAGCAATAACCATTCATAAATATTACGGTGATTCGTAAATATTATAGTGGTTGTTTCTTTGAAGGTACTTAAAACTTCGGCTGCATTGCTACGGTGATTCGTGGTGCACCAATAAATATTGTCCATTACCTGGCTAGGAACTATCTTGTTGAATTAAGACAGAGAGTGATTATACAATTTTGGGTTAGGAGCTATTTAGGATAAATAATTCGTAATTAAACCTTGCATTCATTTAGTTGCATTAGTATATGCATATTTTTAAAAAAAGAAAAAAAATTCAAAATCGAAAACAAAGAAAAAAATTGTAAATATTTCTTAACTTGGTTTTAAATACTTTTCATTCGAAAATTTTCAATCAAAATCAAAAATCCAAAAAAAAATTAAGTTAGTTTTTTTTAGAAAAACAAAAATCCAACAAAAAAATTAAAAATCTTTTCAAAAACAAAACAAAAAAAATCAAAATTTCCTTTTGAAAAGTAACTTCCTTTTGGTAAATAGTTTTCTTTTTAAAAAAATCCAAAAAAAAAAAACCAAAAACATTCATGAAAATGTCCGAGTTTCCCTACTTACGTGAATTTTACGATAGTTGTGAAAATCAGTATAATCCATAAAATTCACACCAAATACCAATGGATATTTTAATAACAACTGTTGTTTAAATGATTCAAATTTTGAACCACAAAATTTTCAAAATATTGGTCAACCCTCAACTCTTGACAAGTGTATTGAATCTTTACTTGAACTCGTTACAAAACAAAATCATAGGATGAATGATTTGTGCAATAACTCAAGTCAAAGTTTTCAAAATAATCAAAATTTGAATTCACTTCAAAATTCTAGTGATTTTGAGTATAACCCATACCAATTCAATTTCGAACTCCAAAGTGAATTTCAAAATCAAAATGAAAATGTGAACCACTTTTCATATAATTTTGGCAATGGGAATAATCTCGACTACGATGCGATTGACAATTTTTGTTCTCGACAAATTCAAATTGAAAATTCTTAAATTAATAATCATGAATTTGATTTAGTTGAGCAAAAGGAAAAAGATTACGTGGATTTGTTGCGTGAAACGTACAAAAAATTTCATGACAAACAAAATCAAATCCCAACGTGTGAAGAGTCGAATAATAATCCATCTTTTACCAAAATTGACAATTTTCAAATAACAACTTTTGAAATTGAAAACGACAATCTTAATGAAGTTGTTGAAAAAACGGTAATTGAGTTGGATTTCAATTCTTTTGAGGGTAAGAAATTCGATTTAAATTGCGATCTTCTTTTTTTCGATTTCGAAAATTTGAATACAACAACTTTGGATTTTGAACATGATACAAGTAGTGAAGTTGTTGATAATCCAACAATGGAAGATGAATTTAATGAACACGAATTCTATGGACTTTTGAAGATGAGTTGTTAAATTCCGAAGGGGAAGATTTAAATCACCATTTTGATTTTGAAATCAACAATTTTGAACAAGCTTGAACTTCAATCAATCGTTTTATCAACCCCGAAAATCATTGAAAAGGAAACAACTCGTGTGTTCACTCGCCATGCTCTGTACCCTTCTCACGTAAGCCCGAAAGGCAGTGCATGATTGGTATATCTGGCCTCAGTTTATTTGAGTTAAGTGTGTGTATATAAAAAAATTCTTTTATTAATAACGCCTACAGTCGATAAATGTTCACACTTGTGTGGTCACTCGCCATGCTCTGTATTCCACTCACATAAGTCTGCAAGGCAGTGCATGGGTAATATATCTGGCCTCAGTTTATCCGAGTTAGGCATATGTAAATATTGTAAATATCAATAAAATTTTCAAAAAGAGAGAGAGAGAGAGAGAGAGAGAGTAAGCAAATGAAATCCAAGCACTATTTTAACTTGTTTGATTTGACTTGTTATTGAAAAGAAATGAAAATACCACTTTGATAAACTTTGATAATCAACTAAGGATCCATTTCTTAGTTACACTATATTATCAACCAAAACAATGAGTTAAACTATAGTCTATTTGTTATGATAACTTGATTTTTGTTGGATGTTTTGACGAGTAAATGACTTAAATTTTCATGACAATGACCAAAACCTATATTTAACTTATTTGTGTCAATTTAAAAGTAAATCCTTCATTTGTAAACATTTTCAAAAACTTACATTCATCTCTTTGTAAATAAATCTTGCATTTTGTAAATATTTTCATATCGCATTTGGATTTTATGGGTAGTATCCATTGAAAACCCTCACGAGACAACACTCGTCCTACTAGGGACACCTAGAGGTTTAACGGCTTGTTGCATATACTCAATGCAATCGTGCTCCCTACGAAAACAGACTTATCTTAGTTTTTTTTCTTTGTTCGAGGACGAATAAAAAGATAAGTGTGGGGGTATTTGATGTGCACGTAAATGTGCATATTTTTACTTTTATATTTTATCGAATTTAATTAAATAAATGTTCATATTGGGTATTTTAACTTTTTAAAACCAAAATTCAAATTATTTCAAATCATCACATATTCATCTTTATCCAGGGGCAAAATGGTCATTTTTGTGCATATATTAACTTTCTAAATTTTAATTGAAAATTTCTATGTTATTTTGTAGGAATTTAAATTCAAATACAAGTGGCTTCATGAAGATATATGCATGCACAAGAGTGAATACAAAGGAATGGAGATTGAAATAATTCATTTCATGGATCATGGAGGACCCCCACCTACCCACATACCTTCATGTACAAATTAGAGGTTAATGCACATGCTAATAGAGTTTAAAGTTTCATGCACATCTAAATGATGATTATTTGATGCTAATGATTACTTGGCCACCACACTTCCTAAGAGGGTAGTTTGGGCATTCCCCAAAAAAGTGAATTGGGGTTTTAAATCATGTATAAATACCCCATATATTCATGTAACCATCCTCTCTTCTTTTATGCTCTCTTCTCTCTTAGCCTCTTAGTTGAGGAAAATAAATCAAAGCTCTTCTCTTTTCTTTTCATGGCTACTTAGGCATTTTCTCTTTACGTACTTTTTTTATGCAACTTTAATACATGTTCTTTTTCTTTACATGCTTATTTGCTTTCATGTTAGTAGTGTAGATTTACATTTCATGCAAGTAGATTAGTTTTTCCTTTATTTTTGCTCTTTTTTTTCTCTTGTTTGTTTAATATTGCTTTCTACATTTGTTGATTTGATAACAAATATGAGAGGGTAATCCCTTCAATTTAGGGGTAATGAAGCTCTCTAGTATGTAGATCCAACATTTTGATGTTTATGCTCTCTTTTTGTGCTTTAATGAAAATGCATGAAGTGGTTAACTTGTTATTTTTGCTTTGAATTTGATAGCCTATATTGTTGACACCAAATAGGCTATGCTTAAATAATCACAAACAATAATTACCTCTTCATCTAATATGATGATGGTAATGAAGTCAATGTTGAAATCAAAATTTGATGGTCTATATTTCTAATTCATAGTTAATAGGCCATACTTAAAATAGATTTTATTTTCAACTTTGTTGTCATTTTTCATATGAGTTTGTAAGTGGTTTAAGGGGTGTGTTATAGTTTGATGGCTTTTGTTGAGCTAATTAATAGCACAAATAGGCCATACTTATGATAAGCACATCAATTAAATTCACTAATGACCAAAAAAGAGAGATCATAATTTCATGTTGTGTTGATTTATAAGATCTAGAGAGTGGAAATTATCTCTAAATTTTCATTTAACTCTCATATTTTTATCACTTTCTTTTTGTTAGTTTTTTAGTTTTCTCCTTATCTAGCTTAACACTCTCTTCAACTTTGGTTTAATTTGATTGAATAGATTTTTAAAATCAATAATTCCCTACGGATCGATCCATACTCGCCACGTACTAAAATTGTACGTCGTGCGCTTGCGATTAATTTTATTATAAATTCGATCGGCTTTTCTAATTCGATAGAATTTGGCCATCTGAACAGTGCTGGACTTTACGGGTGCTGGACCCCATAAATCACATTTTACAAGCTCTGGTGGGTGAATGTATGTTGTGTTTGATAGATTGAAAGGTAATTTATGGCTTTTGCCTAATTGACAATGACTGTATATATATAGTGACATAGTATTCACATATGATATATTCTCTATATTTAACACTTGTTTCATCACACTTATATTTGGATAACCAAGCTTCTATGCCACATATCATAGGCATCTTATGTTCTATTATCAACTAGATTACAACATAACACCTTGTCTCATGAATTTGCTTCAATTTTGAGGTGAATTTGTACAACCCACCATGCAGCTCCCCCACAATAAAATTTCTCCATTCATATTATTTCTAATTAGGCATGTTTTAGGATGAAATTCAAAGAATAGTCCTTTATCTTTTGCAAACTGAGAAACACTAATCAAATTCTTCTTGATATGTGGTACTCTCAAAAGATTTTTCAAAAGTAAGGTTCCGTCTCTTCTGAAAGAATCAATGTAGACAGAGTTATGTCTAGAGAAGTACCCTTTCGCATATAAATTAAGTTCTTACCTTGATACACAACCCCACCAAGGTTTAGGTTCTACAGGTTATTGGTGACATGATGTATTGCACCTGAGTTTGGAAACCATGCATCATCTTGTATATCTTCATCCGTAGCCAGTACATCTTGATTTCCATTTGAGGAGCTATGACTTCTGAGATTAGGTCTTACATCTGTTTGAAGTCGGCTTAGGTTAGCATTGAAGGGATAGGTTCTTGAGGTGTTCTAATTGGGAGAAGCTTACTGATTACTAGTAATGTTAGATCTGAAGTAACATTTGAGAGTAGTTTGAAGGCGTACCGAGGGTTCTTATTTCTTGAGTTTGCAGCATAGTTGATGGAGAATTCTTGGGTAGAAGTATTATTTTGTTCCAGCTTGCCTTCATGTGCATGAATGACCGAGGTTACATAATGTAAAGAGGGGTTAGTTTCCTTGGAGGATATCATGGCCACAACTGCCTCAAAATTATTATCGAGACGATTAAGAATGGTGAGAGCTTGTTCAGTTTTATTTACCTTGTGACCAGATGATTCCAACAAATCACATAATATCTTTATCTTGCTTAGATACTCCCTGATACTCGTATTCTCTTTCTTGACATTTTGCAATTGTCTCTTGTGACTCATGATTCTTGCTGCTGTTTGGGAACTAAAGTTTGGGTGAATTGCATTCCAAACTTCTTGGGAGGTTTTGCATCCTATTATTTGTGAAGTAGAATGGTGCTAATTGATGACAGAAGCCATGAGCACAACAGGCTATCTTGTCTTTGATATGTAACAAATTCTGAATTAATGGTGGTTCACCTTCTTAACTGGGCATAAACTGAGGTGGTGGTCTTGATGCAGAATCAATAAAACTCTATAAACCATATCCACTGATAGCGGTCTCGATCTGAAACTTCCATAATAGAAAGTTATTCTCGTCCAATGTCATAGTGACTAAATGCGTTTGTAGGTTGATAATGGATTTCTGGGATTCCTCGTGGGTTTTCGCGGTTTGATTAGTAGCAGTATTTCCTAGGTTTGATGAATCCACTCTTGATTGTGGATCATTATCCTGTGACATGGTTTCAATCTTGGGTTGGCGATAAACTATGATTGAGTAATTGGTTTAGGGAATTGAATCTGATTTGGGAGTAATTTGATGAGAGGTTAGGGTTTTTGCTGCTTGCAATGATTTAGGGTTCTTGAATGAATTCTTGGATCTCGATGGGATCACTACAAGAAAACATACAGTTTCCGACGGCTGGCTGCCGTCGGCGGCCGTCGAAGCCGTCGAAAACCGACGAAAAAAGCCGTCACAAGTAAACCCGTCACCGCACAGTTTTTCCGACGGCTTCCAACAGCCTCCGTCGTAACATTTCCGACAGCTACCAATAGAGGGCTCGACTGCTCTAGACGGCAGTCGAAGACACATGGACGTTCAAAGAGGGAGCAAAACAACCGTCGGAAACCGTTATAAGCTGTCAGAATTTTTCGACCGGACGACCGTCGCCAGCCGTCGGAATTTTTCGACTTGGAGGCCGTCGAAAGCCGTCGGAAAAGCTGAAGCTATGTTCACATTTTTCTGCTACGTTCTAGCCTACTATACACAATCCAGAAATATAATATATTCACACACAAGCACATATCTAATTTAGATATTCAATATAATATCAAATCATACAAATATAATCAAAGCACATAAAGAAATAAGCCAAGCATAACTTGCTTAAAATCAAACCAACACTCCATTAACATAATGTACATACATGTCATTGTACAAAATATACGTCGTGGAACACCAACTCCCTACCATCAACTCACAAATGTAAAAATTACCATCACCAAATGTAACATCAAATAATATACACAACATTTCAAAGTATCCAACTCCACCAACTCAATGTATCATCAAAAATTACTAAACAATTATGCAAAACAAAAAAACATACCTATCACTCCTGTCAATCACCTCCAGAAGCTCCGGAACCAACTAAAGATGAAAAGCGGCCACCATACTGCTGCATGTACTCAGCAATACGCTGGTCCAGCAGCTGTGTCATCTCAATGGCCTGCCGATGGTTCCGCTCCTCCAGCTACGCCACCCTAGCTCTCAACTCTTCGATCTCTGCTAGATCGATTTGAGCTCTGGTTTGGCTGGCTCCCCTCTGTCTACCCTGCAATACTTATTTAATTTAGTAAAAGTTCAATTACTATAATCTTACTATCGAAGCTACAACATATTATGTTATTTGTTATATCTATAAACTTATTATTGAAACTAAAGGAATGTGAAGTTCTTTAGAACTGAAAGATTACTAAATTGTTATATCTTAATATATTATTCATTACCACTTGATTTCCAAAACTGTAACGCCTGTTTCGTGAAGGTGGATCCATTACTAACTTAAAAATGACATCCTCATTGTCCGTAGTCAGCTGCTCTCGACCAGTTTTCTCCAGGAGTTTTTGCCGTTGTTACATAAACCTTGCCTGCATAAACAAATAAAAATACATTTGAAATTAATAACATGATATCTTAATTAATTATACTTTAATAATTAAAACAATTACTAATAGTATATAAACTAAAATATGTTTACATGGTGTTCCGCGATTTATCATAATGTCATGTATATGAAACAGTCCCGTTTGGATTTACATGCTCGACGGCATGAGTACGGGTAAATACATCCATGTACGATACAGGATCATGCGCTTTAACTTCCTGAAATTGATTGTTATGTACTATTATTGTATATTCAAAATTATACAGCATAATAACTATTTACAATTGACATTTAATAAATTTACCAACTCATGGCGATAATGTTGGAACGACTTGGACCCTCCTTGATGAGTGACAGGATTTTTATTCCTATTTGCAGAGTTTCTTTGCGACTCTGCCTGTACATTTAAATAAACAATACATTATTTGCTTGCCAAATATTTTTTGATATTTACATATCAATCAAATAATTAATAAAAGATTAGTACACCTACCTTCGCTTCGTCACTATCCCAATGGTCGGCCACCCTTCCCACACACTCGCTCCCATCCAGTTCGGCTTCTCCCCTTTATGCTTCACAACTGATATAATTCCGGTAATTCTTCCTCATCTTCTACATCTAGTAATGTTGTACCAGCTACAGATCATCTGGATGTACGTCGACTGCGGCCTGCATTTCATGATAAACAAGCGACAAATAATTAAAAATAAAAGGTGAACAATAAATAAGCGACAAAAAAATTAAGAATGGAAAACAGAAGATTATACTTACAATGAAATCCTGCCATATATACTCCATGATGTGGGAAGGGATATTATCCCACTTGGACCAACAAGTCGTCATCCTACTCTTGTACGAATCTCTCAAAACTGATAGAACTACAGCTGACGGCTGTAAGTCGAACCCCCTGTGTTAAATATGATACAGATTATTATATCGTGCATAAAATATTTAAGATGCTAAATTTTTTTTAATACTTACCCTTCCGCTCTAGGTATCAGATACACAGCGGGACGCTGTGACGGCTGCGATGGGCTGCTGCCATCGCCTCTTGATGAATGGGAAGAGCTCCTCCTTCTGGACGACATGATACCTGTCACAGACACATCATTTTGTAAGAGAGTAATAGCACAATAATGAAATATATTGTATAATAATGACATAAAGTACATAAAGTGCAAAATATACTTGATTCAGATTGGGTCTCATATTCCGACGATAAGCATAATTCATTGCATTTTTAACATAAATTGCTAAATAAATGACAGAAATGGTAATGACGTAAATGACGTAAAGCAGATTCGGTTTCATAAATTACATAACTTGCAAAATAAATCTCATCAATTACATAAATTGTATAATACATTAGAATTCAACATAGTATTTATATCAATCCTCATCGTATTCTGATTCAGATTCGGTCTCATATTCATCGTTTAGAGGTCCAAAATCAGTACGATCGTCTGTTATTATTATTTCGTTGCTTTGCTCAAGATCCGCCTGATAAGCTTGTTCATCTGGAATATTTTTCCCATCAAACGTAAATCTTGCCTTTGTTTAAAAACTGCTAACCAATCTGCTTTATCTCTTTTTAGAGACGGATAAGGAGTGTAATAAACCTGCAATGCTTGTTTGGCTAGTACAAAAGGATCGTACTTGTGATAACGCGATGTATGCTTTATTTCAATAAGATTATAATCCTTGTGCACATTAATTCCAGAACCTGGAACATTGCTGAACAAATTGCATCTAAACAGAAAGACATCCTCTGCGGGTCATGAGAAATATGTCAGTTGCAAAATTTGGGTTAAAACGCCATAAAAATCATTTATGTGATTTTCTGGATCATCACCACCTTTAACAAATACACATGTATTATTAGTTAATTTTTCAGCACCGTATTCTTTGGTGTTAAATTTATATCCATTGACGAAATATATTAGATATGTCTTGACATTTCTTTTTGGTCCCAACACAAGATGTTTCAATCCTTCGTCGACCACACAATTTCTCGGTTCATAAACGTACTTTGAAAATCAATTAGAAAATTCTTTACTGAGATCTCCGTGTGGATGTTTTCTTTCATAAATACTGCATATATGAATAAAATATTGCATTAAATTCTACACGTGCATGCATTATAGAAATGAATAAATCAAGAATTATTATTTCATATTACCTAACAAATGGTGCAACCTCAGCACAATTAAGAAGAATATAAGTGAGTGCCACATGAAGATCTCTATCGTCTACCATACATCTACACATTTTCCAAAAGGTCGACCATGTTGTCTAAAAATAGATAACATTATTTGAGAGGACTCTTGTTCGTCGCCTTCATCATTACGTGGAGCACTTTCAAATGATATGTTTACATGGTCATTGAAACAGTGAGAGAAAAAGAACGAAGCTTCTTATTCGATGTAAGATTTACATATCGAACCTTCAACTCATGCTTTTTGCCTCACTTTTTTTCCAAATGATTCAAGTATCTATGAAAAATTAATTTACATTAACTTTAACTTCTGAATGTAATTAAATTAATAGGTAACATATTTCAAACCTCTCGAATGGATACATCCATCCATATTGCACAGGACCTCGAAGTCGTGCTTCAAATGGGAGATGAACAGGTGAATGTTCCATTACATTAAAAAAACCTGGTGGAAATATTTTCTCCAATTTGTAGAGCAATATAGGAATATCTTTTTCAAGTTTACGTAAACGCTGCACTTTTAACGTAGTCGAACAAAGCTCTTTGTAAAACAGACTAAGTTCCGTTATTACCTTCCAAACTCTTAAGGGCAATAGTTCTTTGAATACAACAGGTAATAAGTTTTCGAGCATTATGTGACAGTGGTGGCTTTTCATTCCACTAAATCTACCATTTTTAAAGTCAACACATCTACGAAGATTTGATGAAATCCCATCAGGAAACCTTAATCCTTCCACCTATTTTAACACAACTTTAACTTGATTACTATCTAACTCATAACACGCTTTGGGTTTTTTTATTGTCGTTTGGTTTCATATGAAGCTCAGGACGTTTGCATAATACTTGTATATCGCATCTTGATTTCAAATCGTCCTTAATCTTCCCCTTGACATTCAAAATTGTGTTAAAAACATTATCAAATATATTTTTCTCGTTGTGTATCACATCAATATTGTGACGAAGCAGAAGATCTTTCCAATAAGGTAACTCCCAAAATATACATTGTTTGCACCATTTATGAATAGTCGATTTACCTGCAATTTCTGTTTGCACTCTAGTTTCATGTATCTTTGGATAGTCCCTTGCAAGTTCATATATGTCTTCGCTTGACCATATCGTTGGTGGTTGTCTGGTTTCTACTCTATTAGCTAAAAAGTTTTTCCATCTCCTCTGAAGGGATGATTGACATGGAGAAAACATCGATGACAGTCAAACCATGAAATTTTCTTACCATTCGGTAAAGAAAATGCCCACGTTTCTTCCATGCAATAAGGACAAGCTAGACGACTGGATGTACTCCATCCTGAAAGCATTGCATATGCAGGAAAATCACTTATAGTCCACAACAAAGAAGCAAACATACGAATTTTTTTCTTTAAAACGTCGTATGTTTCTACTCCTTCGTTACACAGTGCTTTTAACTCCTCAATCAATAGTTGTAAATAAACATCGGTTCCTTATGTCGGATCGTCGGGGCCAGGAACGACAACAGTAAGAAACATATATTGTGTTTTCATACACATATACGGAGATAAATTATAAGGTGTGATGATAATGGGCCAAGATGAATATTTAGCACCAAACTGAGAGAATGGTGAAAACCATCCGTACATAATCTAAGTCTAACATTACGACTCTCCGCTGCAAAATTGGGATAAGTTTTGTCAAAATGCTTCCATGTTTCTCCATCGGCTGGATGTGTCAACGTACCTTCTTCCTTTGTCCTCACACTATTTCATCTCATATGAGGTGCAGTTACAAAAGATGCGTATAATCTTTGAAGCCTAGGAGTGATGGGAAAATAATGCATACGTTTGTATGAAACTTCCTTTCCCTTCTTTTTTCTTGGTTTGTACCTTTCCTCGTTACATATTCAACACTTCCTAAGAGTGACGTCATGTTTCCAAAACAACATGCAGCTATTTAAACATGTATATATTTTTTGATAAGGTAAACCAAAAGCCGACATAAGTTTTTTAACTTCATAGTGGTTTTCACACATTAAATTATCGGGCGGCTTATGTCGTTTTGCAGCTTGTACAACAGCTGCAAATTCGGCTTCGGTGATGTTGTATTTTGACTTCATCGCAATGTATTCTACGGTTACTGATAGATGAGTGCCGCTTTTACAACCATTCCAAAGAGGTTTCTTAGCAGCATCCAATAAATTGTAAAAAAAATTGCTTCAATATTTGGTTCTTCAACATTTACATCGTCGTCATCAACTTCAACCGTAGGGAACATTGATTGTGCTGCATCTTCCACCATATTTTCTATACGGTTCGTCATAACAATTTCATTACCAGCAATCTCTAATTCAAACTCTGCAGGAGTATGTGCTACAACTTCTCCATGACGATCCTAAACATAATACCCCGGTATGAAACCATTTTTGCACAAATGAACTTTCACAATATCTGGTAAGAAATACTTCAAATGTTTACACCTACTACATGGACAACGAATTTCTACATCGTTTCCGTTATTACTTAAAGCGAATTAAACAAATACGTTTATATCATTACACAAATCTTTCTTTATTAAGCTTCTCAATCCCCTTCTTTGATACATCCATCTCCTTCGATTGACAAAATAATCGATCATTTTTCCTTTCTAAAAAAATATGTCACAAATTCAAAAATAAATATTGGTCCTTTTACGAATTGACATTTTATTTTTCAATGTATTGATACATAATCTTATACGCATCGATTTTACCCCACTTAAAAATACAATATTGAAATGTTGGTTTATGATTTTCTTTTTTGTTGGTCAGTCATCCTACTTCTCATTACAAACACTGTATACACATACATTTCGTACATTATTTCGTTTCAAACGATTCAACAAAATTTTGACAGCACTTCCCCTTTGTTTCCTACATTGTACACAAATGCGTGTACACATGAAACAAAAAGGAAAAGTGACGGTGAAATTTTGTGAACCGTTTAAAACGAAATAATGTACGAAATGTAATTGTTTACTATGTTCATAACTTGTCCAATATAGGGACAAATCTGGCAAATATTGTACCAGATGAATATGAATGTCCGTTTTATGACAAAAATGAATATTTATATAACAATCATGTACAACACTTATCGGACAGGGTCAAAAACTCTCTAAGGGACGTAATAAAAAAGCAGTTTATACAAAAATTGGAAGTTTTATAGTTTGACTTGTTATTTATTATATAATATATTATTGTTTGTAAATGGTTGACAATTTACTAATTTTATATATTTCAAAGAATTATTAATTTACCACATTATTCCACGTATTTTCTCGAATAAGGTTGCTTCAATATTGTTGTCATTTTCCAATGCAGCCAATTTTTTTTGAGACTCATGCATTCATTTTTATACAAGTCAAGATGTTTAGAAGCAATGGACATGGATGATTCTAACTCCGACTGAAGTAGAATGTATCTCTGCTTTTCGATAGGTAACTTGTTTTCAAGTTCTATGGCTTTTACTTTGAGTACAGAGGGAGAATATTCCAATTAACACTAGACAATGCTAGAAATAACACATATATAATGGTTTCACATATACACAAATTCACAAATTATACCTACTCTTTACAATTTCACGCTAACAAATGAAATAGGTATACCATGGGATACTATAAACCATTATTAGGCTATTAGAAACAATTATAATCACTAAATAGTCTTAATTTATCAACTTATGCAAATTTAGATTTAGGGTAAAAATTAGATTTTTCGCGAAAATAAGAGATTATACCTGAGATTGGAAGCAATAGAGAGTGATTAAGCAGCCGTGAAGGATCCGAAAACTTGAATTTGGGATTTGGAAGCAAGAAATTGGGTTTAAGGGGTTTTACCCTTTTTTTGTACGCAGAAATGAGGAAGAAGGTGTCAGTTGAGATCTATAATTCACGAATTTGCACGGCTTCCGACGGCCACCGACGGTCCGTCGAGAGCCGTCGGAAAATGGCCGTCGGAAGCCATCGCCAATTGCTGTCGGTATTTCAGCCTTTTCTAGTACTGGATAAGTTGTTTGGCAATGGCACTCTGATACCAAGATAAAGTATTTGAACTTTCAGATAGTTTTAGATTGAAGAAGAGAATGAATTGTATATTTCAATTATCACATACACAACTTATTTTATTATATATTTTGTTATAAGCAGTTGGTGTAGCATGCAGTCAGAATACAACATTAAGTTTAAAAATATACAGCAGATAAAATTTCTTTCTAGTTCTAAACCTAAAGTTTTAATCTACCTGAACGTAGATCAAATGTATCCACAAAAGCTAAAAAAATTATGCATCTCACCAAGTTTAAAGTTTAAAAAAATATATGCTAGGTTTAACGTCTCTCAAAGTGTGTGTCTACATGCACGCGCATGCATGCATGTATGGTGTAGCCAAGAAAAGGTTGGAAAGATCACAATTTGGGAAGAAACGAGGATTCATGGGTGATATTCCCTTATTTTTTTAGACAACTGTTCAAATAAATGTAAAATAATATCTTCTTTTGACTCCCTTTTGGAGTAAGATAGCATCTTCAGTTGACTCCCTTACCAGTACTCCCTTTTACAAAGTAACTTGTGTCCTGAAAACGGAGTGGCTCATTCCTCTATACGTAGTCTAACCACTTGTGAGTTCCCTTGTAGAGAGTCTAGGATGTCATTCAGTAATTTCAGACTACGTATTAAATGTTGTTATTTATATGAAACATCTATATCTTATCATCCTAGAATATATGTAAACTAATTAATTTGAGGATTTGATCTAACCACTGATAAAAGAAAAGTAGAGCTACTTGTGATAACTATTAAATTCAAATAGCTAAAACTGCATATACTTATTGTCTGAACCACTAAAGTTTGAAGCATGCTATTTTACCAAATTAAAACATATATATAGCAATCAAATAAATACTTTTTTTAATATATAACAAGTGTTGTAACGACCCGTCCTTCGTAATACCCTGAATCAAGGTTGAATGACAACATCTAACTCCTGATTACCACAAAAAACCTTTCGTCGGGATAAAATTAAAACAAAACACTATATCAAGACACACTAGTACAATCTCACAACGGAAATATAATATATAATATACTGAATATACATGAACAAAATACGGTAAACAATAAAAAAAGATTGTACTAGTTGAAATAACTGATAAATAAATATCAATACAGAAAGTCAGAATACATTAACTTCATTCATACAGAGTTCAGAATATAGTACCTGATATCATGAGTCTCATATACAAAATAGTCTGTCTACTATGTACTACATCACCAATAAGTATACATATCCAATATATCAACTTCATGCCTCTATAATGCTCCAGCTGTCTTATAAGTCTGCTCCCAAAAGCACCTAATCAATCGAGTACCCGAGAGTTATTATGAAATAAACAGACAAAGACAAAACACAGGTCATACATCAAGCCTGGTGTGATGGAAACTATCTCGAAGTACTGTATATACATGCAACCTATATACATCTAATAAACGTAAACAAGGATCAATGGCCAATACTAATCATCAGTGTTTTAAAGACCGGACTGATCCGCGGTCCAACCACAAGAAACCGTGAACCGTGGGCTATAGCGATCTGGAGAGGAGTTGGGCCGATGGCAATCTCAGACCGCAGTTTAGACCTCAAAACCATCGATCTAACCATCGTTTGAATCCTTATTATCGCAATTTACCAATTACTATTCCCTTCCCTAAAATTCACAAACCCTAGTTGCTACAAAATCCGTTGCCGCCGCAACCAAATCCATTGCCACTGCCATAACATTCTTCGTCGCTACTGCAAACCCCATTACCGCTGCTGCAAGCATCGCAATCACTGCAACAAGAGTCGTCATTGGAAGCTTTAGAGAATATATAGTGTCACTAGCTGCAGCAAAATTATCAAGGTTTGTTTTTTCAAATAAATTTTAGTACTAAATTTATTAGAAATAAGCTTTGTTTTATGGGAACATTTGGCAGACATCCTTAATAGGTTTGAAAATACACAAAACATCCCTCCGTTTTAATTATAAGTTTCCCATCCTTATTTTTAAACGCGACAAACAGATTTCCCTAAATACCCTTACATCTTCTCCGAACAAAACCCGGAACCCTTCAAATTCTTTTCATCGATTAACATCTTAAAAAAAGAAAACCCTAATCGCTTGAATTATAAATCGAAATTAGTTGCTACTTCAAAAATCGATGTTCGAATCTAGTCCAGAACTAAAGAAAGTTGAGATTCAGAAGATGAAAACAATACAAATTAGAAAATCAAAGGTTATTTATTAAGAAATTTCTATATGCAATTTTATTGAAAAGTTGCAGACATATATGCAATTATTATGAATAGTTGCATTCATCTTTGCAATTACTATTAAAATTGCATTTTTAAATGCATTTCACTTATTAAGTTATGAATTGCATCATTTTTAAATGCAAGTCTGATATGCATCTTAAAATTACAACTGTTATATGCAAATTTTAACTGCATATGAAATATGTAGTTAAAACATACAATTAAATGATGCAAATTTTTAATTGCATTTCACTTACGCAGTTAAAAAGTCATAAGATTTTTATTGTACTTGTAGACATATATGCAATTATTATGAGTAGTTGCATACATGTTTGCAATTATTTTTGTACAACTGCATTTTTAACTGCATTTCACTTATGCAGATATAAATTGCATCATTTTTAACTGCATATCTGTTATGCAGTGAAAAATAGCACATGTTAAATGCAACTTTTAACTGCATATAACAGAAGATAAAAACAACACAAATCAGAAAATTGAAGGTTATCTATTAAGAAATTTCTATATGCAATTTTATTGAAAAGTTGCAGACATATATGCAATTATTATGAATAGTTGCATACATCTTTACAATTACTATTAACAATTGCATTTATAAATGCATTTCGCTTATGAAGTTATGAATTGCATCATTTTTAAATGCATGTCTGATATGCATCTTAAAATTACAGCTGTTATATGAAAATTTTAACTGCATATTTCATATGCAGTTAAAACATACAATTAAATGATGCAAATTTTAAGTGCATTTCACTTACGCAGTTAAAAAGTCGTAAGATTTTTATTATACTTGCAGACATTATGCAATAATTATGAATAGTTGCATACATGTTTGCAATTATTTATGAACAACTGCATTTTTAACTACATTTCACTTATGCAGTTATAAATTGCACCATTTTTAACTGCATATCTGTTATGCAGTGAAAAATAGCACATGTTAAATGCAATTTTTAACCGCATATAACATATGCAGTTAAAACATACACTCATGCAAATTTTGAAGTGCATTTCACTTATGCAGTTAAAAATTCATAAGATTCTTATTATACTTGCATACATATCTAATATAAAGTTATTAATTTTATTAATTTTAACTACATATATCATGTTAAATGTGTTTTTTAACTGCATACTAGATATGCAGTTAATAAATACAGCTGTTAAATGCAAATTTTAACTGCATTTTACATATGCAATTAAAAACTAAAAAGATCCTTAAAAAATCTTGGTACTGAACTGCTGCATTTTAAGACTACATATGTATTACATAGTTAAAAATTAATGAAAAATGTAGTTAAAATCTATACTAAAATACAGTTTTTAATTACAACAGTATTAGTTTCAAATAATTGCATATTTGTATGCACATACTTAAGTTTTTTCAGCTTTTTATGCAATTATTTAAAAACAATAATACAAAGTCGATTGAAAATTAAATCAAGCGTTTACCTGCAAGATGATGAAGCCATAATGAATCGCAAAAAAAATCGAACAGTAGATCGAATTAAATCTGATTTCCCTACGAAGATTTCAAATCTTGATCGCCAATACAATCACACGAGAATAGTCAACATGAAATAAATGAGGGTAATTAGGGAAACAAAATATTGTAAAAAAGAAAATAGGGACCGGATTTACAAGTTTAAAACGGAAGGAGTTTTGGATTATTAAATTTGATTTTAGGGACGTGGGCCTAATTTTCACTTGTTTTATACTGTTTGAATTTGGTATGATTGAAAATTGAAGTATTTAATTTTATTGATGATTTTTTATTCCGAAATAGTCGCCCAAACTGAAACTCAACATGCTAACTTGTGCTTGGACAGATCAAATTAAATTGTATTTAGCTCTTATTTCATTTGCATCTCTTATGTATGGCTATTGAGTTTAATTTTGATATGTTTAGTTAACTATATGTGCTTTTTCGCTTGAACACTTGCAGCTTTGGAATTTATTAATAGCGTCACTTTTCAAATAAATAGCTCTCTACTTGCAAATATTAAATTTGCATTTTATACGAAATAAATAATTTCAACGTTGCTTTAGTGATCTACATCGGTTAGAATGTAAGGTGGACTGCAATGCTACGTCTTTTGTTGTCTTGCCGTGTACATTTTTTTGCCGCTGTGCGAGCGCAATTGTGTGCGCCTTTTCTTGCTATTATGTGCGTGCAAGACTCCTGCTGTGTGAATTGCAGCTGCCTTATGTTGCTGTTTAAATAAATTTGCAGTAAGATTCTTATTCCCGTATGTAATATGTGTTTCTGTCACTTTTGTGTAACAATGTGAGTATTTATGTTAATGCAACTGCTGTTTACTTATTATATTTATATATATATATATGTGTGTGTGTGTGTTTGGGTAAATTTTCCGAGTTGGCCTACTTTTGTGTAACAATGTAATTTGCAGCAAGATTCTTCTTATATTTATGTTAGTGCAACTGTTGAGTTACTTTTGAACTACTCTTTATGTATTTCAAGTTTTTATAGTTTGTGACATACTAATGTATATTCATTTGCATTGGTGATATAGAAAAAAATTCAAGCACCATTCCGAAGTTTCGTCGAACCTCGAAATCTTGAACCTTGAGTCATCATGGTTAGATTCATGGTTCGGTCTTTAAAACATTGTTAATTATACATTTGCCCTACTTTATTCATACACTAGCAAGTCAGGATGATACATAATAGTGCTTCTCTAATTGAAATAGTATGTGCTATAACAAGGTTTTAAATCTTGGATTACGGTCGCATCTCGTCTCGATAATACTATATACAATATCTCGAATTAGACCAGATCTCTGGTGAGATGAGTGTATTTTGGGTGTACATTTCGGATTGACATATCGGGTTTTAAAGTCCAACTAAAGACAATCTCGGAGTAATTTAAGCGTGTAAAATTATCATTTTACAGATTTTTATGATAATGGTTACTTAAACATAAACTTATCAACATACATAGTTTAAAGAAAATCAATAATATTATTAGTTCTTTTTAGAGGAGAATGGTTACATGATTGATTCTGAATTGATTAAAAGGACTCTACTCATTTGAATATAAAAAATAAAAAAGTAAACAAAAAGTCATATATTTTTTCTCGCTCGTTTAAAATAAAAGATAGAGTTAGAGGGCCAGTAAAAAAATCATTGGAGTGCAAGTTTTTCTGGACCAACATAAAAAGTTAAAGAAATATGTAAATAAAAAACATCTTCGTATAAGATCTTCTATCGAGGTTTATCTAAAATTTCGCTTGAGATCTTAATATCTTGGATGAGATGAGTGTTAAATAATAGATAAATAAAATTTTATGTCTCGTTACGTTAAATCTCGTCTCGCTCAAGTTCGAAATGAGATCCCGAGTAAGATCTTGGGTGAGATGGATGAGATTTATATCAGTGCAAGTCATACTGTTGAATATGAAAAACAAGTGTAGGGTCATACTACAGTTCATAAGCAACGGTGCCATCAATCTCTCAATCGCTATCGAAGCATATGAAATGCAAAAAAAATACAACGATATAACTCTGCTATTGCATAACATCTCCATACCCAAAACTAAAATACGGATATCTATAATTGATAACCGTGTCGAATTGTCATTAGCTACAAAAGAGACCTATTGAGAACCACAACTAGCTTGTGGACTCCCTAGAAAACCAACACCTCAAAACAAGTTGCCTGCAGGTCCTGCCGCAACACCTAATCGTACTATGGAACACTATATGACCTACTCTGGACTGACGTCCCAATCTCTCTTCGCCCCTTCTCCGGGACCACATCTGTTGGTCGTGCGCCTCAATGGTATAACAGACTCCCTCACTAGCATCATTTTCCTTTCGGTTGTCTATACCAACATACCATAATCATATGTAAATGCTAAACCTCGTGTACACCTTTCCCGTAGGTGTACACACTACAAGAAATTTGATTTTTAGTGGCGCACAAAAAACGCTACAAAAAGTTTTGGTGGCGTTTTGATAAACGCCGCTAGAAAACATGCGACTAAAAATCCATGATTTTTTGTTGCATTTATTTTAACGCCACTGTAAATGAATTTTTGGCAGCGTTTTTTAAACGTTACTAAAGATCTTTTTTACAGCGTTTAAGAAACGCCACTGAAAAGGTGCCGTTTACTATCTTATTTTTTTGTTGCACTTATTATTATTTTTTGCAGCGTTTTTTGAACGCCACGGAGATTATCTGAGTTACTATAATTGCTGATTCTGTAGCGCTTTTTAAACGCTACAAAAAAATATTTTTGGTGGTGTTTTTTCTCCGCCATCGTATGTTTCGATTTTATTGCCTGCTGTTCCACGACTACATCTGATTTCGCCTCCAATTCAATTACTTCAAAACTTATACAATAACGTAATATATAAACACATACACATTCAAAAATAACACATTCAATGAACCACAATAACACAAACAAAAGCAATTACATAATCACCACTATATCATAACATTAGTGTCAAGACAAAAGGTTAACCATACGTTTACACAACCAAACTACCATAAACAGTTTCATAATAGTACATGCAGCTAAAGTAGTGCTGCTACCATACATACTAGTTTCATAACAGTTTTAATCAACCTAACTACATACATGTGCTGCTACCATACCAAAAACCAGTGCTGCTGCTTGAATTCTTCACAAACGTTTATCTACTTGTAAACAATAATAATCATGTTACTAAATATTTGTGAGGTGAAGGTATCAAAGATCAAAAATGGACAAATATAGAAGTCCTTAGACTATAATACTTCAAACAAATATGCCTCTGCGTATTAACCACTGATGTGAGCACATTGTAATCGTCCAACAACTTTTACATCATATTTGTGAAGTCAGTGCACTAGAGTTGCACATTAGCAAATGAACTTATGACAAAGATAAATGTCTTTATCATGTGGCAGATTGTGACCATTCAGTGCTTAAGTGTAGAATGATATTTAACTAACTACTAGGGGATTAGATATGTTAAAGAATGAACGTGTGTTCGCCTTAGTTGTAGCGAGCAACGCGACCCTGTTGGCTCATAGCACCTACAGTTGGGGCAACGCAGTTTCACTGTGTTGGTGGATGTTGAATACAAGCTGGTAGTTAATTTACTAAAGTATTGCATTATTGCTAGAACAATATGTTGTTGATAATGTGATAGCTTATCAGGCTACGCAGTGAGTACACTGAAGGTGTTTAAACTGGTTCTGTTACATCAACTAGGGATATACTTTTCTATCAAAGTTTTACCAGGCTCCAGTAACCTTTATTAGTACACGGTGAATGTGTTAAAATTGGCTATATAAATCCAACACTGCAGCCATACAAACTCTGTTCCATCCACTATCAACAGCCACCACAACATATCCCACGACTCAAAGAACTGCATCACTTGCTCTTCCCCAATCACAACCACGCATCCTCGACTTGGCAACTAACCTACAATCAAAACTCCTTCGCATTCACCTCCGGCTACCACAACTTCTTATCACAACAAACTGCCCCTGCCATCAACTTATAATCAGCAGCTCGCACCACTGCAATCCCTTCATTGCCACTAAACTCTTACAGACTAAACTCCTTACCACAGCAAACATTCCACAAAACCTCCAACAATAGCCACCAGCCTAACCAAACTCTTTCATACACTTCCCATACGACAACCATCCTCTTCAACCATGCACTCCATTCAAAACAGCAAGTTCACCTGATAACATCCCCATTTCCTTCCTTCTTTCCCTCTGCCTGTACACTACTTGTTCACACCAACTTCTAACACAACACAGTCAAATTCTCCACCAAAACTTCCTCACAATCATATTTGATACAAACTTCCGACCATACCCACAACTCGTCCCACAACACAACCAAAAAAAAAGTCGAACCTGCCAAACAACTCGTCCATCTTCCCTGTTCTTCATCACTGGTACAATCGAACCACCATGCTTCTGAAACCTAACCGCAACTCCTCTGATCACTCAACAGACCTACTGCAACCTAACCTTTCGTGCATTGCATATCTCTATAGTTAAGTACAAATGCACTTCGACCACACTTCAATCATCTCCACACTTCGACCACTCAGCAATCTCCCCTTCAATCTTCCAGTCACTCCTCTTTAACACTTGCTTCATATACCACCCTACATCCAAACAACACACTACCAACATATCAACACCAAACCCTTGAATACAAACTCTAACTCCACAACATATCCAAATCCGACAATAGCCAAACTGTCCACCATCTCAACTTCACCAAAACTCCACCACAAAACTGCTAACATCCCCGACAGTTCCCCGACTTTTGGATCATCACTGCCAACACTTCCTCCTCCCTATAACCTCACCCAAACCTGATAACAACCATCATCACAACTTCCTCAAACTGCCACTCCAACACCAAGTCAAAATCATTCCTTCCTCAATCACAAACAATACAACCCTCCCTATCCCTTAAACAACCTATCACCAATATCACCCTTACTTCTAAAAACTTCACCTTCACTTGAACTGTTCCACCTTCAAACTGCTTCAGTTCAAACAACCTCGGTCATTATAGTTCTGTCTACTACAAGCATCACTTCCCTACTTCAACACAGTTTCCATCAACTGCCTTGCAACAACCCCTCCCCATTCATACTATAGAAAAAAATCCACAATATGCCAAGTTAAAATTAAAGACAAGTTGACAGTCCTGCCACTGTTTGACCTAAACCGTACCCCCTCACTGAATTTTAGCCTAACTCCATCAACAACCTCAGCCAAACTGACAACATTCAATCACCAATTCAATCACTTTCTAGCTCTACACCAATATTTATTGAGTAATATAACTAATTTTTATAGTCGATTATCTAGGAATATTGTCAGGGTATTAGAATCAAAGTTTGAAAACATTTATGATGAACAAGTTATATACCTTTCAGTTTGTTTTCAGAATGACTTTTTCTGTTGGCCAAGCTATGGGAATGCCAAGTGCATCTTCCATGCACGTCAACGCCGATGTATGCATCAAACAATTTTTTTCAGCCATAACTATAATACGTGATGTACCAATGTAGCAATGTAGCAACTTGCAAACAGATGTATAAACAACAAAAACAATTTTTAACTCATACCTGAATCGATTGCTACAAAACAACTTTTAACTCATCACTTAGATTCCTCTAATCATCAAGTGTGTATGGAACCAGCTCCCGCACAAGCGGTCCAAGAAAAGAGGATAAATGTACTGACCCTTTCCCTATTGGTATACCTATATCATTGAACTCAACTTCAATTCGATCCTGACTGCTTAACGGGAGTCTTTTTGCTTTTGCTGGACCTCTACCGCCTCTTTTCCGAGATGTAATTCTGGATTCAGCTTCACTTGCTCTCCCAATTTCTCCCTCAGCATCATCAGTTTGTTCAGGAAGGATTTCATTTTCTGAGCGAAGTCCTTCTTCATTTGGGTCGGAGGGGGTAACAGGTGGCTCTTGTTCTTTGTCTTCATTGCAAACAATGGCTTGCTTCTTAGCGTTGACTGTTGGTTCTTCACTGTCAGTGCAAGCACCAGCTGGAATCTTAACCTTTTTCTTTGGATTATACTTCCGCTTTGACTTATACTTTTGAGATTCCTCATCAGCCTTTCTCTGGTTGCGAGTACGTACAAAGCTTGAATGCATCTTTTTTCTGCAAATGAAACAAAAAACAGTAACTTATTTTGAGAATACTTCATATAAAGGACAGTTAACAGTATCTATTATGTAACCTTGAATACAATAGTTATTAATACATGTATATGGCACATCTTCCTAAGCTAAAGTAGAAATCCTTTGGAAGTTAAGATAAACATAAAATTACTTCTTTCCTTTTGAGAAAACAAAATATTTTTCATCAAAATTAAGTAAGGTGTAATTAAGATGTTATTACAAGGGAAAAAGGTATCTTTTGACAATTATGCAACAGGGAACAAACTTGGCATAGAAATGGAATTAAATTCAACATAAACATAATATTAAATTTGATTTGACATATCAAATCCAAATAGAGTCAGACAAAAAAGAAATATATTACAAAATTAAAATAGAAAAAAAATGAGTTTACCTAGAACGTGAATCAAAAATCGATCCTACATCCATGCTAGGCAAATAAATATTGTTATCAAATCATTGTGCACGAATAAAAGAAGTCGTAGAGAAAATAAGTAAATGTACAAGGAGAAGGGAATCATTCTTGAATGTGATTCTAAATGTTAGAATGATGTGAAAAGGAGACTTGAGATGGAATGAACAAATTTAATGATGCATGCTAGAGTAGAAATGAAGATCCTCAATCAGAAGCTGCCCATACATCTTCAAATGACATATATGTAAGGTTTAATGCTAGGTTTTGATTCTTGAGTAGTAGACAGAACAAAGGTGGTAAATGTCAAAGCTGTCATGAAACAAGGAAAAGAAACTACTTGATTGTAATACATTTTTCAAATGATAGTACAACAAATTTTATAATCTACTCAAGTAGAACATATAATCTACTCAAGTATGCCTTTGCAATCCTCTCTAACATAACTAACATCTTCATCATCCATTTCGGTTATTTCGTTATCTTCCACGACTTGGATATCTTCCTCGATGCAATCGTGATCCTCTAAATCATTAAAACTTCTTGATGGTGCTTTCATTACAACATACCAATTAGAAACATCATTCTCTCTTGAATAAAATACTTGTCTTGCTTGAGATGCAAGTATGTATGGATCTCGTGAAAACGATGCTTGCTGTAAATTAATAAGAGTGAACCCATCATCATCAACTTTTACTCCATTTCCTTTATACGCCCAACGACACTTAAAAACTGGAATATAAAACGTATGATAATCTAATAAAATTATATCTGTCAATATTCCATAGTAAGTGACAACATCAACCACTTGGGACATATCTTTTGCACTTGCTCTACACATAGTAGTCGCATCAAAAGTCACCCCACAATTCTGAGTTTCTCTCCCTACATCTTTTATATGAAAACGTTGCTCATTGATGATATATCCGTTGTAAGACATGGCATCATCCTTCGGACCAAAAGCAATCCATCTTAACATGTCATCATGATCCTTGGAGGTAATAGGTATCTACAACAAATTTTATTTAGCATGTATATTTTATAGTAAGATTAATAGTCAAAAGAGAATATATTTGAAATCTAACTAACCTTTCTTTTAATCCAATCGGCAAAAAATTTTGTATGTGTTTCCCAAAGTAAGGTCGCATTTTTTGTCATGCGTGGGTCTGACTTTTCTAATTCCTCCAAATGCAAACTAGTATTGAATAATTGATTATAAGTTATATATAGCATTACGAACACATCAAAATAATTAAAACAATATAACATACACTTGCTCTATAAATGGTTCCACCACAGCCATATTCATTAACACGGCTAAATGAGCACTTTCTTTATCATTAACTGACAGTTTAACTGTCTTGGATATTGAAATCGGACGTCCCTCGAGTATTACACTGCTTTCATAATCTTCATTTCGAGCTTCTTTCTCCTCTATATGTCCTGATTTTTTCAAAAATTCATCGAAAAACATCATGGATTCTTTTGCAAGATAGGATTCTGCAATACATCCCTCTGGTCGTGCATAGTTTCTGACATAGTCTTTAAGTGTCTTCATGTATCTTTCGAATGGGTACATCCAACGAAAATGAACCGGTCCACACATTAGTGCTTCTTTTCCAAGATGAATGAATAAATGTACCATTATATCAAAAAAAGATGGTGGGAAATATTTTTCAAGCTCACATAAAACTTCAATAATCTCAACATTGATTTGTTCTACCTTCTCTCTATCAAGAACACGTTGACATAATTTGTTGAAAAAAGAACATAAGCGAATTATTGTTTTTCTTGCCTTCTTTTCCATTAATCCTCTCGATGCTACTGGCAATAACTGTTGCATTAATACATGGTAATCATGTGACTTCAATCCGCTAATTTTGCAATCCTGCAACCGATTTTTCAAATTTGAACAGTAGCCATCTGGTCCTTTGAAATCGTACAATCTTTTGCAAAATATTTTTCTCTCGGATTTTGACAACATGTATGGAGCCGGTGGAAGATATGTTTTATTCCCACGAGGTTGTGCATGAAGCTCACTTCGAATTCCCCAATCCTCTAAATCCTTTCTACAGTTGGTTCCATCTTTTGATTTATTACCATGCAACATCGTGCCCAATAGGCTTTCACCAATGTTTTTCTCCACACGCATCACATCTATATTGTGACGTAATGGAAGCTCCTGCGAAAACCAAAACTATAACGCATTATTGGGTTTTTCTTCTATTAAAACAATGAAAAATAAATAAACTAACCACTAACCTTCCAATAAGGAAAATCAAAGAAAATTGATCTTTTTTTCCACCTCGATAGCTCCATTTTTGTAGAATCGTTAGTATTATCATCTTCATCTTCTGTATCATAAACACACTTTCTATTCTTACTTTTCTCTTCTTTTTCTTTTCCAAAATCATTTGAATAATCCTTCAACAATGCATGAATGTTTCTCCCAGTTAGTATTCTAGGAGCACTACCTTTCTCTATGGTGTTATCAAACAATGCCTTTTGTTTCCTTCGTGAATCTGAAGCAGGTAGAAATCTTCTATGACCCATGTAGATGCTCTTTCGACTATGATTCAACCAACGAGAATGGGTATTGACACCACATAATGGGCAAGCTTTTCCCCCCTTCACACGACATCCAGCAAGATTTCCATAAGCCGGAAAATCGTTAATCGTCCATAGCAAAATTGCATTCAGTTTAAACAAAGTTTTACTAAATGCATCATAAGCATCAACTCCATTACACCAAAAATGATGCAAGTCTTCCACCAAAGGCGCCAAATATACATCAATATCATTCCCGGGTTGCTTTGGGCCTGGAATAAGTAAAGTTAACATAATATTTTCCTTCTTCATACACAACATAGGCGAGAGATTGTATGTCACAAGCATCACCGGCCAGTAACTATATTTCGAACTCAACATGGAAAATGGATTGAATCCATCTGTAGCAAGACCAAGCCTAAGATTGCGTGGATCAGATGAAAAAGATTTATACTTTTCATCCACCATTTTCCATGTCGTAGAATCCACGGGATGATGCATTTTTCCATCGTTGCTTGTATTATTAAAATGCCATTTTAAATCTTCTGCCATCTTTTGAGATCTATACATTCTTCTAAATCTCGGAATTATTGGAAAGTATCTCAATAGTTTAACTGGAATACCTTGTATAAATGGTTTGTCTTATAGTGAGACATCATCGAAGTATCATCGTCCCCTTATGAATTGTGATTCGTTCTTGAAGTTCCTTGCACTATACGGTTGCCCAAATTTAGGCGTATCAAACCAATATATGTAAATCGCTCAGACCGTGCATCTATATTATACATACACACACACATACATACACACACACAAATAAACACACACACACACACACATATCACTTGAACCACATATTTATACACCTATAATATATTTCGTTCACTATCCGGTAACCCCAAGTTGGGCATACCGAACTACACATACGCTTAAACTTCATATCGACAAATCATGTCGAATTGCCATTAGCTACCAAAGTGACTTATCAAGAGCCATAACTAACTTGTGGACTCTCCTGAAAACCAACACCTCAAAAGAAGTTGGCCTGTAGGTCCTATCACAGCACCCAATCATGCTACGGAACAATATATGATCAACTCTAGACTGGCATCCCAATCTCTCTTCACACATGCTCCAGGACCACGTCTATAGGTCGTGCGCCTCAATGATACAATGAATTCCATGCACCAACCGGCTACCCCAACTCGGACTTACCGAAAGTATATATAAATACTTTAAACCGCATATCAATGAATATATATATGTATGTATATATAATATTTCATGTATCTCCCAATAGTCCCAAGTCGGATATACCTGAACTATATACACATAGACATATATAAATCACATAAACTGTGTACCATCCCGTATCTAGAGGCCAAAAGCTAAGCGCTACAGATGCTGCAGTCATTCATAGTATTAAATTCTGGTGACAAAATACAGCAATGCTAATGGTACCTATAATATCAGAAGCACTTGAATATGAACAAAATCACAGATTCAAAAATAACATTTTACTGATTACATTTCAAAACAAATTCATATCCAAATTACATAATCTCATATTGTCTTCCAGGTAAAGATCAAATATAATCATTACAACAATACGCCAAAAGCGACATATGACGATGCCCCCTTGGTTGATCAAAGTCAATATAGTCATATCTGACTTAATATACACAGCGGAATCAAAACAAGATAAAACTATAACTTCTAATTAGCTATCCGTCAGCCACTTGCTCATCTCCGGAAGCTTTATTCACCAAATTTTCTAAAACCTAAAAACCTTAACCCTCATCCTACTCAAATCAATTTTGAGCACCCAAGAGTTTAAGAGGAAACAAAAACTTCAAGTCATACATAAAGCCTGGTGTGAATAATACTGTTACATCTCTGTTTATTGATATTAAATTAGACCACGCCGCTTAGCGGAACGGATTTCACCTCACTAATATCCTTTTCAAAATATATATTTTGCAAATCTTTTCCTGCAACCAAACTGGTTAATCAAGCCGGTCATAATAATAATAACAATAATAATAGCAATATCTGTTATGCTAAAAACAGGTAATAAATGGACTATCTATCCGAACTCTGGGCTAACTGCCCGCGAACTGGACTAACTGTCCCTTTGGCTGACTCGGGCCTACTAGATGAAATATCAAATAGTCTATACATCTATTAGACAAAATTTCTAGACGGTCTGTCCTTAACTTACTTCTCCAAGGTTCAACTGATCCTAATGGTTTTGTGGCTTACCAATAACCTACCTCTGTACATAAATATTACTTTCTATATGTAACCATCGTTTTGGTCTTACCTATGACTAATTCCTGCACGTTGGAATTCTAGACTAAATTAGCTAGGGGCTAATAGCTAATAAGCATAGGGCGTGATCCTACACAAATCCTATATGGTCTTCTAATCTGAGTCATTTTCATATGGTTAACTACCCTTCATCTTTTTCCTTGAAAAAACTTTTCGAAATGATTTAACCTTTTAAATCATATACACATAGAAGGAAAATATATCTTTAGCTTTATTCTAAGTTATTTTGCTATGATATATATATATATAGACTTTACTCAAAATAATGTTGATGAATTTTAATAAGGATTGGCTATCCTTTCAAAACAAGTTAAAACCCTTTTTAACTTGAAAACACTTAGGCTATATTGCCTATTTAATACATTTGAAACCTTTGTTCAAAACCTTTAAACAACCCTTTCGAAACCCCTGAAGGTAACCCTTTCGAAACCATTGAAAGTGACCCTTTCAAAACCATTAAAAGTATTTCCTTCGAAAGCTTCAAAACATTAGACATCCCTCTTTAAAACCTTTAAATATTTCCTTTCGAAAACATAGGAAAAATCTTTCCTTTTAACCCTTTCGAAACCCTGGGGAACCACCCCTTCGAAACCATTCATAAAATCTTTTCAAAAGCATTAAAATACTAAATCTTTCGAAACCCTTTGGGTTCAATTTAAAACATATGAAAACCTTTCGAAACCATTCAAAAATTTACCCCTTCGAAACATTTGAAAACCGTTTCAATTGAAACCATTTGGATTATGCCTTCAAGTAGAGCAAAGGGATCAGAAACCCATTAAAGTTGTTATCCCAACTTTTGGCAAAGTCGAGATACCCAAAGATTAACTGAAAATCAATGATTATTAGTCATGAACATCGATTGTGCATCGCAGGTTCACCATGGATATCGATGAATTTTGTCCGAGTCCGGATCGGGCTGCAATTGATAAGACATGTCAAGCAAGGTCAGATGAAGCAACATTACAAATCTCGAGTCAATCCGAGTTCATACGCCCAGGATATCATCGACGCAAGTGGAGGACATAGCCTTGGGTTCGTCTCCCTATGGTTCGAATCCCCTAGGGTCGAATCCATCAAACTCGACTCCAACAAAGTTCCCCTAATGGCTTCGAATCCATGAGAAATTCTTTAGCCTTCGACTTCATCGTCTTCGTATCCAACGCATCAAGCTCACGTGATCTACTTCGAATCGATGAGGTCTTAGTCGATTCGAATCCATCGGTTTCTCCCTGCTTCGAATCCATCAGAGTATTCCTGCCTTCGAATCCACAAGATAGCCTCACGTTCGAAACCATAAACCCAACCTTGGTTCGAATCCATCAAGTAAAAGGTTGTTCGAATCCGTGAGCAATGCATAGCTTCGAATCGATCAACATCACTCGAAACCATCGATTCGAGGACTTGCACAAGAGATCGATTCGAGCTACTTGTCCCTCGTTCGATATGAAGGAACGCACATTTGATCGAATCGAAGGAGTATACCTTCAGATCCTTCTCTTCGAATCCACCAAGTAAACGCGACTAAAACCACGGATTTGACTCAGTAAAACTCGGAGAAAAAGGCGGATTAACCCGAAGCACGCGCACCACGTCATTGCCTTCACGTGCTAGGAGATGGAGTCGACCCTATGGATTCGAAGGTATCGATTCGAATGACTCCAGGAAGCGAAAATCTTCAACTTGAATCGATCATAACTTGAGATCTACACATCCAAATGCTATGAAATTTTCACAGAAGCTTGAGCACATGTTGAAGAATGTCCACACCAAATTTCAGCTTGATTGGACAATTTCTTGATCGATTCGAACCAAGGGTCGAATCGATCCCAAAGTGGGCCCGAATCTCCAGATCTCGGCCATGTGGGCTCCCTCACGTGCCAGAACTGGTCTCCCCTCAATTTAGGCGAAATATCAGCCTCCTACACCTATAAATAGAGCCCCTGGTCATTCAGAAAAGGGGTCGGACAATTTTGAGAGCTAAAGAGCGCCCAGATTCTGCCAGATTTACTCCAGATCACCATTGCTGCCTTAGATTCAGACTTAGTTCAGCAAATCAGTTGTAATACAACATACGAAATTGTAATCTTCAAGCATCGAGCAATAAAATCATAAAAACCTTGAAGTGGACGTAGGCCGGAGATAGCCGAACTACTATAAATTGTGTGTCACTGTTCATTATTTCTTGATTGCTGCTTGTTACTTGCTTAGATCTGTGATTTGTGTGTGAATACTGTTGATTTGTATTCATACGCTGGTGCTTTCACTACACTTGGGGTTTGTGACCAATTTTGGCGCAAACACTTTGGTGCTTTCACTGAGAAGAACTAGCACCCGCTACACCAGATTCAGAGTTTAGACTTGAAATTTTAAGGATTCAGATTTGATTCTACAATGACTCGACAAACTAGACAAAGAGCTGAGAGGAGCCAACAGGGAGGAAGTCAAGAGGCATCCTCTGGCGCTGGAGAAGGACAAGCTTCGATCTACATTACTAGAGATGAGATGGAGGCTATGAATAACCTAATGCAGGAGAGAATGATGAAAAGCCAACAAGAGATGCTACAGAATTTCTTCGAGCAGATAAGAGCTGCAGGGACACAGAACCTTGGACCAGCTACGGCGGCTGTGAATGTGGAACAAGGAGCTAGGGCTATGGAACCCAACGGAGGACAGAATACAGAACCAGAAGGCAATCAACAAAGGCTTAGGGGCAGGCCCGCAGGATCCAACGCAGAAGTACCTTTGGAAGGAGCTCAACCGGCTAGGGACAACACAAATGCTAACGAGCTGCCCGAAGAGTACTTACCAGAATTCCCTACGAGACTCGGAGGGCAAGACCGAGACATGACAAGGGGGCAACCCCTGGATGGAGATGAAAGAATGATTGGCCTAGTGAGACGACTCATGAGAGGAGGGTTGTCAGGAGGAGGATTGGAAGAAGTTAGTCGGAGTCCGTTCGCTCCGAATATCAGGAATGCAAGGAACCCTCCGAAGTTCAAACTACCAACGCAGAATCCTTATGACGGAAAGTCAGACCCGACCATGCATATCACCAGATATATCAGACACATGGAAGTGTTGGGAGCATCCGAAGAAGTGATGGCACGATGTTTCCCATTATTCTTATCAGATTTGGCTGCGCTTTGGTTTAGGCAGCTAGAAACCGGATCAATCAGGACATGGGGCGAGCTTGTGGATTGCTTCATGAAGCAGTTTAGGGTTCACGTGACGCGACCTAAGAGCGTGATGACTTTGGCATCAATAAAACAAAGGACCGAAGAGTCCATAAAAGATTTTTTGTTACGATTTAATGCGACGGTGACTTCTGTAGATCGTCCGGACCCATCAATGATTTTGATGGCGGCAGTGGCAGGAGTTGGAGAAGGCACCGAATTCAAAGACTCTTTGACTAAAATCCACCGCAAGATCTTGGAGAGTTTTTCCATGAAGCTGAAAAATTCATTCGATTAGAGGAATCACGAGCCGAGAGGCAGGAAATAAATGTTGCACAAGGCGAAGGAACCGCCAGGGAACAGTCCAGGGCAGACAAGGGAAAGAGAAAGCAGGATGACGCACATGATGGTCCTGATAAACGGAAGAAATTCCGAGAGCCCAGATTCAGGCAATACACAGACTTGGTGGCAGGACTGGAACGAATTTACACCGAAACTCGGGGGCAACTCCCCTATCGAAACCCACCCAGGAGAGATCCCACGGAGCGGGAACGTAAGACTGGAAAGTACTGCCTGTTCCATGAGCTGGATGGGCACACTACCGATGAATGCCGCCACCTAAAGGATGAGGTGGAAGAACATGCCAGGAGTGGTAGATTGCCGAAGTATGTCAGAGAACGTACAACGGCGGTTAGACCCGAACAACTACCGCCTCAACCTAACAGGAATGATCCTGGATCGGGATCACGACTCGTCATCAACTGATTGTGATGGCAAGGGCCAAGTTCAAAATTTGGACTCTGGTCGATTAGTTTTCTTAGATTTGATTTCCAAAATAAAACGGCTATCCCACTTACTCATGTACGGGAACCGGAGAGATCCCTAGGCATGCTCTGAGATGGAAATAGACCGCTCCGCCCGGAGAGGCATTATCTTGTTTTTCCTGGTGTTTGAGATTGAACATCTAGGATTTGAATTTAATAAAGAAACACTTATTAAAATAAACCTTTGACCGGAGAGTTAAAGGATAAACATTAAATATCAATATAAACATGATCGCTTTATGATCCTACCCGGAGAGGCAGGGTCCGGAGTGCAAGAAGTGAGTTGCTTCGCCGGAGAGCGACATGATCAACTCACTTAAGCATCATTTCCTATTCACCGGAGAGTGATTGGATCAGGATTCGATAAGAGCCCGGAGAGGCTGTGATCGACCGACGATTCAGGTCATGACATCGCTTAATGTTCAGATACACTGAACCGGAGTGCAGGAGGTGAGTCGCTTCGCCGGAGAGCGACAGGATTGACTCACTTAACGTTGTTTCCCCTTCACCGGAGAGTGACAGGATGGGATCCAGCATGAGCCCGGAGAGGCTATGATCGGTCGAGAACGACCAAGACATCGCTATACGCCCTAGCTGGGGCCAGAGTGCAAGGGATAGAAAGCAACGCCGGAGTGCAATAGGATCTTTCTATTCAATCGCTAAATCTAGAATGGGTTTGACAAGGGTCCGGAGTGACCATCAATAGTATGGAGAGACCGTAGAATTTCATTCTTAACTTCCACTGGAAAAAATTGATAACAATTTGGCTTCGAACAGCCATGGACTTGATTGAAAATGCTATAAGCTATGAGTAAAACATGAACTCACTACATCCAACTGAAGACTGATCAAAACACGCCTTTTACCAAAAAGGCATGTTTTGGGGGGAAAATGTTATCCCAACTTTTGGCAAAGTCGAGATACCCAAAGATTAACTGAAAATCAATGATTATTAGTCATGAACATCGATTGTGCATCGCAGGTTCACCACGGATATCGATGAATTTTGTCCGAGTCCGGATCGGGCTGCAATTGATAAGACATGTCAAGCAAGGTCAGATGAAGCAACATTCCAAATCTCGAGTCAATCCGAGTTCATACGCCCAGGATATCATCGACGCAAGTGGAGGACATAGCCTTGGGTTCGTCTCCCTATGGTTCGAATCCCCTAGGGTCGAATCCATCAAACTCGACTCCAACAAAGTTCCCCTGATGGCTTCAAATCCATGAGAAATGCTTTAGCCTTCGACTTCATCGTCTTCGTATCCAACGCATCAAGCTCACGTGATCTACTTCGAATCGATGAGGTCTTAGTCGATTCGAATCCATCGGTTTCTCCCTGCTTCGAATCCATCAGAGTATTCCCGCCTTCGAATCCACAAGATAGCCTCACGTTCGAAACCATAAACCCAACCTTGGTTCGAATCCATCAAGTAAAAGGTTGTTTGAATCCGTGAGCAATGCATAGCTTCGAATCGATCAACATCACTCGAAACCATCGATTCGAGGACTTGCACAAGAGATCGATTCGAGCTACTTGTCCCTCGATCGATACGAAGGAACGCACATTTGATCGAATCGAAGGAGTATACCTTCAGATCCTTCTCTTCGAATCCACCAAGTAAACGCGACTAAAACCACGGATTTGACTCAGTAAAACTCGGAGAAAAAGGGGGATTAACCCGAAGCACGCGCACCACGTCATTGCCTTCACGTGCTAGGAGATGGAGTCGACCCTATGGATTCGAAGGTATCGATTCGAACGACTCCAGGAAGCGAAAATCTTCAACTTGAATCGATCATAACTTGAGATCTACACATCCAAATGCTACGAAATTTTCACAGAAGCTTGAGCACATGTTGAAGAATGTCCACACCAAATTTCAGCTTGATTGGACAATTTCTTGATTGATTCAAACCAAGGGTCGAATCGATCCCAAAGTGGGCCCGGATCTCCAGATCTCGGCCATGTGGGCTCCCTCACGTGCCAGAACTGGTCTCCCCTCAATTTAGGCGAAATATCAGCCTCCTACACCTATAAATAGAGCCCCTGGTCATTCAGAAAAGGGGTCGGACAATTTTGAGAGCTAAAGAGCGCCCAGATTCTGCCAGATTTACTCCAGATCACCATTGCTGCCTTAGATTCAGACTTAGTTCAGCAAATCAGTTGTAATACAACATACGAAATTGTAATCTTCAAGCATCGAGCAATAAAATCATAAAATCCTTGAAGTGGACGTAGGCCGGAGATAGCCGAACCACTATAAATTGTGTGTCACTGTTCATTATTTCTTGATTGCTGCTTGTTACTTGCTTAGATCTGTGATTTGTGTGTGAATACTGTTGATTTGTATTCATACGCTGGTGCTTTCACTACACTTGGGGTTTGTGACCAATTTTGGCGCAAACAAAAGTCGAAAGCACTTCTTTCGAAATCATTAAAACTGTCTCTTTCAAAACCATTTGGGTTATACTTCAATCATAGAAAAATGGTTTTTAAAACATTTAAGTCGAAAGCATCTGTTTTGAAATCATTTCCTAAGTAAAGAAGTGATGGTGTCGAACCATCCTTTCGAAAGCATTGGAGAAGTGGCCATATTTTAAAAACAAAGCAACCCCTTTGAAACCATCTAGGTCGAAAGGTAGAAAACGGCAGCATAAGGGTTCGGCTTAGTCGAAAGCTGTAACACCCTAGATTTTTGATAACATTATTTAGAAGATTTATTTAGATATACTAAATAAAATAATGTATTGATTAGGAGATTGAGATTTGATTTAGCCGTGCCTTTTTAACTAATAAATTAAGTGAAGGGTTTAAAAATGAATTAGAGGAGGGGTATTATGGGAAAGAGGCCATTCCTATATCATCTTCCGTAGGCCGTGTATTTCAAAACACACGTTCATTCTCATTTTCAAAAATTAAAAAGCTTGGTCGACCACCATTAACGAAGGAAGAAGAAGAGGAAAGAAAATTCAAATCAAACTCATTCAAATCTCAAGCTCCTTAATCATTAAAGCAAAAGGTGAATAATGTTTACATCTCTAAATTTTTATGGTTTCGGTTTCAAGGTTAACTCCGAATGATTTTGTAAAGGTTGGCAAAGTTTTTGAAAGATAAAATTATATATATACACACGTTGATGATTTATATATGTTCATATAGATTTTATGACATGTTTTAAGATAAACCCCTATTAAATTACATCCGTTAGCCTTACGAATTTTTATGATGATCTAAAAAGTTATTTTAGAGATGGGTTTCGATTTTCAGAATTCGTGAAATTGTTATGAATTTTCTAAGGAAGAAAAGGTTAATTTGGATTATAAAATTATTTACGAGAAAAATAATTATAGTTTGGGTTCGAAAATTATATATGTTAAAGAGAACATATTATTTGATTTTCTAGAAAATTTCCAGGATTTTTGAAGGTGTTTAATAGTTATATAAAATTATTTAAGGAATGGGACTTAAATGTTTTATATAATTATAATGGAGAAAGGGGCTTTTTTAAAATTATTCAGATTTCCAAATAAGGAAAGTCGGCGGTACTTTTGAATATAAAATTCTAGCAACCAATCAGATTTAGATAAATAAGGCAGGTTGGGTACAAAAGAACTGTTTTAAAGTATAAATAAATAGTCTTTCTTCTATTTCAGCCCTTTCAGTAGAGCTTCCGCCTTCATTCCAGACCTTCTGACAAGGTCGAAAGGTATCAAACCTTTCGGCTAGGTCAAATACCAAGGCACGAGGTATCAGGAAACTAGTACGTAGTGAATTGAAAGAGGTTGAAAGGTTTAGGGACGAAAGGCTATAGCTTTCGAAAGAGATGAAGTTTTGTTTTGGTTTAAAGAAAATACGCTTGCTAGCTTACGACAAAGATATTTCGAAATTGTTAGAAGGTTTAAAAGAAAAAGGTTTTGATTGGTTTGCTTTCTTGTTTTAAATGAAATATTCCGACAAGGTCGAAAGGTATAGCTTTCGACAAGGCCGAAAGCATAGTTGCCGCTTCCTAACCTTATGACACGGATGAAGTCAAAGGTTATCTTTTGTTTTTTAAAAACTTGCCACCTCTCTCCATTGATTTCGAAGGGTTGGTTCCAACACCAACAGTTCATTGTTTTCAAATGGTTTCGAAAGGTTTTATAAAGGTTTCTAAGCAGTCGCTTTCGATTCCAATGTTTTCTAATCCTTTTGCATAATCCAAATGTTTTAAGTCGAAACGTTTTAAAGGTTTCAAAGTAGTTAACTTTGATTGGTTTCGAAAGGTATTCCACCTATTTTAAATTTAACCCAATATTTTCAAAAGGTTTCGAGTTAAATTGCTTTCGAAAGGTTTATTATATAGGGGAGGCACCTGTAACGACCCGCTATTTTCAACCATTTGCATCCGCACATGCCGGACTTGAATTGCTCAAAATATCAGATTGTTAATTTAAATTTGGCAAAACGTAGCATATACAGTAAATAAAACAATCACAGAATCACAGATACAGAGTAATATAACAATAATGCAGCGAAATAGATAAATAGTAGTTCATGAAGCTACTATATAAACATCAGAGTTAGAAATAAAATACAACTGAATATCTCAAATCACTGAAGTCTCCAGTACAACAGATGACCTCCCTGAACAAATCAACTGGAAAGCTGAAAGCCGAATCGATGGTTGGATCTCCAAACGAAGCTCCAAACTCCAAAGGTGAGTCTCAATTGATGTATCACTCGGTATGACCCGAGCGTAAAGCAAAAACAAAACACTCGAGTCAGGATTAACATTCTTATATCAATAAATCCAACTCAAGTGAAATATCAACTGAAATACAAGTAACTTAAAGGATGTTTGGGATAACCATCCTCTAAGGATCCGTGGAACTATCTACAATGTCGAAATATACACTATAACACTGTGGTCATTCCAAATTAATTTATACTTCAAAACCAAAATATCATTTCATTTCAAATATATCTATTTTCCAAAATAGTATATATTGTTTAAATAATTTAAAAAGTAAAGTATTTATAATTTCCTCAAGTCTCACAAATCGATTCAAATCAACTCAAATTCCAAATTCAAATTTATTCGAAGCTCAATTCATCAATTTAATTCACTTCAAAATATACCATTTAAATTTTCAATATATTTCAAAGCTTTATTATTCAACATTTTCAAAGTTAAATTTAACAGTTTCATATAGCTCTTGATTTAACTTTATTATTATTTAATCAGGGAATATTCACTTAATAAATTCAATATCATTTAACTAGCCTTAAATTACATTTTTACTAAATATTTCCTTAAATTTATTTAAACAAGAAATATTCATTAAATTACTTAGATCAACCCAAGTTATAAATCATATCTTAAATCTCAATTTCAATAAGTTTCAAATCGGTTTAATTAAATAAAATTATCTTCCCAACCTTAACTTATTCAAATTTTTACCGAAATCTATTTTTGAAACATAAATTTAAATATTTAACCATATTATATGTATTAAATCAATCTTAATTAAATTAAATATTATTATTAAATATATATATATATATTATTACCATTTATATATAATAATTTAAAAATCAACATTTATTAAAACCATATATTTCTTCCCAAATCCATAGAATTTATTTTCAAAATATTTATATATATGGACCAACGGTGTTTGTATATATATCTATCATATGGTTAAGTGATACGGATATTTATCATTTCAATCCGAAATTTAAATATATACGGGTAGGTATCATTTCAACCCGTAATCCCAATTTCAATTCAAATGAAAATCGCTTGGGTTTATCATTTCAATCCATAACGATTTTTCTCCTATTCTAAAGTCCGTTCGGATATGTATCATTTCAACCCATAGTGAATTCTATACTAACAGGGAACTTGCAAAGTGATAACAGATAATATAAAATACAACAACATGCATATATCATCAATAACAATATAATATAAACAACAGGATATGGTGTCATATCCCACAGGTGAACAGTTACAGATAATAGCATATATAACAATTTAAATAACTACAGCAGCATATTTCAATTGTCGTTTCAATTGAAATCAAATTCAATAAATATAAGAATGTTAAATCATGAGTGATTACTCACCTTTCGAGGCTAGAGATGAACGAGAATGAGATGAATTACGAATCCAGGCATGAAATTCAAAGCAGAGCGAGATTGGCACGAATTTGATGACAAAGCTGATAACAGAAATCGATGAAAAAAATCGAATCAGTTTTGATATAACTGAATATATATATATATATATATTATTTCCATGAAATCAATTTTTAATTTAAAAACCAATGTAAAAATATATACATATGTAATTAAAAATAATTGTTTTAATTAGACACATATATTAAAATCAACATATATACATCACATATTTTAAAATAAGTACTATATATATATATATTTTTTAGAAAAATGTGTATTATTAAAATATATCAATACTAACATATTACCTTACTATAAGCAGCAAAATATATATATATACAGACAATTATAAACTTACATATTAACCCCACAGATCATCTATATATATAAACAATTATACATATACAAACACAACACGATATATATACTTTTAGATTATCTTTTACAACATGCTCGCTAGTTTATGAGCTTAGATATATGTCAGATATATAAGAAGAAAGTAAAAACCAAGACCACTTTTGATATGTATAAAATATGAAATTTCAAAGCAACTTAGGCAATGCAAAACTGTAAAGTAGTAGGCTTCAGACTATTACAGATCTAAAACTATGTATATTGTACTCTATTATACATTTTATAAATACACGAACGTATATGAGGTATATATAACCCAACATAAACCATTTTATAATATATACACAATAAAACAAGTACAGCCATATGTCTATATATAAATTTTATATAAACTTTAAAAGAATGAAAACATAAAATGTATATTCAAAAAATACTCATATTGAAATGCATACATAAATGTATATCATTTTTAAAGGAAACCATACCGAGACCCAGTTGCAAAGTAAATGTATATATATAGGAAATGTAAACATAACTTTCAAAAATCGAGACCCGCATGTAAAAAGTATCAAACAATATAAGATAAGAGAACTTTATAAACTGGTATTTTATAAAGCTATATAACTTGCATATATATATATATATATATTAAGATTTAATTCAATAGTAAATCCCCTATAACTCACTAACATATATATACAGCGAATACAGTTTATATATTACTAACATATATATCCAAAACCAAACTCAGTATATTTATATATATAACCTATATATAAACATATATTATTATCCACTTATCTCTCAATATTTTAAAATAGCTACCAACTGTTATATGTATAAATACTCAGACTATACAACCGTTTATATGTATACTTTATAAGTTATAACTGTATAACTACTGTAACTTTATAAACTATATATATATACAACCTGAAGAGAAATATATATATATATATATTGTAGACTCATAAAAATAGAATACATAACTAAAAATCTATATATAACAGATCTTACATATATAATCTGTATCATATATCAAACATATATAAATTTATAAACATTATATATACTAATATATACCTACCTAAACGCAACCGAGGAGAAAAGGGGGAGGCCGAGCAACTTGAAGGTGGCTCGTGGTAAGCCTCGGCCTGAGGTGGAGGACAGGGCTAACGACGAGGCAGGCAGAGGAGGCTAACGTCGAGGAGATAGTGATGTAGGTTGGTAGGAGGTTGCTTGTGTGGGAGGAGGCTGCAATATGGTGGTGATGTGGGGTTGTGAGGTGCACGCGCGGAGGAGGAAGGAAAGGTGGTGGGAGGCTTGACGTGGGCAAGTCTTTGCACGCGGAAGTCACGGCGTGAGGAGCAGGCTACCAAAAGAGGAAGAAGAGAGAGGGGCACTCGGCTGAGATAAACTTGAACCATGTATACTTCTGTTTGGATAATAGTGGGAAAAAAATGAAATGAAAAGGGCAACCTACTCGAATATTAAAAGTGGGAATAGAAAAGTTTCAGCTGAAATTCAAGAGGAAATAAATTCTAACGGCTCTTCGTTTCCAGCCGTTGGGTGGTAAATGAAAGGACAAGGTAAATGGAAAGGCAGAGGAAATGAAATTGTATAATAATTTGAAATGATGAATTGGTAACAGCTGTCCATTGATTCAGCAAAGGTGTTTAAAGCAATTTATTATATTGCTTGGGCTGCACGTTTAGATTTGAAAAACAAATGAAAGTGAAAAGCCTCAAATTTGGTACCGTTATCATCATTTCCATTGCATACCGGACCTTAAGACACAGAGTTGAATATACCGCAGAGGTCGGCACGACGAGACAATCAAAACGGTATACATATATTAATGGTAGGATCATTCGATCAAAAGTAGATAATCGATACCGATATACGTTGTTATTCCGTACGGAAAAATCCAAACGGAGCTAGAAACGTCCGAATTTCGCGAAACGAATTTCGCAGTCTGATTCATAGTGTTCTAAATAAATTTTCTCATGTTGATATATTTAGGTTTCGTAACACTTTTAAATTCAACTGTTATTAACCGATTTAAATTGAAATAAAATTTCACAATAAAATAAACTTCAATATTATCAGATGAAAATTTACCAGTTGCTATGTTTAAATAGACGTATCCCAAATAATAAATTTTTATTTCAAAATTCAATTATTTAAAATTTTCACAAAATTCAGTTAAATACGTTATTAAAACCAATCAAAATCTATGGGTCGTTACAGCACCCCAGACTTTTGACAAAGCCGAAAGGTGAAACCTTTCGACTGGGTTGAAAAGAAACCTTTCGACTAGGTCGAAATGTATAGTTTTTCAATGTTTTCTAAAGGCTAAGGTTTAAAGGATTTGAAAGGCGGATGTCATATGTTTTAAAGCTTATGAAAAGAAGGCTTTTAAAAGTTTATAAGGAGTCACCTTCAATGATTTCGAAAGGTTTATTAAAAGGTATGAAGGAGTTACCTTTAATACTTTCGAAGGGTTTTATGAATGACTTTGAAGGAGTTACCTTCTATGTTTTCGAAAGGTTGTTTAAGTGTTTTAAACAAAGGTTTCTAATATAGGAATTAGGCAGATAGCCTAGGTGTTTTAAGTTATAAAGGACGTTTACTTATTTTAAAGGATAGACAATCCTTATTGAACATCATCAACATTATTTATAGTAAAGTATATATAACATGGCAAGAATAGCTTAGAGTAAAGCTAAAGATATATTTTCCTTGTATATATATGATTTGATGGATTAAATCATTTTGAAAAGGTTTCATGGAAAATTTAAAGAGCGGTTAGCTTAGATATTTTGAAGGGTAGTTAACCCAAATGAAAATTTGGGCAGTCAGCTCATTTTAAATTCAGACAGTTAGTCCATTTCGAGGCAGTCATCCCAGAGGACAGTTAGTCTAGAAAGAGCAGTCAACTCTGATATGAACAGATAGTTCATTTATTAGCATAATGGATTTTGATAAATTTTTAAGGACAGTTAGTCCACCCTTTTTTACCTGTTTTGGGCAGATAACCCATTATCTAGCATAAAAGATAATGTTATTTTGGTATAACCACTTTTAGGACAGATAGTCCAGAAAAGAGCAGTTAGCTCAGAATTTAGGACAGATGTTCCAGTAAAGAACATACAGTTCAGATTTAGACAGATAGTCTATTTTATTTCCTGTTTTTAGCATAATGGATATTACTATATTATTAAAATCTGTTGATTAACCAGTTTGGTTGCAGGAAAGGATTTGCAAAATATATGTTTTGAAAAGAGATATTAGTGAGAGGTAACCCATCCACTAAGCGGCGTGGTCTCACTAGTTATCAGTAAACTGATATGTAACATATATTATTCATACCAGGCTTTAAGTCTGACTTGAAGTTTTTGTTTCCCCTTAAACTCTCGTGTGCTCAAAATTTGATTTGAGTGGGTTGAGGGTTTAGGTTTTCAGGTTTTAGCAGATTTTGGCGAATAAAGCATCCCAAGATGAGCAAGTGGCTGACGAATAGCTAATTAAGGAATTCTATTTTAAAATTGTTTCCGCTGTGTATTAAGATAGTTATGTCTATATGGCTTTGATCATCCAAGGGGGCATCTTCATATGTCGCTCTTTGCGTATTGTTGTAAATTATATTTGATCAATGCCTAGGATTACGTTTGGGATTTTTGTAACTTTGATATGTTTTATTTGAAATGTAATCAATGAAATTATTGTTTTTGGAAATCTGTGATTTTGTTCATATTCAAGTGCTTCTGATATTATTGATACCATTAATACTGCCGTATTTCGTCACCAAAAGTTAATATTGTGGATGACCGCATCGTCCATAATGCTTAGCTTTTGGCCTCTAGATACGGGATGTTACAACTTGGTATCACAACATTGGTTTATGAAAAATTTAATTAAAAAATGGTTTTTGAAAACAAAAATCCAAAGAAATTAGCATAAGATTTGGGGTTGGGTTAACGCTATAGTAACGTACTTGTAATTGTTATATATAAGTATGCGCTTTATCTTCGTTCATCTATCTTTGATTAGGTTATCTTTCTGTATCTCATGAGGTTTGAATACATATATGGATGGTAGAAGAAGCAGAGTTAACCATGGTGGGGGAAGCACTGAAAGGAATGCCGGACCTAATGCAGGGAGAGGTCAAGGTCAGGCGGAGAATGTTGGTGCTGAAGTCCCGCAGGTCGGAATGGAAGCCATGTATTAGTTTTTCAGGAATATGATGCAGGCAGGAGTTGCATCCGGAGTGGTAGAAGGAAATGTCGCAAGAGTAGGGGTTCCAGAAATTTCAATAGTTAATCATTTCGCTAAGATGAGCGGTGATTATGTGAAGCTAGGAGGGAAGCCGTTTATGGGAACAGAGGATGCCATTGAAGTGGAGAATTGGTTGTTGCACTGCGAAAGGATTTTTTGCAGATTTAGGGCTCAATGACGAGCATAAGAGGAGGTTGGCGTCCAGGCAGCATTAAGGGACCGCATTGTTCTGGTGAAACAGTGTAACAACGACAATTGATGAGGAGACAGTAACCTGGGAGGATTTCAAGAGGAGATTTCAGGAGAGGTTTATGTCAGTAATGACACAGTCAGCTTTGATTAGGCAGTTTGCTGAGCCGGTGCAGGGTGAGATATCTGTTGCGGAGTATGCCAGAAAGTTTGAAGGGTTGGCCCGATATGGGTATGCTTCTGTAGATACCGTGTTGAGGAAAAATGAGAAGTTTATCAGAGGATTGAAGCCAGAATTGGCTAGTGCTACTTTGTCTCATCTTAGAGATCCTTCTGATATTGTTGTAGATATGGCTTTGAGGTCGGAAGAAGTCCTTGAGTATCTAGAGAAGAGCAAGGAAAAAGTGGTCCAGGTTGGGCAGAGCCAGAAGAGGAAGTTCTTTCCCAAGAAAGGTGCTCAGAAGGGTGGAGCAGCCAAGAAAGTGAAGTCTGAAGTTGTCTGCTATCAATGCGACAAGAAAGGGCACTTTGCTAATGAGTGTCGCTCAAGGAAAGCGAAGGATGTGGCTAAGGAGAAGAATGTCAGATGTTTTAACTGTGACCAGATAGGCCATTATAAGAACTAGTGCAAGAAGCCCATTAGAGATGGTAAGGGCAAGGTGTATGCATTGGAGCCTGCTGCTTCCAAGCCAACAGCCCAGGAGAAGGGAAAGTCGGTCCTAGGGAGAATGCTTTAGATTCATGGTATGTCTGTTAGCATTTTAATTGATACTAGTGCATTGCATTATTTTATATCTAGATGTTTGATAGATAAGCTTAACATTGAACCCACATATTTAGTTACTTCCTTACGGGTTGCGAATCCAATAGGAGAGTATGCAACTCTATGGTTGAGGTGTGACCAGTTTGAGTTTGACCTGTTAGGTCATAATTTTGAGTGCAATTTGCATGTGTTTGATTTTGTGGGGTTTGGGATCATCCTAGGTATGGATTGGTTAAGTAAGTACGATGTTAAGATATTTTGCCAGGGTAGGAAGATATCCCTTAGTCACCCAGATTGTAGCGATCGGATTATTTTCACCGTAGGAGGTTCTAGTGGTGCAGTGTTTGCTTTGTTGGGTGCACTGGATTCAGATGATGAGATGAGCCGAGTTTTCGTGGTTAGAGAATTCGCAGATGTGTTTGAGCCTGTAGTGGGATTGCCGCCGAAACGAGCCATTGAGTTTCAGATAGATTTAGTTCCAGAAGCAGAACCAGTGAGTAGACCGCCAAGCAGGATGACCCCTTCAGAGATAAGGGAGTTGAAGGTGCAGTTGGTGGATTTAGAGGGTAAGAGTTTTGTCAAGCCAAGCAGTTCATTGTGGGGTGCAGCGGTAGTGTTTTCTAAGAAGCCGGACGGATCGTTAAGGCTTTGTATCAATTATCGTAAGTTGAATGGGAGGATGATAAAGAATCGATATCCATTGCCCATGATTGACGATTTGTTCGACCAGCTAAGTGGAGCAAAAGTATTTTCTCAGTTGGATTTGGCAACGGGTTTCAATCAGCTCAGAGTAGCAGAGGATAGTATACCTTTGATAGCATTCAGGACCAGATATGGATAGTACGAATGGTTAGTTATGCCGTTCGGACTGACGAATGCTCCAGCTTTCTTTGTGGATTTGATGACTGGATTTTCCGAGAGCACATGGATAGGTTCGTGCTGGTTTTCATAGATGATATTTTGATTTACTCTAAGGATGAAAGAGAGCATGAAGTTCATTTAGAGTGGTGCTTGAGACGCCGACGCAGCATCAGCTGAAAGCGAAGTTTTCGAAGTGTCACTTCTGGAAGAAGGAGGTGAAGTTTCTTGGTCATGTAGTCTCCGTGGAAGGTTATCTGTAGATCTGACTAAGATCGAGGCAGTGAATATTTGGAAGAGACCCGAGACAGTAACCAAGATTAAGAGTTTCCTTGGGTTGGCTGGTTATCATCGGAGATTCATTAAGAATTTCTCGTGGATAGCAGCATCGATGACCAGACTGACGAAGAAGGATGTGAATTTGTGTGGACCGATAAGTGTGAGGAAGCATTCCAGAGTTTGAAACACTTATTGACCTATGCACCTGTGTTGATAGTTCCAGAGGGGAATCAGGATTTGGTAGTCTATACTGATGCGTGTGGAACTGGATTAGGAGTTGTGCTGATCCAAAGAGGTAAAGTGATTGCCTACGCTTCTAGATAGCTTAGACCACATGAGGTCAGATATCCAATGCATGATTTAGAGTTGGCTGCTGTGATTTTTGCTTTGAAGGTGTGGAGACATTACCTATTAGGAGAAAGGTTTGAGCTGTTTACAAATCATAAGTCGCTGAAGTATTTGTTCTCTCAGAAGGAGCTGAACATGAGACATCAGAGATGGTTAGAATTCATAACTGCTTATGATTTTGGGATTGAGTACACACCAGGGAAAGGCAACCGAGTTGCAGATGCACTTAGTAGGAAACATCAGAATGCAGTATTGGCAATGATGGCTGAGTGGAAAGATTTAGAATAATTAGCATATTGTAGAGTGCAGTGGCGATCCAAGGCAGGGTTTGGTGGTGATACAGTCGTATTTTCTTGTTTGGAAGTTCGACCAGTTTTGATCGAACAGATTGCTTCTAAACAGATAAAAGATCTAGTGTTAGCTGAACAGATCGATAAGCTAAAGGAAGGAACCAAGAGCGATGACTTGAAAGATTTCAGTCTTGACCAGAATGAGTGGTAGAGAAAGAAAGGAAGATTATATGTTTCGAGTGTAGGAAACATAAGAAAGGAAGTCTTAGGTGAATGCCATCGTTCGAAGTTCACTATACATCCCGGAGGTACCGAGATGTATCAGGATATGAAGAGGATTTTCTTCTGGGAAGGAATGAAGCGGGATTGGTTTGTATGTAAGCCAGTGCTTGAATTGCCAGCAGGCAAAGGCCGAACACCATATACCGAATGGTTTGCTTCAGCCGTTAGATATTCCAATATGGAAGTGGGATTCTATTTCTATGGACTTCATAGACGGGTTGCCATGGTCGAACAGGGGGAATGAAAGTATATGGGTTATAGTGGACAGATTGACCGAGTGCCCATTTCATTCCATTTAAATCAACCAGGACGGCACCTGTTTTAGCAAGGTTATTCATGAAGAATGTGATTTGACTGCACGGAGTTCCTAGCAGCATAGTTAGTGATAGAGATTCCTTCTTCACTAGCGAGTTTTAGAAGAGTCTGGAGGAAGTTTTGGGAACCAAGCTTATGATGAGTACCGCTTACCATCCGCAGACAGATGGGCAAACAGAAAGAGTTAACAAGATCTTGGAAGATCTGTTGAGGGCTCGTGTTCTAGACTTTGGGGGATCATGGGAGGACCATCTACATCTAGTCGAGTTTTCGTATAACAACAGTTATCAGACTAGTATTGGGATGGCACCATTTGAAGCTTTGTATGGAAGGCCATGCAAATCTTCTGTTTGTTGGTCGGAGACCAGGGATAGGTTGATTCTTGGTCCAGATTTGGTTAGAGAAGCAGTAGAAAAGATTGAGGTCATTCGAGATAGAATGAAGGAGGCTTAGTCTAAGCAGAAAAGTTATGCAGATAGAAGACGGAAAGATTTGGAGTTCTCAGTTGGGGACCGGATTTTCGTAAAAGTATCACCGATGAAGGGTGTGCTTATATTTGGGAAGTCGGGGAAGTTATCTCCTAGGTTCATAGGACCTTTTCCTATTCTTGAGAGAATCGGGAAGCTCGCGTATAGATTGAGTTACCGATCAGTTTGGTAGATGTCCATGATGTTTTTCATATTTCTCATCTCAGAAAGTGTGTTAGAGACCCAAAGACTACTATTGCACCGACAGTGCTAGATGATTTAGTAGTAGAACCGGACTTGACCTTAGTGAGGAAGCTAGTTCGCATTTCTGCGAGAGATGAGAAGAGGCTTAGAACCAAGATGGTCAGATTAGTCAAAGTCCAGTGGAGTGACGATTACAGAGACTTTACTTGGGAGGTTGAGAGCAGGATTAGAGATACTTATCCTGACTTGTTTGATGGTATGTTTTACCTTCTTGTTTGTTTGGAGCCTTATTGTAATTTCGAGGATGAAATTCTTTAAGGAGGAGAGTCTGTAACACCCCAGATTTTTGATAACATTATTTAGGAGATTTAGTTAGATAAACTAAATAAAATAATGTGTTGATTAGGAGATTGAGATTTGATTTAATTAAGGTAGCTGTGCCTTTTTAACTAATAAATTAAATGAAGGGTTTAAAAATGAATAAGAGGAGAGGTATTATGGGAAAGAGGCCATTCCTATATCATCTTCCTTCATCCGTGTATTTCAAAACACACGTTCATTCTTATTTTCAAAAATTAAAAAGCTTGGCCAGCCACCATTAACGAAGGAAGAAGAAGAGGAAAGCAAATTCAAATCAAACTCATTCAAATCTCAAGCTCCTTAATCATTAAAGCAAAAGGTGAATAATGTTTACATCTCTAAATTTTTATGGTTTCGGTTTTAAGGTTAATTCCGAATGATTTTTCAAAGGTTGGTCATGTTTTTGAAAGATAAAATGATATATATATATATATGTATATATATATATATATGTATGTATGTATGTATGTATACACGTTGATGATTTATATATGTTCATATAGATTTTATGACATGTTTTGAGATAAAACCCTATTAAATGACATCCGTTAGCCTTGCGAATTTTTATGATAATCTAAAAAGTTATTTTAGAGATGGGTTTTGATTTTCAGAATTTTCGTGGAATTGTTATGAATTTTCTAAGGAAGAAAAGGTTAATTTGGATTATAAAATAATTTACAGGAAAAATAATTATAGTTTGGGTTCGATAATTATATATCTTAAAGAGAACATATTATTTGATTTTCTGGAAATTTTCCAGGATTTTTGAAGGTGTTTTAGTAGTTATATAAAATTATTTAAGGTATGGGATTTAAATGTTTTATATAATTATAAAGAAGAAAAGGACTTTTTCAAAATTATTCAAATTTCCAAATAAGGAAAGTCGGCAATACTTTTGAATATAAAATTCTGGAAACCAATCAGATTTAGACAAACAAGGCAGGTTGGGTACAAAAGAACTGTTTTAAAGTACTAATAAATAGTCTTTCTTCTATTTCAGCCATTTCGGCAGAGCTTCCGCCTTCATTCCAGACCTTCCAATAAGGTCGAAAGGTATCAAATCTTTCGGCTAGGTCAAATACCAAGTCACAAGGTATCAGGCAACTGGTACGTAGTGAATTGAAAGAGGTTGAAAGGTTTAGGGATGAAAGGTTATAGATTTCGAAAGAGACGAAGTTTTGTTTTGGTTTAAAGAAAATACGCCCGCTAGCTTATGAAAAAGAGCTTTCGAAATTGTCAAAAGATTTAAAAGAAAAAGGTTTCGATTGGTTTGCTTTCTTGTTTTAAATGAAACCTTCCGACAAGATCGAAAGGTATAGCTTTCGACAAGGCCGAAAGCATAGTTGTCACTTCCTAACCTTACGACGCAGATGAAGTCAAATGTTATATTTTGTTTTCTAAAACTTGCCGCCTCTATCCATTGATTTCGAAGGGTTGGTTCCAACACAAACAGTTCATTGTTTTCGAATGGTTTTGAAAGGTTTTTCAAAGGTTTCGAACCAGTCCCTTTCGATTCCAATGTCTTCTAATCCTTTTGCATAATCCAAATGTTTTAAGTCGAAACGTTTTAAAGGTTTCAAAGTAGTTAACTTTGATTGGTTTCAAATGGTTTTCCACCTGTTTTAAATTGAACCCAATATTTTCAAAAGGTTTCGAGTTACATTGCTTTTGAAAGGTTTATTATATAGGGGAGGTACCCCAGGCTTTGACAAAGCCGAAAGGTGAAACCTTTCGACTGGGTCGAAAAGAAACCTTTCGACTAGGTCGAATTGTATAGTTTTTCAATGTTTTCGAAAGGCTAAGGTTTAAAGGAATTGAAAGGCAGATGTCATATGTTTTAAATCTTATGAAAAGAAGGCTTTTAAATGATTTAGAAGGAGTTACCTTCAATGATTTTGTATGGTTTATTAAAAGGTATGAAGGAGTTACCTTCAATACTTTCGAAGGGTTTATGAATGACTTTGGAAGAGTTACCTTCTATGTTTTCGAAAGGTATTTTAAGGGTTTTAAACAAAGGTTTCGAATATAAGAATTAGGCAGATAGCCTAGGTGTTTTAAGTTATAAAGGACTTTAACTTATTTTAAAGGATAGACAATCCTTATTGAATATCATCAACATTATTTTGAGTAAAGTATACATAACATGGAAAGAATAGCTTAGAGTAAAGTTAAAGATATATTTTCCTTGTATATATGATTTGACGTATTAAATCATTTTGAAAAGGTTTCAAGGAAAATTTAAAGAGCATTTAGCTCAGATATTTTGAAGGGTAGTTAACCCAAAAGAAAATTCGGGTAGTTAGCTCATTTTAAATTCGGACAGTTAGTCCATTTCGAGACAGTTAGTCCAGAAAGAGCATTCAGCTCTAATATGAACAGATAGTTCATTTACTAGCTTAACGGATTTTGCTAAATTTTTAAGGACAGTTAGTCTACCCTTTTTACCTATTTTGGGCAGATAACCCATTATCTAGCATAAAAGATACTGCTATTTTGGTAAAACCAGTTTTAGGACAGATAATCCTGAAAAGAGCAGTTAGCTTAGAATTTAGGACAGATAGTCCAGTAAAGAACAGATAGTTTAGATTTAGACAGATAGTCTATTTTATTTCCTGTTTTTAGCATAATGGATATTACTATATTATTAAAATCTGTCGATTAACCAGTTTGGTTGCAGGAAAGGATTTGCAAAATATATGTTTTGAAAAGAGATATTAGTGAGAGGTAACCCATCCACTAAGCGACGTGGTCTCACTAGTTATCAGTAAACTGATATGTAACAGATATTATTCATACCAGGCTTTAAGTCTGACTTGAAGTTTTTGTTTCCCCTTAAACTCTTGGGTGCTCAAAATTTGATTTAAGTAGGCTGAGGATTTAGGTTTTCGGTTTTAGCAGATTTTGGCGAATAAAGCATCCAAAAACGAGCAGGTGGCTGACGGATAGCTAATTAAGGAATTCTGTTTTAAAATTGTTTTCGCTGTGTATTAAGACAGTTTTGTCTATATTACTTTGGTTATCCAAGGGGGCATTTTCATATGTTGCTCTTGGCGTATTGTTGTAAATTATATTCGATCAATGCCTGGGATTACGTTTGGGATTTTTGTAACTTGGATATGATTTATTTGAAATGTAATCACTGAAATTATTGTTTTTGGAAATATGTGATTTTGTTCATATTCCAGTGTTTCTGATATTATTGATACCATTAACATCGCCGTATTTCGTCACCCAAAGTTAATACTGTAGATGACTGCAGCATCCATAGCGCTTAGCTTTTGGCCTCCAGATATGGGATGTTACAAAAGCATCATTTAAAACAAAGGCACAACCCAATCAAAACCATTTCTTTAAATCCATTTGACCTAGTCGAAAGCTAACCAAGTCGAAAGCAAGCAGGTGCATTTTCATTTAAAAGAAAGTAATGCCTCAACCCCTTCGGAACCCCTGGTTTCGACTCCATATCTTCCGTCTACATCTAATTCACTATGTACCAGTTCCCTGATACCATGTGCATTGGTTCGACTGTGTCGGAAGCGAAGCTAAGGAGGCGGAACCTGGTGCCGAAAGCATCGAAAAAGTGAAAAACATGTAGACTAGTCCTTTTAAACTATTTCTTTGTACCTAACCTGCCTTGTTTGTCAAATTGTGATTGGTTGCAAGTTTCACTTTTCTAAAAGTACTGTCGACTTTCCAGAATTGACAATTTAAATTTATTTATAAAATAGCCCCTTCTCCTTTCATGAATATATAAAACATTTACTCCCATACCTTAAATAATTTTATATACCCATTAAAACACTTAGGAAAATTCTACAAAATTCTAGAAAATCACTTTTAATATGTTTTCCAACATATAAAAATTTCAGACCCAACCCTTTTATTATTTAACCGTAAATAATTTATAATCCAAATTAACATTTTCTTTACTAGAAAATTCATATAAATTCCATAAAAATTCTGAAAATTGAAACGCATCCGCAAAATACTATTTCTGGTCTATATAAAAATTCACAAGGCATTTGGATGTCATTTAATAGAATTTTCATATCAAAACAAGTCATAAAATCTATATGAACAACCATAAATCATCAATAAGTATATATAATCATTCCATCATTAAAAAACATGGCAAATCAATGCAAAATATTTCGGATTTCATCTTAAAACCGAAAACAAAATAATTATGAGATGTAAACATTATTCATCTTAGCTTTAGAGGTTAAAGAGATTGAGATGTGAATGGATTTGATTTGCTTAAGCTTCTCCCTAGCTTTTCTCTATCTTTTTCCTCTTTCTCTTCTAAATGGTGGCTGGCCTCTTGTTTAATATTTTTGATAAAATGAAATGAATGTGTATAGGAGAATGCACGATCAAGCTTAAGGGATATAAGAATGACCTCTTTTCTATTTAACCCCTCCTCTATTTCAATTTAACTCTTATTTAATTCATAAGTTAAATGGCACGACTACCCTTTAATTAAATCAAATCTCAATCTCCTAATCAACACATTATTTTATTAATTTAACTAATTAAATATCCTAAATAATGTTACAAAAAATATGGGGTGCTACAAACTTCCCTCCTTAAAGAATTTCGTCCTCGAAATTACGATAAGATACACAACACATCAAACAAAGAGGTAAAACATGCCATCAAACAAGTCAGGATAAGTATCTCTAATCCTGTTTTCAATCTCCCAAGTACAGTCCCTATCATCGTCGCTCCACTGGACTTTGACTAATCTTACTGTCTTGGTTCTAAGCCTCTTCTCATCTCTCGCAACAATACGAATCGGCTTTCTCACTATAGTCAAGTCCGATTCTACCACTAAGTCCTTTAGCACAGACGATGCGATAGTAGTCACCGGGTCTCTAACACATTTTCTGAGATGAGAAACATGGAAAACATTGTGGACTCCTGCTAAACTGCTCGGTAACTCAACTCTATATGCGAGTTTCCCGATCCTCTCAATAATAGGAAAAGGTCCAACGAATCTCGGTGCCAACTTTCCTGATCTTCCGAATCTGATCACACCTTTCATCGGTGAATCCTTGATGAAAATTTGATCTCCAACTGAGAACTCTAAGTCTTTCCGTCTTCTGTCTGCATAACTCTTTTGCCTAGACCGAGCTTCCTTCATTCTAGCTCGAATGACCTCAATCTTTTCTGCAGCTTCTCTGACCAAATCTGGACTAAGAACCAATCTATCCCCAGTCTCTAACCAACATACGGGAGATTTGCATGGCCTTCCATACAAAGCTTCAAACGATGCCATCCCAATACTAATCTGATATTGTTGTTATACGAAAACTTGACCAAATGCAGATGGTCTTCCCATGATCCCCTGAAATCTAGAACACAAGCTCTTAACAAATCTTCCAAGACTTTGTTAACTCTTTCCGTTTGCCCATTTGTCCGCGGATGGTAAGCAGAGCTTGGTTACCAAAACTTCCTGTAGACTCTTCCAGATCTCGCTAGTGAATAAGGAATCTCTATCACTAACTATGCTACTAGGAATTCCGTGCAGTCTAACTACATTCTTCATAAACAACTTCGCTAATACAGTTGCCGTTCTGGTTGACTTAGCTGGAATGAAATGTGCACTTTTGGTCAATCTGTCCACTATAACCCGTACATTTTCATGCTTCTATTCGACCTTGGCAACCCATCAATAAAATCCATAGAAATAAAATCCCATTTCCATACCAGAATATCCAATGGTTGAAGCAATACACTTGGCTTCTGGTGTTCGGCTTTTGTCTGTTGGCAATTCAAGCACTGTTGTACACATAAGCCAATATCCCGCTTCATACCATCCCTGAAGAAACTTCTCTTTATGTTCTGATACATCTTAGTTCCTCATAGATGAATAGAGAACTTCGAACGATGACATTCCTCCAAGACTTCCTTCCTTATGTTTCCTATACTCGGAACACATAATCTTCCTTTCTTTCTCAACCACCCATTCTGGTCAAGACTGAAATATTTCAAGTCATCGCTCTCGGTTCCATCTCTTAACTTCCTGATCCATTTGGCTAATACCGGATCTTCTTTCTGTTTAGAAGCAATCTTTTCGATCATCACTGGTCGAACTTCCAAACAAGATAACACTATGATTTCTCCACTAGACCCAGCCTCAGATCTCCATTGCACTCTACAATCTTCTAAAGCTTCCAAATCTTTCCACTCAGCAATCATCGCTAAAACTGCATTCTGATGTTTCCTACTAAGTGCATATGCTACCTTGTTACCTTTCCCTGGTGTGTACTCAATCCCAAAATCATAAGCAATGATAAACTCTAACCACCTCTGTTGTCTCATGTTCAGCTCTTTCTGAGAGAACAAATACTTCAGCGACTTCTGATCAATATATAAATCAAACCCCTCTCCCAAAAGGTAATGTCTCCACACCTTCAATGCAAAGGTTACTGCAGCTAATTCCAAATCATGTGTCGGATATCTAACCTCATACGGTCTAAGCTATCTAGAAGCATAGGCAATCACTTTACCTCTCTACACCAACACAGCTCTTAATCCTGTTCCACATGCATCTGTATAAACCACCAAATCCTGGTTCCCTTCCGGAATAACTAAAACTGGTGCATGGGTTAATAAGTGTTTCAAACTCTGAAATGCTTCGTCACACTTATCGGTCCATACAAACTTCGCACCCTTTCTCGTTAGCTTGGTCATCGGTACCGCTATCCGCGAAAAATCCTTAATGAACCTCCGATAATAACCAGCTAAACCAAGGAAACTCTTTATCTCGGTCATCGTCTATTCAATGCTTCATCTTAGTCGAATCTACTGACAACCCTTTCTCTGAGACTACATGACCAAGAAACTTCATTTCCTTCTTCCAGAAATGACATTTCGAAAACTTCGCCTTCAGCTGATGCTGCCTCAGCGTCTCAAGCATCACTCTAAGATGAACTTCATGTTCTCTTTCATCCTTAGAGTATATCAAGATATTATCTATAAAAACCAATACAAACCTATCTAAATGGTCTCGAAAAACTCGGTTCATCAGATCTACAAACAAAGACGGCGCATTAGTCAGTCCGAACGGCATAACTAACCATTCATACGACCCATATCTAGTCCTAAACACCGTCAAAGTATACTATCCTCTGCTACTATGAGCTGATGGAAACCCATTGCCAGATCCAACTGGGAAAATATCTTGGCTCCACTCAACTAGTCGAACAAATCGTAAATTCTGGGCAGTGGATATCGATTCTTTATTGTCCTCTCATTCAACTTACGATAATTAATACATAGCCTCAACGATCCGTCCGGTTTCTTCGCAAACACTGCGGCTGCCCCCTCAAGGCGAACTACTCGTCCTGATAAAATTCTTGCCTTCCAAATCCACCAACACCACTTTCAACTCCCACATCTCTGTAGGGGTCATCCTACTTGGCGGCCTACTCACTAGTTTTCCTCCCGGAACCAAATTTATCTGAAACTCAATAGCTCGTTTCGACGGCAACCCAACTACAGGCTCAAAAACATCCACGGATTCTCTAACCATGAAAACTCGATTCAGCTCATCTTCCAACTCCATGACACCCAATAAAGCGTTCACCTCACCGCTTGAACCTTCTACGGTATAAACAATCATGTTGCTACTATCAGGGTGCCTAAGCGATATTTTCCTCTCCTGGCAAAATATCCTAGCATCGTACTCTCTTAACCAATCCATCCCAAGAATAATTCCGAACCCCACAAAATCAAACACATGCAAACTGCAAACAAAAGCATGACCAAACAAGTCAAACTCTAACCGGTCACATCTCAACCTAGAGTTGCATACCCTCCTATTGGATTCGCAACCCGTAAGGAAGTAACTAAATATGTGGTTTCTAGGTTAAGCTTATCTATCAAACATCTAGATATAAAAGAATGTGATGCACTAGTATCAAATAGAACGCTAACAGACATACCATAAATCTGAAGCATACCTCCCAAAACAACCTTTTCCTTCTTCTGAGCTGTTGGCATCGAAGTAGCAAGCTCCAATGCATACACCTTGCCCTTTCCATCCTTAGCAGGCTCCTGGCATTGATTCTTATAATGGCCAATCTGGTTGCAGTTGAAGCACCTGACATTCTTCTTCCTTGTCACCTCCTTTGCCTTTCCAGTACGACACTCATTAGCAAAATGCCCCTTCTTGTCGCACTTAAAACAGACCACCTCAGACTTCCCCTTCTTGGCTGCTCCACCCTTATGAGCACCCTTCTTGTGAAAGAACTTCCTCTTCTGATTCTACCCATCCATGACTTCTTTAGCCTTACTCTTCTCTAGAGAATCAAGCATCTCCTCATGCCTTAAGGCCATCTCCACTACAAAATCAGAAGGATCTCTAATATGAGGCAATGTGGCTCTAGCTAACTCAAGCTTCAACCCTCTGATGAACTTCTCATTTCTCTTCATCATTGTATCCACCAAAACATACCCATATCTGGCTAATCCCTCAAACCTTTTGGCATACTCCAAAACAGACATCTCTCCTTACTCTAACTCAGCAAACTTCTGATCGGAGTAGACTGTGCCATCATAGACATGAACCTCTCCTGGAATCTTCTCTTGAAATCTTCCCAGGTCATTGTCTCCTTATTCACTGCTATAGTCACACTATTCCACCAAAACAAAGCAGCTCCCTGAAGCTGTCTGGATGCCAACCTCCTTTTCTGCTCATCATTAAGCCCCAAATCTGCAAAAATCCTTTCGCAGTGCAACAACCAGTTTTCCACCTCAGTTGCATCCTCTGTTCCAATAAATGGCTTCCCTCCAGGCTTAGTGTAGTCTCCACTAAACTTAGCATAGTTGTTGACAACTGGAGCTCCCGAAACTACTCCTCCCACTACTCCAGCAGCAACACCCACTTGCACCATGTTCACGAAGAACTGATACATAGCTTCCACTCCAACTTGCGGGACTCCAGCACCCATATTCTCTGCTTGTGCCTGACCTTGACCTCTCCACACATTAGGCCTAGCATTCCCATCGGTGCCTTCCCCTCCTAGGTTAACTCTTCCTCTTCTACCTTCCATATCTATATTCAAACCTTATGAGTTACAGAAAAATAACCTAACAAAGATAGGAGACTAGAGATGGAGCGTATACTTATATATAACAAATACAAGTACGTTACTATAGCGTTATCCCATACCCCAATCTTACTCTAATTCTTTAGGATTATATTTTCAAAACCATTTTAGTTAAAGTTTTTCAAAAACCTATGCCCTAATACAAAGTTGTAACATCCCATATCTAGAGGACAAAAGTTAAGCGTTATGGATGCTGCAGTCATCCATAGTATTAACTTTTGATGACAAAATACGGCAATGCTAATGGTATCCATAATATCAGTAGCACTTGAATATGAAAAAAATCACAGATTTCAAAAACAACATTTTACTGATGACATTTCAAAACAAATTCATATCCAAATTACATAATCCCATATCGTCTCCCAGGTAAAGATCAAATATAATCATTACAAAAATACGCCAAGAGCGACATATGACAATGACCCCTTGGTTGATCACAGCCAATATAGTCATATCTGACTAAATATACACAGCAACATCAAAGCAAGATAAAACTATAACTCCTAATTAGCTATCCGTCAGCCACCTGCTCGTTTCCAGAAGCTTTATTCACCAAAATTTCAAAAACCTAAAAACCTTAACCCTTAGCCTACTCAAATCAATTTTGAGCACCCAAGAGTTTAAGGGGAAATAAAAACTTCGATTCAGACATAAAGCCTGGTGTGAATAATACAGTTACATCTCTATTTACTGATATTAAGTGAGACCACGCCGCTTAGCGGAACGGGTTTCCCCTTACTAATATCCTTTTCAAAACATATATTTTGCAAATCTTTTCCTACAACCAAACTGGTTAATCAAACTGATTATAATAATAATAACAATAATAATAGCAATATCCGTTATGCTAAAAACGGGTAATAAATGGACTATCTGTCCAAACTCTGGGCTAACCGCCCGCGAACTGGACTAACTGTCCCTTTGGCTGACTCGGGCCTACTAGATAAAATATCAAATAATCTAAACATCTGTTAGACAAAACTTCCAGATGGTATGTACTTAACTTACTTCTTCAAGGGTCAACTGATCCTAATGGTTTTGTGGCTTACCAGTAACCTACCTCTGTACATAAATATTTTATTTTGTGTGTAACCATCATTTTGGTCTTACTTATGATTAAGTCCTACACACTAGAATTCTGGACTAAATTAACTAGGGGCTAATAGCTAATGAGCATAGGGCGCGATCCTACGCAAGTCCTATCTAGTCTTCTAATCTGATTCATTTTCATTGAGTTAACTACCCTTCATATTTTTCCTTGAAAAAACTTTTCGAAATGATTTAACCTTTTAAATCATATACTCGTACAAGGAAAATATATCTTTAGCTTTATTCTAAGCTATTTTGCCATGATATATACATATACTTTACTCAAAATAAAGTTGATGAATTTTAATAAGGATTGGCTATCCTTTCAGAACAAGTTAAAACCCCTTTTAACTTGAAAATACTTAGGCTATATTACCTATTTAATACATTTGAAACCTTTGTTTAAAACCTTTAAACAACCCTTTCGAAACCCCTGAAGGTAACCCTTTCGAAACCATTGAAAGTGACCCTTTAGAAACCATTAAAAGCATTTCCTTCGAAAGCTTCAAAACATTACCTCTTTAAAATCTTTAAATATTGCCTTTTGAAAACATAGAAAAAGCTTTCCTTTCAACCCTTTCGAAACTCCGGGGAACCACTCCTTCGAAACCATTCATTAAAACCCTTTCATAAGCATTAAAATACTAAATCTTTAAAAAGCCTTAGGGTTCAATTTAAAACATATGGAAACCTTTCGAAACCATTCAAAAATTTACCTCTTCGAAACCTTTGAAAACTGTTTCGGTCGAAACCCTTTGGATTATGCCTTCAAGTAGAGAAAAAGGATCAGAAACCCATTAAAGTCAAAAGCACTTCTTTCGAAATCATTAAAACCGTCCCTTTCGAAACCATTTGGGTGATAATTCAATCATAGAAAAGGGTCTTTAAAACATTTAAGTCGAAAGCATCTGTTTTGAAACCATTTCCTAAGTAAATAAGTGATGGTGTCCAAACCATCCCTTCGACAGCATTGGAGAAGTGGCCATATTTTAAAAACAAAGCAATCCCTTCGAAACCATCTGGGTCGAAAGGTAGAAAACGGCAGCATAAGCCTTCGACTTAGTCGAAAGCATCATTTAAAACAAGCATCATTTAAAACAAAGGCGTAACCTAATCAAAACCATTTCTTTAAATCCATTTGACCTAGTCAAAAGCTACTTAGTTGAAAGCAAGCAGGCGCATTTTCTTTTAAAAGCAAAGTAATGCCTCAACCCCTTCAGAACCCCTAGTTTTGACTCCATACCTTCCACATACATCAAATTCACTACGTACTAGTTTCCTGATACCATGTGCATTGGTTTCGACTGTGTTGAAAGCGAAGCTAAGGAGGCGCAACCTGGTGTCGAAAGCATGGAAACAGTGAAAAACATGTAGATTAGTCCTTTTAAACTATTTCTTTGTACCTAACCTGCCTTGTTTGTCAAATTGGGATTGATTGCAAGTTTATCTTTTCTAAAAGTACCGTCGACTTTCTAGAATTAACAATTTAAAATTATTTACAAAAAAGCCCCTTCTCCTTTCATAAATATATAAAACATTTAAGTCCCATAGCTTAAATAATTTTATATACCCATTAAAACACTTAGAAAATATCCACAAAAATTCCAGAAAATCACTTTTAATATGTTTTCCAACATATAAAAATTTCAGACCCAACCCTTTTATTATTTAACCTTAAATAATTTATAATCCAATTTAACATTTTCTTTACTAGAAAATTCATATAAATTACACAAAAATTCAGAAAATTGAAACCTATCTCCAAAATACTATTTCTGGTCTATATAAAAATTCACAAGGCATTTGGATGTCATTTAGTAGGGTTTTCATATCAAAACATGTCATAAAATCTATATGAACAACAATAAATCATCAACAAGTATATATAATCATTCCGTCATTCAAAAACATGGCAAATCAATGCAAAATATTTCGAATTTCATCTTAAACCGAAAAAAAAGAAATATGAGATTTAAACATTTTTCACCTTAGCTTTAGAGATTAAAGAGATTGAGATGTGAATGGATTTGATTTGCTTAAGCTTCTTTCTAGCTTTTCTCTATCTTTTTCCCATTTCTCTTATTAAGGGTGGCCAGCCTCTTGTTTAAATTTTTTGATAAAATGAAATGAACATGTATACGAGAATGCACGGCCAAGCTTAAGGGATATATGAATGGACACTTTCCTATTTTACCCCTCCTTTATTTCAATTTAACTCTTATTTTAATTCATAGCTTAAATGGCACGGCTACCCTTTAATTAAATCAAATCTCAATCCCCTAATCAATACACTATTTTATTTTATTTAACTAACTAAATATCCTAAATAATATTATCAAAAATATAGGGTGTTACAAACTGTATGCAGGTGTGTGTGTGTGTGTGTGTGTGTGTGTGTGTCTGTGTGTGTGTGTGTGTGTATTTTCATGTATATATAACAAGTCCAACTATATGGAACTAATAAGCACATACCTTGCACATTTACATACACTACAACAAAAAGACCATATTACAACTGTATTTTTACAACTGTTACAATTTATCAGTTGTAATAGTAGTTTGTAACAACTGTTCATTTTTAACAGTTGTAGAAAAGATATTTTTAACAACTCTATTTGTATAGCAGTTGTAATATGCCTCTTTAACCACTGCTTATCTACGCCAGTTGTAAAAAACTATTTATAACAACTATTTTTGTCAGTTGTCCTTCAACATTACTTTCCTACCCTCCAAAAATTACAACTTCCCTCCCCCCATTTTCGTTGGCCGCTCAATTCATTAATTAGGGTAAAAGTTCCCAAAACTAAACTCATTGCCGATTCAATTCGCAAATCCCTAATTTCCCAAAAAAAAACCTAATCTGTTCCTCAAAACCGCTGTTGATATCGTACGATATTTCCATCTTCTTCCTCACGTTAACGTGCTCGTTTCTCATCTGAAAATTAGGGTTAAAGTCCGCAGCCGCCTCTGAAAGAGTTCACAATGGTTAAATTCTTAAAACCAAACAAAGCAGTCATCCTCCTACAAGGCCGCTTTGCTGGCCGTAAAGCAGTCATCGTGAAGAATTTCGACGACGGAACTCGTGACCGCGCCTATGGTCATTGCCTCGTTCCCGAAATACTTAAATACCCCAAAAAGGTCATCCGAAAAGATTCGGCCAAAAAGACAGCTAAAAAGTCGAGAGTGAAAGCTTTTATTAAGGTTGTGAATTACAGTCACATCATGCCCACGAGGTACACGCTCGATGTAGATTTGAAGGATACTGCTACTCTTGATGCTCTGTAGACGAAGGATAAGAAAGTTGAAGCTTGCAAGGAGGTGAAGAAGCGGTTCGAGGAGAGGTTCAAGACTGGAAAGAACATGTGGTTTTTTACAAAGTTGAGGTTTTAAATGTTTTATCAGTTAATGCTTAGCATTTGTGTGTTTCAAAGAGTCGGACTATTTAATATTCAGAGTTTGAATTCTCATTTTGTTTCGTGAGAATCAGTTTATGCTATTGTTTTAGTTCTGTGTGTTTGTTGCAAATTTCATTTCAAAGCTATGCTAGTTGTTTTGCAAGTTATAATTTGCAAAATCTGTTTCTATGAACTCAAAAAAAAACTTGCTCGTTTCTCAAAACCGCTGCTGATGTCGTATGCTTAAGGTATATTCATTTCATAGGTTTTGCGGTTTCGTGATTTGGGTTTTGCGGTTTTTGAAATTTCATAGGTTTCTGAAATTTCATAGGTTTTGGGCATAAATTTAAGATCTGATGAAGAAAAACTTACTGTAACAAGCTTTTGTTTTCCTTGAGAATTGACAGTGGTTTCTTTTTGCAAGCTCATACTTCATTTGATTATTTCATACCATAGTTTTGAAATTTAAAGAAACAGGTTATTGTAAGTAAGTTTTCGAATTTCCAATTTTAAACAGTCTTTTTTTGTCTTCTAAGTAGAAATCAGGTCATTTGCATGCTTAATTTTACCCTTTTGCTTTTTAAAATTAATCAATGTTAATATTTTTTGAATTTTGACACTGTTTTAAATGACAACAGGAAAGAGATGATGACAATATTGAGACCATCAGAAAGAGATTTAAGGTTTTTGTGGAGTCAAGTATGCCTGTTGTTGACTATTACGACTCTAAAGGAAAGGTTCACAAGGTATTTACTACTAAAAAAACACTTTAATTTTTGTATGTTCTATTATTTTATTTTCTATTATACTTTCAATTTGATGTATCTTTAATGAAATTAGTATAAAGCATAAATCTATAATAACCATTGTATTATGCATCCCAGTATTTTCAATTTGCTTGTGTATCCCAGTATTTACACTGATAAGTAAAATGTTTCATTAATGATGATAAACCTTTGCATAAGAAATAATCAGCCATCATTTAGAGAACCGTGGGAATTAAGGAACTAACAGAGCTTATCGGCTATTTCTTTTTCTATGCGTGGGTGTATGTGTTAATTAAGAATAAGTTATGCATCCATATAAATTTTGACTTGTTTTTAATTTTTTCTCTACTTTAGACATATTTGTGCTGAATGGGCATGAATGCTACTTAACCGGTAGACGGAACCTACTGCAAATGCCATTAACTCTGTACCTAACAGTAATGCATTTCTGATAGTCATCCTACAGGATTTACTTTTAGTATCAAAAGCATCCTTCTATTGCTTAATAGTTTTGTTGCACATTTTCAAATTCCTATGTTTGTTTGGTGATTTAGTTCTTCATTGATCTATGCATCTTTCTAAAACCTAAGCAAAGGTAAAAGAAATAAGTTGATAAAAATATATTTACGATGAAACATTTGCAAAACGTTCCCATCACTTTGAAGTAGAGTGCATGTTGAGTCAAGTTTCCATGTGACAAAAGTAGTCTAAATTTTACAATGTTTTGAATACTGATTTTTTTTTTTTTTTTTTTTCAGAAAAAAACGTTACTGTGGATTTATAAGAAAATTCCCACAAATTAATAATTTACAGTATGTTAACTATCTTATTCTATTCAAGTATATCCCATTATACTAGCAATCATTTGTCTTAACATATAAAATTATAATAAATGCTTTATATTGCATTAACTAACTGTCTTTATGATTTGTGCATTTGCTAGACAATTAACATAGGCATTTATCAGAACGTGCATAAACTGTTTGGCTCTCTGTACGTCAATGTTAAGAGATCGAAAGTGGCAAGTATAATGATCTCATCCCTGCCCCGTTAAGAAAAGATTGATCATATTCCATTCTTTTTTTTCTACATGGGGTCAAATTTTATGTGCTACTTCTGTTGACATGTAATCTTGTAATATTTTTCGAAAGCATTTTATATTTGTTTGTCCATTTCATTTGAATTTCTCTTCGCCAGAGGGAGAGATCTATGACTGATTCATATGCATGTTATGCACAATTGGCTTCTCATAATTCTTCATCAAGATCATCAAATCGTTTCGAACATCAGTCGTCAAATGCAAGGAGATGCTTTCACAGTTCAGAAATTAATTTTGAGACAGTAAGATGTTATTATTTTATATATTTATTAAGGGGGCAAAGGTGGAAATTATAATCGTGTCTTCCCTGTCCCTTAAAGAAAAAATTGATCTTACGCCATTCTTTTTCCTGCTCGGGGTCAAATTTTGTATGCTACCTTTGATAACATGCAAGCTTTTTATATCCTTTAAAAGTAATTTATATTTATTGGTTCATTTTATTTGAATTTGTCTTCAACAGAGGGAGAGAAATATGTCTGATTTACATGCATATTACACACAGTTGGCTTCTCATAATTCTTCATCACGGTTATCAAATCGTCCTCAACATCAAATGTCAAATGCAAGGAGAAGCTTTCACCGTCCAGAATTTGAATTAGAGACAGTATGATGTAGCTTTTATTTATATTTTTAATTCACATTTTATATATTAATTTGATTTTGTTCCTAAATCAAAAATTGCTTGCTGAATTAAAAAATTTCACAAGTATGGATTCAGAAAAGGTATATTTTTCTTCATCCACGCCACTCCTGTTATTTCAACTTCTATGCAATGTTGCTATATAATTTTGCACACTTATAACGGTCAAGCAGTATGATTTCTTTCAAGAACCCTAGTATTAAATTCCATACAAGAAATATGTACATCTTACTGAACATGGATATATGCTATATGACACCTTGAATATATAACTCACACATGTTACTTTAATTTCACATTACTTGGATGAAGATGAAGATTTGAACAGCTCGTGCAATTATGAGCTTGAATGATTAATTTTTGTCAAATTAGTCGAAGCCGTAGTTTACTATGTAGTTGATGTAAAATGGTCAACTTCCCACTGATATTGAATCAGTTATGTTTATATCAATAAAAGTCGTATGTCATCCTTTTCATTTCAGTTTGACTATTTAAGGACAAAGAATATATAGTTTTTTCAACACCAGTTACGGAGCTACATCAATTATCTTTTCTAGAAAGAAGAAAGCATCAACAGTTTGTATAACAATAGAATTAAAGATGCATCTGTTCTTTGTATTTTCCTAAGACCAAAGAATCTTAAAGAATGTGGACAAATCCGATCCACGTTTAGGAATGGAGGTGGCCATCCTTCTCTTTCTAAGCCTCTCTACATTAGTAAAAGATAGCTCTAATAATTGTGATGCCTTCAGTTTGGGTCATAGTGTATGGGGGTAGTAATCACCAAGGTCATCAAAAGTCATAGTGTTAGACCTTCCAATGCATTCTGTCACATTTTGATTTCCAGATGTATTCCTCCTGGATGGCTTCCTTGTTGCTCATTCACTTCAAAGAATGCATGTCAAAAATGTCCTAAATTTTATTAGATATATTGTTAGCTTAGGAAGTTTATGCGATAACACATATTCAAGTAATGTGAACCGACATAGTGGAAAAACAATGTAGTTTGCAACTTTTATATCCGTGGTAGTCCTCAACTATAAAACGAAAGAAAAATTATTATCAAATATAGTTCTGATATTTTCTTACCATAGAAACAAAAAATAAATGGAAGTGATAGTAAAAGGTAGAAGATATAGACATGCTTAATTTTATTTATGTCATCCTTTTCATTTCAGTTTGACTATTTAAGGACAAAGAATATATAGTTTTTTCAACACCAGTTACGGAGCTACATCAATTATCTTTTCTAGAAAGAAGAAAGCATCAACAGTTTGTATAACAATAGAAAAGATGCATCTGTTCTTTGTATTTTCCTAAGACCAAAGAATCTTATATATGTGGAGGCCATGCTTCCATCTTTAACGTCATCAAAAGTATCGCTCTACACACGTAAACAACGATAAGCTCGCTTTAGCCTTTTTTCCCTATGGGTCGGCTCGAATATTCAGCCACCAATATCCAAAACGAATATAATCCTTATCATTTCCTACAAGAATTCCATTTTCTAACTACAAAAGAACACCAATCAAAACTAATCTCCATAACAGGTTTCCATGGTTCCTGAACTAGAGGTATGTTAATCTTGTCTCAGTGAATTCAGCCTGTAGCATGTGTTTATTTGAAAGTCGTACATGTTTTTGTTGATTGGTACGTATACTAATATTCTTGTTCAATGCAAGTTGCTTCTTTGACATCCTTTTGGCTTAATTATATGAATACTGCTGTTATAAATAGCTCTTGATTATAATTCGGTTACCATCTGAGTATACATTGCAGGATCTTATGCTTGAAAGCACTCAACTAGATTGCACTCATATGCTAATTCATATTGCATCATACGTCTGTACTATTGGACTCAACTGGATTCTTAAGCACTCAACTAGATTGCACTCAACTGGATTCTTAAGCTATTCCATATAGGCCTACTTCATATGTCTGTACTCATGGACAAGAGGTCGGGAAGATTGTTGCTTAGCACGGGGAATTTATCTCTTTTAATTAGTATGTATCTATATTTATATTGACGTATGTTATGGATTTAGTTATGTATTGTAATAAAATTATGAATTCAAAAATGGTGTAAAATTGAACTGTTTTAGCTTTTATTAAATGTGAATGGTTCATGTTGTTTCAAGTAATGTTAACGATTGTAGTTATTATTAGTGAAATATCAGTTTTAATTATAATTTTGTGAAATTTATGGTTAATGGCAGTTGTTGGAAGATGAATTGCAATTGTTGGTAGCAGTTGTAAAAAGATTTATTGCAACTGTCAATAACAGTTGTAAATGAATCTATTACATCTGCCAAAAGCAGTTGCAAAAGTGATTATTGCAACTGCTATTAGCAGTTGCAAAAGAGACCTATTACAACTGTCAATGCAACAGTTACGATAGACTTTACCACAACTGTCAAAAGCAGTTGTAAAAAGCTTTTTTACAACTGCTCTTGCAACTGTCGGCAGCAGTTGTAAAAATCTTCAACTCTATTACAACTCCGGATATTAAGACTGGCGGCCGTCCGTTGTAATAGACCTATTACAACTGTTTTTGGAAGTTGCGAAAAGGTATTTTTGTTGTAGTGATATACAAAAGCAATACACAACCAAATTAACAAGTCTATCATCCAATATCAATAACAATTCATGCATACGATCATAAAACGATTCGGCAAAAATGCATCTTATTTAAGTAATCGATCTAACAATTATATCTTCTTCGTATTATTTTATAGAAGTCTCAAAATTATTTTATAAAATAATACTCTCGCCTATCAATCATATTATAGCTTAATATCACTGAATTCTTCTATTAGAATTAAGTTTAGCTATTAATAAGGCCTTAAAGTATTATACTTCTCATGTAGATAATTTATATATGTGTATGTATGTATACACATATATCACAAAGCAGTTTTAGGGTCTAAAGTTAATAAATCATGTTATAACAATATTCGAGATTTGTTAACTTTAATCAAACCCTATTATGTAATATAATATTTCTTTTGTAATTTTTACTTCTCAAATCACTTTTATAGAAATTCACTAGTTAGTTAATTATTGATTTACACTATAATAAACCGATGTCAAGGCCAAATAGACTTCAAAACCATTTTGATATAAGTTTAACCTGCCTAAATTATTATTTTAGCCTTACAACTTATTTTAAAGCTCGTACTTCTAACTTTTGATTAGCAATAAAATATATAATAAAATTTCTATCATTAATATAACTTATATTTGAGTTTTAATTAATTTATAACCATATTATAAAATAGTATCAACTCCATCTATCTCTATTCAATACGAATAGAACATATTATTTATATATACGGGATCTTAATCAATTATCCCCAATATCAATTGTAAAATGTATGATAATATTTCTATCACTAATATAAGTACAAATTAGAGTTTAATTAACTTATAACAATATTATAAATTAATATCAACTCCATCTAACTTTATTCAAAATGAATAAAACACAAGATATATATATATATATATGGGATTTTAATTAATTATCGTGAATATCTACTCAAACCAATCTAATCAAACTATGGAATAGTTACCTATGTGTGTGTGTGTGTGTATTATTCTACCTCTTCTAGGTAATATTTTGCAATATATATAATTACGGGGATCTATACTAAAGTTAAATTCAATGTTACAATTCCACTTACCTAAGCTATAATTTCTCAAGTGTTTGGATCCAGTCCAAACCACTACAATGCCATAGATAATCTCACTACGAGTGCAATGGAAAAAACTGCCTCTCGATTGGACCTCGTGTGCAAGAGATACAAATCAAATACGAAACGAGGTTAATTAAACTAATTAATTAACTTAGTTACGTTCATTACCTTAATCTAATACCTTCCCTAAAGCTTCATACGTATCGGTGAATAAGAAAACCCACCTCCTCATCACCTTCTCTCCTCGAATTCTCCCCTATTTCTCAATGAATTGATGCACAGACAATTCTTACATGCCATACTACTCGTGCTCTCCTCGATGGTAACAATGTTGATAATTCCGGCTCCTCCTATCAAAATGCAACATCTAGCATCCCTCCTTTCGCCTCATAAGTCGTGACGCCTAGGCGGTGCCGCACCAATCCAACAAGCTACCACAAACTCGTCTACATATGAGATGCACAATGCCACTCTCCATTTCGCCCAACTCTTCTTCCCTATCCGACAAAACCCAACCCTAGCTCGACGTCAAGATATTATGGCTTGGCCACGCAACGCCGCACCTGCCAATGCCTACATAGATTTGAAGCTCTCCTCTTCCTAAGTCCAATAGACCCATCCTTGATGTAAATTAATGCCCATAGCTCTTGATTAAATTGGAGGAGGAACAGCTTTTATTCATTTGCAAGAGAAAAAGATATTGTGTGAAGGAAGAAGATATTATATGGGAGAGAATATATATAATAAAAAAAATATTTTTTATTTAGTTTCTCAAATAAATCACCACACATTTCGAGCTTGTACGATCATATAGTACACCGGATCGCCATGAAATTCGTTGGCGCAAATCACCTCACTTTTCTGGCCTCGATGGTATAAATTTCGTCGACATCTAAGATGGTGCTCTAGGGTGATAATTTCCTACATTTCGACATCTCGGATCGTCCGATTTCAAAAATTCTTCAATAGTACATCTCATAATGAAGTTCTCATTCCAGAAACACAAAGTATCAATCGAGATCCCACTAGACCCGACTACGTACGTATTTTTATAAAATACATATAATAATACGTAAATCATTAAAATATCATGATTCTAAATATAGTGATATTTATACTCATTTTATTCGCAATGTCGATCCTGATTCAACAGAAGTGGCCTCGAGTCCTAATTCGTCCATATGCGAAAAAATGGATTTTGGATCTTTAATTCATTAATGGTTCAATGTTTAAATTAATTATTTAAATATACATTCCTTAAAAAATGCAGGTTGTTACAAGAGTGATACTTTTTATTCAAGTAGAGCACTTATAATGATGTCTCAAGGGCTTGAACTCATGACCTCTAGAACCTCTGTATAGAATGTCATACTTCTAACCACTTAAGCTAGATGTCTTTACAGTCCAATAAATACTTTAATCAAATAACTAATAAAGTATGTTATATATAAGCAATGCAATATAACTATGAATCAATTTTAATATATGATTGCATCCAAACTTTAATCCACAACTTTCTCAGAACAATCTAATATGTACAATACAACTGTTATATATAAGCAATGCAATATAACTACGAATCAATTTTGAGCAAAAACCTATGCACAATCTTATGTAATTTTTTATTTGTATGCAAGTTAACATGGCTAATACAAGATACCATAGGATATTTGTAAGCATGAATAGAATAAATTCTTACTGAGAATGCACCAACTATAAAAGTATATATTGTAGGCCATATCTTGCGTACATATCATCATTTTTTGAGACTTTAATAACCTTGTATGAGCAATAAAATATAGTAAGACATGCAAAAAGATCATTTAGAAATATTTATACATATAATATTGGTTCATATATGAAACTATAGCTTCTTAATAATATGTTATGTGTATTCGTGCATTTGCGTGCGCGTGCACATAATATATATACATGACATGGTTTTTCTGGAGGCCTTCATGTTAGGCTGATATAATAGTGATGAATGTTTTAATGCATGATATGTACATATCATTAGGGTAGTGAGTATTGTACTTTCTTGTTTCAAGTATGTAAGAGTTAGCCTTATGCGGTGAGAATCATACTTCCTTTCATCCCTTTAATGCACAAAGTTGGGATCAACTGTTATTTTACCTTAGCGTGACTACACACTAAAGGATGTAAGAAACATTCTCCATAAAGTCATTTAATCATACAATTTTCCACCACAAAGTATACCTATAACATTTCACAAACTCATACCTAAAGGAAATTTTATGCATTATCTTGATTAACGTGTTCCAAAATTAAAAAGTTTTTATTAAATTGTTTCACAAAAGAATGAAAACAACTCCATTGCCATTAAATTCAAACAACAAACTCCGACAAACTATTTTATAACGGATGGCAATTTTCATTCCAAATGATAATCATATAATGCCATACCAGACTCAAATTCAAAGCTTGCTCAAACTGGTTAAAAGGAATACCTAATCATAAAAAAGATCCAACAAAAAACTAAACAAACATGCAAATAGAGCTCCTACGTGATATAAATTAAGACATCAAACATGAAAACATTAATACCTTATCTATAGGCTACCATATATTAAAAAATCAATTGCAATCAAATTTGTTGGCTACAGTGTATCAAAAATAAATCAATGTTAATCAAAGTCGTAGGCTACCACATATAAAAAATAATAAAAATTGATAACCTAAAGCTAAAATACCTGACAAGGCTAGTAAATAACGATGCCAAATATTGGGGAAGCAAGTTATTACATCCAATGGTGAGCAGCATTGACCTGAGAGTCGAGTAGATAGAGTTTTTTAATTTAAAAGTGGAATTTGGAGAAGAAAAAAGAGATTAACGAGATTTAAGGTGAGTATTACAAGATTCAAATGAAGAAATTTTAGGGAGAAATAACCAAGGAGAAAATACAGAGATAAATGGTTGGTTTTGATGAGGACGGTAGAAGAGAGAAACGCAGTGAAACAATGAAGTATTATTTCATGTTTTACGGGCTTCAAATGAATTTGATTTACATACTACGGTTAGGCAAACCTCCCTAACGGTCGGTTTGATGATCCAATGTCACTAATCTTTTGAAAAACATTACTTTGTATTGGGTGCGTTTTCTGATTTTCAAACACAAAACGGTTAACGTTGACAAATTTTAAAGCAAAGAGTTATATCAAACATATAGCTTGTTAAAATATTTGATATAACAGAATTTCATTGTGATCGTAACAGTGAAGATGGTTCATTATTAAGAGTCACAAAGTAAAAGATGTGGAGCAAAGTTATATCAGCTGTGTATGGGTGACACACATGAAATCCGAAGCAAAGATGGACACTTGAAGCCTGCTCGGTAAACATAGAATATGAGGCAGTCGATTGTCATTCGTTGTTGATGTTGGTTATTTTGCAGTTGAAATAGGAAAAATAAACAATTTCATTTAGGTTTGTTCGGCCAATTAGTGCTTTGAGGCCGAGACCTCAAAATTAAAGTCGATTAAGTGGCACCTTAGGCCTAGTCGACTGAAGTCGATGTAGGTATTTATTTATTTTGCCCATATTTAAATTGATTTGAAGGGAGCTTAAATATTTTGTTCTCAATTGTGGCATCTTGAACCGTTAGTCTTCTTAAGGCTATATATTATTATGGTGATTTATTTGAGATTCTACAAATAAATCTTCTTTCCAAGGTTTGGAATAACTCAATAGTCCTCTTTTACTTGTATTGTAGCCTTCGATAGAGATAATTATCAGTCTCTTATAAAATTCTCTCGATAGTAATAAAAAATTACCCCTCTAAAGTGGATGTATATTATCACATTAATAGTGTAAAATCTATAAATCTTACATCCCCTTTACTTCTTGATATTTTCATCTATTGTCTATGTTTTATTGGTTATGAAATTGCGATGAATTGGGTTCATCTAGAAATGTTAATTATATCATTTTTGTTGTTGTATCACATCTATAACCAATCCTTTGAAGCTTTCTCTTATAGGATAATTATTTAAATAATTTTCTACAACAATATGATATGAAAGCTATATGAATTGTTATTTGGAACACTTAGTGCAAAGAAGGTGTTTGATATGGTAAACTCAACTAATAATTCATCGGAGACTAATTCTGTAATGATCTACATTTTTACGTATCAGCAAATCATAAAAATATTATTATTTATAACCAAATTGGGTCCAAATTAAATATAATTGTGGGTAATATTGAGTATTAACATTTTTTACCCCTATAATAAATATTATTGGATGACTTTGACACTAAAAATCTTATTAGGCTCATAATTTTTGATAGGAGATGAATTAGGATCTAAAACCTCTTTCAAATGAAAGATACAAGGGTTTCTCTTTCTGTTGAGTGGTCATAATAGATTTTGGGACTTACAGTTTAGGAGATACAATATTTTGACGTTAAGACTAATTTTAGGCTAATTAGTGGGTAATTAACCTAGCCCATAATTAAGTCTGCTAATTATTTCGAGATTATGGTTAATTGCAACATCCTTAGTACCCACTAATCACTTCTCTCTATCTTCTAAAAACATTTCCTTACCTCTAATAATAATTTCTTAGCCAAATTCCATCAAATCCATATTAAATCCAGTCGAATTAAATCCTAATTAAGTAATTAAGAAGATAATCAACATAGGATCTTGAACTTTCATGTTTTGGGTGCTTTGGAACCCGTGCAATTACTGTTTGTATCAGATCTATTCTATTTTTAGCGATTTTAGTTAATTATACACACTACGTGGTGATTCTATTCTCTCACTTATTATATTATGATGATATATGCTTAAACCTTGTTCTAAAAATGTTTTTTTTCAACTTAAGGATATGATTTTTGATCTGATTTAAATTCAATATTATTTATGGATGAATTTAAAAAGGATTTAAATCGATTCTCCTTCTAGATCTACGATTTGATTGTTGATCCAATTGATATAATAGTTCTAAATGTTGCGTTAAACTATATTGGATGTATGTAATATTGTTTGATTGTATGAATGTGTGACTTCTTGTTTGTATTGTTTGAAAACGCCTATTGATGGAGAATGGTGAAAATGGGTTAGGGTTGTTCTATGAGGTTGGATTTTGTGCATATGGATTGGCCAAATGATGGGTCATCTAAGGAGGGTTGCACAAATGATGGGAGTTTTAAATCGATGGAACAGAGTTAGATGTATTGGATCTAGAGCTACAAATAGTGTATCGATCATAACTGAAGATTGCACACAAAATGGAGTAGCAAAATTAATGTACATGGTGTAGGAAGTTAGGAAATGACTAAGGTGAAATTTTGGCTAAGTCTCATCGATTGGAACCGATCCATATGGGCCAGTGCCCACCGATGGTAGAGGGTGGAAAGTGCAAAGTTGCACTTGGGTGATGAAGGTGAGTTGGTCCAAGGTGCTTCAAGGCTTACATATTAACGACTTCAAGGAACTTGATGGAAAATGCGACGGAAACTCTACTAATGATCTATATGCTCATCGATTTTGATGAAGTGAAGCAAACACGATAGTTTTCTATGTTGATTTCAAGCAGGAGGTTTACTATGTTGGACAGTCTTAAGGACATGCAAAGGTGGAGGCAAGGGTTTGTACTTAGCAATTTTTGAGTACAACTCCAGATGGGTTAGTACAGAAACAAATGGGTCAGTGTCGACCAATCTATTTTTTAGCAAGATGGAGGGCTTTTCTTATGAAGTGTGTACGATCGATCACACAATATTTAGATAAATGGATTGTGAGATATGGCTACCACCAATAGATTTTGTTTTGATAAAGAAAATTCTAGCAAATGAAGGAGCTACGTATAGTTTGCTAGGGATTGGCATAAGAATAATTCGAGGTCTGCACGAAGGTGACTTCAAGATCTATATGAGGTAACCAAGGGAAGTTTTTAGGACTTCAACAGCATGAGTGATTTGGATCGAACGCTTCAAGCAGAATGTGTTCATAGCATCTAGGGATTGTTCAATGAGGCAAGTTTGACATGGAGGGAACTTGTGAATATAACATATGTGGCTTCTACTATTAGAACGTATGCCAAAGGGAATGTTGATAACTTAAAGGTCTTGATGTATGCTCAAGGAGAAGGGATCGGCGAGGATGCTTACTACAGATCGATAATGGGTGATATGCTAAACCCCGAACATGTATGAGGTGGTCTAGTTTCATGGTCTTACATAATGGCATGGATTCAAGCATCGAGGTGATTATGATTTTGAGTAGTCAATGATCAATACAGGGTTACCATATGAGTTATCGTATACCCAACGACATTTGAGTTGAGGGATGCGAGATTGTTTGATGTTTACCATGTTTACTATGTTCGATGTGTTTGATATGAATGCCACACGATGTAGGTATTATTGAGTATACCTATGTACCCTGTATTGTAATTTGGGTAGTAGTACTCCCATATGATGACATAGTAGATTGGCATATCGATGTTATGTGCTAACCCTTTAGATGCAGGAAAGGTTGGTTTTGGTTCTTCATACCCTGTGTTCCTATTTACTATATCGACTTTTATAGTATTTTGGAATTACAAATCTCTCATGCTACACTTATTTCTAACTTAAGGTTATTTACTTTGCTTATTATCATCTCGGTTACTCTTAAATGAATAGATTAGAGATAATAGGTATGAGATAGTGTATGGAGATGTGGGGAGGATGAGTAGGTGGATGGCGCTTTTATATATTTACTTTTGTATATATTACTTGCTATTTTCGTTGTGCAGTACGGTGGAGATGTAACAACCCGCTCCTAAACGGACCTAAATTCTGACCCAGAAAAAGCACACCGAAACTTTGAACCATTCCAAGGCTGGTTGTTGGTTGGTATAAAGAACAATACAGAGCTATTTATCTACACGTTCAGAACTCACAGCGGAAGGATAAAATATAATAACAAAAATCGTACCCATTTCATTTAAAATCCAAATGTCATAAAATCCATAACACAATAACAACCGCCACATATCCGTCATACAAAATTTTCAAAATACATCATTATTCTTTAATGGGTACATTAGGAAATAATATGGGTAGATAAATAGATAAACTACCACAAGTTTCCTCCTAGCCTTCGCCCTAAGCATTGCCTTTTCTAACATGTGTTATAATAGTACTTGGGCGGTATAATTTAAATTGGAATATGTCTTTCGTATATTGGCTTTATTTTAAGTCTTTCCAACATTAAGCTCTAAGGCTTTCCCAATTCCAATTCCATAACTGATTCTCTTATAACCTAGTAACCATATATATCGTCAATAATGTCCTATCAATGTAAGAGATAGTAACCAAGCCACTTAATACATTTTTAATGAGAATTAGGCAGTCTTTGATCATTTAATACCTTATTTAAGGCAGGTCCCCCATCATTTAATGCCTATGCCAAGGCGGACTCATCACTGGTACTTATCTAGCCGGCATTGCACGAAATCTTTTTGGTCACTTAATACTTCATGTTAAGCGGGATATTCACTACCATGCCTAACCATTAACCTTAACCCCGACCATTTACTACTTCCTTCATAGGAAAGAGGCGGACCCTCACACAACCACTTAATATCTTCAATCCCTGAAGCATGTCCTCCATATTATGACCCGTACCCCCCAGTGACGTCTCACATTAGTCCCACTATTTGTAGATATTGGTAGACAGATTATCTGAGCAGATTTACCCTCCAGAATTTGGGACTAAACTCGCATCATCCGTAGTTACTTATTATATGCGATGTCTGACATCAGCCCCAAAATCACACTGCTGGTAGCCCAATTAGCTAGACAGACTTTGTGTGCTTTTGACTGACCTAACATCCCTACAACTTAGTCATAATTTATAACATTCTCTAAACATATGATCACACATCTCACCGTATCCATTATTAAGATATTATAAGAAAACTTCTTATTTCATCTCTACACTTAATTACTTGCCTAATGTGGGTTCAATAATAATTGATAATCTATTAACTACGTAATTAATACATTATAACTATATGTTACCTATGTTAATTTGTATATGAATACACATCTAGTAAATTCTAAGTGTGCGGAGATTATTACGCCCTAAAACTAGCATTTCAATGTCAAATCTTCAAAAATTATACAAGTCTCATTTCCATATTAACAAATATACCATAAATCTAATATCCATAATTCAATCAATAGACTTGTATAAAATAGAATCCAAACCCAGTTTATTTTATACTAAAACAACAAAATAAATCAATATTAGAAACTTATAGTTTAAATATTTTTACGCTCTATTCAACTTCTTTTTACATGAAATTAGAAGGGAATCTATTCCAATTGTGGAAATAGGCGGTGCAAACTACGAATAAATATTTGCACCTTACACATCATTTCCTAATCAAAACCCTTAATCAGATCCAAAGAAAAAGGTAAGAAGTGGAATAGAAGGTAAAACATTAAAATTGCAAAATATACACAATTTTCATTATTTTAATACAAAACAATTGAGATTCCAACCTAAGAACTCACATTTCACTTTGGGGGAATTTTAGGGGTTTTAATGTGATGTTTTCGTAAACCAAAATTCTCCGAGGAATGTATCATATCCAAACTACACTATTCAGTTACTAAAATAGAAAGATTAAGATTTCCACTCACAATAGGTCTTTAGCTCTTCCTCTTTTTGGATTTTCCACGCCTTCTATACAGATCTCCCCTTTTAGATATATACAACAATGGATTTGTACATAGATTAGATTCATAAATTTAGGGATTGGAAAAGAATAAAATAATAAACATTTAGAATCTGTTACCTGAAATCCTAAAGAATTTTTTCGAATCTTTGAAGAGAAAGACTGACAGAGCTTCGCTTGGTTCTCAAATTAATTTATGAATAAAAGTGAGGGGGCTTGTGATTAGAAGGCATCAGAACCATCAGATTTAAGTTGGTTTAAAATAATAAAACCCAGTACGTTCAAATGCAGAGACCCTAGCCGCCAACAACATTCAACCGTCGATCGCCCCTACACTACCGGTCGACTGCTAGTGGTCGACCGGTCCAAGGTAGGCGGTCGACCGATGAAGCTGATTTAGGAATGTTTTAATGTTTTGTTTGCTGTTTAATTTTATTCCTTAATTAACCAATTAACATTAACATTTATTTTAATGTTTACTTAACCCTCAAGTCTAATTTCTGTTACTTTTCAAATTTCAAATCTGAGAATTATTTACTTATTTGAATTTGAATTCTATTTAGATTATTTTAAATCTTAAAACTTCAAATGCCCATAACTTTTCGTTTGAGCTCCGTTTTCATAACATTATATATGAAAATTGATCAGAATCTCACCACGAACGAAACGACATAATTTCCGTGGTCAAATTCAAACTTTTACAAAATTTACATTTTTAGCTTTATCTTATTTAATTAATTTATTTATTTGATATACTTCTTATTAACTTTTACAGGGTGTTACATTCTCACACTTAAAAGGATTTCATCCCTGAAATCTTTTTAAGGGACGAATAATGTAACACGCAATAAATATCCATGTTATAAACAAAATTATCTACACAACCATCTACTTAACCAAAAGTGCAATGTGATTATGTGTGTAGACATACTATAAGCGACCTCAATCTTAGCATGAATGTAAGTGTCGTGACATATAGGCATGCATGCAAACAACCTAAACATGCAAAAAGTGTTCTATGTGAGTGCAAAAGCGATAGTAAAAGTGTAGCAACCATATCCTACCATCCAATCGAGCAACCACAATGCAACCAAAACCTAATTTCGAAGCGAAAAATTTGCAAGTGAAAAGCTTAGGATGAGAAGTCCTCATGCTTTTCACCGGATTTCCCCTCCATTTTACCCGAATTAGCCTAATTTCTTTATTACCGAGATTCCTAGTTCAATGCTCCACAGTGCATGTAGTGGCAAGGGTTGCTATTGGCTCCATCTTAATGTCCCCGAATTGATCAGGCTCTACCATAATAGTTGTGCTATGAAGGCATTTCTTCGAGTACAAAACATGAAAAACGTCATGGACTCCTGTCAATTTATCGGGTAGCTCCACATGATAAGCAAGTCTTATATTCTTTCTAAAATTGAGAAAGGCCCAATAAATTTTGATGCCAACTTTCCTGACTTTCCAAATGTCATGACCTTCCTAAGAGGAGAAACTTTGACAAACACCATATCCCCTGCTTAAAATTCTAACACTTTCCTTTGCTTGTCTGCATAGGATTTCTAGCGATCTTGTGCGGCCTTCGTTCGCTGCCTAATCAATTCTATAATTTTCTTTTTGGCACGTCAAACACCTAGTGGCAAATTTTGCCACCTTCTTCTTTATCTATGTCTAATAGAAACTTCAGTTTATATCCCTATTTATCTTATTTCCTCCGAGTGAATGGTCATTGTAACGACCTGTACTTTTAATCATTTTTTTAAGTAACGATTTTGGATAAAGTAATTAAAAATTTAGAATGTAGATTTAAATATTGTAAATAAGTTAAAATCTAATATTGAAATAAATTGCAATTAAAGTTATGGAAATCTTTTAAATAAAAGTAAGAGAAACAAATTGTAGTTAATAAAGTAAATATAAGAAACGTATGTTTTGTGTTAAAATAAAATAAATATTTTAAAGAAAATAAAAGATACGTTGAGAAAAATAAAATGAACGTTTTCATTTTGAATGAGAATATAATATTAATAAAAATGAAACAATTAAATTTTGGAGCAATATTTCACAGCCGTGAAATAGCAATCGTAGGCAGTACAAAAGTGATTTGTAACGCTAAACTTTAATTTTAAGTTGTAGAATTAAAACGCATAATAAATAAGTTTAATATGGAAAAAATGAATTGAGTTTGCGTGTGTCGGAAAAACCATTTCAAATTTAGTCGGAAACCGGTCAATATTGTAGTGAAAATTATTATTTTTCAAAATGTAATATTTTTACATAGAAAAAATGTACAGAATTTTATGAGTAAGACGTCAAAGTTCGTTTCGTCAAATTCAGACATTTCTAGCTTTGTTTATTGAAATCTGAAGTTTGTGATACGTTTTGGGTCGGTGTAATTAGCGAATTTTAATGCAAACGTTAAAATTTAAAATCCTGTGTGCTTTTAGGTTCATATTGGAGTGCTAAGAAAATTGATGTTTTTATTTTTGGGTTTGGACACCTGCTGTGTGCTATAAAGCTGTTTAAATTAAAATTCAGGGTACACTATAAATTAAAATAAGGTCCGTACACAAATACGTGTGTACCATTAATACGGTGAGAACTAGTTTAGCATGTCAATCATTTTAGTTTTGATTTCGCCTAGTACGTTATCCTAGAATTCATTTAATGTGACGTTACTCTCATTTAAAATGAAATGGGTCACCATTCTTAAAAGCACATTTTTCGTAACGCATACTTTCATTTCCCTTTATTTCGAAATCCCATCAGACTCCTTCCTTCATATTTTTTAAAACGCATTATGATGCATTTAAATATTATATTCACATCCATCTTTCCTTCTCTAGTCATATTTCTTTCTGAAATTTTAAAAGCGCATCAGATCCCTATTATCGAAACCCATCCACCCACGAAACCTCCTTCCTACTGAACTACGCGTTACCACCTTGCCTTCCAATCGCCATCCACCTTCTCCACTGCCACAAACTACTATCCGTACAACTCATTCCTTCCCACGAACGCCAATCCTTACCTCCAAACAAGACTACCGCACCTCTCCCCGCCCTCACCAGCCTCTCACCACCAACCGGGCTCTGATAAACCATCGCTCTCCTCAGCCAGATCCGTCGCCTTACCCGACCACCATCAGCTGCGCCATTTCCCCACTTGCAAGAGCCAAAGCCCCACAACCCAACCTCCTACAACCAACTAACCACCTGCTCCCTTAACTCCACCAGCGCTACCCTGATCCGTCCCCAGCCAGGGCAGACTTGTCACCAGCCACACCTACCCCGTTCGTCACCATCCCCAAGATCCAAGCCTCACCACCCGCCTCATCCACCTTAGCCTTCTTCCCGCTGCCTCTGCCTGCTCATCACTAACCATGTAACTGCCTTTCGTCCCCCGCACTTTGTTTATATACATACATACATACATATATATACATATATATATATATATATATATATATATATTTCAAATCCCGTCAGATCTACTGAAACAACATAGGAGAGTAATATAATCATAGTAGCGTCCACTAGTTCCGTGTGTGAGATCCGGGTTGTCGTGTTTGTGTCACCGTCTTCCGGTTTTTAGATTCGCGTTACAAAGGTGAGTGTTTCAACCCACTCACAAAGTACTACATTATTCTATTGCATGTTAAATTAATATCATGATGTAATAAAATTATTTGGTTAGTTGTTTGTGAATTTAAATTTATATTAAAATGAATATGATTAGCTAATTGAACACCCTGATATGCGGTAGTTTATAATTATTGTGATATATGTATTGTTGAATTAATTTAAAAGTTTGAATGCATATGTATACCCATTAGTTGATAGTAATTGGCGATCGTGTGATTTTCTTTTATATGTTGACCAGTGTTTGATATATATATGCTATCACCCTGTTTGAATTATTGAAGTTGTATTGATTATTATATGGATCATTAGAACATTTAATCATAGAATAAAAACCCTTGGACTCCTTATGCTGATATGTGGAAAAAGTTAGAATAGATAATTTTGGTGTTTTGACCAAATTGTGATTTTTACAAATAATCTATCGTTTTGTCTTTAGTTGAATTTTTTTCATGCATGTATGTATTTGCTTCCAAAATTTTGATATGTTAAAAGAAATGACATTTTGAATAGCGTAGTCCAAAATTTGATCGTAAGTTTACGTCCAGAATTTTAAGAATAAATTATTTATTTAAATATGAAATAAAAGGCGTTTGGTAAAATAGTGTTTTTTTTCTTGAAATTTTCCTGTAACTCCATCCCAGCAAAATAAAAATATTTTGTAAAGAAATCCGTATCAAATTCTATCATTTATTATTTTCTATATTTTATTCTTTGAAAAATAGGATTATTGAAATTTTGGAATTTTGTAAATTCATTATTTTGACCTGAAAAGTTTTCTATAGATCCTTCATATTATTTTAATAATATTTTGTAAAGTGACCTATATTTATTTTGATCATCTGGTAATTTTAAAAATTCAATCTTAGAAATTAGTCGTTTGAAAATTTGGGAAAATTATCCATTTGATTTGAAAGAATACGAAACTTTCTTGGAAATTCAAGAAATCTAATTTAAGGACTCTAGAATTTTATTTTGAATATTTACATGAATTTGTGAGTTTTTAAAATTTTATTAGTATGAAATATTATGTATTTTAAATATTAAAAATAATAAATTATTTTGGAAATTTCTGTAAATTTTCCTGTAGATACCTGAAGTATATTAAAAGATTTTTGATATTAAAAACTTTTTGAGATTCTCTATAGAATTTTCTATAAAAATTAAAATTGGACAAACCGGCATATTTCATACTATTTTGATTTAACTGACATAAGAATTGTGACGACCGGGATTTTCGACCTCCGAAAATCGACATCAATACGTCCACTGTATTACATGCTGAGCAATCGAATGCCAGAAATACCAGATTGTTAGTGAAAAGAAGAAAGAGGAAGAAGAAGAGAATAGAACAACAACACAGAATCTCACAATCGCAGCGGAACAATATATAATAGATAACAACAGGTCTTTATACAAAAAGAACTATAACGGTTATTTATACATTACATCATCAGAGTACAATACATCAACAACACATCACCGGACAGTTATAATAACTTGTCCTCACAAATGCTGAATATACAGCCTACAATACACAGCAGAATAAAGTCAAATACGTATAATACGTCTTTGTCATCCAGCTCGCCTCCTGAGCTCCATAGCATCCTATCATGTATCTGTAATACTCGGTCTGACCCGAGTATTATAATAAAATAACACCCGAGTCAGTCTGGAAAACCAGCGTGAGAAAACACACTCAATTTGAATTATTAAAGTTATCCAAAATCCTTTGAAAATCAAAGGTATCTCGTAAAACCACGCCACACATAAACACGACGAGCTTTTACCTTACGATAACCAAAACATTTCATATCAAATCCTCTGATATTATGATAGTGTCTAAGTACAAATACTTATTCAAATAGCTGAAATTGTTACATTAATTAAATTCCAGCATACTAGGCTCTACAATCAAAACCGTAAGGCACGTATTGGAGAATGGATTCCATACGAATGACTAGGCACTGGGGTGCCACCTGTCACAGTACACATCTAGAAACAGCGTACCGAGGACCACGCCGGGATCCCCTGCCACACAAGATCGGACTATCCCTAACCTGGATAGACAGAATATGCTATCACCCCGGGTGTTCCCACCCTCTTTCGAGCTCCTTCCATACATCGTAGTAATAATATCCGTGGGTATCTAGAAAGGTGATAAACATACCCTAATTGGGTGCGACCCACTTAGCCTTGCTGCATCTCCCCTGATTTTCAGTCATTCTCGGTTGATGAGTCTAGAGGCTACGATTACCTTTTTAAGGAATTTTTCACTTAGAATACTCATTGTCCTCCGATGACAATGTACTGATAGCATTCATCCATACAAGTCTGTTCTGTGTCCGAATGGAACCGAAGGCACTATTTCTACTACATTCATTTTGGAATAATCCTCAGGATTAGTAGCGATTAGCCCTTGCACTTCACTGCTCCATCTTCGACTCCATGCTCTTGCTTTCACTGCGAATACGTACTCGTTGGATCGAAGTGGTTTTTCGGATAACTTATCCGATCCCGGTCTCTTCGAAAAAACGTTCGATATTTCCGGTAAACTCAACCCCGGTTCTCTAGGAAATAAACAAACGAAAATAAGATCGGAGATCACCTCCTAACCATTAGTGGACGGATTTCCTTATAAACGTCCTAGAAGAATGAAACGAGTTTATACGTACAGTATAGCACCCCGAACGGTAACTGTACCATATAATTCCCTTATTTCTCCTAGATTTTCCCAAAGTTATATTTTTGATCCAGATTTGATAGTCGGTTATTTAACTATCAAAAAACAATCATACAACCACAGATTCCATTTTCCACTGAACAACTCCAAATCTCTTTTTAATTTCATTTTAATAAATTAAATCTCTTTATCCAAAATATATACCTTCTTGCCAAATTTAGTATATTCACAAAACTATTCTTTTCAAAGATATTTGGAAATCTTTAAATAATTTGGAAAGTACCACTGCGGTATCAAACCATGGATTCACAGCTCAATGGTTATGTCTCTATTCCAGAGAAATCCAAGACTTTACTGCAGGCATTCACTGCCTCCGATTTCGCCATGAGAGTATACCATTACTTCCCGAAAACTTTATTTAATAATTTTCAAACAAATACTTATGAAATCTCTATATTAATTTTTCCAAGTTAAACTTTAGGCAAACTACTTTTAAATAAAAGTTATTATATAAAATATTAATATTTAATAGTTTATCCTTTTAAAATAATAATACCGATTAATTCTAAATAATAATTAACTTAATATAAACTGACTAAATTCATAAATTGATTTAAAATAACTAAATAATTAATTTTTTGAAATATTCCTTAACATCTTTTTGGATTTACCAGTTAATAATTAAAAATTCTTCTTTTTAAAATAGCCCAATCTCTCGATAAAATATATTCTCCAATTCCAATATAACCAGTCTAACATTTATAAATCTCTCTCGATTTATTTCAAAATTTTGATTTACGTCCCAATTTCGTAAATCTCCTTTTTCACATTTCTAAAAATAAATATATTATTCGTTTTTAAACCGATTTACCCATCTCCTTATAAATCCTCACCGTGAATTTATAACTTCAATTTATCCACTGATAAACACTTTACTTTATTTATAAACCTTGTTTGTAAATTTGATAATCTCATTTCCCGTAATAACGGTTCCACAACACTTAATCGATTTCTAATTTAAATTTCATTTTTAAATTAATTTCTTAAATAACCCCAAATATCCCAAAACCCAACTAATTTCGATTCCACTTCCATTTCATAAATTTCAAATCTTATTTTTGAAATTCTAGTATAACAATTCCATATTTAATTTTCAAATTTCCCTTTTTATTCTCCCAACTATTTTAAATCTCGATTTTTAAAATCCTTTTTGCACTTAAACAAATTGCTTAAGTTTTATTATTAAAAACCCTTTTATTTATGTTATTCCAAAATCCCTATTTTTCCATATTCCAAATTTATCAAGTACAAATTATGAAACCAAATTATTCATTTTACCCAAAATTCATTTCTTTTAATAAATCCAAATTTCACCATAAATATTTTACCTCAGATTTTTCTTTTTAATTTCTTTCCTAAATTTTAAACATTTTTCATTGGTATTTAAAATACCAAAATCTAACCAGTAATTCCATGGTACCAAATAAATTCAAATCATGCTATAATCCATCACAGACTATTCAATATATCATATCATCGAATATGAAAATAAATTCAACATTTTTTAGGAATCCAGTTGGATCTCTCCTACCTGTTTCCCTGAATCCATAGATGTTAGCCCAATATAAAAATATTAATCCCACTTCGAGGGGGATATCATGGTATATAGGGTCATCCGCTATTATGCGGGGGCACATAGGGTCTCATTCGCTATATATATGCGAAAATATCAATCACTCCAATATACATATACTACTATATATAATATCACATCAATTGATAAAAATTTATCAATTCTACCAATCAATCAATAATTAATTTTAACTATTTAAAATTAATTGCGGTAAATCCAAAATTGAGTGAGATTAACTCACCTTGATTTTTATTGTTGCCTCGCGTTCTGGTTCTGATTTAATCCGAGTGCGTTTGAATATATCTGAAAATTTTGCAAGCTCTAAACTCGACCAAACTGATTCCATATCCTAGATCTCGCAGACACGATCGTCATGCAACTTGTCTCGTTCGATTCTGACATCGTATGGAATCGTTACACAATTTAAAAGGTTCTACAATTTTTAATAAAATCTTATTTCATTAATTACATCATTATAAGCTAATTGCCATCCTTAAACCTAGCCTTCTTCGATACAACTGCTCGATACTAGGCTCAGCCACGAACAAGACTGCGACTTCCTATCATCACTACGTCGCCACGCATGATCACCGAACCTTCACCCAAGGCCACTATGGACTCCGCCTTGCTCAGTTGCACCGAACACCACTGCTCTGGCCTCCTCCCTTGCCTCCGGTGACGCGAACGAGCCTCTCCAACATTTCTGTTCATCTGACAATTACAGAGGAACGCGACCACTATAGGTCACCATAATTAATCCAAAGCTAGACCTTGACCTACACTACAACTCTTCCTCAGGACCCATCGCCAGATAATCGACCATCACACCAGAAAATTCCAAAAAAGAAAATCTGGTCATCGTGGAACTGCTCCCTCCTCCGATCATCAAAGATGATCACTACCATCCAAAATGCTCATCTAGTCGAGGCAGACCTAAGTCTAGTTGGAGTCAAAGCTTGATTCGATCCCTAATGGTTAGAATACGTTTTGGTCGCTGGATGAAGCCTCGTTCTATAGAAGAACGAACGCAATTTTCAATTTTTGTTTGAAATGTTCGGCCGCATACACTATAAAAAGGAGGGGAAGGGAAACGTGTAAAAGGAGAAAGGTTTGTAGACTAGGGTGGCTCAATGAACAGTAGACTTGACCGAAGTGATGTAATTGCAGCTGAAAAGAGGTTGACTAGACTTTATATTAATTTAAATTTCAAAATGTCTCGATTACACAGCTAAAAATATCGAACCCCTATCGAGGCATGCCGCTAGGCGTTCATAATGTTATACCCCTATTCCGAACGCAATGAAAAAGGTTTCGAGTCCTAATTCGATGGTATTGAGAAGATAGCTATTTGGACCCAATTATTATATTGAATTTTCGATATAAATTTTAGAGCGTTTATATTCCGTACGATCAAACGATAACTCCAAACGCTATGAAATTTGAAATCCGATAATAATACACTATTACGGATCCAATGGAACTAGTTTCGTTGAAATCCGAGACTGTCCCCCAGAAGGCTATTTTTAAATGTCAATTTAAACGATATATTTTTAAAACTGAACAAACCACTTTTAAATTCAATTTTAAAAGTTTTATTATCTTCAGTATTATAAATATAAATTTTATAAGCCTTTAAATTATTTTTAACCAGCTTAAAACTCCAGATTCACTATTTTAACCAATTCCCAATTATTAAATTTAATAATAAATTTATCCAATAAATGGTTATATTTGAAATTCAAGTTAAAAATTAAATTTTAAATATTTAAAATCAATTAAATATTTCAATTTCAAATAACCAAAATTCTAGTTCATTACAAGAATTTATAGTCCTGACTCGAGTGTGTAGTTTTTCATTATGCTCGGGTCAGCCCGAGTTTTTCAGTGTTCATTTGGTGGCATTGATCTTGAAGTTGAAGACAGTGTTTGAAGACCATACTATTATTATGTATTATTTCCGTTGCATGGTTATTTGGTTTGTATATGTTTGACTCTGATATTTTATAAATCAAATGTAAAGAATTTAATTAGCAGCTTCATGAACTGCTTATTTATGTGTTATATTTTATTCCTTCCCCTGTGTGAGATTCTTTGTTCTGTTCTGTTCTCTTTTCTTGTTTATTTCTTATTAAACCCCATTGACAATCTGTCGTTTTGAATGCTTTAGGTTCGACATGTGTGGATTATTGTCGAGTTAAATTGTCCAAAATGGTGAGTCTCACAGTTGGTATCAGTGCCAGGTTGAGTGATTACCTAAGCCTGTAGGGTATACTCATTAGAGATAGGGTCAGTAGTATCCTAAAATGAGTTGAGAATATTATGAGAGAGCGTATTTGTATTTTTGTATAAGTATTTTCTAGAAATAATCTTGAGTGAAAACGTTTACAACAATTTGAAAATAATTAATATGAGTTAGTACCCTTGAATTAAAGCAAAATAATTATTATAAAAGTTGAGTATATTAAAACCCTTAGTTTTATGATTAAAATAAATTAAATATTTTTTCAATGTAGACCTATTTAAAATTATGAATTTAGTAAACCATTGGATTTTAAAGAAACATCATTTTTAAACTTGTATAAAATATTTTGTCATCCCTTGCTAATAGACTTAAGGATAATAATTGAAAAGTAACTAATGATGATTTTATTATACGCTAGGAGAATCCGATTAAAGCGCCCAGTCTAGTTTTAGGATGGTAAGAAAGGAAGCATCGAAAGCTACACGTAGGGCACAGAGAGAAGCAGAATGTAAGGCACGGGAAGAGGCAGAAAATGAGAGAGAGAAGCTTTTTAGAGAGAGGTCAGGACCAGGTCCTTATGATAACATCATTTATTATATGTGTCATGAAAAAGGACATTTTGCAGCTATGTGTAGGGAGAAGAGAAAGAAGAAAAGAAGGGAAAAGGAAGACACACGTTTTCGCTCCGAGATTATATGCTTTATATGTCGTAAGGAGGGACATTTTCGTAGTCACTGCCCTAAGGCGAAGGAGAAGAAACACACTCCCACTATATCAGTTGACAGATCTACCATTTGCTACGATTGCAAACTGATAGGACACATTGCTAGAGAATGTTCCGAGAGGCAAAAGGGGAGACAAACTGTGATGCGCCCCTTTCGAGCGACATGCATGAAATCCATTAGGGAAGATGAAAGTATAAATTTCTTTTGTAACAAGTGCAAAAAGTGGGGACACGTTGATGTGGAGTGCACTGATCGTTCTGAGGCAACATCTGAAAGGGTGAATAGTAAAGAATTGTCCTTAAGAAGATGCGGAGTGGTGGAAGAAGCCATGTAGGTCTCGTTGTTTCTTAATTTCTGGCTAGTTGTGTCTAGGTTAATGACTTCCTTTTAATGTTACTCTATATATGGAAATGTGAACCTGTTCTAAATTGCTAAGTAGTTGTTAATGCATCAAAGTCAATGATATGTGTAATTAAGTTCTGAATGTTTTTCCTTATCAGAAAGGTTTGGAATATCCATGAGTATAGAATATTTATGATAATATATTATTGTTTTCTCTTAATAAAGAAGGAATTGAAATTTATTATAAAAAATGTTTATAAACTTAGTTAAAATATGTGAAATGTGTCATAAATAATTTGAGAAGAAAAGAAATAAGAAGAGAATACTAATTGGATAAACAAAATATGAACTTAAGAAAGTGAAATGATTTTAAGTAAAGTTGTGTCTTGTAAATTATTTATAAAATAACGAATGTTCCACTAAACATTTAAAAATTAAAGTTATGCTAATTATAATCTTGATTACTATCTTATAAAAGAAGTTAAGCCTTTATAAAATGGTTATAAACTTAAAGAAGTTTCTTAGGAAATGATTCGCAAATAAATTGCATTAAATGAAAAATATTATACGCGAAAATGAATGTAATTTAAAATGAAGAGAAACGTAAGTACTGTTATGAGAATGGATATATTAATGATTTTGATATTAAATGAAGAAAAATATGTGAAAACAAATATTAATTAATGAAGTAATATTGTGTAAATAAATGAGATTTATAACAAATGTGAATTAAAAAGGAGAATAATAATGAAAAAAATTGGAAATAATACGTAAGTTGTATGTATATTGTTTTATTCGCATAATTGATTTGATCCACATTCAAATATACGATTTCGAAGTGAATTACACCAGTCCGATTAGGATTTTTCACTTGATACTTGAAGGCGAACACTTGATACAGATTTTTGATTTGATTCTGAAATTTTCTATCATAGTATATAACTATGTGATGAGAGTGGAAGTTTCTAATCAAGGAATCTTATCAGAGTCCGCACTAGGGAAATCGGGTGAGCGATACTAGTTCGGAAGTGAAATTTTGTAATCGAGCAGTGATTAGATTTGATTTTGTATAAGAATGACATATGTACATCTTATGTGATGTAATATAATTGAAATGCGTTGACATTTAGAATGAAAGTTGTTGGTTGGATATCTTTTGTAATATAAATTGGTTTAAGAAAGAAAAAAAAACTATTATTATATTTAAAACTCTTTTAAATGCAAAACTATTTTAAATTCAAAACTATTTTACAAAACTCTTTTAAATGCAAAACTACTTTAAATTCAAAACTACTTTACAAAACTCTTTTAAATGCAAAACTATTTTAAATTCAAAACTATTTTACAAAACTACTTTAAATTCAAAACCATTTATAAAGAAAAGATGTTCAACCCCATATGGCTTTTTATGCGAGTAATTGATTTTGAAAGGAAATTTTGATTTTACATAAATGAGACTTTATATAAGTATGAAACTGAAGTGTTTATTTTTTTTAATTTATTTGGGGGTTGAAGACTTTAATTTTGTAAAGTATTTGATTTTACAGAAATTTTAATTCTTATATAAGATGGACATTATATAAGTATGAAGCGATTATGAAGACTATTGATTTTAAAGGTATTCGATTTGGAAAGTGATAATCTTATATAGAATGGAACTTATATAAGTATGATATATTCGAAGTTTATGATTTGAAAAGGGTACTATGTATAATATGATACTTTCTGAAATCGAAGATATGTGGAGTACTCTCCGCGATTCGATAATCCACTCAGTGGGTTCATTCCTTTGATTTGATTCTTGGTTGTCCGGACATAAACTCATGAGTTCCTTCGAAATCCATAGCGTAACCTATGGTCTTATGATTTGGCATAATCCGAGATGGCAGTGATTGCCTATAGTTTATGATCTTTTCGTTGGGATAGCGACGTAACCATCGAATAAACTGCGATCCACATAGCATAATTCGAGATGGCAGTGATTTCTTATAGTTTACCGATCCTTTTGCTGGGATAGAGACATAACCATCGTTAGTAAACTGCGATCTATGGGCGATTTTGTTTTGACTTCCATAGCGCAATTCGAGATGGCAGTGATTGCTTATAGTTTACGGATCCTTTCACTGGGATAGCGATGTAACCATCGTTAGTAAACAACGATCTATGGAGAGTCACCCATGGCGTAATTCGAGATGGCAGCGAGTGCTTATAGTCTACCGATCCTTTCGCTATGATAGCGACGTAAACATTGTTAGTAGACTGTGATCCATGGTTTTTTTTCAAGTGGTACTTTCCATGTCTGTTTTTAAAGGTTTTAAGTATTTTCACTGGGTGTCGAAATAGGTCTACTAAGTACTTAGAGATTTCTAGTTTTGCGTCTGATCAACGTATGACTATATTCTGTAAGAACGAGGATAAACTTGTTAAGACATTGATTTATAAAAGGTATTTGGATATTATAATAAGTAATAATATGTAATTTAAAGGTTTTGCACTATTTCACTATTTATATAATACACCTAAGTAAATAAATTTAAACATTTCGTAAGTATGAGCTTGTAAATAATTGGAAGCTTTTTAAAATTTTAAGAAAATGTATATATTTTGAAATAAAATTTTAAAGACCTGGTTTTAATTAAAGTGTAAACCTTAAGATTTAATTAGTAAACTTAAAAGAAAAAATGAATGGGTTATTATGTATTCCCCCTCTCTGTAAGAATTTAGTCAAAATTTTCAAACAGTGATTTAATAAATTTAAATAGTCATCTTTCTAAATATAGATAATGTTGTAAATATTTTACATATATTTATAAGGATGTCTATGGTAAATGTATAAATGATATTTTAAATGAAATTACCTTACATGAAGTAAAAAGAAAATTTTACAAATAAATTCTATAAAGTATTCAAATTTAGAATATGTATTTTGAAAGAAAGTTTTTGATGTATTTTACTTGGTGTTAAACCAATCTACCAAGTACTTAGAGAATTTTAGACATACGCCTAGCTAACGTATAAATTAAATTCTTTAAGAACAAGGATAGATGAAACATCTCTCAAGAGATTGTAAATATTATTGGATCTCACTCTAGTCGCTTGAAAATAATTATGATGATGATTGCAACATCATCGGTGTTCATTTTTGGGTCTCGAAAGTGAGAAATCAATAATAAACGGGTTAAGACATCAAGTACATATAAAAGTATTTAAGAAAGGTAATTGAAAAAAGTCTAGATTATCTTAGTTTATACTAAATCTAAATATGAAGTTTAAATGTTTAGTAATTGATTATTTTGGTAATATATACATCAAATGACTATATTGTTTGCTTCGTTCCTTTTTTAGGACGAAAAGTTTTGAGTGGGGGAGATTGTAACGACTTATACTTTTAATCATTTTTTAAGTAACGATTTTGAATAAAGTAATCAAAAATTTAGAATTTAGATTTAAATATTGTAAATAAGTTAAAATCTAATATTGAAATAAATTGCAATTAAAGTTATGGAAATCTTTTAATTAAAAGTAAGAGAAACAAATAGTAATTAATGAAGTAAATATAAGAAATGTATGTTTTTTGTTAAAATAAAATAATCATTTTAATGAAAATAAAAGATACATTGAGAAAAATAAAATGAACGTTTTCATTTTGAATGAGAATATAATATTAATAAAAAAGGAAATAATTAAATTTTGGAACAATATTTTACAACCGTGAGATAGTAATCGTAGGTAGTACAAAAGTGATTTGTAACATTAAACTTTAAATTTTCATTAAATTAAAGTTGTAGAATTAAAACGCGTATTAAATAAGTTTAACATGGAACAAATGAATTGAGTTTGCGTGTGTCGCAAAACCATTTCAAATTTAGTCGGAAACCGGTCAATACTGTAGTGAAAATTATTATTTTTCAAAATGTAAATATTTTTACATAGAAAAAATGTACAGAATTTTATGGGTAAGACGTTAAAGTTCGTTTCGTCAAATTCGGACATTTCTAGCTTTGTTTATTGAAATCTGAAGTTTGTGATACATTTTAGGTCGGTGTAATTAGCGAATTTTAAAGCGAACGTTAAAATTTAAAATCTTATGTGCTTTTAGGTTCGTATTGGAGTGCTAAGAAAATTAATGTTTATATTTTTGGGTTTGGACACCCGGTGTGTGCTATAGAGCTGTTTAAATTAAAATTCAGGGTACACTATAATTTAAAATAAGGTCCGTACACAAATATGTGTGAACCATTAATATGGTGAGAACAGGTTTAGCATGTCTATCATTTTAGTTTTGATTTCGCCTAGTACGTTATCATAGAATTCATTTAATGCGACGTTACTCTCTTTTAAAATGAAAAGGGTCACCATTCTCGAATGCACATTTTTCGTAACGCATACTTTCATTTCCCTTTATTTTGAAATCCCATCAGACTCCTTCCTTCATATTTTGAAAATGCATTATGTATGCCTTAAAATGTTATATTCACATCCATCTTCCTTCTCCAGTCATATTTCTTTCTGAAATTTTAAAAGCGCTTCAGATCCCTATTGCCGAAACCCATCCACCCATGATACCTCCTTCCTACCGAACTACGCGTTACCACCTTGCCTTCCAATCGCCGTCCACCTCCTCCATTGCCACAAACTACTACCCATACAACTCATTCCTTCCCACGAACGCCAATCCTTACCTCCAAACAAGGCTACCGTACTGATAGAATTAGGGGTATTCCCTTGGGGGCAATTATGTAATTTGTTACATATATATAACTCGTTGACCAATCTTGTTCGAAATAAAAGGTATTTTCTTCCTATTATATATTGATATAATGTGATTATATTAATTAATTAACTTAATTAAAAGTATATTTAATAAAAATATCCATAAATGGTATATTTTGTGATAGTAGTTACAAAATGTCGTAACCGTGAGTAATTTATCACAACGAAACAAATATACCATTTGAAATGTTCCTAGTCAAGATGCATCGAGACTGGATATCAATGTATCCGTTGAGACTGGAGTACGTAACGCTCTCCAAATGTTGGGCAGTGTATTACTCATGACTGCTGGGGGCACCTAGGGGTTACGTACTAATAGTTATTGGATAACTATGGAATGACTCACTCGATAGTTTTCTATTGGTTAATATAACTTTGGTCAAACAGAAAATATCGATGTGACCGATTTACACAGTTCTCTCGACTTGAGAATATTGCGGATCTTCAATATGAAAGCTCCGCTTTGATTATAGCCAAATCATGGCATGGCGTCCATCGAGTGACTATAGTTGGGTCGAGTGGAAGTATTGGAAGTGAAGCACTATTTAAGAGAGGATTCGTCTCCTCAGTTATATGCGGTTAGTATCACAGTCAACTCAAAGTCAAAGTCTCTGGCCAAAGCATTTCGGTTAATAATAATTGTTATTATCGAACCAAGGACTTTGTATTTAGACTACAAAGTTGAATGTGGATGAGGTTGGAATTTGGACCATTACCAAATTCCATAAGTTCAAAGTGATATAGTTTTAACGAAGAGAATTGATGTAAACAAATGTCATAACCGGGTAACGCTTATTAAACTAAAATTGGATTTTACCGCAAATGAGTAAGCAATAAATTTGGTCATAATGTCACACCACATGCTAACTGACGTGTGAACGTTAACATTAGAATAGTTCGATGTTAATAGCTGACCAAATTTACACCCAAGAGTAACAGAGCCGAAACGATGAATTCCCTTAAGACCGAATGATTTAATTAGTTTATAATTGTTATAAATTAATTAAATTATTTAATATTTATGAAATATTAATTATAAAATTTGAAAATGATTTGAGAAATAAATAATGTTATATATATTTATAACAGTTATAAATATATCGATCGATATATAAAATCGACAAGCAATTAAATTAGATTTAATTGCATAGTATTTTGGCTTGGGCTTAGATGGGTTTAAGGCCCATCATTAGGGCTGCAAAATTGGTTTTGGAAAGGACTAGGGGTGGCAAAAACATAGGGAATCAGCTTGGAGATAATGGGTTGAGCTAAAGTGAGAATGGGTAAAAACGTTTTCCTTCTTTCTCTCTAATACAAGATAGCTCTCAATCCACTCCAAAATTCTCAAATATAGTTCAAATTAAAATAATATATTTGATAGTTAGAGGTCGGTGATTCTAGACTCGCAATCTGACGAATCAAGAACGGTAAAAGGAAGGGAAGTCATTGCTTCAATGTGGATTCAAAGGCATCATTAAATTGGTAATTTTAATTCATATTACAGTAATTAAATTATATTCTATGATCCTATAATGAGCAATTTCATATCCGTTTAAATATATTGCTACTATATGTTTAGTTAGGTGAGATTTTGTAAGTAAATGAAGTTGTCACAAATCAGTTTGGTTATGTGCATAATTTGTTTAATATACTATTTGATTTATTTATAGCCAAATGTTGTTTACTGTACAAAATCAATTTTTTTCATTAATAATTGTTTTATATATATTTATTAATAAATTCATATACATACATACATATATATATATTAGTGGATATTTCTCTCTCATAATAGCATATATGCATATATAAGATATATATATATATATGATTTAAAAAAATTAGTACACTTATTTATATAATATGAATTTACAAATTCAAAAATTAATTATCATACATATATTCATATTTTTAAATTAACATTTATGGAATTTTTGAATTGTTTATTATATATAAAATAATTATTACACTAAAAATTCAATTTTATATTTAAAAAAATATTATATCATTTAAGAAACATATAAAATAATTTAGGAATTTTTCAATAAATTTTATTATTTTTAATAATTAATATTATTTCGAAAAAAAATTTTGTAACCTTTCATTCATGATCCAAGAATTTCTGAAATTTTGAATTTTTAATAATATATTATTTTATATTAAATAATTATTGTCGAAATCAATGTATTTGTTTTTAAAAATAATATTTCAACTTTGAAAAATCTTTAGATTTTCCTATGCTTTATTTTATGATCCTAGATTTTTGAAAATTGTAAAATTTGAATTTTCATCAATAGATTATTTTATGTTAATTATTTATGGATGAAAACATTATTTTATTCATAATATATACAAATTAAAATACTAAAATTATTATGTTTGCAAAAATAAGTTAATTTTGAATTATAAATAATTTTTAATAATTGTTCTCTCTCTTTCTATATATATATATTTATCTATATATAAATGTTTTTTGTTCATATATTATATACAAATATTTATACATACATATGTGTGTGTGTATATTGTAACACATACACATGCACATATTTGGACAACATACATGACATACAAAATGAGCTAATATGTCTGTTGCGATGTAAATCCTAACATCTACCTATAGGCATATTATACTTTTCAAGAATTATTTTGTTACACATGCACCCACACATATATGTATATGATACATTTATGTATAAACTAAATCAAATAAAATTAATTTCATATCTTAATATATTTAAATTTAAATAAAATGTGATTTTATTTAAATGAAATTTGGAAATGTTCTAATTCAGTTAGACTTCATAGGCCCAATAAAAGATCCAATAGGGTAAATTTTTTAAAATTCACCCACACCTTCCGCTACGGGCTAGTCCAGTTCCAACATCGGTATCAGAGTCCAATAGCCTATGCAGTCTAAATTAGTCATATTAGGGCTAAGTAATTAAGCTTGCCCACTTAGTACGGTGTCTAGAAAGGTAATGTATAGGATTGGAATTGGGTAATCAAGTACCCTGTACTACTTGGTTACCGGCCTGGCCTGAAAGGTTGAGTAAGCCCAAAGGTTGCTCCTAATAGAAAAGGCCCAACTTAATATGGGCCTTGGGATAATTTTCAAAATCGTTTTGAAAATCAATGTTAAAGATTTTAAATTTAATAGTTAACTTTAAAATAAAACATGTTTATTATAAAAATTTATAATAATACATAATTTTTCAAAATGTTTGAAAGGATAACGATATTTTCAAAATGTTTGAAAATATTTATATAATAATTTCAAATTTCAAATTATTAATAAGATTAATAAAATAAATTAATTAAATATGTTAATTAATTAATGCATATATGCATGTGTTACATATGTTGATATATGTTATGTTATTTAAAATGTTTAAGATAACATAAGTATACGTGTACGTATACAAGATAAATTTTGAAATTAATAAATTTTAATAAAAATTGTTTAATTGAATAAATTAATTAAAGGATAATTAATTAAATAAAATACAGATATATATGATATATGTGTGTTACACGATAAAGGTTATAGTATACACTATAAATGTTATAGTAGATATGTCCAATACAAAAGTTATATTGGAATACTAATTTAAAATTAATTAAAGAGTTAATTGATTAAAATTAATTAGATAAGATTTAATTAATGATATATTATACTTAAGACCATCATATAAGTAATATGAAATATAAAAGTTATATAACAATAAATTTTATATGATATGTGTAAGAACTAAATGTGGAACATTATAGAAGCCCAAATAGACTTGAGAAATAAATACATATGTAAATGTACATATACCGTGATTTCTGATGTGTTTGACACTTGAATTGCTGGGGGTATTTCATAAGAAATATATTATTCTATAAGTTGATATCACTCAATATATATTGAAGATTATGAATCTTCAATATAATGTTGTCCTCTATCATATGTATATTAATAAATTACTTACATACTCCTTAGTTATTGAGCAAACTCAAGCTAGGGATGTTATGCGTGGTATTATTAATATATTGTACAGTTGAGGTAAGATAACTATATGTATTTGTTGAGCAAACTCAAGGTACATATACTATACTTAGGCCATCACGATATGGTAGGTATGAGTGAATAATCTCTTTTGATTTGTTGAGCAAACTCAAGGTCGAAATGAGACTAGAACAAGGAAAAATGGGTTAGGAGTTGTATATGATACAACCGATAAGGAGTTATCAATCTTTTGTGGGGCTATGATTTGTTTAGCAAACTCAAGGTCAGAATACCCTAACAAACGAGTCCTAACATCCACTAGTGAAGTTGTAAGACTTCTATGTTTCATCTTAGGGTTTGAAGAAATATAAAAGACTAGTGGGAGCCTTATTAGAAAAATAAAATGGTAGCATTTAACCTTTCTAATATTGTAAGAACATATGTTATATAATGTTATAATTATCTACAATGATAAATTTGTGCATTTAATATGATTGATAAAACGTTTTTCAATTAACATATATAAACAAACTGAATTGAAAGTTGACAAATAGAAATATAACATATACTTACTAATAATTCTAATTGCATGTTATATAATGTTTCTATACCCATGCAAGTGCCCAATTTCAACTACTTAATACATTCGTAAGTTGGTAACTTATATGTTTATTTGGTTTAGACCGTGCATTGCATTTTATGATTTTTTGAACTCTAAATACAATTCAAGACTATGGATATTTGATCCATGTACTTTCATATATAAATGTTATATGGTGAATAGTCATAGTTTGTGGGGTACAATATTTCGATGAAGTTAGTTCATTCGAAGCAAGCCAATAAACAGTATTTTAAGATCATGTATTCAACTTGAATGATTTCAAAAGGATCCTATTGTGTTAATGTAACAGAAGACCATAAACTACGAGATACATCTAAGAACTCGATCGTTGAAATGTCATCTTGATCGGTTTACATAAAGTGCAACATATTTGATGTCTTAAATGTTAAGAATAATCTAATGCGATTTTGTAAAAGGTTTGTTATGATATTGTAGTAAGGTTTTCTTTTGAATAGTTTGACTATTTGAAAGAAAAACAAATGTATAAGAATAGATGTAATTTAAGGTAAAGTTGGAATGAAGAGAACGAATAGTCACTTCTGCTTCATAGAGAAACATTGGAAAAAAGAATTGTAATAATAACTGATACTTAATATTGGAATATGAAATATAATTTTTATTCTGAAATGTATTTTCATATAGAAAATTGTTTTCTATAACATTTATTTCTTTGAGTACAAGATATTTGATCAAAGAACTCTCCTCTGTAAACTAGTTGCAGCATATGAAATAAGTAAACAATATTAACAATATTAAGTATGGTGGACGTCTAAATTTAGTACGCTATTATAGTAATGGCGGAAATAGTGGGAGCATGCCATATAGCACCTAATGATTGCATCAAATTATGAAAATTGTTTTCGTAAAACGTACCGAACATTATTCGTGATATAATGTTTATTTTATGGTATTGACTGAAAAATAGATATAACTATATTTCAATATGAGTATTATGAATATTCATTATGAAATAGAACTATATTATGAAAAAAAAAATCATAGTAAAAGTGATGCAAAAAAATACATATGTATCTAATATTATTTACAGTTGTTTTGGAATTATAGACTAAGCCATAGTTTTGAGAAATAATTTTACTATATGATTATGAATCATATGATATAGTTTAATTATATCTCAAACAATTAATGGCTATGAACCCATTCAATAGGAGCATCATAAGAGTTGATGAACTCTTTGAATTAATAGATATTGATGTATGCAATCACAAGTTTATTAATACCAAAAGGGTTCCACATACTTTGTTAAATTCATCGATGATTTATTACCAATGTGAACACGTGTATTAGATACACATGTAGTAATTTTATGATAAAATCATAGAATATAAAAGAAAAGTAAATAAAATAACATACAATAAAATAAAATGATTTGATTTGGTCGAATAAGTGAGTATATTGGAAAGAGTTCGAAATGTACCTAAAAATGAATATAGATTCAATCTCAAAATCACTCCTTCATGTGATACATAATGATGCATCGATAAGGAGTAATCAGACACTGTTGGATAATTTATGATTAATTATGAGTGAAGTTGAGTTAGTTTCTTTCTATAAGGTCATGTACCTAAGATTAGCACACAAGGTTGATATTATTTCATCTAAATAACAGTTTACATAATTATACAAGGTAAAGGTTTATAAGAAATCCCAACATATCCTAGGCCAAGGAGTTGGCAGGTTGTGCGATTCGAAAGATTGCACATAATAATTGTTCATGAGGGATCTTGTATGAATCTCCAAAAGTTTTTGGAAAGGTCTGCCATCAAATGACATATTTATGTTTTAAACATAATTTTTGTAAACTAAAATCAGTTTTATTAATAAAAAGGTTCATAAAGCGTTTATGAACCCCTATTCTATTTGCACCAAGAAACAATTATTGTTTCAAGATATATCAACTTCATTATGAAGGAATTTCTTTGAGAAATTTTTGGTAGTTAAATGGAATTAGATCTGATCCATAGATAGAACTGATTATATGAGATGAAGTGAAATTAACTAACCTAAATGAACACATAGCATTAGAATGTCTAATAAGTATTCTCGTACATCGAAGAGAAACTATGAATTTCTTATTAATATCAAAAATATACATTACCCTCGGTTGTTCAATTAAACCATTAAGATTGTTGACTCTATATGGTATGATGCGCAGATCTGAAAGAATTCCAAGTATGCTATCAAAATATGATTTTTGTGGTCGTAACCAAAGAGATGTGATCCATCAGCCGAGATTGTGTCTTTATTGGAAAGACTAATGTGGTTGGAATTAAATAAGCAATGTTGATAAGAATGATATCGCAAATTTCAATTGTTGAAATTAGCATAACAGATCCGGTATTCAACATGCTCAAGTTAATTCAGATTTACTCACAAAATTATCGCTCGATAAGACTTAGTGTTTGATACTTATGTATTGAAACATAAAATTCTTAATAATGATTTAGAGTAAGCCGTTTACACATATTAAACAAAAATGCCTCGAAGTCAGTGGGAGCGATATTGCATTTGTGAGCCTTTGGATATGATCCAAGAAATGATATGAATGTATCATTTTATAAGCATCAAGATTGAATAAGTATTTTGATAGAAATATCAAATAGTTTGATTTTCAATCAAAGTGTAGAGGAAGCGTGTGTTCATAAGAAAGAACGTTAAAAGGTACATTGATATTTCTAAACTATAAGTAAACAACACGTTGTTGATTTTAACAATATGTTTGTATTAAAATCAACTTTAGTTGTTTTAATACTCAATTTTGGATTGTAAATGATGTCTTTTATGGTGAGTACAAAAGATATATGGATTGTTCCAAAATGTTATACAAGAGCACCCTATTAAAAGGAGAACATGTAAGTTGGATTCCATATGCATTAGCAATAGGAATTATCATACAGGTTATGTTGTATATGATATTGTGTTTTGTTTATGTATTTGATACATGGAGCAAATATAAAATCCAAATTGATATCACTAAATGGTTGTTTGAGGTGTTCTCGCGTATTTATGAAATACTAGAGAATTGTTTATAGAAACAACGAACTCGTTATGATGGAACGTTTGGACATAAACTTTAATAAGTGATATTGAGTATAACATGTCCATGATAAAATTCAAGTTAAAATCTTTAATTTGAAAATATTTCAAAATAAAAGTGATTGTGGTCGATTCAACAAAATGTTGAGAACATTAACTTGAATAACGCTACAATAAACCAATGTATATAGATATAAATGCACAAATTTATAGTTGAGCCAAAGGTGATTCCAAATGTTGAGAATCCTATAATATTGTTATAAGATAACAATGTCATGAAATTAGTCATGACATAATTTAAAGCTCACTAGAAGTCGAAAGACATACTTCGAATTGTTCCATATGACAAATGCGGTTTATTAGTGTTAGAGAGTGTTAATCGACAAAGTAGATAATTAAAACATAATAGCATACCCATTCAAAGGGACTGACCTAATTGGTTTTGAGAAAACTGATTGGAGAAGTTGGAATTAGATTTCATAATTGACCCCAAGTGCAAGTGGGAGATTGATAGAGTTAGGAGTATGCCTTAGAGGCAATTATGTAATTTATTACATATATCTAACTTGTTGACCAATCTTGTTCGAAATAAAAGGTATTTTCTTCCTATTATATACTTGATATAATGTGATTATATTAATTAATTAACTTAATTAAAAGTATATTTAATATAAAAAAATCCATAAATGGAATATTTTGTGATAGTAGTTACAAAGTGTTGTAACCGTGAGTAATTTATCATAATGAAACAAATATACCATTCAAATGTTACTAGTCAAGATGCATCGAGACTGGATATTGATGTATCCGTTGAGACTGGAGTACGCAACGCTCTCCAAATGTTGGGTAGTATATTACTCATGACTGCTGGGGCACCTATGGGTTACGTACTAATAGTTATTGGATAACTATGGAACGACTCACTCGATAGTTTTCTATTGGTTAATATAACTAAGGTCAAACAGAAAATATCGATGTGACTGATTTACATAGTTTTCTCGACTTGAGAATAATGTGGATCTCAATATAAAGCTCCACTTTGATTATAGCCAAATCATGGCATGGCATTCATCGGGTGACTATAGTTTGGTCGAGTGGAAGTATTGGAAGTGAAGCGCTATTCAAGAGAGGATTCGTCTCCTCAGTTATATGCGGTTAGTATCACAGTCAACTCAAGTCAACTCAAAGTCAAAGTCTCTGGCTAGAGCATTTCGGTTAATAATAATTGTTATTATTGAACCAAGCACTTTGTATTTAGACTATAAAGTTGAATGTGGACGAGGTTGAAATTTTGACCATTACCAAATTCCATAAGTCCAAAGTGATATAGTTTTGACGAAGAGAATTGGTGTAAACAAATGTCACAACCGGGTAACGCTTATTAAACTAAAATTGGATTTTACCGAAAATGAGTAAGCGATAAATTTGGCCATAATGTCATACCACCTGCTAAGTGATGTGTGCACGTTAACATTAGAATAGTTCGATGTTAATCGCTGACCAAATTTACACCCAAGAGTTACACAGCAGAAACGATGAATTCCCTTAAGACCGAACGATTTAATTAGTTTATAATTGTTATAATATAATTAAATTAATTAATATTTATGAAATATTAATTATAAAATTTGAATATGATTTGAGAAATAAATAATGTTATATATATTTATAACAGTTACAAATATATCGATCGATATACAATATCGACAAGCGATTAAATTAGATTTAATTGCATAGTATTTTGGCTTGGGCATAGATGAGTTTAAGGCCCATCATTAGGGCTGCAAAATTTGGATTTTGGGAATGTCTAGGGGTGGCTAACACATAGGGAATTGGCTTGTAGATAATGGGTTGAGATAAAGTGAGAATGGGTAAAAAGGTTTTCCTCGTTTCTCTAATATAACCCTATATGTGTGTGTGTGTGTGTAAAAACAATTACTAACCTTTTTGGCCGCAATTACCTTCTACATTGTTGGTTAAAACATAGCTCTCAATCCACTCTAAAATTCTCAAATATATTTCAAATTAAAATAATATTATTCGATAGTTAGAGGTCGGTGATTATGGACTTGCAATTTGACGAATCAAGAACAGTAAAAGGAAGAGAAGTCATTGCTTCCACGTGGATTCAAAGGCATCATTAAATTGGTAATTTTAATTCATATTGCATTAATTAAATTATATTCTATGATCCTATAATGAGCAATTTCATATCAGTTTAAATATATTGCTACTATATGTTTGGTTATGTGAGATTTTGTAAGTAGATGTGGTTGTCACAAATCAATTTGGTTATGTGCATAATTTGTTTATTATATTATTTGATTTATGTATAACCAAATGTTGTTTACTTTACAAAATCAATTTTTGTCATTAATAATTTTTTTATATATATTTATTAACAAATTCACATATATATATATATATATATTAGTGTATATTTCTCTCTCATAATAGCATATATGCATATTTAAGATATATATATATATATGATTTTAAAAAATTCGTACACTTATTTATATATAACAGAATTTACAAATTCGAAAATTAATTATCATACATATATTCATATTTTTAGATTAACATTTATTGAATTTTTGAATTGTTTATTATATATAAAATAATTATTACATTAAAAATTCAATTTTATATTTTTAAAAAATATTATATCATTTCAGAAACATATATAAAAAATTTAGGAATTTTTCAATAAATTTTATTATTTTTAATAATTAATATTATTTCAGCAAAACTGTTTATGATTTATTAAATATAATAATTTAATTGTAAAATTCTTCAAATTTACTATAACTTTTTATTCATGATCCTAGAATTTCTAAAATTTTTAAATTTGAATTTTTAATAATATATTATTTTATATTAAATAATTCCGTAATCAATGTATTTGTTTTTAAAAATAATATTTCAACTTTGAAAAATCTCCAGATTTTTCCTAAGCTCTATTTTATGATCCTAGATTTTTAGAAATTGAAAATTTTGAATTTTCATCAATATAATATTTTATGTTAATTATTTATGGAAGAAAACATTATTTTATTCATAATATATACAAATTAAAAAACTAAAATTATTATGTTTGCAAAACTGAATTAATTTTGAATTATAAATAATTTTTAATAATTGTTCTCTCTCTTTCTATATATATATATATATATATATTTATCTATATATAATGTTTTATGTTCATATATTATATATAATATATTTGTACATACATATGTCTCTGTGTATGTGTGTGTGTATTTGTAACACATATACATGCACATATTTGGACAACATACATGACATACAAAATGAGCTAATATGTCTGTTGCTATGTAAATCTCAACATCTACATATGGACATATTATACATTTCATGGATTATTATGTTACACATGCACTTACACATATATGTATATGATACATTTATGTATAAACTAAATCAAATAAAATTAATTTCATATCTTAATATATTTGAATTTAAATAAAATAAATGATTTTTTTAAATGAAATTTAGAAATTTTCTAATTCAGTCAGACTTCATAGGCCCAATAAAAGATCCAATAGGGTAATTTTTTGAAATTCATACATAACTTCCGCTGCGGGCTAGTCCAGTTCCAACACGCACCTCTCCCCGCCCTCACCAGCCTCTCACCACCAATCGACCTCCGACAAACCATCGCTCTCCTAAGCCGCCGCCTTACCCAACCACAATCAGCTGCGCCTTTTCCCCACTTCCAAGAGGCAAAGCCCCACAACCCAACCTCCTACAATCAACCAACCACCTGCTCCCTTACCTCCACCAGCGCCACCCTGATCCGTCCCCAGCCAGGGCAGACTTGTCACCAGCCACACCTACCCCGTTCATCACCATCCCCGAGATCCAAGCCTCACCACCTGCCTCATCCACCTTAGCCTTCTTCCCGTTGCCTCTGCCTGCTCATCACTAACCACGTCGCTGCCTTTCATCCCGCGCAACTTTGTTTATATAAAAAAAAAATTCAAAGCCTGTCAGATCCGCTGAAACAACATAGGAGAGTAATATAATCATTGTGGCGTCCGCTAGTTCCGTGTGCGAGATCTAGGTTGTCGTGTTTGTGTCGTCGTCTTCCAATTTTCAGATTCACGTTACAAAGATGAGTATTTCAACCCACTCACGACGTACTATATTATTCTATTGCATGTTAAATTAATATCATAATGTGATAAAATTATTTGGTTAGTTGTTTGTGAATTTAAATTTATATTAAAATGAATATGATTTGCTAATTGAACACCCTGATATGCGATAGTTTATAATTATAGTGATATATGTATTGTTGAATTAATTTAAAATTTTGAATGCTTATGTATACCCATTAGTTGACAGTAATTGGCGATCATGTCATTTTCTTTTATATATGTTGACCATTGTTTGATGTATGTCTGTTATCACCCTGTTTGAATTATTGAAGTTGTATTGATTATTATATGGATCATTAGAACTGTAACGACCCTTATTTTTACGGATCGAAAAGTTCGTAAAAATATGGAATTCTTAGCGTTGTTAAGTCGTTTCATATTTTGGGCAGAATTTTGTTCAAGTCCTAAGTCGTGACCGACTTATAGATTGGACGACTTAAGGGAAGGAAGACTTAAGTCGGTGGCGACTTAAGAGTTAGAGCGTTTGGTAGCTTAGGTCATGTAGGAAGTAAGCATAGGCTTAGGTCGTAGCCGACTTAAGAAGGTGGCGACTCTAGAATGGGCGACCTAAGGAAGTTGAAGTTGGCGACCTAAGGATTCTGGGGTTAGGTCGTAGGGGAGATAGGTTGTGTAATAAGCTTAGGTCGTGGGGTAGAGTTAGGTCGACAACGACCTAAGAAACTAGGCGAGTTAGCGACCTATGGAGGATAGGTCGGCAGCGACATAAGGAGCTAAGTGGGTTAACGACCTAGGGAGTTTAAGGTTGTTCGAATGACTTAAGGTGTTATCATAGCTAGGTTGTGAGCGACCTAGTGTTCAGTTAGGTTGTGAGCGACCTAAGTTTAGAAGTTGGAATAGTTAGGTCGTCTGGACGACTTAGGAGTTAGGTCGGATTATACTGTGAATAGTTAGGTCGTATCCCAGTTTGTTCGCGACTTATGTTAGGTCGCGTGGATGCTTAAGGGATTAGGTCGTAACTCGTTGAGTTGAGTTAAGTGATAGGTCGTTAAGGCGCGTCTCGGTCAAGTCGCGTGGGTGCGCATATACGTTAGGTCGAAGAAGCGCACATGTTTTAGGCCGGGGATTGTTAAGTCGTTAGATCTGTGAGTTGCGTGCTTGCGCTAGGTCGTAGGTCGTAAGGTTGGATAGGTCGAGAATTTTAGGTCGGTGGGGTTTTAGGTCGTAGGTCGTGGACGCCCTAAGTCCGAGCTAGCGACTTAAGGTGAATTTCAGCTATAAATAGGAAGGCTTTGTTCCATTTTTGGGATCCGGATTTGGAAGCGACGAAGTGCTGCCATTTTGAGAGCTTGACTTCTACACTTCTTCACTTCTTTTCTCCACTCTAATCTAGTGATTCCTTCCATCCATATCGAAGATCGAAGAGCTTAGATTGAAGATCTACATTCTTCGAAGAGAGATTTCATCGTTTGAAGCGGATTCGTGATAGATCGAGTTTGATCCTTTGCTGTCCAAATCTGAAGCGTGTTGATTTTGGGTTGTTTAGGTGATTTGGTGAGTGGTGATTATCTCTCACACGGATCCAAAGGAGTGTATCGGATTGTTGGCTTGATTTTGTGTTAAAGTAGTGATTTCCATGCATTTTTGTAAACCTAAGTATAGATCCATATAGATTCATTGTTCATGATGATTTGACAACCATTTTACTAAGTGTTAACCTATGCAAGTTCATTCATCAAGTTGTAGAGATAATTCTCATGATTTTCATGCTTGTTAGACTTTCGACTATTTATTTACGAAATTGCCATTATTGTTAAAATTGTCCATTTAGCCTATATTTGAATGCTTGTTTACTTGGATTAATGTTTGACTTGATTGATTGCTATGAATTAGATGATTGATGATTTGATTTAGACAAGTTGGTCGAAGATGATTCAAAAGCTAAGGGAAAGGCTCTTGAATTGGAAAAGCTGCTCGTGGCATATGTAGCGGATGATGAAGCTCATATGGATAGATTCGATGATGATGTTGAGATGGAGCTTTGCTATGATGATGATGAGGCGAAGCATGATATGAGATAGTCTTGGTCTAATCCAGACGGGATCATTCCAAGCAAGTTGATAACTCGGTGATATGGTTCGAGTTAGTTGATAATGGTTTGCTCGAGAGGCGCTTGAGCTAGTATGGAAATAGTCGTCGAGGAGGATGACTAGAAGGCTGAGATCTCATCGTTGTTGAAGGTTCTAGCATGCTCAAAGCAAGAGTACGTTGGGCAGATTCGATAGTCCCTGAAGGCTAATGATTGATAGTCAAGTACTCTGGGCAGATTCGATAGTCCTAGGCACGGGTCATGATGACGTGCGGGAGTTATGTCTAGAACCGGGGTTTCCATTAGCCCTTGACGGATGGCTGAAAGAATGTGCCGGTCATTCAATTAACGGTGATATCGAAGCAGTGATAACAGTGATAGCCAAAGTCATGGATGTTTGGTTGTAACGTCATTCGGTCTCAAGAGCGGTATTTTCTGGGTGCTTATCTGATCTTGGTTTAGGCCTTGGGGGTTTGTGCTTGGAAAACATCGCCCTTGACTCGAGTGATAATTGCTTTACTTTAAATTGTATGCTCTGCTATGTTTGCTTCTGCTTAGTGTGTGTCTGGGGGCTATCACTGTAGAAAGAGGTTGGAGTGGGAGGGTTGTATTCCTATTCCTTTTCCTTTATGCTCTTTTGGTATGTTGTTAGTTAATTTACTGCTCACTAAGACTGTTGTCTGACTCAAGGCTTTATGTTTTTAACTCTTATTGCCTTGGGCTGTTCGTCCATTTTGGGACGGGCAGACTAGGTAGCAGGTGACAGGTGCTGTTCTTGCTTCCAACGTTGTTGATGGCGAAGACAAGCTGGAGGCTTGCATATTATCTTTTTATTATATGTACTGGATGTTCCGCTGCTTTGTATAAATCTCTGAGTGATATGTAGTGAGGCTTGATGTATTGGCTATACTGATGTTGTATTCAACTATTATGAAGTTTTATTAATGAGATTCTACTTCTGTGAAGCTTCACTATATATATATTCTATTGTATTTTGTCCATGCGCTGTGAGTAATGCGATATATTCTGTTGTTTTAATTTACCCTGACAATCGTCCATGGTCGCCTGGCACACTTTACAGCGCACTATCTCTAGGTTCAGTGCAGGAGTCATGGGCGGTCGTCACATTTGGTATCGGAGCTTTGGTTAATCGATTTTACCCAACGCTCGCTGACGTAACTACGTATGAGAGACGTAATTGTATTTTGATGGATGATTACTATATAATATATAGTAGCTTAGTAGAGTTTGAGTCCTTTATGCAGTTGTTCCTCTAGATGTTCTGATCATTCCTTTTTATAGATATTGAGAATGAGTCGAAGAGGGAGACCAGCTGCTAGGGAAGGCCGTGCTACTGAAAGGGCTGCTGATTATGCTACTATGTTCGAAGCTATGATGACTTCGATCATGAGAAGGATGCCAGCTCCGGGGCCATCGGTGGATGTTGGCGTTCAAGTTCAAACTCCAAGACCGGTGGATTTTGCTAAGTTGTGTAAGGACTATACTGCTCTTGGAGGAAAGGTTTTCTTGGGAACAGAATCAACCATTGAAGTCCAGAGGTGGATAGATGCTTGTAGAAGGATCTTTGGTGACTTGGGAATTGAGGATGCGACTAAGAGGAAGTTAGCATCAAGGCTGCTTCAAGGGAGAGCCTCTGATTGGTGGAACTCTATTACCATCAATACGCCGGAGGAAGAGATTACTTGGGAGCAATTCCAAGCCAGATTTGAAGCAAAGTTCATTTCTACAGCTCAGAAGTCTGTTCTGTTCAAGAAGTTTGTGGAGCTCAAGCAAGGTGGAAGATCTGTTCTTGAGTATGTTTCTGAGTTCGAAGCTTTGTCCAAGTATGCCCGGTCATATATTGAATCTGCTTATCAGAAGAATGAGAAGTTTGTGACAGGCTTGGACAGTTATCTTGGGAGGCAGTTGGTGGATCATTTGGACGATTCATTTGAGAAGCTTGTGGAGAAAGCTCTCAGGCATGAGAGTCTGTTTCCTAAGGAAGGATCTGTTGCTGCTGTAACCAGGGAAGAATCTAAACCCCAGCAGGGTGGAAACAAGAAGAGGAAGAAGCAGCAGCAAAAGGGTAAGGATGGCCAGAAGAAGCCGAAAGGCGAGGTGACCTGCTACAATTGTCAGCAGAAGGGCCATTTCTCTAAGGATTTTAAGAATCTGAAGGTACCGATGAAGTGTCACAACTATGATAAGCCGGGGCATATCAGGAAGAATTGTCCAGAACCGCGGAAGGACAAGCAGATTGTGCAAGCTTATGCTTTGGGAGCTGTTCCATCGTCTTCGAAAGCTCCTACCGCTGAAGAGAAAGGAAAGAGTGTGGTGGTTCAAGGTACTCTTTTCCTATATGGTGTTCCAGTTAGAGTTCTGTTTGATACTGGGGCGTCGCATTCGTTTGTTTGTAGTGAACTTGTAGGCCAGTTAGGTTTGAAACTGGATATTGTCTATAGGCCATTGGTTGTGACTAATCCAGTTGGGGGTTCGTCTTGTTTGTGTATGTTATGCCGTGGTCTGATTGTATCGAGTCATGATTGCTCTTTTGTTTGTGATTGTTTTGTTCTGAACTTTGCGGGGTTCGGAATTATTTTGGGTATGGACTGGCTTAGGAAGTATGCGGCAAAGGTTGATTGCGAGAGGTTGGAGGTGACAGTCGAGAATGTGGAGGGGCGAAAGATTGTGATACGATGTAAGCATGAAGAAGGCGTCTTCATGAGCTTCATGTATTCGCTGGTTGTTCCACGGGATGGACTGTCATCTGTGCCAATCGCTAATGGATTTGAGGACGTCTTTGACGAGGTCAAAGGGTTACCGCCGCATAGAGAGATCGAGTTTCGTATAGATCTAGTTGAAGGAGCCAGACCTGTTGTGATGCCTCTTAGGCGGATGGCGCCTAGGGAACAGCAGGAGTTGAGGGTGCATGTTGATAATCTTTTGCAGAAAGGATTCATTCGGCGTAGTGTGTCCGAATGGGGTGCACCAGTTGTGTTCGCAACCAAAGCGGATGGATCGTTGAGGTTGTGTGTGGATTATCGTGAGCTGAATAAGGTGACTAAGAAGAACAAGTATCCATTGCCGAGAATAGATGACTTGTTTGATCAGCTTCACGAAGCTAAGGTGTTTTCTCAGATGGATTTGGCAACGGGATTTCACCAGTTGAGAGTGGCTAAGGATAGTGTGCCGAAGACTGCTTTTAGGACACCATCCGGTTTCTTTGAGTGGCTGGTAATGCTGTTTGGATTGACTAACGCGCCAGCATATTTTGTGGATCTTATGAATAGAGTATTCAGGGATCAGTTGAACAAGTTCGTGCTTGTGTTCGTGGATGATATTCTGATTTATTCCAGAACTGAAGAAGAGCACATGACGCACTTGCGTATTGTTTTGGAAATCTTGCGGAAACATCAGCTGAAGGCTAAGTTTTCGAAGTGTCACTTCTGGAAGAGTGAAGTGAGGTTCTTAGGCCATGTGATTTCTAGAAATGGAATAGCGGTTGATCCCGCTAAGGTGGCAGCAATCCAGGATTGGGTTAGACCTAAGAATGCATCTGATGTGAGAAGTTTTCTTGGATTTGCAGGATATTATCGATGGTTTATCAAAGACTTTTCCAAGGTGGCTGCACCGTTAACAGGATTGATAAAGAAGAACCTAGTGTTCAGATGGGATGATAAGTGTGAGCAAGCTTTCAGAATCCTGAAAGAGCGATTGACAAGTGCTCCTGTTTTGACTATTCCAAGTGGGAATGATGATATGGTGGTTTACACCGATGCATGTGGTACTGGACTTGGAGCAGTGCTGATGTAGAGAGATAAAGTTGTTGCGTATGCAAGTCGACAACTGAAGCCGCATGAAAGGAATTACCCGACTCATGATTTGGAGTTAGCGGCGATTGTTTTTGCTCTGAAGATGTGGAGACATTATCTGTTAGGAGTTCGATTCGAGTTGTTTACAGATCATAAGTCGTTGAAGTATCTTTTCTCCCAAAAGGATTTGAATCTTCGGCAGTAACGTTGGCTAGAGTTTTTAGCATCATATGATTTTGGTATAGCTTATACTCCGGGAAAAGGTAACGCAGTGGAAGATGCGTTAAGTCGAAGACATGCAGGATTGGGAGCCATGTTTTTAGAATGGAAGAGTCTTGAGTATTTAGCTGGATTTGACTTCAGGCCTAGATGTGAATTGGAACCTGAGATTTTGGCAAACTTATCGATAAGACCGACTCTTGTGGAAAGGATTGGCAAGAGCCAAAAGCGAGACGATAAGCTTGTCAAGATTATCCGTGATTTGGAATCTGGATTGGACCCAGAAAAGGATAAAAGATTCGAGGTCGATCGAGAGGGTTGGCTTCGGAAGCAAGGACGACTAGTTGTTCCCGATATAGATGAATTGAGAAGTGAAGTTCTGAAGGAAAGTCATCACTCGAAGCTGACAATTCATCCAGGTGGAAATAAGATGTATCGAGATATGAAGAGAACCTACTACTGGGAAGGTATGAAGAAGGATGTTGGAAATTTTATTTCCAAGTGTATGAACTGCCAGTTGGTAAAAGCCGAACAGAAGAAGCCAAGTGGATTGCTTCAGCCATTAGAAGTTCCTACATGGAAGTGGGAACAAGTATCGATGGATTTTATTGATGGGCTACCTAGAACAAGAACGAGAAATGAAGGGATTTGGGTCATCGTAGATCGTCTGACAAAGAGTGCAAGATTCATTCCTGTTCGATCGACTAGGACTGCATCAAAGTTGGCTGAGTTGTATATTAAGTGGATAGTTTGATTCCATGGTATTCCGAAGAGTATAGTGAGCGATCGAGATCCATTGTTCACTAGTGGATTTTGGAAGAGCTTCCAGGAAGTTTTGGGAACCGAGTTGTGTTTGAGTACAGCTTATCACCCTCAAACAGACGGTCAGACCGAGAGAGTCAACCGAGTTTTGGAAGATCTCCTCAGGGCTTGTGTTTTGGATTTCGGAGGATCATGGGAAGATCACCTTCATCTGGTAGAGTTTTCGTATAATAACAGTTACCAATCAAGCATTGGTATGGCACCGTATGAGGCATTGTATGGAAGACCGTGTAACTCTCCGACATGTTGGTTAGAGACGGGAGAAAAGTTGATGCTTGGGCCAGAAATGATTCGACAGACTTCGGATTGTATAGAGATCATTCGGCAACGAATGAAGGCAGCCCAAAATCGTTAGAAAAGTTATGTCGATAAGCGTCGTAAGGATTTGGAATTCGACGTTGGTGATTTGGTTTTTGTGAAGATTTCTCCACTGAACAATGTTATTCGATTCGGGAAGAAAGGAAAATTGACTCCGAGATTTGTTGGACCATTCCCGATTATCGAGTGAATTGGAAAGCTCGCCTACAGATTGGAGTTACCAGAGAAGATGTCGGGTGTGCACAATGTTTTTCACGTATCGTATCTACGAAAGTATGTGCACGACTCGAATACAGTAGTTTCTGCAGATAGCTATGAAGACTTCGAAGTTGATCCAGTCGATAAGAGACCTCGTAAGCCGCTTCGTGTTGTGGAAACCGACACGAAACAGCTTAGGAGGAAGATAGTTAAGTTGCTCAAGATACAATGGAGTGACGATGATAACGACTGTACGTGGGAGGTGGAAGAGAGGATGAAGGCAGCTCATCCTGAACTCTTCAAGGTATGGCCCTAAGGTGTCGTGTCATCTCACGATATTGTAACTTGTTCTGGTGTTAGAATTCTGTACGCTAAGCTAGAATTGGATGCATGGTTTGTTGATTACTATGGATGGTAGGCGTGCAGAATAGTCTTTGATTGCTCTTGTTTGTTTGGAATTTCGGGGATGAAATTCCTAAGGGGGAGAGAATGTAACGACCCGTATTTTTACGGATCGAAAAGTTCGTAAAAATCTGGAATTCTTAGCGTTGTTAAGTCGTTTCAGATTTTGGGCAGAATTTTGTTCAAGTCCTAAGTCGTGACCGACTTATAGATTGGACGACTTAAGGGAAGGAAGACTTAAGTCGGTGGCGACTTAAGAGTTAGAGCGTTTGGTAGCTTAGGTCGTGTAGGAAGTAAGCATAGGCTTAGGTCGTAGCCGACTTAAGAAGGTGGCGACTCTAGAATGGGCGACCTAAGGAAGTTGAAGTTGGCGACCTAAGGATTCTGGGGTTAGGTCATAGGGGAGATAGGTTGTGTAATAAGCTTAGGTCGTGGGGTAGAGTTAGGTCGACAACGACCTAAGAAACTAGGCGAGTTAGCGACCTACGGAGGATAGGTCGGCAGCGACATAAGGAGCTAAGTGGGTTAACGACCTAGGGAGTTTAAGGTTGTTCGAATGACTTAAGGTGTTATCATAGCTAGGTCGTGAGCGACCTAGTGTTCAGTTAGGTTGTGAGCGACCTAAGTTTAGAAGTTGGAATAGTTAGGTCGTCTGGACGACTTAGGAGTTAGGTCGGATTATACTGTGAATAGTTAGATCGTATCCCAGTTTGTTCGCGACTTATGTTAGGTCGCGTGGATGCTTAAGGGATTAGGTCGTAACTCGTTGAGTTGAGTTAAGTGATAGGTCGTTAAGGTGCGTCTCGGTCAAGTCGCGTGGGTGCGCATATACGTTAGGTCGAAGAAGCGCACATGTTTTAGGCCGGGGATTGTTAAGTCGTTGGATCTGTGAGTTGCGCGCTTGCGCTAGGTCATAGGTCGTAAGGTTGGATAGGTCGAGAGTTTTAGGTCGGTGGGGTTTTAGGTCGTAGGTCGTGGACGACCTAATTCCGAGCTAGCGACTTAAGGTGAATTTCAGCTATAAATAGGAAGGCTTTGTTCCATTTTTGGGATCCGGATTTGGAAGCGACGAAGTGCTGCCATTTTGAGAGCTCGACTTCTACACTTCTTCACTTCTTTTCTCCACTCTAATCTAGTGATTCCTTCCATCCATATCGAAGATCAAATCGAAGATCGAAGAGCTTAGATTGAAGATTTACATTCTTCGAAGAGAGATTTCATCGTTTGAAGCGGATTCGTGATAGATCGAGTTTGATCCTTCGCTGTCCAGATCTGAAGCGTGTTGATTTTGGGTTGTTTAGGTGATTTGGTGAGTGGTGATTATCTCTCACACGGATCCAAAGGAGTGTATCGGATTGTTGGCTTGATTTTGTGTTAAAGTAGTGATTTCCATGCATTTTTGTAAACCTAAGTATAGATCCATATAGATTCATTGTTCATGATGATTTGACAACCATTTTACTAAGTGTTAACCTATGCAAGTTCATTCATCAAGTTGTAGAGATAATTCTCATGATTTTCATGCTTGTTAGACTTTCGATTATTTATTTACGAAATTGCCATTATTGTTAAAATTGTCCATTTAGCCTATATTTGAATGCTTGTTTACTTGGATTAATGTTTGACTTGATTAATTGCTATGAATTAGATGATTGATGATTTGATTTAGACAAGTTGGTCGAAGATGATTCAAAAGCTAAGGGAAAGGCTCTTGAATTGGAAAAGCTGCTCGTGGCATATGTAGCGGATGATGAAGCTCATATGGATAGATTCGATGATGATGTTGAGATGGAGCTTTGCTATGATGATGATGAGGCGAAGCATGATATGAGATAGTCTTGGTCTAATCCAGACGGGATCATTCCAAGAAAGTTGATAACTCGGTGATATGGTTCGAGTTAGTTGATAATGGTTTGCTCGAGAGGCGCTTGAGCTAGTATGGAAATAGTCGTCGAGGAGGATGACTAGAAGGCTGAGATCTCATCGTTGTTGAAGGTTCTAGCATGCTCAAAGCAAGAGTACGTTGGGCAGATTCGATAGTCCCTGAAGGCTAATGATTGATAGTCAAGTACTTTGGGCAGATTCGATAGTCCTAGGCACGGGTCACGATGACGTGCAGGAGTTATGTCTAGAACCGGGTTTTCCATTAGCCCTTGACGGACGGCTGAAAGAATGTGCCGGTCATTCAATTAACGGTGATATCGAAGCAGTGATAACAGTGATAGCCAGAGTCATGGATGTTTGGTTGTAACGTCATTCGGTCTCAAGAGCGGTATTTTCTGGGTGCTTATCTGATCTTGGTTTAGGCCTTGGGGGTTTGTGCTTGGAAAACATCGCCCTTGACTCGAGCGATAATTGCTTTACTTTAAATTGTATGCTCTGCTATGTTTGCTTCTGCTTAGTGTGTGTCTGGGGGCTATCACTGTAGAAAGAGGTTGGAGTGGGAGGGTTGTATTCCTATTCCTTTTCCTTTATGCTCTTTTGGTATGTTGTTAGTTAATTTACTGCTCACTAAGACTGTTGTCTGACTCAAGGCTTTATGTTTTTAACTCTTATTGCCTTGGGCTGTTCGTCCATTTTGGGACGGGAAGACTAGGTAGCAGGTGACAGGTGCTGTTCTTGCTTCCAACGTTGTTGATGGCGAAGACGAGCTGGAGGCTTGCATATTATCTTTTTATTATATGTAGTGGATGTTCCACTGCTTTGTATAAATCTCTGAGTGATATGTAGTGAGGCTTGATGTATTGGCTATACTGATGTTGTATTCAACTATTATGAAGTTTTATTGATGAGATTCTACTTCTGTGAAGCTTCACTATATATATATTCTATTGTATTTTGTCCATGCACTGTGAGTAATGCGATAGATTCTGTTGTTTTAATTTACCCTAACAATCGTCCATGGTCGCCTGGCACACTTTACAGCGCACTATCTCTAGGTTCAGTGCAGGAGTCATGGGCGGTCGTCACAAGAACATTTAATCCTAGAATAAAAACCCTTGGACGCCTTATGTTGATATGTGGAAAAAGTTAGAATAGATAATTTTGTTGTTTTGACCAAATTGTGATTTTTACAAATAAACTGTTGTTTTGTCTTTATTTGAATTTTTTTCATGCATGTATGTATTTGCTTCCAAAATTTTGATATGTTAAAAGAAATGACATTTTGAATAGTGTCGTCCAAAATTTGATCGTAAGTTTACATCTAGATTTTTTTAGAATAAATTATTTATTTAAATATGAAATAAAAGGCGTTTGGTAAAATAGTGTTTTTTTGAAATTTTTCTATAACTCCATCCCAGCAAAATAAAAATATTTTGTAAAGAAACCCATATCAAATTCTATCATCTATTATTTTCTATATTTTATTCTTTGAAAAATAGGATTATTGAAATTTTGGAATTTTTCAAAATCATTATTTTGGCCTGAACTTTTTTCTGTAGATCCTTCATATTATTTTAAAAATATTTTGTTAAGCGACCTATATTTATTTCGATCATCTGATAATTTTAAAAATTCAATCTTAGAAATTAGTCGTTTGAAAATTTGGGAAAATTATCCATTTGATTTGGAAAAATACGAAACTTTCTTGGAAATTCTAGAAATCTAGTTTAAGGACTTTGGAATTTTATTTTGAATATTTCCATGAATTTGCTAGTTTTTAAAATTTTATTAGTATGAAATGTTACGTATTTTAAATATTAAAAATAGTAAATTGCTTTGGAAATTTCTGTAATTTTTTTTCTAAATTCCTGAAGTATAATAGAAGATTTTTTATATTAAAAACTTTTTGAGATTCTCTATAGAATTTTCTATAAAAATTAAAATTGGATAAACTGGTATATTTCATACGATTTTGATTTAATGACATACGAATTTATAGTCCTGACTCGAGCGGGTTGTTTTTCATTATGCTCGAGTTAGCCTGAGTTTTTCAGTGTTCATTTGGAGGCATTGATCTTGAAGTTGATGACGATGTTTGAAGACCATACTATTATTATGTATTATTTTCGCTGCATGGTTATCTGGTTTGTATATGTTTGACTCTGATATTTTATAAACAAATGTAAAGAATTTAATTAGCAGCTTCATGAACTGCTTATTTATGTATTATATTTTATTCCTTCCGCTATGTGAGATTCTTTGTTCTGTTCTGTTCTCTTTTCTTGTTTAATTCTTATTAAACCCCATTGACAATCCATCATTTTGAATGCTTTGAGTTTGACATGTGTGGATTGTTGTCGACTTAAATCATCCAAAATGGTGGGTCATCACAGTCATCCTTGAATGGTGCCTCTCAGTAAGCTAAAATTTACTTTTTCCAAAATCCTCTATTTTTTAGGATTAATGCATCCTTTATTCCTAATGACTAACCTAATTTCCTTATTAATTTCCAGTCTTACCTACAGCTTATCACCAGTTAAGTGCCTTTGAGAAATTTCCTTATTTACGATGTTTCTCCATATATGTATAGATATTTCTTTGGTGGTCTAATCCCATCCATAAAACCAACCCAATGATAAAACATGAGCATATCTTATACCATATCATACACTTATCCAATAACCTATAAGAGACAACTAGCAATAACAATCCTGAAAACTCTAAAAGAACTTTTTTTGGAAGTTTCCATTTATTATTAACTGGTATTAATGATGTTGGGGCCATAATACTCCTTACTAAATTAAGGTAAACATTTCTAGTATGTCATTCCACTTAATTCTCCAGCCTCCTTAATTCTCCTTCTTGGTTTCTAATAAATTTAATCCATATATTTCTTCAGTTGATATATCCATTATAATTGATCATTAATATCAAAGTTAGACCATCTCTAATCAATCCTTATTTAATCCATTTAATCTTTTTACCAGTTTCAAAATCCATCTATTATGTTGATTTGATTCCTCCATCAGTGCCATATTAAATTCCCTAATCAGACCCCATTTAATTCTTTTTACCTCCCATTAATTACAAATTTATTGCCCGTCAAATTTGTAATTTATTTCCACAAATCATAATGTGTTAATTACTAAGTCATAATTATATAGTCGTAACTTATGCTATATATTTTATATGGTTAGCGTTGTTATACGTGTGTAAATATGTTTCTTATTTCTAATTATTAATTTTTAAACTAGAACATTTCTTTTCACATTTTAATTTATCAAAGTTATCATTCTAAAAAGATTACCGTTATAATTTTCCGTAAATTAACCAAAAGTGAGATCTTTGTTTCGTTTGAAATTACAAAGAATTATTTTATTTTTCTTTTTTGAAGTAGACAGTGTAAACTACGGAAAAGAATATACATACCTTACACATCTCTTTCCCCTTCTGGCATATTCTTTATTAATTCAAACAACATACTTTTATACATATTTTGGAATCGGATCATTTATGGAATTTACAAGGAAACTGCTCCAAATAAATCAAAACATAGAAGTTCACATTCCAAGTCAAATAGGGCAATCTAACTTACAACCCAGATTTAAAATTTGGAATATCTTTGCAGCTTTATTAACATTCTACAATTAAATATTTGGGACTTATTTCAAATTTCCAGATCAGGTTGTACATACTATTCCTATTTTATTCATATCTTAAAACCATTACCTGCCTTACCTAGACGATGATCCCTATCTACTCCGTAAAAAAATTTGGTTTAGTCCTCACCATTCTTAAAACTAAAATGTTACAATTATAAAGTACCTTATCTGAAACCTTTATCTTTAAAATTATAAACTTAGAAACTCTTTTTGTCAATTTCAAAAATTGCTTAGTTCCCAAAAGGAGCCACGAAATTTTTTCCTTTTTTATACCAGCTTTTCATTTTTAAGGACTTTCTACAACAGAGATTTATTTCTTTAAAAGTTGGACTTCTAATTCAAAACATTTAAAACTCAACTATTATACCAAACTAATACTAAATCAAAAATTCAAAGACTTCTTAATTCCATAAAGGAGAAAAATAATTTTCCTTTTCAGAAATCTTCTAGAACGTACAAAATAATTTCAATAAAATATTTTTATGCAAATAAACTTATTACGTTAAATTCAAAATTAGCATTTATTACTCCATGAAATTATGGCCTATACTTGTGAAAAGTTTATTGACTGCCATTTTAAGGATATATTATTATTATTTTTCAAATTTAGCTCTTCTAAAATCTATTACAAAGATTATAACTTCAATAACATTTCAAAATAATAGGTTTTCCTTTATTACACATTCATTATTTCAAAGATATTTCTAGTTACAAGACAATTATTTTAATGGACCATATGCATGCCAAAATTCTAATTTCAAGCTGATATATTATCCTAAATATATACATCGACATCTGTTGCTTTATTGCTCAAAATATACTATCACTTAACTAAATACTTTTTATAACTTTGTTTTAAGCCTTATTTGAACTCTTATAATCTTTCGCAACCCTTTTCTTATCAATTCCAATCTATTTCCCTTTCATTACCATTTTAAATCCAATAATATTTTATTCTTATTCAACCAAATTCTAAATAGAAAAATGAATATATATATATATATATAAAATTCCTGTCCTCACATAAATGCTTTTCCTTATAACGTTCCCAAAATTAACCAAACTCTCCTTTATTAATTACCATCATTTAATTCCATCCAATTATAAAAATGTTTTCAAAATCATCTTCTATAACCAATGAAAAGTGGGTAGACAAGGATAACTTCTATCCTATTAATTTCTAACTAGATTATTAATCCTATTTTATATAAATTCACAATGATATTTCTATCCAAATCTCCCAATATTGCCTCTATTTGTATTTCTCCTAACTAATTGGCTTCTACTTCATCTATTATTCTCTGTATTTTCCTTATATGGTAATGTTCCTCCTTTCCTAGTTATTCTTATGCTTCTATTCTCTATTCCTTAGTTTAATTAATTTCCATTTACTCCCCATTTTAGAAAGAATTTTTTAAAAGGAACTTCCAAATAGAAGAAAAATCATCAACTCCAACATACGCTCTATTTTACATTTATTTTGAAAACGAAGAATCCTTTTCTCCAAAATCAAAAACTAATTTTCTCCCGACTCAACCAATTTTAAACTGGCATTTCAAGAATGAAAAATTCTTTTTACCAAAAACCTTTTAATTTGAAACTTTTGACTCAACAATATTTTTTAAAATTACGAGTTTCCAAATTTCCTTACTTTTTCAAAACAACTTCCTAATAAATCCTTTCAGAAACTTATTCAAAACAATTTAAGGAACTTTCCGAAAATCTTTTATCAAATTCTTTCTCATGGGGTTGGATTTAGAAATTGACGTCAATTGTCCTATCTTTTAAACTTTCTTTCCTATTCAATCTTTTTAAAAATCCGATTATCTCCTTGTGGTGATTAATGTACACCTTTTTGTGAGAACTTGCTCCACTCCTTCTTCACATCTTGCTTCATTTATTACTTTCGGTTATTTACAACACATAGATTCTTATCTCTCTTCTATCTTTATGTATTGGGCTAAGCCCACTAATTTTTGTCTATATAATTAAGGCTATATAATTTACCATAATGGTCTATCGAAATATAGAACCATTCCAAAACTGGCTGTTGGTTGGTATAAAGAACAATACGTAGCTATTTATCTACACATTCAGAACTTACAATGGAAGAATAAAATATAATAACAGAAATAACACCCATTTCATATAAAATCCATAACACAATAACAACCATAGCATATCTGTAATACAACATTTTCGAAATACATCATTATTCTTTAGTGGGTACATTAGAAATAACATGAGTAGATAAATAGATAAACTACCAAAAGTTTCCTCGTCGTCTTTACCTTTAGGATTGCCTTTCATAACCTGTGTTGTAATGAGGAGGGAGTCTGAACAATAAATGTTCGGTGAATAAAAATCTCGAGTCTTACTATAATAGTACTTGGGCAGTATAATTCAAATAAGAATATGTCTTTCGTATATTGGCTTTATTTTAAGTCTTTCCGACTTTAAGCTCGAAGGCTTTCTCAATTCCAATTCCATAACCGTTACTCTTATGACTCAGTAATCCATATCTATCATCAGTAATGTCCTATTAATATAAGAGATAGTACCAAAGCCACTTAATACCTTTTTAATGGGAATTAGGCAGACTCTGACCATTTAATACCTTATTTAAGGAGAGTCCCCCATCATTTAATATGTATCCCAGGGCAGACTCCTCACTGGTACTTATCTAGCTGACATAGCATGGAATCTTTTTGGTCACTTAATACTTCATATCGAAGCGGACCCTTTTCAAGATATCCACTGCCGTGTCTAACCCTTAACTTAACCCCGACCATTTACTACTTTCCACATAGGGAAAAGACGAGCCCTCACGCAGCCACCGAATACCTTCAATTTCTGAAGTAGGTCATCCATATTATAACCCATACCCCACTGTGATGTCTCACATTAGTCCGATTATTCGTAGGTATTGGTAGCTAGATTAGCTGGGCAGATTTACCCTACTAAATTTGGGACTAACCTTGCATCATCCATAGTTACTTATTATAAGTGATGTCTCACATTAGCCCCAAAGGCACACTACTGGTAGCCAGATTAGCTGGCAGACTTTTGTGTTCTTTTGACTGATCTTGCATCGCTATAACTTAGTCATAATCTATAACACTCTCTAAACATATTATAACACATCTCACCGTATCCATTATTAAGGCCTTATAAGAAAACTTCTTATTTCATATAATGACCCGCCTTTTCGACCATCAAAAGTCGACACCAAATACATCCACAGTATTCAAATGTCAAACATCCAATTGTCGGAAAGAAAGATTGTTAGGGTAAAATAAAAGAACAAATATGAGAAATAGAATCTCACAGCAAAACGATCACATATAATATAACAAAATTAGTATAAACTGCCACTCCAAGATACAAGGTACATCAGAGTTAAAAAAAACATTATTAGCTGGATAATTATAAATTTCATGATCTTACAAATGATAATAGGTATATATAATAATACAACAGAAAATAAAAATATTATGGCAGGTGAACATCTAGCTCTACTCGGTGAGCTCCATGTCCCACCAACGACAACTTAGAGAATGGACAATAAAATAACTAAACATCAAGAAGATTCCGGACACTTATCGATATAATTAAGGAAGTAATTCAAAGATTTGAATCGAAATGGGAAAGGGAAATTTTCGAACAACGACTAGGAGGATGCAACACCTTACTGAAAGTATACCTTTAGATAATATACTTGAGAGGATTATTTTCTTTGTGACTCCTCTCGGGAACTTCAAGCCAGCCCCGCCAACCTTACTAGAATTCGAGTATTTCACATCTTTGAAAGGATACGACCGAATCTAATCTAAAGTAGATGCACAGATACCCTAATGGGAACAATACCACATAACTTTGTCCCCACTTGCTTTCTGGTTTTAGTCATTTCCGACAAAGAATATCAACGCTCAGATGAGCAACAAATCGTCTTAAATTGACGAAGCATAAAAGGGGAAGATTAATTCAAAGGTTTGAATTGAAACAAGGAGAATGAATCTATCCAGCATTGCTAGGAGGGTGCGCCGCCCTTACTGAAAGCATATCTCTAGACAAAATACACTTAGGAGTTCATGCCAAACACGCAACACCCCCCAGAACTTCCAATCTGGACCCCATTACATTCGTAGGCATCCAAATATACCCACATCAACGCATGCATGGTACCAACAACTTTCTAGATAAATGTGAATATATCCTAATGGGTGAAAACCACATGGCTTGGCTCCCACTCGCTCTTTGGTTTTAGTTTCCATGGTGTTGGATGCCAACGCTCAAAATGAGCGACAAACCTTCTAAATTGACGAAACATTAGGAATGATATCAAAATCAATAGTTGAGAAATCCACTATCAAAAGTAAACGAATGATTGTATACGCGAATTAGATCATATACACTTGTCACCAATAAATGAATCAAGATTCAAACATTTGATTCTTATTTGTGCTTGATTTTCACAACATAAATATTTATAAAAACACGTTAAAAATACTCTTTACAAATATTCTTTTAAAGGTCAAATTTTATTTCTAAGTGTACTAAAAGGATGCGTCAAAAGCATTTATCATTAAAATGCCGTTTACTCAAAACCCAAAACACTTTACAATTAGTATTATTCTTAAACATTCATTTTTAAAGGATTTTCTCATTTATAAACTATCATTTATAATTTTTAAAATTACATTTATTATTCCGGAATGTGATAAATAAATTTATTATTTTAAAATAATTTTAGTCATCTTGAAAGATAATTGGTACCAGTCTTTTATAAATTTTAAAACCACATTAGTTATCCAAAAAGGTAATTAATCAAATTTATAATCATTTACAAATTTTAAACAATATTAATTATCCAAGAAGATAATAAATTAAATTTATAATCATTTGTAAATTTTATAAACAACATTAATTGTTCTGAAGGATAATAAATTAAATTTATAACTTCTTTTATAAATATTAAATCAAAACTTAACCTTTATTTTCAAAATTCTCAAAATATTTGAAAATATAGTTTTAAACAACTTTCAAAGTGTAAAAGCGTGAAAAAACATTTATTTAGTAAAAATATAAGCACAAGTTCAACAAACACGAGGGTTTCAGGAGATAATATTTTCTAAGTGACGGTATAGCGAAAATTGCTATAATGACACTTACACAATTCAAACAGAGTGTCATAAATATTTCAACCAAACATCAATATAAGCAATAAAAGAACATAAATATATTGCAGATGACAACAAATAAATAATAGCGAGAAACCCCTTAGAGTCTCCTTACAAAAGTTCCCTTTAAATCACACATATGTATTTTTTTCGAAGTGTTCTGTAGCGACCTATTTGCTACGAAAACACTCCGACTTCTCCTTTTTAACCCTTGCAACAAAATGGTTATTTACGCCATCCGCTATCAAGCGAGAATTCAAAACCAAAACAAGCAGCAAATAATAATAATATTTTTACTTTGTAAGCACAGAATGGTGATTTATTCTATTCGATAGATGTTTGAATAGTCTATTTCATTTTATTATAGCAAAACAGGGTTTTATTCTGCTAAAAAGATGTCCCAACCGAGTTATAATTAATTTAACTACGTTCAACATGATTAAATTAAATCATGATGGTTTTGATACTAATCTATAATTTGTTAAAACTATCAATTATCATCCAAGCATTCAATGACAATCTATAACATCACAGATATCGTATAATTTATTTAAAGGTGAGTTAACTCACCGAAATTCCAGTTGATGCCGAAGCATTCCAATATAAACAAAAATCAAATGACGTTCGATTTTAGCCCAAATTCCCACTTGCTCCAAACTCAAGGAAACCAGTTCCAATGCGTAGCTAACATTGCTATGAGCCAACGCGACTGACCGCATTCGGATCCGACCTTGTACGAGCAAGATATGATTTTCGTAAGATATCGAGTTGATTAAATTAATTAATTCAACTAATTACAAGCATTATCACTAATTAGCCAAGCAAAACTCTTCTTCCTTAATACAAAAATTCGACCGCCTGTACATGTACCACATACATGCACACACACCCATCACCTTTCACTTTCATCCACGATAACTCCACCTATACTCGACTAAATCACGTGCTGACTCCTCCTACGAGCTCCTCTTCATGAGAGCATAACCCTAGACCCAACCGCATTTAGCTCGGTCGAGCTTATCCCAAAGTGCCCGAAAGTTTTTGACCACAACACCCATAACGACGCGCACACCAAACAATGGCCGAACTCCTCCATTCACCACCATCGAAAGCCCTTGCCAGGAGAAAAACGAATCACAGGTAAAAATCGCCAACCATCACCTAAATGAGCTAGGGATCGAAACCTTAGTCTCAAGGCATCAAGGTTGCTCATCACCAAACGAGATCGCATCTTATAATTTGGGTACAGACTACATGAATTCAAGGAATCAAGTTTGATGCTTTTTAGTTGGGAAATGATTTGATTTTAAAATTTGAAATCTCGGCCATTTTTTTCTTTCTCTGAAAATGAAGAACGAAAGAGAGAAAGAGGAAAATTTTGAAGTGTTTTGAAATCTAGTGTTGACTTAGATTTTATACTAACCAAATTCCTTTTACCTCGAATCAAATGCACTCTTTTATCCCCAAGAGAATCAAGTTTTCTTAAGTTAAACAATTTTTACAAGCAAGCCAATATTTTCCAATCCAATGTTGCATCACCGCCAATTGTTTTTGAATTTGATTTGATAATTTAAAAGGTTTTAAAATTTAAGTTTTGTGGTACTTTGCTATCCAAAACCCCGTTCGCATACAAACTGCGAATGGTAGAAAAATAAAAATATGATCGTGCACCAAAATGCGATACAATCACAAATCAATAATAAAATGCACAGATTATTGAATTCTGTGAAATTTCAAAAGAATCGTCATTTGCCATAAAATTGTCAAACGATAATTTAAATATTATCCAGATTAAAAATTATGGAAAATCCAATAAATTCAATTAAAAATACTATAATAAAATCAAGTCATTTTATTGATAATTAATTTTCTCATTATTTATTTGAACTATTTATTATTGCAAATAAATTTACAAAATGAATTTATCATTATTATTTATTAATTAAAAGGAGTTAAATAAAGCTATTAAATCCATTTAATTAATATTTAATTCACAATTCAAATATTTAAATAACCCATATATTTGAATATAAGTTATTTTCTTTTTTAAACACTAATTATTTAAATATTTAAAATTAACTAAATTTTCAAAATCAAAGTGGTCAAATTTCTAGGATGTTACATTCTCCCTCCTTAATATAATTTCGTCCCCGAAATTCCCAAGGAAGAAAATATCCTTAATCCCTTAAGTTTAAAAACTATTAATTAAAATGAGTTATTAAATTCTTAAAGTTCCTTATAGTATGGAAAATTTTGGCGGCATCTCCTTTGCGCTGCTAGATTTGAAAAACTACAACTTGCCAAAACTGGCCCAAATTAACCAAAAGAAAACAAAAGCCAAGTAGCCTTCCATAACTGGAGCATAAAATCATCAAATCAAAATATCTATTTCTAAATCTACTACGTACCTTTTTGCATTTGATTTTTATTTCAACAAACAATCTACTATCTCGATACAATTGCAGGTGTGCAAGAAATTAAATAGTCATCTCTTGTTTCCCTGTACCTATCTTGTACTCATAATTCAAAAAAGAACTATGTTGACAAAAGCAAATCACAAGCTATTTTTACCATAATCAATAGCAACATAAACACATAACAACCATATGCAACCAAAAGTACAGAGATTGTCCTATACTAAAATACTATGCATCCAACTATTTCAATAGATAAATTTTAGAACTAAATACCTGAGTTTTTATGTTCAAAATATATTTTCAAATTCCTCCAAAGTGAAACAAATCAAAACCAAAATCGATTATGACAAGGAGGGTCTCCTCCTACCGAAGCATGGTATAACTTTAGAATCAAAACAACATGGAGCATCTAGCGGTATTCTGGTTCCTCCTAAAATAACAACTAAAGAAAATAAATATACCTGATGAGTCTTCCAAATCGGAAAGCTCCCAATCGCCCAACTTTAGTCATAACCAAAATATTTGAAAAATCACTTCACAAAAACCCTTTTCAAATATCCTGAAATAATAATACTTTACCAATTTTTTTAAAATAATAATATTATTACCCCTTTCACAAATTATTTTAAAATCATCTTCTTTTCCAAAAGTTCTGTGGTTTAAGTCCTAACAAATGACAACTTTATAAACTACAGTCTATAAAATCATATTATCAATCAAATTAAATTTAATAAAGGAATGAACTAGCACTTAACATTATTTAAAATGTCAAATGACTAACAAAAATGATTTAGAATTTTGCTTAAACCCACACTTTCTTAAGTCACACACTAAGTATACAAATATACTCAAGCCCGTATCATATACATAAATCATCAAAACGTTATTTTTGATTTGATCACTTGCTCTGATACATAGATTTTTACTCCGGAACTAGTATTGCTCACTCGACCTCCCTAGTGTGGACTCCAATTTGGATCCTCTATTAGAAACCTCGTCCTCCTTACATAGCCATATGCCATGGTAGAAAACCTCAGTATCATTGTGACGACCCGCAAATCCGTACCCTTTGAATCGACAATAAACCACACCTGTTCGACCCAAAATGCACAGAATAACGGAAAGTCAAGAGAAAGAAAGAAGAGAGAAGAAGAGTAGAGAAGAAAGAGAGAAGAAGAAAACTAAACCGAACAATACAAAATCTCACATCGCAGCAGAAAACATATAATATCATATCAATGATCTTTACAAAACAAAAACTGTAATATCATATATATATCAATCAGAGTTCAACAATCAATCACTAATCATCAGCCTGGACAGTTATAGTAACCTGTCCTTACAATTGCTGAAAATTAAATAACAAAGCAACGAAAAATAAACAAATACGTGTGTACAAAAATGAAGATCTCCGGCTCGCTTGCTGAAGCTCCAAAAGCACCAAATCTGAACCTGTAAATACACTCAGTCTGACCCAAGGATTAAAAGGGAAGAACGGCCGGATAAGTCTGGTAAACCAGCGTGAGAAACACACTCAACTGAATTTATTAGATTACCAAAACTTTTCTTTTCAAAACAAAAGTATCTCGTAATACACGCTCACATATAAACATGGACATGATTTTACCTTACGATAAACAAAACCTTTCATATCAAATCATGTTATATTATACTAGTGTCTAGTATACAAATAATAATTAAAATAGCTGAAATTGTTACCATTATTAAATTCCAGCATAGTAGGCTCTACAAACAAAATGGCAGGCACATAGTGGAGTTTGCATTTCCATACAAATGACCAGGTGAAGGGGCTACCTTTCGGCAGTACATCTCTAGAGGAATGTACCGAGGACCATCACAAAGGATCCTCTACCAACACAAGACCAGCCTACCTCTATAACTAGGTAGTACTGAATATATCATACCCCAGTCGTTACCGACCTTTCCAGGGCCCTCATAGCATACAAACCACATTAATTTACATCCCGAACGTCATAGCGGGAAGAAATATATCTAAAAGGGGATGATCATATCCTAATTGGGAATGACCCACTTAGCCTTGCCACATCTAACCTTGTTTTGGTCATTTCCAGTTGAGGAGGCCTGAGGTAACGATTACCTTTCACATATCACATATCACATCACTTTGAATGCCACATTGCCATTTTCGTTGACCACTAATTGCCTTCCACAAAAATACAAACCTTGAGTCGTACGTTACAAGGAGGATGTTAAGCTAAGAGAAGTTGCCTTCACCGCCACCACATGATGTACGTTTGTAAAAACCAAGGTACGTAATCTTAGAAATGCAATGTCAAACACTCGTCCATATAAGTTGTTCACGAACATGACAAACCGAAGGTACTTTCCTGCCACATTCTGTCGGGAAATCCCTAGGATTAGTAGCGAATAGTCCTTGCATTGGATATTTCATAACGAAGAGACTACTGCTACTGGATGTATATTGGGATTTTAACCCCAAACGATCAACAAGCAGTCCTTACTATGAAAATCCTAAATATCAATATCATCGATAACCTACACAATCAAACGCATATACGTTGGTCCGAAGTGGTTTTGAGATAAATCTGATCCTGGTCTCTTCGCACCAACAATGCAAAAGCGTTTCTCAACCTCACACAGAAACTAAGTCTCATAGACTTATCACGTCTTCAACTTTCAACTTGCTATCCTTCGGCCAAGAAGGAAGCTCGATATATTGGAGTAATCACTCCGCACTACACGAATCAACATTCTCAACACAAACGATAATTAAGCCTACATGGTCAGTCACGTTCTAAGCGTACGACTAATTAGTTTCCACATCAAGTTGAGAAACTAAAATGGCCAAATATAAATTTAGAACTAAAGCAGTCACTAGACCTGATTTATTAAATCATTCATTAATTAAATCACTTTTCCAAATTTAATACTTCAAATTATCTTTAAAAAAGATATATTAAAAACCATTTCACTTATTTGATATTCGGAAAACATTTCCATATACTTATTTTCATAATAAGTGAATTCACATTTTACTTTATTTTCAAACCATTCAAACTTCATTTTAAAATATCACTTTTCAAAACATTTATTTAATTTAAAGGATTATTCATTGTCTGAAATCACGAATATAATTCCTTTATCAAAATTCATTACTTCTACACATTTAATTAAAAGGATTATTCACTGTCCAAAATAGTGAATATAATTCCTTTTATAAAAATCCATATCTAGCTTATCAAATTAAATTGATTTCACATTTATAAAACAATGTTTATAAATTCTGTTTATATTCTATAAAAACTTTCATTTATAAAATTCCTTTACTAACAAATTCCATTTATATCTCATTTATATGTCAAAATCCAATTATAAGTTATACTTATAAATCTCTTATTTACAAATTCATTCCTTTTATAACTTCATAAATTTATAAATCTTATCTACTTATAAGATTCATTTATACTTCATTTTAACACTTATAAAACTCCTTTATAATTCCATTATTTTTATTTATAAAAATTCAATTTTATAAATCTTATATATAAACCATTATAATAAATTCAAAATTCTCAATTTAACTTATTTTACCAAATAGTTAACTTCATATTTCGAAAATCATATTTACGTATCTTTCACAAAGCCATAATTTTTATAACAAAAAAAATTATAACTTTTTATTTATTTAAAATAAATTCATTTCTTTAACAATTCAAAAATTAATAAAACATATATTTTCAAAATCACTTTGAAATCCTTTTTTTTCAACAAAAACATCATTTCATTATTTTGAAATTCCAAAATATGGCCCAATGCTACAACAACACTAAATAAGGTGATTCATATGGATAATAACAATCATGGCATCCAACACAACAAAAATCTCCTGATACAGCATATATATCAATATTTGTAAACAAAATCAACAATTGTGAGGAATCCTATTGGATCCCTCCAACCTGTCACCTACAACAAATATACATATGAGAAAATATGTACAATGTCCGCTTCGAGCCAGACGCGCGTACAAAGGTTCATCCGCTCATACACGGGAACGAATAGGGTCTCATCCGCTAAAATATGCAGGAATATATCCAAACCAATCAATATATATATATAATATTATATATCATCCAAACAATCATCAATCATTATAAATAAATTTATTCTCACTTATATAAAAATACAAGCGAGTCAGAAAGAGTGAGTTGTACTCACTTTGGTTCCAATAGACGTTACAGCGTTTTATTCCGAATAAAATTAAACCGACGTTTAAGTTTATCCAAAATTTTCACTAGCTCCAATCAACTCCAAGCCTGCTCCATCGCGTGGTGCCCACGAATACGAACCCAATGCAACTTGTTTCGTGTAAAACGGACCTCGTATGTAAAAGATATACAATTTTAAAGATTACACTAATTATAATATAATAATTTACAAATTCTTTTTATTATTATTTTAATTTAACCTTAGTCAATCCCGGCCGTTGATTTCAACTCACACATATCCAGGCCGCATGTTCTTTCTTCCCTCATCATCGTTCACAGGTCGAGATAACCCATGTAGCCGCCTCGCCCATTTGTTTGCCGCGCCCCCACCATCAATCGAGACGACGATCGAGCTCCACCGCCGTGTAGCCCATCCTCACGCGCACCATCTCCCCAAGTCCGGTCGAGCTCGGCCACCCCAGTACCGAGATCCAGCCTCTTGAACGTGCACCCTTTGAACGATGATTGCCGCCAATCCCACACTCTAAAATCGATCATGACCATTGGATAGAGAGATCTCGACGCTCTCTACATTTTTCATTTTGGAAGTTTTTCGAATTGGTTGATGGATCGAGAGAAAAAGAGGGGAGAACGATCAAGTTTTCTGGCTATAAAAACAAGTATGGAGGCACGTCCGATGGACGTGCGCAAGAAAAACTTGTGTAAAATTGGTCGGTTGCGAAGAAAACTCTGGCAAAAAATTACTATATGAATTTCTTTTGTTGTCCAACACTCCTCTTTATCCTCACTGTTCATACATAGATTTTTCAAGGCTTCAGGTAAAACTTTCTAGAACTCATTGACAAATTCACATCCATGACGCCTGCTATTTTGCAATATATTATTTTCCAGATAAAGCAAACACTTTTATTTCTTTTCAATCCTATGAAGGACTGTTAAATACTTTTCCCCATGTCTCAGTGACCAGATTTGCTTTGTCACGATAAGCAGTACACCAAAAAGACAGATTCAATTATGAAAAAGAAAATCTAACTTGGGCTAGTAGATTTCATAATATAAATTAAAGTACCACATAACCTAAAGGTTAATTAATCGACATCCCATGAATTCATTTTTCTTGATCAAACTATGCAGCCTGCGGTGTTTTCGCTACAATTGTACCTGGTTACTAAATTGTTTCTCCTAGTGCTTGCCATTGTTTGTCTAAGGATACTAAGCATGCATCGAATTCTTTTGGGTTCTAATTTTCCCACTTCTGTTTATTGACAATAGGGTTGATGAATAATGTTTTACATCAAAGCGTAGGGCTGCAATTGTTTAAAATTGAAAATAAATGTGGACTATCTGAACTCGAACCAATTCATATCTTGAAAGAGGAAATATGAATAGAAAAACACTTACTGTAGTCAGATTCACATTTTAGAAAACACACATTAATTGATTAGTACATTAGAAAAAAAGGATCTCAACTACTAATTCTACTAAACCCGGTAGTAAAATCAGTTTGATAACATAACAGTGCTACACATGTCTAGTAGCTATATAAGGGTAGAACAAAACGGTGAATATCGAAGGAAGAAATAAAACAGATATGAGAAACAATTTTCTAAGGGCAGAACTACAGTATAATAACAGAATTTAAAAGGGGAAAAAAGTATTAACATATATGCAAGGATAATATTTTTGACACCAAAATCCATGAAGTACCCATCCCTTAACATACTTTATCTCCTTCACATCAGAGCAGAAAAAACCATAACGTTAAGGAAAAGGAAAAAACCTATTGTAGACCAAGAGGGCCCAAAGATCGAGGCCCTTCTTCAATATCCTCCCAGAAACTTTGATCTCTGGATCATCTAATCTAACTGAAAGTTCCATGGAAACCTGCTTTGACGCATCAAGTCCAAACGACAGTCTCACGAGAACTTTCACATTGCCAATGAAAACTCCAAATAGTAGGCAAGTATGAGACCTTGCATTGCTTGGGACCGTATCAGTTCTCTGTCAAACAAACAAATACAAATTAGTATGAATACTAACCGCATATTTCAACATGTATAAATTGATCATTATGTTGATGTGCAATGGTTTGTGTGCACTTCAAAATCTTTTTTTGCAAGCACTTCATATCTGAAATTTACTTCTGTACAATGTTTGCTGATATCATCATATGCTGTTTTAGGCATTGCTGGCTTTGGTTAAAGAGACAAATAAAGAAGGGTGTATATTTTCAGTGTAAACAACATTTGTCATTCCTTATTTTATATTTACAAATATCACAACTATTATATAGGCTACATGATAGGGCAAACTGTCATTTCTAAGTTTTTACAGCGAGTAGGAAGAAAGAACTTAATCCGACTGACCTCACAGGGCTGCATGCCAAGAATATTAATTACAACACTGTCAGCCACGGCCAAGTTATCTCTGGTACCAAGTCCATATTCATCAACACGCTCAGTATCAGGGTCCATACCATCCCATGCATTTTTGAAATCGACTCCTACTTTTTGCATGTAATCAGCAGCCATCACTTCAAAATCTTCTAACTGGTATTCCTTTTTCAGACCATCGTCATCTACCTCTCCCGTTGATGGATCCACCTGCACAATCAAACAACACTGCAAAATTATTTCGTACAACAGTCAAAGAACATCACGAGTACAACAAACAATTAGATATTCACAATCCACTTCTATCATATATTAAATGCTTTTGAAATATAAGGTAGCAAATCTTTCACTGCCTTGAAACATATCTGCAGCAATGGTTGTCATTCTATTCAGTTTTGAGTACAATTCGTGGTGAAATAAAAATTCAGACGACTGTAAACAGAAACCTATACCGCTCATACTAATTGTTACCCAACTGTCAAATATTCATACGAAATTTGAAGACCTTGTGTTAAATATCGTATACAATTAAAGAAGAAAAGAAAGTATGTTCGAAAGGTAGTAGGGTACAACAGTATTTATATTCTGATATGTTATTAAAATAAATTTCGAATTTCCGTTGGAGAAAAATATATTGGATAACATGATTTAGAGTTATTTTAATTGACAGCTAACAAAAAATCATCCGAACAAAGATGCAGGTAAAACGATAAATCACCTAAAACCCAAAAATATTTGCTTACCTAACTTAATGCTTATTGTTCTCTCGTCGATTTATGCCTCAATCCCCAAAACTAAAAAGCAAATCAATGAATTAGCATAGGTTGGAGATAAAGCTCTAATTAAGTGCGAAGCATCACCGACGTGGAAGAAGAGAGCGGATTCCAGCCATTAAAAGTGCTCGAGCCTTTTCTTCCATTACTGAACTTTAAACACCCGTGGTTAGATATAAAAAGCATAGCACTGGACTTGTAGAACAAAGGTGGACGGTTCATGAAAGGTGGTTGACATAATGGAGGGTTTTTTTAGTGCGGAAGAAAACATGGAGAGGACAACTGACGCGAACAGTAGGAAAAAAAGAAAAGTGGGGAGAATATGTGGAGTAACTGTTGAAATTTTAGTGGGGGTTGGAACATGGATAGGGGAAATGACACATACGCCCTCTTTGTTTAATAAAACTATATAATTTTGTCGAAGTATCTGATTGGGTTAATTTAGGACATTCAAAAAAGCTTCACCATATTGAAGTATTTGCATTATTAGTAGAGATTAAGTGGCGGGTAGGGTTTATTAACCTAGGTTTTGTGAAAAAGGAAATAATAAGGTCTTGTTATAGAAAATTATTCGCGCACTATTCATCCGAAATTTTTTCGAATTCCAAACGAAGCGTGCCGCCTGGCGTTTATAATGTTTTATCCCTATTTCGAACACAATGGAATATATATCGAGAGCTAATTCCATCATATTTGGAAGATAGGTTTTCGAATCAAATTATTTAAATTAAATTTACTTAAACAAATTTCTACGCGTTTCAGCTTTCCACGACCAAACCTAAATCCAATTGACACGAAATTTGAAATCCTACAATAATATAACATTATGGATCCAATGAAACTGGTTTCGTTGAAATCCGAGACTGTGTCAAAAATGACTATTTTTACACATTAATTAAATATTAAGATTTCCAATTTCTATAAATTAACTTTTAAATCAATTTTAAAAGTTTACCAACATCATTCTAGTTCAAATGGAATTTAATTCAACTTTATAAATCGTTTTTATTCACATAAATTTTGAAATTCACTTATTTCTGCAATTTCAAATATTAAATTAAAATTAAAATTATCCAAATAAATCAAGATATTTGAAATATAAGTTATTCAACTTATAAAATTAACTTGTGAATATTTAAAATCAATTAAATATCTGAATTTCGAATGACTGAAATTCTGGGTCGTTGCATTCTCCCCTACTTAAAAGAATTTCGTCCTCGAAATTACTAAGTGAGAAAAAACTATAAAATCCATTAACTTTTCAAAACCAAATCGTTCAAACTTGATTACCAAAATTATTCAAACCTTTTAACTTTTTTTCAAAATCCATTAGTTAAACTTCTTATAAAAACTTTTCTAATTTTTCAAATTCATTCATAGTTATCTTTTCAAAACCAACTGATATCGTTTAACTTTTAACTCAAAATCAAAAAAAATTCCAAAATTCTCAAAAAATTTCTAACATCTAAATTTTCTGAAAAATTTCGCCATAGCCTCCTTTGCGCGGTTCGATCCGAAAAAATCACAATATATATAATATCACAAATATATATCTCATCTTCGAGGATGAGACATACCGTAGGGAAAAATAAAATAAAAGTACAATATGTAATCCAGATATGTACCTTATATATTATTAGCGAGCATATACGGCTAATATAGCGCGAAAGCGAGCTCCAAATGCGAAGCATACCACTACAACAAAACAGGCTTTTTACAACGGGCAATGCCCGTTGTAATATGTTTTCCACAACGGGCAGCAGACCGTTGTAATAGGCGATGTTGTAATAGGTCACCCATATTTTACAACAGGCGTTAATGTTGTAAAGACCGTTGTAGTAATCTTTTTTACAACGGTCGACGACCGTTGTAATAGACTGTAATACAAGCTTCTTTGCCCGTTGCAAAATACTATCATACAAGATGGATAGCATGTTTCACAACATTCCCTGACCGTTGTAAAAAACATTTTGACAACGGTTTTCGACCGTTGTTATAGACTTTAATACAAGGCGCAAATGACCATTGTGAAAATGATTTTTACAACGGTTATTGACCGTTGTAATAGAGTATAACACAAAGCGCTTTGACCGTTGCAGAAAAAATGCAAATTAAAAAAAAATTACAGCAACGTATAGATAGCACATCCATACAAATAATGAATAATTTAACAGTAATAAATATTACGCGCAAACAACCAAAATCACATGCGAAAAGACTAAAAGATAGTCATAAAATTCCACCACTTCAAAAAGTCAGATAAGTTTACCTCCCAAATTCATAAAGCATTAATACATAACAGTCGGCTATAAATATCAAGTTCTAAGTACAATCATACTAGACTAAGGATATAAAGTTTTTGTGCCACGCGACGATTGATCCAACGGCCTCTTTAATAGTGGACATCTCTGAATTTGGCCTAAATAAAAAAGCTTCTGGTTCCACCATCAGTTCCATGTACAAAGTCACGAACACGGGGCATCCCACCCTATAATTTTCAGCTAAATTAGAACAATATATTGAACATGTAGCTGTATTATGATGCTTCATGCAAGCAATGTACATTGTGCTATATCTGAAATTAGAAAGGTAAAATACCTTCAGTGGCCCATGGCTACCTTCTGCTACTGGCATTCCAGGATGTCCTGCTGTCTCACACTATCCTTTTGCATGACGTAAACAGTATATAATCATGGATATGCTTAGAACAAGTAAAGAAGTTGTTTCAAAATAATAATATTGAGAGACAGTTATGTACCAAAAGTAATGCATTGCGAGTAGCAACTCCAGTATGGCAATTACCAAACACTGTCGTCAAACCAATGATGTCAAGTTCTTGGGCCTGGAAAGCCATCAAAATGGCCATGCTATCATCTGTAAACAAAGAAAATATATAAAAATAAATATGTAGCATTAGAAGATTTGATCCCTCACATGGTTTTTGCTGACAAGGTTTAAGATCTAAAATTAATTTTTCACTTGATTGAAGTTTCTAGTTTTCAGTTGAGATGATGCAGAGATCTTGGAAGAAGAATTAGTAGTTTGAAACTTCATAAAAACCAATAAAATAAATCAGATAAACTATCTCATTCTGTCATGAGTAACCTCTATAATTATTATTATTAAAGGAAATTCATTTCATATTACTCAACAATATCATTTGAAATGGCAAAATCACCCTTTCTAGCATCTATTACTCTATCCCTATCTATGCTTACAATTAATATTTGAAATTTCAACTTTCCAGCAAACTATCTGTATTTCAGTCGTTATTATTTAATTCTTGTTTTGGTGTTTCATTTATTTGATTTTTTTTGGTACATACATCGATAATTATTTTCAAATCACAAAGTTTTTTGCCATTTTTTTCAAGTCTATATAATTATAGAAAGAAATCATATATGTAAATGAAAAGTGATGTTTTACATAATAGTCGAAATTACATGAATCGTTTTATGTATTTTGTTAGTATGTGGTTTTTTTCCCTCTCCGTTTTGAAGCGTGAAATTGAGTAAACTCTATATGATAAGTAGCGTTCACATACACACATTGTGCATGTGAGTATTCTAGTTTAATTTTCCATTAAACTATTTGCACATGAATTCTACATGCAACGTGCTACTTTCCTGTATCAAAATATCCTTTACTTCCTAAAAATCGATAGGAACAATTTTAGAAGCACTCGGTAGAAAATAACGATGGATTTCTTTTATTCTTCCTATAAAAGTGTTAAGTCTCATGAGCAAATAAAATGCTACTGAAAACACCCCTTGTCAAAAGTGGCGTTATCATATAGGCCTAAAGCAAACAGTCTGAATCACCAAAGAAAACAGCCACACAGTTATATGATTTGATAACATATCAAACATCAAACTTTATGCATCTTATGGTTTCACACAACTTTGGATATGGATCAACGACCCTATTTGAAAAATTAAAATGGTGATTTAACCAATGATTTAGGCCTCTAGATGAAATATTTGGGCTTCAAGATCAATATTTCAAAAGATTGCTAAAGTGCACTAATTTAGCTGAAAGCAGACAAAAAATATGTGTGTTAACCAAAGCTTACAATCTTGAGCTTTGATCATGTTTCGTTAGTTACTTTCCTTATCTACACGCACACTGCATCGGCGCTAAAGATGTCGGCTTTACAGAATAAGAAGAGGCCAGGCTCATCCAATACGCAGAGACTTCCTTTGAGTGGATGTGGAAGTACACTATGAGATAAACGTGTGTTTTTTGAACCCATTGAGTTGGCCCTAGAATTTTGTTTTTACCCATGACATCTCTTACCAGATTATATCTTGAATAAAATAAATATATCTTAGGTGTACATCTCGAACTGCCATTTTTGATTTAATGTACATCTTGAGGCTATCTCGAAACAAATTATGTTTAAAGCTCACATTTTTTAACAGAATTTTTAATGACTATTATTGAAAATAGACAAAATAAAAAGTGTATTACTTAGAGTTTTATATCTCTTTCATCTCGCCGGAGATTTGACCCGAGATTCACCTTTTACACTTGGAATATCTTTTCTACAGCACATCATTAAGACTAAAAGTGGAAAACCAGAAACTTGTCAAAATATCCAAAATATTCAAAAGAAGAATGATGCTATCTTAAGCATGTGCAACAATATTAGTGATATTTGAGATACAAATCATCACTTGTTTTTTTTCTTCCAACAATGGATTTCTACATTACTGGCCTGTGCACTGTCATTACCAAAGCCAGTTCAGCTGTTGCAGTCAAATAATTACTTGGAAGAAAAGGGTATTGCAGGAATCAATAAATTATTATTAAGTTCTTTTAGAATTTATGTTAGATTTAGAACTAGCTGAAGCAATAGTAACATGATCTTCAAAAATAGAAAATTCTTAACTGAAAATTGTTAAGGAAGGAATGCTTAACCTTAATGCTCACGTTCCCAGCAAAGCAACAAGTCCCCAAATCTGACTCCTGGCACAGTTGATCAGAGCAAGTCTAGTGAAACTCCCATCGCGAAACCAAATTCCTCCAATGCAGTCTCAAAGGCCAGTGTGGCAGACCAATCAGGTGATACTCTGGAAATTCTCTCAAATTCTAAAACAGTAAGTAACTTGATATCACAATAATTCAAGACATTTTTATGTCCTCGTCCTTAAAGTTGCAGGTGATGCTCCATGTATAGCAAGAATGTAGATGAGTTGCGTCAATGAAAGTATAATTGAGAATGCTTCCATCACTCTCTGCAAACATATTTCCACCATATATATCGTTAATCCAATAAAATCAAATACCAAGATAATCATAACCTGACAAAACTAAACGTTGAATGCAGTAATTATCGACTTATCTAGATATATACTTAAGGATTAAGGTAGATATGTGTTAGAAATGGATCTTCCAGTCTGTTTTAAAGTAAGAAATATCTAAACCTAACTGGATTTCTTTTCCCAGGTAAAAGCCAATGCATTGAACTTGAAAAGAATGAAAGCGATGAGTATATAACTTACCAGTCGTGTATTTCTTCCCCCAATATCAATTTCTTTCCAAGCCAAACTGCAACCCAAGCAAAACAGGTTTTTTAGCATTTGGTTTTTTTTCCTTGATGACTAAGAAGTACAAAAATTATATCTATCGTAATAGGATTTATTTGTAGACTTATTAAGACTCACCCCATTGCTAGCAGGGTTAAAACCCAAGCGACGACAGCAGAAGAAGCTGCAGCAGGCAGACTATCATAGGTCCATGAACGAATGTGGTTGAGCCTAGCAATAGCAGATCCGGCCCCTACAACCCCTGCTAGAACTTCCGCTCTTCTCTCTGACGAAAACCAGCCTTTCGATTCCACACAACTCCTCCCACAACCTGACGAATTCATCCATCACCTCCTCCACCGTCTTCACTCTCCCTTTCACCACCAACATCCTCACCATAACCACCAATTTTGCATACAACTCTCCTCTCTCCACCGCTTTTCTCACCACCTTCCCCTTCTCTTCCTCTTTTACCCTTCCATCCATCAACACCACATTCACTATCCTCTTCACCATCATCGCATCCTTCACAATGGTCGCCAGCATGCCCCCTGTCATCAAATGGACCTTTGATTTCATGAAGTCGTATTGAATTTTTGATTTGCGAATTCGAGAACAGCGAATTAATTGGATTTTTAATTTTGTGGGAGGTAGCTTTGATTAGCTAGGTGTGGAGGAAGAGGTTGGGTTAAGAGCGAAGGAGGGTGAGGATGTCCCTGAATGATGAGTATGTTACAGTAACATATTGCATCGGCGTTGGATTACCATGAAGAAGAGGTCGACGAATCTAGGGATTCCAGATCTTGGGAAGGAACGTTTGATTTGGGATTTAGGGTTAGCGAAAAATAAAGTTTGCTAGCAGTGAGGGAAAGAAAGCAAACATATGGCGGGCTTTAAAATTTAAGTTTTACCGCCACGCATTTTTTATATCAATTATCATTTGTAAATTAGTATTAAAAAATTATTAATAGTAATTTACTAATTATAAAACATAAATATTGATATTATTAATTATAAGTTATCATATTATTAATTATTAATTATAAAATATTAATTACTAACATTAATCATTACTTCTTATTATTAATATTGATTATTACTTCTTAATTATTAATTTTTAATGTTAATAATTAAGAGTTGTTGAAAATTGGCATCTACTACAACATGCAGAAGAAAATAGTTGCAATTAATATCTATTACAACGGTAGACGGAGCTGAAAAATTTACGACTAATGAAAATAATCGAGAAAATTAATTATTTAATCGTAATTATTAATTAGTAAAAATTAATTATTAAATGTTACTTCATATTTATTAATTAAAACTTAATGTTAATTATTAATTGTTAATAATTAATATGTATATATTATTAATTTTAAATTTTTAATAGTAACTATTAATCATAAATTATTAATATTTATTATTAGTTATAAATTATTATATATTTAATATTAATTACTCGATATTACTTACTAATAATTGGAAAGTAAAATTAAGCCAGTTGGAATACTGATTATGTATAACAATTAGTAATTAGTGATTATGTAATAATAATCATTAATTATTATAAGTTATAAATGATTAATATAATATTATTAATGATCAATTATTAAATATTAATAAATAATATAATATTATTAATGGTTAGTAATTAGTAATTAGTAATATAATATTATAATTAGTAATTAGTAACATATGATTAATATAATATTATTAATGAATAATTATTAAATATTAATTTTAAGAAAGCATGAATTTATATTAAATATGACATGAATTTCTTGAAAATTAATTTTTATTAAAATATTTAACATTACGTCTTAATTATTATTAATTATTACTATATTACTTCTTAGTTGTAATTGAATATAAATTATTAAAATTTAATTACTATATGCAGGTTACCAATTATTTTTTAAGTATTATATATTTAATTATTATTTGCTATTAGTTTTTTTATTAATTAGTAATTATTATAAATTAATTTTAATAGATCCGTATTATTATTTAATATTAATTTTTACTTTCAATTATTATTATTTAGTTAATTACCATTTATTATAAAAGTTTTATTATTGATTATTACCTATTGCTATTTAATAGTGAGTATCATTTATAAATTAATATTTAATAATTAAATATTTATTATTATTCATTTATTGTTGAGATCTATGATAACGGTCCTGAATGGACCGTTGTGATAGCCTTCTATTACAACGGACAGCCATTTCCCGTTGTAAAAAGGGTGTTGTATAGGGCATCTATTACAACGGGCAGCAAATGCCCATTGTAAAAAGGGTGTTGTATAGGGCATCTATTACAACGGTCCTGAATGGACCGTTGTAATAGCCTTCTATTACAACGGGCAGCAAATGCCCGTTGTAAAAAGGGCGTTGTAATAGGGTATTTTTGTTGTAGTGTACGACATCCGCACCTACTAAACACTCAACAAACAATAAGTACATGTATATAGAAAGTAATATCAATATACAACAACTATACATGCCACTATAGCAAATGCAATCAAAAGCAAAAAATTCAACCATCAAACAACTATCATCCAACTAACATCCAACAAACCAATATCTATCCAATAAATCCATAACCAAATCAATATACATTCATTTCTCATTAATATTCATTGAATTGGTTTTCAATTTAATCACATTTGATTCATTAACATTGGATTTTACTAACATTTATTTATTCATATTCAATTAGTTTGCATTCACTAATTTACATTCAAGTTAGTTCAATTCCAAATTAAATCAAATCCAATTCTATTTAGATTCACTTACTTCTAATTTGAATTCAATTATTTAGTTTTCCATTTCATTAATATTTAATGAATTTCTATTCAATCAACTAACATCCATCTAACAACCAATGCATATCCAACATAACCAAATTTATTTACTTTACTTTACATTCAAACATTCATATTTACTTCGTATACATTCAATTTGGTTTACACTTTTAATTCTGATTGGTTGATATTTAATTGACTTTCATTCAATTATTCAATTCCCAATTTCATTAGCTTTTAATAAATTAACACTTACACCTATTATTCCATATCAATTCATTTACATTCGATTGATTAACATTCAATCCACATTTTATTTATTAATCTATTTCATTAGTTCAATTCAGTTCATTCATTAATTCAATTGCTAATTCATTTAACAAGTAAAGTTGAATTTCATTTATATAACCCAAGTTCATATTCATTTAATTGCTTCATTTCATTAATTCACTTTATTAATTCATTTTGATATCAAATTCAACTTTATTCAACATCACTTAAGTTATGTTTCATTTCATTCTCACTTACATTTACTTTCACTATACAACTTAAGTTCACTTCTAATTTAATTCAAATTCTATTTTATTTAACTCATTTCATTAGCTCATTCCTTTTTCTTTACTTGAGTTAAATTCCATTTTCAAAGATCGTTTTCTTTTAACTTAACTTAGATTTCATTTCTAAAGTCATTTTATTTAACTTTTACTTAAGTCAAATTCATATCACTATTTAAATTCAGATTTTGTTTCTTAACATTTCATAATTAACAAATAGAATTTGCTTTAATTACCATATCTCAAATTATAAGTTATAAACTCATTTGCCTAAGTTTTCTTGAATCTATTATCTAAATAGGAACCAATACTCTAAGTTCTTGACATCTGTCATCGTGACCTATTACTTCGATTAGCAATACAGTGCAATATCTGTATGCCACGTATTTTACATTTCACATATTTTTTTATTGCATCCATTACCGTTCCATTTTCCTCTACAGATCACTGCCACTCCACGTTTTCTATGGAGTACTATGGGCGAAAATCCTTTTTTTAGATGCCCTAAGAAATGATGCAATTGTAATTTATTTAAAGCAAAATCTAAAACTTATTGGTGGCGACAATGGCAATCATCTCGACAGAGGCGCCTCCTTCTTCCCCGCTGGTGGATTCATGCCTTCTCAACTCATACAGGGAAATCCATTGCTGCCTTCTCGAGGTACTGTTTTTGACTATTTTCTTTAATTTATTTTATTTACTTATTTCTTCTGAATTCTGTACCATGTTATTATTGATTTATATATAAATTGCTTTGACATCGAGTGGGTACTTGGTTGATTTTATTACTAATTAGTTATTGGATTTGATTCATTTCAGATAATGAAGATAAAATGATGGATTGTGTTTTTCTTTTTTTTGGTATATTTTTTTACTCCGCGTTATTAAAATCGAAAGTTGGTTCATTTTTTTCATTTTTCTACCGTATTAGTTATAATTGTTTGATGTAAATGTTGTTAGAACACATTGCTATTTCTATGGATGCAGCTATTTACAAAAAACTAAGCAAGATTCATGTATTTTCTATCCATTTTATATTAGGAAGTGGAGGGAATTACTTGAACTGTTCTATGCGTTCCAAAAGTGTGAGATGAGATGATATTTTTATTATTGTTCATAATATTAGCGTTTAGGTTTATGTCATTGGCAGATTTAGTTTCAGTTTATCATTTTATCTTATGACATCAATACATTTTTGTTTTGATATTATAATCGTTTCATCATGTTCAACTCATGAATTTCTTACAACAAAGTTTATTGATTTAAGTGGTATTACTATTACGCGCTGTTACTAATTAGCACTTTGCAAATATTATCTTCACTGCATGCTTATAGAAACCTTATAAATTTACTTTAATGCTCTGACTGCCCATTCTTGAATCAAAATGGACTAATTTATTGTCATGGCCCGCAAATCCGTACCTCTTGATTAACCACTAATCTCCATTGATTAACTCAAAATGAACGGGAATACGAACTATGATGGTTTAAGAAGAAGAAAAAGGTAGAAGAAGAAGAAAAGAGTAGAAGAACAACAGAACAACATCAGAACAGAAAACAATATACGAATCTTACACATCGCAGCGGAACAAAATATAATAGATAAATGAATAATCTTTAAACAAAGAACTATATCATTTTATACATACATCAATCATCAGAGTCAATATACAACAATGGACAGTTATATAACTTGTCCTCATACAGAATACACATCAGAATAAAATAATATCAGATACAAATACTACGTCTCGCCATCCAGCTTGCTTCCGAAGCTCCAGAATATCCAGAATATCCTGATAACATAACTCTAGGCTGCCCGTGTGGAAATTGGTGGGCACCCAGAGTTTAGAAAGTAAACAATAAACTCCGAGTCAGTCATGGTGACTGGTGTGAGATCGTAAAACAGTTATTCTTTAAAATAAACAACAGGAAGATTTTAAAGTCAATTCGCAATGCTTTTGGAAAATGAAACTACCATAAGACCTCCCACCACACACACAATGCAAACGCAGACTTGGAGGAGATTTCTTCTTATGATAGTCAAAGATGCTTACTACGCAAAAATCAAATTCTTTTTTATATTATTATTAGTGCATAGTGTAGAAAACATTTCGAAAGTAGAATATAAATCTTAGCCAGCATAGGTACCATTATAGTATGCTTGCTATAGCTGCCATATTAGATGGCAGGTTCTACAACTAAAACCGTACAAGGCTCGTATTGTTTCTTTGGATTTCCAACAAATGGTCAGGCCAAGGAACTTCCTTTTCCACGATGGGTACGTCCCTGGAATAGACGACCCGAGAACCTAACCGGATCTCTGCCAACACAAGGCCGGGTTACCTCTGCAAAAGTAGGTAACTACTGACACGCGTATGCCATCCCCCGATCGTCACCGATCTTCCCGAGGATCCCCGATTCGCAACAACCACAAAGTAATAAATTTGCAGCAACCACAGAGGTTAAGTATCTGGGCTCCATACCATGATACCACCTTTATCCAGAAGGAATGACATACACTAAGGGGCGCTACTCCCTAGAACCTTGCTGCATCCTTCCTGTTTTGACCATTTCCGGGGTGTGAGGCTCGATGAAGTCTCGTCCACAAAGCTACGCTTTCTACAAAGCCATGCTTCGGGTCAAACAAAATGATCAACCTATGATCACAAAGATATAAGATCAAACAAATGATCATATCGCAAATGATCAAACACTGATCATTTCACAGCAACACTCAGTATGCCACGTTACCAAATTGGGAGTATATCGCTGATAAATTTCAACTACATAACCTCTGAGCTCGTACGTCTCAGAGAAGGGTGTTAAGCTAAGAGAATAAATTCTCCGCCACCAACAGAAATGTATTTGAAAGAAATCAGCTTTATATCTCAAATTGTAACGTCAGACACACAATCCATATAAGTCTGTTCCGGGATCGAACAGAACCGAAGGCACTTATCACGAAGCCCTTGCATATCCGGATAAATTTCTAATCACGTCCAGACTTCCCGTCACTAAGGGTGATAAAACCTCTAAATCGAAGATCAGTCGATGTAGAGTAACTCTACGGTAATCCTTCCGTTTTCAAAAATATCCGGTCTTCAACACCGGTCTTCGAATGCAATTCATAACGACGTATCACATATTCGGAATGGGTTATACAACCCCATGGTCCTTTCCCGGCTAACCCGAATAGTGAGCGATTATTCAAAAATAAGTGTGGCATTCAAATTCATCCAATTCACAACAAATACCTATCTAAAGGTAATTATTGATAGTCAGTTATTTAACTATCAATAAAGATGCGCAACATCATCAGATTCCAAATAATTTTCCCAAATAATTTTATCTTCCAAACTATCTTTTACTATATATAAGATTTCCACACTTAACCGTTTGAAAAAAATTTCAAATATTCACTTTTCAATTTATCTTTAAAAGATAAAGTTTCAAACCCTTCGTCTCATATTGGAAAAGCAATCCCATACTTATTTAAAATAAGTAATTCACAAAACTATTTATTTTCAACATTTGAAAATATTCACTATACTTAAAATCAAAATTAAGTATATATTTCATTCTTTAAGGAAATCATTTACTATAACAACATTTATTTGAGTCAAAACGAATGTTACGTAAAACATCGTTATGACGACTCAAAATCACTAGTATAGGGATTCGGATTTAGATAGATATATAAATCCCAATACTACATTAAAAACATTTCCTTTTGGAAATCATTTACTATAACAACAGTGTTATAGTCCACCATTTCCTTATTTTTCGAAAACGTCTATTTCAACAATAAATGTTGAAATCTATGCTTTCGATTCATAATACATTTTAAAACATCTTTAAAATGTTTAACTTCACTTTTAATATCACTTCTTCAAAAATAAATCCATTTTATTTAATAATATATTCACTGTCCAAAATCGTGAATATAATTCACTTAACCCAATTTCAATCATTTCTACACATTTTTATCTCAATAAAAATTCGCTATCCAAAATCGCGAATATATCTTCTTTAAAAATCTTCTATATTTAATTTCTCAAATTCAACTGATTTTGAATTTATAAACACGTTTATAAATTCTATTTCTATTTTAATAACAACTTCGACTTATAAATCTTCTTTTTATCAACTTCTATATTTTTACTTATCAAAATAAGTGATTTCGGATTTATAAACAACTTTTATAAATTCCAATTCTATTTATAAAAACTTCAATCCCAAATCAATTTCGATATTGATTTAAAAATTTATTTATCACTACTAAGTAAATTCCTCATTTTTTCTCAAATTATTCAATATTCTGTTTTAAATGGATTCTTTAAATTGAAATCATTTTACATTGATTTCCCAAATCATTTCAATTTACCAATTAAATTTCTAGTTGGATTTCCAACTTATCTTCTTTTAATAAATTCCTTTTTAAGGAAATAAATTTCAATCGTTTCTTTCAATCTATTTAAAAATCCAAATTCTTAAATTAAATTCTTCAAATTATAATCACTATTTTACGAAATCCATTTATTTAACATTTTCACTTGATTCTGGAATTAATTCAATAAGATTATAAAAATTAACTTTTTATACTTTAAAAATTCCTTTCTTCAAAATTTATTCAATTTCTAAAATTAAATTCACTTAGAAATTTCTATTTTGATTTCAAAAATTCAATTTCGTTTATTTTTGGAATCCCATGATATCAAACATCCATTCAGCTAAATTTTAGCTTTCAAACAATTTCCAGGCATCAATATGATCAATATAATCATTCACAGATTCATATCACAGTATAAATAAATTCAATCAATATGAGGGGTCCAGTTGGATCCCTCCAACCTGTTTCCCTGCATCCAAAGACGTTAGCACAATACCAATTCCACTTCGAGGTGGAATATCGCGGTATATGGGTTTTATAAAAATCCGCTTACTAACGGCGCAATAGGGTCTCATCCGCTATACGAGGCGGGAAATCATCAATCCAATATATACATATGCCAATATGTATATATTGCTATATATATAATAGATATATCCTACTATATCTAATATCACATCCAATAGCAAACATCAATCAATTCAATAGTAACTGCAAATCATTTTGAGTGAGAAAAATCTCACCTTAGCTTTTAATTGCCATCCATTTATATCCCAGACTTGTTTTCTCGATTTTTCTTGCTTTATACCTTGTATAAATAATTATACAATTTTATTAATATTCGAAATAAATCGAATAACAATTTTCATTTGGTAATTTTAATTATTCAATGGTTTTATTTTAAACCAATTACTTTTAAATAAATTTATTTAATAGAAGAATTAAATCTTAAACTAGAATTTCTTTAATAAATTTACTTTCGGTGGTACAAATAATTAGATAGATTAATAGAACAAATAGCTCACCGAAATCAGTATTTCCAAAATCACCTATATATATAATTTGAAAACTGCTTATGTCTATTTTTACTGTATATAAAATTTTCACAAAAAAATAGAATTTTCCTTTACTGCAAAAATAAAATTTTGATATAAATTACGAAATAAACAGTTTCATAAACTTACTGTGATTATATTTCAAATCTATATGTATATATCAAATTCCAGATTGAATTCCTTTCAATCTATATGCTATACCTTATTTTAAAATAACCAGCAGGTATAAATTGTATATCTATTTTATTTTCTTAAAACTTCATATATATACTTATACTTATCTCATTTTATTTAAACTGTAAACCTTTTATTTTCTGCAAATATATATATATATATATATAAACATCATTTATTCGATTAAATTTAATAAAAGAAAAATTGTTACCTTACTGGAAAATCATCAGCTCGAACTCGAGCTTACGACCATCGCGACTCCACTGTTGCCTCATCGCGGTGTCGACAAACTGCTGCCCCCAACCCCCAACCGCGAGCCTCTCCTATGCCTGACTTCCAACGTCGACTACCGCACTACTCGAACGCCTCCCTGACCTCACCCTCGAACGCGGCGCGCCTCGCAACCCCATCGGCGTCTTCCTTTCCTTGCCCTGCCTTCGCCCAGACATCACGATCGACACTCCATCACTGGTTCGCGACCACGCGCGGCCCTCCCATCAAGTCGCCGCACTACCCTGGCCTCGTCGAACTCGAGAAACCCACTGCCAATCGCGAATTCGCGCATCCAACTCCTTAATCGCACGCGACAGAGGCCATCATGGCTCCTCGATCTTCTTTTCACATCGCCAGAGGTCGCGACTGCTGTCGCTCTCCCCTCCGCTCGTGCCTTGATTTCATCGACTCGAATCGCGATGCCCCCCTCTTCTGTGGTGAATCGGTTTTGAGTATACCTCGAAAAAGGAAGGAGAGAGGGAACGAGTTTTACTATGGAGTGAATTTCATTTCGTTTTACTGGAATAGAAGAAGAAATGGTCACGATTTTTAGTTTGAACGAGAGAAAAATGGTTTCGTTTGATTTTTAAAACTGGAAAGGGAAGTATCGTTCGCCATTTTTAATTTTCGAACGAACGAACGAAAATATTTTGTTTGAAATTTTTTCTCTGAATCGAAACAGAAGAAGACGTGATTCCAGGGAACGAGATGATGGTGTTTTGTATGAGAGGAGATATTTGCGTGCTGAAGTTAACAGGCTACAGTGTTTTGAGTTGAGGCCAAAAGTACTGATGTTGACCAAATACCAATTCAAATTTAAATCGAATTCGTTTTAAAACTTCAATGCGTCTATCTATCGTGTGCACACATAACGACTCTGAAAAATACGAAATTGAAAATCCGGTAATAACTCAATATTACGGATCCAATGGAACCGGTTTCGTCGAATTCCGAGACTGTGCCCGGACGGCTATTTTTAAATATCGATTGAACGATATAAATTTCAAAACTGAACAAAACAGTCTGAAATTAACTTCTGAAGCTTCCGTTATCTTCAGTAATATCAATATGAATTTTAAAAGCTTTTGAAATATTTTTCTTCAGCTTAAAATTGAAGATTCAAATTTTTATTCAACATTCAACAGATTAAATTTTATAATTTAAATCGCCAAATTCAAAGTTATATCGAGGATTCAAATTATATTATCGTTCAAATATTTAAAATTAATTAAATATTCTCAATTTAATTTGTTCAAAATTCTGGGTCGTTACATTTATGTTCATACTTCCATTTCTACTTAGAAATAAATATAATGATGTAAAGGGTTATGAACAAATCTAATTTGGCTGAGAAATATCTAAGTGGAAGTCCATCAATTTTAGAGTTAATACTGTAAGAGTTCCAAAATAGGTTATGTATAAAGATTTTCAACATCTTGAGTTCATTTAGAAGTAAATAGCCAAAGTGAAATGATCTAAAGGCAGTAGGAAGCATCCTGGTAAAGGTCAAATATCACTATAAAGATGGGTTCCCATCATATAAAAAGGGGTGGGGTTCGTTGGAAATTTGTCCTTGATGGATTGAGTCGATCTTTGAAATGAAGTGATAAGATGCATATAAAGAGAGAGTAGGCAAAGTCCCTAAATAAAGTTTCCTATTCATTGTACTAATCTTCCTCTAATGATTTCTACTAGCTTTCCACTGATTAAAACAAGTTTCTACTATACTAATTGTTTTCCATATATAATACTATAACCTATTTATGTTTTCCTTTGAGCCTATATCTTTTACTACGAGTTTGTTTATCATTTTAGTAGTACACTCATAATTTTTTTTATCTCTTACCATATTTTTCTTCAGGTATCCAACTAGAAGGTGCAAATACACAATTAGTGATGCATTAAAATTTGCTTCTAAGTTATTGTAAAGGAGCAAAGCTTCTCCTATTCATTTATTGAACACCAAGGCTGTATTTTATTTCAAGTTTAGATTGACATGATATTGAAGACTATACATAGTTTGTAAAAGGTAACCAGGTATGCATATAATAATATTGTGTTGATTTATTTATACTTCAATTCGGGCCTTTCATTTTTGCTACATATGCTTTAAAAAAGCATTAACTTTTTGTTATTAATCACACTTAAAACTAAACTGTGGATATAAGTTCTTTACTATTGTCCCACGACTGACCAAACTGTTTTATTTATATTTTAACTCAGGCTTTTCATTTTTGTTGCATATCTGTTTCATGCATTAACTATTCTCCCAGGACTTCCAGGGTCAGTTATATCCTATTCATATAATTGTTTTATTTATAAGTTCCTTACTATTTCCCCATAACTTCTAGGGTCAATATTCTGATTCAAAACAAAAGGCTTGCGGAAGTAATTCTTTCACATATTGTTAAAGTACAGGTATGATAGATAAAAGAGCTAGGTGCATATATGTTTACTCCAGCCATATAAGTTGCATGTTAGTATGGATACAAGCTTAAACGTTACATTAAAGCATAAACGACTTCAAAATTTTAACACGCATATTATGAGTGTATTTTAAAGTGTTTGTGAAGAAAACTATTCATATAAAATCTACTTATTACAACAGATTATCTATTTTCAGAAAGTCGGAAATGGTGGCACGTGAAATGACTGGTTTCCATCAACTTTTATTGCAGGTTCAAGAATACATTGCTCCTCGATTCTATTAACAAATGGCTTGAGATGTCTAAGCTATCTACCATGTGTTGTTTTTATATCTACTTGACCGAGGAGTAAGATTTTTTTTAACCTTTTGAAAATAATTGAATGAAAAGACAAATTTATGTTTTGTTATTAATTTGTTTAAATATTTCATCATTACGCTTATTTATTTTTTAAATGAGAGACTTAGGTAGTGTTTGTATTGTTGTTTTTAGTTTTGGGTTTTCGTCCATACAAAAATACACATGAAGCATGTATATTGTCGAAAACGACCAATTTAGAGATCGAAGTTAACATATAAAATAGAAAATAATTTTTTTATATTTTTCGTGTTTTGGGAAATAACACAAGCATGTGAAACAATCTATTCTTCCGTCGTCCCTCTATTCCCTTCGTCTTCTTATCCGTCTTTCTTTCATGCTCTCCGTCATTCCTCCATTCTTCTCGTATTTGACATGCATATTGAAAATCGAAAATACAAAATTTATTTTTAAACCAAACGCTACCTTAATTTTCATTTGAACCAAATTATGAGGCAGTAGGTCCATTAGAAAAAAAGGTAAAAGTAAAATTTTATTTTCTTCAAATTGTTAATAATATTGAATATAATTAACTCAATTTCCACTGAACGTACAAAGAAAGGATTAGTACACGAAGGATCAAGAACGACCTTACAACATCTGTTAGGTGAACTGACATTAAATTTATCTCTATTACAGTATATTCTAATAAACTATTTCAATAAATATTACGTTTATCATCGTGTTAAGATTTCTTTAACTTTGTTACTTTGTAATGGAGTGCACACGTACATTTTTCCTGATTGATAACCTCTCTTGGAAATATATTTTGGAGATATGATTTGCATGTGACAATCAGAATTGAGGACACGATGATATCCTCAGAACAAGGCTTAAAGGCGAAGTTTGTTTTCTCTATCGAAGATAACATCAAAAAATCCAACCTATCAACATCAACTACTGTTGGATTTAGACTGCTGTATTTTACTAGGATTGTTCTATCATATAATAATAGATTTTTTGAGATTTTATATCATTTTTAATGAGTACTGTATCACATTTGTTGATAATTATATTATTTGCTGTCTATGATAATACCTTTGATACGTTGTGCCTTTGATAATGCCGGTTTAATGAATTATTTACTTTGCTTTTAATCAATTATTTATTTGCTGATAATTATATACCATGCAGGTCGTTTGACAGGTTAAGCCTTTTCAAATGCCTCTGATAGTAGTTGTATTATTATGTGAGAAAGAGGTTGTGTAGTATGGAGTAGGGTGTAACGGATCTTTTGCTTTTGGACTGAACATGTAATATTTATGTTTAACTTCAGCTGATCTGTGTAGCCTTTAGAAAATTCTGTGTTAGAATAGTTCCCTAATTAGTTCTTATATTAATCTAATACAACTTATAGTGGAAGTAGAGTATAGTGGAAGTAGTGTGCCTTTCATCTAACTCTAACCTCTATAATTAGAGTGATTTTGTCCTAACTTCTCCCTGTATAGTTTTGATTAAAATTTATAAACTATGACCTACCATGTTTTCTTTACAAAAAATAGAGAAAGAAAATTATGTGAATGTTAATCCATACAATCGATAATCATTGTTATAAGAAAGGTTTGCATTGAAAAATACACAATCCTCGCATCATTTGTACCATTGAAAAACATCACAATCCTTAATTACACGGTACCCTTTTTTGTAGCATGAGCCACTCATACCCTACATATGGCCATACTCTTAATTTCAAGTTGCATAAGATAAGAAAGCATACTTATTTTGTTATGTGTCAACCATCTACATCCTTCATGTGTATTTAAAACTTTTAATTAGATCTTAACAGAACAATAAAATTGCTTCAGTAATACGGTTAGTATTCACATAATCATGTTAAATTTCATTAACTTTCACAATATCAACATACTTAAGGTTTACTGCATTATTAATCGAAAATTCACAAAATCAAATATTTTAACATTTTTTTTATTCCAACATATATATATTTGTAAAAATTTTGCGTATATTTTGGAGTTGAGCACTCATTGAAATGGATGATTCCGTACATGAAAAAAACACACACACACATGTCCTTACATGATTACATCTATTTCCTCATAAAGTATACATTATATTTGCAGTATATAAAACAACTAACTCATTTATCTTTATTATTAGCAAAATACATAACTATGATGACCAAAAATAAAAATTACAAGAATTTACTGGTCAATAAATTAGGACACATTTTTCGACCTTATGTACTAACAATAATGACAAAATAAGTAAGAAACAATCAATACATATACATACATACACATACATACATACATACATACATACATACATATACACACACACATACATACATATATATACATATACATACATACATACACACACACACATACATACACATACATACATACATACATACATATACATACACACATACATATACATACATACATACATACATACATATACACACACACATACATACATATATATACATATACATACATACATACATACATACATAAATACATATATATATTTCAACGAAATGTTAACTCTTCTAATTATGTAAATATTGCACTTGAAAAATAGAATACCATAAAAATGGAATCGAATAACATATAACAAATTACAAGACAACAAAATCGTGTGCTGTAGCATGACATAATTGCGGCATAAAACAGTTTTCATACAATAAATTGCCCATGCATCGATCAACCCAATGCTTCGACATCTTTCACAACTCACCATCATAACAGAGTTAAAACATTAAAATTCTTTGTGAAACAAACATTTAACTACATATGCATAAAAAGAATATTACGAACTATAGAAATTGATAACCATTACAATCAGGCCACAACTCCTTCAAATACAAATACTTCATCTGGTGACAAATAACTATGCCATTAAATTTCACATTACTGCCCGTGTGCGTAGCACGAGCCACACACTAGTATATACTTAAGTTTATCCACCTTCTAGAAATCATATTCATGGTTATATAATCACTTTACAACTTAGGTTCATATTCACTTTTATTTGATTCATCAATTCACTATTTCCAATTTATTTACCAAAGTTAAATTCTAATTTTATATTCTAGTTTCAATATTTTCTAATTACAAGTTCAAAAACTCTTGTTTCTAACTTGTTATTACTAAATGTATAAGTTATACAACTTTTTGGAGCAAGACGGGTGTGTAGCGTGACACTACACAGCCGATTAGTAGCATATATATAAAATAATATTGTTTCGATCAATAGGCCTGATCGATGGCACATAGAACAAGCACAGAAACCATACTAACATCCGACTAAGATAAGACATTACAAGAATATATACAAAGGTAACATATCAAAATACCAAAATGGAAGATAGAGATCAAAATGCATCAAGAGACTACCGGCTAAGGCCATAGCTGCTGGCCCGGAGGGTATGTCGAACTGCTCCCTTGTGATTCGGTCGGAGATGAGCTTCTCTGGGGAAGACGTAGTGTAAAAGGAGCAGAAAAGCTTCGACCTATAAAGGAGGTGAATAGGTGAGTTATACGTCTGCATATGCCTTCGAACTGGTATCTCGGTTTATCAAACACATGTGCATTACGTTCTTTCCATATGCACCAACAGAAGAGAGCGATGAAGACATCCAGGTGGAGGTTAGGGGGGTTATATTGCCAATGATCGAATATGACGGGCGTTTCAGGGATATGGCCAAGGAGGTGAGCACTGGTTGCAACCCAGATCGAATAAGCAAAGTCGCATTCACGAAACAAGTGAGGAATATCTTCAATGTGATTAGAGCAAAAGACACAATACGGGTCAACCGGGATATGCAATCGGAGGAGTCTCTCTTTGGTGTTGATTCGATCGTGAGCCAGACACCATAGGAAGAAGGCGATATGCGGTGGAAGAGGGCATTTCCAAAGTCTAGGGAAGGCAAAGAAGCGGCCAAGGTTGTTGAGGTGGGAGTAACAAGAGGCAACCGAGAAGCCCTTAGCAGGTGTGGGGGCCCAGACTATACGATCCGGCAGGGTGGTGAACTGAAGAGACTGAAGCAGATTGGACGCAGAGATAAGGTCAGAAAAGGTGTCAGAGCCGAAGAGGGATGGGGGGCAGAGGAAGTCAGGACCTGAGTTGACACAGTCACTAACTGAGATAAAAGGGATACTCGAGTGGGAGAAAAGGTGGGGCAACGATTTGGCGAGTGGAAGTTGATTATGCCAAGTATCTAACCAAAAAACACAGTTGTTACCATTTTCGATGACTACATGAAAAAGAGGACTGACACGGGGAAGGGTTTGGAGCACTCCAGCCCAGAACGGAGAAGGTCTAAATCGCGGTAGGAAGTGAAGGACGAGATGGTGGTTAGAGCGATAATGAAGCGAGAGAATCCATTCTTTCCATAGAAAGTTACCAGGGGTAAGTAGTCTCCAAAGCCATTTCGTGAGGAGCGTGGAGTTAAAGGCACTGAGGTTAGTGATACCAAGACCACCCTGATTCTGATGCAAACATGCGGTACTCCAATTAACAAGCCTCTTGACACCACCGCCGTTCCAAAGGAAGGTACTGTGGATTGAATCAATTCTGTTGATGACCCAGGAAGGAAGTTTGTGGAAGGACATCCAATAAGATGGGATGGCTGATAAGACAGATTTGACAAGGACAAGGCGACCAGCTGCGGAGAGGGAGTGAGCCTTCCAACTTAGAAGTCTGGATTCGATCCTGGAGATAAGTGGGGACCAGTCTGATCTATGAAGCTTGGTGGGACGCAGGGGGATTCCAAGATAAGATAAGGGGAAATCCGAAAGGTTACGGTTAAGCAGCGATGAAATGGATGGGCCAAGATGATTCGAGTTACCTAACATGATGACGAAGCTCTTGTTAAAGTTGATGGAGAGGCCGGATATGCGCTCGAATGAGTAGAGAGCCACTTTCAAACAGTGTATGTAGTTGATCTGGGGTGAGACAAAAAGAATTGTGTCATCAGCAAACTGCAAGTTGGAAACTGCTAAAGAGGAATCTGGGAGATTAATGCCGGAGAAGAAGTTGTTGGATATGGCTAGCTTGATCATTCTGTTGAAAACGTCTGCAACTAAGACGAAGATAAGAGGCGAGAGAGGATCACCTTGTCTCAGGCCTCGAGCTGACTTGATGTGGCCCCCTATAACACCGTTGATCGAGATAGAAGAGAGGCTAGAGCTAAGAATATGTTTGATCCAATTGCACCATCTGGGGGGAAAGCCTCTATGCTCCATGAGATGAAGGATGAAATTCCAATTTACTGAATCAAATGCCTTAGAGAAATCAAGCTTCAATAGAACTCCTGGGGTCGACGTTTGGTGGAAAAAGGAAATGATTTCTTGAGTTGTAGCTACACAGTCCATGATGTTTCTTCCAAGAATAAAGGCTGACTGCTCAACCCCGACCAGGGGGGCAATAACTGTTTGAAGGCGGCTGGCAAGGACCTTAGTAATGATTTTAAAGGTTGTGTTGAGAAGGCTAATGGGACGGAAGGAGGAGAGGGAGTTAGCGCCAGGGGATTTAGGAAGGAGGATGATGTTTGCATAGTTCAGTCTGGATATGGCTACAGGATCGGATTGGAATTCAGCACACAATTCCAGAATATCGGATTTTACAGTTTCCCAAAAATGTTTGAAAAAGAGTGGGCCGAAACCATCTGGGCCGGGTGCTTAATTTGTCATCCGACATGTCTTTCAAAGCGGCCCAAATCTCATCTTCAGAGAATGGATGGTCGATGGCGATGAGGGAAGGGGCTGGATAAATAAGGGACCAATCAATGTCGGGGAGAGCTGGGGATTGTTGGCCTAGGATGCAACGGTAGTAGTTTGTAAACAGGCGGAGATGATCAGAGAGGTCAGTGTAGGAAGTGTTATTGTGGGAAATTTCGGAGATTAAAGTGCTTCTGCGGCGGCCACTAGCCAGGCGATGGAAGTAAGAGGTGTTTTTATCCCCTTCCTCTAACCATTTAGCTTTGGAACGTTGTTTCCAGCCTATCTCCTCTTGTTTCATGAGTCTATCCAGTTCTGATTCTAGATCTCTCAAACGGGTCTACAACTTAGTTATTTAAACTTCCAAATTCATATTATATAATCACTTACCACTTAAGTTTAATTTTCATTTCAATAGCATATCTAATCCAGTTCAATTTATTTAACTTTCCTTTAGTTAAATTTCAATTTATATAATTTACTTACTAACTCAATTCAATTTAACCTTACTTATGTTAAATTTTAATTTCATATCTCAATTTCACAATTAAATTTTGGAATTTTCCTTTTCTTATTTATACTAATTCCAATTATAAGTTCAAAGCTTATTTTTCTTATAAATCAATTTCAACTTGGATTTTAAATTCAAATTTGTTTATCACAACAAAACTTAAATTTTCAATTTACTATTGGTAGCAAATCCATCACACAGAAACTCGAAAATGATACTGATGATGCTGCAGTCATCACCTTTATTATTTTCCAGCAACGGTAGTGAATTCAGTGCTTTATATTCTTTTAAAAAATTCCCTTTTTATATTTATAAATCACATTTATAAATTTTTTACTTATATAATTTTACTATTTTACTTCACTTATATAAGATCCAATCCAAATTATTTATCTAATTTAGATTTATAATAATATAACCTCTTCAACTTTGAAAAACAATTGTCAAAATCAACGGAATTCAAATTCTCAAATTCTTAGTTTAAATCCATTTTTATTTATACACGTTTATAAATATACTCATTTAGTTTTATTTCTTATACATAAGATAATTTCACAATTGTATATCATATTAATTATAATCCCATACTTTATGATTCATTTTCTTATATAATTTATTATTTTACAATTGTTGTTTTTGTTTAGATTATTCAAACAACTTTTATTAACTTATATATATTTACGTTAGCAAACAACCAAACAATCAATGTATATACACTATAATAATTTTTGAAAAAATGTTCCTTTATATATAAAATATAATCGAGGTAAAATTATTCATTTACCCAATTTAAAAACAATACTATGTCGACATGCCTCATTTAAGTGTTTAGAAATCTCTATCGATAACATGGCGTCCCACGCACCGACCAGAATTCATAAACAACTCAACGGATAAGTAAACACAATATAAACAATTTTATATTACTAAAAAATACGCGCTCATATATATAATACACTCAAACTCAATCTAGGGCATTACTGACCCTATCTATAGTGAGTACACATCAAAGCCTAGGAATATACTAAACCTAAGCTCTGATACCACATGTGACGACCCACAAATCCGTACCCTTTGAATCAACAATAAACCACACATGTCCGACCCAAAAAGCATAGAATGATGGAAAGTCATGAGAAAGAAAAGAAGAGAGAAGTAGAGAAGAGAAGGAAGAGAGAACCAAACCGAACAATAAAGAATCTCACATCGCAGTGGAAAACATATAATATCATATCAATGATCTTTACAAAACAGAAACTGTAATATCATATGCATACATCCATCAAAGTTCAACAATCAATCACTAATCATCAGCCTGGACAGTTATAGTAACATGTCCTTACAATTGCTGATAATTAAATAACAAAGCAACGGAAAATAAACAAATACGTGTATACAAAAATGAAGATCTCCAGCTCGCTTGCTGAAGCTCCAAAAGCACCAAATCTGAACCTGTAAATACACTCGGTCTGACCCAAGCATTAAAAGGGAAGAACGGCCGGATCAGTCTAGTAAACCAGCATGAGAAACACACTCAACTGAATTTATTAGATTACCAAAACTTTTCTTTTCAAAACAAAAGTATCTCGTAAGACACGCTCACATATAAACACGGACATGATTTTACCTTATGATAAACAAAACCTTTCATATCAAATCATGTTATATTATACTAGTGTCTAGTATACAAATAATAATTAAAATAGCCGAAATTGTTACCATTATTAAATTCCAGCATACTAGGCTCTACAAACAAAATGGCAGGCATGTAGTGGAGTTTGGATTTCCATACAAATGACCAGGTGAAGGGACTACCTTTCGGCAGTACATCTCTAGAGGAATGTACCAAGGACCATCACAAAGGATCCTCTTCCAACACAAGACCGACCTACCTCTATAACTAGGTAGTACCGAATATATCATCCTCCGGTCGTTAACGACCATTCCGAGGGCCCTCATAGCATACAAACCACATTAATTTACATCCTAAATGTCATAGCGGGAAGAAATATATCTAGAAAGGGGATGATCATATCCTAATTGGGAATGACCCACTTAGCCTTGCCGCATCTAATCCTGTTTCGGTCATTTTCGGTTGATGAGGCCTGAGGTAACGATTACCATTCACATATCACATCACTTGAATGCCACATTGCCATTTCCGTTGACTACTAATTGCCTTCCATAAAAATACAACCCTTGAGCTCGTACGTCTCAAGGAGGGTGTTAAGCTAAGAGAAGTTTCCTTCTCCGACACTACGTTTGTAAAAACCAATGTACACAATCTTACAAATGCAATGTCAGACACTCGTCCATACAAGTTGTCCAGGAATAGGACAAACCGTAGGTACTTTCCTACCATATCATGTCGGGAAATCCCTAGGATTAGTAGTGAATAGTCCTTGCATTGGATATTTCATAACAAAGAGACTACTGTTACTGGATGTATATTGGGATTTTAACCCTAAACGATCAACAAGAAGTCCTTCACTATGAAAATCCTAAATATCAATATCATCGATAACCTCCATAATCGAACATATATACGTTGGTATGAAGTGGTTTTCAGATAAATCTGATCCCGGTCTCTTCGCACCAACAAAGCAAAACGTTTCTCAACCTCACATAGAAACTAAGTCTCATAGTGTAACAACCTGCATATTTAACGAATTTTATATTTAAATTTTTTATTTAAATAAAGAATCGTTAATCGGATTGAAGTCCGAAAAGCTACTTTTTTTAAACGGTCGAATTGAGACTCGAGACCACCTCCATTGAGTCCAAAATGGCGTTTACAACTTTTTTGAGTATAAACATCGATATGTTTGGAGTCGAGTAAAAATTATGATTTTTTCACTTTGGGTTTTAGCCCATCAACCTTCTGACAACCTAACCCTTCATCCAACTCCTCTTCATTCATTCTAATATTTCCTAACACTTCAAGCTTTAGCAAAAATGGGGGAAGAGAAAAGGAATTAGAATTCCTAAGCCCTAATCTTCTTTGCAAATCCAAGTGTTAGCTCCAAAATCAAAGAGAAGCTTAGGTAAGCCTCCTCTTCACCTTCTCCAACTCATTCTCTCTTTAATTTCAGAAATTTCCTAAATCTAACTTAGGAAATGTTCTTCTTTTGAGCTTAGATTCAAGCTTCTAGAGTTGAAGTTGAAGAGTAGTTGATCTTCCTTTGCTTTCAAGCTTCTCCTTCATCGTTTTTGGGTTTAAAGGTGAGATTTTTATCTCACATCTATGTCTATAACTATCCTTGATTGTTAGGTATGAATTCCTAACATCTTTACATGTTCATTTGATTTTGATTTGGATTGATTTGGTGAACATTTCAATTTTTGGTGTTTTGAAGTCTAAAACTCAAAATCTTAGCTTTGATGTTTGATCATGCTTTTGGTGGTGTATCGAAGAGCCTATAGGGCTGGGCTGTCGATTGGCATAAACCCCTAGCACCCATTGCTCGTCCGATCGCAATTTGGAAGAGTTTGCTCTTCATTTGGATAGGTTGAAAAACATTCCCAGTGCCAGTCAGTCGACTGACCTCTGAAGTCAGTCGACTGGCTGTAGAAACCAAGCGAATCTAGGACTGTCTGCAGAAACAGAGAGTCTTTGTTTTCTGTAGTCAGTCGACTGGCCTCCGCAGTCAGTCGATTGACTGCAGGGTCTGAAACTTTCGGGTTTCTAGTTCAGTCGACTGACTACAGAAACTGCAGGGTATGATTTTGTTGTTGTTTAAATCATATTTGTCCTGGTATGACACTATTGTTATCATACGTTCTTATTATATCTCTGCTTATATCTCATTTCTTTATCTGATATTTATAGCTAGACTGATCCGTTTATTATTTTCTTATTAAATAATACTCGGGTCAGACCGAGATGTTACAGGTGCTTCTGCTTGACTCCTTATCTGGGATCATCTTCTGACTTTTGTCTAACTACATTACATTTGTAGTTTTTGTTGTTATACATTCGAGATATAGACTCCGTGATGTATACTTATTCTTTTGTCTAGCACTTGTATCAATTCTTTTGTGATATTGTGGATCTTATTTGACCACTACTCTGATGTACACTTTTATGTGTTATATTCATATATATTTCCGCCTTTGAGATATGAATATCTGTGACTGATTTATGTTATGTTTATTTCTATATTTGTTTTCGAGGTCCACTTAGCCACTGTGTGGTAGCTTTGAGTTTGTATTTGATATGTCGGATTTCCTCTTGAAATGAAATGCATGTTATACTATCTGACATATCGGTACTCGCACAAAGCAATTACACGGATGGTCGCTCCTCAACAGCCTTATTCTTCGCGCTAGTCAACGGCATTACCCCGTAGTGTCCTTGGCTAGCGTGAGCATAGAGGTGGGGCGTCACAGCTTGGTATCAGAGCTGAACTTCGGAACAATGTAGAATAATCTAGCAAGGATCATTGTCCTAAGTCTTTCTTAGGAATCGTGCCATAGGATTTAATTCGAGTCTTCGTACCGTTCTATCCTATTTCTTTTTATGATGCCTTGTTTTATCAATCAAGTTTGTTTGATATTCATTCTGAGATTAACCTTTTTCATCTTTTCTTTCTTCTTAAAGAAGAGAAATGGTTAGACCTGGCCGTCCCAGCGCCGGTCAATCTAGTGCTACTCCTCAGGATGGAGTATTTATGTCTGCTCAGCAACTTCTAGATCTTGTAAGAAATGCTCAAGCTGCCGGACCTATTTCTGAGCCCACTCATCCTAAATCTAGGTTTGCACGCTTTTGCAGTGATTACACCAACTTGGGTGGAAAGCCATTCAAAGGTTCCGAGGGCGTTATAGAAGTCCAGGCTTGGCTTCGAACATGCGACCGCATCTTTTCTCGCATGAATCTTATTGATCTTCATCGAGTCCAAGTGGCTTCTAGTATGCTCCAAGAAAGAGAATTAGACTGGTACGAGCTTTTGATCTCTGAAATTATTGAAGCGGACCTTACTTGGGAGCAATTCCGGGAAAGGTTCGAGTTGAAATTCATGCTGGAAGCTGAAAAAGTATCTTTAGCCCGACACTTCATAGACCTTGTTCAAGGTGAATCTTCTGTGACGGACTACGTCGCATCTTTCGAATCTCTATCTAAATATGGGGTCGAGTATATTAATACCCCATTGAAGAAAAATCAGAGATTTGTTTATGGGTTGAACAAAAACCTTAAAAAGCCATTACTTCTGAAATTAGAAGTTTCTTTTGATCAACTTATTGATATTGCTCTTCGACTCGAAGAGGCTGATAAAGATAGTGATGCTGAGGTCAAACCAAACATCAACAAGAAGAGACCTTTTAAATTCAAGCCTAATCCCAACAAGAAAGGGAAGCAAACGACTTCGGTAGCAAATACTCCTAACTCTCGTCGTGGAGAATGTTACAATTGTGGTTCTAAGGACCACTATGCAAACAAGTGTCCGAAGTCTATTTCTTGCCGCTATTGCAAGAGTTCGGGTCATACTATATCTTTGTGTCCCAAACTTCAAGGCAAGAAGGAGGGAAAGCTAAATGTTGTACAAACCCCTTTTAACACTTCTCGTGGTCAAGGTATTTCTCATTCTATCCTTGATGGCATTATTATATTTCGTGATCTTCCTATTCGAGTTCTTTTTGATACGGGTGCATCTCACTCTTTTATATCAAAAGAACTTGTTAATGCTTTGTCTTTGACTGTTATTGGCTTGATGACTTCATTAAGGATTGCGAATCCGGTTGGTGGATTCGCAACACTTAGTTTACTTTGTAAAGATGTCGAAATTATTTTATGTGATTATTCTTTCCGTGCCGATTTGCATGTTATGCGTTACCTTGGTTTCGGAATGATTTTGGGAATGGATTGGCTTAACCGTTATGAAGCCCATATTCTATGTCCTGAACGGACTATTTATCTTCGACATCCTCAATCTGTTAAGCAGATTTCTCTTGTTCTGAAAGATTTAGATTCCAATTCGAAAGCATCCTTATATTCTCTAAATACTCATGACGACGATAATGATGATGAGGAAGATGTTATTTCTCTCATTCACATTGTTCGTGAATTTCCCGACATATTTGAGCCCGTTCTAGGATTACCACCTAAGCGAGCAATTGAGTTCAGAATTAATCTAATCCCTGGAGATCTACCTGTTACTCGTCCTCCGTATCGTATGTCCAATAAAGAAAATGAGGAGATGCGCAAACAATTATCCGAATTGGAAGCGAAGCAATTTATTCAATCTAGTTCCTCTCCATGGGGAACTTCAGCTATTTTTGTGAAGAAATCTGATGGTACACTTAGGCTTTGCGTTGACTACCGCAAGCTTAACGATCTCACCATCAAGAATAAATATCCCTTGCCTCGGATTGATGATTTATTCGATCAGCTTAGTGGTGCTAAAGTCTTTTCATAGTTAGACTTATCAACCGGTTTTCATCAGCTCCGTATTGCAGAGGATAGCATTCCTTTGACATCGTTCTGTACTCGTTATGGATATTATAAATGGCTTGTTATACCATTTGGTTTGACGAATGCTCCAGCTTATTTCGTTGACCTTATGAATCGAGTTTTCAATGACTTCCTCGATCGATTTGTTCTCATCTTTATAGATGATATTCTTATTTATTCTAAAATCGAAGAGGAGCATGAAAAACATCTTCGGATTGTGTTGGAAACTCTTAGGAGTAACCAATTGAAAGCAAAATTTTCTAAATGCCACTTTTGGCAATCTCGTGTGAAATTTTTGGGACATATTATTTCTGAATCCGGAATATCCGTGGATCCTTCAAAGATTGAAGTGATTCAAAATTGGAAGAGACCAGAGAGTGTGACGGAAATTCGTAGCTTTCTCGGATTGGCGGGCTTTTACCGTCGGTTCATAAAAGACTTTTCTAAGATTTCCGTACCTCTTACTAATTTGACAAAGAAGAGAGTTAAATACATTTGGTCTAACAAATGTGAAGTTGCTTTTCAGAAACTAAAAGAACTCCTTTCCGTGGCTCCTATTCTTGTGATTCCCGATGGGAACCAAGATTTTATTATTTATACCAATGCTAGTCGTGTTGGTTTGGTTGTCGTACTTATGCAGCGGGAACGTGTTATCGCTTATGCTTCTAGGCAATTAAAGCCTGCCGAGACTAGATATGCCACTCATGATTTAGAGCTCGCGGCTATTGTTTTCGCCCTTAGAATTTGGCGCCATTATCTTTTGGGGGAGAAGTTTGTTCTCTACGCCAATCATAAATCATTGAAGTATTTATTTTCTTAAAAGGAACTTAATTTGCGTCAACAACGTTGGCTCGAGTTCCTTGCATCTTATGATCTTGATATTCTTTATACTCCTGGAAAAGGAAATCGTGTTGTCGATGCCCTTAGTCGTAAGCAACAAGCGGTTGTTTCCATGATGGTGTCCGAATGGAATGATCTTGAGACTTTATCCACTTGTGAGATTCGAGATCGTGAATCCAATTCATGTTCATCCCTTGTTTTATGTAGCCTTGAGGCTCATCCTTCTCTTTTAGACCGCATTCTTGAAGCTCAAAAGCATGATCCCGAATTGGTTCTTCTTGGCCAAAGTTGTAGGGATAAAATTGATATTGAAGGTTTGAAAGACTTTGATATTGATGCTTGTGGCGGCATTCGAAAATTTGGTAGGCTTATCGTGCCAAATATTATTGATCTTTGTAAAGACATTTTGGAAGATTCTCATCGTTCTAAATTTACCATTCATCCCGGTAGTAGTAAAATGTACGCGGATATGAAGCGACTTTATTATTGGCATGGAATGAAATCCGATATTGCTAACTTTGTTAAGCGTTGCATGACTTGCCAACTTGTAAAGGCCGAGCGTCAAAGGCCCGGTGGGTTATTGCAACCATTGGAAATTCCAATATGGAAGTGGGATCAAATTTCCATGGACTTTATTGATGGTCTTCCCCGTTCTCGTTCGGGCCATGATAGCCTATGGGTGATAGTAGATAGACTTACAAAATCCGCCCATTTTATTCCCATTCGGTCCAACCAGACCGTACCTATTTTGGCTAAACTCTTTGTCAAGGAAATTGTTAAATTGCATGGAGTTCCTACTTCTATTGTTAGCGATCATGATCCATTGTTTACTAGTGGATTTTGGAAAGGTCTTCAAAAAGCTTTGGGAACGAAGCTTAATTTTAGCACCGCTTATCATCCTCAGTCCGATGGACAAACCGAGCGTGTGAATCAAACTCTTGAAGATCTTCTTCGTGCAAGTGTTCTTGATTTTGGTGGAGGTTAGGAAGATCATATTTCTCTTGTTGAATTTTCCTATAATAATAGCTTCCAATCTAGTATTGGTATGGCACCTTTCGAGGCACTTTACGAAAGGCCATGCCGATCTCCTTCGTGTCGGCTTGAAGCCGGTGAGAGGCTGGTTTTAGGTCCAGATTTTATTCGTGATGCCACAGATAAGATTGACCTTATTCGACATAGGATGAAAGACGCTCAAAGTAGACAAAAATCCTATGCCGATAATCGAAGAAGGAAATTAGAATTTTCTATGGGAGATTTTGTGTTTATTAGTGTTTCACCTATGAAGGGTGTTGTGCATTTCAGTCGATCGGAAAAATTAGCACCTCGATATATTGGCCCGTTTCCCATCACCGAACGCATTGGTTCCGTGGCTTATCGCCTTTTATTACCGGCTCAGTTTTCTGCTATTCCTGACGTATTCCACGTCTCTCAACTTTGGAAATGCCTTCGAGATTTCGATTCTATTCTTGAGCCCGATGTTATTGAAGAAATTGAAGTTTTGCCTAATTTGACTTATGAGCAACATCCTATTCGAATCATTGCTTCGGAGGTTAAACGCCTTTGAAATAAAGATGTTCCTCTAGTGAAAGTTCAATGGTCCTCAAATCCTAAGGATTGCTCTTAGGAATCTAGAGAATTCATCGAGCGAACACATCCGACTTGCTCTCTCGTGCTCCTTAAGGTGAACTTTTTATTTCAAATTTCTTCTTTTGTGTCGATATGCTTTTATAGTTGTTACTTCTTATTTATTTCTTAAAGATTGCGAGGACGCAATTTCTTTAAGGAGGGGAGTCTGCAACAACCCGCATATTTAATGAATTTTATATTTAAATGTTTTATTTAAATATAGAATCGTTAATCGGATTGAAGTCCGAAAAGCTACTTTTTGTAAACGGTCGAATTGAGAGTCGAGACCACCTCCATTGAGTCCAAACTGGCGTTTACAACTTTTTTGAGTATAAACATCGATATGTTTGGAGTCGAGTAAAAATTATGATTTTTTCACTTTGGGTTTTAGCCCATCAACCTTCTAACAACCTAACCCTTCATCCAACTCCTCTTCATTCATTCTAATATTTCCTAACACTTCAAGCTTTAGCAAAAATGGGGGAAGAGAAAAGGAATTAGAATTCCTAAGCCCTAATCTTCTTTGCAAATCCAAGTGTTAGCTCCAAAATCAAAGAGAAGCTTAGGTAAGCCTCCTCTTCACCTTCTCCAACTCATTCTCTCTTTAATTTCAGAAATTTCCTAAATCTAACTTAGGAAATGTTCTTCTTTTGAGCTTAGATTCAAGCTTCTAGAGTTGAAGTTGAAGAGTAGTTGATCTTCCTTTGCTTTCAAGCTTCTCCTTCATCGTTTTTGGGTTTAAAGGTGAGATTTTTATCTCACATCTATGTCTATAACTATCCTTGATTGTTAGGTATGAATTCCTAACATCTTTACATGTTCATTTGATTTTGATTTGGATTGATTTGGTGAACATTTCAATTTTTGGTGTTTTGAAGTCTAAAACTCTAAAAATCTTAGCTTTGATGTTTGATCATGCTTTTGGTGGTGTATCGAAGAGCCTATAGAGCTGGGTTGTCGATTGGCATAAACCCCTAGCGCCCATTGCTCGTCCGATCGCAATTTGGAAGAGTTTGCTCTTCATTTGGATAGGTTGAAAAACATTCCTAGTGCCAGTCAGTCGACTGACCTCTGAAGTCAGTCGACTGGCTGTAGAAACCAAGCGAATCTGGGACTGTCTGCAGAAACAGAGAGTCTTTGTTTTCTGTAGTCAGTCGACTGGCCTCCGCAGTCAGTCGACTGACTGCAGGGTCTGAAACTTTCGGGTTTCTGGTTCAGTCGACTGACTACAGAAGGCCAGTCGACTGACCTGCTTGTTTTTGCCTATTTTGCCTATTTAGCTTGAGGTTCCAATTTTTATCGATTCGTGATTATCCAGTTTATTGTTATCATTTATTATTGACTTTGATGACTTCACTTTCGGGATTTTTGAGAATATCCATTTTGATGGATTCGGTATCGATTTCTTTGGATTTGATTCACGTCTTCGAATGTGGATTTTGGTGATTGATTGTTTCTACAATCATTTCTGTGATTTGTCACTTTAAAATATAAAGGTTTTCTATACTAGTAGTAAATATTCAAACTCTTTTTCCAAAGATGATTTCAACTCTACTTTTAAATATAAAGCTTGTTTTCAAAACCGTTTTCCAATCTATTAGTATATACAAACCTTTACCTCATTCGTATGAGAAAATATAATTAAACGGCTTAGCAAAACAAGTGGTATGAAACACTTGCGTTTACTTCGTCGGTTAATTTTTGGACTTGTTCGATTGAAATTCTTGTGACAATTTTCGAGTGGAAATCTACAATTTGTTCGTAAATATTTAAGGTAAGCTAGTGGTTATGGAACATGAAGCTAAACTCATATATTTACTAGCTTAGTGTAATCGACACTTTTATTGATCGATGATGATCATTTTGTGATTTAGACTAGCGATGTGCGATGTCTATTTGTTTGATTGGGAATTACAATCCCCGTTTGTGGAACTTCGTATCAATTTGGCGAGGTAGCGACCCGTGGTCTTCGGGCCGTTTTTGGAGCTTCGGCTCAAAATTTATGGTTAGCGACCATGGAATAGCGTTCCGTTTGTGATACACGTGTTGGTGAGTTTTCATGCTCCCGTTTGTGATAGGCCTCCCCCTTTTGTGATTTCTGGATTTCTAATTGATGATTTCTAGAATTTGTGTTTCACCAACTTTTGCGATTGGCATTAATATGTTTGTCAATGTTTGTAGTTTGGTGAATAAAATAAAGAATATGATATTCTTTTTGATGCCTTGAGATTTTTGAGATATTATATGATTTTGTTGTTGTTTAAATCATATTTGTCCTAGTATGACACTATTGTTATCATACGTTCTTATTATATCTCATTTCTTTATCTAATATTTATAGCTAGACTGATTCGTTTATTATTTTCTTATTAAATAATACTCGGGTCAGACCGAGATGTTACAGGTGCTTCTGCTTGACTCCTTATCTGGGATCATCTTTTGACTTTTGTCTAACTACATTACATTTGTAGTTTTTGTTGTTATACATTCGAGATATAGACTCCATGATGTATACTTATTCTTTTGTCTAGCACTTGTATCAATTCTTTTGTGATATTGTGGATCTTATTTGACCACTACTCTGATGTACACTTTTATGTGTTATATTCATATCTGTTTCCGCCTTTGAGATATGAACATCTGTGACTGATTTATGTTATGTTTATTTCTATATTTGTTTCCGAGGTCCACTTAGCCACTGTGTGGTAGCTTTGAGTTTGTATTTGATATGTCGGATTTCCTCTTGAAATGAAATGCATGTTATACTATCTGACATATCGATACTCGCACAAAGCAATTATACGGATGGTCGCTCCTCAACAGCCTTATTCTTCGCGCTAGTCAACGGCATTACCCCGTAGTGTCCTTGGCTAGCGTGAGCATAGAGGTGGGGCGTCACACATAGACTTATCACATCTCCAACTTTCAGCTTGCTATCCTTCGGCCAAGAAGGAAGCTCGATAGATTGGAGTAATCACTTCGCACTACACGAATCAACCTTCTCAACACAAATGATAATCAAGCCTACACAGTCAGTCACGTACTAAGCGTACGACTAATTAGTTTCCACATCAAGTCGAGAAACAAAAATGGCCAAATATAAATTTAGAACTAAAGCAGTCACTAGGCCTGATTTATTAAATCATTCGTTAATTAAATCACTTTTCCAAATTTAATACTTCAAATTATCTTTAAAAAAGATATATTCAAAACCATTTCACTTATTTGATATTTGGAAAACATTTCCATATACTTATTTTCATAATAAGTGAATTCACATTTTACTTTATTTTCAAACCATTCAAACTTCATTTTAAATTATCACTTTCCAAAACATTTATTTAATTTAAAGGATTATTTACTGTCCGAAACCGTGAATATAATTCCTTTATCCAAATTCATTACTTCTACACATTTAATTAAAAGAATTATTCACTGTCCAAAACCGTGAATATAATTCCTTTTATAAAAATTCACATCTAGCTTATCAAATTAAATTGATTTCACATTTATAAAACAATGTTTATAAATTCCATATATACTCTATAAAAACTTTCATTTATAAAATTCCTTTACTAACAAATTCCATTTATATCTCATTTATATGTCAAAATCCAATTATAAGTTAATTTACTTATAAATCTCTTATTTACAAATTCATTCCTTTTATAACATCATAAATTTATAAATCTTTTCTACTTATAAGATTCATTTATACTTCATTTTAACACTTATAAAACTCCTTTATAATTCCATTATTTTTATTTATAAAAATTCAATTTTATAAGTCTTATACATAAATCATTATAATAAATTCAAAATTCTCAATTTAACTTATTTTACCAAATAGTTTACTTCATATTTCGAAAATCATATTTATGTATCTTTCACAAAGCCATAATTTTTGTAACGAAAACAAATTATAACTTTTTATTTATTTAAAATAAATTCATTTCTTTAACAATTCAAAAATTAATAAAACATATATTTTCAAAATCACATTGAAATCCTTTTTTTTTCAACAAAAACATCATTTCATTATTTTGAAATTCCAAAATATGGCCCAATGCTACAACAACACTAAATAAGGTGATTCACATGGATAATAACAATCATGGCATCCAACACAACAAAAATCTCCTGATACAGCATATATATCAATATTTGTAAACAAAATCAACAATTGTGAGGAATCCTGTTGGATCCCTCCAACCTGTCACCTACAACAAATATACATATGAGAAAATATGTACAATGTCCGCTTCGAGGCAGACGTGCGTACAAAGGGTCATCCGCTCATAAACGGGAACGAATAGGGTCTCATCTGCTAAAATATGCAGGAATATATCCAAACCAATCAATATATATATATATATAATATATCATATATCATCCAAATAATCATCAATCATCATAAATAAATTTCTTTTCACTTATATAAAAATATCGAGTCAGAAATAGTGAGTTGTACTCATTTTGGTTCCAATAGACGTTGCTGCGTTTTATTCCGGATGAAATTAAACCGACGTTTAATTTTACCCAAAATTTTCACTAGCTCCAATCAACTCCAAACTAGCTCCATCGCATAGTGCTCACGAATACGAACCTAACACAACTTGTTTCGTGTAAACGGACCTCGTATGTAAAAGATATACAATTTTAAAGATTACACGAATTATAATATAATAATTTACAAATTATTTTTTATTTTAGTTTAACCTTAGTTATCCAGGCCATTGATTTCAACTCACACAAATCCAGGCCGCATGTTCTTTCTTCCTTCATCATCGTTCATAGGTCGAGATAACCCATGTAGCCGCCTCGCCCATTTGTTTGCCACGCCCCCACCATCGATCCAGACGACGATCGACCTCCACCGCCGTGTAGCCCATCCCCACGCGCACCATCTCCCCCGGTCTAGACGAGCTCGGCCACCCAGCGCCGAGATCCAGCCTCTTGAACGCGCGCCCTTTGAACGATGATTGCCGCCAATCCCACACTCTAAAATCGATCATGACCTTCGGATAGAGAGATCACGACGCTCTCTATATTTTTCATTTAGGAAGTTTTTCGAATTGGTTGATGGATCGAGAGAAAAAGTGGGAAGAGTAATCGAGTTTTATGGCCATAGAAATTAAGTGGCGGCTAGGGTTTATTAACCTAGGGTTTGTGAAAAAAGGAAATAATGAGGTCCTTTTATAGAAAATTATTCGCCCACTATTCATCCGAAAAATTTTCGATCTCCAAACGAAGCGTGCCGCCTAGCGTTTATAATGTTTTACCCCTATTCTGAACACAATGGAATATATCGAGAGCCAATTCCATCGTATTTGGAAGATATGTTTTTGAATCAAATTATTTAAATTAAATTTACTTAAACAAATTTCTACGCGTTTCAGCTTCCCACGACCAAACCGTAAATCCGATTGACACGAAATTTAAAATCCTACAATAATATAACATTATGGATCTAATGAAACTAGTTTTGTCGAAATCCGAGACTGTGTTCAAAATGATTATTTTTACACGTTAATTAAATATTAAAATTTCCAATTTCTATAAATTTACTTTAAAATCTATTTTAAAAGTTTACAAACATCATTTTTATTCAAATAGAATTTAATACAACTTTATAAAACATTTTTATTCACATAAATTTCGAAATTCACTTATTTCTGCAATTTCAAATATTAAATTAACAATTTAATTATCCAAATAAATCAAGATATTTGAAATATAAGTTATTCAACTTATAAAATTAACTTGTGAATATTTAAAATCAATTAAATATTCGAATTTCGAATGACTGAAATTCTGGGTCGTTACAATCATATTGAGAATCTGAATCAAGTATTCGCCGATAAGAAATAAGTGAGAAATCCTTTTTCATACTGGTGTGAATCACCCTGAAGCTATGTATTTGAATCCTAGATCAAAAACTGTGCGAATAAAATGGTCTACGTATAACTTACATACTTATTCCGATTGGTTTCTTAATTACACCAATCTCTTTCTAAATCACTCTCATTTTATTTCTAGTATTTCATTCGACACTAAATTATTTATGAATTACTTCATAAAATTTTCACTTAGGTTTATAAACATTTTATAAAGACTCGTCTTTATAAAACATTAAATTAAAACTTACAACAGTTTTATTTACCTATATAATACTCTTTAATATCCTAAGAGTATATACAAAATGTCAATTTAATTTATCTAATTATTATTATTCAAAATTTAAATGGAGGACCAAACAAAATATAGGTCTAAAAACTGAGTCGACTTCTTCGACCATTTTAGCTTAAGGTGTCCTAAGGAATGATGTGTACAAGTCGGCACACTAACATTAAATAGTTTATGAGAATTAGATGTTTAAACAAAACTATGGTTTGAATGAAACAATGCTTATTAAAACCTTCCTACTCAATTTAACATATTTATAGCTTGAGTTAGATTATCTCTTTTCTATCTAAAAAAAATTCATTTATCAAATTATTTATCATAATACCCTTTTATTTTAAATCAATTTCCTTTAAGGAAACTTAAGAACTAAATGCCCAGTTTTTTTTATTTAAAATCTTTTTTGAAATAATAATATACATATCTCCCTTTTGTATATAAAATCATAATTTTGGAGTTTAAAATTTTTTTTAAAAAAATGACCATATAGAAAATTATTATGGTAGCATTTTCCTACTTAGAAACTCGAAAATGAATGCTAATGATGCTGCAGTCATCACCATATTTATTTTCCAGGGATAGAAGCGAGTTCAGTGCTTTCTCATCTCTTTTAAAATCCTTTTTTAAATATTTCTATACACAAATACTTTTTAAAATACTACCATTATTTCCTCCAAAACTTTGAAAACAACTTTCAAATACACGGAAATTTAAGTTCTCAAATTCTTTGCTTAAATTCATTTTTATTTATAAACTCTAGTTATAAATTATACTTATAAAGTTTCATTTTGAAATATTTATTCTTATGAATATTTCCAAGTAATATTGCCATTAATTTTCTCAAAAATCCCTTTGAAATTATTTTCAAACAATTCTAGGATTTTAATTCAAAAATCCTTTTGAAAACGCATTTTATAAACAAAATTTACATAAAGTTTCCTTTATGTAAACTTATCTCATATAATAATAATCCTCCTATATTATAACAAAATTTTCCCAAAAATTTATCCTTTAAATGTCTTATCTTCCCATTTAGATTAGTTTAAACAACTTGTATTAAAAGTTTTACCTTTAACTCAACATTATGAAAAGATTACTTTGAACTTAACATTATTTAAAAGATGACTTTTAACTTAAAAATTTCATCGAACACCCTACAATCAAACAGTGAAACTTAATTCACAAGGGGTTTGCCTTAATACACTTACAATTATCAAACAATAAATGCTCATAAACTGGTTGAGCGTAGATTAATAACCAACAAACAATAGTCCATGCTCCTAAACTATTTGAGCACGACAAATCAAACAATAATGATAATAAAAAAATATTATCATTTTCAAACAGTCAAACACAACACCAATAATTATATAAATTTTGAAAATTATTCCTTTATATATGTAAAATATATAATCCTAGGTAAAATATTTCATTTACCAAATGTTCATAAGATCAATATCATGTTTGTTGGCCTCGTTCAAGTGTTTAGAAATCCCTATCGATCCGTGGTGTCTCACGTCTCAACCAGAATTCATAAACAACTCAATAGACCAATTAACACAATATGTTTTTATAGCAAATAAAAAACACACTCTCGTATATACAATACTCTCAAACTCATTCTAGGGTGTCACTTACCCTATCTCTAATGAGTCAACCCTACCAAATCCAAGGTTCTCGCTTAACTTTCAGCTTTGATACCAAATGTAACAACCTGCCTTTTCGATCATCGAAAGTCGACACCAAATACATCCACGGTATCTAAATGTTGAACATCCAATCGCCAGAAAGGCAGATTGTTAGGGTAAAATAAAAGAACAAACAGGAGAAACATAATCTCACAAAGGAACGATCATGTATAATACAACAAAGTCGGTATAAACTATCACTCCAAGATACAAGGTATGTCAGAGTTAAAAATAAACCTTATCAGCTGGACAATTATAAATTTCCTAACCTTATAATTGTTGATAGCTATATATAATAATATAGCGAAAAATAAAAGTATTACGGTAGGTGAACATCCAACTCTACTCCATGAGCTCCATGTCCCGCTAACAACAATTGTAACAACCCACCCCGGAACATGCCTAAATTTCGACCCAGAAAAGTCCCATCGAAACTTAGATCCATTCTAAGGTAAGCTGTTGGTAGTAAAAAGAAATAACATTAAAGAGCCATAACTAAACTTACAGAACTCACAGCGGATGGAACAAAATATAATAGGAAAGTGTACCCATTTATTTCAAAACAATAAAAATGTAATAATACAAAATTCTATAGAAACCGTATTATAATACCCGTTACAACAATTGTCTAAATACATGAGTACACGTATAAGCAAGTAATAATAACAAATACTACCACAAGCCAAGCTTCTCCATATCTAAGCATCATCACCGCCATCACTCCATCCTTACCCTGTATTGTAATGAGAATGGAGTCAAAACAACAAGTTTCCAGTGAATAAAAACCTTGAGTCTTACCTTTTCAGTACTTGGGCAGTATATCTCAAAATAAGAATATTTCTATGAAAATAGACTGTTGAACCATTTAATACTTATTTATAAGGAAAGGAGGCGGGTCCAACCATATAATACCTTCTATTCCAGAAGCAAGTTTCTAAAATCTCATATCCCAATCGTACGTCATAAACATCTAATAATGTGAGAGATGGTACCTAAGCCGCTTAATACCTTTTATTGGAAAATAGACAAACTCTGGTCATTTAATACCTTAATTAAGGCAGACCTCATCATTTAATATGTATTTCCAGGGCGTGCTCCTCAATGGTACTATTTAGCTGACATCATATGAAACCCCTTAGGCCACTTAATACTTTCTTATGAAAAATAGGCAGACTCTGGTCATTTAATACCTTAATTAAGGCAGACTCCATCATTTAATACCTATTTCCAGAAGCGGACCTCCTCATTGAGATACCACCTAATGCAACTCCTTGGCCATTTAATACTTCATCTGGGAAAAAGAGGCTGGTCCAACCACTTAATACCTCAAGACCCCAAAGCAGGCCCTTCGTCTTATGGCCCATACTCATAATGACGTCTCACATTAGTCCGACTATTCATAGGAACTGGTAGCTAGATTAGCTAGGTAGATTTTCCCTATAGAATTTGGGACTAACCTCGTGTCATTATAAATATTTAATAAGGATATCTCACATCAATTAAAGTGTACACAATTGCTGGTAGCCTTAAAGTGAAGGGCACACTTCCGTCATGTAACTCTATTGACCTCGCATCCCTATGACCTAGCCATACATTAATTCCTCCCTACACACACACACACACTTATCTCACTATTTCATAAATAAGGCCTTATAAGGAATCTTCCTTATTATGTCTTAAAATAATAATTAGGCTTTTTTAAGAGTTTCCTCTTATTTTTACCTATCAATCAATTACCTTCCTAATGGAGGAAGTAAATGAAAATAAGTGCCTAATTAACTACGCCATATATGCAATAATTATACATTAATTACGCAAATAGAGATAAATAAATATTCGCGCCCAATAAGTTCTAAACGAACAGATTTTACGCTCTAAACAAGCGCTAAATGTCAATTCCTTAACCATATATTATTATTACAAGTTCTTTTTCTTCAAATTCCCAAGATTTCATAGGATTTCAATTTTTAAAACAGGGAATAAATATTCATAATCAAAACTGAAATAACAAAATTGCAAATAAAATAGAAACTCAATTTATTACACCAATTCATTGGAATATCCTAAACAATAAGAATTGCAATCTGAACCCTATATTATATTCAACACCTCTTTTACGAAGAAATAGATAAGAATAATTCATGTAAACTATGAATAGAATTCATAATCTAAACCCTTTATTTTATTGAAGAATCACAATTTGATCCAAAGAAGAAGAAGTGGAATAGACTATGAAATTATCAAAAATTGCATAAATGAAACAAATTCCATTAAATTAATGTAAATAACTGAGAATCTCAACATAGAATTGAGATTTTGAAATAAAAGGAATTTTACGGGATTTTATCTATCATATTTTTGAAATTCCAAAATCCGTAAGGCATATTCAAATCCAAAGTGAAATACATTAAACAATTGTTGAAAAGAAATACTACGGTTTCCACTCACAGATTAGCTTTAGCTTCACTTAAATGGATTCGTAGCCTTCCAATCTTTTCCAAAATCTCTCTTTTGATAAATATACACACAATAGAGAAATAAGTTAAATTCTTACCTGAATTCTCTACGGAGTTTCTGAATCTTATTAGAGAGATAGCAAAGGCAGAATTTCGTTGTATTCCCTAAAATAATATGAATTAAAAAGTGAAGATGAAAGGGTTCTATTTATAGGGGTTAAAATGCACCAAAACTGTAGGATGAAAATAGTTTAAAACGGAGAAGTCTGGACCATTCTTACCCTCAAACCCTAGCCACCACTACCCTTATTTAGGCATGACCGGTTGATTCCCCCTTCAACCGGTCGACGCTTGGGTCCACCAGTCCCAATAAGGGGTCGACTGGTATATTTGTTTTGTGAATGTTTTTATTTTCGTTGCTATTAGTTGATTTCTTTCCCTTAATCAACTTTAACGTTAAACGTTAATTAGCATTTACTTAGCCCCTAAGCGAATTTTTAAAATTCAAACCCTAAATTTGAATTCTCATTTATATTTGAATTCCAATTAAATTTATTTACATATAAAAACTTAAAACGCTCATAACTTCTTCGTTTGAGCTCTGTTTTCAGCATATTATATATGGAAACAGATCAGAATTCCACCATGAACGCAATAGAATAACTGTCATGGTTAGATTCTAACTTTTATAAAAAAATTATATTTAATCCTTATCATATTTAATTTAATTTACTTCATTTATTTATGGTTCATTTTATAGGGTGTTATATTCTCCCCTCTTAAAAAGGATTTCGTTCCGAAATCTTCTAAGGGACAAACAACGTAACATGCAATAACATCCATGTTACACAACCAAGTTCTCTACACAACCATCTACTTAACCAATAGTGCAATGTGATTATGTACTGCAGACATGCTAAAATGAGCTCAATCCTAGCGTGAGTGTGTAATCGTGTCATGAAAGTATGTATGCTCAACCCTAAACATGCACAAAAAGTTTCTATATGAGTGTAAAGTAATTGTGAAAAAGTGTAACAACAATCTCCTACCATCCAATTTAGCAACCACGATGCAACCAAAATCCTAATTTTGGAGACAAAAATTACCAGTGAAAAGCTCTGGGTGAGTGCTTTTCATCTTCTCATCGGTCTCCCATGTGCTTTCCACCAGATTGTCCCCTATTGTACTCGGACCAGCCTAATTATTTTATTGCGGAGTCTCCTAGTACCTTGCTCCATAATGCGTGTGGTGGCACGAGACATTGTCGGTTCCATCTCAAAATCCCTCGACTGATCAGGCTCTATTTGGTTAATGGTGCCATGAAGGAATTTTCTAAGGTGAGAAACATGGAAAACATTGTGACTCCTGCCAACTTGTCAGGAACCTCCATATGGTATACCAATTTTCCTATTATTTCCAGAATTTTGAATGGCCCAACAAATCCAGGCCCCAATTTTTCAAACTTGCCAAAACTAACAACTTTTATAAGAGGGGAGATTTTAACAAATACCATATCTCCAACCTGAAATTCAAGCTCTATCCTTCTTCTATCCGCATAAGATTTCTTACAGTCTTGCGCTACCTTCATCCTTTACCTAATCAACTCTACTTTTTTAGTAGTACCACAGACCAAATCTGGTCTGAGTAATACTTTGTCGATGGTTTCCTACCAACAACTAGGCAATTTGCATGGCCGCCCATAAAGTGCTTAAAAAGGGGCCACACCAATCATTGCTTGATAACTATTATTATACGCAAACTCAACCATAGGTAGATGTTGCTCCCAATATCCTTCGAAATCCAAGACACAAGCTCTCAATAAGTCCTCCAAAATCATATTCACCATCTCTATTTGTCCGTCATTTTGTGGGTGATATGCCATGCTAAGGTTCAAAGAATTTCCCAAAGCTATTTGTAGGCTACTTCAAAACTTGCTAGTGAAAAAGGGGTCCGTATCACTGACTATGCTCACAGGAACTCCATGTAGCCGAACTACCTCCTTAATATAAATTTGTCGCGGCTAGTCTTATTTTTCCTAATCAGAACAAAATGTGCACTTATTACCCGGTATCCTGACCCGGCTATATTGAACTGATTGCACATGATAGATTCGACTGATATCGAGAACGATGACCGCAGAGCAATGGCTGTAGGACCCGGAAGTAAAGTACAGATGGTTATATGAAGCCAGAATTGAATGGAATTGGTAGATAGATGATGCAGGATGCTTGAAATATGGATATTAGCTTGGATAAGCAAGGGATCGACATGGTATGGTAGTACTATAGGGATCGGCATGGTGTGGTAGTATTATAAGGGTCGGCATGGTTAGTTAAATAAGGGATCGACATGGATGAAGCAATCGAGGGTTCGACATAAATAGGGGTGCATGGGTCAACATAGTTTATTGGTTTGGAAAGTTATGTTTCAACTTATTAGGAATGGGTCGGCATATCATATAAGAGGGATCGACATAGTTTGGTGGTTAGCGAGGGATCGGCATATGTCAGCAACCAATTTCACTCTTTCTTCTAACGATCAATATCTTGAGATCTTGGAGACCAAAGAAAATGAAAGTTGGAGAGCAAGGTATATGGACCCTAGGGAGCCTACCCTAGGGGTTGCATATCAATTGGCTAAGGAATGAGAGATCGACATGTGACTACTCGAGGGGTTCGGTAGAAAATAGCTTGCAATGGGAATTTGAGCCAAAGACCAATCAAAAGCATGAGCTCTAATGACTTGATATTTGAAGAGCCAACATATATAAGCATGAAGAAGCCACCATAGGGATCGCCGCCCAAGAATCGACCAATGAAGGGATCCATACCGGCCCCTCTTCATTAGGATTTGGGCCTAGCAACCCCTATGGTGGTCCCATATAGATTAGAAGGTCCTATAGCCAAAGTTTCAAAGAGATTGGCGGTCACCTTCACCTATAAATACTAGCCTAGGAGGTTGTTCTGAGGATCTTTACACTGCTGGTTACATTAGTCTATATTGTAATCTAGTTTTTTCTTACTTCTTGCTGTTTGCTGCTGCAATCAAAACTGTTAGTGAATCAATAAAGATAATCTTCAAAGTGAACGTATGCATACAAAGCCGAACCACTATAAATTCTTGTGTTCTTGATTATTGCTGATTTGCTTGATAGTTTATTCTGTTCCTCTGTTTTAATTTTATTTTCTTCATTTACTTCTCTATATAAATCTATTCTTGGGTGTTTGTAACCGATTTGGTTGCAACAACACTCTTAGTGAGTCTGTCCACAACGACCCAAATAGCCTCATTGCCCTTCTGACTTTTAGGCAATCGTTCCACAAAATCCATTAAAATATGTTCCCACTTCCAAGTCGGAAGTTACAAAGGTAATACTAATCCACCGGGCTTCCCTGGCTCATCTTTTATTTTCTGACATGTCAAACACCTAGCAACAAACTCAACTATGCTTCTCTTCATTCCATTCCAAAGAAAATTCCCTTCATATCCTTGTACATCTTATCTCCTCCGGGATGAATGGTCATCCTTGAGTGGTGACACTCCATAAGCACTCTCTCATCAAGTCATTAATCATTGGAACACAAAGACGTCCATCTCTTCTCAAACATCCATTCCCATCAACTGAATACCTCCTTGCACGGGGAAACCGCTCTCCTTTTCTCTTTTTTCTTTCCAAAATCTCTACTAACTCCTCATCCTTCACGTGCTCATGCCCTATATGGTCCATCAAGGCCGATCCAATCTCCATAACTGCTAGAAAACCATGGATGGGTTCTGTTGACGGTTGGAGGTTAAAATTTCAGAGAAACTCCAACCATCTCCATTCATATATATCACCTAGGGTAGCATGTCTCTGACTAAGGGCGTCGGCGACTGCATTCCCTTTTCCATAGGTATATTGAATACTAAAGTCAAAGAATGGTACATACTCCATCCACCGCTTCTTCCTAAGCTTCAAATATTTTTGGGAAAATAGGTATTTAAGTGATTTATGATCAGTATACAACTCAAACCTTTCCCCCAAGAGATAGTGCCTCCACATCTTTAAGGCAAAAACAATGGATGCCAACTCTAAATCATGCACTTCATACCTCTTCTCATGGTCCTTCAGATGTCTACTGGCATAGGCAACTACCTTCTCTTCTTACATAAGAACTGCCCCTAATCCTGTGCCACATGCATATGCGAAAATCGTAAACGGCTTGGTTCCATTTGGAATAGTGAGAACATGTGCACTATTCAGTGACTCCTTAAGCTTCTCAAATGTCTTAGTGCATCTATCATCCCAAACAAAAACTAGATTCTTCGTCGTCAATTAGGTTAAAGGGGTTGCTATTTGTGCAAAGTTCTTGATGAATTTCCTATAGTAGCCTGCCAACCCTTGAAAACTCCTAACCTCTGACGCATTACTAGGAGTCTTCCATCCTTGGACAACTTCTACTTTAGTAGGGTCCATAACTAATCCTTGTTCCGAAACAATATGCTCAAGGAACCTAACTTCATTTTTTCAAAAGTGGCATTTAGAAAACTTGGCTTTTAAGTTGGTTTCTTCTCAAAGCCTCCAATACCTCCCTATGGTAGTCCTCATTCTCCTTCTTGCCTTTGGAGAAAACCAAGATATCATCAACAAACACCATGACAAATTTATTAACTTGCCCTCTAAATATTATACTCATCCAATCCACAAAGTGTCCAAAAGAAATTACTTCCCACTCATAGAGCCCATATGGAGTACCGAATGCGATCTTCGGCTTGCTTTCCTCTGCAATCTTCAACTGATGGAATCCCATTGCTAAGTCTAATTAGGAAAAGACTTTAGCCTCTACAAGTTGGTCGAACAAGTCATCTATTCTAGGTAGAGGGTACCTATTCTTCCTTGTCAACTTGTTCAACTCCCTACAATCGACACAAAGTCTCAAAGAACCCTTTGCCTTAGTAGCAAAAACAAAAGGGATTGCCAACTTAGAAGTACTCCCATGGATGAATCCTTTCTTCAATAGCTCTAAGATTTTCTTATCCAATTCCCTTCTTTCTTTGGTATCTATATGTCTCAATGGCAGAGCGACAGGTCTTGCATCCTTCTCCAAATCCATACGGAACTCAATCTCCCTATGCGGTAGGAGACCCGAGACCTTCTCGAAGACATCAAGAAATTCACAAACTCCGGGTATAGATGATGGCTCTCCAACAACATATAGATTTAGTGAGTATAAATAGCTTAATCCAACTAAAGCTTTGAATGTACAAAGAACTTCTAGGTCACAGCCTCTACAACTCCTTAATCGTACTACCCTCTTATCACAGTCAAGAATAACTCCATAATATGACAACCAATCCATACCCAAGATAAACCCATACCCCTTGAAACTTAGGACGTATGTAGTACATATGAAATCAACGTCGCAGATGTCTAACATTAGGTCTTAGCAAATAAGAGAAAGATGGGTCAAACCCCCAATGGGATTGGAAACCTCTATTGGGCTATTGACCATCTAGGTTTGAAGGTTTGAGGAATTTACTACATCCCTAGCTATAAAGGAAAGGGATGTCCTTGAATCAAATAGGGTACGAATAGTCACCCCAAAAATAATAGTTATACCTTCTAGAGCTGCTTTTCTCTGGTCTCTTGGGGGTTTACTAGAAATAGGGACGGCTTCGGTAACGTAGGCATGTTCACTTGATCCTTCCTTAGCCATCTTGGGACACTGATTCTTGTGATGTCCTTCCCCGTGGTAGTTAAAACACCTACCTCTAAAGGCTTCCTTCGTTAGACTCACCCTACAATCTTTAGCTTCATGACCCTTCCTTTGGCATTTCTTACACACCTTTCCATTCTTCTTAAACTTCCCCTTTGGCTTCTTGTTGGCCTAAAAGCTCCCCTTCTTGGACCCTTCTTGCTTTTGGGTCAGTGCAGACTTCTCCTTCTCTATTTCCTTATCTTACTCCTTGGCCATGTGTAGCATTTCCATTTCTACCAACATGTCATACGTGGCCCCAATAGGTACTTGGGTCAATAACATTTCTCTTAGTAGGGAATTTATGCCCTTCACAAACTTCATGGCCATTTTCATAGGTGTGTCTATTAGGCTTATCCCGAATTTAGCCAATTCAGTAAACTTAGAACTTAGCTATGTACTCCTTAAGGGTAGAATCTCCTTGTCTTAGTTGAATGAACTTTTCCAACTGCATGCTAACCTCTGCTCTAGACATGAATCTCATCTCGAATCGGTCCTTGAATTCATCCCAAGAGAATATCCTTCCAGGGTGCTTGATTTGCTTGATAGTTTATTATGTTCCTCTTTTTAATTTTACTTTCTTTATTTAATTCTCTACATAAATCTATTCTTAGGTGCTTGTGACCAATTTGGTTGCAAACATTTTGGTGCTTTCACAGAGAAACTGATTCTCAACCTGTTAGGATGCCCTTTGTTGCCACTGGATTGGGTAAATCCCCCAAAGGATTTCCATAGCTATCTTCATAAAGTTTCTTATACTACTCAGATTTGCTAAAATATCAACAAAGAGGTTGATAATGGTGAGACATACCAGATCTACTTCTCAGAATGTTGATGGAAATGAGAATGCTAGCATTCAACAAAGGGGCCTAAGCAACCAACCTACAAATTTGAATGTTGATCTGGTTGAAGTTTAAAACCCTACTGATTCTATAACCCGAGCTGAATTTCATAATCTAATGAGAGAGTTGATGGAAAGCCACTGACAATTAAATGAGCAGATTCAGACCAATATTAGCCCGATGAACCAGATTACTCAACAATAGCGTTGGAAGGCCATAAGGGATCCCACCCCTTACTCGGCATCAGAAAGTTCAAGCTCATCCGATGATTACCACAAGCTTAGGCATCGCAGGATTGAAGGAGATCACGTAGAAACATCGAAGCGCTGCTTGGCAGACCAATATGGTCTACCAAGACCAATCGGTACCGATCCCTCCTCTAGAGGAGGGATTACCCCACTACACATAGAAAATCGCACTGGAGTTCTTCCCGGAAGCTTGGATGCTGAGTTAGATTGAATACTGACCAGGTACCCTGCCAGAATGACAATGAGATAAATGTTCAAGGTGCGCATCAAGGGGATGGTGAACCAAGAAGGTGTGAAATGGCACGTAGACATTGACCGGACCATTCATGTGAGGTGGAGCGATACCACCACTTGGAACCACCCATCAAGACACCGGACTTATCAGCAATGGTCAGACAGTTGGCGAGAGAGAATCAAGGCTTCACTAATGATGACTGAGGAACCTCAAGAAGCCATACCCTATTTACTGACAAAATTCTGCATGCGGAATACCCAAGAAGGTTCAATGTGCCATCAATGCTTGCCTACGAGGGAAAAACCGACCCCAGGCAGCATATTATGAGATACGAATAGCTGATGCATTCTACGAGAGCTAATGACACGACCAAGTGCAGATGATTTCCCATAACCCTTTTCGAGACGATGTGGTTCATGAGACTACCTTCGCGATCAATTTCAAGATTCGATGAGTTAGTAAGCAAGTTTGTGGAGCAATTTCGAATGCGCATGACTCATCCAAAAGACGTGATGTCCCTTTCCGGTGTTATCTAGGCCCTAGGGGAATAATTGAAAGATTATTTGGAGAGATTTCATACCGCAGCCACGGAGGTTAGTAACCTAAATGATCATGCTAACCTTATGGCTGTGATGAGAGGGATTGATCTGGAATCTGAGTTTGGTGACTGGCTGGCTGGAAAACCGCCTGCCATGTTGGAGTGCTTCTATTCAAAGGCAGCTCGGTTTTTAAGGAAGGAGGAAGCCTGGTCCTCCAAGAAAAAGAACGTTGCAGGACCTAATGGTGAAGCAACACAGAGTAATATAGCTATAAAACAGTCTGATGACAATTCTGGAAAAGTTCAAGTGAATGTTCAGAATAAGTCGAATCAACCGAAGAAAGATGGAGATAGGAATTGAGAGAGGATGAGGAATTTTAGGATATTAAAGCCTAGGATTCCAATGTATGACAACTACATGCTGCTAAATACGTCCTTAGAGAATATTTATCTATCCACTTGTAATACTATGTAATACAGGAAGACGCCTTCAAAAGAGTCATTAGAGAGACAGAAGCAGACAGGGAAATATTGTCGGCTTCACGAATGTTATGGGCACAATACAAATGAATGTAGGCATCTCCTGGATGTTATAGAAAAATTGATTCGGGAAAAGAAGCTGCAACAGTTTGTGAAAACTCTGTAGGATGGTGGATAGGGGAAGTCTGACCCCAATCAAGGACAAGCTCCGCATAGGGTCGAGGAGCCTGCATGGATCGTTACGATAGTTGGGGGACCACACCCTATGGAAGGAGTTGGCAAGAGATGGAGCCCTATGCTAGCATGATAAGGCATGTAGATTTTGAATGTTGTTCGAATACGGAAGATGGAACTCCAGCAAAACTGCAGCGCACCATGGCGAATGATATTGTGTTTAGAGACAAGGACGCAGACAAGGTAGAGGCTCCAACAATTAACCCGATGGTCATTTCAGCTATGATTGGTCCTGCGTTGGTGAGAAGGATTTTGATTGATCATGGAAGTTTAGCGAATATAATCTTCAAAATGGCATATGATCAGATGAGAATGGAAGCTAAAGACTTAAAACTATATAAAGCTCGTATTCATGGTTTTAATGGCATGGTGACCGAGACTGTAGGATACATGGAATTACCTATTGAATTGGGAGAAGGTGAATGAAGGAGAGTGCGAATCTTACAATCTATTGTTTTGGATGTTGACTCTCCGTATAATGTTTTTCTGGGCCGACCGCTCCTAGCTGAATTCCGGGCAGCTCTTGCCCCATGGTGTTTAACTCTGAAGTTTCCGATGGATAATGGTGTAGTAGTTGTTCATGATGATCAAGCGACTAGACGTGCCTATTATGTAGATAAGTTGTGGGAAGCTCAGCGTAAGGAGAAGGGAAATGGTATGAACAAAGCCGTTCGCATCCAAACCATCGAAGATTGACAACTAGCGGCTGAGCCTTGGATCGGGTACCATAGTCCATTCTATAGAGATATAGATTCGAGAAATGAGGAAGAGGAGCCCAAAGAGACTAAGGCTGCACCAGCTGAGCTGACGACTGATTTCACGGTCAGCTACGATGACCCATCATGAGTCTTGAAGATTGGGTTATAGCTGAGCCCCTCGATGATGAAAGAACTTGCTGGTTTTCTCCGAGCGAATCTAGATGTATTCGCTCAGACTCACTCTGACATGTGTGGAATATCGCCTGCCATTGCGAGCCATGCATTGGATATTAATTTGAAGTATGTTCCAGTGAAGCAAAAAAGACGAGGCATAGATAAGGAGAGATCTGTCGCTCTTAAAGAAGAGGTAGATAAACTAAAAGTCAACGGGTTTATCTGTGTCACTCTCTATCCTGAATGGGTATCTAATCCCGTACTTGTGAAGAAGGTGAATGGAAAATGGAAAACATGCATTGATTATTCAGATTTGAACAAAGCGCGTCTAAAAGACAGATTTCCCCTTCCAAGGATTGACCAGCTAGTTGATTCAACTGTAGGACACGAATTGTTATCGTTTATGGATGCGTATTCGGGATATAACCAAATCCTAATGCATATCCTCGATCAGGAGCACACCAATTTCGTTATAGATGTTGGATTGTATTGTTACGTAATTTGGAGAAGAATGCCAGAACAACCTATCAGCGCTTGGTTAACAGGATGTTTAAGGATCAGATTGGAAAAACAATGGAAGTGTATGTGGATGATATGCTCGTGAAGTCACGACGATCGAGCGACCATATCGGAGACTTGGCAGAAATGTTTGACATCCTCCGATATTACAAGATGAAAATCAATCCTTTGAGATGTTCGTTCGGTGTTGCATGGGGAAAATTCTTGGGCTTTATTGTCAATGCTCATGGAATAGAAGCTAATCCAGAAAAGATTCAGGCTATATGTGATATCCAAGCTCCAAGGACCATTAAACAAGTGCAAAATCTGAATGGGAAGGTTGCCACTTTAAGTCGATTTATCTCCAGAGCTACCGACAAATGCATTCCTTTTTTTGATTTAATTAGGAAGGGAAAAAGAAACTTCGAATAAGCAGGACTGTAAAGACGCGTTCCAAGCTCTGGTGAATCATTTGGAGAGACCCCCTATCTTGTCAAAGCCGGTAGATCATGAGGAGTTGTACATTTATTTTGCTGTATCAGCACACGCTATAAGTGCCGCCTTGGTTCGCAAGGAGAATCAGATCCAGTGGCCGGTGTATTACGTCGGTAAACGATTGATGTAGAATATGCTAGTATATGATTTTTGCTTGATGATAATAAACATATATATATATATTCATTTAAATGTATATGTTATTGTACTATTTTATTTTTCACATAATTAAATAAATATTTGTTGAATACAATAAATAACACAAAATTTAAATTCAAACAAATATTTTATTGCAATTTTGAATAGTACAAATTTGACCTCTCACTATATATACACAATTTCGATTACATTACAATTTCGATTACATCACAAATTTCAATTTACAATGTTCACCTCACTACATATCACTCATTATCTCGTATTTATCTTCAACTCTATTCCAGATTGAATCCAGCATCCGAATTATCTGCAAAATAAACATTGACGCAGTAAAATTGAAAAGGAAAATATTTTGCAGTGCAAATTAAAGTGTGTGTTTTGAAAATGTTATTTGCCTCGGTTATTTGGGTTGTTCGTCATCATATTTATTTTGAATTCATCTTACACGAACAACTTGTGACATGCACAGTGTATCACTGTACATGCCATAAGGCCGTGCACACCGATATACACTTGATAAAATTGCAGGGTCAGGTGGGCACAAGGTCAAACCCGAGCCAAAGTTGGATTCAACTCAAGTGCAATACGAAAACAAGAATAGAATGGTCAAGTACAAGTTTCAATGGCTGGAACAAGCTCGAACACACTTGAACCAGAGATGTACATATACATATGAAATGAAGACTCAACACAAGTGAACCCAATCCAACAAACCAGTACATCCACATCAGTACACATGAATATAAAATGAAACCAGACTATAAGATAGGTTCAAATACAAGTACACTCTACAAGGCACCAGCATACATGCATGAACACACATAACAATGAAGACTGCAACATCAAAGGCAAAAAGAGGCACACAAACCAGAAGGAGCATATAAACTCAGTTACATATATGCAACCAAGCTGAAAACCAAATTGCATCAAAATCAGTTCAGCATGAATGAAGACTGCAATATGTTCATGCAACCAGAGTCAATAAACCCAGACCACCATATGTACAAAGTATCAAGTGCAGACCACATAAAACAGAGACTCGAGCAGACATAGCAAATGGATGTACACATGAAGTTCAATACACATACAACATGCACAGACTCGAAGCAATGGAATCAAACACAGTCAGACTTCCACATACAACAAGGTCGTCAAAGAAGCCAAACCAAAATAGATATGGTCACACAACACAATGTCTGCAGCATGATCAACAACACATATACACACACATACATATGTATGTATGTACATATATGGTGATACATAAGTTCAATACCATGGACAATGCAACCATGTGTAAAGCAACCAGACTGGAAATATGCAACAGCAAAGTCACATTCATATCAACATAACATATATCAATTGAGGCATGAACTAAATAAAGCAATTGAACAAGTCCAGTTACAACATGAATTGGCTCGAAGCTACATCATGGCATGAACTCACATATGTAACTAAACTCAAATGGACAACTTCAAGTCCATAGCAGGCCAGTACAACATGACAACCAGATTTCCAGTGAACCAAGCAAGTCAGAGAATGCAAGTTACAAGAATAGATTCACGACGATATAAACCCAATATTATATTAAAATATATAATTTTCCATATTCACATACATGCAATATATAATTCAAGCTATCAATTATAGAATATATAGGAAGGGTTTATAAATTCATTACTCATATATAATTTTTAGCTTACAACTTCGATTTACATTTTAGGCATATAAGAATAGATTCACGACGATATAAACCCAATATTATATTAAAATATATAATTTTCCACTCACCTTTTTAGCTTTACAAATTTCCAGATATAATCGATGTTATTCAATTTGACTCTCATTTCTCCCTATTTGAATACATACACCGCAAGCATACATATACCTTTTAGAAATCTAGATTAGAGAAGAGATTTGGATTTAATTTAGATTTTAGATCCGGATTTATAATTTACCTTATCTTTGACGATTTTATTCGATCCCATTCTTCTTCTCAATCATCCTCTACTATTGTCCACTTGTATATGCATATAAACTATAACTATTTCTAAAAATTAAGAATTTTGTAGAGAAGAGAAAACGGTAGAGCTCTAACGTCGCTTAGAAAATATGAGAAGAAAAGTGAGGGATTAGATCTGTATTTATATGGGTTCAAATCAATGCCAGCCATTAGATTTGTCAAAATCCTCAATTTGAAAGCTCAACCGGTTGACAGTCGCCCCTATCGATCGATCGCTAGCGGTCGATAGGCCAAAGTTAAGGATCGACGGTCAATGTTAATTTGGTAAATTAATATCACCGTTGATGTTTGTTAATTTGATACCTTATATGTTTGGTCGAGACCATTTGTTTCTGTTTTACATTTATGTTAACTTTCTTAAACCTTAAGCAACCGTTAACATTAATTTATTTCACTAATCGCATTTTATTTCTTTGATTACATATATAATTATTTTTGATTTAAATACTTTAAACACTGATAACCTTTTCGTTTGAACTCCGATCGGAAAACTTTATATATGAAAATTGATTAGAAAATTGCCATGAATCCAATGGTGCAAGTTTTGTAGTCAAATTTTGACGTTTACAGAAATTCTATTTTCAACATTACTAATTATTAGTTAATTTATTTTTAATTAATTATCGTTAAAATTACAGGGTGTTACATTCTTCCTCCTTAAAAGAATTTCATCCTCGAAATTCCTCAAGGGCTGAATTATGTAACATAACCCGTAACCAATCTAAACCAACCAACCAATTAGTGTGCAACCAATTTTGCAACCGATAGTGTATAAGTGCATGGTGTATCACAATACAGATCATGTGCATGCAGTATAATTATAATCGTTACCTCCTATATGAATGTGTTCTTAAATTAGTTTTGGAAATGTGGTGCAAGCAACCTATATATACTGGAAGGTCTATATGTATGCAAAATTTGAAAATCAAAAACTTGTTTTTGCATCCATATTTTTCCATACTTCTAGGAATATAAGTATAGTTCAACCAATTTTTCATCTAATCTCTACCATCCTAAATCCTAGACACTATTGCTAACATCCAAATTGTAGAAAAATCAGGTTTTCTAAACCTATTTTCTTTTTGCTGGAAAAATATTTAGATGAAGAATTTCATATTTCCATCCTTCACCTGTGTACCCTTCTTCCATTGTAACTTGGAATATTCTCTCTTGCCCCCAATTCTTTTCCAACCTTTCCAAGCACAGTCCGCATAAGTAAATTTTATTTTAAAATTTTAAAACAGAATTATTTTAAATCAAGTTTTGTTTACCGACAAGGGATGGAGAAATAGATTCCTTATCCGAGACAGCTTTTTTCCTTGTCACTAATTATATCTTATTTTACTGTCACTTCTACTGCACAGTAAAATTCCTATTTTCTAACCCGTTAAATTTTCTCTATGCTAAGCATATGGCATCTTAAAAAATATTTTTTTTATTTCCCCTCTACATAAAATCTTTATAGATTAAATATTGAAATACTTGGAAAAAATGTCAAAAGTTTATAATTTCACCGTCATTTTTCAAAACTCTCCGTAAAAGTATTTTGTCCCTAAATTATGAACTTTGAGCACAATTTTCAAAAGTCTATCTTTTTCAAAATAATTTATGCCACATCTTACGTAGTCGGGGTTTAGTCAATAGTTTAACGTCCATACTGGACTCTATTCTATTACATGGTAAATGACAGTTTCAAAAACTTTTCTTTTAAATTTTAAATAACAACCAACATACAAGTTCATTTATAAATTTAGCTTTTAAGGCGTAGGGATACTGACCCATGGTATCACAATAACCTTTCCCTGTCCTTTGCTCGTCCTAATTTATCTCTCAAACTTGTATTACTTTTTCGGACTTAACTTTACTTTTCTTTTAATAGCTAACTTAATAAATTTCCTAATTTATTTTATAAACTTACAGCCTTTTGTTTATTTATTTTGCATTATTTAAGTGTCCATATAAGATTTCCTTACTTACACAGTTTTCCAATTAATATAGCGATCCAACCAAAAAACCAATTTTCAAAAGGAATATTTCTCTTGATATCGTATGCATTTTTTACAACATAAACAACTAATGCTTACAACCCAATTCTAAAAGAAAGAATTGATGGAAGCTTCTTTTCACCATTAACTATCATCAGTGATGTTGTGGCCCTATCATACTAAAATTAAATGGACCTTTCTAACGTGCCATTATACAGTAACCCACATATCTTCATCCAACTTCATGGGTTCTAGTACATAAGGTCCACTCATTACTTTTAACTGGTACCACTAATTATAGGCCAAACTGCGCACTTCCATACAGTAGTTGCAACAACCCAAAATTTGAGCTATAATAATTAATTAACGAATTAATTAAATAATAAAACAAGTTTGTGAAATTTTCAGAATTGTGCCACGGGAGATGCACCATTGTGTCCGTGGTAATTTTCTGGTCAATTCCATATATAATTTGTCAAAATCCGAGCTAATATGAAGAAGATACGGAATAAATAAGAAATAAGAAAAAAATAAACAAACTAAGGGCCAGGTCGACCCAAACCAAGGCCAGGTCGACCCTAGGGTCGACCACCAAAGGCCTTAGGTTGACCTATAGGTCAACCCCCATAGTATATTGGCGACCCGCCTTTGTTTTTGTACGTAGCTTCATCCAGATTCAAGCGTATTGTCATATTTTGATTTTTCTTCAATCCCGTGGGTTCGTGCTTCCATCCGAGGTTCCAATCCAATGGTCTGAGATCCCTAAGCTACGCTATAAATAGAACCCTAGGCCTAGCTATTTTTCTCATTCAGATTTTCTCCTATTTGGGTTTATTGCCAGAGGTTGGACCCTAAATAGAATTTTTTTCTATGGAGGAAATCTTTCTAATAAAAATATTCTATGCTCCAGAAGTGGATCAAGAAAGACCAAGGACTAGAGCTAAGGACCACAGGTGAGTGTTTTGTAATTATTTTAGATTATTAAGTAATTTAAAATAATAGGGTTCCCAATAGTTGTAGTTTTTCTACAATTTTGAGACAGTTTTTTTATATAAGCTTATTTACAGTCTATTTTAAAGTTAATTTCGGAAGTTCTTTTCAGTCTGTTTTTATTCAGCTATTTTATTCATTTATTTACAGTAATTTACCGTTATTTACATTTATTTACATCTATTTTAAGTTGGAATTCAGCCTGTAAATGTTAGTTTCTTTTTATTCCTTTTTGACGCGAATAAATTGTTAAAAAGAAAATAATTTGCAAATATGGATTGAAATATAAAAACACTAGATTTACAGAAATCAGATGTAAAATAAGAAGAACTGCAATAAAATGGGGATAGACTGAAATAGACAAATTTAAGATATTTGCAAGCATAATTATAACAAGTGATTATAACTAAAAAGAGAAAATAGAAGAGCAACAAAAGAGGCTTATTTTATAACTTAGATCTTGGATTAAGTTAATAAGCAAAAGAACAGTTATATCACATATGTTATAATTAAAAAGAAAGAATAACAAAAGAGGCATATTTTAAAACTTAGATTAAGTTAATAAGCAAATATGGCAGAAATAACAGAAGAGGCTTATTTTAAAATTTAGATTAAGTTAATAAGCAAATATAGCAGAAATAATATAAGAGGCTTATTTTAAAACTTACACTAAGTTAATAAGTAAACATAGAAGAAGGGTCCGTAACAACAGCATTCCCTTTAGTCAGGAATTGATGGTCTCACAATAGTTAGGTGATGCTGGGACACGCTTATGCTGATTAGGGTAAGTAAGAGGCCAAATAGATAGAGTCTCAAATCTGGGGATTTGGGCAAGGGGCACAAAACTAGAATTTGTTTGTTAGGACTAGTACTGGCATCATTCCCTTTCAGTCTAGGTCTGATGGTCTCACAACACTTAGGTGAGGCTGGGTAGCATTCCCTTTCAGGTCTAGGTCTGATGGTCTCACAACAGATTAGGTGAGGCTTGGCACGTTTATGCTGATTAGGGTAAATAAGAGGTCACAAGAGGGGGCGACAGTTAGCGTGTACCGGAGATGACCGAGCGTGCGACATTGATTAGGGTAAATAATTCGCTACTGTGTTCCAAGCGCTAAATGGGTGTTTGGGACCATCAGGACTGGACTAGCTCACGGTGGCACAACAGTGATAGAAGGCCGATCAACTGGTAGAATTAGGATTTCAGCCTAATTAAAATAGGATTAGGATTTCAGCCTAATCACAAAAATCTAAGACAAGCGCAAACAATCGCAATCAAACAATCAGAGCAAACAGTCAAACAGAATCAGAAACAATATTTTATCTGAGTTTTATCTTTCCTTTATTTCCTTTTAAATTAGAACTGTTGCTTAGTCTATTTTCTTTATCTTGCTTAAAAATGCTAGTAATTACTTTCACTCACCAGACTTATAGTCTGACCCACTCCTTTATTTCCTCTTTTTCCCTCATAGGCCTTCAGAGTTTGAGTTGATTCAGGTTGCTTGGAGATTCATTCCCGGAGTTTTCTCATTTCAGATGCATTCTTCTGATCTTCATCTTTTTCATCTGGCTTATGATGGATTAGCACTTGTGAGAGGGATTATGATTATTATTGTTACTTTTGTACTATGATTTTATGAGACTGAGATGTATTTTCATAAGACATGAATTTGAGATATTTTGAGACATGCTATGTTTTTATGGCTTATTTTTGAAGTTTAATGATAAGTTATTATTTAAATGTTTCCGCTGTTTTTATTTATTTGTCTTGTGAATCTTAGTCTATGTAATGTTTTAGTTATACCTATAATGCTCCATATCCTTTAGTGTGCCCTTTTTTGGAGTACTAAGGGGTGTAGGCTGTTTCACTTGGTATCAAAGCCTAAGGTTATAGGATTCCTAAAAACTTGTTTTAGAAGTAAAGTATTTTTCAAAAGTAACATATCTTCAAACTAAAAGTATTTTTCAGAAAGAAACTCTTATTATAGAAATGGTTTTTAAGTATTAGAGAGTTTTTATAAAAGTCCCCTCAAAGTCCAGTTCAACCTTCTTTCGATTCTTTCGAGCCTAAATTCTCTTTTCTTTGCATAGAATGGCGGACGCCCCAAATCTTCCAAAGGTTGTCCAAGTCCCTAGCTGGTTCCGTAGATACCTCCAAGCTACGGCACCAGAGGTGCAAGGGCAAGCGTCCAATGCAGCACCAGTGGGTGGAGATCCCATTAATCCACCTGCAGCAACCAATTTTTCTAAGCTATGCAAGGACCTTGCTAATCTAGGAGGCAAGACATTTTTCGGCACGGAGGATTTCATAGAGGCACGAGCTTGGTTAAGGAATACGAAGCAGATATTTGGGCTGTTAGGATTGGAGGACCGACAGAGAGTTCAACTTGCATCTTGGAAGCTAAAGGGAGAAGCTTCTTACTGGTGGGAGATCATAGAGATGGAAGGTAGAGACATTGGTTGGTTTGGATTTCGGGAAAGGTTTGAGAGAAAGTTCTTGTCACAAGCTAAGGAAAGCAGGCAGCTGGAAAAGTTCATTAGTTTGATGCAAGGAAGTCTTTCGGTGAAGGAGTATATAAATCAGTTTAATGAGCTATCGCGGTTTGGAATGGAGCTTGTTAATACACCGCATAAGAAGGCCACCAAGTTTGCTAAGGGTTTGAACCAGCCCCTCCAAGGATTGACAGTGACACATGTACCTATGGGAGCGACATATGAGTCACTTGTGGAAATGGCTCTCATGTCAGATGTAGCTAAGAAAGAAAAGGTTAAGGAGGTTCTTAAATCAGAAAACTCTGAGAAGCAGTGGTGGAAGAATAAGAAGGATAAGGACAAGAAGAAAAGAGGAGGACCTCAAAAGGGATAAATCAAGAAAGGCGAAAAGTGTCATAGTTGTGGATTGCTTGGTCATTTCACAAAGGACTGTAAGAAGGACACGATGAAGTGGAGGTGTTACAGTTGTGGGCAGCCTGGTCACCTTAGTAGAGCTTGTCCTCAGAGGGCAGGGCAGAGAGTAGGTGCACCTACAATGCAAGTACAGGCATTGGATGCAGCACCTTCTAGTAGTGGACCGGATCGAGGTAGGAAAGTCTCTGTAGAAGGTTTGATCTCTATTTCGGATTTTCCTATTCGAACTCTTTTTGACTTCGGAGCATCGCATTCTTTCATTTCTAGTTCCTTGATTGATTGTTTGCACTTAGATATTTCTCTAGCAATAGACCCTATAGTTGTTTCAAACCTCATAGTAGGATCGGCACATTTATCCATGATTTGTAAGGGTTTGAAATTTTTTATACTAGGCGTAGAATTTGACTATGACGCCTATGTACTGGGATTTTCAGGATATGGGATGATTTTGGGGATGGACTAGTTATCCAATTATGGAGCGATATTAGACTGCGAGAGGAGAGTCGTTAGACTAGAGACATGTAGCGGATGGACTCTCGAGGTTTCTTGTGAATTACTGAGGTCAGTCATGTTGAGCTTCCTTTATTCCCTTGATTCATCACTAGGAGAGAGTAAGATTCAGTTCCAGTCGTTAGAGATTTCCCAGACGTTTTTGAGAAGGTTAGGGGACTACCCCCTAAGAGAGAGATCGACTTTAGGATCTATCTGAATGACAATGCTAAGCCAGTGGCATTGCCCGTGAGACATATGGCTCTTAAGGGGAGAGGAAGGAGTTTAGAAAGCAGATTGGTGAGCTATTGGAGAAAGGCTCCATTAGACGGAGCATATCTAAGTGGGGAGCGCCAGTCGTCTTCGCTACAAAGGCGGATGGTTCCCTTCGACTTTACGTAGACTATAGATAGTTGAATAAGCTCACGAAGAAGAACCGTTACCCACTTCCTAGGATAGATGATCTTTTCGATCAGTTGGTTGGCTCTTTAGTATTTTCTCAGCTTGATTTAGATACTGGATTTCATCAGCTTAAGGTCGCTGATGATAGCATCGATAAGACAACATTTAGGATACCCGATGGATTCTTTGAGTGGTTGGTTATGCCATTTGGGCTGCCCAATGCCCCAGCCTATTTTGTAGATTTGATGAGCCATCTTTTTGAGATGTCCTAAATAAGTTTGTTGTAGTATTTGTGGATGACATTCTAGTGTTTTCCAAGAGTATGCAAGAGCGTGCTATTTATCTTGAGGAGGTTCTTCGTACACTTCGTGTTCATCAGTTGAAAGCAAAGTTTTCGAAGTGTCACTTTTGGCGTGAGGAGGTGCGTTTTTTGGGGCATGTAGTCTCAAGAGAGAGTCTAGCCGTGTATCCCGCTAAGGTAGTAGCGATACAGGATTGGAAGGCCCCCAAGAATGCTACCAAAGTTAGAAGCTTCCTAGGTTTGGCTGGTTATTATAGGAAGTTTATCAAAGATTTCAGCATTTGAGGTTAAGCCTACCCTCATAGATCAGATTGGCTCAAGGCAGTGAGAGGCTTTAGAGCTTATAGATATTTTGGATAAGATTAGCAGAGGAGAGGTCTCTAGACATGTGAAGACCCGTAACTTCTCACCTTTTGAATCGACTATAATCCACACAAGTCAAATCCAAACAGATAAGGATTCACGATCTTCCCTAATCAAATTGGATTCTTCACTTTTGAAAATCAACATATCATATATCGAAGATATCAATGTCGAGATCCAAATGTTAAAATCCTCATCGGTAGGGTTTGCTACCAGTAAATAACATCAATATAAATAAGAATGCACAGCTGAAACAAAATGCTCTTATATTTATAGAACAAAAGATGATACAAGGTGATACTAGAGAGTCATAGATACATCACTATATACAACATCATGAAGTACAATTGAACAAGGTACATAGCGGAAATAAAAACTGAAGAAAACAAGTCTTCAGAGAGAGTCCAAAAACCGACGTCTTCACTCTGATCCAAAAGCTCCAAATAAACACTCCAACTCCAGCTCCATCTATCTACAGGGTGATCTACTACCTGACTCTAGGCTGCCCGTGTGGAAAATAAGGGCACCCAGAGTTTAGGGGAAAACAATAAACTCTAGGTCAGTCATGGGACTGGTGTGAGAAACAAAAGTATATAGTTGCTTTTGAAAACAAGTTTTGTATATGCTTTTGGAAAATGAAACTATCATAAGGTCTCGATCCGCACACAAGATGCAAACACACACATGGTCGAGGTTTCTCCTTATGACAGTCAAACATGCCTTTGATACGTTAAAAATATCCTTTTAATATTATTATAGTGCTTAGTGATTAAAAACCGTTTTTCAAAATAAACTTATTAATTTAGCCAGCATACGTTACATGATGGTATGCCTACTATAGCCACTGTATTAAACAGTGGGTAATACAATCAAAACCGTACAAGGTTCGTATTGGAGAATGGGTTTCCAATAATGACCAGGCAAAGGAACTTCCTCATCCACGATTGGGTACGCCTTTAGAGGGACGTCCCGAGAAACTACTATTTCTCTGCCAACACAAGGCCGGGTTACCACTCAATGGTAACTACTTACTCAAGTCTATCCATCCCCTGGTTGTTACCAACCTTTAAAACGGGGCCCCGATCTTTTCCAACATCCACATCAAGCAAATACTGGGCGTATAAGACCACAATACATCTATATAAATATATAATCCACAAAGTGAATACCTGGGCTCCATATCATGGTATCACTATATATATCTAGAAGGGGATAGACATCCTACACCTTGCCGCATCCATTCCTGTTTCGGCCATTCCCGAGGGTGAGGTTCGTGAAGTCTCGTACCCACAAGGCTCTGCTTTTCAACAAAAGCCTTAATGCTATCCATAGCATTCTTCGGAATGTCACATTACCAATCCAAAATTACATAACTGATTTCTACCGATGCATAACCCTTGAGCTCATACGTCTCAAGGAAGGGTGTTAAGCTAAGAGAATAAATTCTCCGCCACCAAGCAGATATACATTAATAAAGATCAATCATATAAAGTCAGAATGTAATGTCAGACAATCCATCCATCCACAAGTTCGTTCTGGGACTGAACGAAACTAAAGGCACCTTATTCCTCAACCTTTGCCCAAAAGGTGAGAGGCCCTTGCGTATTCGAAGATTCTCCAAACATGATCTGGACCACTGCTTTAAAAGTATAGGGGTCTCGTTTCTATATCGGCCGCTAAACCGATGAAGAGAAATCAACAAGCAGTCCATTAGATGGGAAGATCCCTGGTCTTCAACATCGTCTTCAATACGACTCATCACAATCATAGCGTCGTATTATTATTCGGAATGGGAAATTCCCGTTCCCGGTCTTTCCGAATAATAAGCGTCCTTTAAAAGCCATTCGGAACCAAATGGATTTTTTATTTAAGTCTCAACAAATCAAATTCATATTTGATTTAAGTGATTTGAACCTCCATTTAAATTACTTTATTCATACCATTTCAAATTGGGAAAATATTGATCACTTATAGCTTAAAAATCAAAATGTTGATTTAAGCGTTACACAAAGTGTCGCAAATATAGTGTATTTGTACAAATGCCATTTATATTTTCCAAAATATTCCATTTCCACTTTAAATCACTTTTAAATAATTAATTATGATTTATCATAATTTTCCCCTATTTTTAATGAATTAAAAATAGCTTGTTTCAATGAAAATCCGTTATGGTCATCGAACTGCAATACCGTGATTTTAATTCTAAATTGATTTGAATATAATTCAATATTTATACATCCAAATTTATATTTTCTTTATCCATAATAAAGTAAATCCCATTTGAAAACAAATGTTTTCAGTTTCATTGAATTTCGATTTAAATTGAATCCGTTATACTAGTTTGAAGTTATAGGTCGAAATCATCGAACTACCACAACGCGATTAGCTCTATTCAACCCCTATATTCAATTTATTTGAAATTGATTCAAATTTCTTTTATTATATTTCAAATAATATATAATCTATATATAAGCCATATAAACTTCAATATTTCCATATTAAAACCTTTTATTCTATTTTCACTATTTAATTTAATATTTAAATAATATAATAATATTATTTTTCAAAATTTTATCCAATTAAATCCAAACTTTCCTGAAGTCAATTTAAATAGTATATAAGACTATTGGAACAATAAAATATTGATTTCAACTTTATTTATATAGTTAAACAAACTTCACTTTTTAAATTAATTTTAAATTATTATTTATATTTCCAAAATTTAAACATGCCATTTCATATTCAAAATGATTTCAAATAAATAACTTTCTTTATAAAAGTTTTTCAATATATCTCCAATATCATTTCCAAATAGTTTAAATTATAAAATTCGAATATTCAAATTTCCACTCAAATTTGAATATTATATTATTATTATTTTAAATCGAGACTTAACCAATATTCGTTTAAATCCAAATGGGTGTGTATAATATGTGTAACGTGCAGTGTTATCACTATTAACATCCATATATATATTCATATCATCCAAACAAGCAGTATATGGTATAACTGAACATTTTAACAGTTAAATACTGATATAACTATCATATAGTTAAAACATCCATACTTATCAATCCATTCATCCAATCACAACCAATATAAATACTATATTAAGTGATATAGTTTCTCACCGTGGGATCCACTCCTCCTTTCTTTAACGTAGGAAATTCCTTAGCTAACGAACGATCGTCGTAACGCTTTTATTTGAATTTCTTTTCCTTTCCTTTTCCCTTTTCTTTTCTTTTCTCTTCAAAATATTTTATAATTTTTTAATTTGTTGGAGAAGGGGTGGCCGAAGCTTTATGGGGCCTAGGGAGGTGGGACACGTGGCCTAGTGTGGGGAGTTTGGTGGCGCAAGGGGTCTAGGGCTAAGGGAAGGTGGTGGCGGCCGAGGGGAGGGGTTTGGTCGGAGTTAGGGGGTTGCGTGAGGCCTAGGGAAGGCTGGGGAGGGTACGGCGCTGGTGGTGGCTAGAGGTGGTTGATGACGTGGGATGGGGTGGTGGAAGGGAAGGTGGTGGACGAAATTGGATGGGATGGTGGTGGTGGTTCTCTTGGCCGAATGGAAGAGGGAGAGTGAGAGGGGAGTTCGGCTAGAATGTAGAGGAGAAGGAGGACATGGCTAAGAAGCTTAGTGCGAGAGGGTATGCATGCTTATATAGGAAAAACTAAGGAGGCTAGGTGTCTTGTTCTTAATGCTTAAGGTATGACTCAAGCTTGCAAAAATCAAGAGCATGCCATGTGTAAAAGAGGTGTCATGTGCATATGAAGGGAGGCTAAGAAGAAGACATGTGTAAGGCTTCTCTTTAGTAGCATTTGTTTCATGCTATGGTTTGTTTTCATAGCTTTTTATTCATTTAGTTATCTATGTATGCTATCTTTTATAAATTCAAATGAATGTAACTATAAACTCATATAACTTTTGAATTCAAATTCATATATTTAAATAACTACTATTATTTAAATTAGTTAAATTTCTAGATCGTTACAAGACATCTCTAACGCTATTCCATCGATAGTAAAGGGTGGCTAAGGAGAGATGGAAGACTTTGTGTTCCCCGCACTGGTGATTTGATGAGAGCAGTTCTAGTAGAAGCACGCCATTCTCGAATGACTATTCATCCGGGTGGTGATAAGATGTATAGGGACATGAAGAGAGTATTTTATTGGAGTGGCATGAAGAAGGATGCAGCAGAGTTTGTAGCTAAGTGTCTTGTATGCCAAAGGGTTAAGGCGGAGTAGCAGAGGCCCGGCGGATTACCCCGATCTAGGAAGGGGAATACCAGTATTTGGATGATTGTAGATCATTTGACTAAGAGCGCCCACTTCATTCCGGTCAAGAGTAAGAGGACCACACCTTATTTGGCATCCTTATACGTTCGTGAGATAGTCCGACTTCATGGAGTCCCCTCTAGCATAGTGAGCGATATAGACCCCATCTTTACTAGCGAGTTTTGGAGAAGCTTGCAAGAGGCTTTAGGGACACAACTTAGATTGAGTACGGCCTATCACCCTCAGACGGATGGCCAAACAGAGAGAGTTAATAGAGTTCTTGAGGATTTGTTGAGGATGTGCATTCTTGATTTTGGAGGAACTTGGGAGGAACATCTTCCTTTAGAGGAGTTCGCATATAATAATAGTTCAGACTAGCATTGGGATGGCACTTTCTGAAGCTTTTTATGGAAGACCTTGCAAGTCACCTTCGTGTTGGTTGGAATTTACAGAGGGATTGCTACTTGGTCCCGACATTGTTAGAGAGACTTCGGAAAAGATTGATTTAACTAGAAGAAGAATGAAGACGGCCTAAGATAGACAAAAATCCTATGCAGATAAGCGGAGAAGGGATATTGAATTTGAGATAGGAGATTTGGTTTTCATTAAGGTCTCTGTGCTAAGAAAGGTAGTGAGGTTTGGATCAAGTGGGAAACTTTCTCCCAGATTCGTAGGACCGTTCCCATTGTGGAAAGAGTAGGAAAGATGGCGTATCAGATAAAGTATCGGAGAGGCTCGCAAGAGTTCATGATGTTTCTCATTTTTCACACTTGAGAAAGTTCTTGCACGATTCAACAGAGGTAGTAGAACCTGGCCAACTTGAAGAAGTTGAAGTAGAGAGAGAATCATCGGTTCATCGCATTTCTATCAAGATCGTTGGACATGATATCAAGAAGCTTAGGAATAAGGAAGTCCCTTTGGTTAAGGTGCAGTGGGGAGATAGTATTGAAGACGCTATGTAGGAGGCTGAGGAGAAAATACGTACCTGTTATCCGCATCTTTTCGATAATATGTCTTGAATTTCCTATTTCCATCTTTAGTTTTGAATAGATTCTTTCCTTTAGTATCCTTTGGGAGGGTAGACCTTAGGATTTGACCTATGGATGGTAGGACTAAATGTAAACATGTTGCTAGAACATGTTATGTATGATGGACGCTAATGGTTGCAAGTATTTGCTAGTGGATGCTAATGGACACATATACATACACTAGGCACTATTATCTCTTAGGGATCGGCCTAACTAGGTCACTAAAGCATATGCATATGGATGTGTGTGCATTTGCATTTTTATTTATTTCCATGGCTGCTATAAATGGATGATTAACATATGATTATTGCATTTGGATGATGATTGTAGCACGCATAAAAAACAATCAGTTGTCATTAGGGAATTTGTATTCATTTGGATACATAGCATGGACGTGAATGCATAAAACGAAGGTCGACTGAATCAGTAGATCGCCTAATCTTTTGCATTAGTTAGGGACATTGACACTACACTATTTGCATATATCATAAACTGCATTAGAAAGTTTAAGGACAATGGATGTAGTGGTTGATGGTTAAATATAAGGTGGTAGAATTTGGATGAAAATATATATATTTCATTCTTCTGTCCTTGAAGATTTTGGGGACGAAATCCTTTAAGGAGGGGAGAATGTAACAACCCAAAATTTGAGCTATAATAATTAATTAACGAATTAATTAAATAATAAAATAAGTTTGTGAAATTGTCAGAATTGAGCCACGGGAGTTACACCATTGTGTCCGGGGTAATTTTATGGTCAATTTTCATATATAATTTGTCAAAACCCAAGCTAATATGAAGAAGATACGGAATAAATAAGAAATAAGAAAAACGAAAAAAATAAACTAAGGTTCAGGTCGACCCAAACCAAGGCCAGGTCGAGCCTAGGGTCGACCACCAAAGGCCTTAGGTTGACCTATAGGTCGACACCATAGTATATTGGTCGACCCGCCTTTGTTTTGGTACGTAGCTTCGTCCAGATTCAAGCGTAATGTCATATTTTGATTTTTCTTCAATCCTGTGGGTTCGTACTTCCATCCGATGGTTCCCAGCAAGCCTATGACGTGGTTGCACCAGATTTAATCTTCAAATCCAACGGTCTGAGATCCCTAAGCTACACTATAAATAGAACCCTATGCCTAGTTATTTTTCTCATTCAGAACTTCTCCTATTTGGGTTCATTGCCAGAGGCTGGACCCTAAATAGAAAAAATTTCTAAGGAGGAAATCTTTCTGATAAAAATATTCTACGCTGTAGAAGTGGATGAAGGAAGACCAAGGACTAGAGCTAAGGACCACAGGTGAGTGTTTTGTAATTATTTTAGTTTTTAAGTAATTTAAAATAATAGGGTTCTCAATAGTTGTAGTTTTTCTACAATTTTGAGACAGCTTTTTTTTATATAAGCTTATTTACAGTCCATTTTTAAGTTAATTTCGAATGTTCTTTTCAGTCTATTTTTTTATTCAGCTATTTTATTCATGTATTTACAGTTATTTACCATTATTTACGGTTATTTACATTTATTTACATCTGTTTTAAGTTGGAATTCAGCCTGTAAATGTTAGTTTCTTTTTATTCCTTTTTGACGCGAATAAAATATTAAAAAGAGAATAATTTGCAAATATGGAGTGAAGTAGAAAAACACTAAATTTACAGAAATCATATGTAAAATAAGAAGAACTGTAACAAATTGGGGATAGGCTGAAATAGGCAAATTTAAGATATTTGCAAGCATAATTATAACAAGTAATTATAACTATAAAGAGAAAATAGAAGAGCAACAGAAGAGGCTTATTTTATAACATAGATCTTGGATTAAGTTAATAAGCAAAAGAACAGTTATATCACATAGGTTATAATTAGAAAGAAAGAAATAACAGAAAAGGCTTATTTTAAAACCTAGATTAAGTTAATAAGCAAATATAGCAGAAATAACAGAAGAGACTTATTTTAAAACTTATATTAAGTTAATAAGCAAATATAGCAGAAATAACAGAAGAGGCTTATTTTAAAACTTACACTAAGTTAATAAGCAAACATAGAAGAAGGGTCCGTACCAACATCATTCCCTTTCAGTCAGGAATTGATGGTCTCATAATAGATAGGTGAGGCTGGGACACACTTATGCTGATTAGGGTAAGTAAGAGGCCAAATAGATAGAGGCTCAAATATGGGGATTTGGGCAAGGGGCACAAAACTAGAATTTGTTTGTTAGGATCAGTACCGGTAGCATTCCCTTTCAGTCTAGGTCTGATGGTCTCACAACACTTAGGTGTGGCTAGGCAGCATTCCCTTTCAGGTCTAGGTCTGATGGTCTCACAACAGATTAGGTGAGGCTTGGCACGCTTATGCTGATTAGGGTAAATAAGAGGTCACAAGAGGGGGCGACAGTCAGCGTGTACCGGCGATGACCGAGCGTGCGACATTGATTAGGGTAAATAATTCGCTACTATGTTCCAAGCGCTAAATGAGCGTCTTTTGCTGTGGGACCAACATGATTGGACTAGATCACAGTGACACAATACAGATAGAAGGCCGATTAATGGGTATAATTAGGATTTCAGCCTAATTAAAATAGGATTAGGATTTCAGTCTAATCACAGAAATCTAAGACAAGTGCAAACAATCACTATCAAACAATTAGAAAAAACAGTCAAACAGAATCAGAAATAGTATTTTATCCGAATTTTATCTTTCCTTTATTTCCTTTTAAACTAGAACTGCTACTTAGTCTATTATCTTTATCTTGCTTAGAAATGCTGGTAATTACTTTCACTCACTAGACTTATAGTCTGACCCACTCCTCTATTTCCCATTTTCCCCCATAGACCATCAGAGTTGAGTTGATTCAGGTTGCTTGGAGATTCATTCTTAGAGTTTTCTCATTTCAGATGCATTCTTCTGATCTTCATATTTTTCATTTGGCTTATGATGGATTGGCACTTGTGAGAGGGATTATGATTATTATTGTTACTTTTGTACTCTGATTTTAGGAAACTAAGATGTATTTTCATAAGACATGAATTTGAGATATTTTTAGTTTTTTAGACATGCTATGCTTTTATGACTTATTTTTGAAGTTTATTGATAAGTTATTATTTAAATGTTTCCGCTGTTTTTATTTATTTGTCTTTTGAATCTCAGTCTTTGTAATGTTTTAGCTATACCTATAACGCGCTATATCCTTTGGTGTGCCCTTTTTGGGCATACTAAGGGGTGTGGGGTGTTTCAGTAGTGAACTAAGGAATACAAACTATGCACATTTAGAATAATTCACTGGCAAATTAGCTTGGAGGAATAAGTTTTCCACCATCTATCTTGTCTTCCTTAACCTTGAGTCGACCAACATCCTCTATGTGTGTTTGCCATCTTATTACCCTATATTACTATCTTATCTTAATCCAAATCTCTTGATAGTATTCTCAAATTTTTGGTATTTGCTTTCTTGTGAGCTTACTCTGAAACTCGAAAGTATACTTTGATACCATTCATCATTTCTTTGTAGGTTCTTCTTATGGCTTGCACACATGTCTAATAAAAGATTCATGGATTCTCACCAATTATCCTTACACTCTACGGTGATTCCTTATTGCTACTCTATGAGCAACCACCATTATTTTCTTTATAGCCTTATCTTGTACCATGTCTTACCTAGGCTGTCATCCTTATCTACTCCACATTAAAACAAATATTTGGTTTTTCCCCACTGTTTTTTTCAAAAATTAAAACTTTAAAAAAGTTTAAAGCACTTAATCCCATTACTTTTATCTTTAAAAGTACAAACTTACAAACTTTCTTTTAAATTTAAAAATAACTTGGTGTCTTAACTTTTAAAACTAAAATTAAATTTATAAAATTTATTTTCCTTTTTCTTCAAATTAACTTCCTCTTTTAAAACCCTTTTTCAACAATAAGGATTTTTACTTCTTAAAATTGGGATTTTTAACTCGAACCATTTATTAAGTTTTGCTTTTAAGAGCTTAGTTCTTATACCAAACCATTTCTTTAAAAAATAATCTTTACAATGTTTCCAAAACATCTTTCACAGTTTTAAACATGAAAACTGGAGTAGAAAAGGACATTTCCATCTTATTAATTTACTTTTTACTTATTCTATATCCACATCAAACCTTAGTGGAGGTTATAATAGCATGTGACGGGGGCTTTTTAAGAGATACATTCAATTAATGCGCATAACTATGGAAAATATCCATTTTTCTTTGTTTTCCCTTTAATTTCCTATGTTGCTTCTAATTAATTTATAAGTACTACTTTTGATATAATCTCTAAATATTATTTCTAATTGCTAAAATTATTTTATATAAATGTATAATATGTTTAATAAAGTGTGTATATAGGATAAAAATGGCATCCAAGCTTCCTTCCCTTTCTAATTCGTTATGCTTTCTTCGATCTCCCTTCTATCCCTAAGTTACAGTTCTATCAACAATCAACTCCGACCCTTTCTCTCCATCTTATCGATCTGCTTTGTAGGAAAAGTTGCTATCCTAGGTGGAACATAATTCACATTGTGATCCTATGTGTTCGGAAGCTGGCTCTCTACTATCTCCTCCTTCCCTGCTCATTCTTATGCAAATGTCGTTAGAAGTCCTCGTCCGATTGGGGGGAAGGGGTGGGGGCTCCTCCCCTCATTAGCTAACAGTTATGAAATTGAATTAAAAATCTTCTTCAACGGTTAGGAAATCTTTAGTTAGATGTGTGGCATCCTACATGGCAAAACTCAGGCTAGGAAATAAACATTTTTGTTGTGGGCTCGGGGTCCACGTGACTAAGTGGTGTAGAAATGCCTTACTATGTTTTAGCTATGGAAAATACAGGCACTTCTCTAGAAAATGCATTAATTACGAAGTGAAAGATTGGAAAGCTCGGGATAAGGTTACGTGTCCAGTTGCTTCAACTCTGCCTCACACAGAACCTGTCGACTCGATTTCCCTAGCTATTTCTGCTTTTAAAAAGCAAATTTCTACAGCTTCCAAGTACAATTATGGCCTTATGGATCCTGAAAATGCCTCTTTACATTTTCACAAAGATAGATTCTCGATGCTCAACTCCACATCATTTTCTCGGTGGTTACTAGCCTCTAGTTGATGGAGGACCTTAGACGATGCCTAGAATTCCGCTTCCATCGTAGGTCATGGAGAATCACCATTCATTCAAATTGATCTTTCTTGGTTCGCTTCTCGGACCATTGCCTTCTCAGCGTAGCTATCAGAAAGTGCTTTTTCCACAAAGCTAACGGCACGGTGTTCTCTAGACAATGGTCTTCAAAGAGGGAGAGCTACCGTCGAGCGTTTTCAATGCCTTTTGGCTTCACATTTTAGGATTGCCACATTTCCTGCACGATGTTGATGAACTTAGGACCATGCTATCTTCTATTGGTGATTTCATAGTAGCGGATCACTATTCCTAGGAAACTGCAGATCATCGTTTCACTTGTCAAGATCAAACTAGATAAGACTGGGTTGTGCCAAGGTCCTTGGTAGTGGTTCCTTTGGTCACGTTTTCAGACTTGGTTTCGAGCACCGGGTTCATCATCACCTGCCAATTCCGTCGGATCACATCATTCTGGGAGATTCAAACAACCTAAGTTTCTAGGTAGAGAAGGCGGTGTACCTCTTTAATGATGAAGGCTTGAAGAGTTGGACACCTGCTCCATCTCTTCCTCTAAGCTTTGTGCATGATGTGATGTTTGAAGAGGCATTGATTTAGTCCTAGAGGAATGAAATTGTGTCAGGTATGCAGGTCATAAATATTGAATCATCTGATGAAATTGAAATGTGTGCAGACTTACGTGGACCATTTAACTAGTGGCCGCGTCTTCCTTCGGCACTGCCAAACTCCGTTGAAAAGAGTTTCTGTCTCTAGCAAGATATGGACCTAGATTACTAAATGAACCTAGGTCTTGTGTTATAAATGACAATGCGAATATGATGGATATTGAGACAAATCATCAGTTGTTCAACATGCCACCACCAAGCATTCCTCCTGCTCCAGTGGTTCCTCCAACTTCATGTGTGCTCGTTATTAGAAGGAGTGGACGTCTTATGACTTAAAGTTGTGGTCATACACTTGAAGGTATTATTTTCGTTCCCAATATCTTGAACTCCGTTTCTTCAACTTCGGTTATTTCGGCTACGTTTAAGTTTGGTATGAAACTATCGCCTAAGGTCATTTTGCTCATAAGTAACCTTGATTGTGAGAGAGCTTTTGATTTACTATGAAATTCTAACACGGAATGTTAGAAGTCTAGAGTGCTTAGACAAGTGTGCTCTAATTAGGAATTTTATTAGATCTTTCCACCTAGATTTCTTGCTTCTGCAATAATCTAAGTTGTGCTACCCCACCCCTACTGCTTATAGGTGTTCAGGTGGTGACTTCCTTTTGGGGTGGGCTTTGGTAGATGATTTAGCTTCCAAAGGGTGGCATTTTTACCTTATGGGACAAGTCAAAATGGTCGCTTATGCAAGTGCTCAAAGCTCCCAACGTCCTTAATGTTATTTAAAAAGTTTGAATTTGGAGTATCTTGAATTTTGTTTCTGATACTTATGGTCCACACTCCTCTTCCGAGCATATTAAACTATGGAATGAATGTTCAAGTTTCACAATCCATATTAATGGACCTGGGTGGAGACTTCAATATCACTAAATTATACGATGAGAGAAATAATAAATTTTCCCTCTCGATTTAGTTGCATTTAATGATTTCATTAATTCCTATGACCTTATTAATTTGCCTATAAATAACCGTGCATATACCTTATCTAAAAAGATAAGTATTCCTACCCTAGCTAAGTTAGACGGATTCTTCTTTAACATTTCTTGGGAAGACATGCGTCCTCTCTTCTCTGCAAAAGGTCTTCCTTCCTTAATCTCTGATCTATGCCTTGTCCTCCTCCATTCTGAAGAAAATTTCACTCATCATCCCCCTTTCAGATTTGATTATTTATGGACTCTTGAACCTAGGTTTGATGATATTCTTGAGAGTCTGTGGGCCACCTCCCGCATTTCAGGTTCTTTCTTTAAGATCCAGTTAAATAAGCTTCGGCTACTTAGGAAAGCTCTAAGGAAGTGGTCTTACAGTCTTTGGGGGTCCATTAAGGCTAGGAGGAACATGTACAAAACCAGATCTTAGATCTAAATATCTTGGAAGAAGCTTCACCTTTGTCTCCTAAAGGTAGAGCTCACCTTGTTGAGCTCGATAGAATTATGAGGCAAGAAGAAGCTGCTTGGTAGTAGAGATTATGAGATCAGTAGCTGAAGGAGGGCGATCTAAATATGGCATATTTCCACCGTATCTCCTAATGGTGGGCATATATCTAATACTATTTCTAGCATTAACGTTGATGGTACAGAAATTTCTGATGAGTATGTCATTCTTGAAGCTTTTACTTCCCGCTTTAAATCTATTCTTCGCGACCTAATTTGGGCCTAGATATTGTGAACTAGAACTTACTAACCCTTTTGAGTCTCGTATCCCTCTTCCCATTGATGATGAGTTTGACATTGCTGAGATCTGGGACGCCCTATCTGAAATGGTGGAAGACATATCCCCGGGTCCTGACAGTTTTCCACCTTCCTTTTTCAAAAAATACCGGGGTTTCCTCAAGTTTAATATTTTACGTGTCTTCAAAGAGTTTTTAACTTGTCCAGAGTTGATCTCTAGAGTAAACTATGCCGACATTATCATAATTCCTAAATGTGAGGGTGCGTCCCCTACCTCAGACTTCCGACCTATTAGCCTTGAAAATACTATCATGAAGTTAATTACAATGGTTTTGACAAATAGATTAAAACCTTTCATGGATTCCCTGACCAGCCACAGACAGTCTGCTTTCACCTCGAGAAGATCTCTCCTTGACAGCGTGACTTTTGTTTAAGAAGCTGTTAAGTACTGCTGCTCTAGAAAGATAAATTATGCTATTACTAAATTGGATTTCGTTAAATCCTTTGAATCTATTAGCTGGAACTTCCTACTTTTAGTTCTGAGACATAGAGGCTTTTCGACCAGATTCATTACTTGGATTAATCACATTCTCGCCTCTTCTTCTTCTTTTGTTTGCATTAATGGCAGAAGAGGTAACCTTTTGCAGCCTTCCAAAGGGCTCAAACAAGGCGATCCCTTATCCCCTTTACTTTTTAATACAGTTATTGACTCCTTCACTCAAATAATATATCTTGCTTGCGATTCAGGTTTGTTAGAATGTCCTTGTAGGAATATCATTCAACCTTGTCTCAATTCTTTTCAGTATGCGGATGATACTATAATCCTTTCCACCCCTCAACCTAACTCTATTGCTTCGCTTAAGTTAATACCGTACTATCTTGAACTCATTTGGACTTCAAATAAATTTCACCAAAACTATGATTGATCCTTATCCATCCATCGCTTCCTCTATGGTTAAAACCTTGAATTGCTCAATTGGGTCCTTTACAATATCTTACCTTGGCTTTACTATCCGATCGGGTAGACCTTAACGCTTAGATTGGAATGTTTTGTTAGATAAAATATGTTGTCTTTTAGCTGGGTGGAAGGGCACCTTTCTTTCATATGCATGTAGACTAACGCTAGTTAATTCGGTCATTTCTTCACTTCATTCTTTCTGGCTGCCATTCTACAAAGCTCCAGATTGGGTCATTTCTTCACTTCATTCTTTCTGGCTGCCATTCTACAAAGCTCTAGATTGGGTCATCAAGAGGATCGATTCCATTAGAAGGGTCTTCTTTTGGAAAGGTTCGGACCACATCTCTCCCGTAAACTGTCTAGTCATTTGGGGCAGGGTACATAGGCCTAAGAGTGAAGGGGGCCTTAGGGTAATTAACTTGACCCAATTCAACAAAGCGCTACTTGGAAAATGCGAATAAGAGATGATTCGTGGGAGCTCCAAGCATTGGGCAATCGGGATTAACAATTACTATTACCAAGGTAACTTCTGCCTTTTTGATATAATGTTCCAACCTTCCTCCTCAGCCTCAAACTTTTGGAATGGTATTCTACTTTGCTACAAGGATCTGCATATTAGCACTACGATTAAAATTGGAAATGGTAGGAGAACATCCTTTTGGCTAGACCCTTGGCTGAATGGAATTACATTACGTTCCATGTTCCCGAATTTGTATGATCTAGCCTCTGTCCCTTAAACCATGGTCTCACAAGTTTTTTAGCAAGGTGGTTGTAACATTACTTTCAAATCAGTTGTCACTAGTGACAATCTTGCAGATTTATGTTCGTTGATGCTTTCTACTACAAATATCCTTCTCTGTGAAGAAGATGATTTTGTTTAGGATCGAAATCAAAGTGGCCTGTTCTCGGTGAAGTTCTCTGTACTCAACCTACAACTTCTCTAGTATATATAAACTTGAAATCCTTGTGGCATATTAACGCTCCACATAGATATAAAGTTCATATGTGGCTTGTCATGTTGAATAAGTTTAACACTATGATATACTAGTTAGGATATCTCTGGGCTCGGCCACTACCTGCTTCCTTTGTTCTAAATTTATAGACTCCACTGCCCATGTTTTTTTTGAACTATGATTTTAGTTTTCAGGTTTGGGCTCTATGTTCCTCGAACTTAGGCATTGACATGTCTATCTCTGTGCATGACCTGCAAAGACTTTGGTCTTTCACTCTCCTAACTTGGATAAGTCTATACTAGCTCTACCGTTTTGTTGGGCAATTTGGTTGGAATGAAATGGTCATTGTTTTAATGCAAAGTATCATAAGTATATGTCTTTAGCTAATAAGATTGTGTATCTCTTCTATACTTGAACAAGGACTCAGCTTGGTTCACTTTTGTTTATCATCCCAAATGCAGTTTTAATTGAGTCGGGGGCTAGTAACTCCAGCAACAATAATGCCCGAATCAGATGATGTTCCCTTCGATGTCTTTGATTGCTTCAGGTTATGTATGTGATGTTTATGTATAATTAAGTGTATGTTGGTACTTTAAGACCTCACTACTACTTTCAAACTTAATGCTTGTATATTATTCATGTCTACCGACTAGGTCTGTTAGTTGGATGTACTTTTTTATTGCTATGCATATGGTTGTGCGACCCTAGTCGCATATAATTTTACTCAAAAAAAATTTCTAATATTATTTCTATTTATATTTCATTATGCTACTACTATTTAACTGTCTTCTTTATTAAACTATCGCAACGCGTTCGCACTGCATCGTTTTCGGGTTTTTGTCTTCTTTCCTGTTCTTTTTACCCCATTTCAAACTTATACCACTTCTTATTATCCACCCTTAAAAAGAATTTCACAACTTAAAATTTTCTTTCATCTCAAAAAACCAACGAGTTATATACGCTATACTATTTTTTTTCAAAAGAAATAACTTTCTATTAAAACACCATTTACTGAAATTTCTAATTTAATTTCTACTATAACTTTTTACTTAAATAAAATGTAGATATTTAATTTTTCCAAAAATTTAATATTTACCTACTTTTCAAAAATAGGGATTTTTCTACCTTCAAATAATTCCTTTGAATTTATTTCAAATGTATTATTTACATATTTTCTCAAACTTTTATACTAAAATCATTTCAATTTTTATAGTAAATTCTCTCATATGGGGTCGGACTTGGAATGGATTTTTATTTGTCCCTTCTTTTGAATTTTTCTTCTTTCAACTTACTTATTGACTTTTCTTCTTCCAAAATATAAAAATCCAGCTGTTATCTGGAAGTGACTGCTACACACCTTCCTTTGGGAACTTATTTCTTTTAAATATTTACAACATTTAGATTCTTTATTGCACATTTAACTGGACCTATTGTACATCATCAATTGGCAATCCCATGGGATCTACAACCATTGGGCTACTTGGGGTCCAACTAGGGAATCATGTACTATTCAGCTTTTGGGACCTTCCATATGCTACACTCATGCTCTTCTTAAGTTAACGCCTTTCAATACGACTTATTTCCCTTGGGGAAATCGAGGTAGGTAAACATCTTTAACTTCATCCATTGTTCCGACTCATATTCGACTTATCCATCTTACAATGTATAGTTGCAACTACTCTATAGTCGGAATTTACAGGATTGGGCATAAAATATATTTATATTTATAGCAAAATACAAATATGTTCGCTCAATGTTTCCTAATTTTTCAAGATTGACTAACCTCACTTTGATACTAAATGTAACAACACGTACCCCAATGAGCTCGAATTTTCGCTAAATCGAAAACCCAAGTCCACTAAAGTACAGATCGTTGATTTTTGTTATCCTACGAATAAAAAGACGCATATCAGAGCAGTACCGATATAAACTCACAACGGAATAGTAAATTATAATAAAACATATAATTACTGACCAAGGTAGATACTTCTGAGATCAAGTGCCCTTATCAGTGTCGAGCATGCATAAGGAAACATGTCCTTCCACCGTTCCCGTCTTGCACCAGTAGCTGTCCCCCTAAAGCTATCCTGGGGGTTGTAATGAGGATAGGGTTAGAACAATGTCCTAGTGACTGGTAAATTACACACTTTATATATAATACTAGTTTATGTCGATTGCCTTCCATCACAAGTTATGTCTTTTATTTTACTTAGTCATCTCGACTTCATATATGCATACGATATACCCCATCTACCTGAAGTAAACCATAACTACATATGTATATATATAAATATATAAGAACCACAGTCCCTCTTTGGACCAAGATACGATTCCCGCTAGTGTCTGTTAACACAGCATCTCGTCGGGATCTGTCATTAACGCAGTATCACGTCCTCGTTGTTGTGCATACCAAGGAACTCCTATAGTGCTTAATAACAGTATTACAATAGTTCATCTGTATTCTATCTCGCTTTGGGGATTTGCTACTTGTCTGCTTCTTTTTATGGACCCAGCTCCACGGACTATTGAGGACTTTGCTTCTCCAACTATTATGGACTCAGCTCCATGGACTTTTTGAAAGACGTCTCTTAAAGGTTATCCAGCCTTGACCCTAAAAGACAAACTAGCAAACAACTATGGTGGTGCATGACCTAAACGTGACCTAACCGTGACCTACACCAATAGGAGGTGTAGCCCGTTTAGGTGTAACCCTCGTCTTTCCCATTGACCGCTCAAGAGTTCTCGACCTATGTATTGCTCCTACTCCCTAATATGGTACCAACACACTGACGTAGCACCGATCCTTTCTCACCGTCCATTTTAGATTGCCTAATACAATCAAGTCAATACCCCTCCTAACAAATTGAAGTAGGCCCTATTGGGGTATTCCTTCACCTATATGCAAGCGTACATAATTTAATGGGTCCAACAGTTGGATATGTCCCATATCGGTATAATGTGTTCACAACTGTTGTAGCCTCTTGCCTTGGGTAGGCTTTTGTTGTGTAACACTACTGACCTCACATTCTAACTCATTATAATGACTATGTCATTTTTATCCATCTATGTTATTTACTAACTTTAATAATTCACGTCTGTCATAAACGCATACATGAGGCCACGTGTGTGTGTGTGTGTGTGTGTATATTCATTCATTTTTTTTATTATTACGCCTTCAATATTCAACTATTAATAACATTTCTTTACTTTTTAATGCATTTTCATCCTATCCAATTTAAGGTCACTTACCACTTCCTTCTAAAAGATCTAAATATTTTTTTCCATTTACTTCCATTTGTTTTTATTGAACTTTTCCTTCTATTCCTTTTTAACATTTACTACCCTCCCTAATTTAATGAACTTTCCATACTCTTTCTATTTTCAAATTATTACTTGCCTACCTTTTCATCATTATTATTTGATTTTTATCTTGCTTATATTGCATATATATTGATTCTAATCTTAGACTGTTATTATTATCACATTTATAATTCTTTCATTAATCCGTAGGGATATCTGCATTTTAATGCATTGGAATTACATCTCTCCCATAAGGAAAGGTTGATATTATAAATTTCCATGTCTTATACAAAAGGAGAATTTGTGTCACGTTTGGAATTACAAGGAATTATCTTTTTCATAGTTATTGAAATAGATAGTACAAAATAAGGTAAATACCCCAATTTTATACATATATTTCATTTAGACGTATTCCTTGTTATTTCAAACGATATGTTTTTATTTATAAATCCGAACTTGATGATCTATAGAAATTCACATTGTAGTACCCTATATTTCAATAAATTAAAATAATACAAAAATCTCCACTATTCATTCGACCCTATTCTTCTTCTTAATCATCCTATACTATTCTCCACTTGTATTTATGTATAGACTATAACTATTTTTAAGAACTAAGAATTTTGTGGAGAAGAGAAAATGTCAGAGCTCCAACATCGCTTAGAAAATATGAGATGAAAAGTGAGGGATTAGTTTCATATTTATAGGGTTCGAATCAATGCCAACCGTTAGATTGTTTTATTTTAAATCTAGGTCATTTGTCCATGTCAAAATCCTTAATTCGACAGCTCAACCGATCAACCACCGCCCCAAACTGGTCGATCGCTAGCGGTCGACCCAAGTTAGGGGTCGACTGATCGATGTTAAGGTTAACTAATATCACCGTTAATGTTTGTCAATTTGATACCTTATATGTTTGGTCGAGACTATTTGTTTCTATTTTCCATTCATATTAACTTTCTTAAATCCTAAGCAACCGTTAACGTTAATTTATTTCACTAATTACATTTTATTTTCTTAATTACATATAATTTATGATTCAAAAACTTCAAACATCGATAATTTTTCCATTTGAACTCCGATTAGAAAACTTTAGATATGAAAATTGATCAGAAAATCACCACGAACAAAATGGTGCAAGTTTTGTAGCCAAATTCTAGCATTTATAATTATTTTATTTTTAGTACTACTAATTATTGGTTAATTTCTTTTTAATTAATTATCGTATAATTACAAAGTAGATATTACAAAACACTATTTGAAGTGATAAGCTAAACCATTATCGAAGGTTCTGCTCCTTCGGTTATTGCTAATGAGTGATTCCACTAGATGATGTTGGCCTTTATGGAAAATACAATAAAGCACTTGGACAAGTACCATGCCAAAATAAGGAATACGATTGATAATGTGGAGAGAACTATTGCTATTCTCATTGATGACGAGAGTCAGCCATCAAAGGCTGATTGAAACCTTGGAAAATTACCAATGACCGCGGAAGAAGAAGGAACCTATTATTCTGGAATTTGAACCAAGTGACATCTCGATGGATATGGACTTCAAGATGATAGGATCAGGAATCCTAAGAGATGTCAAGATTACAATAGGAAACAAATATCAAAAATTTGTCCAAGCATTGAGGAGTGAAAACCGTTTGGAATCGAACGGGCCAAACTGCTCAACACTGAACGGTCCAAAGTCATTAGAGACCCACTTTAGGCTATTAGTGATATTGCAATGCTCGGCCTCTATAACCATGCTAACCAAGAGTAGTACTAAGTACTACCATCGGCAAGCATGGAGAATGTGACTTGATAGGGCTAAATGTTATACCCAATCCCTTAAACTAATACTGGCACGAAGAATTTAAACTTTTTTTAACTTATCGCTCGTGTTCGGTCTTAGTTCAAAGAAATGTACAAGAATAATTTCCTAGGTAACATATTACAGAATATAACAAAATATACAACTTAGCATAATGGTAATAGCAGAATACATAATACGTATCATAATAATAAATGTCCACAATACTTGGTACATGGTACATGACGTCATCCCCCAAATACATAATAGTATACATACCATAATAGCATAATAAACTACTACTATTAAGTCCAAAGCTGCATAGTCCAAATCCCTAAAACATGGAAAAAGGATAAGAGTGCTGCTACAGTCCATGCTAACCTAACCTCCCAACAAAATTCCCAGACTGACTGGAGGATTCGTTAAAAACAATCCATATGGGTCAGACTAGATATTCAAGTTATGAGTGATGTAATATCTATAGATAAGGAAAAACTTGGCCACATGTATAAGTCAACAAGGGGTATAAGTGTATGTACCACATGTGTGAATTTTTAGTTTAAATAATCAACTCATTTCAAATAATCGATGATGTTAAACAAAAGTATCATATATAGTTAATATGACACCAACTGCCATTTCATATGTAAAACAATATGATAGTAATAAAATCCAACCCAAGTATCGTTTAGGAGTTAATATGATACCAACGAAAGTTATCGTATATAAAACAATGAGATAATAATAAAATTCAACCAAAATACCATTTATAAGTCAATACAATAACAACGACAATTATCATATATAAAATAATATGATAATAATAAGATCCAACCCAAGTATCGTTTATAAGTCAATACGATAACAACAACAATTATCATATATTTTGATTGCCAACGTATTGTCAATACAATTAACATATTTAAATTAGTATGATAATAAATAAATCCAGCCAAAGTATTGTCTTTAAGTAATATGATACCAACAATAATTATCATATTTAAATAACTATGATAATAAGTAAGTCCAGCCAAAGCATTTATCATATTTAAATCAATATGATAATAAATAAATCCAGCCAAAGTATTATCTTTAAGTAATATGATACCAACGATAATTATCATATTTACATAATTATGATAATAAATAAGTCCAGCCAAAGCACCGTATATAAGTCAATATGATACCAACAACAGTTATCATATATAAATCAATATGATAATAAATAAGTCTAGCCAAAGCATTGTATTTAAGTTAGTACGTTTCAATTGTTGTCATTTTGACTTCTTCATTATGGCTATAAACTCGTTCTACTAGTTATGGTGGAGGGGTAGGCCTATAAATAGAAGGTTTTGGATAATAAAGAGAGGATGTTTTGATCTCTACTTGGATTTTTGCATTTAATTGCTACTATTCTCAAAATCAACCAATTCTTTGATTTGAAATTGTTGTGAGGTTGGCTATAATTTCAAGAATAATTCAAAATAACAATGATAGTGGATATTGGCTTAAGATGCCAAGTGAAAGGCTTTAAATTCTCTTTGTGTTTATTCTCTATCTTCAATTCTTGATTGATTGGGAGTGTTTTCCCATATTTTAGCAATTATTTTTTGGTACTTTTGTTTGCGCCAAAATTGGTCACAAACCCCGAATGTTGTGAAAGCACCAGTATATGAATATAAATCAACAATATTCACACACAGATCTCAAATCTAAGCAAACAGGGTATTACAATTCAGAAATAATGAACAGAAACACGAGATTTATAGTGGTTCGGCGATCTTGCCTACGTCCACTCTGAAGTTGATGATTTTATTGATGTTTTCTTGATGATTACAATTTCTTCTGAGATAGTACAACTGATTATATGATTACAATCTGAATCTAAGGAAGCAGTGGTGTTCTGGAGTAAATCTGGCAGAATCTGGGCGCTCTTTAGTACTTCGAATCTCCGACCCCTTTTCTGAATGACCAGGGGCTCTATTTATAGGTGTAGGAGGCTGATATTTCGCCTAAAATGAGGGGAGACCAGTTCTGGCACGTGAGGGGGCCCACATGCCCGCTCTTTGGAAATCCGGGCCCACTTTGGGATCGATTCGACCCTTGCTTCGAATCGATCAAGATTTGCTCCGATTGAGCTGAAATTTGGCATGGACATTCCTTAGTTTACCAGTTAGCTCCTGTCCAAATTTCGTAGCATTTGGACTTGTAGATCTCAAGTTATGATCGATTCAAGTTTGCATTTTTCGTTTCCTGGAGTCGTTCGAATCGATACGTTCGAATCGATTCGTTCGAATCGATCCCCCCGTATGCGAAGACTTCGGCGTGGTGCGCATGCCTCGGGTCAACCCCGTTTTATCTCCGAGTTTTACTGAGTCGTACCCGGGGTTTTAGCTGTGTGGACTCGAGACGTTGGATTCGAAGACAGTGATCATATCTGGATTCGAGCAAGGGTTCGTTCGTATCGATCGTGACGTGTTCCATTCGATCGATACGAAGCAACTATGTCTGGATGGATTCGAAGGCTTCAACTGCATGGATTCGAAGACCTTCCCATTGATCGATTCGAAGCTGGAAATATTTTGATGGATTCGAACCACGGGAGGCCTTGGATGGATTCGAACGTGGAGGGTGTTTTGATGGAGTCGAAGCAATGGTACTTCTCATGGATTCGAAGTAATGCAGGGACGATGGATTCGAGCTAAGGGTTTGTTCTGAGGGATACGAAGGGGATGGAGTCGATCTTGATGGAGTCGACCTTGATGGATACGAACCATATGGAGACGAACACAAGGCTATGTCCTTCACTTGCATCGATGATATCTTGGGCGTATGAACTCGGATTGACTTGAGATTTGGAACGCTGGCTCCTATGGCTTTCCTTGACGTGTCTTATCAATTGTAGCCCGATCCGGACCCGGACAAAATTCATTGATATCCATGGTGAAACAGTGCATATCGAACTTTTACGACGAACTGTCTTTAGTTTTCCAGTCAACTTTTTGGTGTCACGGCCTTGCCAAAAGGCGGGATAACATTTGCCCCCCAAAACATGCCTTGCGATAGGAAGGTGTGTTTTGTAGTTTCATAAGCTGGATGTTCATATCCTGTTGATGACCTGCAAAGACATTGATAGTTTTATCTAACCTTAAATGACGACCGTTCGCGATCTAGCCATTTTGAGGTGGAATGCGACCGTTCGCGATCTAGTATTTTTTGTATGACCTTAAATGACGACCGTTCGCGATCTAGCCATTTTCATATGGCCCCAAATGACGACCATTCGTGATCAAGCCATTTGAGTTGAGGGGTGCCGTTCGAGGCGAGTGGTGACCGTTCGAGGTCGGGTGTCGTTTTAGATGAATTGTGACTGTTCGAAGTCGGATGTCGTTCTAGACGAATTAGGATGGATTATGACCGTTCGTGGTCGAGTGCCGTACGAGGCAGAGTGTGATCGTTCGTGATCGAATGTTGTACTAGATGAAGTGTGACCGTTCGCGGTCGGGTGCCGTTCGAGGCTAATGGTGACCGTTCAAGGTCGGGTGCCGTACGTGGCGAAGTGTGATCGTTCGCGATCGAATTGTGACCGTTCGCGGTCGGATGCCGTTTGAGGCGAATTGAGTGTGCCCGGGGAGGGACTTAGTATCATCAATACCAGGTTTCACGTTCGGGTGAATCCCCGGATTGTTTCTTGCAACGGTTTATCGCCATCTCAGAGCATGCCTAGGGACCGTTCGTGATCCCGTACATGTGTAAGTGGCTTAGCCGTTATGAAATCACAAGTAGCATTTTTTCATTGAAAATAAGTCTTTAGCAGAAATGTTAAACAAAGTCAAGTTCAAATGTTCAAATCAAAATGAAACAAAAGCAAAGCAAGGATGTCGAAGTGTAAACTCCCACAACGATAGGGTTAATAGTCATTCAGAGCATGCCTATGGACCGCTCGTGATCTCGCATATGTGTAAATGACTTACCCGTGTTGGTGAGAGGTTTACGACTTGTCCATCGTTATTTTAACTAATTGATAATCATACGATGCCCCGGCTCGGGGGCACCCCTGGCTGATGTAGACGGCGGTTGCTTTGGCTCCACTGCTGGAGCTCGCCTTCTTACATACTGAAGTAGCATACCGTTCCTGATGTGCCCTTCCACCTCATCCTTCAGATGTCTACAGTCGTTAGTGTTATGACCATTCAGTTCGTGGAATAAGCAGTATCTGTCTGATTTCCTCTCGTCAACAGTGGGATCCCTTCGTATTGGCCTACGATAGGGAACTTGCTCTCGTGTATCTTGGTAGATTCGCTCCAAACTCTCATTCAGCTCTGAATAAGTGGTGAATCGTGGCTCTCTTCGCAGTCTCTTTGACCTGTCACCATTGTCCTCAGCCTTTCGTTTTCCTTTATCCTTGCTTGAATCATTTTCGAGAGGCTTTTTGTCTTTAAGTGCATAAACTTCTATTCCCTCTCCTTCTTCTCTTTCAGCATTAGCGTCTTCCAATCGCAAAAACTTTTCTGCCTCGTGATAGAATTCCCCTATATCCATAGGCGGATCCTTAGTTAATGAATTTTTGAACTCTGTGCCGTCAGCTATTCCGGACACGGCTGCCATCATAACCATGGATGGATCTGGCCGGTACACCGATGCTGCTGCCGCATTGAATCGCGTCAGGAAATTCCTCAAAGACTCTCCAGCTTTCTGTTTTAGCGTTGCCAAACTCATCACATTCTTGGGTCTTGAAATGTGAACCCTGAATTGCCTCATAAATTTCTCAATCAAATCGGTCCATGTCCCGATGGAGCCGCTCTCTAGTTGTCTGAACCATAAAGCTGCTATGTCTGTCAAATATAATGGGAAGCATCGGGCCATGACTTCCTGTGATGCCCCCAGCACTTCCATATGCCTTATATACCTCGTTAGATGGACCGTAGGGTCTGTCCTCCCATCATACCTTTCTACTGTTGGCAACTTGAATTCTGGTGGGTTCCTAGCCAACCTAATCGCAGGAGAAAAGGGACTCTTGTTCACGTCTTCAAGATCTTTGTTTACTAATCCACCTCTCATGGCTCGCCTGATCATCTCTGCCAACCTATCATTGTCTCCAAGCTGTAGTCCTCGTTCACTACCTTCGATCTGCCCCCCGAGTCCGTGTGAGCTTTCAGGTGTTTGCCCCCCTGATTGAGCGTTCATCCCTCTATTGCTGTCAGGTTGCTCGGATGTCCTTGTCTCTCTTCCCGTGTTCGGATCAACATGTCCTAAGTGTGTGCCCCCCAGCTCCGGCGCTGCGTTGGATGGTCCTGCTTCGTTCTGGGCCCCGGTTGTTCTTTGATTTTGCGCTTCAAGTTGCCCAATCTGTTGAAGCAAATTCTGGATCATTTCCTCCTGTCTCTTCATCATTGTCTCCATCTCTTCCCTAGTGATGAAAACTGAAGCTTGGTTTGCTCCTGAGGAAGCCTCTTGACTCCCTTCATGCTGACTTCGCTCTGGCCTCTGCCTTTTACTTGTTTGTCTTGTCATGATTCTTCGGATCTGAATCTCTTAGCCTTCTGATTCAACTTTCAAATGATAGAACTCCCTGAGTTCAATTCTCAGTGAAAGCACCAAAGTGTTTGCGCCAAAATTGGTCACAAACCCCGAATGTTGTGAAAGCACCAGTATATGAATATAAATCAACAATATTCACACACAGATCTCAAATCTAAGCAAACAGGGTATTACAATTCAGAAATAATGAACAGAAACACGAGATTTATAGTGGTTCGGCGATCTTGCCTACGTCCACTCTGAAGTTGATGATTTTATTGATGTTTTCTTGATGATTACAATTTCTTCTGAGATAGTACAACTGATTATATGATTACAATCTGAATCTAAGGAAGCAGTGGTGTTCTGGAGTAAATCTGGCAGAATCTGGGCGCTCTTTAGTACTTCGAATCTCCGACCCCTTTTCTGAATGACTAGGGGCTCTATTTATAGGTGTAGGAGGCTGATATTTCGCCTAAAATGAGGGGAGACCAGTTCTGGCACGTGAGGGGGCCCACATGCCCGCTCTTTGGAAATCCGGGCCCACTTTGGATCGATTCGACCCTTGCTTCGAATCGATCAAGATTTGCTCCGATTGAGCTGAAATTTGGCATGGACATTCTTTAGGTTGCCAGTTAGCTCCTGTCCAAATTTCGTAGCATTTGGACTTGTAGATCTCAAGTTATGATTGATTCAAGTTTGCATTTTTCGTTTCCTGGAGTCGTTCGAATCGATACGTTCGAATCGATTCGTTCGAATCGATCCCCCCGTATGCGAAGACTTCGGCGTGGTGCGCATGCCTCGGGTCAACCCCGTTTTATCTCCGAGTTTTACTGAGTCGTACCCGGGGTTTTAGCTGTGTGGACTCGAGACGTTGGATTCGAAGACAGTGATCATATCTGGATTCGAGCAAGGGTTCGTTCGTATCGATCGTGACGTGTTCCATTCGATCGATACGAAGCAACTATGTCTGGATGGATTCGAAGGCTTCAACTGCATGGATTCGAAGACCTTCCCATTGATCGATTCGAAGCTGGAAATATTTTGATGGATTCGAACCACGGGAGGCCTTGGATGGATTCGAACGTGGAGGGTGTTTTGATGGAGTCGAAGCAATGGTACTTCTCATGGATTCGAAGTAATGCAGGGACGATGGATTCGAGCTAAGGGTTTGTTCTGAGGGATACGAAGGGGATGGAGTCGATCTTGATGGAGTCGACCTTGATGGATACGAACCATATGGAGACGAACACAAGGCTATGTCCTTCACTTGCATCGATGATATCTTGGGCGTATGAACTCGGATTGACTTGAGATTTGGAACGCTGGCTCCTATGGATTTCCTTGACGTGTCTTATCAATTGTAGCCCGATCCGGACCCGGACAAAATTCATTGATATCCATGGTGAAACAGTGCATATCGAACTTTTACGACGAACTGTCTTTAGTTTTCCAGTCAACTTTTTGGTGTCACGGCCTTGCCAAAAGGCGGGATAACAACTTTCATTAAGAATGAAAATTCATCAGGCATAGATCTACTATTTTTATTGGGATTTGAAGAAAGTCTATATGTATATCTACAAGATAATGGCTCCAAGGAAAGAGAAGGGTGCATAATCTGGAGATGTTGCTGAAGGGGATAATGATGGATCCTACTACAATGAAGAATAAACCAACCAACTAGCCGAATTGCCAGAATATTCATCTCAATAAAAGGCTGTGATAGAGGAAGAGGTGGAGAAGATGATGTCACAGATGAATTTGAGGATGTTATAGCAGCAGAAAGCTCAGACGGATATAATGACTAGGATGCAGGAGCAGTTGGTGGCGTTGGTCAATCCAAACGACAATGTGAATCTCGCGAGCGAAGGAAGAGTAGAAGAGATTCCTCATCCTCTGATTCCAGTAAAGAAAGCTCATCTTCATCAGAGAAAAACATGAGATGAGATAAAAGACCGATGCGGATAGGGGCTAGGGGGACGTAGAAGAAGACATCGAAAGACGGAGCCACTCAACCAAAGTCAAAACCGATTGGTCAAGACCAGTCGGTATTGATCTGTTTGACTAAGAGGCAAAATCTCTCTAATAGCGAGGAAGACTTACAATTGGTTGACATTGTGTGACGAACCACATTTTTGGATGATTTAAATCGACAATAAACCACATATGTCTAACTCAAACCATTCAAGAGGGTAGATTATCAATGGGGTAAGTAAGAGAATAAGACGAAAGAAGGAACAAAATAGAGAATCTCGCAGCGGAATGAAAAAATATAATAATCAATAAACAGTTCATGAAGTTATTTTACTATATAGATTTGATTACACAATTTTTGTACAACAAATCACAGTACAAACAACAACATACCAATAATGATGCAAGGGAATAATACTAATAACATAATATACTAAATTACGTCTTTGTCCTCCAGAAATAATGTCTTAAACACTGAAATACTCAGGCTGACCCGAGCGTAATGAAAAGACAAAACATTCGAGTCAGAACTAAAAAGTTCTTATGTAAGTTAAATCAACAACAAGTAAAAATGAGTGTAATAGCTTCAGAGATATTTACAGGGTTTTACATCTCCTATCCAGTGTATAACGTGCATGCAATAACTTAAGAGATGTTACGGGATATTCCATCTCCTAAGGATCCGTTAAACTATTTATATGTAATAAGATACGCTATATATATAGTGTTTGATCAGTAAAGTAAATATATTTCTTAGCATTAAGGCTTTACATTAATCCCTCTTAATACATTTTTAAGCAGGTAGACTATGCAGGTCCTGTAACAAAACCAGTAACGTCGGTAGCCAGTGGGTCTCCTATAGGTACCATACAAAAACAAAATCGTAGTAGGCGCGAAAAGGATAATGAGTATGATAAGGCACATGAGGCAATGCCCAAGGTAGATACTTCCAGTTCGGGTCGTAGAGCTAGTGGTAATGTATCGTAGCTACGAACGCCCACCGCGTCCAACACCCCTAAAATCAAATCAAGGTGCATCGATCAAGCCAACATCAATATAGTAATACGAAGAGGTGTGTTCGCTAGGGGTAGCTAGCCCACTTGGCCCTGACAAGCCGTCTTATTTTAGTCATTTCAAATTGGCACAAGTGTCGGGGTCATCCCTCATCGTTCTCTTTCTTCAAATCTAGCAAACGCTTCCAAATCCAACCACTTCATTCTGGATCATCCACCATGTACACAGTTGTTAAAGTGGTTCCAATATTGATAGAGAGTATGCCAATAAGAGGATCCGGTCTCCTTAACAACCAAACTTCATTTTTCACACTGGTTGGTTCTTTTAGATTTCGAAAACGGTTCACATTTGATATCAAAATATCATATTCACTTCAAAATATCACTTCATTTCAAAATACCATATTTACTCAAATATGTCGTTTTCACGTGAAAATATCATTTCAAATTCCAACTTAGGTATAACCTTATTTAACCACATTCGCATTTAAATCAACGATTTTAAATATTAACATTCCAACTTTGCACAGTTTGAAATTTTAGAAAATAGTTTGAATAGTTTTAAATAGTTTAAAGTAGTTTAAACAGTTTAGAGATTTAAAACAGTTTAATGTAAAACGGTTTGAGTATTGAAAATGGTTTATATACTAAAATAGTTTGGAAAATCTAAGTAATTTGAATATTAAAAGGAATAGATTTTAAACAGTTTATATTAAAATAATTTAATTTGAAAATAATATCAAATCAAACTGTTTCTTTCCATTTCAACAATCTAGACACATGTCCAAATTTCAAATCAGAAAACTCAATTTTTGAATCTTTCAATTCAGTTGACTCAATTTCAATTTAATTTCAAATCAACTTGATTTCAATTACAATTTAAAATAACTTCAATTTCCAAAACATTCATTTTAACTTCAAATTCGATTCAATGATTTAAATTTCAATTCAATTCTTATTTTAAACCATTTCAATTTATATCAATTTCATGTCCAACTTCAATTTATCGATATAAATCGCTTAAATCAAATTAAAATTCATTGTTCAATTTTAAGATCCAAATCTTTAAAATAATTCAAATTTCCAAATTAAAGTCATATACCGATTATAACTTTACATTTCTAATTCAATTCTTTAAAACAATTTCCTTTTAACCAATTTCAGTTTCCACATTTCAAAATGTCAATAATTAGACATCGATCGCAGTCAATATCCAAATCAGCCAATAAATCACGACAATTAACTAGTTACCAATATCAGGTACTTAACTAGAAATTAAATTCAATAATAATTTAATTGTCAATTTATTTCAATATAAAATTCAATTACAATTAAAATGTCAATTTAAACTGCTAAACAACAACCAATAAAATTCTTATCAAATCATGAATTCAATTCAACTACCATAAGAAGATTTAGTATTGCGTGAGTGGGTTAAATCACTCACCTTTGATTTATAGCCGATTTAAAATCCGACAAAAGCCCAAAATTCTAATAGTATTCAAATTCAACCAAACCAGTTCCATGCTATCCGGAATTTCTATGCGAACCCAACGGATGAAACCGCGCATGAATCCGAGTTCGTATGCAAAAGTTATGGAGGTTTGAACATTGAAAATTTAAATAAAATAAAATAAAGATAGGGGCAAAAAGGTAAATACGCTGTCACTCTCGAAACCATTATCGCCATCAAATAGACCACCGAGCATAGCCGCCACCTCAACCCACTGCCGCACGCAACTCCATGCTGCTACCTCCAGATCAAGCCTTGCCATCATCTCCCCCCAGGCCACGCCGCGCCTGGCCGTGGTCGCACGACCACCGTCGATGCCAGAGAAAGCCCCACCGACGTTGGCCTTTATGCCAATTTCTTGTGAGCCCCTTCGACTACGGCTCGAACAAAAACCATGGATCATCTCTGCTTGGCCTCCTCTATGCCATAGTACTCGCTGATCGCTCTGAAGTCAAAGATCTACCGTTGATCACGAAACCTAATATGGACGGACGAGACTGTTTCACTCAATTCTGGACAAACAGAGCCTCCAATTGAAAAATGAATTGTAAACATTGATTACGTTTGTTGAGAGCTTCACGATGATATATTATATGATAGGGTTTGAGGAGTTTGGATTTTTCGATTTGACTTGGAATTGTAATTTAGGGTTTTGAGATGTCTACCATTAGGAAGGAACGGATGAGATAGAAATTTGTACGTACAGAAAATGAAAATAAGAAGCTGCTAGGGTTTATAACGGCCTATATATATAAGCAAAGATGGATAAGAATGGATGGAACAGATCGAATGTGGTCGAATCAATAACGAAGACCCGAAAAGCCCGTTTTGTTCCTAAAACGAAAATAGGTCATCCAATATATCGAAATATAGGTTTTCAATATTTTAAACTCAATAAACCGATTTCAAACTCTAATTCTATCGTATATAGAAGTTAGGTTTTAAAATAAATTTTTATTAATTAAATTCCATTAATTGATTTCTATGCATTTCGGGCTCGCACGATCAAACAGTAAGTCCGATCGCTACGAAACTTGAAACTTTGTAATAATTCACTATTACGGATCCGTTGAAACTGTTTTATTCGAAATCCGAGACAGTGCCCAAAAAGGCTAATTTTACACGTTAATTAAATGAATTATTATTTAAAAATCAATTTAATCGCTTTTAAATTTAATTTTTAAAAGTTATCCATTTTATCACTCTTGATTACACAGAAATTTAATGATCTTTAGAAATTCAATTTCCCATGTAAATTTCAAGATTTAAACATTAAATTAATTTCAACGTTAAATTAAAACAGTAATAAAAACCCCAGTTTATTATATTTTAAATTTTAATAAATTCTTTTATTTTGATTTACATTCTTATCATTAAATCATCAAATACCTTATGAATTTATTTAACATAAGTTTCCATCTTATTATTCTAATTACTCTGCGTTTAATGTCTTTTCTTGTATTACTGCAATATTTAATTACATTAAATTTCATTGATTTCCCAATTAATTTCAAACGGATTAAATAATAAGGTGACAAATAAACAAATGTTACACATTAGTTATTCAATACATTTCTAAATTTATTGTTTACAAACAAAAGCTAATAAATTTAAGTACTAAATAATTGATTTCATATTCTATATTAAAACCAATTTTAATTAAATAACATATAATTTCACAATTAAATACAACATTGAATTTATTCCTTATTTACAATTATAACCAAATTAACTTTTCAGTTATTTCAATTGATTGATATTATATTAAAATAGTTGTCAATGACATTCAAACAATAATATTAAATTATATTCTAATTATTTTTTCATTAATAAATCATAATTTTTAATTTTTGACAATATTAAATTCCAAAAATCTTATTAAATTTAATATTTTTAATTATAAAAAATACGGGTCATTATAATCTCCCCCACTCAAAACTTTTCGTCCCCGGAAAGGAACAAGAAAGAATCAAGAGGTTTGATATAATTTTATTCAAAATATTCAATTTATAACACTTTTAACTTACATATTTAAGTTTAACAAAATTTTGAAAATAACTCAACTTTCACAAAAAATTTCTAAGTCCTAAATTTACGAAAAATTTCGACAGAGCCTCCTCTGTGCGGTTAGGTCCAGAAAATTAATAATATCAATAAATTACATTATATATCACATTTCAATAATAAAATATCCCAACCATGGGAAAAACAATAAAATATCGTTCCAAAAACCGTGATCCGAAAACCTACCTATTTGTCGGGCAAACAAAGTTTATTTATGAAACCAAAAGCAACTACTATTGCTTCCATAACCTACATTACTTACATAATCCAAAGAGTTAAAATTATGTAAAGGAGCAATATTTTAGTTGTTTCAATTAATAACACAAGCAACATAACATATGTAATAACCATATGCAAACAAAAGCAGCACAACCATTATATGCAACAAAAGAATCCATCATGCATCTATAGCAATCAAAACTAATGGTTTGTCCAGGTTCAGAAACTTTTTATCGTATAAAGGTGATAAATAAGCTATCAAGTGTACCTTACGCTCAACAACCTTAGATAATTAATTAATAGATTATTCACACAACCTCAAACAAGTAGAAGTTCCTTTCCCTAAACATCCCATAAGTCAAACAACAAAGAATTTTAAATATTATTCTATTGGTTTCTTTTCACATCATTTACTTTCCATTTATTTAATTTCATTCATACAAGGTTATCTCTTATTAATTTACATTCATTTACTTACATAAATTATTTCCCATTCAATTATTTAGAACATCAATAAATCAATTCTTAAAATATTATATAAGTTTCTTTGCAATTTAATTCACAATTATTATTTACTTATATAGTTTTATTTCCATTTAATATTAATGTTCATAAATGAATCATTTCATACTTAAGTGTTTCTACTTTTTTTTAATTCACATTTATTTTCTCAATAGTATTTCTTTTAATGTTAAACCTATTTATGAATCATTCAACATTTACTTAAGTTTATAACCATTTACTTAAACAGTATTCCTTTTTCTATTCAATTTAATTATTAGCATTTCCAAATATTAACTTAAGTTTATACAGTCCTTGTACATCTTAATTTTTCATTTATAACATATATTCATTTTGAAGCATTTTTGTTGTTAAGCTTTTACTTATATATATTCTATTACATATTAATATTTAACATTTCAATTATTTAAACATTTCTGGTAAGTTTTATATATGTTTTTAGAATGTAATTGAGTGTTATACAAATTTATCTTATTCAGTTTAGGTAACAAAACTGTTCAATAGTTTACATCTTCTTAATTTTCATTATCTTTTAATTTACAAGTGACAAATCTCCAATTTCTTTACAGTTTCATTAAACACTTAGCTTCCAATTTCTTATTTCTCATTTTAGAAGTTTCCAACTATTAAAATTTCACTTTATTTCTACAATTGTAAATCATTAATTAACAGGAACTTAAGAATTCAAATACCGGGTTCATTTCAAATCACCTTGAAATAATATATATACTTGTGTCTTTATATATATCCAATCATACTTAGAAAATTAAAACTAAAATTTCTTTAACCGAAACAACTATGTAGCAAAGCTACTATTGTGGTCTTCCCACTTTAAAACTCGAAAATGAAAGTCGATGATGCCGCGGTCATCACCGAAATTATTTACCAGCGATGGAAGAGGGGAGTAAAGAATTTATCTCCTTCAAAATTCCTTTGAAAACATTTTGAAACATTTCTATTTGCAAATACTTCCAAATAATACTAATATTATTTTTTCTCAAATCTTTGAAAACCAAATTCAAAACACCGGAATTTAAATTCTTAAATTTTCAATCTAAATTCATTTTAATGGTAAATCATATTTTACCAACTATATTTATAACATTACACTTCTTATAACTTACAGTAGTCAATAGTTTTTAAGAACTTTGAATAACCAACAATAAATGACAATAATTGAATATTATCATTTCCTAGCAACCAACACACCAAAATAACAAAAATCAATTTATGAAAAAAATTATTCTTTTGCATACAAAATATAATACTAGTTAAAATTATTTCATTTACCTATTTTTAAAACAATATTGTGTCGGTTTACCCTGTTCAAGTGTTTAGAAACCCCTATCGATGTCATAGCGTCCTATGTACTGACCAGAATTCATAAATACTTAACAGAACAAATTAACACAATACAAAAAAAAATTGTAACACTAACAAATACGCTCTCTCAGATGTATACACTCAGACTCATTTAAGGGTATCAGTAACCCTATCTCTAATGAGTTTATCCCCAATCAGGCTAAGGTATCTCTAAACCAAAGCTCTGATACCAACTGTGATGACACACCTTTTTGGATGGTTTAAATCGACAATAAACCACACATGTCTAACTCAAACCATTCAAGAGGGTAGATTATCAATGGGGTAAGTAAGAGAATAAGACGAAAGAAGGAAAAACAAAACACAGAATCTCGCAACGGAATGACAAATTATAATAATCAAATAAACAGTTCATGAAGCTGTTTTATAATATACATTTGATTATACAATTTTTTTACACAACAAATCAGAGTACAAACAACAACATACCAATAATGATGCAGCGGAATAATACTAATAGTATAATATACTAAACTTCGTCTTCATCCTCCAGAAATAATGTCTTCAACACTGAAATACTCAAGCTAACCCAAGCGTAATGAAAAGACAAAACACTCGAGTCAGAACTAAAAGTTCTTATGTAAGTTAAATCAATAACAAGTAAATATGAGTGTAATAGCTTCAGAGATGTTTACGAGATTTTACATCTCATGTCCAGTGTATAATGTACGTGCAATAACTTAAGAGTGTTACGGGATTTTCCATCTCCTAAGGATCCGTTAAACTATCTATATGTAGTAAGATATGCTATATATAGTATTTAATTAGTAAAGTAAATATTTTTCTTAGCATTAAGGCTTTACATTAATCCCCCTTAACACATTTTTAAGCAAGTAGTCTATGCAGATCCTGTAACACAACCAGTAACGTCGGTAGCCAGTGAGCCCCTTATAGGTACCATACTAAAACAAAATCAGAGTAGGTGCGAAAAAGGATAAAGAGTATGACAAGACACGTGAGGCAATGCCCAAGGTAGGATACTACCAGTTCGGGTCGTAGGGCTGGTGGTAACACAATGTAGCTATGACTGCCCACCGCGTCCAACACCCCTAAAATCAAATCAAATCAAGGTGCACTAATCAATCCAACATCAATATAGTAATACAAAGAGGTGTGTCTACTAGGGGTTGCTAGCCTACTTGGCCCTGACAAGCCGTCCTGTTTTAGTCATTTCAAATTGGCACAAGTGCCGGGGTCATCCATCATCGTTCTCTTTCTTCAAATCTTGCAAAAACCTCCAAATCATACCAATTCATACTAGATCATCCACCATGTACACAGTTGTTAAAGTGGTTCCAATATTGACAGAGAGTATGCCGATAAGAGGACCCGGTCTCCTTAACAACCAAACGTCATTTTTCACACTGGTTGGTTCTTTAACATTTCAAAAACGGTTCACATTTGATATCAAAATATCATATTCACTTCAAAATATCACTTCATTTCAAAATACCATATTTACTCAAATATGGCGTTTTCACTTGAAAATATCATTTCAAATTCCAACTTAGGTTATAACCTCATTTAACCACATTCGCATTTAAATCAACGATTTAAATATAAACATTCCAACTTTACACAGTTTGAAATTTTAGAAAATAGTTTGAATAGTTATAAATAGTTTAAAATAGTTCAAATAGTTTAGAGATTTAAAACAGTTTAATATAAAATGGTTTGAGTATTGAAAATGGCTTATATACTAAAATAGTTTGGAAATCTAAGTAATTTGAATATTAAAAGGAATAGATTTTAAACAGTTTATATGAAAATAATTTAATTTGAAAATAATATCAAATCAAACTGTTTCTTTCCATTTCAACAATCTGGACCCATGTCCAAATTTCAAATCAATAAACTCAATTTTCAAATCTTTCAATTCAATTCACTCAATTTCAATTTAGTTTCAAATCAACTTGATTTCAATTTCAATTCGAAATAACTTCAATTTTCGAAACATTCATTTTAACTTCAAATTCGATTCAACGATTCAATTCAATGATTTAAATTTGAATTCAATTCTTATTTTAAACCTTTTCAATTTATACCAATTTCATGTCCAATTTCAGTTTATCGATTTAAATCTCTTAAATCAAATTAAACCTCATTGTTCAATTTTAAGATCCAAATCTTTAAAATAATTCAAATTTCTGAATTAAAGTCATATACCGATTATAACTTTACATTTCCAATTCAATTCTTTAAAACAATTTCCTTTTAACCAATTTTAGTTTCCACATTTCAAAGCTTGAATAAGAATAGTTCACTTCATATAAATCCACAGTTCATTACCTTTTAAAACAATATCATTTAACCAAAATCCAAAAATCAAGATTTCAAAACCATTTAATTTAACCAATCCGGTGTCCGTATATAATTTTCTACCCTATGGCCAAGTGATCATTTATTTCAAATTTAATTATAGGGATGGATATATATCATTTCCATCCAAATTAAAGTGTCATAGGTATATATCATTTCAACCTATTTCTTAATTTATTCGAAATAATTCAAGTAACAACTTATAAGCTTTCAATTAATATATAGGGTGATAACAGAGATATATATAAATAAATAAACATCCAGTCATCCAAAATGTCAACAAATAGGCATCCATCACTGTCAACATCCAAATCAGCCAATAAATCACAACAATTAATGTAACAACCCGAATTCTAGTGGGTCTGGATTTTTCGCAAAAATGCTAAAATCCAACCCTATAAAAGCCCGAGTTGGGTATCCCGTATCCTGCAAATAGGCAAAGATAAATATCTCACAGCGGAACTGACTAAAATATAATAGTAAATAAATACTCACCAAGATAATGACACTTTCTAAACAAGTGTCACAAAGCTGGAAAATCTCAGCCATCTGTCTAACCTGTGGAATGATATGAGGATGGGGTCAGAACTAAAGTTCCGGTGAATGAAAATACACTTCTAAGCATAATTTTACATATACCGTTCTATTTACATTTTCTGTTATATTAGGTTTATTGGGTTTATAATACTCTCGCCTTTGTGCATGAATCGTACCCATCTACTCCCTAGTAGATTAAGACCTAATAACCAATATATATATGTAGCTAAATGCCCAAAGTCCAAATCGTTCCTAGGTTCTACCCATAGTACCTTCCATATCCTCCTCGAAAAGGACTCCATCGTCTCGCTACTAGAGCGTACTGTAACTACATCTGTAAAGGACAGCTCCGTGAGGCCTGCAATACAGATGTTCCATCGTCTACTATGAAAACGTGAAACTACATCCGCACTAGCTTATACTAGTGCTCGAACATCCACAATGTACCACCCAGTGCGTACCTTGAGGACTACACGTAATCGTTCTGTCTACTCCTTGAATTTCACCAACAAGGTCTACCTTGTACGGAACTAAGTCGGGGATTTTCTATATCTATAAAGGTCCGCTTCGTTAGGCCTACAATACAGATTTTCTACTTGGTCTGTCACTTTTCTCATTGTGGTTGTGGCCCCATGCAGCCCCCCTCAACTAATCGAAAGACCTTTCAAGAGCTAAGTGGTTGTGCCCTACTGCAAACAATTTAAACATCGAATTGGCTGTGCCCCTCATTTAATGTCTCGATAGTGAAAGAATCATTTCCTGTTGGCTTAACTCTAGTCTTTCCCGAACTCGCTCTGACTGATGATGGCTGATCTCCGCATGTGACTATCCTTTTGGGTCCTACCCACTATAACCTACTCGCAAACTAGAGTACGGTGTCATACGAATATCCTACTCCATCATCAACCTTTTGACTTCCTACAAAGGTCCGCTTCGTTGGGCCTGCAATGCAAAAGCAGTCAAGCCATACTCTCTTGATGGAACACCTACAGACCTGCCTCCGGGGGTGCAACTTAGTTAGGCCTACCCCAGAGGGCCATCCTAGAGCATCCTCACATCTCATTGAAGTCTCGCATTTCCTTCTAGCCCAAAATAACTAAGTGTCACGTGCTCTTTCTGTACTAAAAATCTACGATGAACTGCTTCGTTAGGCTCTTTATCCAGATTCTCTTGGGCTACTCCAAATGAACCTTACCATTTTATTAGACCCTACATCTAATCTTTTATTATGCGTTTAGTTTACTTTTCTTATTATGTAGGCTACTTATGTACCCTAATCAACATACCCAGCCCCACCCACGTGTGAGACCATCAGTCCTAGACCTGAAAGGGAATGCTGCCGGTACGGGCCACTTCTATTATTCTTGCTTATTAACTTAATCCAAGATCTAAGTTTGATAAAATAAGCCTCTTCTATTTCTTTCTTTTTAATTATAACCTACGTGTTACAATTATACTTGCGATTATCACTTCTATATTCTTTTCTTTCTTTTATAACCTACATGTTATAAATGTAACTACAAGTGTCACTTTTCTATTCTAGTCTATCTTCTTTTATTATGATACTAAATTTTCTTTAGTTCTCTTATATTATATAATAGTAACTTGGGATTACGTCCAACTATCATGAATTACTTATCATAATAATTGCTTTACTTTTTATTCTACTGTCTGCGTAGTAAATGCAGATCTAGTCACATTTTCTGTTTATTGTTTCTTGTCAAATAATTAACTTGATTATTTCCTCTTCTTTAATTTCTTTAACGCTTCACATTATTCTCTTTTATTCTAGGAAGTAGTTCTGTTCTATTTGGTTGGTTACAAAAACTATGCTAAAAATCCATTTTCATATTTTAATACTAAATAATGCTATAAACAATAACTTGTAACTACAAGTTATTTCTTTTATTGTTTCTTTTATTGTTTCTTTAATTGTTGGGTAATGCAAAATACAGTAATACCTCTATTTTGCACTAATTCCATTTTTCTTGCTTTTATTCTTGCAATTACGTTTACCGTTTTTCTTACAATATTAAACTATGGAAATGTATTCCCTTTTCTAAACCAGCCAACTAATTTATTACTAACTTCCAAATCAAGTTATTAGATTTCCCCTTTTTATTTCATTCCTTGAGTTTTAACATAATTTACTGTAAATTTCTCACTTTTAGGCTTATGCCTTTCTCTATAATTTTTAAGCCTAATATTACTTATATTTAATTGGATTCCTTTCTTTTTTCCATATAAATAACATTTAAATATAAGTACACTTCTCTTATAAAATTTATAGTTTCAACATAACTAACTAGTAGAACTAATTACTGAAATTAGTTCAAATGCTGAATTTAAATATTTAACGAGAATCTAACGATATTATATATCATCAACATAAAAGATATATAATTTAAATCCACTCACCTGAAAAGAAAACACTCCAAATTCCAGATTTGATTTTTAGTCCAGTTCAATTATCCATAGCCTTCTCCTTTGCAACCCTATTTGGATCCACAAACCGGAATTTGTATGGATTTATAAATCTAGATCTAATTAAAGAAAAATAAACAGATAAACTAGAAAACCATATCTAAAAACTCACCTCATACGGATGGCTAAATTTGGACAACCCTTCTTTAGATCTAAAGTTTCTACCTCCAAATTGCAAATCAGAAAACCTAAATTTAATATATTTGATTTCTGAAGAATTGGAGGAGAAAGAAAAGTGACTGGGCTTCCGCGCCCATTTAGAAAAATATGGGTTTGAAGGCTAGCCCTGCACGTTTATTTATAGAGAGCCAAAGCAACGTCATCCATTCGTTTAAAGCGATTGAAATCTAGCCGTTAAAAACAAGCAAAACGCGTCAGTTTTGACGTGTCTAGCCTTTTTTGTTTTATACGTATTAATTTATTTTCTCTATTTTTAAACATTATAAACTATTAAACATTAACTTTTAACCATTGCCTATTCATTCTAATTAATTTCCATCAATTGCAAATTTAATTCCCTTTATAACACATGTTTATTTTGAAATTCAAACGTTGCTAATTAATGTAAATTAATTTTCTTTAATTGCTGATTTGATTAACATTGCCCACTAATGTTAATTAATTACCTTTAATTGCCGATGTCAATTAATTTCCTTTATGACGCGTGTCTATTTTGAAATTCAAATGCGCGTTATTTCTCGAATTTATACGCGCATGTATTTATAAACAAATATATTTATGCACATTTACACGTATAATAATTTTTCGATACAGAACTTTGAACGTCAATAGCTTTTTCATACGAAGTCCATTCGAGGCATATTATATATGTAAATTTATCAGAAAATTGCCACGAACACAATGGTATAAGTTTCGAGGCCATATTCTGACAATTCCAAAAACACTCATTTTCACTATTTATAATTATTTGATTATTTAATTATCTAAAAATGCGGGGTGTTACATTCTCTCACCATTTAGGAAATTTCGTCCCCGAAATTCGACAAGGGTAAAACTATGTAATTCCTCACATCAAACACATCCATCTTGTGTACATCCAATTTTGCGACCATTCGTGTCCTTGTGCATAGTGTCATTCAACATAAAATATAGGCATGTACATGAATTTCTAAGTGGTACCTCCTATGTGAATGCTTTTCTTCTTTAAAAACTCCTTTTTAAAATATGATGCACACATCCAAAATATACTTGCAATTTTTATACGAATGCAATCTTTTGAAAACTCAAAACATTTTTCATCCAATTTTTTCCACACTTCTACTGAATATGGGCATAGTTCAACGAATTTTACATCCAAATCCTACCACACAACTTTTAATATTCGAATTTCAAAAAAATTTAATTTTCCAAACTCTATTTCTTATGTCAGAAAGAAGGTAGAAAACGGAAAAACCTCACATTTCTCCGTTTCACTTTTGCGCACCTCTTCCTCTGTACTTGGAATTTGTGCCACTATTCTATAAAAATCTCTATTTTCTTTCCCAAGCACAGTTCACATAAGAAAATATTTTCTTTTCAAATTTTTCTGTTAACGTTTCTATCGCTTTCTTTAGATTTTACTGTTTTTCTTTTAGTTACTTTTATCTGCTTTTACTTTTCTTTTATTATTTATGTCCTATTGTTAGCACCAAAATTGGTCACTAACCCTATTTAGAAAGATTATGTAGAGAGATTAATGAAGAAAGTAAATGTAAACAAATATCAATATGCTAATTTGAATGCGAAAATGAGAACACCAGATTTATAGTGGTTCAGCGTAATTGCCTACGTCCACTTTGAGGTTAAACTTTATTGCTTTACTTGATAATTGATTACAGATTCAATTCGTAGACCAACTACTTGAATACAATTGCTAAGTAAAGAGAATGAGTCTTGAAAGCGACAGAGTCTCCCCAGTGTTCTTGAAAAAAGGTCCATTTCACTGTGCCCCTGCCTCTCTATTTATAGACAAAGATGGGTTGGACTTCCCTGGCGGGCCTGGCAGCCGAATACCTTGGCCCAAATGGAGAGGTCACTGTATGTCGAACCGAACAGGCCGAACGGTCGGATGCCGAACCATCCTCTTCATGCCGAACGATGTGCTTGTTGTGTGGGAAGAGTAGGCCGAGTAACAATCGAAGCCAGACGTGCTGGGAAGAATGCCGAGCCATCTTTGACTGCCGAACGTCCTTGGTATGCCGAACGATACGCTGGTCGAGCGATGTTTCTGGCTGAACGGTATCTTGACCGAACGAGGTCTCTGGCCGAACGATATCTTGACCGAACGAGGTCTCTGGCCGAACGATGCCTTTTGGCCGAACGAAGTCTTTGGCCGAACAATGCCTTTGGCCGAACGAATATCTTGACCGAACGAGGTCTCTGGCTGAACGAAGTCTTTTGGCCGAACGAAGTCTTTTGGCCGAACGAAGTATTTGGCCGAACAATGCCTTTGGCCGAGCGCTCCTGGATGCCGAGCGTTCCTGAATGACGGTTGCAAAGAGATGCCGAACGATCCAGTTGGGCCGAACTGTGGGTATGCCGAGTACTAAGTTGCCTGGCCCAATCTCCAGGAAACACCTATGTTCTTATTCTCTTCTTGCGAACATCACAGAAAAAAGCATCATACTAATCATCACTGATTTACTACAATATGAACTAAATTCTTACATAGGAGTACAGTCTCATAACTAAAGGAGAAAACAAGTCCTACTACAAAACGATACTAGATAGGTAAATATAGCAGCTAAACACAGCTATCATCTAGGGCTAGGAGGCCTAGGACCAGGTCCACCCTGACACAGAAAGGTCCTACTCTCGAAATCCAAGTAACTCATATGCTCCCCCTGCAGCCTATTACTCGTTACTAACTTACGTTGTGTTAAATAAGATCTATTCATCTCTTCCATTCCGTACTCAAAATGGAATAATAAAGTCTCATTTACTGCAACGAATAAGGATTCCAATCTATGTTGTCTCTATCTAAAAAGGCAACTAGGAGGTGAGGAGAAATGACCAGGGATGATCGCACGTAGGAGTTGTTGGGTGATGTGTGGTAGTTCGGTTTAACTTCTTCGTGCCGAACGAGACCGGAAGAAAAGAAAGAATAGAGGAAGTGTTGGAGGCGATTAGGATGCCGAACGGCATAATCTGGGATGACTCGCCGAGCGACCTGTTCTTGTTGTTCGGTGTGGATGGAGGAGGAGAGGAGCGGAACTGTAGCCAAGGGTGGAGTGCCGAACGTTAAGGCTCAGAATAACTCTGGTTCGGCGTGTCTTACCATACGTCGAACATCGGAATGGAAGGCTAGGGTGGAGGCATGAATTAGTGGGGATGCCGAACGTTATCTTGGCCGAACAAGTTATAGACCGAATGGTAGCTTGGCCGAACAATCACAAATGCCGAAACATATCAAGGCCGAACAATGATAAATGCCGAAACATACTTAGGCCGAACAACGTGAATGCCGAACCATACTTAGGCCGATCGAACATAAATGTCGAACCATACGTAGGCCGAACATCACAAATGCCGAACCATATCAAGGCCGAACAATCATAAATGCCGAACAGACAATTGCCTTGCCTAATCACATAACAAAACAAGGACAAGGACTCTAGCATACTAGCATATCAAATTGATCCGTACTATTAACTCCCTAGCTTCAGTAGACATAAACCTGAACTTAGATTGACATAATCAGATAGCTTCTTTTAACGTTTTCCGAATCTGAAACTGTAATCACCATAAGGCAGGCTTTTGGAGACGGTCAGTGATGACGGTCTTCGAAGGCGATGATTTGAAGCTCAGCTTTATATCAGTAACCTGGTGACCTTCAAATTTTCAACGCTTATACACGATTGATTGCACTAGTTCACACACCACGTGGGGGGAATATTCGTGTTGTTAATTCTAACGTTGAACATTTTTCAAGTATAGTTTCCACAGGTGCTTAGCCAGATTCACTATTTATTGGAGATGTCTAAAAAATCTAGCTCCGCCACTATCTCAGATAGGCCCGGGCCGTCTTCAAAACAAGGAGTCGTGGACACTTCAAATCTGTCGACTTCCCCCGCTCATAATTTAGCTCCTAATGCCCTGGAGGCATCGATTCTCTTGGATGATCCGATCGATTCACAGGCTTCGAAGATTAACGAAGTCACGCTTCGGCGAATATGCTATATCCACGGAATCCCTTTTGCCGACGTGTTGGTTCCGTCGAGGCATGATCGCCCACATCTGCCCCCAGTTAGATATACTGCCTGTAATAAGTTTATGTGCTGGATGGGCAGCGTGCCTCCATTCAATTTATTTCTTCGGGACGTGTTGCAATACATAGACAACTCCCCATCGCAGCTGCATCCAAACGGCCACGCGTTCATATACGAGACCTACCTCCTTTTCATGGCCGTCTTCTCTAGGCCTCCAACTTCCGGCGACATCAGATATATTTATATGATCAAGAAGCGGAAAGATAGCCCCTCCTTTGTGTTCCTCGAGCCGTACCACAAATGCCAAATTTTGACCGGAGCATGTAGCAAATTTGCCCTGTACAAACAGGAATGGTTCTATGTGCGTTGCCCTCCTGGTTTCGCGAGGAGATGGGTTGAAGGCAGTAAGTATTTTCCCTGAGTCGATATTCGCGCTCTATCGGAGCTATGCTTTTTCTAACTTCTTGTTTCATCTTTTCAGGTATCAACTCACGTCCTGAGGGCCGAGGATATTCTGAGACCGTCGAAGCCATTAGAGCTCTTCCTGCCGAGGAACGAGACATCCGAACCCTCATTTCAAATGAGTCATTATCGAGATTCGGATTGTTAGCAAGAGGTCGCCGGATTAGTCTTCCTGAGGGCGTCTCCATTCCTCAGCCCGCATCCGGTAAAGGGAAAAAACTAGCTGAATCGTCATCACGCCATACCCCTGATGTACAGGAAGGGGATAAAATCAAAGTATATGAAGCTCCTGAAACACGAGGCAAGAATGTGGGTCCTACTCAGGATCCGCTGGTCGAAGTGCATGATATTGAAAAGTCATCTTCCCCTTCGAAGGGGAAAAAGACATTGACGTATAAGATACGGAAGGAGAAGGTTGGCAGAACTTCCAAAGTTACGCTCATCCCGCTAAAGAAAGAGGCTTCTTCACAGCACATGGAAAGTTCTTTAAAGGGTCTGTCGAACTTCACCATTCTTGACGATCTATTCAATTACGGTTTCGACGATCCAGAAGCCCTTAAGTTTCATTCGCCCGCAAGAGGCGATACGGGAGTTCAAGCCCCAGTCCAGGGAGATAACACTCCAATCAGTAAAGATAAAGGATCTGGTCCGTCGGGGGGAACACTAGGGCACACACGCACACACGCACTTCACCATACACTTCAATTTTTTCCATTACCCCGATTTTTCCTAACTCGCTGTTATTTTTATTTTATGCAGGTGACATGGGGCGCTCCCACGGGTTCGATCGCCTCCACGGTTCTTCTGTATTTCACCATCCGGGACGGGATTCAGGCTCCGGTAGACGTAGGGACAGAGACGATTACGAAGATCGAGACAACCGTCCCCGTGAGTCGTCTTATCGAAAGAAAACATATTCCCACTCTTCATACTCTCGCGATCCCCCTCCTCAAACTGAGCCAGACAGAGAAAAACTTCCGCAAAAGGGGTCTCAACCCGATGTTTCCCGAGATCAACATTCCGGTTCATCAAGCACATGGCAATCTCGGGAACATCGGAAGAGAACAGAACTTTCAAAGCCTCCTCCCCTTGTTATTGCGGCTGACCCAACGATAGCAGAGAAGATGGTCGATCTCAATGCTAAATTTCCCAAGATCTGCTTTGACGGCCTGAAGTTCCTTCCAGCTATTCACCACATTCCAGGGCACGTCAAGCAGAGTGCCATCGCCTGCAACAACGACGTCTATGTTCAACATGACGCGTTTGTACATTTGGTCGAAAAAGTCTCGGAAGTATCCATTGAGTGCCAACAGGAAATTGACCGCTTGAAGCTTGAAGCCATCTTCGACAAGGACATCATCAAGAGTCAAGATGAAGAGCACGCTTCGTATAAGTCCAAGCTTGAAGCCGCAGAACAGAGCGCTAAGAAGACTGTGGAGGCCGTCGCTCGTCTTGAGACGACCCATAAGAAAGAACTTGACACTACAGTCCAACGGAGTGGGGCCCTAGCTCTAGAAAAAGATTAAATTCAAAAATAAAGGGATACACTCGCCCTGCAGGTCAAAGAGTTGAAGGAGCTACTCTCTAAGGAGAGGGAAGAGAAAATAGCAGCTCAAGAAGAGTCTCAACGGTATTGTAACGAGATCGTTGATGCACGTCTCTTAAAAGCAAAGCTCGATGATGAGCTCTCTAAAGTTGAGACGATGAAGAGCGAAGCCCGTGAGGAGGGCAAGAGACTAGCTTCCGAGGAGATCGACTCCCGTCTTGAAGCAGCTGCAGAGGCCGGCAGAGAAGAGGTCAAGTGTATGTTTGACCCGTTGATTGCCGAATACAGCGCCCGCGTCCTCATGCACCGAGATTTGACTTTCTTAGGCGAGGGCTATCTTAAGTCTCTAGCTGAGGCCTGGGAGACTTTAATAAAGATCAGGAAGGTGGAATCGGGTGTCGAAGAGGTTGACGAGGAGGCTTTAGTGAAAGAGTTTCTCAGGGGGAATTAGCCATCGGATTTGTCTGCAGCTATGCCTCTCTTCGGTAAAGGCCCTTCCCCGTCAAAAAAGAAAGATGATGAAGCTGGTCCCTCTGGAACCGAGGCTGCAGCCCCCCTTCCTACTCAACCGGCCGATCGACCAGCACTCGACACGTTTGAGCAGCATGCCGGCTATGACCCGAAAGACCCCGGCCTTGGCATTCACGTGCTGTCTCCTATTCTGGAGGGCGAAATTCCGCGCGCAGCTGATAGCCAGCCAGAAATCGGTATAAAACTCTTCTTCTAGAAGTTCAAAGACCTGTCACTTTCTGTTAGCGGTTATTGGTCCTAATGTTCATTCTTTATGTTTTTATGCAGGCCACTCCGATCCTGAACCAACTCCGAGGAGCGACGACGCCAAGGAGGAGGCAGAGAAAACAGTCGATGTCGCTCATGCGGGAGTAACTCCCGGCCCTGACGCTCAAGTGATCGGGGCGCTAGATGATGATAAGTTTGACACTTCATCTCCCGTTGAAGGGAGTGATGAAATCGAGATCACTGGCGCCTCAGAACATACTTCGAAGATGAGCATGAAGGAGCGACTCGTAGAAGAGAAGAAAAAGAAGGTCGAGATCAAGGTCGAGCCTCAAATACTGGAACTTACCGACCCGCTGAATAGGCCTCTGAAAATCATTCTCCCTGGAAAATCCAAACCGCTTGATGTTCCTTCTCCCACTCTTTACTCCGCTTCCTTGGCAAGCAAAAAATCCAAGAGGAAGCGTGAGGGAGAGGAGTCATCTGAGAAAACAAAGGAAGACAAGAAAAAGAAGCCGAAGAAATAGTCGCTATACTCGTTTAACGAGATTTTGCTTAGGTCCTGTAATTACTTTTACTTTTTCGTTTTCGTAGTTCATGTAGATAGATTTTTTGACTCCAAGTTTTGGAGGAGTAGTTGTGTAACCCCATTTTGGAATATTGAATAAATTTTAGTTTCTTTGTCACTTGAACGATTCTTTTGCTTTTTGAGCTTTCTGTATAACTGTGGTCGAAACTTAAGTTCTTATGAGTCGCATAATTTCCCAATCCATTCTTACATTGTCCGAACATTCTTTGGGTACTTAGAATTTTTTTTTTAATCCGCGCTCCGGGGATTTGGAGTAATTCGGTCCGCATTCAGGGGACTTGGAGATTCGAATCGTCTATACTCTAGTCCGTACTCCGAGAACTTAGAGTACTCCAGTCCGCACTCAGGGGACTCGAAGATTGAAGTCGTTTATACTCTAGCCTGCGCTCCGGGGACTTAGAGTACTCCGGTCCGCACTCAGGGGACTCGGAGATCGAATTCGTTCATACTCTAGTCCGCGCTCTGGGGACTTAGAGTACTCCGGTCCGCACTCAGGGGACTCGGAGATTGAAGTCGTTTATACTCTAGTCCGCGCTCCGGGGACTTAGAGTACTCCGGTCCGCACTCAGGGGATTCGGAGATTGAATTCGTTCATACTCTAGTCCGCGCTCTGGGGACTTAGAGTACTCCGGTCCGCACTCAAGGGACTTGGAGATTGAAGTCGTTTAAACTCTAGTCCGCGCTCCGGGGACTTAGAGTACTCCGGTCCGCACTCAGGGGACTCGAAGATTGAAGTCGTTCATACTCTAGTCCGCGCTCTAGGGACTTAGAGTACTCCGGTCCGCACTCAGGGGACTTGGAGATTGAAGTCGTTTATACTCTGATCCGTGCTCCGGGGACTTAGAGTACTCCGGTCCGCACTCAGGGGACTCGGAGATTGAAGTCGTTCATACTCTAGTCCGCGCTCTGGGGACTTAGAGTACTCCGGTCCGCACTCAGGGGACTCGGAGATTGAAGTCGTTTATACTCTGATCCGCGCTCCGGGGACTTAGAGTACTCCGCTCCGCACTCAGGGGACTCGAAGATTCAAGTCGTTTATACTCTAGTCCACGCTCCGGGGACTTAGAGTACCCCAGTCCACACTCAGGGGACTCGGAGATTCAAGTCGTTTATAACCTAGTCCGAGCTCCGGGGACTTAGAGTACTCCGGTCCGCACTCAAGGGACTCGGAGATTCAAATCGTTTATGCGAATTCGTATGTTAGGCAGAATACAACTTCAGTTGTTTATCACTAGACTATAAGCCTCAGGAACATCAATAATTCATAAAAAAGACGGCTTCAAGCCTTTATTAATGAAACAAACTAAACTGTCCGATTACACGCTAAAAAATAACTAAGAAACAGTGGAACAAAAACATACAGGAAATAACTACACCTAAAACATGACAAAAACAAGCTAAGTATAATAATGTCGCAAATGTTCACTGTTCCACGCTCGGGGGAGTGTCACGCCATCAATAGTCGCTAGCTTGAAAGTTCCTTCTCCAAGCTTCCGTTCAATTACATACGGACCTTCCCAGTTGGGATTCATACGTGATGGTACCGGGAAAACTCATTTCAAAACGAGATCACCCAGATTAAAGATCCTTGGGCGGACTTTGTCGTCGTAATATCACTTGACTCGATGCCTATGTGCTGCCGCCCTTAGCTCAGCCTCTTCACGTTTTTCATCGATGCAGTCCAGTGACTCCAACAAGAGGTCCTGATTCGTCCTAGGATCATAATATGTCACTCGATGAGATGGAAATTCAAGCTCCACGGGTATAACGGCTTCCGAACCGTATGCCAATGCGAATGGTGTGTGGCCAGTCGCGGACTAGTGGGTAGTTCTATAAGCCCATAATGTTGTTGGGAGTTCATCTACCCACTTGCCTCCGGCTTTTTCCAAACGCTTCTTCAATATGGACTTGATTATTTTGTTCACTGCCTCGACTTGTCCGTTAGCTTTCGGATGCGCAACGGCGGCAAACTTCTTCTCAACGCCGTACTTTAAACAGAAATCTTTGAACTCTCTGCTTTCAAACTGCGTTCCGTTGTCCGTAATGATGGTTCGAGGGAGACCAAAGCGGCATATAATGTTCCGTACAACGAAATTAATGACCTTCTTGGAGGTGATTGTGGCTAAAGGCTCTGCCTCGGCCCATTTTGTGAAATAACCGACTGCAACTATCGTGTATTTTGCACCACCTTTGGATATAGGCAAAGAACCGATTATGTCGATTCCCCAGATGGAAAACGGCCAGGGACTAACCATTTGTGTGAGTTCTGTTCGTGGAGCTCTCGGGATTTTCGCATATCTTTGACACTTGTCACATTTTCTTGCGTAATCTGCAGCATCCCGATTCACAGTTGGCCAATAGTATCCGTAGCGGAGGATCTTTTTTTCTAGTGTCTGCCCCCCAGTATGGTCGCCACATTCTCCTTCGTGAACCTCCTCCAAGATCCGCTTTGCCTCATCACGGGCAATGCACCGTAGTAAAGGGACCGAGAACCCTCTCCGATACATTACTTCGCCCTACACCACATATCGAGCGGCTTTGCGAATGACCTGTCGTCTTTCGCTTCTTCTTTCGGGCAAAGTCCCATTTAGCAGGTATCGTTTGAGTGGGGTCATCCACGACTCCTTCTCGATTTCCGTTTCCAACGCAACATCGACTTCCATCATATCTATGCTTGGAGTGTGTAAGGTTTCGATGGGAACTAATCCCATCTGCTGCGCATCGCCAGTGCTTGCGAATTTGGCCAACGAGTCGGCTTCCTTGTTTTGTTCACGCAGGACATGCGAAATGTCATAATGTTCGACATTCGCCAACAGTTCCTGAACCAGAGCAAGGTATGGAGCAAGCTTTTGCCCCCTTGCTTGGTAGTCTCCTCGCACTTGGTACACCACCAGCTGCGAGCCACAAAAGATTTCAACTGATTTAACCCCGAGTTCTCCAATGAGTTTTAAGCCAGCAATCAGTGCTTCATATTCCGCTTCATTATTCATAGCCGGGAAATTGATCTTCAAAGCGTAAAAAATCGATCGGTTTTCTGGAGTTACGAGAACTACACCAGCCCCAGAGCAATGGTCGTTTGATGCCCCATCAGTGTACAATTTCCATCGAATGGGGGGAATGACACTGTGATTATCTGGTTCGTCAGATACAGTAAACTCAGTGATGAAATCTGCTAATGCTTGCCCTTGAATGGCTCTTCGTGGCAGGTAGGTAATATCTAACTGACTCAACTCGATATTCCATTTTCACATCCTTCCAGAAGTTTCTGATCGTTGGAGTACCTACCGTAAGGGCTGATCGGTATAGACACTAACTGAGTGTGCTTGAAAGTATGGACGCAGCTTACGTGATGCAATCACCAAGCAATAGGCCAATTTCTCAATTTTAGGATAATTTCTTTCTGCCCCCTTTAAACGTTTGCTAACGTAATACACCGGCTTTTGGACTCGGTCCTCATCGTGGACCAAAGCCGCGCTTATAGCATGCGGGGATACAGCCAAGTATACATACAGCATCTCGTGGTCTACTGGTTTCAACAGCACTGGAGGACTCTCCAAATGCCTCACCAGATCTCGGAACGCTTCCTCACAGTTGGATGTCCATTCGAAATTTCTCTTCCCTTTCTTTATTATATCGAAGAAGGGAATGCACTTGTCCGTGGCTCTGGATATAAATCGACTCAGCGCAGCCACCTTTCCATTCAAGCTTTGCACCTGTTTTATAGTTCTGGGCACTTGCACATCTCGAATAGCTTGAATCTTTTCTGGGTTCGCTTCAATTCCCCTGGCATTAACAATGAATCCCAAAAACTTCCCCGACGCAACGACGAAGGAACACTTCAGAGGGTTGATCTTCATCCCATAATATCTGAGTATATCGAACATCTCTGATAAGTCTCGAATGTGGTCGTTTGACTGTCGTGACTTCACAAGCATGTCATCCACATAGACTTCCATCTTCCTACCAATCTGGTCTTTGAACATTCGATTCACCAAACGCTGATAGGTTGCTCCCGCGTTTTTTAATCCGAAAGGCATTACTACATAGCAATATAGCCCAACGTCTGTGACGAAACTGGTGTGTTCCTGATCCGGAATATGCATCGGGATCTGATTGTATCCCGAGTACGCATCCATGAATGACAACAGCTCTTGTCCTACAGTGAAGTCGACCAACTGATCAATCCTAGGCAATGGGAAACTGTCCTTGGGGCATGCTTTGTTCAAATCGGAATAATCTACGCATGTTCTCCATTTCTCGTTCGCCTTTTTCACCAGCACAGGGTTTGATACCCATTCAGGGTAGAGGGCGTCGCGGACGAACTCATTGGCTTTGAGTTTGTCCACCTCCCCTCTGAGAGTAGTGGACCTCTCCGGGTCCATCCCTCTCCTCTTTTGTTTAACCGGGACGTACTTCGGGTCTATCTTCAACATATGACTCGTAATAGCAGGAGAAATCCCACACATGTCAGAATGTGTCCAAGCAAAAACATCAAGATTCGCTCAGAGGAAATCACTGAGACCTTCAGTCATTGCGGGGCTGAGTTGTGATCCGATCTTCAGTACTCGCAATGGATCGTCTCGGCCGACTGAAATGTCAATTGTCAATTCAGCCGGCACTGCCTTTTCCTCCCTCGGTTTCTTATTGTCGTCTCTCGGATCTATGTCTCTGAAGATCCGAGAATCACGCCCGAGCCAGGGCTCGGGCATTACTTGTCAACTGTCGATATTATGGATGCGGACGGGATTGTCCGCAACTTTTCCTTTCTCCCTTCGATGGGCCTCTCGGAACTCAGCCACATAACATGCACGACCAGTCGCCTGGTCGGAATGAACAACACCTACTCCTTTGTCAGTCGGAAACTTCAAAGTCAAGCACCATGGGGCTAATGCTGCCCTAAACTCAGCCAGGGCCGGTCGACCCAAGAACACATTGTATGGAGAATCCACATCCAAAACTATGAAAGGTTGGATTCGCACCCTCCTTCGCTCACCTTGTCCCAGTTCAACTAGTAACTCAACATATCCCACTGCATCGGTCGCTGCGCCATTAAAGCCATGTATGCGATCTTTAGACGGTTTCAAATCCTTCGCCTCCATCTTCATCTGGTCATAAGCCTTTTTGAAGATGATATTGACTGAAATTCCACAATCAATCAAAATTCTCTTTACATACGCCGACCCGATTGTCGCAGATATGACCATCGGGTCAATGGTAGGAGCCTCTACTTGATCAGCATCTCTGCTCCTGAATACTATATCGTCTGTCATCATGCGTAGCTGTTTAGCAGGGGTCCCATCCTCTACGTTGGAACAACACTCGAAGTCTGCGTGCTTCAGGGAACTAGCATACCGCTCCATCTCTTGCCAATTCTTATCCGCAGGGTGAGGCCGCCGATGATCGTGTTTATGACTAGTCTGCCCACAGTCCGGGCAGGCTGCTCGGGATGACGTGGAGCTGGTGCACGACCTGGATTGGATGTTCTCTGTCCTCCTTCCTGCGGATTCTTCACAAACTCCTGTAACTTTTTCTACCTAATCAACTTCTCTATAGCGTCGTGTACGTGTCTGCACTCTTCAGTGTTGTGCCCATAAGTCTCGTGAAAGCGGTAGTACTTTCCGGTCCGCTTTTGTTCCTCGGTCGACTCCTTTGGACGTGGCTTTCTGTACTGAAAGGTATTGCAGGTTGATAGGTAAATGTTCTCAAGAGATGCATTCAGCGGGGTGTACTCGTTGTAGGTTGGAATTCTCGGCTTCCATTTTCCCGCTTCTCTCTTTTTCCCTTGATTTCTTCCTCCGGATTCCTTAGATTGCCCAGGCTTGTTCTGGACATTGACTTGAACTTTTCCCAAGTTGTCTCCGGACTGCTTCACAGCAATGTTGCTTTTCACGGACTCCAGGACAGGCCCCGGTGCCTTATCTCGCCTTACCCACCTGGCTTCCTCTCTTCTTATGAACTGATGTGCCTTTGAGTAAAACCGCTCTAGCGTAGTCGGAGGTTTTCCTGCCAGCCAGTCTTCAAACTTTGAATCTGGATCCACACCTCGCATCACAGCCATAAGAATTGCATGATCATTAGGATTGCTGACTTCAATCGCCGCAACATGGAATCTCTGTAAATACTCCTTCAATGATTCCCCAGGAGCCTGAATTACACTTGGTAGAGACATCACGTCTTTTGGACGGGTAGTATGTATCCTGAACTGTTCTATAAACTTCTTCGCCAACTCCTCGAAACTGGATATGGATCGCGGAGGAAGTCGGGTGAACCACATGGTAGCGATCCCAAATAGAGTTATTGGAAAGCACCTACACTTGGTTGCATCATTTGCTCTAGCTGAATCCATCATCCATTCGTACCTCATGACATGCTGTCTGGGATCAGTCTTTCCTTCATATGCCGGGATAGTTGGAATACTAACCTTTCTGGGGTACACTGCCTGTAGAACAATGTCTGTGAACGGAGTACGACTTCTTGACACTCCCCAATCATCGTTTGATAAGCCTTGATTCTCTTTCATCAATTGTCTGATCATGGCTGTCAGGTCTGGCGTTTGTATGGGAGGTGGAAGGTTGGAGTATGTTCAACGTGATTGATCAGGCTGATGCCTCCTCTATTGGCGATCTACCAAATGTGCATCTTGAGGTTCAACATCATTGTCATCTTGACGATCTGGGCCTCCAGCCTCCACCTGCACTCCAGCTCCTAAGTTTCCAGCTCCTGCTTGGTCACGGTCTTCAGCTGTTCGGACAGCAGCGCCTGCCTGCGTAGTTTCAGTCTTACGGCGTCTACGCCGGGGAGGTTCATCGAACGAAGTTGAACTGTCGGATGAAGAATAAGGAGCGGGATTGCCCCCAGCATTCTGATGTTGTTGTTGAGTGAGTTGTGCCATGAGGTTGGCGTTAGCTTGCATCTGCTCTCCGAGTTGTCTCCTGCTTTCCCTGAGTACTCTCATCAAGTCATTGAACTCTATTCTGGTGACAACCGGCATTTGGTCCTGGGCGGTAGTCCCTGCACCTAGAATTGCTTGCTGATTGCTAGGCCCTGCTTGTTGTACGCTAGCAGTCTCGTGGGCGTCCGCATTATGAGAGGCTGATCTAGTACGTGGTCTTGCCATTGTAGAGTTATTGGTATGAACTCTGAGTAGAATCAACGGACGTCCTACGAATGAATCAGATCTTCCTTGGGGGATTTATTCAATCCAGTAGCTTCAAAGCAGACCTTGAGGTCTGAGAATTCAGTTCTCAGTGTGAAAGCACCAAAGTGTTAGCACCAAAATTGGTCACTAACCCTGTTTAGAAAGATTATGTAGAGAGATTAATGAAGAAAGTAAATGTAAACAAATATCAATATGCTAATTTGAATGCGAAAATGAGAACACCAGATTTATAGTGGTTCAGCGTAATTGCCTACGTCCACTTTGAGGTTAAACATTATTGCTTTACTTGATAATTGATTACAGATTCAATCCGTAGACCAACTACTTGAATACAATTGCTAAGTAAAGAGAATGAGTCTTGAAAGCGACAGAGTCTCCCCAGTGTTCTCGAAAAAAGGTCCATTTCACTGTGCCCCTACCTCTCTATTTATAGACAAAGATGGGTCGGACTTCCCTGGCGGGCCTGGCAACCGAATACCTTGGCCCAAATGGAGAGGTCACTGTATGTCGAACCGAACAGGCCGAACGGTCGGATGCCGAACCATCCTCTTCATGCCGAACGATGTGCTTGTTGTGTGGGAAGAGTAGGCCGAGTAACAATCGAAGCCGGACGTGCTGGGAAGAATGCCGAGCCATCTTTGGCTGCCGAACGTCCTTGGTATGCCGAACGAGGTCTCTGGCCGAACGATGCCTTTTGGCCGAACGAAGTCTTTGGCCGAACAATGCCTTTGGCCGAACCAATATCTTGACCGAACGAGGTCTCTGGCCAAACGAAGTCTTTTGGCCGAACGAAGTATTTGGCCGAACAATGCCTTTGGCCGAGCGCTCCTGGATGCCGAGCGTTCCTAAATGACGGTTGCAAAGAGATGCCGAACGATCCAGTTGGGCCGAACTGTGGGTATGCCGAGTACTAAGTTGCCTGGCTCAATCTCCAGGAAACACCTATGTTCTTATTCTCTTCTTGCGAACATCACAGAAAAAAGCATCATACTAATCATCACTGATTTACTACAATATGAACTAAATGCTTACATAGGAGTACAATCTCATAACTAAAGGAGAAAACAAGTCCTACTACAAAACGATACTAGATAGGTAAATATAGCAGCTAAACACAGCTATCATCTAGGGCTAGGAGGCCTAGGACCAGGTCCACCCTGACACAGAAAGGTCCTACTCTCGAAATCCAAGTAACTCATATGCTCCCCCTGCAGCCTATTACTCGTTACTAACTTACGTTGTGTTAAATAAGATCTATTCATCTCTTCCATTCCATACTCAAAATGGAATAACAAAGTCTCAGTTACTGCAACGAATAAGGATTCCAATCTATGTTGTCACTATCTAAAAAGGCAACTAAGCTTGGGGAAATTTTCTCTTTACCTTTACCTTTCATTTTTCCCCAACTAAGGTCTACCTATCCCGACATGTGTGTCTTACTATCTTACTAATATCACTTCACTATTTTTCTATAGTCTACACACATGAAGCAAAATTCCTAGGTTCTCACTGGTGTCCTATACACTTTACGGGAACTTGTATTATTACTACTAAAAGTAATCACTGTTATCTCCTACATAGCCTTACACTTTTCCCGTCACACCTAGAAAATGATTCCTATCTACTCCATATTTAAAAGTTTGGTTTGGTATTTATCATTTCATTTCAAAAATTAAAGCTTCTAAATTTTTGAAACATCAAATCCCAAAATTCTTGCCTTTAAAAGTGTTTCTTTGAAGTTTCTATTAAATTCAAAGGTACTTGGTTACTTAACATTTTATCTTTCTAGACTTGCATCTATACAGCTCTGTGAATTTAAATTATTCCCCAAACCTAGAGGGGAAAACTTAGAAATTCTTAGTTCAACACTTATTCCTCTTTTCCTTTTAAAGACCTTTACAGCTTTCCAAAAAAATTTGCACGAACTAAGTGGTTGTGCCCTACTGCAAACAATCTAAACATCCAATTGGTTGTGCCCCTCATCCAATGTCTTGATAGTGAAAGAATCATTGGCCTGTTGGTTTAACTCTAGTCTTTTCCAAAATCGCTCTAACTGATGATGGCTGATCTCCGCATGCGACTATCCTTTTGGGTCCTGCCCACTATAACCTATTCGCAAACTAGAGTACGGTGTCATACGAATATCCTACTCCATCATCAACCTTTTGACTGCCTTCAAAGGTCCGCTTCGTTAGGCCTGCAATGCAAAAGCAATCAAGGCATACTATCTTGATGGAACACCTACAGACCTGCCTCTGGGGGTGCAGCTTCGTTAGGCCTACCCCAGAGGGCCATCCTAGAGGATCCTCACGTCCCGTTGAAGTCTCGCATTTCCTTCTAGCCCAAAATAACTAAGTTGGACGTGCTCTTTCTATACTAAAAATCTGCGATAAACTGCTTCGTTAGGCTCTTTACCCAGATTCTCTTGGGCTACTCCAAACGCACCTTACCATTTTATTAGATCCTACGTCTAATCTTTTATTATGCGTTTAGTTTACTTTTCTTATTCTGTTGGCTACTTATTTACCCTAATCAACATGCCCAGCCCCAACCACGTGTGAGACCATCAGTCCTAGACCTGAAAGGGAATGCTGTCGGTACGTGCCACTTCTATTATTCTTGCTTATTAACTTAATCCAAGATCTAAGTTTGATAAAATAAGCCTCTTCTATTTCTTTCTTTTTAATTATAACCTACATGTTACAATTATACTTGCGATTATCACTTCTATATTCTTTTCTTTCTTTTATAACCTACATGTTATAAACGTAATTGCAAGTGTCTCTTTTCTATTCTAGTCTATCTTCTTTTATTATGATACTTTCTTTAGTTCTCTTATATTATATAAAAGTTTTAACTTGGGATTACGTCCAACTGTCACGAATTACTTATCATAATAATTGCTTTACTTTTTATTCTACTATCTGCGTAGTAAATTGAGATCTAGTCACATTTTCTGTTTATTGTTTCTTGTCAAATAATTAACTTAATTATTTCCTCTTCTTTAATTTCTTTAACGCTTCACCTTATTCTCCTTGGACATCTCTTCTCCAAATCTACAGTTTCTACCTTCAAATTGCAAATTAGAAAACCTAAATCTAAAATATTTGATTTCTGAAGAATTGGAGAAGAAAGAAAAGTGACAGGGCTTTCGTGCCCATTTTGAAAAATATGGGTTTGAAAGCTAGCCCTGCATGTTTATTTATAGAGAGCCAAAGCAACGTTGTCCGTTCGTTTAAAGCGATTGAAATCTAGCCATTAAAAACAAGCAAAACGCGTCAGTTTTGACGTGTCTAGCCCTTTTGTTTTATAGGTATTAATTTATTTCCTCTAATTTTTAAACGTTATAAATTCTTAAACGTTAACTTTTAACCATTGCCTATTCATTTTAATTAATTTCCATCAATTGCAAATTAATTCCCTCTATAACACTTATTTATTTTGAAATTCAGACGTTGCTAATTAATGTAAATTAATTTTCTTTAATTGCTGATTTGATTGATATTGCCCACTAATGATAATTAATTACCTCCAATTGCTGATGTCAATTAATTTCCTTTATGACACGCATCTATTTCGAAATTCAAACGCGTGTTATTTTTGAGATTTATACGTGCATATATTTATAAACAAATATATTTACGCACATTTACACGTATAATTATTTTTTGATATGGAACTTCGAACGTCCATGAATGTTTTTGTAATAGTAAATGATTTTTCAAGATATACACATAAAGGTAAAGCTTCCTGAATGCTTAAAATCTTTGTCAAGGAAAATCAAAATAAAAAATCTCTTGAAATTAAAAGTATTAGGAACGACCATGTTGAAGAATTGGAAAATGAGAATTTTGAAAGTTTCTATAACAAGAAAGGAATAACACATAATTTTTCTTTACTAGAACTCCTTAACGACATGAAGTTGTGGAACATAAAAATAGAGCAATCCTAGAGTGTGCAAGAACTATGTTAAAAGACAGAAGTTCACCTAAAAAATTTAGGCTGAAGCAATAGCCACAATATTTTATATACTGAATAGAATTCTAATAAGACTCTTAACTAAGAAAACACCTTATGAATTATTTTTTAATAAAAAGCCAAACATATCATTTTTTGAAGTATTTGGAAGTAAATGTTTCATATTAAATACTAAAGATAATTTAGACAAATTTGATGCTAAATGTAACAAAGGAATATTTATTGGATATTTAAATAAAAGTAAGGCTTATATGGTATTAATGTAGAATAAATACCATTTAGGAAACATTACATGTTTCTTTCAGTGAAACCTTTAAGACTGTAAATAATGATAAAGGTAAGGAAGAGGAAATTACCAACACAAATGAAAATATTCAACCACCAATAATGAAAATGAAATAAATGATGAAATAAATACAACTAAAATAATAAGAATTTAAAAGGATCATCCAAGAGAAAATATTATAGGAAATATCGGATCTTTTGTAAAAACAAGAAACCTGTTAAAGAAAATAAGTAATATAGCATTTATATCAACTATGGAACCTAAGAACCCAAAAGAGGCTCCATTTGATTGATTCATGGATTCTGGCTATGCAAAAAGAACTAAACAAGTTTCCTAGAAATGATGTTTGGGAATTAGTTCCTCAACTAGAAAATCAATCTGTCATTGGAACAAAATGGGTATATAAAAACAAATTAAACGAATGAGAAGTAAAAAGAAATAAATCAAGACTAGTAACACAAGGATATGACCAAGAAGAAGGAATATATTTTGATGAGACATTTGCTCCGGTAGCAAGATCGGAAGCTATAAGAATATTACATGCTTTTACAAACTTCAACAATTTTAAACTATACCAAATGAATGTAAAAAGTGCATTTTAAAGTATAATAGTTAAAGAAGATGTTTATGTTGAACAATCCCTCTGTTTGAAGATGAAAAATTTTCAAACCACGTTTATAGGGCATTATACGGATTAAAACAAGAACCTCGTATTTGCTATGAAAGACTCAAATCATATTTAATCGCATCTCGTTTTGAATAGGAAAAGTTGACACCGCATTATTTATAGAACATAATAATAATAATATACAACTTATATAAATATATGTAGATGATATTATATTTGAATCAACTAATGAACAACCGAATATAAAATTTTCAAAAATAATGATAAAAGAATTTGATATGAGTCACATGGGAGAATTAACAATCTTTCTTGGATTACAAATAAAACAACAAACAAATGGAATATTTAAAAATCAAGAAAAATACGCAAAAGAATTAGTAAAAAGATTCGGCATGACAAACATGAGTGGTAAACCTACTCCAATGACACCTAGAGTAAAAATAAGTAAAGAAGATAAATCTAAGGATGTAGATCAAAAACTACATAGAGGCATGATAGGATCATTACTATATATTACTGCTAGTAGAATAGATATAATGCACAGTGTATGTCTCTATGCTAGGCATCAATCAAATTCAAAGGAAACGCATCTTAAGGAGGTAAAACGTATTTTAAGATATATTAACAATAATTTGGACTACGGGCATTTCTATCCTAAGGAAATCTCATTTGATTTGACATCATATAGCGATGATATAAATCTGATAGAAAGAGTACAAGTGGAACATGCCACTTGTATCCTGGTTTACTAAAAAGTTGAATTCTGTTTTACTATCCACAACAAAAGCAGAGTATATATCTACAACACTGGCTTGCAGTCAAGTAATCTATATTCAACAAGCATTAAAGAATTTCAAATTAAAAATAAAACGACAACAATTTACTACGATAATATGAGTGCTATAAACTTATCAAAGAACCCTACACGTTATGCACGAACAAAACATATAGATATAAGACATCACTTCTTAAAAGGTCGTATAAGCAAGGAGAATATCACCCTAAAATTCATTAACACGGAAAATCAAATAGCTAATATATTAACAAAATCATCAATTCAAAATACTTTTATTAAACTAAGAAGAGAATTAGGAATCTGCTCATTTTTTGAAATATAAAATAAAAAATAGACCAAAACATATAATATGTCTATTGTAAATATGTAAATATATTAAAACAAGGTATTTTTATTGGTTTTCTGATGACTTTTTAGAATATTACTTCACTTATACAAAGATACACTAAAAACTCCTTATGTAAAATCTATAATAAACTTACATTGTTCATCATTAAGAGTAGAAATATTATCCTTTCATAATTCATTAACACAACTTATTCACTAATTTTAGTTGATGATAAAAATGGAGAAGTTGTATAAAATATAATATGCAAAACGATAGGGGGAGTTGTATAGCTATATTCAGAGGGAGATTGGGGGATTTTTTAACTAATCACCATTATATTTTATAGCAGGATATTTAATGGTTATCATGTAATAAAGGGGGAGATTGTTAATTCCCATGGTATTGATTTTGATGACAACAACGATATAAATATTGTTATTAATGTTTTCTCGATTCATATAGTATATTGTGCATGATATCAAGAATATTTAACAGTTTATACAAGTGATCTGAATAAAAGCTTGAAAAAACGATTAGTATAAATCAAGTGTTGTTCGAGATATATTTGAAGACCCATGAGTTTTGAAGGATTCAAGAATAAAAGCACAAAGAGATCAAGATATTTGTGCCAATATTTTATCGAGTCTTAGATTAAATGTTGACCAGAGTACTATCAAATCTTTGATTATTTTCACTTCGAAATTTATTTTTCCACTCAAAATATTTTTATAATATATATTTAATTTAATTATAAAATAAATTTTTATACAGTTTTCGCAACGACCCAGATTTTTATTCGTTCGATTTTGAACATTTAATTTATTTTAAATGTTGAATTTGAAATGTAAATGGTATTTTAATATGAACTTATCAATCAAATAAGTGGAATAAAACTTAAGTTCCAAATATAGTGATTTATTAGATGAATTTAAATGTCGAATTAATAATTGAAAATCGTTTAAATAATTGAATTTGAGTTGAATATGAATCGAAAATGATCTCTAATGTTGATATAATTCTATTGGAATTATAATTAAGTTAATAAGTTTTTAAAAACTGGAATTTCAAGATATTTCGTCAATTTGGAAAATCGTCAATTTTATCGACGCATTAAAATAGCGATCCTTGGCACAGTCTCGGAATGCGACGAAACCAGTTCCATTGGATCCATGATAGCGTATTATCATCGGACTTCAAATTTTGTAGCGTTTGGATTTACCATTTGGTCGTGCGATCTGAAAATGCCTAGAAATAATTTAATTGAATTTAATTTAAATAGTCGATTTAAAAAGCTATCTTCTCCATACGATCGAATTGGGGCTCGAAACTTGTTCCATTGCGTTCGAAATAGGGGTATAATATTAGGAATGCCAAGCAGCACACCTCAATAGGAGTTTGAGGTTTCCCTGTATATAATACGTGATATTCTGAATGGATAAATAAGAAATCAATTCAAAATCAAATCTTAGCCGACCAATCTCGTACACAGCCACCCTACTATGTACGAAGCCGCCTTGTTTCTGTTAAAAGGGTCGCATTTCCCCCTTCTTCTTCTCAGAGACGAAATCAAATTTCAAAGCTTCAAATAAAAAAAAGGAAAAACGCGTACCCCCTTTTCTCCCCTCAGATAGTAACCGATTCAACGAGATTAAAAATAATAATAAATTTATCACGCGATTAATCAAATCGTGATTGAGGGATTCGTGAGTTGCGACAATCGATTGGGGGAGTCGCGGCAGCAGGTTGTGAGGGGCGATAGTTCTTGGCCGGAGGGGGTTTAAATGTTCTAGGGTTTGGAGTTTGGTCATCGACGTTGACTAATGGCTCGAGAGGGAGTTGGAAAACGTGCGGCTCCACTTTAAAGTTGCGACAGTTCCAGTTCGAGGGAGGCAGTGGTCGCGACATTTTCCTGTAGCAGTGGAGGGGCTGAGTCGCGTTTCGAAACTGTTGGCATAGGGTGTTCGAAAAGGGTCAGGAGGATAGTGCTTAAGTGGAGATGATCAACGGCAAGGATGAAATGGAATATCATTACGAGGAGGAGGAGCACTAGATGGATGTTGAGTCAGCTAAGGTGGAGCAAGCGGTGGTGATTTGCACGATGTCAAGTGATTCATCCTTTTTGCTACTGTGGTCAAGGATTGAATTTCTTGAGATATCGAGTAAGACAAGATGGTGGAGGTAAAATCCTGTAATTAAATTAAATTTTAGAATTAAAATTGAGATAGCTAATAAACTAAAAATTTATCCGTACGAGGTCCACAAATCACGAAATCATCGTATGGGATTCATAGCTGCGGAATCCACACCATAGAATTAATTTGGAATGATTGGCAATTTCAAATAAAGAAAAAATCAAGGTGAGTAAATACCACTCCTCTTTGATTACTGTTTTAATTTAAATTGTTGGAAATTAATTATTGAATGATTAGATGAATTTATAAATTATTATCAGTTGGATGTTATATTATATATAGCAATATATATATATATATATATTAATAGTTGGATTCCCGCCAATTGGAGCAGATGAGACCCAATGCACCCCGCATAATAGCGGATGACCCTATATTACCGCGATATACCCCTCGAAGTGGGATTGGTATCTTATGTTATCTAACATCTATAGATGTAGGGAAACAGGTTGGAGGGATCCAACTGGATTCCTCAAATATATATTAATTGTTTTTCATAAATAGTAATATATGATGGAATTGATTAATCTGTTATAGGTTGTTGTGTGATTTGAATGTTTGGATGCTATAGTAGCACTGGACTTAATTTTGGTGTTTTAAATACATAAATATTATTTTTAAATTTAAAGGAATTAAAAGGAATTTAGATACAAAAATATTTTATTGGAAGTTGGATTATTTTAAAGGAAATTGAGTTGAATAAAAAAAATTGATTTTGGTTGTACTTAACTATTCGTAAATTGTTTTTAATATAGATTTTTAAAATAAATTATATAAAGGGATTTGTAAATGATATTCTGAAAAATATAAAAAGGAGTTGAAATCGATATTAAAAATAGATTTGAAATATAAATGGAATTTATTAAGAAATGGATTTATAAAATGAAATTTTATAAATGAGGTTATTTTTATAAACAAAAAAACGAAAATAAGTTTATAAATAAGGGAAGTGATATCGATTGATAAACTGGGAATATAAAATTCACAGTGTGAATTTTTATCGAGATGTGAAAATAGGTTTTTGGAAAAATAGAGGATTCTATTCTGAAAAGTGAAAATGGTTAGAGAATCGGAATGAAATCGATGTGTTGTGAATTGAGAGGAATTTATAAATTGAAATTGGTTATTGGGATTTTAAAAATATATTTTTATCGAGAAGGAAAGTTTGTTTTAAGAGGAAAATTTCATTTATTTAAAATATATAAATTAAAGTTGTTTTGTAGTATTGAAATACTTCGGAAAGCGGATCTTTTCAATATTTAATATAAATTAAAATAAATTCTAATTTTATAATCAGCTTTGAAAATTGATTAGTTTTATTTAAAATGAATTGGAAATAAATTATCGATATTATATAAAGTCTTTTAGTATTTAAATAATTACTTAAATATGTTTTAAAAATGAATTATTATTCTTTAAAAATACTTATTATATATATAGTTTTGAAATGATTGAAATTTATTTATAAATCCTTTCGAGATTTGTAAACGGAGTTTATTTAACGAGGATAATTTTTGTAAGAAAAATCTTATAGTGAAATTCTGGAAACTTAAGGAAATTCCCAAAGTATTTAAATATAGAAACTTCAGAAATGAATTAAAATTCATAAAAAGGAAGTTAGAAATGGATAGTTGAGATTATAGATGAGAATAATCGATTTTGGAAATTTTAAAGGGGATTAATTAATGAATTCCGAAAACTTATCAAATCCGTTATAAATGGGTTAAGGAAATTTCAAGTGGATTATAAGGATTTTGAGAAGTATGAAATAAAAGGGAATATTTCCTAAGTATTGGAAATAAAGTGATTTTAGGAAAATATACTTATAAATATTTTCTAAGTATTAAACAGGGAGGATTTGAAATATTTAACTACGAGATTATTATTTTAGAAATATTTCTCAAAAGGTTGAATTATAATTGGGATTGAAAGAAATATTCTAAGTGTTGATATGGATTTAAATATCCTGTTTTAGATATAAGAATTTGATTTTTTTTCAATTATTGAATATACTAGAAGGGATTTAAATATATATCTTTGAAAAGATATTTTGAATGAATGTTTTGAAGATTATAAAATAAGGCCTAGTGACCGCTTATGGATGTTATTTGATAGTAAAATAACCGATTGTCAAATCTGACAAAATTCGTTGATTGTTTCGAAGAGATCAAGATCAGATTTAATTATCCGAAAACCACTTCGGTCCGATTTGTGCGTTACAAATTGTGAATATCTGGAAGATAATGGAGATGGAGATCTGTGAAGAGATTGGTTTCTTCAGACCAAGAACAACTTGTATGGATGAATGCCATCATTTGCATCGTTGCCTGGAAGGCAGTGTTAGGATTCCAAATATGAATGCTATTTTAAAGGTAAAACGTAGCATCAAGCCTCATCAACCGGGAATGACTAAAACATGGGAGATGCAACAGGGCTAAGTGGGTCGCACCGAAGTAGGGTATGTTATCATTTTTCTAGATACCCTCTAATATATTGTATTAAAATTATGGATATGGTTGTGCATGAAAAAGAGAGTGCTCGATTAAGGGTGGGAACACCCGGGGTGATAATATATTTGGTACTATCCAGTAAGGGGTAGGCCGGTCTTGTGTTGGCAGGGATCATTAGGTACGATCTCGGTAAATTTTTCTAGAGGTGTACTGTGGCGGGCGGTACCCCAGTAGCCCAGTCATTGTATGGAATCCAATATCCACTACGAGCCTTTATGATTTTGATTGTAGAGCCTAGTATGCTGGAATTTAATTAATGTAACAATTTTGGCTATTTTAATAAGTACTTGTACTTAGACACTATTATAATATCACATGATTTTCTATAAAAGTGTTTTGGTTATCGTAAGGTAAAAACCCGTCGTATTTATGTGTGGCGTGGTCTTACGAGATACCCTTTGTTTTCAAAGGATTTTGAAACAGTAATAATTCAAATTGAGTGTGTTTTCTCATGCTGGTTTTCTAGACTGACTCGGTTGTTATTTTATTATAATGTTCAGGTCAGACCGAGTATTACAGATTTAGGTTAGGGTGCTATGAGGCTCAGGAGTCGAGCTGGAGGATTCTCAAGCATATTAAACGTATTTGATTATATTCCACTATGTGTATAGACTGTATATTCAGCACTGGTGAGGACAAGTTGTTATAACTGTCCAGATTGATTTGTTGATTGTTGTACTATGATAATTGTGTATATATTAACAGCTACAGATTCTTTTGTATAGAAATATGTTATTATATATTATATTTTCTTCCGCTGCGATTTGTGAGATTCTGTGTTGTTGTTCCTGTTTTCTTTTATCTCCTATTTATTCGCTATTTTGTACAATTTGGGTTGGATAAGAGTGGTTTATTGTCCACTCAAAGGGTACAGAATGGCAGGTCGCTATAGTTTTTATAAAGAAATATATTTTAAAATATATTCAAAATGTATACAAATTAATTTGTATATATCGACACATCAAAATATGTATGTTAACATATAGACCGTTGAGGTGTTTCTTAAATTTTAAAAAGAAGCAACTTTTGGCGCCATCCTTTCGTGAATGGACATGACTCTTCAACCTCTATTTAAAGGCCTCTGATCTTGAATTTTAACAATAATTCTAACTACTTTCTTTATTTCTCTTCTCTCTCATTCTCTTTAAGATTTCAATAAAGTGCTACCGATTTCTACATCAATTTTCTTTCTCTACATTCATACAAAAGATAAAAAAAGATTCACTTCTATTTTATGTAATTAACTCTTTGATCTTCACTCTATTCTACTTAAAAGTTAAGATATTCCACTACTAAAGGTGAATAGAAAATTGTATCAACAAACTACTTGGAACTATGACCGAAAGATTCGATTTCTTGTAGTCCACTACTACTCGTAAAAGGGTGATCTTAACCACCCGAGTGAAAGTTAAGATGAGATTGTAATGGGAGTAGTCTTAACTCTCGAGTCAAAGACGGGATAGGCATTCTAGTTACTTGAATCCAATTGCAGGGGGTGTGCTGGCTACCCGACTCAAATTCCAATTGGTGTCCTTACCACTTGAGTCAAAGTCAAAAGGAGTAAAGGGTGTTCTTTCCACCTGAGTTAAAGTCAAGATATGATTAGTGAAATTCTGTATAGGGTATGGGATTGGATATAGGATTGGAAATCCAAACTAATATAAAATTCTTGGTGTCTTCTTTACCTCTACTTTTACTGCATTTATTTTTCTATGATTATATTATTACCCATGTTTGAATTTTCCTGAAAAGTTTGACATTTGCAAGTATATTGATAAAAGTTTTGAATACACTGTTCATCTCGCCCTCTAGTGTAATATTGCCTTAAGATCCATTCCATTGTAGTATATATTAGGTTATCACATCTATCATCACCCTATCCATAGTTTGACGTGCTTTGAAAGTATGGAATGAAATTGAATCCACTGAAATTTTCTTTTGGAGTTTCATCTGGCAAATTTTTGGGTATCATTGTGATCTCAAGGGGAATTGAAGCTGACCCTGAATAGATTAAAGCATTGAAACTGGTTGCTGGCCTAAAGACAAGGAAGGAAAAGCAGAGCTTGAGTGGTAAAGTCGCCATTTAAGTTGCTTCATCTCGAAGGCAACCGATAAACGCATATCATTCTTTAATGGCCTCAATAAAGAAATTGGAAAGTTCCAATGGATGAACTAATGTTAAGCTGCATTTCAGAATCTATTGGAATAGCTTAGGAATCCACCCATATTATAAGGACCCGGAATTTCACCGCTTTAATTTGAGAATATTTAATTAATTTTAAAATATTCAAATAATAGGTTTTATAATTTAAAATAAAACTCTTTTAAATAATAAATAATGAAGGTGAAATAGTTTTCAAGTTTAGTTTACAAAAATAATTAGTTAGGAGAAAAATTGAAAATGTGATCGGAATTCGTTTTTCAAAATTTTGACTTTTCATCGGCTAAAAATTGCTGAAATCATTGTACAATTTATTGTAAACATATTTACATAAATTTGTGAATGAGTTAGTATGTATATATTGGTTTAAACATAAGTGTATATACTTAAGTATATCAGATTTAAAATATAGATTTAGTAAAAAGTAAACATCACATCACATGAAACATGTTTAAACATTAGTACATATGTAATTAAAATGGATGTTTTCTCATGAAATAGAGGCAATGGGACCAAATGGTGCTGTGAGTACATGGTGGAAGAGGGGGAAAGGTGAGGTGGCAAGCTTTTGTGGAGGGTAAAGTACATGGGGGTATTTTGGTAATTTGACATATGGATTTTGTATAAAAGCAATTTTCCATATTTTCCTTCTCATTTTTATCCTTTTCATTTTCAATTTAAGAAACTCCATCTTCTTCCAAAGCCACTTTAATGGCTTCCATGAATTTACAAAGTTTAAAATCTAAGTTTTAATTCACCTTAAAACTCTTAAATCTTTGTTTAAGGCCTTCTTCTTCCATTTCAAAACTTCTCCTTCACAAGATAAGCCTCCATCTCTCCTTAAATTGTCATGGATGAACCATTACGGACCCATGGCCGAACTCCTTTGCTTACTTAAGGCCATAAAAAGTTCATTATTATAAGATAGAAGCAGAGATCTAGAGTATTTCAAAACATAATGGGATTTAAAGTGAAGTTAGTAAGGGTGTTAGCATTTAGGCGAGTTAAAGCTATCCCCTTTAAATAAAGTTTTAAACTTTATCTTTTGTTGTTACTTGGTTGATAAATATGCAACTTGTTGAATGAAATTAATTTTGATTGTATGTATATGTATATGCTTGGGTATGATGTGATATAAACTTGGAAAAGTAAGGTTAAAGTTAGTAAAGTCGAATGTTAGTTTCATAACTTGTTGTATGTGGTGATGATATGATTATATGTTGTCTTCATGAATCTAGGTTTGTGGTCTTGCTTATGATGTACTATGCTAAGGAAGTTAGTATTAAAGTGGCTAGTTTGCGACTTCGAAATCCTTTGGACAAAAACTTGTTTACTAAATTTTAATTTACAAAAAGATTACAAGTTTCTAACTTTGTTAGTTTGAAAAGCCTTTTACTTATGATTATAAAGTAAGTCAACTCATAAAGAAAAAGGTTTGAAAGTGATTTCGAATATAAAACAAGTTTCGAAATTATGGGTCATATAGCGACAGCCGTTATAAATGCAGATCGTGAAAAACGAACTCTTTTAGAATTTAAAATATTTTAACTTAAGTATCTTTTTAAAAAGTATTTTCAAAACTTAATATTTTTTTAAAGTAATTTTTATTGATTAATTAATTATTTATTTAATGAAGGATTAATTAATTAATTAAGGAAATTAGTACATAATCATTTGTTAATAAAGGTAATTAGTACTTAATTATTAATAAAGTTGATTATAATTTGTTAATTAATTAAAGGTTGTTTATTAATTAATAATTTATTTAAGGATTAACTTATGTTTAATTATTAAATAAATGATTAATTGTTATTTATTTATATAATAAGGGGTTTATGATAATTACTAGTTAAGTTAAGATTTAATTAAAACTTAATAAGATTTAATAATTTTCAATGAAGGTTTAATTGTTATTTAAGTTTTAATTAAGTAATATTTAATTATTATTTGAGATTAATAAATAATGATTTATTTAAAGATTAACAATTTTAAATAATATTTAATTATTATTTAATAAGTTAATTAATAGTTAATTATTAATCAAAGGTTTAATAAATAAAGAGTTTCAATGTTATTCAATTATTAAATAAAATTTTTAAAGTTTAAACCCACTTTATTTCTAAAAGATCGGTTTTGTTTTGAAAGCAAACTCTCTTTTAAAAAATATTTTATCCAAAGGATTTTCTTTGTCGATCACCCTTAAGTAATCTCAATTGAATATGAAACCCAATGACATTTGTTTAACAAAATAAAACACCGTTATGCTAATTAAATTGTAATTGACATCTGTTTAGCAAAATAAAACACCATTCTGCTAATTAAATTGTATTTGACAACTGTTTAGCAGAATAAATCCCCGTTCTGCTATTATATTATTTTGAACATTGGATTGTATACCAACAAATTTATATTTAATAAGAGATGTTTTCGATATGTGCATAGTTGTTATTTTCTTTTGTATATATCCCTATACTTAGTTTATGTAATGTTTGAATGGAAACATTATCCCCTTTGAAGTATTTTGTTAAATCTTGTGCATGGATTTTACAAAGAAAATTAATTATTTAAATAAAGATGGTTTAAAATAAATTTATTATTTCAATAATAATGTTTTGAAGTCAATTGATTATTTTAATAATAATGATTTGAAGTCAATTAATTATTTTAATAATGGTGTAATGATGTTTTAAAGATAATTAATTATTTAAATAATGATGAGATTAAGATTAATTAATCATTGTACCAAGGATGTTTTCAAAATTAATTAATAATTTTAACTAATGATGTTTAAGGATAATTAATTATTTAAATAATTAGGTATTAAATTTAATTTATTATTTTGCTAATAATGTTTTAAGATCAATTTATCACTATAATAATAATGTTTTAGTTTTAAGTAATCATTTATTAATGATGGTTTGAGATTAATTAATCATTTTAATAACGAAGTTTTAAAGGTTAACAAATTATTTTTAGAATTAAAAGTTTAAAGTTAATTAATCATTTAATAAGGATGATTAAAGTTAATTAATCTTTTTAAATAGTGTTGTTCTAATGCAATGAAATGGGATTAAAGCTAATTAATTATTTTAAATAAAGCTGTATGAATTAATTAACCATTATTTTAAAAGTTAATTGATCATTTTAAATAATGAGATTGAAGTAATAAATTTTGGTTTAAAGTTAATCAATCATTTTGATAAAGTTGTTTAAAGTTAATATTTTTAATGTGAAACCCCAGCACAGGTTTGGTTATAAAAGTATAGTTTGATTCGGTTATGGAAAAGTAGTTCCGTAAACGATATCGCTTATATGGAAAGAATCTAGTCATATTTTTAACATTAAATGTCGAGGCATGGACTCGTTTCTATCTCAAAGGTTAAAAATATCGTCAAACCAATGCCTAGAGTTACACTACCTAAACTTGCCCGCTTCATTTTCATTTGAGGGATAACACTTGTTTGGAATCGATGAGTAAAATTAAGAATATTAAATTTAATTTCCATATAAGATCATTTTCAATTATCCCCGTTAGTTGATTTATTAACCATCAGTTCAGCTTTCTTCAAGGTGTGTCGTCACCATAAAAATAATTTGTTGCTCTTTTGAGCTTTATTATCCTTTGTCGGAAATGACTAAACCCAAAGCATGAGTGAGGGTATTTTCACATCTATTATAGATTGGATTCAGTTATGCATTTAGATGTGAAGTACTCGGATTCTCGATAAGTTTTGCAGGGTCCGGCTTGGAGTTCCCAAGAGGTGTCATAGAGTATATGACCCTCTCAAGTATATTTCTAGAGGTATACTTTCAGTAAGGAGGGAGCACCCTCCTAGTCAATTGTTGAAAAATTTCTCCATTTTTTCATTTGATTCCAGGTTTTTAAATTGACTTCTTTCTTGATTAGATCAGGAAGTGTTGAAAGCACTTCACGGTGTTTAATTATTCACCTCGCATCCATGGTTGGGATTAGATATTGCTATTGTGAAAGGAAACCCATTCCATAGTTGGTGGCATTGTCCTGCATATATTGTTGTAAAATTCCTTTCCTTATTGTTAATTCAAATCATCGAATTCTTTTCTTAATTGCACCGAGAAGTGACTAAGGTTCTTCTCGATGTTTAATTATTTATATTCATTCTTTAAGTTTGGATTTTTATCTTGTCTATGCTCATTTATTCTTGTTTGGATTGTAGTTCTGATTTGTTTCTCATTTCTTCATCTATGAATGTTGATCTTGTGAGGTCAAAATGTAACACCCCAAATTTTTAATTACATTATTTAGGAGATTTAGTTAGATAAACTAAATAAAATAATGTATTAAAGGGGATTGAGATTTGATTTAATTAAGGTAGCCGTGCCTTTTAACTAATAAATTAAAAGAAGGGTTTAAAATGAATTATTGGAGGGGTATTATGGGAAAGAGGCCATTCCTATATTGTCTTCCTTAGGCCGTGTATTTCAAAACACTCGTTCATTCTCTTTTTCAAAAATTTAAAAGCTTGGCCGGCCACCATTAACAAAGGAAGAAGAAGAGGAAACAAAAGAAAAGCTTAAGGAAAGAAAATTCAAATCAAACTCATTCAAATTTCAAGCTCCTTAATCATTAAAGCAAAAGGTGAATAATGCTTACATCTCTAAATTTTTATGGTTTCGGTTTTAAGGTTAACTCCAAATGATTTTGCAAAGGTTTGCCATGTTTTTGACTGATAAAATGATATATATATACATACATACATATATATATACAGGTTGATGATTTATGTATGTTCATTTAGATTTTATGACATGTTTTGAAAAGAAAACCCTATTAAATGACATCCTTTAGCCTTGCAAATTTTTATGATGATCTAAAAAGTTATTTTAGAGATGGGTTTTATTTTCAGAATTTTCAGAATTTTTGTGGAATTGTTATGAATTTTCTAAGGAAGAAAAGGTTAATTTGGATTATAAAATTATTTACGGGAAAAATAATTATTGTTTGGATTCAAAAAATATATATGTTGAAGAGAACATATTATTTGATTTTCTAGAATTTTTCCAGAATTTTTGAAGGTGTTTTAATAGTTATATAAAATTATTTAAGGTATGGGACTTAAATGTTTTATATAATTATAAAGGAGAAAGAGGTTTTTTCAAAATTATTCAAATTTCCAAATAAGGAATGACGGCAGCATTTTTGAATATAAAATTCTAGAAACCAATCAGATTTAGACAAACAAGGCAGGTTGGGTACAAAAGAACCGTTTTAAAGTAAAAACAAATAGTCTTTCTTCTATTTCAACCCTTTCGGCAGAGCTTCCGCCTTCATTCCAAACCTTCCGACAAGGTCGAAAGGTATCAAAGCTTTCTACTAGGTCAAATACCAATGCACATGGTATGAGGCAATTGGTACGTAGTGAATTGGATGAAGTCGAAATGTTATAGCTTTCGAAAGAGATGAAGTTTTGTTCTGGTTTAAAGAAAATATGCCTGCTAGCTTTCGACATTGTCAAATGGTTTAAAAGAAAAAGGTTTTGATTGGTTTTCTTTCTTGTTTTAAATGAAACCTTTCGACAAAGTTGAAAGGTTAGCTTTCGTCAAGGTCGGAAGCATAGTTGCCGCTTCCAAACCTTTTGACACAGATGAGTCAAAGGTTTTCTTTTGTTTTCTAAAACTTGTCTCCTCTCTCCATTGATTTCGAAGGGTTGGTTCTAACACCAACACTTCATTGTTTTCAAATCTTTTTGAAAGGTTTTATAAAGGTTTCGAAGCAGTTTCTCTCGACTCCAATGTTTTTCTGATCCTTTAGCATAATCCAAATGTTTTAAGTCGAAAAGTTTTAAAGGTTTCAAAGTAGTTAACTTTGATTGGTTTCGAAAGGTTTCCCACCTGTTTTAAATTGAACCCAATGTCTTCGAAAGGTTTTGAGTTACATTGCTTTCGAAAGGTTTATTATATAGGGGAGGTACCCTAGGCTTTCGATTAGGTCGAAAAGAAACCTTTCGACTAGGTCGAAAGGTATAGTTTTTCATCCAATGGGGCATCTTCATATGTCACTCTTGGCGTATTAAGACAATTATGTCTATATTGCTTTGATCATCCAAGGGGCATCTTCATATGTCGCTCTTGGCGTATTGTTGTAAATTTATATTTGATCAATGCCTGGGAATACGTTTGGGATTTTTGTAACTTGGATATGATTTGTTGAAATGTAATCACTGAAATTATTGATTTATGGAAATCTATGATTTTGTTCATATTCAAGTGCTTCTGATATTATGGATATCATTAATATTACCGTATTTCATCACCAGAAGTTAATACCGTGGATGACTATAGCATCCATAATGCTTAGCTTTTGGCCTCCAGATATGGGATGTTACAGCTTGGTATTAGAGCATTGGTTTACGAAAATTTTAATTAAAACTGGTTTTGAAAACAAAAATCCAAGGAAATTGGAGTAAGATTTCGAGTTGGGTTAACACTATTGTAATGTACTTGTATTTGTTATATATAAGTATGTGCTTTATCTCCATTCATCTATCTTTGATTAGGTTATCTTTATGTATCTCATGAGGTTTGAATACAAATATGGATGGTAGAAGAGACAGAGTTAACCAAGGAGGGGGAAGCACCGAAAGGAATTCCGGATCTAATGCAGGGAGAGGTCAAGGTTAGGCGGAGAATGTTGGTGTTGAAGTCCTGCAGGTCGAAATGGAAGCTATGTATCAGTTTTTAGGAATATGATGCAGGTAGGAGTTGCAACCAGAGTGTTAGAAGGAAATACTGCAGGAGCATGGGTTCCAGAAGTTCCAATAGTTAATTATTTTGCTAAGATGAGCGGTGATTATGTGAAGCCAGGAGGGAAGCCGTTTATGGGAACGGAGGATGTCATTGAAGTGGAGAATTGGTTGTTGCACCGCGAAAGGATTTTTGCAGATCTAGGGCTCAATGATGAGCAAAAGAGGAGGTTGGCATCCAAGCAGCTTTAGGGGGCCGCACTGTTTTGGTGGAACAGTGTAATAGTGACAGTTGATGAGGAGACAGTAATCTGGGAGGATTTTAAGGGGAGATTTCAGGAGAGGTTTAAGTCAGTAATGGCACCGTCAGCTTTGATTAGGCAGTTTGCTGAGCTGGTGCAGGGCGAGATGACTGTTATTGAGTATGCCAGGAAGTTTGAAGAGTTGGCCCAGTATGGGTATGCTTTTGTAGATACCGTGTTGAAGCAGAATGAGAAGTTTATCAGAGGATTGAAGCTAGAATTGGCTAGTGCTACTTTGTCTCATCTTAGAGATCCTTCTGATATTGTAGTGGAGATGGCTTTAAGGTAGGAAGAAGTCGTTGAGTCTCTGGAGAAGAGCAAGGCAAAAGGGGTCTAGGTTGGGCACAACCAGAAGAGGAAGTTCTTTCCCAAGAAAGGTGCTCAGAAGGGTGGAGCAGCCAAGAAAGCGAAGTCTGAAGTTGTCTGCTATAAATGCGATAAGAAAGGGCACTTTGCTAATGAGTATCGCTTAAGGAAGGCGAAGGATGTGGCTAAGGGGAAGAATGTCAGGTGTTTCAACTGTGACCAGATAGGCCATTATAAGGACCAGTGCAAGGAGCCCATTAGAGATGGTAAGGATAAGGTGTATGCATTGGAGCCTACCGCTTCCAAGCCAACAGCCCAGGAGAAGGGAAAATCGGTTCTTGGGGAAACGCTTCAGATTCATGGTATGTCTGTTAGCATTTTATTTGACACTAGTGCATCGCATTCTTTTATATCTAAATGTTTGATAGATAAGCTTAACCTTGAACCCACATATTTAGTTACTTCCTTACGGGTTGCGAATCCAATAGGAGGATATGCAACTCTAAGGTTGAGGTGTGACCAGTTTGAGTTTGACCTTTTAGGTCATACTTTTATGTGCAGTTTGCATGTATTTGATTTTGTGGGGTTTGGGATCATCCTAGGTATGGATTGGTTAAGTGAGTACTGTTATCCCGCCTTTTGGCAAGGCCAGGACACCAAGGAATTGATTGGATTCCAAATATCGCTTGTCATGGATATCGATGAATTTTGTCCGAGTTCAAATCAAGCTGCAATTGATGAGACGTGACTAGTAGAATGAAGAGAGCCAACGTTCCAAGTTTCAAGCCAATCCGGGTTCACACACCCAAGATATGAATGATTCAAATTGAAGGGAAAAACGATGATTTTGTATCCATCACTCTAGATAATTTCGTATCCATCACTCTGGGCAATTTCGTATCCATCACCGAAGCCCTGGTTCGAATCGATCAAGGTTCGCACCAATCAACTTCGAATCCATCGAGATACCCAGGTTTGACTCGATTTCCTTCGTATCCATCGGGCTCGTATCAATGGACTCCGTATACATCAGCAGTTGAAGCGCTTCGTATCCTTCAGCCAGTGTCTGCCTCGTACCCATGAGAGAAAGGGTTGTTCGTATCCATCAGTCCATGTCTACTTCGTATCCATCAGGCCATGTCCACTTCGTATCCACTAGAAAGCCTTGCTTCGAATACGTGCCCAGTGACTGGTTCATATCCATCGAGTCAACCAACTAGGATGACGTGTCATCCATCGATGCAAAAAAGGCGAGATGCATGGAGTCGAAGCAGTCAATACGGCGCAAAGATCGGATCGAGGCGAAGCGCGCGCACCACGTCATCCCAAGAGCACGCGCGAACATCGACACGAAGGTATCGAGTCGAAATCATGGAGACGAATCAAACAGCCTTCGAGAAATCTCAGTTCGTATTGACCATATCTCGTGATCTACTGATCCAAATCTAATGAAATTTTAAGGGAAGCTCGCATACATGCTGAGGATCGTGTCCACCAAATTTGGGCTCAATTGGAGATAATCTCGATCGATACGAAATGACTTCGTATCGATCACAGATCGACTTGAAACTTTCTGGAAATAGTCGAATGGGTCCACTCACGTGCCTGGAGAAGTCTCCCGAGATTTGGGCGCGATCTGAACCTCCTACGCCTATAAATAGAGACCCAGAACCAACGGAAAAAGGATCTTTTTTCTCAAAAGCGTCGAGACTCTGCCGGATTGAGATTTGCATCCTACTTTTGCTGTCAATTTCGAATTCTAATCTGTAATCCACTGTTCATTGCTGTAACCGCTTGTAATCATTGAAAGGAAATCAATAAAATCATCAAAACTTCATAGTGGACGTAGGCTATACGCCGAACCACTCTAAATTGCTTGTCTGTGCATTCTACATTTCTGTTTGTTGGAGTTTTTGTTAGATAACCTCTGTTTTACATTTATAATCTTCACTTTATCTCTTCAAACAACTCCCGAAGAGTGTTGTGCCCATTTTTGGTACAAACAAGTACGATGCTGAGATATTTTGCCAGTGTAGGAAGATATCTCTTAGTCACCCGGATAGTAGCGATCAAATAGTTTTCACCATAGGAGGTTCTAGCGGTGCAGTGTTTGCTTCGTTGGGTGTATTGGATTCAGATGATGAGATGAGCCGATTTTTAGTGGTTAGAGAATTCGTAGATGTGTTTGAGCCTGTAGTTCGATTGCCGCCGAAATGAGCCATTGAGTTTTGGATAGATTTGGTTCCGAGAGCAGAACCAGTGAGTAGACTGCCAAGCAGGATGACCCCTTCAGAGATGAGGGAGTTGAAGGTGCAGTTGGTGGATTTAGAGGGCAAGGATTTTGTTAGGCCAAACAGTTCGCCATGGGGTGTAGCGGCAGTGTTTGCTAAGAAGCCGGACTGATTGTTGAGGCTATGTATCGATTATCGTAACTTGAATTAGAGGACGATAAAGAATCGATATCCATTGCCCAGGATTGACGATTTTTTCGACCAGCTAAGTGGAGCAAAGGTATTTTATCAGTTGGCTTTGACAACAGGTTTCCATCAGCTCAGAGTAGCAGAGGATAGTATACCATTGACAGCATTCAGGACCAGATATGGATCGTACAAATGGTTAGTTATGCCGTTCGGACCGATGAATGCTCCAGCTTTCTTTGTGGATTTGATGAACTGGATTTTCCAAGAGCACTTAGATAGGTTCATGCTGGTTTTCATAGATGATATCTTGATTTACTCTAAGTATGAAAGAGAGCATGAAGTTCATCTTAGAGTGGTGCTTGAGATTCTGAGGCAACATCAGCTGGAAGCGAAGTTTTCGAAGTGTCACTTCTGGAAGAAGGAGGTGAAGTTTACATGGACCGATAAAAGTGAGGAAGTATTCCAGAGTTTGAAACACTCATTGACCCATGCACCTGTGTTGGTAGTTCCAGAGGGGAATCGGGACTTGGTAGTTTATACTGATGCATGTGGAACGAGATTAGGAGTTGTGCTGATGCAGGGAGGTAAAGTGATTGCCTATGCTTCTAGACAGCTTAGACCGTATGAGGTCAGATATCCAACACATGATTTAGAGTTGGCTGCTGTGATTTTTGCTTTGAAGGTGTGGAGACATTACTTTTTGGGAGAAAGGTTTGAGCTATTTACAGATCATAAGTCGCTAAAGCATTTTTTTCTCTCAGAAGGAGCTGAACATGAGACAGTAGAGATGGTTAGAATTCATAGCCACTTATGATTTTAGGATTGAGTACACACCAGGGAAAGGCAACTTGGTTGCGGATGCACTTAGCAGGAAACATTAGAATGCAGTGTTGGCAATAATGGTTGAGTGGAAAAATTTAGAAGCATTAGTAGATTGCAGTGTGCAGTGGAGATCCGAGGCTGGGTCTAGTGGTCATACAATTGTATTGTCTCTTTGGAAGTTCGACCAGTGTTGATCGAATGGTTTGCTTCTAAGCAGATAGAGGATCCAGTGTTGGCTGAATGGATCAATAAGCTAATGGAAGGAACCAAGAGCGATGGCTTGAAAGATTTCAGTCTTGACCAGAATGGGTGGTTGAGAAAGAAAGGTAGATTATGTGTTCCGAGTGTAGGAAACATAAGGAAGGAAGTTTTGGATGAATGCCATCGTTCGAAGTTCACTATACATCCCGGAGGTACCAAGATGTATCAGGATATGAAGAGAAGTTTCTTCTGGGAAGGAATGAAGCGGGATATTGGTTTGTGTGTAAGGTAGCGCTTGAATTGCCAGCAGGCAAAGGCTAAACACCAGAAACCGAGTGGTTTGCTTCAGACATTAGATATTCCGATGTGGAAGTGGGTTTCTATTTCTATGGACTACATAGATGGGTTGCCAAGGTCAAACAGGAGGAATGAAAGCATATGGGTTATAGTGGACAGATTGACCAAAAGTGCCCATTTCATTCCAGTTAAGTTAACTAGGATGGCACCCGTTTTAGCAAGGTTGTTCATGAAGAATGTGGTTAGAATGCATGGAGTTCCTAGCAGCATAGTTAGTGATAGAGATTCCTTATTCACTAGCGAGTTTTAGAAGAGTCTGCAGGAAGTTTTGGGAACCAAGCTTATGATGAGTACCGCTTACCATCCACAGACAGATGGGCAAACAGAAAGAGTTAACAAAATCTTGGAAGATCTATTGAGAGCTTGTGTTCTGGACTTTGGGGGATCATGATAGGACCATCTGCATCTATTCGAGCTTTCGTATAATAACAGTTATCAGACTAGTATTGGGATGACACCATTTGAAGCTTTGTATGGAAGGCCATGCAAATCTCTTGTTTGTTGGTTGGAGACCGAGGATAGGTTGATTCTTGGTCCAGATTTGGTTAGAGAAGCTGCTGAAAAGATTGAGATCATTCGAGATAGGATGAAGGAGGCTCAATCTAGATAGAAAAGTTATGCTGACAAGTGACGGAAAGATTTAGAGTTCTCAGTAGGGGACCAGGTTTTCGTCAAAGTATTACCGATGAAGGGTGTGCTTAGATTTGGGAAGTCGGGGAAGTTATCTCCAAGGTTCACAAGACCTTTTCCTATTCTTGAGAGGATCGGGAAGCTTGCGTATAGACTTGAGTTACCGAGAAGTTTGGCAGGTGTCCATGATGTTTTTCATATTTCTCATCTCAGAAAGTGTGTTAGAGACCCGGAGACAGTTATTGCACCGACAGTGCTAGATGATTTAGTGGTAGAACCGAACTTGACCATAGTGAGGAAGCCAGTTCGCATTGTTGCGATAGATGAGAAGAGGCTTAGAACCAAGACGGTAAGATTAGTCAAATTCTAGTGGAGTGACGATGACAAAGACTGTACTTGGGAGGTTGAGAGCAGGATTAGAGATACTTATCCTGACTTGTTTGATGGTATGTTTTACCTTCTTGTTTGTTTTGAGCCTTATTCTAATTTCAAGGACGAAATTCTTTAAGGAGGGGAGTCTATAACACCCTAGATTTTTAATAACATTATTTAGGAAATTTAGTTAGATAAAATAAATAATATAATGTGTTGATAAGGGGATTGAGATTTGATTTAATAAAGGTAGCCGTGTCTTTTAACTAATAAATTAAAAGAAGGGTTTAAAATGAATTAGAGGAGGTGTAATATGGGAAAGAGGTCATTCCTATATTGTCTTCCTTAGGCTGTGTATTTCAAAACACACGTTCATTCACTTTTTCAAATATTTAAAAGCTTAGCCGGCCACCATTAACAAAGGAAGAAGAAGAGGAAACAAAAGAAAAGCTTAAGAAAAGAAAATTCAAATCAAACTCATTCAAATCTAAAGCTTCTTAATCATTAAAGAAAAAGGTGAATAATGTTTACATCTCTGAATTTTGATGGTTTCGGTTTTAGGGTTAATTCCGAATGATTTTGCAAAGGTTTGCCATGTTTTTGAATGATAAAATGATATATATATATATATACACACACACACACGTTGATGATTTATGTATGTTCATATATATTTTATGACATTTTTTAAGAAGAAAACCCTATTAAATGACATCCGTTAGCCTTGCGAATTTTTGTAATGATCTAAAAAGTTATTTTAGAGATGGGTTTCGATTTTCAGAATTTTTAGAATTTTTGTGGAATTGTTATGAATATTTTAAGGAAGAAAAGGTTAATTTAGATTATAAAATTATTTATGGGAAAATAATTATAGTTTGGATTTGAAAATTTTATATGTTGAAGAGAACATATTATTTGATTTTCTGGAATTTTTACAGAATTTTTGAAGGTGTTTTAATAGTTATATAAAATTATTTAAGGTATGAGTCTTAAATATTTTATATAATTATAAAGGAGAAAGGGGCTTTTTCTAAATTATTCAAATTTTTAAATAAGGAAAGACGCCATCATTTTTGAATATAAATTCTGACAACCAATTAGATTTAGACAAACAAGGGAGGTTGGATACAAAAGAACTATTTTAAAGTACAAATAAATAGTTTTTCTTCTATTTCAACCCTTTCGGCAGAGCTTCCGCCTTCAATCCAAACCTTCCGACAAGGTCGAAAGGTATCAAACCTTCCGACTAGGTCAAATACCAATGCACATGGTATCAGGAAACTGGTACGTAGTGAATTAGATGAAGTCAAAAGGTTTAGGGACGAAAGGTTATAGCTTTCGAAAGAGATGAAGTTTTGTTTTGGTTTAAAGAAAATACGCCTGCTAGCTTTCGACAAAGAGCTTTCTACATTGTCAAATGGTTTCAAAGGAAAAGGTTTTGATTGGTTTGCTTTCTTGTTTGAAATGAAACCATTCGACAAAGTCGAAAGGTTAGCTTTCGTCAAGGTCGGAAGCATAGTTGCCGCTTCTAAACCTTTCGACACAGATGGAGTCAAAGGTTTTCTTTGTTTTCTAAAACTTGCCGCCTCTCTCCATTGATTTCGAAGGGTTGGTTCTAACACCAACACTTCATTGTTTTCGAATGTTTTTGAAAGGTTTTATAAAGGTTTCGAAGTAGTTTCTCTCGACTCCAATGTTATTTTGATCCTTTAGCATAATCCAAATGTTTTAAGTCGAAACGTTTTAAAGGTTTCAAAGTAGTTAACTTTGATTGGTTTCAAAAGGTTTTCCACCTGTTTTAAATTGAACCCAATGTCTTGGAAAGGTTTTGAGTTACATTGCATTCGAATGGTTTATCATATAGGGGAGGTACCCCAGGCTTTCGACTAGGTCGAAAGGTATAGTTTTTCAATGTTTTCGAAAGGCAAAGGTTTAAAGGATTTAAAAGGCGGATGTCATATGTTTTAAAGCTTATAAAAGGAAGGCTTTTAAAAGGTTTAAAAGGAGTTACCTTCAATGATTTTGAAAGGTTTATTAAAGGATATGAGGGAGTTACCTTCAATACTTTCGAAGGGTTTTATTAATGGTTTAGAAGGAGTTACCTTCTATGTTTTCGAAAGGTTGTTTAAAGGTTTTAAACAAAGATTTCGAATATAAGAACTAGGCAGATAACCTAAGTGTTTTAAGTTATAAAGGACTTTAACTTATTTTAAAGGATAGACAATCCTTATTGAACATCATCAACATTATTTTGAGTAAAGTATATATAACATGGCAAAAATAGCTTAGAGTAAAGCTAAAGATATATTTTCCTTATATATATATGATTTGACGGATTAAATGATTTTGAAAAGGTTTAAAGAAAAAATTTAAAGAGCAGTTAGCTCAGATATTTTGTAGAGAAGTTAGCTTAGATATTTTGAAGGATAGTTAACCCAAAAGAAAATTCGGGCAGTCAGCTCATTTTAAATTCGGACAGTTAGTCCATTTTGAGGGTAGTCAACTCAGAGGACAGTTAGTCCAGAAAGAGCAGTCAGCTCTGATATGAACAGATAGTTCATTTATTAGCATAACAGATTTTGCTAAATTTTTAAGGATAGTTAGTCCACCCTTTTTACCTATTTTGGGCAGATAGCCCATTATCTAGCATAAAAGGTATTGCTATTTTGGTATAATCAGTTTTAAGGACGGATAGTCCAGAAAAGAGCAGTTAGCTCAGAATTTAGGACTGATGGTCCAGTAAAAAACAGATAGATCAGATTTAGTCAGATAGTCTATTTTATTTCCTATTTTTAGCATAATGGATATTGCTATATTATTAAAATCTATTGATTAACTAGTTTGGTTGTAGGAAAGGATTTGCAAAATATATGTTTTGAAAAGAGATATTAGTGAGAGGAAACCCGTTCCGCTAAGCGGCGTGGTCTCACTATTTATCAGTAAACTGAGATGTAACAGATATTATTCATACCAGGCTTTATGTCTGAGTTGAAGTTTTTGTTTCCCCTTAAACTCTCGGGTGCTCAAAATTGATTTGAGTAGGCTGAGGGTTTAGGTTTTCAGGTTTTAGCAGTTTTTGGTGAATAAAGCATCCAAAGACGAGATGGTGGCCGACGGATAGTTAATTTAGAAAATTCTATTTTAAAATTGTTTTCGCTATGTATTAAGACAAGTATGTCTATATTGCTTTGATCATCCAAGGGAGTATCTTCGTATGTCACTCTTGGCGTATTGTTGTAAATTTATATTTGATCAATGCCTGGGATTATGTTTGGGATTTTTGTAACTTGGACACGATTTGTTGAAATGTAATCACTAAAATTATTGATTTTTGGAAATCTGTGATTTTTTTCATATTCAAGTGCTTCTGATATTATAGATACCATTAATATTACCGTATTTCGTTACTAGAAGTTAATACTGTGGATGACTGCAGCATCCATAGCGCTTAGCTTTTGGCCTCTAGATTCGGGATGTTACAACAAACCCGCTCCGCGTTAGCGATGTAGTTTCATAGAATTATTATATGTCCACCCCATTACTTATGTATTCTCATGCTGGTATTTCCAAACCGATCCGAGTGTTATTTTATTTTAACGCTTAGGTTAGACCGAAAATATTTTCAAAATTATCTTCAGGTGCTTTAGAGTTCATGAGACGAGATGGATGCCCAAGACATATCTACGTATTCCTTTAATTTTCCGTTGTACTGATTGTTTTATTTATCAACATTTGTAAGGACATGTTGTTATAACTGTCCAGGATGATAATAAGATAGTGTACTATAATGATTGTTTATAATAAAGTTCTTTCTTTTGTAAAGACTTGATGTATATATTATATGTTACTCGTCACGTTTCTACGAGATTCTATTCTGTCTTCTTCTTTCTTCACCCCAAACGACCTGTCTTTCGGACACTTAAATGATCGACACATGAATACCGAGGAGGTATTAAGCGTCGTCTTTAGGTGTAAGAAAGGCAGATCGTTACACAGTCCCAACCTTTTAAAGGGCAAGATTTGTACATCAACCTAGCGGTATCGACTCGTGCACTAAGTGCAACCTTAGCACATGAGGAGTGTCAAATTCAAAGGCCGGTGTATTATATTAACAAATGGTTTACTGGAGAAGAAAATAACTATCCAAATCTTGAGAAATTAGCATATTATTTTTTGATTGCATCGAGGAAGTTAAGAACATACTTCAAGGATCATACGATAAATGTGTAACTGATCTTCCACTTAGACCAAGTGCTATATCGTCCTGAGACCTTGGGAAGATTGATAAAGTGGAACATCAAGTTAAGCCAGTATGATATGGCTTACCATTCTAGGAAGGTGATCCAAAAAGGGCATTGGCAGATTTCATTGCCGAGTTCACCATTTGGTATAATGAGGTGTAAGAAGAGTAGGTCAATCTTTCTCAATGGATGTTATATGTTGATAGAGCATCTAATGACTATGATTCTAGGGTTGGAGCAGTTTTGTTAACACCTGAAGGTCAGAGGATCTATTATGCTTTGAAGCTAGAGTTCCAAGCGACAAACAACAATGGTGAGTATGAAGCACCGACTACGGGACCCAAAATAGTGAAAGAGTTGGGATCAAGACACTGCATATCTTCAGTGACTCTAAATTGGTGGTTTATGAAGTTAAGGAATTCAATGGTAAAGGTGCAAGAGTTACCCCTTACCTATCAAAAGTGTTGGAACAGCTGGTCGATACTGAGCACTATACAATAACACATATCTCCAAGAAAGAGAATACAAATGCTGATTCACTGGCCAAATCAGCTAGCTCTGGAAATATGCAACAATTACGAATCATGCCGATGGATATTTTGATGACTCCAACATTGAAGAGTATATATTGATTGGATCTTGGAGGTCAAGGAAGAGGAGTTATTGATTACTCTAATTGAAAATTATTTGTTAAATAGGATTCTCCCGAAAGGAAGGAACAAAAAATGGAAGCTTCTACATAAAGTACCCCGGTTTATTATGAAAGAAGGAGCAGTGTACATGAGAGGATTCTCAACCACCTTGTTATAGTGCATCATTAAAGACAAATCAAAGAAAGTCCTTTCTGACGTACATGAAAGAAGTCGTGAAGATCACACTTGGGGGGCACTTTTGCGAAAAAGATTCTTCCCTTTGGATATTTCTGGCCGACTATCAAATGGGATGCTACTGACTATTCTAGAAGATTTGAAAAGTGTTGGAGATTGCAAAGATTATAAGGGACCCATCCAATGAGCTTACTTAATTGTTAGTCCATGGCCCTTTTCTACAAATGTCCAAAGGCAGAGAGAAGTTTATTATAGCGGCTATGGACTACTTCACAAAATGAGATGAAGCAGACCCCTTACACCGATCACTTTGGTGAAAGAAATCAAATTTGTAGTGAAGTACTTTTTGTGTAGATTTGGAGTTCCTTAAAAGATAACCACTAATAATGGAACTCGATTCGATAATATGGAATTCTGAGAATTCTATGCTCAATGTCAAATTGAGAAGAGCTTTACAATATTAGCCCATCCATAGGCAAATGGATAGTAGAGGCAGTGAACAAGATCATCAAGTCCATCATCAAGAGGAGGTTGAAGAGAGCAAAGGGCAACTGGGTAGATGAGTTACCATTAGCATTATGGGCTTATCAAACAACCTATAAATATGTAACTGGTCGTACTCCGTTTTTCTAGCATACTGAACTGAGGCCATGATACCAATTGAAATCGAAATTCCTTCTCATAGAAGATTGCACTATGATCCCAATGTGAAAGAGGAGCTCTTTCTTGAGGCCCTTGACATGGTTGGAGAAAAGTGAGAAGAGGCTAATCTCAGGGTTGGTGCTCACTAATGAAGACTAGCAAAGCGGTTCAATGCCAACGTTAGAAGCCATACCTTCAAGATAGGCAATCTCATTTTGAAAAGAGTATTTTTGGTACGGGGGAACTTGGTCTGAATTGGAAAGGTCCTTACCTGATTGCCAAAAAATTGAGATGGAACTTTCAAGTTATTAATAGTAGATAGGACCCAGATTCTACAAGCATTGAATAGTGAGCATTTGCGCCACTATTTCACTTGATGTTCTTTTTGTAAATAAGGTGCAACGACCCGTATTTTTGAAAATTAAAAATATTATATTAAATAAGACATTGAAATTAAAAATTGTTAGAAATTAAATTTTTTATGATTTATTGATGTAAAACAATGTTGGGTTGCATATTAACAACAAGATTTGAAATAACAAATGTTAATGTTGTAAATAATAAAATGAATGTTTATCTCTAATTGGAATATAACCATAAAGTTTAATTTGGATATAATTGTAAAGTTTAGTAAGGAATAAAAATAAATGATGTATTAAAGGAGAAATCATATGTTATTTAATTGAAATTGGTTTAAGCATAGAATAAGAAATCGGTTATTTGGTAAGTAAATTTATAACCCTTTTTTTGTAAACAACAAATGTATAAATATTCAAATTACTATAAAATATAACAATTGTTTTATTTCTCACTCATTTAGTTAATCCATTCTGAAATTTAATTTTTTAATCAATTAAAATTAGTGTAATTAAATATTTCAGTTAATATGGAACTAGGATTTTATTGTGGTTGTAATCAAATGTTGGAATTAATTTAGTATTTAAATCTTAGGTTTAACATGAAAAATTGTATTTTCAGAGGAAAACAATTGGATTAATTATCTTCCCAGTGTTAGGGTATGTTTTGAGATTTAATTATTGTAATTAATAGCAATTTAATCTATCCATTAATAAGAAATAGAAGTAAATGGTAATTGATTAGTGATATGTGCAACTTACATTTTGTGTTAAAAATATAATAAGTATTTCAATGAGAAATATTACGTTCAAATTGTATGTACTCAAAATTTGTTTCAAAATTTACTTTTATTTTACTGCGTATATGTTTATACCTAAATATAAACTTATGTTTCAGATCCAATTATATCATTAAAAAAATGGATTATTAAGATTTGAAATCTCATACGGTATTAAATTAAATATTAATAGGAGATTGTAAAGGGAGTAAAATAGATTTATACTTGACTATTTCCTTTTCATTAGAATTGATTAGATTTTAATTGCAACATAATTTACCTTTCCATCTTCACTCTTCTAATTTACTCTTATATTCATTGCCTCCTTATGTGGATTATTTTCATAACCTTTATATATGAATGTAAACTATAAGTGACGATAAAGATGTACATATATATTTATACACCTGTTTATATTACCTTATTTATGCTGTTATATTTTTAATGTTGTATATTCTCTAAATTAATTACACAAATTTGTGTACATAATTTATTTTCATATATTGTGTGTTAATTAAATCTTTAATGGATGTCAATTTTAGTATGTTTGGGGTTAACAAAATTAATTGACTGAACAAATATTTTTGATATTTGAATTCCAAAAGTTTGTTTACAGTGTAGAGTTGGTCCGACCCTTTCTAATTAATAATTGCCACACTCTTTTCATTGTTTCCTCGTTTGTTCCATTAATTGTTTCCATTTACATTGTTTGAAGCTTTTTCATTTCGCAAACGTGAACTACTTTTCATATTTTTAATTCTTTCCTTCACATCTTTTTAATACCTGCCACTTTTACAAAGGCTGTTCATATTTACTTTATTTCAATACCTATTTTGTTCATATTTACTTTATTACATTTACATTTATTTTCAAACTTCATTTCCTGAAGCCTCATTCCATTTATTTCTAATCAATGGCCCTAAACCTAACTCTAACCTTATAAATAATATATGATACAAATGAAACCCTAGCCTTCATTCTAATCTTATTCTTTTTTCTTCTTTTTCCTCTTCAAATCTTCTTCTTCTCTCTCATTTTTCTTCTTCTTCAAATCTTTTTCTTTTTCAAACTTTCTTATTCCTTTTCAAATCTTGGTCTTCTCTTTCATTTTTAGTTTTTCTTATTTTAATCCTTTTCGATTTGAATTCTTCATTTTTAGATCTTCTTCCTTTTTTCAAATTTTTTAACTATATATATATAACAAGGAGGCAAATTAAAGTAAATCAAACCAAAAGCAAAATTTAGGTACAAAGCTGGCAATCAAGAAGGAGACTAAGGAAACCTAGAGTGGAGTTATTGATTAGAAGTCTATTATTTTCAGATTCATATAAAGGTTAGTGATTAAACCCACCCATGCAATACTAAATTTTATTATGTTAGTTGAATTTAAATTATGAAGTGATTAATTTTATTGATTGCTATTTGGTAGTTTAAATTGACATTTAAATTGAATTTGAATTTTATAATGAATTGAGTTGACATTTAAATTAATATTGAAATTAAATTGTTAGTTAAACACCGACAATTGATAACTAGTAACTGTTGTGATATGTTGGTTGATTGGATGTTGATTGTTATTGGATGCCTATTAATTGATGTTGGACGTATGGTTGTTTATTTAATTTTGACATATCCCTTGTTATCTCCCTATATATTATTGACATGGTATAATTATCACTTGTATTATTTGAAATGAACTAAGAAATAGGGTAAAATGATATATACCTATGTCATTTAAATATGGGTTGAATGATCTATATTCACCATGTAATTAAAATTTAAATAACCGATCACTTGGCCATTGGGTAGAAAATTATATACTGACACCGGATTTGGTTAAATTAAATGGTTTTAAATCTTGAATTTGGATTTGTTTAGATGATATTGTTTTAAAGAAATAAAATTTTGATTTATATGAATTAAATTATTTTCTAATTCATAATTTGAAATGTTGAAATTGAAACTGTTTAAATGAAATTGTTTAAAGGATTCAATTTAAAATCTTAAAGTTGAAATTGGGATATGATCTAAATTTTTCGGAATCGAATTATTTTGAAGGTTTAAATTTTAGTTTAAACTTTGATTTTGCTTTAATTAAAATGGTTTAAATTGGTATTTCCGAGTTTTGGATGAGAAATGGATTTAAACTAAATTGTTTAAAAATGAGAAATTGAACTGAAACTTTCAGCCATTTGGATAGAACCGTTTAAATTGAATTTGAAGAAAAGTTTGAAATCGTTTTGAATTGTGGCTAATATAAATTGAATTTTGAATATGAAGTTTACTTGAATTGGAAGTCAAAAAATTGAATTCATTGTGATTTGTGAATTTGAACCTAAGTTTAAATTATTGTGAAAGAAAGAAACAGTTTTAATATAAATTATTTTAATATATAAACTATTTTAATAATCAAATTATTTTAATATATAAACTATTTTAATAATCAAATTATTTTAATATATAAACTATTTTAATTACCAAACTATTTTCAATATTAAACTATTTATATATTCAAAACTATTTCCAATCTTTAAAACTATTTTAATTATCCAAACCATTTTTAATATTCAAACTATTTTAATTATTCAAAACCATTTTCAACATTCAAACTGTTTAAAAGGGAAACCATTTGGATTTAAATCATTGATTTAAATACGAATGCTTTGATATGAAGGTATAACCTATTTTGAATTCGAAATGATTTTGAAGTGAATCTGGTATTTTTATATGAAATTTGATTTATTCTTGAAATTTAAAAGAACCAACTGGTGTGTAAAATAACGTTTGGTTGTTAAAGAGACCGGAGCTGGATGAATGGCATACTCTCTGTTATTCTACCAGAACCACTGTAATAACCGTGTATGCGATGGATGTTATCCAGAATGTAGAGGTTGAATTGGCGACGTTTACTGGAATGAAGAAAGAGAACGATGATGGATGACCCCGACACTTGTGTCGATTTGAAATGACTAAAATAGGAACCTATGTCTAGCCAAGGGGTCGGCTACCTTCAGGGGCCATCACCCCTTCGTATTACTATATTGATTTTGACTCGATCGGTGCACCTTGATTTGATTTTGGGGGTAGTGGACTCGGTTGGCAGTCGTTGCAGCGATGTGTTACGACCAACTAGAAAGGGTAAACTGGTAGAATCCTACCTTGGGCATTGCCCCACGTTCCTTGTCATACTTTTATCCTTATACGCGCCCACTACAATTTTGTTTTAGTATGGTACCTATAGGGGACTCACTGGCTACCGACGTTACTGGTTGTGTTACAGTCTGCATAGACTATATACTTAAAAATGTGTTAAGAGGGATCAATGTAAAGCCTTAACGCTATTTCGATACTTTACTTTACTGATAGACACCACATATATAGCATATTTTACTACATATAGATAATTTAACGGATCCTTAGAAGATGGAAAATCCCGTAACATCTCTTAAGTTATTGCACTCACGTTGTACACTTGATAGGAGATGGAAAATCCCATAAACATCTCTGAAGCTATTACACTCATAGTTTACTTGTTATTGATTTAACTTACATAAGAATTTTTAGTTCCGACTCGAGTGTTTTTTCTTTTCATTACGCTCGGGTCATCCTGAGTATTTCAGTGTTGAAAACATTATTCCTTGAAGATGAAGATGGAGTTTGCTAGACTGTATTTACTATTATTATTTCGCTGCCTTATTTTGGTATGTTTGTTGATTGTATTCTGATTATGTTGTAAAAATTAAAATCAAATGTATATATTGTAAAATAGCTTCATGAACTGTTTATTTGATTATTATATTTTTTCTTTTCGCTATGAGATTCTGCATATTGCTTTCCTTCTTTTCTCTTATTTTCTTATTAAACCTCATTGATAATCTGGCCTTTTGAATGGTTTGAGTTAGACATTTGTGGTTTATTATCGACATGAATCGTCCAAAAAGGTAGGTCGTCGCATAAGACATCATATTTATAAAGATTTGATGTAATAAGGTGATAATTTCCATTTGGTTATAAATGAAGTTAGCTTTTTAAATCAATGGAACCATTCTTAAAGTCTAACTTTGTGCTACAAGAGCAATGGCATGATTAGACCTTCTGTGGTTTGAAAACTGGATGTTTAGGTACCTGAAAATAGGTACTGATGAACTCCTCTAATCCATGATTGGATCAGTGGAGTGTAATCGAACCAGAGTGTGACTGGATAATTCACCCCTAAACGTCACATCTTTGACCAAGGCCAATGTTATAACTTGGCCAACCTAAAATAGGTTAAATGGGTGAATTTCAAAAATAATAATCTCATTTTGATCTTAGTTTAGCCTATGAAGCCTTAATTAGATTTTAGATCTAATCAAAAAATTTAAATAAAATCTTCATTTTATTACATTTTCTTAAAATAGTTTGAATTTAATTTAAGTTGTATATATGTCGTAATGAGTGCGTCAAATGCACCCATGTTTGAAAGTGCAAGTGCGACATATAGGAAGTGTACATAGTTAATATGAACTTATTTAGGTGCTGGAATTTGCACCATAATTGACACATTTCCCCTTTATATATGTCATTTGTCATCCAATTTATTTTTATAAAATAAGATTTATTTGTATACACACACATGTATGTATACTTGTTTACGTTAAGATAGACTTTGATTGTGTGACACGTATTAAAGTTAAAGTAAACAATCTTAGGCTAGATTTAATTAAGGGATGTTTTAAAATCAAAATTACAATAATTTACATAAAAGTCCATTTGTAAACCTTGAATCAAGAAAACAGACATACACACACATATGTTCATATACATACATATATATATACACACACATATACAATAATTAATAAATGTTTGAAAATCAAAACATGTAACAAACATATTTAATCAGTTTGTAAATTAAAAGACATACCTTCAAATAATAAATTTAATCTAACTTAGATCCATTTGTTAACTTAAGAAATAAATCTAAAATTTTAAGTTTTTACCTTAAGTCCACTTACAAATTTTAAATTGACTTAATTATTATTCTCATGTAAACAATAGAAACACTTGTTTTAAACCATCTTATAGTATATGCATTCTATTCTTAGCCTTATGACATGAAACTTAAATAAATTAATTGATTTTTTTAAATAAATATTTGTTTAAACAATAGTTCTAAAACAAAAGGAATTAGATGAATTAAGCACATATAAATTCTTGATAATTGAATTTAAAAATAAATTAAACATGCTGTATGAACAAAAATAAAATCAGTGATAGATCTAAAATAATTAACATAAATAACATATGAACAATAGATGAGAAGGACAAGGAGGTATTAAAACATATTAACCAGATGAGCATACAACCGTTCAAGGGAAGAAAATAGAGATCTAAATCATATTGCAAAATTCATACAGATGAAAGAGATATAAAAAGTAGGGAATTCAACGTATATAAACATAATGAATGTGTATATAAATAAAATAGAAGGTTACCTTAAGAAGTAGCCAATAGAAACACCTTAAATGATGAAAGGATTCCTAGATTCAATGAATCAATCTCTAGATCTTACAACAATTGAAAGACAACCACCTTTTTACTTTATTTTGTTTGATTTTGTTTTGGAGTTATGTAGCCACTACAACACCATGAAATTTTGGCTGGAATAGATCTAGGAGCAAAAAGCAAATGATAGAGGCAAAAAATTCATAAAGGAGGAAATAAAGATATCATTAATGATATCGTGAGTCCACTTCTGATTTGACCTTTCATTTCAAAAACCAAAAACTCCTCTTCCATAACTATGGTCAACCATAACATAACATGGGGGTTTGGGCCAAAAAATCTCCAAAACCCAATTAGCATTAATCCAATTTAAATCCAATTTAAATTTTCTGTCGATATCGTATATCAATACGCACGTTTATAACTTTAAAATACGCACTTTATTAAATACTAAAGGTATTAAAACAAATAAAATAAAAGTTTAATAACTAATATTTCGTAGATATTAATTAATTTTCAATGATTAAAAGTTAATTAAATTATGTGGTTCATTCGTAGTATTTATCGTTTTGGTTATGTTACTCAAATGTGTAAACTCATTCAGCGATTAACATTGAACAAATTTTATCTACATTTTCCATTTCATCCTTTCCAATTTGAGCTGTCTATTTATTAACTACTCCTAATTTTCCAAAAGACTGAAGATTCATTGTGAGCACCATTTCTCACCATATAGCATCAAGATTCAGGTTTGGCTTATGGGTCAATAAAAACCTTAGCTCTTGGTTTCATCTTATTATTGCCATCTGCCTTACCTTTATTCCTCCCGTCTAGGCTCTTCATGCCTCCCTTTCCCGTCCATCATTTCTAGGTTGAGCTGCCATTTTATTTATCTTTATTACTGCGTTCTATCTCTTAACTACAACCCATTTATCCTCCTCATTCATCTTCTTCTTTATTGATGAGATTAGGGTCTGAATATGAATTTGGGTTTGGAATTGAATTAGATATCAGAATTGGGGTTGAGAAATTTGGATTTTTTAAATTAGGGTTAAGATTAGCCATCATTACAGATTGTAATGTGTTATCTAATATTTGAACAAGCGGACATCTTGATGCATCAGGACTTTGAAATGATGAAGAAATGGATCAAGAAGCTTAGAGGATGCAAGATTAAAGAATGGAGGAAAGCCAATAATTTTAGCTAAGTAATGGACATACAAAACCGATCAATACCGAACAGTCCATAAAGATTGATGTCGATCGGTTTAAAGTCGAAGGGTGGCCCATTATATGCTATGGAAGGTTCTATATTCAAGTTTGAAGGAAAATACAAGTTTTGGAGGAGCAAAACTGTTGAACGACGGAAAATTCTATCGATTTGAATTCCATCAAAAATGTAGTAATAAAACTGCAAGCGTGTGGCGTACGATCGTAGTACGTATGCGAGTACAAGAGAGAAAAATATGCACATATTCATAAGGAATGGCTTCAACCCATTTAGAGACGTATTCAATAGCAAGAACAATGTACAGATTTTCGAAAGAGTTAGGAAACAGTCCCATAAAATCAATACCCCAAAGGCCAAATATTTCGATCGTAAGAATGAGGTTCAAAGGCATCATGTTTCGTTGAGAGATTTTTCCTAACATTTGGCAGCGATCACAGATTTTACAAAACTCAAATGCATCTTTGAAAAGCGTAGGCCAGTAAAAACCGCATTGAAATACCTTTTCCATTGTTTTCTTTAGATCGAAATGACCACCACAAGCTTGGTCATGGAAAAATGAAAGGACACTCTTGATTTCGCAATCCAGGATGCAACGTCAAATGATTTGGTCGAAACAATACTTAAACAAGTATGGATCATCCCAATAGAAGTACTTAACTTGGGAAAGAAATTTATATTTATCTTGTTTCGATCAAAATGAAGGAGTTTCCTTAGTGACTAAATAGTTCACTATATTGGCATACTAGGATCGATGGAAACAGAAAAGGGTTGTTCATCAAGAAAGTTCCCGTTAATCGGTAAAGAAGATGGTGCGTTTAGTAGATGCGACTGGTGATCAGCAATGATGTTGTGGATCCTTTTTTGTCTTTGATCGCAAGGTCAAATTATTAAGGTAAAAGGATTCAATGGATTAAACGAGACTTAGCATCCTTTTAGTGAAAAGGTACCTAAGAGTGGAGTGGTCAGTGTAAAACGTAATGTATGAGGCAATCAAATAAGGACTGAACTTTTCGAGCGCAAAGACTTTCGCTAGAAGCTCTTTTTCAATGGTCGTGTAATTGAGTTGAGCATTTTTTAAAGTCATACTAGCATATTAATTGATATGAAGAATTTTGTTGATGCGTTGTCCTAAGACATCACCAACTGTGAAGTTAGAGGCGTCTCACATTATTTCAAAAGGAAGATCCTGGTTGGGTGAGCAAATGATGGGAGCGAAAATGAGTTCATTTTTAAGACGTTCAAAAGTAGAAACACGGTCAGAATTGAAATCAAAAGGAACATCTTTTCCTAAAAGAGTAGTAAAAGGCCGAGCGATTTTACTAAAGTCTTTCACAGAGCGTCGATAGAAACCAGCGTGCCCAAGAAATGAACGAATGTCCTTGATTGATTTGGGAATTGGTAGATTTGCAATTACGTCAATTTTTTCTTTATCTACCTCAATGCCTTTGTTTGAAATGACATACCCAAAGACAATGCCATATTTGACCATGGAATGACATCTTTCCTAATTCAACGTTAAGTGTTTTTCTTTGCATCGATTTAGAACCATCTCGAGATGGTGTAAGCATTCGAAAAAAGAATTTCCAAAGATGAAAAAATCATCCATAAACACTTGCAGAAAGCATTCGATCATGTCGGAAAAGATGCTGACCATGCATCTTTGAAAAGTAGCAGGAGCTTTGCAAAGGCCAAATGGCATACGTCGATACGCAAAGGTGACAAAGGGACATGTGAAAGTTATTTTCTCTTGATCTTCGGGAGCGATCAGAATCTGGTTATAACCAGAATAACCATCAAGGAAGCAATAGAATTCGTGGCCGGATAAACGTTCGAGCATTTGGTCAATGAAAGGAAGAGGAAAGTGATCTTTCTGTGTTGCAGCATTAAATTTTTGATAATCAATGAAAACACGCCAATCCGTTTGAGTACGAGTTGGAATGAGTTCATTGGCGTCGTTCGTGATAACGGTATGTCCGGACTTTTTAGGCACGACATGAATTGGGCAAACCCATGAACTATCAGAAACGAGGTATATGATTCTATTATCGAGGAGTTTAAGAATTTCATCTCGAACTGCATCCTTCATTTTTGGGTTAAGCCTTCATTGCGCGTCACGAACAGGCTTGGCTTCGTTAACTAAGTGGATGCGATGTTGAACAAGAGTGGGACTAATTCCCTTAATATCGGTAATGGACCATCTAATTGCCTCTTTGTTTTTCAACAGAATTTAAAGAACGGAGGCCTCTTGATCAAGAGGAAGATTTGAAGAGATTATAGCAGGAAACGTTTCATTGTCACCTAAGTACGCATACTTAATGTGATTAGGAAGAGGTTTGAGTTCCAACCTAGGAGGTTGCTTAATCCAAGAATCCGATTAGATATTTGACTCAACTGTGAGAGGTTCAAATGGAAGTGCATTTTAGATCTCATTAGGCTCATCTTGAAATAGTTGTTTGTATTCAGTCTCGCATTCATTGTTAAGGTCAACTGTTTCGTTGTCAAAATTTTCTTTATGGAGCTAACTTCCAACTTTGGTCAAGTGGTTCGTTCAGTTTATTTTCTAGATTGAAGATGTTAAGATCCAAAGTCATGTACCAAAAGAATTTTCATCAAACCATTTCGATAAATGATTAGGGCATTTGAAGTGGCTAGGAAAGGTCGTCCTAGAATAAGTGGAATTTGACTCATCGAATTATTCACAGATTGTGTCTCTAGGACGATTAAATCGATGGGGAATATGAATTGACCGATTTTTATGAGTGCAACCTCGATTTCACCTACAAGTTTCTTTATCGAACGATTGACAAATTGAAGAGTTACTTTCATCGGTTTTAGTTCACCCAAGCCAAGGTGCTAGTAAACTGAATAAGGAATCAAGTTGACACTCGCACCTAAGTCTAATAAGCATTTGTTAATCGTCTTGTTTCCTATCGTGCATGAGATCGTCGGACATCAAGGATCTTTGTATTTTACGGGAATTAATTGAGACAAGACTTCGCTAAGACCGACAACGAAGAAAACACTTTTGGGTACATGAGAGTGTCATTTCTGAGTACACAAATCCTTTAGAAACTTAGCGTAAGTTAGAACTTGTTGAACAATATCCAAGAGTGGAATGTTCACTTTGACTAGTTTGAAAATTTCCAACATCTTTTCCATTTGATTGGAATGTTTCTTAGGTCAAAGTTGACGTGGAAATGGAATTCGATACTCAATTGGCCAGTCTACTTACGTAGAAGAAGAAATTGGATTAGAATTTGATTCGATATTTGACTTGATGTTTTATTCAAAATCGCTTATTGTTTTCGATGTCAAGAGGAGCTTTCGGTAAATCGTTTGGATTGACAACTTGGTCAACGATTAGTTTACCAAAATGCAGTCGTGATAGCAATCATTTGGTTCACATTGCTATATTGAATGACATGAGCTTGATTCGAGTTCGTGTTTTGATTTCTAGGGTTCGGAACTGGCTGACTTAGGAACGTGCCTCATTCACTTTCGCAGAAGCGGCTAATTGACTCATTTGCATTTTGAGTTTAGCAATTGATTGACTCATATTTTACATGTACGAGGTTAACGAATTTTGCAAATTGCTATTTGATTGGAGGTTTTGAGTGGTTGCTTTAGCCAAAGTTTCAAGATTTTTCTCAAGTAAAGTCATTCGTTTATCATCTTGGGGAGCAAAAGACTGTTGAGCTTGATTTTGAGAAGGAGGCACAAAAATTTGTTGAAAGTGGTTGGGCTAAAAAAGAGGATTTGAAGCATTGTTCAGAAATGCTTGAAAATTGGGTCGAACCAAATTCGTGTTAGAATTATTTTGGTTCCATGCAAAGTTAGGATGATTTTTCCAACAGGGATTGTACATTGGAGAAAATGGGTCATTCTTAACCTTTTTAAAAGCATTGAGTTGTTCTGAAGATTGAGGGCATTGATCAACGAAGTGATTCGGATCATTGCATTTATAACACAATAGTTGGGAAGCTTGGTTCATTTGATTGAATGAGAAAACATTATTGATCATTGCATCGATTTTCGCTTCCAAAGCTGAAGACGATCCTATCGAATGTGCGCTCGATCGTGAATTGATGGACATCTCGTTAGAACTTTCCCATTGGGATGATTTTTCGGCCAAATTCTCAAGGAATTGCCAAGTATTGTCATGATGTTGGGCAAGAAAATTGTCTTGGCACATCGATTCAAGCATGGTTCGTGAACTATTTTCAAGACCATTGTATAAGATTTGGCAAAGAGTCCATTTTTCAAAATTATGGTGTTGACATTTTATCGAAAGCTCTTTAAATATTTCAAAGTATTTTTCGAAAGGTTCACCTCTGATTTGATGAAAATTCACAATTTCGTTTCGTATTTTGGTTGTTTTTTCCAAGGGGTCGAATTTTTTTAAGAAAACTTTAACCAATTCGCCTCAAGTTTTGATCGAGTTCAAAGGTAAGCTGTACAAGCATTTTTTAGCATAATCGATAAGGGCGAATGTAATTAACTGAAGTTTGATTCCATCGTCACATAATTGTTGAAGTTTAATGGTTGCACAGACTTGTTCGAATTTTGTTAAGAAGATGTATGGGTCATCGTGTTCAAAACTGCCAAATTTCGAGAGTGTGGCAATGTGATTTGAATAAATTTTGAATTGATTATCCGTTGAGGCGGGTAATGTGATACTAGAAGGGATAAAAACTCTTTCGGGAAAGATTCTATCCATGAGAGTTCGAGGAGGGTTTTCATTAGCTATCGTTGGAGGATCATTTGTTCGAGTTAAACAATTCATCGTTGTGTCACGAGTCCAAGTACTCATACACGAGTGAAAAGATCAAGAAGAGAAAGAAGTGAAAATCAAGGTTAAGAGAATGAAACAAGGTTTAGAGAATGAAATGAAGTGAAAAATTCTTTTCCTTTGTTTTTTTAAAAATATTTACCAAAAAGAATTTATTTTTCAAAAGGGAGATTTGATTTTTTTTATTTTTTGGATATAAAAAATTTATCTTTTGAAAATATTTTTGTTTTTAAAAAGACTTTTTTTGGGAAAAAACTAAATTAAGTAAAATGCTTGTTTTTGGAATTTTGATTTTGTTGATTATTTTTCAAAGAAAAATTTTTGTTTTGTTTTTTTGGATTTTATTTTTTGGATTTTTGTTTAAAAACTAAGTTAAGGAAAATATGATTTTTTTTACTTTTGGGTTTTTTTTATATATGCATGAACTAATGCAACTAAATGAATGCAAGGACGCAATTATAAATTTTCTGTCCTTAGTAGCTCCTAACCCAAAACCATATAATCATACATTGACTTAATTGAACAAAATAGTTCTCAGCCGGTAATAGACATGAGTTATTGGTGCACCATGAATCACCGTAGCAATGTAGCCGAAGTTTTAAGTATTTTCACAGAAACAATCACTATAATATTTACGAATCATCGTAATATTTATAAATGATTATTGCTTTGTCGTAGCCTAGACACTAAGAAATAAATTGTTAAAAAAATCAACTTGTCAAGATACAATTTTTCCCTAGATAAGCTCGTGACACCCTTAAGTCCAACGTCTAACCGTTATTATTAGTCAAATTCTAAGACGATATGTAATTTGTGGGCCAAGGAAGGGGTGATGAAATCCCCCACCATATGTGAAGTTGGGTATTGCCCTTAGAAAAGAAAATAAGATGAAATGAATGCAAAACAGAAATTAAACGTGTATTGAAAATGCAACAACAAATGAGATTTTTTTATTTTTGTTTTTGGATTTTTAAACGCAAGCAACAACAATGCAAAGAATATAAAAGCAAGAGATAAGTGCACGAAACCAAAGCTTGAAGAATTATTAGCAATTTTATTTTAAAGCGGTGATTTTTTTTTCAAGCAAATAAGCAAGCAATTCTTCTTCTTATCCACTTTTGCAACCTGAAAAGGTGTTGAACAAGATTTATAATTTTTTTAAAGCGAATTTTTTTATTTTTTTAAGAAAAGGATAAAATAAAAATCAGGCAAATGAAAACAAATTTGAATATTTTTTTTAAAATAAAATAAAATAAAACTTAAAACCAAAAATTTTAGTCAACCCGAATAACCTAAACGAAAATGAATTTTTTTTTAGAAATAGAAAAAACTAAGAAAAAGAAACTTAAAACTTGCAACAAATAAAATTTAACTAACGCAACACAGCACACCCACGATCCAATACCCAACCCAACACGCTATTTTTACCAAGCAAAAGCTCTTTCTTTCATTCAAAACAGAAAACGAGAAAAAGAAAAAAAGAAAGAAAAAAAGAAACGTGAATAAAAAACGAAATCACTAAATCACAATTGTTGAAAATCACGACTTATGCCTTTTGCTTTTGGATTTTTGGGCACAAGAGGAGGTCGCGATTGGATTTGGAAGCATTGATTTGTTCGGGTTTTCGAGGTGTTTGATTTCGGTTGAATTTGAGGTTGAAGGTTGAAGTGTTTTAGGTGGAGTTGTAGTGTGGTTGAGGGAGGATATGTGGTTGTGGATTGTAGGGTGTTCGATGTGGAGTTTGATGGTAGCAGGTTCGGGTTTGAAGAAAAAGCAGTGAGATGGTGGGCAGTTTTGGGCCTTTTGGCAGAGGAGGAGATGTGATAGGAGTAGTGGATTGCAATTGGAGGTGATTGTGTGTTGGCGTTTTGCAGTAGGCGGTGGTTGTTTTCTGGTGAAGAGGCAGTTGTATGGTTATGGGTGGAGACGTGGTGATGGTAGGTGAAGAGTTCAAGTTAGGGAGTTGTTTGTGGTGATAGGGAATGAAATGGTGAGGATTGGTTGTTTAATTGTGATGCTGGTGGAAGTTGGTTGTTTTGCATGAAGGTAGTAAGATTCAGGGAGGAATTTGCCGATGAGATCGGAGGTTGTTATGCAACTTGAACTCAGGAAAGTGCAGGCTGAATGTGGAAAATGAAGTGGTGATGAATATTGGCTGTTTTTGGTGAGGTGGACTTGCGGCGGTTTTGTGGTAGTTTTCGGAGATGAGTTAGTGGTCAGAAGTGTGGTGATTGATGAAGCAGAGGATGGTGGTGTTAGGTTGTTGAGGAAGTGCAGTCGGGATGCAGGAGAAGTTTGGGGGTGATGGAGGAGACTGAATAAGGTGGTGATTGCCGAGAATGGGAAGAAAGAATGCTTGTGAGTTACAAAACGTGACAGTGCAAAAGCAAAGTTGCCTATATAAAATGTTGTACACAAGAAGCAGAGGCTAGTGAATGAAAATGCAGTGTATAAAATGTAAATGCACAGTTTTTTTGAAACGAAATGCAAAGTTCATTTTTTTATAGTTAAAATTGAAGTTGTGAAAACAATGCAATGCAAAACAACTCTAATTTTCGACATTAAGAACAGTGAACAAAGATGCACATATGAAATGCTAGATTGAAATAAAATGGACAAAGATGTAGTATAACGACTAAGATGAAGAATGAAAACAAAATTACAAAATACAATGCAAGAAAACAAATGCAATTTAATTGTGTGTGTGTATATATATATGTATATATTTTGAAAACCATCACTGAACAAAAGAAAGAAAGAAAAAATTAATTCGAAGAGTAAAATTAAAATTAAATGGTAATTCTCGGCGCAAGAGTACGGCATACGATCATAATACGTTTGCGAGTACAGGTTGACCAACAGGGAAAGAATAAAATTCTAAATTACTCAATCAAATTAGCCCAAGGTTTTGAAATTGTGTTAAACTAAGAAAATTGTAGAAAACAAACTAGAACAAAAGTGAATAAAAATATGAGAATAAAGGGCAATTTAGAGGTAAATTCACTTTCAATCATCCATATAAATCAAACACACAATGTATCCATAGCCTCTCATTTATATTTTAAGTAGAAATGAATTATGTGTTTATTATAGACATGGCTTATTTGTGCTATTATTTAGCACAACTTAAACCATCAAACTCTAACACACTATTCAAACCCACTTCTAAAATCTCATGAAATTGATCATGAAATTAAAAATAAAATCTATTTTGAGCATGATCTATTTACTATGAACTAGTAACATAGATCATCAAATTTTGATTCTAGTTTGACTTTTATTATCAAAATCACTTAGGCAAATGATCAAATAGTTTATGTTTATATTGGATTAAGCATAGCCTATTTGAGTTGTCAACAAAGACTATCAAATTCACTAAAAAAAGAAACATAAACTACAATCATTCTTAATTTCCCTTAAGCACAAAACAAGAGACTACAAATGCAACCAATTTATGTTAATTTAGTATGATTCATGAGAGCTTCATTACCCCTAAATTGAAGAGGTTTAGTTTCTTATAATTGAATTTATGTCAAGACAAAATGATTTAAACATAAAAAGCAAGGAATATGAGAGCTAATCAAAAGAAAAGAGTTAACTGCTAAACTAAACTAATTGAATAAATTAAAACTAACTACTAACATGAAATAAAGAAGCATAAACTAAATAAAAGAGCATGAAATAAAGTAGCAATAAAAAAACATGAAATGAAAGCGCATGAAAGTAAAAAAAACAAGGCTAAGAAGCCATTAAAGAGATATTTTATTTAACATTGATTTTGTGCTGCAATTTTGCATAAAAGAGAAAAAGACCATTACATGGAACATAAGAGGTATTTATACATGCCTAAACCCTAATTCCATTTTTAGAGGACTACCAAAAATGCTCTTAAGATTGTGTAGCCTCCAAGTAATTATTAGGGATTAATTAACCCCCACTAACATGTACTTTTTCCTTTAAATCTCCATTAACAAGTGCATGCACTTTTAATTATGGTTCATTAGTTAGTGGGCATGTGGGCTCCTCCATGTTGCATTATTTTTTTTCTTTTCTATATTCTCTCGGCATTGAATACTTGTGTATGCATATATCCATGAAGCTTCATCCAATTTGCACTCAATTTCCTACAAATAAAAATAAAAATGTGCAAATAAATTTTCTCAAAATTAATTCATACATAAAATTACCATTTTGCCTCCAAATGAAGATGAATGAATGATGATATGAAAAAAATTTAGATTTTGGTTTAAACATGTAAAATACCCTAATATGCTCACTTATTTTAGTAAAAAAAAAGATTAAATATGAGAGTATAAATATACACTTTTACATGCACATCAAAAATCGATCGATACCGAACGGTCCTTGATGGGTAATTTTATCACTTAAGATCTAAGCTTGAAGACTTAAGCAAATATGTGAAAAAGATTAAAGAATTGGCAAGTAAAACTGATTAGAGTTGACCGGCGTCGAACGGGTCTACTATTGAAAGTGGTTGATTATGACAACTTTTTCTTGCTTGAAATCACGAATTGGCATGTTTACTTGTTCAAACTTATTCTACCAACCATGTAGACGGATTCACCTATTAAAGGTCATCTCTTTCACTAAGAAAAGGATTTTTGGATTTTGCACTAAATTGCTTCCGTTTTTGAAATCAACTTTAGTCTAGACTGAAAATCACAATAAAATCAGTTGTAATAGCAAAAGTAATCCAGTATATAATCTATATTGGATGTAAGCGTAGCATTCAACTTAAATCACTTTAAAAAATTCACATGTTCCTTTTATTTTAAAGTATTAGATCTATAATCTCATTTTCATTTGAATTAGGAGTGCTTGCCATTTTCTAAGTAAACATTTTTGGTGCTTTCATTGAGAAAAAATTTCTTAATCATAGGTCTAATTTATTTTGGATTTGGAAAGATCTACAAGTCAGATCTGGAAGATAATGCCTCCAAAGAAGGATAGGACTAAAAGATCATGAGCTCCAATTGAAGGAGCTAATGAAGGTTCCTAGCATAATGAGGAAGAAACTACTCAACTAGCGGTCCACCCGGATACTTCATCTCAACAAGAGGTTGTGCCAAAAGTTGAGATTGAAAGGATGGTGCTAGAATGAACTTGAAGATGTAGAAGCAACAACAAGTTCAAGTGGATTTGATGACCAAAATGGAAGTGCACCTAGCGGTGTAAACTAAACCCTTACAATAAGGTGGATCACGCAAGTGAAAGGAAAGCAAGAGAGATTCATCATCCTCTGATTTCAGTGTTGAAAGCTCATCTTCATAAGAATGGAGTAGAAGACCTGACAAAAGACTAATATTGAAACTGGGGCAATATAGAAAATAACTACAAAAGATGGAGGAAATCAATCAACTTCAAAAACGATCGGCCTCGATCAGTCAAAATTGGTTGGTCCCGATCGACCGGTTTAAAGCCTCCATATATCTTATAGTGAAGAGGAGTTACAACTTGTTGACATGGAAGAAGGGTAAGCTACTGGTCCTTAAGCTTGTGGTGTTGGAGCTTGTGAAGACCCAAATTATTGAGATGAAAATAATTTTGAAAAAAAAATGAAAATCAGTTAATAGGAAATATTTAAAGAATAAACAGTTTGAAAAATAAATATCAAGGATGAGTGGAAATAAATAAGTAAGAGGATAATTGTTTTTCAAATAAATAAAAATGAAAAGAAGATAACTAAGTATGAATGAATTTTAAATTCACATATCTCATAAATATTATATATAATGTGTAGCCAGAGAAATATAAAGTGATAAAATAAATTCTTCTGATAATTAAAATGCATAAAACCAGTTTAGTATTATTTATGCATAAATACATTTTTTAAATAAACCTAGGGAAAAATAAATGGTTAGAAATAATAGCTAGGAATTAAATTTATAAAAAGAGATATGAGTGAACAATTCAGGTTTAAGGAAATACACAATGAAGTTAAGTCACATGAAAATAATGTGCATAAGAAACATGTAAATGGCATGTACCCAGAAAGGAAGAAAGGCAACTGTTTTACCTGAAATAGAAATCAAAAAGAAAATGGCACATTTAGCCATAAACATATATACATAATTCTCTAAATTGTATGAGGATAAAATGGGCTTTTCTCTCCACTAAACCCTAGCTAAATGTTTTAAAGGTGAGAGGATAGCAGCAGTTTGTTTCTGAGAGAAAACAGAGAAATATTAAAAAGAAAAAAAAAGCAAAACTCCTACTGTCTTCAAGCTTAAGCATTCTCGGGGAAAAGAGGAAGGAAGGTGAGTGATTAATCACCTATGGGATTTAAGGCATTAAGACCCATGTTAAGGGCTGCCATATCATTTTTATAAAATCTTAATATGCTTTTGTTTAATTTTTATTCTCTGAATAACTGAATGTTGAATATGGTTGATACTTTGGTTGAGTATTTGATTGCTGTTTTGGTTTGTTATGATTGTTTCAATTTTTGTTATGAAATATAAATAATTAAACAAATACTCTGATCACAGAAATGGATTTTATAATCCAGCTTTATATGAAGATGAAGTAAATATTTTACTGAGAAATAGGGTATCAATGAAAAAAAAATGAAGTAGGCAGTATGAATAATGAGATTCATGCTTATGTCTAATTCATTCTAAAAGTGATATGAACAATGCAATATCATAAATATGTGCTGATTTGTTCAGATCACAAGCCAATATGTTTTTATGGGTTTTCCCAAAAACCATGCCCTATGTTCACAGTAAAACTAAGTGTAATATTTTATATGATTTCACCAGATTTATGTAAGGCATGAGAATATTTATGGAAACAAATATTTATGGAAATAAATATTTATCCAAGATTTAGAAAATATGATTGAATAAAAATGACCTTAAAATGGGATGTGATGCTTTGCAAAAATACTTTGTATGTCTTGCTGAAATTACTGAGTATATCTTCTTTGATATATGGAAGGAAGAAACGAAAATAAAGCATTTCTTTAATTAATAACATTTTTTCCAGAAAGAAAAATAAGCATGGTCTCTAAATTACAAGCTAATTTAGGAGTAGTGCCTTGATCTATTTATCATCAGGTGGATGATGAATATGTGTATGACTTGCTTAAGTCCTGTAGGCCTCTGTGTAAAGGGTTAACAGAACTGAGCCCCTTTGCAATGCACACATGGTGTTCAATGGCAAGAGTTTCAGACCAAATATAATGAAAATGAGGTTGAAAAATTATGCTATGGAATTTAGGATGTTATTCCATAGGAGCTTGTGCATGTACAACTGAATGAAGTAAGATGGATGAACGCTTGGATGTATGATTGTTAGATAGGTTTAAAAAAACATATACTCGGGTTTTAATATGAAAATGAATAGCATCAAATATACGAGATCTCTACCAGTCATAGTAATTTACAAGTTATTGCAATCTTTGATTTCACTCACACTAGAATTTATTTCTGACCCTATTTGTTGCCTTTGCAATATTTGGGGTGTCTCATTTTTATTGAGGCAACTCAAAACATTGCTGCAGGGAAAGATGCATGAGTAGCTTGCTTGCATGGATATTTGAAGAGCTGGTTGAACTTAAAATGTTTAAGAAAAGTAGCAGTATTATTGTAATAAATAAGTTAGGCAAACTCTTTTATGTCTTGTGTATTTCCAGGATTGTCTTTTGCTTTGTTATCTTGAAAAGAACATGTAAGAAGAAAAAGAAACTTAAGTGTTATATGTGTTAGTGAGCTGTGGATTTAAGTAATAGGTTCTGAAATGATTTTAGTAGCTTATGGTGAAGGAGAAGATGCCATATAATCTGATATGTGGACATATTCTCCTTGGCAAGCTTGATGCACCTCAGTTATGAAGCTAGAACTGTTTTGAATGAATATGTGCTAAAATAATAAGTATCTGGGTTGAACATAATCTTGGCTAACCAGCAAGGCTTATGCATGTCCTATAAGTTGATATAAGTACATGTGAAGGCTTAAAGTTTTAGTCACCAGATTTTTGAAAAGAAAAAAACCATAGGGTAAGCTAAGTTGAATTGCAACAAAAATCTAGTGATATAGCTAGAACAAAAGTAGAATTAAGATATCATGAAACCTGAAAATTAGAAGTGTGTAAGACTTGAAAAATTGGAATTGGGAAAACCTGATACCATGACTTCAAAACTGATACTAAGTGGCAAGACAAGGTTAACGGTAGACAATATGTATTCAAACAAGTATGCAGAGTAATGGTGTTAAGTGTTTAAAGGTTCAGAACATCATTTTTGCATGTTTTTAGCCTAGAAGAATGCAAAGATCTTTCTAAAATCAGATTCAACACTTTTTCCAGTTCCAAATATTAGAAGTTGTATGACCTATAGATTAGATCACAACACTATCACTTATATGATCATTATTTGCTCTATTAATCTGGATCTGTGCATTTTGTTTGTCATGATTGGTTTGTGCATGTTTGAGTTTGAATTCAGAACCTAGGCTAGACTAACTAGTGAACCATAGGTCAGGCCAAGGTTTGATATGTTTTATCATTTTAAGAATAACATGTATAAATTTCTGAATCCTAAAGATCAAATACACGGGATTATAAATCCACCTAAAATTAATTAGTCAGGTTTACAAAACCATCTGAAAAAAATAGAAATAGCTATGGGACACAAAACCTTTCAATTATGAAAAATGTTTTGTGATTGAATTTCTTTGCTATTTTAATTACTCTGATATGCAAAGAAACATTTATATATCCTCATATATATAAATGACATGATTTGATTTATATACTAATATTTTTATATTGGTAAAATTCTGGATCTTAGGAAATTAATTAAGAGAAGTGATCCATTGTTTTATATATGTTTAAAAAAAAACTCAACTGAAAATCACTAAAATAGATATAGAGAGAAGTGGGTCACTTCAGTTGGTATCTGAGCTATGTTAACAAGAACATAGCATATAAAAAAAATATAAAATATTCTCAGCAGGAATGAATTTCTGAAATAATTAAATTAGAAACAAGACTAACTAGCTATGCAATTTGAATAGTGAATCTTGGTAGGAAGACCACCAAGCACTGGAGCAGGACCCTCTAATGCAACACCATTGGTCAATTTGCAAGATTTAGTGAGGGCATTTAGGGAAGGAGCAGTGCAGAGGGAAGAAAATCCTCATGAGGAGTTAGCTAAGCTATTGAAAACATTTTCAAATTTAGGAGGCAAGGATTTTGAAGGCACTGAAGGAGTCATCGGTGTACAAACATGGCTGAGGACCTTAGAAAGAATATTTGCAAATATGCAAATTAATGACCAAAGGAAGAGGCAGATAGCTTCTAGAAGGCTCAAAGGAGCAGCACTAGACTGGTGGGAGGTGATCACCACAGGAAGACCAGAAATGAGATAACATGGGATCAATTCAAGGAGATGCTTGAGGCAAGATTTGTCCCAGCAACAGCTAAGGCAACACTGCTTGAGGAATTCATAAGGCTGAGACAAGGACCAATGAGTGTGACTGAATACACTCAAAAATTTGAAAGTTTGTCTAAGTATGGAACCGTGCTCATAGGGAATGAGGAATTAAAGAATTCAAGGTTTATACAAGGACTAAATGCTGGTTTAAGTAGAGCAATGCTACCATACAAAGACAAAACATTTGATCAAGTCATAGATCTCACTCTTTCTTTTGAACAACATGATAATGCAAGAGAGAAATTCAGGAATATGAGGGCTAATAACCAAAAGAAGGGGAAAAATAGAGCACATCCCTATGACAAAAAGAATGCAGATAAGAAGGTTGAAGGAGCAACTAGTGGGGAAGCTAAGAAGAAAATTGTTTGCTACAATTGTGGCAAGGAGGGACACATGAGTAATAGGTGTCAAGCAGCTAAGAAGACACCATTCAGTTGCTATAATTGTGGGAAAGAAGGTCATATCAAAAAGAATTGCCAAGAGTTCAAGAAGGGAGCAAAGGTAGGAGCATTAGAAGCCAAAGCAAAGGCAAGTGCAGTGGGAAGTTCTGGACAATTAGAAGGTATACTTCTAATTAAAAATTATCCAATTTCAGTTATATATGACACTGGGGCTACACATTCTTTAATATCACAAGACATAGTGGATAAATTGGCTCTCACATGTAATATAGTTGAAAAACCATTGCTTATTCAAAGTCCTCTAGGTAGCTCTTGTCTGTTAGAGTTAAGATGTTTGGGAGTAGAATTAAACATGGGAGGAAATATGTTTAAATCTGACTTGTTGGTGTTGAAATATCCTGGAATAGGAATTATTCTAGGAGTAGATTGGTTGAAAAAATTCAAAGCAATTTTGAATTTAGAAAATTTTACCATTTCTTTGAAAACAGAAAATGGTAAAAACATTACAGTCATGAGTGAAATGGCCAAAATAAATTGCCTTAATCAAATATGGAGCATGACTGAAAAAGAATTAACTCTAGAAGATATAAAGATAATAAATGAATACCCAGATGTATTTGGAGAGGTCATAGAAGTTCCAGAAAATAGGCAAGTTGAATTTCAAATAAGATTAATTCCAGGAGCAAGCCTTATCATCAAGAAGCCTACCAGAATGGGTCCAATGGAATTAGTGGAATTAAAACAACAGCTGGAGGAATTGGAACAGAAAGGTTTCATAAGGCCTAGTAGTTCAAACTGGGGTTCTCCAGTGGTATTTGTGAAGAAGCATGATGGTACAATGAGAATGTGTATTGATTACAGGGAATTAAATAAAGTCACCATCAAGAACAAATACCCACTCCCCAGAATTGATGATTTATTTGACCAACTAAATGGAGCAAAAATCTTTTCAAGGCTAGACTTAGCCTCTGGTTTTCATCAAATGAAGGTAGAGGAAGAAAGTATTAAGTACACTGCATTCAATACAAGGTATGGGCTATATGAATTTTTAGTAATGCCTTTTGGATTGACAAATGCACCATCCTATTTTGTAGATTTAATGAATAGGACATTTAGAGATTTTCTAGATAAATTTGTAGTTGTCTTTATTGATGATATAATGGTATATTCAAAATCAGAAGAGGAACATGCAAAGCACTTGCATCTAGTTTTGTCAAGACTAAGAGCACATAATTTAAAGGCAAAATTTACTAAGTGCACATTTTGGCAAAATGAAGTTAAATTTTTGGGACACATTATATCTCAACAGGGGATTAGTGTAGACCCAAATAAGGTCATTGCAGTGCAATCATGGAACAGACCCAAATCAGTGATTGAGGTGAGATCATTTTTAGGAATGGCAGGCTACTATAGAAGGTTTATAAAAGACTTTTCAAAGATAGCTATTCCACTAACCAAGCTAACTAGAAAGGAGCAACCATATGTGTGGACAGAGAAGTGTGAACAAGCCTTTGAATCCTTGAAGAAAGCATTGATGGAAGCCCCAGTCCTGCAAGTTCCAAAGGGTAATGAGGAGTTAGTGGTTTACACAGATGCTAGTGGATCTGGGTTAGGGGCAGTGCTCATGCAACATGGAAAAGTCATAGCATATGCACCAAGGCAACTCAAGCCAAATGAAACCAGGTATGCCACACATGACTTGGAGCTTGCTGCTGTAGTGTATGCATTGAAGCTATGGAGACATTACTTATTAGGTACTAAATTTGAATTGTTTACAGACCATAAATCACTTAAGTATTTGTTTTCCCAAAAAGACTTGAACATGAGGCAACATAGGTGGGTAGAATTTCTAGCTGCCTATGATCTTGATATATTATATACTCCTGGAAAAGCTAACAAAGTAGCAGATGCATTGAGTAGGCATCAAGCAAGATTGGCAAGCCTAATGATGACTGAATTCAAGGATTTAACAATCCTCAGTGAAGTATACATAAGAGAAGAGATTGGTGCATCAGACAATGCACACAGTGACATGATTGAATGTGGAAGATTAAGTCTTATCTCCTTGAGATCAACTCTGATTGATAAAATAGGAAGAATGCAGAGTCAAGATGCTAATTTGAAAGAAAAGAAGGACATGATATCACAAGGTATATCAGTGGAAAATTATGAAGTTGATGATAAAGGCTACTTAAGGAAGAAAGGGAAGCTCTGCATACCCAATGTGGAAGAACTGAAGCAAGAGGTTATGGATGAGCATCATAAAACAAAATACACTATACATCCAGGTGGTACAAAAATGTACCATGATCTTAAAAGAAATTATTGGTGGCCAGGAATGAAAGGGGCAGTGGCAAAATGTTTAACATGTCAACAAGTCAAGGCAGATTATCAAAGACCCTCAGGCCTACTGCAACCACTAGAAGTACCTACCTGGAAATGGGAAAGTATTTCAATGGATTTTGTGGATGGTTTTCCAAGAACAAGAAGAGGTAATGATAGTATATGGGTTGTGGTTGATAGGCTCACAAAAACAACACACTTTATCCCAATGAACTCAAATAGAAATGCTCATAAATTAGCTCAATTATTTGTGAAGGAGATAGTGAGATTACATGGCATCCCCAAGACTATCATTAGTGATAGAGACACCTTGTTTACCTCAAGGTTCTGGGGTAGCTTTCAAGAAGCCATGGGGACAGAATTAAGCTTAAGCACAGCCTACCACCCACAAACAGATGGGCAAACTGAGATTGTTAACAAGATTTTAGAGGATTTACTTAGAGCATGTATACTTGACTTTGGAGGCAGCTGGAAAGATCATCTCTACTTAGCTGAATTTGCTTATAACAATAGTTACCAGTCCACTATAGGTATGGCTCCATTTGAGGCCTTGTATGGGAAGCCTTGTTTATCTCCTGCATGTTGGATGGAGGTAGGTGAAAGAGTATTGCTTGGACTAGAACATGTGAAGGAAACTTCTACAAGAATTGAATTAGTGAGGCAGAGAATGAGAGCAGCACAAGAAAGACAAAAAGCATATGCAGATAAAGGGAGAAGGCCAGTGGAGTTTGAGGTAGGAAATTATGTATTTCTCAAAGTTTCACCAATGAGAAAAATGCTGAGATTTGGCAAGGCAGGAAAATTATAACCAAGATATATAGGTCCATATGAAATAATTCAAAGAGTAGGAACTTTAGCTTACAAGTTGACATTGCCAGAGGAATTGAGTAATATACATGATGTATTTCATGTATCTCAATTAAGGAAATAGGTGCATGACAAGGAGACCATTTTGGAATCACCTACTCAAGTTGAAGTTCAAGAAAATCTGGTTTATAAGAGGGAACCAGTGGGTATTGTGGCTAGAGAAGAAAAGAAATTGAGGAATAAAATAATTAAATTGGTTAAAATCCAATGGAGTTTAGATGAAAATGATTGTACATGGGAGGCTGAAGATAGGATGAAGGATACATATCCTAATCTATTTTCTGCTTAAAGGTATGCCTAAAATTAGAATAAATTTAAATATTACTTATGTGTATTTGATTGGTTTTGAATGCTTGAGTTTTTGAAATTTCTGAAATGAAATTATGCTCTGTATGCAACTGAATGGAAATGTATGGAAAAAAAAATAATAATTGTGGGACACAATTCCTTTTAGGAGGAGAGTATGTGAAGACCCAAATTATTGAGATGAAAATAATTTTGAAAAAAAAATGAAAATCAGTTAATAGGAAATATTTAAAGAATAAACAGTTTGAAAAATAAATATCAAGGATGAGTGGAAATAAATAAGTAAGAGGATAATTGTTTTTCAAATAAATAAAAATGAAAAGAAGATAACTAAGTATGAATGAATTTAAAATTCACATATCTCATAAATATTATATATGTGTAGCCAGAGAAATATAGAGTGATAAAATAAATTCTTCTGATAATTAAAATGCATAAAACCAGTTTAGTATTATTTATGCATAAATACATATTTTAAATAAACCTAGGGAAAAACAAATGGTTAGAAATAATAGCTAGGAATTAAATTTATAAAGAGAGATATGAGTGAACAATTCAGGTTTAAGGAAATACACAATGAAGTTAAGTCACATGAAAATAATGTGCATAAGAAACATGTAAATGGCATGTACCCAGAAAAGAAGAAAGGCAACTATTTTACCTGAAATAGAAATCAAAAAGAAAATGGCACATTTAGCCATAAACATATATACATAATTCTCTAAATTGTATGAGGACAAAATGGGCTTTTATCTCCACTAAACCCTAGCTAAATGTTTTAAAGATGAGAGGATAGCAGCAGTTTGTTTCTGAGAGAAAACAGAGAAATATTAAAAAAAAAGCAAAACTCCCACTGTCTTCAAGCTTAAGCATTCTCGGGGAAAAGAGGAAGGAAGGTGAGTGATTAATCACCTATGGGATTTAAGGCATTAAGACCCATGTTAAGGGCTGCCATATCATTTTTATAAAATCTTAATATGCTTTTGTTTAATTTTTATTCTCTGAATAACTGAATGTTGAATATGGTTGATACTTTGGTTGAGTATTTGATTGCTGTTTTGGTTTGTTATGATTGTTTCAATTTTTGTTATGAAATATAAATAATTAAACAAATACTCTGATCACAGAAATGGATTTTATAATCCAGCTTTATATGAAGATGAAGTAAATATTTTACTGAGAAATAGGGTATCAATGAAAAAAAAATGAAGTAGGCAGTATGAATAATGAGATTCATGCTTATGTCTAATTCATTCTAAAAGTGATATGAACAATGCAATATCATAAATATGTGCTGATTTGTTCAGATCACAAGCCAATATGTTTTTATGGGTTTTCCCAAAAACCATGCCCTATGTTCACAGTAAAACTAAGTGTAATATTTTATATGATTTCACCAGATTTATGTAAGGCATGAGAATATTTATGGAAACAAATATTTATGGAAATAAATATTTATCCAAGATTTAGAAAATATGATTGAATAAAAATGACCTTAAAATGGGATGTGATGCTTTGCAAAAATACTTTGTATGTCTGGCTGAAATTACTGAGTATATCTTCTTTGATATATGGAAGGAAGAAAAGAAAACAAAGCATTTCTTTAATTAATAACATTTTTTCCAGAAAGAAAAATAAGCATGGTCTCTAAATTACAAGCTAATTTAGGAGTAGTGCCTTGATCTATTTATCATCAGGTGGATGATGAATATGTGCATGACTTGCTTAAGTCCTGTAGGCCTCTGTGTAAAGGGTTAACAGAACTGAGCCCCTTTGCAATGCACACATGGTGTTCATTGGCAAGAGTTTCAGACCAAATAAAATGAAAATGAGGTTGAAAAATTATGCTATGGAATTTAGGATGTTATTCCATAGGAGCTTGTGCATGTACAACTGAATGAAGTAAGATGGATGAATGCTCGGATGTATGATTGTTAGATAGGTTTAAATATACATATACTCAGGTTTTAATATGAAAATGAATAGCATCAAATATATGAGCTCTCTACCAGTCATAGTAATTTACAAGTTATTGCAATCTTTGATTTCACTCACACTAGAATTTATTTCTGACCCTATTTGTTGCCTTTGCAATATTTGGGGTGTCTCATTTTTATTGAGGCAGCTCAAAACATTGCTGTAGGGAAAGATGCATGAGTAGCTTGCTTGCATGGATATTTGAAGAGCTGGTTGAACTTAAAATGTTTAAGAAAAGTAGCAGTATTATTGTAATAAATAAGTTAGGCAAACTCTTTTATGTCTTGCGTATTTCCAGGATTGTCTTTTGCTTTGTTATCTTGAAAAGAACATGTAAGAAGAAAAAGAAACTTAAGTGTTATATGTGTTGGTGAGCTGTGGATTTAAGTAACAGGTTCTGAAATGATTTTAGTAGCTTATGGTGAAGGAGAAGATGCCATATAATCTGATATGTGGACATATTCTCCTTGGCAAGCTTGATGCACCTCGGTTATGAAGCTAGAACTGTTTTGAATGAATATGTGCTAAAATAATAAGTATCTGGGTTGAACATAATCTTGGCTAACCAGCAAGGCTTATGCATGTCCTATAAGTTGGTATAAGTATATGTGAAGGCTTAAAGTTTTAGTTACCAGATTTTTGAAAAGAAAAAAAACCATAGGGTAAGCTAAGTTGAATTGCAACAAAAATCTTGTGATATAGCTAGAACAAAAGTAGAATTAAGATATCATGAAACCTGAAAATTAGAAGTGTGTAAGACTTAAAAGATTGGAATTGGGAAAACCTGATACCATGACTTCAAAACTGATACTAAGTGGCAAGACAAGGTTAAGGGTAGACAATATGTATTCAAACAAGTATGCAGAGTAATGGTGTTAAGTGTTTAAAGGTTCAGAACATCATTTTTGCATGTTTTTAGCCTAGAAGAATGCAAAGATCTTTCTAAAATTAGATTCAACACATTTTCCAGTTCCAAATATCAGAAGTTGTATGACCTATAGATTAGATCACAACACTATCACTCATATGATCATTATTTGCTCTATTAATCTGGATCTGTGCATTTTGTTTGTCATGATTGGTTTGTGCATGTTTGAGTTTGAATTCAGAACCTAGGCTAGACTAACTAGTGAACCATAGGTCAGGCTAAGGTTTGATATGTTTTATCATTTTAAGAATAACATGTATAAATTTCTGAACCCTAAAGATCAAATACATGGGGTTATAAATCCACCTAAAATTAATTAGTCAGGTTTACAAAACCATCTAAAAAAAATATAAATAGCTATGGGACACAAAACCTTTCAATTATGAAAAATGTTGTGTGATTGAATTTCTTTGCTATTTTAATTACTCTGATATGCAAAGAAACATTTATATATCTGTTTGTACCAAAAATGGGCACAACACTCTTCGGAAGTTTTTTGAAGAGATAAAATGAAGAATGTAAATATAAAACAGAGATTATCTAACAAAAACTCCAACAAACAGAAATGTAAAATGCAAAGACAAGCGATTTAGAGTGGTTCGGCGTATTGTCTACGTCCACTATGAAGTTTTGATGATTTTATTGATTCTCTTTCAATGATTACAAGTGATTACAGCGAACAACAGCGAATTACAGTTTGGAATTCAAATTCAACAGTAAGAATAAGATGCAAGTCTCGATCCGGCAGAGTCTGGACGCTTTAGAATCAAAAGATCCTTCTTCTGTAGGCTCTGGGGCTCTATTTATAGGCGTAGGAGGCTGAGATTCTGCTCAAACTTCGGGAAACTCGTTCTGGCACGTGAGGGTGCCCACGCGGCCAATCTTATGAAGTTTCTCAATCTGTGATCGACACAAATCCATTTCGTATCGATCGAGATGATGTCCAATCGAGCTGAAATTTGGCAGAGACGTTCCTTAGTGTATATGCAAGTTTCTGTGAAAGTTTCATTGAATTTGGATCAGTGGATCAGGAGATACAGTCGATACGAAGTGGAATTTCTCGAAGGCTGTTTGGTTCGTCTTCATGGCTTCGACTCGATCCCTTCGTGTCGATGACTGCACGTGTTCCTAAGATGATGTGGCGCGCGCACTTCGCCTCGATCCGGTCTTTACTCCGTATTGACCGTATCGACTCCATAGATCTCGCCTTGTTCGCTGCAAGGGGTGACACGTCACCCAGATTTGTTGACTCGAGGGATACGAAGTAGTTACCAGTTATGGATTCGAATAATAGTTACATCGATGGATACGAGGTAACGAAGGTTGATGGTTACGAACAGGCTTTTCCTTGATGGATACGAAACCAATCGATGCGAACTGGAGCCTTTTGATGGATACGAAGTATCGAATCTCAGATGGATGCGAAGTTGACGTTAGGAGATTGTCACGAAGCGGACTACTTTCTGATGGATTCGAACAAGTCTCTCTGGCCGAAGGCTGATCGATACGAAGCTCATCGATACGTGGACCTGGCCATTCTGATCGATACGAAACCGATGGATACGAAATGAGGCCCATTGATGGATACGAAAATGGAGTTATCTTCTTTAACTTGAATCGATCATATCTTGAGCATACGAACTCGGATTGACCTGAAATTTGGAACGTTAGTTCTCTTAGCATTTCTAGTCATGTCTTATCAATTATAGCCTTATCCGAGCTCGGACAAAATTCATCGACATCACTCGGTTTTCAATCAGTCTCTTGGTATCCTGGCCTTGCCAAAAGGCGGGATAACATTTGCCTCCCAAAGTACATCTTGTGGAAAACATGATGTGCTTTGACAAGCTGCAATTTTTCTCTGATCAATTATCGTATTTCTTGTTGAAAGTTGCACTCCGCACCGCTGTAATTGACTGTTGTGTGATAATGATTAGCTGACTCTCGTTAACGTTGCATGTTCGCGAGTCGTTGTCAGTTTAGCTTGTTATCGAATTTTGTATTGATTCTCTCCTGAACCAATTTGAAATTCGAGCTGAAACAACGCTTGATGGTTGTTTTTGACTATCCTCGTGTATCGATCCTCTCCTGAATCGATGCAAAAAGGTTGAAAAGTAGTTTCTCATAACGATGCGGGTCAAGTCGATGGATACGAAATGTTCATTCGTATCGATGGTCATAAATTGCGGTGGACTCTGCTTCGCATCGATGATCTCCGATGGATACGAAATGATCGTTTGTATCGATGAGCTTTTGATGGATACGAAATTAGCGTTCGTATCGATCGACTTGTACCGCTGTGAGTCGATGGTTGCAAAAATAGAAACTTCGAATCGGTGGAGTTCAATGTCATTATTGCAGCCTTTGTTGTGCGCTTCGAATCAATGAAGTCCGATGGTTACTTCGCCTCGATGAAAGCACAGTCCGATGGATTCGAAGAGGGCGTTCGCACCGATCGATTGTTTGACCGATTGCGATCGGTCATGTTGACTGGGAGACGAATCGACCCAGTTTTTCCCTAGGCTCCATATAAATACCTGGGACTTAGCCCATTTTCACTTTTTACTTTTACTGTTGCCTTATACTCTCTGCGCTTTCGTATCGATCTACAAACTTGAGAGAGCGAACTGTTCTAGCCTTCGAATCGATCCCATCCTTCAATCCTTCGAACCTAAACATTAAACTCAGGTAATTAAATGATAGAATCGTGTTAAGAACGATGAGACTCGAAATCTTAGCCATCCTTCTTGCTTTTCCAACCGATTTAGATAAATTTGAGATCTGGACGTGTGAGAGCAAGGTTGTGGATGGAGCGTGGCCATGGAGTTGAGGCTCTTTGGAGAAGAAGGAGAGGCGGAGGAATCACTTTAGCTCTGTTTCGTGTCGATCTGGAATAGGAGTATTCGAATCGATCCAGATGATGCGATTTCGTATCGGTATGGAGGCGAGAGCGGCGATCGATGTAAAGCCAGTGTTTTGAGATCGATGCGAGATCGACAAACCTGATCGATGCGAATTAGTTTACTCTCGATCGAACCTGATCGATACGAAACACTCCTATCCCAAACCGATCGATACGAACGTATCGATTCGAACGCGGCCGGTTTTGAAATGTGTGGTCCCTCTGACTCGATATGAAAACGAAACGCGGCGATCGATTCCAACCTAAATTTTGACTAACTTAGGAAAATTTTGCACACTTGAACACTTGACTCCGACGAGATTCTTCCTTGCATGACTGAACTTGAATACAGAACTGCATATTTGACTGCCTTTTGAAGCTCGTTGATGGAACTGTAACTTAACAACGTGATAATGGACTTTAACTCGAATTAATCGCCAATTTCTTGATGGTATGGCTATGATGGTCAGCCATGACGGTCATTCCTATTGGACCTCGAAGTCTTGTCGTTTACATATTTCTTTAATTCTGCAGAATTTGCTTAAGTCATGCATAACACTTGCACTGCACAACACATTCATACACTTTATACTGGGGAATGCACGGGCTTTTTATCGTCTAATGATGATTTCTCGTGAGTTAGCTAGTTATGGAACCATCAAGTTCGCAGCAGCAAGAAACTCAGAATCTAACCCCTCCCAGACTTGACATACCAGACATCGAGGCCGAAGTCATCGGTCCAGCCCCGGACGATTTGCCTGACGCGTCGTTCATTAATAGTCCATTTGACTCTGTTCCGTCCAATATTTCCGAAGATATGCTAGGGAGAATATGCTTAAGGCATGGTCTGTCGCTGGACGATGTATTATTGCCGGGACCAGATGACAGACCGCATAATCCCCCGGAGGGATATACTGCATTTAATCGCCATGCGTGCGCAGCCGGGACACTTCCTCCGTTCAATGAATATATAAGAGAAGTGTTGGCTTATCTGGGGATCGCTCCATCTTATCTGCACCCGAATGGATATGCTTCGCTCAATAGCTTGTTCATTGCGTTTATGGAGTACCTCTATCGACCTCCTCGCATGACCGATATAAGATATTTGTTCAACTTCAAAAGTCGAACTGACAGTCCATCTTTCACATTCCTGGAGTTTGTAAGAAATTGCCAAGTTGTCATAGGGTCTTGGACTAGACTTAGCTACTTCAAGTCGGAGTGGTTTTACGTCCGATGTCCTCCAGGATTTGCCAGAAGATGGCTATTCAGATGTGAGTACCGTCATTTTCCCCAGTTGTTGATAAGGCAATTATGAACGACATCAAATTCACATTCCTTTTTCTTTTTCAGCAATAATCTAGCGATCCGAAGGTGGTTATTATAAAGAGATAATCCGGGTTCTCCAAGAAATTCCATGTGAAGAGAGGAATATCGAACTGTTGTTGACGGACCAGAATCTCAGAATTCTCGGGTTGATCGGGCGGAGACAAAGCATAAGGCTTGATGGTGTATTAAGGACTGTCTCAAGAGAAAAATTCAAACGGAAGAAGCCCAAAGTCGTTATAATCGAGGAAGCTGACTCCGAAAGAACTCATATTGATGAAGAACCATTGGTCGGGCCTGCTGACGGGACCCCGGACTCTAAGGAAAATAAGAAAAGGCAAGGTAGTGGCTTTTAAACAATCTAAATCTGGGAGGCGGAAGTCTGTAGTCTTAAACCGACCCCTTTCAGGAGTTAGAATCTCAGAGGCATCCCTCCTGCAAGCGGAAAATCCCTTCAAAGGGCTCGCCGACCTCCCAATTCCGGACCTCGCGTCCGCACAACATGATGTCGAATTGGATGAACAGCAGCATGCTTTTTACGTTAGCGAGTCTCTTTCTACCAGTGTGGTCAACACTTCTGGTAGGTCTGGGGGGTGTTATCCCGCCTTTTTCGCAAGGCCGTGACACCAAAAGATCGACCGAGAAACCAAAAAGCAGTTCATCTCAGAGATGGGTCAACTCAGCATTTCGACAGAGCAAGTCTTTGATAGGTCGTTCAGCGACCTACGACCTAACTACAGAAAGGACTAAGCGACCTAAGGAGGTTAACGACCTAACTTCCTCACGGCTTAACTTCTCCACGACCTAACTTCTCCGTGACCTAACTTCCTCGCGACCTAACTACCTCGCGACCTAACTACCTCGCGACCTAAAAGCCTTAACGACCTAAAAGCCTTAGCGACCTAAAATCATCCGTGACCTAAAACTCTCAGCGACCTAGTAGCCTAACGACCTAATCCATACACTAGGTCGCTCATAGCCTTTACTCTATCCAAACTAACTCTATTAGGTCGCCAACGACTTACGACCTATCTTAGGTCGTTCTCGACATAAAACTTATTACCCAGTTTGTACAAGCCGAGATAACTTCCTATGCCGCTTTTTCCTAGGTCGCTCACCATTCTCATTAGGTCGCTAACGACCTACAACCTACCTTAACCTTAACCCGTTCCTGACCTATGCCTTGTCAATATGTTCACATGGTTCAGTGCAAACTATTAGGTCATAGCCTATGCTTCTTAGGTCGCCCGCGACCTACGACCTACTCTTAGGTCGTTCACGACCTACGACCTACGACCTACGACCTAACTCCGAAATCTTCCTATAAATGCAACACCAACTCCTACTTGAAGGGGACTTTTTTGGACCATTCTCTGGAGCGCCTATACTCTGCTGCTTTCCCAACTCAACTAACACTTCAAACACCAAAGACACTTCAAGGAACTTCAAGAGAAGATCGAAGACATCCGACATGTATCCGAAGAGCAATTCACCGTTAAAGTTCTAGCTTCTTGTCTCGGTCGTGTTGTATTTGAAGATTCATTGTAAAAGTTGTAAAAGCTGTAATCAAATCAGCAATAAAGAAGAGATAAAGTGGATGTAGGCTTGATTTTAAGCCAAACCACTATAAAAACTGTTGTCTTTTACTGTTTTTGCGATATTCTGTTTACCTTTAGTTCCCGTGCAAACGGGTGGTGCTTTCACTTTGTTTCAACTTACACCGGGTGTTAGCGTTTACCAATTTTAGCTTTAACATTTTGGTGCTTTCACTAAGAACTGAACTCAGGAATTCTGTCAACCAAGAGTTGGATCCGAGGGATTAGGACCGAGATTCAAAGAATTATGGCAAGGCGATCAAGTAGGTTACAAAGACCAGAGAGTAGTCAGCATAGAGGTAGTCAAGAGGCTTCTTCGGGAGCGAACCAAACTTCAGCCTTCGTGACCAGGGACGAGATGGAGGCAATGATGAAAAGGCAAGAAGAGTTGATCCATGGTTTGTTTCACCAGATTGGGCAACTTGGAGCACAGAATCAGAGAGGAACAGAAGCCCAACAAGAAGAACAGATTCCACCATCCCCCCGTGAACTCGGGGGGCAAGACGAAAGCAATGGGCGAGGACTACAACTAGGAGACAACGACAGATTGGTGGAAATGGTCAAGAAAGCTATGAGAGGCGGTTTGGTAAATAAAGACTTGGAGGATGTGAATAAGAGTCCTTTTACCACAACAATTAGGCGAGCTAAGAACCCACCAGACTTTAAGCTGCCATCATTGGATATGTATAATGGAAGGACAGACCCTACAGTTCATCTAACAAAATACATGAGGCATATGGAAGTGCTGGGGGCATCAGAGGAAGTTATGTCCCGGTGCTTTCCATTATATTTGACAGATATTGCGGCGTTGTGGTTCAGACAACTGGAAAGTGGATCTATCGGGACGTGGAATGATTTGATTGAGAAGTTTATGAGGCAATTCAGGGTCCACATCTCGAGGCCCAAGAATGTTATGAGTTTGACAGCGCTGAGGCAAAGAACTGGAGAATCTTTGAGAAGTTTTTTGACGCGATTCAACGCAGCTGCGGCATCGGTGGATCGACCAGATCCATCTATGGTCTTGATGGCAGCTGTGTCGGGCATAGCTGACGGTACAGATTTCAAGGATTCGCTGACAAGAGATCCCCCTATGGATCTAGGGGAATTTTACCATGAGGCTGAAGGATTTCTGCGATTAGAAGACGCAAAGGCTGAAAGAGAAGAAGGAGAAGGAATTGATGTTTTTGTAGTCAAAGGTGGGAATCCTCCTGGGAAAGGTGCAGAAACTAGCAAAGGTAAACGAAAGGCTGAGGATGACAACGATAAATCAGCACGACAGCGAAAAGGACCAAGATTCACCTCATACACAGAATTGAATGAGACTTTGGAGCGGATCTACCAAAACACTAAGGGACAGGTTCTTTATCGAAAGCCAATTAGGAGAGATCCAACTAACAACGAGAGAAAGTCAGACAGGTACTGCTTGTTCCATGAGCTAAATGGTTATAGCACAAATGACTGCAGGCACTTGAAAGACGAAGTTGAGGGACATATCCGGGATGGTCTGCTATCGCAATATGTAAAAAAGAAAGCTGCGACGGTGGAACAAGAATGTCCACCGCCTACACCAACTAGAGATGACTCAGGACCAAGGCGTCAGCTTGTTATCAACTGACTGAGGTTACGACGAATGAGTAGAAAACTCTACATCGACACAATTACGTTGTTCACACATGTATGGGACTGCGAACGATCCTCAGGCATGCTCTGATACAACTATAAATCATATCGACGTAGGTGTTTGCACTCGGACGTCAATTCTTTGTTTTTGAGTTTTAATTCTGATGATTGACTACTTTACTTTCATATTTTACTTCAGATGACTGATTACTTTGCTTTCATGTTTTGCTTCCAATGTTTGTAACTCTACATGGCTTTCATGCTTTGCCTCTGGTGTTTTGAGTTTGACCCTACTTTGCTTTCATGATTTGCTTCTGATGTTTGGATTTGACTTTTTCAAACATTTCTACTTGACAACTTTTCAATTGAATATTTGATTTTGATGATTTTGCAATGATTAAGCCCTACGAACATGCACCCGACTTCGAACAGTCACAAACTCGCCTCGAACAGGCACCCGACTTTGAACAGTCAAAAACTCGCCTCAAATGACTCGATCCCGAACGGTCGTCATTTGGGGTTCACCCCCTGACCGCCAACGGTCGCACTTTACCTTGAATGGCTTGATCCTGAACGATCGTCATTTGAAGTAAGGCGCTTGACCGCGAGCGATCACGTTTCGCCTCAGATGGCTCGATCCCGAACGATCGTCATTTGGGGTCCACCCCCTCACCACCAATGGTCGCACTTTACCTCGAATGGCTCGATCCCGAACGATCGCCATTTGAAGTAAGGCGCTTGAACGTGAGCTGTTACACTTCACCTAAAATGGCTCAATCCTCAATGATCGTCATTTGAGGGTCCGCCCCTAACCGGGCACGGTCGCGTTTTCCCACAAATGGCTTGATCTTGAACGATCGTCATTTGAAGTAAGGCGCTTGACCGTGAACGGTCACATTTCATCTCACATGATTCAATCCCGAACAATCATCACATGAAGATAAGCGCTTGACCGCGCACGGTCGCACTTCACTTCAGATGACTCGATCCCGAACAGTCGTCATTTGAAGTTAGGTGCTTGACCATGAACGATCGCACTTCACCTCAAGCGGCTTGATCGCAAACGATTGTCACTTGAGATCCGCCACTTGACCGCGCATGGTCGCACTTTACCGCAAATGGCTCGACCCCCGAATGGTCGTCATTTGAAGTAAGGCGCTTGACCACGAACGGTCGTCATCTGAGCTCCGCCACATGACCTTGCACGGTCGCACTTTACCACAAATGACTCGATCCTGAACGATCGTCATTTGAAGTGAAGCGCTTGACCATGAACGGCACCTGACCGCGCACAGTCGCACTTCACCTCGAATGGATCGATCACGAACGGTCGCCATTAGAAGTTAGGCGCTTGACCGTGAACGGTCGCACTCCATCCCAAATAGCTCGATCCCGAACAGTCGTTATTTGGGGCCACATAAAACTGTCAGTTCCTTTTGCAGGTCATCAACAGGATATGAACATCCAGCTTATGGCATTACAAAACACACCTTCCTACCGAAAGGCATGTTTTGGGGGGCAAGTGTTATCCCGCCTTTTTCGCAAGGTCGTGACACCAAAAGATCGACCGAGAAACCAAAAGGCAGTTCATCTCAGAGATGGGTCAACTCAGCATTTCGACAGAGCAAGTCTTCGATAGGTCGTTCAGTGACCTACGACCTAACTACAGAAAGGACTAAGCGACCTAAGGAGGTTAACGACCTAACTTCCTCACGGCTTAACTTCTCCGTGACCTAACTTCTCCGCGACCTAACTTCCTCGCGACCTAACTACCTCGCGACCTAAAAGCCTTAAGGACCTAAAAGCCTTAGCGACCTAAAATCATCTGTGACCTAGAACTCTCAGTGACCTAGTAGCCTAACGACCTAATCCATACACTAGGTCGCTCATAGCCTTTACCATATCCAAACTAACTCCATTAGGTCGCCAACGACTTACGACCTATCTTAGGTCGTTCCCGACATAAAACTTATTACCCAGTTTGTACATGCCGAGATAACTTCCTATGCCGCTTTTTCCTAGGTCGCTCACCATTCTCATTAGGTCGCTAACGACCTACAACCTACCTTAACCTTAACCCGTTCCAGACCTATGCCTTGTCAATATGTTCACATGGTTCAGTGCAAACTATTAGGTCATAGCCTATGCTTCTTAGGTCGCCCGCGACCTACGATCTACTCTTAGGTCGTTCACGACCTACGACCTAACTCCGAAATCTTCCTATAAATGCAACACCAACTCCTACTTGAAGGGGACTTTTTTGGACCATTCTTTGGAGTGCCTATACTCTGCTGCTTTCCCAACTCAACTAACACTTCAAACACCGAAGAGACTTCAAGGAACTTCAAGAGAAGATCGAAGACATCCGACATGTATCCGAAGAGCAATTCACCGTTAAAGTTCTAGCTTCTTGTCTCGGTCGTGTTGTATTTGAAGATTCATTGTAAAAGTTGTAAAAGTTGTAATCAAATCAGCAATAAAGAAGAGATAAAGTGGATGTAGGCTTGATTTTAAGCCGAACCACTATAAAAACTGTTGTCTTTTACTGTTTTTGTGATATTCTGTTTACCTTTAGTTCCCGTGCAGACGGGTGGTGCTTTTACTTTGTTTCAACTTACACCGGGTGTTAGCGTTTACCAATTTTAGCATTAACGGGGGGTTACACATCATACACTCTTCACGTCACTACACAATCTTTGACCGCAAACCGCATATCATAAATGGTTACTAATCCTCCTCATTTTACTTTTCAGGTACGATGTCTGGTTGCGGCTCTGTGCTTGGCAGTTTGCGCAACAAGCGCCGTTATTATGAACCACGAAGGAGAGAGGGAGATAGAGATTATGAATCGGGGCATTCAGGTCAGGAAAGGTCTGACAGAGATAGGGGATATGTACGCCGGTCTCGATCCCGCTCTCCTCCTCCTAGGACTTCTGTACCGCCCACAGTTCTAGTTACACGCCCTCCTGAAACTTCACGGCCCAAGCCGCCCTCTCATATTCCTAGATCCGACCCTCAGCGTGGAACCGAAATAGTTGCCTCCTCGACTACTACACCAGTCGTGACTGATCCGACCGGGGAAGGAGCAGCCAAACTCGCGCAAATGAGGAAGGAATTCCCCGACATCTGCTTTGATGGATACGTCTTTCCTCCACACCTGAAGAGAATTCCACCAACGGTTGAAAATACTATCCATGATTATGTTGCGGACATATTCTTTCAGTACAAGGAGTGGGCGAGGGCCGCGAGGAAAGCATCTAAAGTGGCATTCGATCGGGGTGCCGCCATTGAAAAGCTAGAGAAGGAGTTGGGTTAAAAAGACCGAATTATGCAAGTGCTCAACGCCGAGGCCGAGTCTTCCCGTAAATCTGAAATGGAAGCTCTCAAAAAGGCCGATGATGCGAACTCGGCCATGAATAGAATGAAACAAGAGCACTACACTGTGATAGAAGACATGGGTCATAGGAACACCACCATCACTGCCGAGAGAGACGCATCCCTCAAAGAGCTTAATGAGCTGAAATCTAAGTTCTCCGAAATTGCGAGGGAGAAGGATGCGGCTAACGTCTCCGCGCAAGAAGCCTGTGATCAGGCAATGGTGCTTCAGAAGGAGAGGGATGCGGCTATGGAAAAGGTCCGCGAGATCGAAGCCGGGGTTGATGAGAAGGTCCGACTGGCGGAAGGCAGGATTGAGGCTGAGGTAGAGGAGCTGCTAGTCACTTATAACGCCCAGGTATTAAGGCATAGAGACCTGTCTTGGCTCGATGATTACCCGACAAATCTTTATAATGCCTGGAATCTGCTGGTTGAGGAGGAGAAATCAGGGCATCCTGATGAAGCCTTTAATGAATTTGAGCTGGAGAACCGTATACTCAATGATGATGAAAAGAAGGTTCTTCACGACTCCATGATTTCTCATGAGAAGGAGAGGCTTGGTACTCAATCTCAGGAAGTTGGAGAAGGCTCTGGTGTTGAGAACCATACTACGAGTTCCGAGATTGTCATGCCATCTCAGTCTGAGCCGATTTCGATGATCGACTCTCAGCCTATACCAGCTTATGATCCGGACCAGCCACATCTATCTCCTATTAAGGAGCACCCTTCTGAAGTCGTTCAAACGACCTCGAGCCAAACTGAGGAAGGTATTCTGAACTAATCTCTTGTACATCTGGATTGAAGAACTTGTATAGAAATGTATACTAACAAATTCTTCTTTTCTCTGATCAGTGACCGAAGTTGTCCCGACTACGCTTCCTGCAATCCAGGAATCATGCCAAGCGCAGGAAGCGATCATTTCTGAGGCGACCTCTGTTGTGACGGTTGCGCCTGTCGAAGTAACGCAGGGGAGCTCAATCTCTTTTGATGAATAGATGATAAACGAGCTCCTTGGTCGACAGTGTGACCCCTTCGCGGATTTGCCATTCGGTCTGGGTGGATTTTCATCCACTTCATATACTTCGGCACAAACTACCACGGTGCATAGTGAAGCCCGAGCCCTTCGAGAAGCAAATATGCTGGCTGAAATTGACGCCGAGATGGAGGCAGCAGCACATGGTGGCAGCTCAGAGAGTGGAGCAGCGGCGCATGGCCCTAAGCCACTTATGATGATATCCCCTGGGGGCACGCTTGTCGACACTAGTGCACCAGTCCCGCTTCCGGCTGTAGATCCTGTTCCTCCGGCTCCTCCTACGGGAAGCATTCCCTTAGACTCTAGTTCGGAGGAGGATGTCGATATCATGCTCTCGTCCGAGGATAACCCGCTTAAAGAAAAGGGCTCAAAGCGGAAGATCGCTAGTGGATCCAACAGCTCCTCGTCGAAGAAGAAGAAACTAAGGAAAAAGAAAGAGTAGATAGACTATTTTTAGGCTTGTATTTCCTTTTGCAGTTAGGAATTTTGTCATCTTTTTTCTTTCATAGGCCGTGTATAGATGCGGGTTCGGCTCCCGCTAGTAGGAATTTTTTGGAAAGGCTGGTATATGAGCCATCGCACTCGATTAGTTGAAATAAAATTTTGTCCTTTTTGTTTCAACTTTTATTCCTTTTATGCTTAAATGTCGCAGCGTTCGAACCTCAGTTCTGTGTACTTGCATTACTTTAACTCGTTTCAGGTAGTGATTAACACTTGCATCTGCCCCCAGTTCCGGGGTTGAGTTGTAAAGATCAGCTTGGGATCGCAGTAAGTGGGGATCGAGCGGTAGAACTACATTTGTTTCTTTATAGATGGTTACATCCGCACTCTGGGGGTTTGCATTTGCATTTTTGCAACCAGTGATAGCTATCGAAAGCTTTCAAGTATTAGTCCACACTCTGGGGACACAAGTCATCTTGTGAGCGGTCGTTCACACTCTGGGAACTTAGGGTCGATGTTAATACTCCATCTCATATTCCGGGAAATCGGAGTTAGCGTTCGCATTCCGACTCGCACTCCGGGAGTTCAAAAGGTGTATCAGGGTCATGGATGGTTAGATCGTATCCATCCTAAGTCAACAAGTGAGATCGTTAGACGGACGGGTTCATCCCTCTCGAACTTGGTTAAGCTATGGTCGAAGTCGTTAGGTGAACGGATTCACTTTCTTCGACACTGTATTTTAAAGTTTATACTCCACCTCGCACTCTGGGAGCATGGAGTTGGCCGACAAACGGTCAGTCACGTTTGTTTGGGCACTTGGATTACGTTCGCGCTCTGGGAACGGTGGATTAATCAGGATCGGGGATGGTTGATTCGCATCCACCTTGAGTCGATAAGCGAGGTCGTTAGATAGACGGGTCCATCCTCCTCGAGCTTGTTTAAGGTACAGCCGAAGTCGTTAGGTGGATAGGTTCACCCTCTTCGGTATTGCATTTAATCGTAATACGGTCGAGGTCGTTAGGTGGACGGATCCACCCTCCTTGAGACCGCATTTGTTTGATGCCTATATTCCAGCTCACACTCTGGGAGTATGGAATTAGCTACAGGATTGTCGTGTATCAATCATGTTTATCATTGGTGTAATGACTTGCCCCTGAGCTCGGGTTTCACTTAGCGAGCGGCCGGTCGTATCACAGCCACTCTCTATTTGAATAAATTCCAGTGCATGATGGAATTTAGCTCTCCGTGCATTGTGATGTCGTACATTGTATTCAATGAATCACTGCTCTGGCTCGAAGAGATGGCATTTTATTGCTGAAGTAAGAAAATGCGGCAAAGTTAATTACCTTATTACATAATTCAAACTTAAAAATGCAGAAACAAACTGTAAATGGAAAAATAGATTGAAACAAAATAAAGCCTGTTATGTGTAATAGCGACGGAGACTCTCGCTATTCCAGGCCCTTGGCAAAGTAAGACCGTCAACGGTCGATAACTTGAATGTGCCATCTCCAAGTCTTTGTGTAATCACGTATGGCCCTTCCCAATTTGGTTTCATGTGTGAAGGAACCGGATAGATTCTCTTAAGGACGAGATCGCCGAGTTCGAAGGTTCGAGGTCGAACTTTGGCATTGTACAATCGGGCGACTCGACTCCGATGTGCGGCTGCTCTCAAGTCAGCCTCTTCCCGCTTCTCATCTAGTAGATCCAAAGATTCAGCAAGCAATATAGCGTTTGTTTTCGGATCATAATAAGTCACGCGATGGGAAAACACTTCCATCTCGACTGGAATAACGGCCGCTGAGCCATAAGATAGGGAAAATGGGGTGTGTCCGGTCGCGGTTTTGTGGGTCGTTCGATAGGCCCATAAGGCCATAGGGAGTTCATCAACCCATTTGCCCCCAGCCTTTTCCAGTCGCTTCTTTAGAATGGATTTTATGACTTTGTTGATAGCTTCGACCTGGCCGTTCGCTTGAGGATGTGCAACTGCCGAGAACTTCTTATGGATATGAAACCATTGACAGAAATTCTTGAATTCCTCACTGCTGAATTGGGCTCCGTTATCGGTGATGATGGCATTCGGGAGTCCAAACCGACAGATAATGTTGCGAACTACGAAATTGATTACTTTCTTTGTCGTAATGGTTGCAAGGGGTTCCACTTCTGCCCACTTGGTGAAGTAATCAACTGCAACTATGGCATATCTTGCCCCACCTTTGGCCAGAGGTAGCGTACCGATGATATCGATGCCCCACAATGCAAATGGCCAGGGACTGACCATTTGGGTTATCTCGGTAGGTGGGGCTTTTGGAATTCGGGCATGTTTCTGGCACCTATCGCATTTTTTGGCATAGTTCGCTGCATCTCGGTTCACAGTCGGCCAGTAGTATCCGTATCAGAGTATCTTCTTAGCGAGAGTTTGCCCACCGACGTGATCGCCACATTCTCCTTCGTGTACGTCATGTAACACTCGTTTGATTTCATCGTGCGCGATACATCGAAGGAGAGGAACGGAATACCCTCTTTTATACATGACTCCGTTCTGAATGACGAAACGCGAGGCTTTTCGTAGAATTTGTCTTTTCTCTTTCCTATGCTCGGGCAACGTCCCATTCTCAATGTAATTTCGGTACGGAGTCATCCATGATTCTCTACTGGGAGTGGTTTCAAACACAGAGTTCGTCTCTACTTGATCGATGCTTGGGGAGGACAAGGTTTCGACGGGGACAAGTCCCATCTACTGTGCTTCACCAGTACTTGCCAGCTTTGCTAGTGAGTCAGCCTTCTGATTACGCTCTCGGGGTATATGGTAAATAGCATAGTAATCGAATTGACTTAATGCTTCTTGAACTCGGGCTAGGTAGGCAGCTAGTCGTCGATCCTTGGCCTGGTATTCGCCTAGAACTTGATATACAACCAACTGGGAATCACAGTAGATTTCCACAGCAACAATCTTTAGATCCAAAGCAAGTTTTAACCCAGCAAGCAAAGCTTCGTATTCGGCTTCATTGTTGGTTGCGCAAAATTCGAACCTCACAGCGTAGCATATGGATCGGCCTTCGGGAGTTTCAAGTACTATCTCGGCGCCTGAACACTAATCGTTCGATGCACCATCGGTGTGCAGCTTCCAAATGCATTTAGGAGGTATAATGGTTTAAGGCAGATCCTCTGAAACAGTAAATTCGGCTATAAAATCCGCTAAGACTTGTCCTTGGATGGCTCTCCGCTGAGCATAAGTGATATCAAATTGACTCATCTCAATGTTCCACTTGAGTAGCCTACCAGATGTCTCAGGCCGCGTGAGGACCTGTCGTAACGGCTGATCGGTGTACACAGTGAGGGAATGAGCTTGGAAATAAGGGCGAAGCTTCCGTGAGGCAATGACCAGGAAATACGCCAGTTTCTCTAGTCTTGGGTAATTTCTTTTAGCTCCTGTTAGCCGTTTACTAACATAGTAGACTGGTTTTTGCACTCGGTCTTCTTCCCGAACTAAAGCAACGCTGATTGCATGCTCTGATACTGCCAGATAAAGGTACAACTGCTTGTGATCAATCGGCTTTGACAAGATCGGTGGTGTGGAAAGATGTTGAACCAGCGATCGGAATGCGTCTTCACACTCCACGGTCCATTCAAAATTTCGCTTTCCTTTCCGGATCAGATCGAAGAAAGGAATGCATTTATCGGTGGATTTTGAAATGAACCTGCTTAATGCTGCTACTTTCCCGTTGAGACTCTGGACTTGTTTTATGGTTCTTGGAGTTTGTAGGTTCCTTATTGCACAGATCTTTTTGGGATTTGCTTCTATTCCTCGAGCGTTAACGATGAACCCGAGGAACTTTCCAGAAGTGACACCGAAATGACATTTTAATGGGTTGAGCTTCATCCCATATTCCCGAAGGATGCAGAACATCGAATCTAGATCTCTGACGTGATCAGTGGAGAATCGAGATTTCACTAGCATGTCGTCCACATAAACCTCCATGGTCTTCCCGATCTGGTTGGAGAACATCTTGTTGACCAAGCGTTGATATGTTGCTCCGGTGTTTTTTAGGCCAAAAGGCATGACTCTATAGCAGTAGAGTCCCAGATCGGTCACAAAACTGGTATGTTCTTGATTAGGCAAATGCATAGGTATTTGATTGTAGCCAGAATAAGCATCCATGAAAGATAATAACTCATGCCCAGCTGTTGAATCTACGAGCTGGTTGATCTGTGGAAGTGGAAAACTATCGGACAGGCCTTGTTTAAGTCAGAGTAGTCAATGCAAGTTCTCCATTTCCCATTCGATTTTCGAACCAGTACGGGATTTGACACCCATTCTGGATACAGAGCATCTCGGACGAACCCATTTGATCGTAACTTATCAACCTCCTCTTTAAGGGCGGCAGATCTCTTTGGATCCATACCACGCCTTTTCTGCTTGACCGGGACATATCGCGGATCAATGTTCAGGGAGTGACTTGCGATATCCGGCGAGATCCCGCACATGTCAGAGTGTGTCCAGGCGAAAACATCGAGATTCTCCCGGAGAAATTCAACCAATTCATGTTGTGTCTGTTTGCCCAGTTGAGACCCAACTTTTAGCATCCTCGAATCATCACCCTCACTGATTGGGACGTCCACTGTCAGTTCGGCCGGGGAAGCTTGATTCTCTTTAGATTCATCTTTATCTTCAGTGTCTCTAGGGTCAAGGTCTTTATGGAATTGGTTATGGTGCCCGGGCCGGGGCCCAGGCATTAGTTGTCAATTATCAGCAAAACGGACGCAGAGAGATTCCTCTACGCTCTTCCCTTTCTCCTTTCGTTGTACTCCTCGTAGTTCAGCAACATAGCAGGCCCTCCCCGCTGCCTGATCTCCTTGAATGACTCCGACCCCGTGATCGGTGGGGAACTTCAGAGTCAAGCACCATGGGGCAATGGATGCCCTGAATTCAGCAAGGGCCGGTCGGCCCAAAAACGCATTATAAGGTGAATCAATGTCCAAAACAACAAACTGCAACATCCGGACTCTCCGGCGTTCTCCAACCCCCAACTCCACTGGTAGTTCCGTCACTCCAGTGGGTATTGTAGCACTTCCATTGAAGCCGTGGACTCGAGATTGGCAAGGTTTTAAGTCCTTCGCTTCCATTTTCATTAAATCATAAGCCCGTTTAAGTAGGATGTTTACAGAGCTCCCACTGTCAACCAGGATCCTCTTCATCCAAGCAGGACCTACCTGGACAGATATGACCAGTGGGTCGATTGTGAGGGCTTCGACCTTATCAGCATCTCGGCTTCTAAATATGATATCATCAGACATTGTTTTCTGTTGTTTGGTCGGAGCCCCATCTTCACAATTACTGCAACATTCGAAGTCTGCATGCCTAATAGAGCTAGCATACGACTCCATTTCCCTCCAGCTTTGATCCGTTGGGTGGGGACCACCACTTATTGTATTTATAACCAGCCTTCCGCCCGTACGAGCGGGTTCTTCCTGTCTTTCTTGATTTTGTACACGGTTTTGATTTGAAGGGCCCGCACCACCAGACTGCGGCGCCCGCATGAACTGATCTAACTTTCTCTCCCTGATCAACTTCTCGATGAGGTCCTGCAAATGTCGACACTTATTTGTATTGTGGCCGTAACTTTCATGGAATCTACAAAACTTCCCTATTTGAACCTACCTCTCCGACGAGGGTTTCGGAGCAGGCTTCTTATATTGCACAGTGTTGCAAGTTTGTAGGTACACGTTTTCCAACGACGTATACAACGGCGTGTAATTATCAAACATTGGGGCCCTACGTCGTGGGCCTCGGTTCTGATCTCTTTTCTTATCCTGACCATTGTTGCCTCTCGGCTGGGTTTGTTTGTTCTGTATATTCAACTGAACTTTTCTGGAACTCTCACCGGACTGTTTAACTGCTATGTTACTTTGTATCCCTTCACTTCTGGGCCTCGTATCGTCCTGCTTCCTAGACTGTTTCGCGTCCTCTTGCCGCAAGAATTGAGCAGCTTTGGAGTAGAAACGATCCAACGATGTAGGTGGTTTCCCAGCTAACCAATTTCCAAACTCAGAATCGGGATCGATCCCTTTGGTTAATGCCATCAAAATCGAGTTATCGTTGGGATTACTAATCTCCACACATGCTGCGTGGAATCTTTCTAAATAACGCCCGAGTGTCTCTCTATGAGCTTGGGTGACACTAGATAGGGTGTTAACGTCTTTAGGTCTAGCGACATGCATACGAAACTGCTCGAAAAATTTCTTAGCCAGTTGATCGAACGAAGAGATAGATCTAGGTGGCAACCTTGTAAACCACATTATTGCGATTCCTCCCAAAGAGATGGGGAAACTTCGACATTTCACTGCATCATCAGCCCTTGCAGCGCTCATTGACCACTCATATTTCAAAATATGTTGATTGGGGTCACTACTTCCTTTGTAAATTGGGAGAGTTGGCATTCTGAACCGCCGAGGGGGATCAGCGTATAATATCTCGTCTGTGAAAAGAGTATGACTACGGGATATTCCCCAATCGTCATTGGTAAGCCCTTGACTTTCGCGAATCATCTGACGTATCATGGTTGAAATATCGGGCATCGTCACATTCTGTGCATGCTGAGCTAAGGTGTGGTTGGGTTCCATAGTGCGAGTTTTAACCGGACGCTGTCGACGGTCCAAGTCTCGCCTCCTTGGCTCGGCATCCTCCGGGACGTATGGTTTAGGAGTACGCCCGCGGTGCTGATTATTCGGATCTGACAGATTTCGGGTATCAACCCTTGTTTCTACCGCGACGGTTGTAGTGCGATTGTCCGTGGTATACTATGGAACAGTACCTCTTCGTGATGAGGGCCCGGTCTGGAAGTTGGTTAACGGCCCAACCCTCAATTGTCCTACGGTCAAGGCAGGTTGATATCTGGTAGCTTGTGTGTGACTCACGTCTAATCGGGGACGGGTAGATCTGCCGTGATAGTCAGATGAGGCAGAACTTTTAGTGGATGAGTGGGAAACATCATCCCTCCTGGTCCTCCTGTGCCTTCGGCGGGTTAATTGATTGGTCAATTCAGCGTTAGCGCGCAACTGTTCAGTCAATTGTTGCCGACTTTGAGTCAGTTCTTGGAGCAATACTTGGAACTCTTGTCTGGTGACTGGTCCTGACGGATCTGAGTGAGCAGTGTTGTCTTGATTGGATGGCGGCTGCTGTGTAGGGTTCTGTCTATCCCGACCTTCTTGATCAGCAGCTGTAGAGGCAGTTCTTGTGCTAACCATCTTGAGTGGCGGAGTCCTTTCCTAGACTTTACGCAAATCTGAATAGGATGGAAGGATTCTGGATTAGAGATCTGGATCTTCCTCTTGGATTTATGCAATCCGGTGTCGATGGTAGATCCAAGGAGCAGGAGAAAAACTGGTTTTTCTCAGTGAAAGCACCAAAGTGTTTGTACCAAAAATGGGCACAACACTCTTCGGAAGTTTTTTGAAGAAATAAAATGAAGAATGTAAATATAAAACAGAGATTATCTAACAAAAACTCCAACAAACAGAAATGTAAAATGCAAAGACAAGCGATTTAGAGTGGTTCGGCGTATTGCCTACGTCCACTATGAAGTTTTGATGATTTTATTGATTCTCTTTCAATGATTACAAGTGATTACAGCGAACAACAGCGAATTACAGTTTGGAATTCGAATTCAACAGTAAGAATAAGATGCAAGTCTCGATCCGGCAGAGTCTGGACGCTTTAGAATCAAAAGATCCTTCTTCTGTAGGCTCTGGGGATCTATTTATAGGCGTAGGAGGCTGAGATTCTACTCAAACTTCGGGAGACTCGTTCTGGCACGTGAAGGGGCCCACGCGACCAATCTCATGAAGTTTCGCCTTGATCTGTGATCGATACGAATCTATTTCGTATCGATCGAGATGATGTCCAATCGAGCTGAAATTTGGCAGAGACATTCCTTAGTGTATATGCAAGCTTCTGTGAAAGTTTCATTGAATTTGGATCAGTGGATCAGGAGATACAGTCGATACGAAGTGGAATTTCTCGAAGGCTGTTTGGTTCGTCTTCATGGCTTCGACTCAATCCCTTCGTGTCGATGACTGCACGTGTTCCTGAGATGATGTGGCGCGCGCACTTTGCCTCTATCCGGTTCTTTACTCCATGTTGACCGTATCGACTCCATAGATCTCGCCTTGTTCGCTGCAAGGGGTGACACGTCACCCAGATTTGTTGACTCGATGGATACGAAGTAGTTACCAGTTATGGATTCGAATAATAGTTACATCGATGGATACGAGCTAACGAAGGTTGATGGTTACGAACAGGCTTTTCCTTGATGGATACGAAACCAATCGATGCGAACTGGAGCCTTTTGATGGATACGAAGTATCGAATCTCTGATGGATGCGAAGTTGACGTTAGGGGATTGTCACGAAGCGGACTACTTTCTGATGGATTCGAACAAGTCTCTCTGGCTGAAGGCTGATCGATACGAAGCTCATCGATACGTGGGCTTGGCTATTCTTATCGATACGAAATCGATGGATACGAAATGAGGCCCATTGATGGATACGAAAATGGAGTTATCTTCTTTAACTTGAATCGGTCATATCTTGAGCATACGAACACGGATTGACTTGAAATTTGGAACGTTGGTTCTCTTAGCTTTTCTAGTCATGTCTTATCAATTATAGCTTTATCCGGGCTCGGACTAAATTCATCGACATCACTCGGTTTTCAATCAGTCTCTTGGTATCCTGGCCTTGCCAAAAGGCGGGATAACAATATCCACATATATATAAATGACATGATTTGATTTATATACAAATATTTTTATATTGGTAAAATTCTGGATCTTGGGAAATTAATTAAGAGAAGTGATCCATTGTTTTATATATGTTTAAAAAAAACTCAACTGAAAATCACTAAAATAGATATAGAGAGAAGTGTGTCACTTCAGAGCTAATACTAATGAGCCAGCTTTGAGTGGACGAAGTCCAACGAGGTGTCAACATAGGCCTAAACAAATCGTTTCTCTAAAGTCATGGAGATCTAAATATCATAGAACTAACCAAGAAGGTCTGTGGGCCAAACACTCAGTGATGTTCATGACAGTCCTCGTTCAGTAGGCCAAGGTAGGGAAAACTACATTACCAACATGCTAAAGATGCTGTTAGATCAGAATCAACAATAATAGTATGGCGAACAAGGTTTATCAGTGACCCAGACTCCATTCATCGAAGATCTTCTTGGGCCAAGGCATCCTAAGAATCTTCTGATGCTAACCATGCCAAACTACAACATCATGACTGATCCTAAACAATATTTGTTGAAGTATGGATGACATATGTTGGATCTGGGTCAGCACACAATGACGTAAATGGGTAAATTTTAAAAAATTATCCCATTTGGATTTTATTGGGTCTATGAAGTCTAAATTTGTTTAGATATTATCTAAATTTATTTTAAATAAAATCAATATTTTATTTAAAATAAAGGTTTAATTTATTCTTAAGTTTATATTATATAATATAATATGTATATCACATACACATAGGTGTGTACATGCACATGCAACATTAACCATGTACATGGTTTGACATGTCGTGTATAGATATTGGGATTTACACAGCAACAGATATGTTATCCCCTCTGTATACATGTGTGCTATCAATATACATGCATATATAAATATAAATGTATAAATTGTATATCATAAATCATTATTTGTAAAACATAATAGTAAATATAAAAAACATATGTGTGTATATATATTTAATTAAATAAACAATTTATAAATTCAAACTCATTTCAAATTTATTTTAACAAATAAATTTTATATAAATATATTTATTACATAATTCAAAATCTAAAGTGTTAAATAATTTTTTATACATGTAATATAAAACACATACATATATATTTACTAATATTTAAAATTATACATACATACATACATATATATATATATAATATAACCATGTATATGTAAATATGACATAACGTAATAAAAAAATTAAAATTAAAAAATATATACTAATATGCTCTCGATTAGGAAGTTTATTTTTGGTTTTAAAATTATTTAACTTGAATTTTTTTTAAATTTTCATGTAGAAATAATATATGTATAAAATAACTTTATAATTTCGAAAATAATTTTAAATTTTCTCTTTTTCATTAGATATCTTATACTAACATTTTATGATATTTACATATACACGCGCATACAAACTAATATTCAATTTTAAAGTAATCGATAAATACATACATATATAGTATATATATACAAGAAATAAATAAATATATGTACATATATATATATATATTCTTAGTTTTCGAAAATAATAAGTGCATAAATAAATATTAATAAAATATAATACATCCTTATACAATATTCTTTGCATCGAAATTAATTTTAAATTAAAATAATTTAATATTATTATTATATTCAAAAATAAAATAATTAATTTTTTTGCTCTCTAGCTGTGAGCATCTAATACATAAAAATTGATTTTTTTATAAACACATGCATGCATATTCCATTACATAAAGACAGTACAATGTTATATAGATTCATGGTATATTCAATGGTTATCTAATCAAATATACGATAAAATAAACACGGTATACATTAATATATAATATAAAATGGATCATTCCTTTCAAAGCCAAATTAATCCATCTAGAACATTGTAAAGACCCACCTCCTCGACCCTCGGAGGTCAATACTAATACATCCTCGGTATTCACGTGCCATAAATCCAAGTGTTGGAGAGATGGTTCTTTAAGGGTAGAAAGAAAAAGAAGACAAAACAGAATCTCACACGAATGGAATAATATATATTATTTCAACATATAATCTTTATAATGGGAATTTTTAAATACATTTATCAGAGTTAAACATGGACAATTATAAATATGTGTCCTTACAAATACGGAATACAATTGTACATGAATGTGGTGAAAAGGAGGTAACAGTCTACTAAAGGATCTTCTAACTCCATGCTCTAAACTCTTCCAGATTTCTTCTAACTAAACCTAACTACTAGGCTGGCCGGAAAAATAGGTTACCTAGAGTTTAAGGGGAAAAGACAATAAACTCAGGGTCATTCATGGGACTAGTCAGAGAAACTCTATATACGCGTCTTTGAAAACAAAGGTATCTCATAGGACCACACCGCACATAAACATGGAACAAGTTTCTACTTTATGATAACCAAACCATTTGCTATGCAAAATCTGGGAATATTATTTTTGATGACATTCTTTTGAAAACATTTGCAAATAAACTTATGAATCTTAGTTGAAATTGTTACATCGATTAAATTCCAGCAACTGGCTACAGAAGTAGGTTCTATAATCAAATCCGAAGGTACTTATTAGAGAATGGATTTCCATACAATCACATATAAGGAACTACCTTCTGTATAGTACACCTCTAGAGGGACGTACCGAGGACCAACATCTTTTGAAACATCTACATCTGGCAAGACCGGCCTACCGGTAGACCCTAACATGGTGGCTGATACAACCGAATATGACATCATTTCGGTCGTAACCACTGACCTAACCGAGAGCACTCTTAGCATACACAACATACTCGATATATACAGACTAATCTAGAAGGGTCATGACCATAGCCTTATGGGAGCAACCCACATAGCCTCACGAAATCCCCTATTTAAACAATTTCTAGGTGATAAGGCCCAAGGTAACGATTACCTTTTCACACAACACATTCTAATTTGAATGCCAAACTTCCTTTCCACGATCACACAACTGATTTCTACAAACATATAACTCCTGAGCTCGCATGTCTCAAGAAAGAGTGTTAAGCTAAGAGAAGTTGTGTTCTCCACCACCAAACAGATGAGACGTTCATAGAGATTAATCAGTGTGATTAGGAATGCAACGTTAAACATTCGTCCATACAAGTTGTCGAAGAATAGGACAAACCTAAGAAACTCTCCTACCACATCCTGTTGGGAATCATCTCTAGGATTAGTAGTGAGCAGCCCTTGCATCGAAGATCAAATGAAGATACTACTGCCATGTATATATGATATGGGAAATTTACCCCGAGGATCCATGATAAGCAGCCCTTTATTCATTTACCATCATTCCATGTCTTCATTTTCGAGTGTACATTGGTTCGAAGTGGTTTTCAGATAAGAATCACTTCAAATCTGACTCTGGTTCCTTCGAAATAATCATCGATAAAATTAGGTAAATAGGGAATTATTCTTTGATTGATTAGTTTCTTTTTATCAAATATCGACTATATATATATACATCTTTAAAACATTTCTTTTTGGTATATACAAAATCGTTAAGCCTCTCTTTAATTTTGGAACTACCAAATTTAAATCATTTCTCATAAATAACATTGCAAAACCTTGTTGAGTAAAAATGGTCGCTTGAAGTTATACTAATTTTACTCAACAACAGATTCTGTATTCAACCTTTACTATCCGTCGAATAACGGTGAAATCACCTATTTGAATTCATACGGACAATATGGGTTCCCTCTTCAGAATTGAATACTAAGTATAAGAATATTATCTCTATACAATCCAAGTTGTATTAAATTTATAAATTTTGAATCTTTTATACTTGTCTCATTTCCGACATTTCGAACTTATCTATCCTTTGCCCAGAGAAGAGGCCAGGTTAGCCAGGGCACTAGTTGCATCTGAACATCTCCTTGGTTTAAGCACTTCACATCCGGATCTCACGAACAGAAAAATCCAGTCTACTCGTCAGCTTTTAGAGCCAGGATCAAATCACTTTATTTTGATGGCTTTTCTTTAAATCATTTATTTAAACTCTTTTAAATAAACTATAAAATTACAAATCATTATTAAAACACTTAATTATTCATTTGAAAACATTTATAAAATATTTGAAAAGGAATTGTTAAGTTTAAAGTCGTATTTCAAAAGTTATTAAAAGTGCTGCAAAAAGTGTTGCGAATAGTGCTACAAATAGTGTTTTTCAAAGCTTATTTGATCAGAAAAACTTTTCTATCATTTAGAAATTCATTTTTATAACTCAAATCCCTTTTAAAACATTTTAAAAGATTTATAGAATTTATTCCATATTTTTAAAGAATTAAAAATATCATTTATAAAGAATTTGTCGCTTTGGTTTCCGAACCGCGACTATTTTGAAAACTTATTATACTCATATTTCAAAATATACTAAATGAAATCATGATCCTTTTCTTTTTTTTTAAAACTATGACTATAAGGGTTCGAAAAATTCTTATTACAAAGAATTCCGACTCTGAATCCATCGTATAAATGGATTTAACTTTCTACGGCGCGAAATCGCGAACAACCGTTACGCGACGCTCTTATTTTTACTCGTTTTCTAGTTTATTTTCATACTTCATCGAAACACTTTTAAATGTTTATAAAACATTTCTAAATCATTTTAAACCATTTTAAAGAGGTTTAACAATCGCATTTATACTTCATTTATTAAAGAAAGTGATTTCCTTTGTGATTTTTGACGTGTATTAAAGGTGACTTGTTAATACAATCAAACAACATATAATAAACACCCAAACTTGATAATCAAGCATAGTAAACAACCATAAAAATCATATCACATCATCATATTATATATAAATATAGACATAGAGTTTATCACCATAATCCAAACAGATACTTCCTACCAACATTCAAACAAATCAATGCTTCACTACGCATCTCCTACATGCCCAACTCACGGCCATGCCCCTCCATCTTGCGTTTACTCTTGGCCCAACCTCTCCCTTGCTAATCATGCTTCCCATGATGTCTTAGGCTTAATACTAGAGTTTAGAGGAGATTAGAGAAGATTTGGTTAACTTTTGAAAAAGTTAGAGAGTAATCAGTGGATTAGTGCTTAAGCACTTCCACTATTTTTAACCCTCCTACTTTTTCTCAATTCTTGAGAAAGAAGAGAGACTTTCATGGAAGCCATTAAAAAGCTCAAGAATGAAGAAGTGAAAGGTGTGTGGAAATGAGAAGGTATGCATGGGTATTTATAGGATTTTCAAGCCTTAACCCTTAAGCAAAGTGGAAAATATCTCCACCATCATTTCTAGCCGTCCATTCCAACCCCCATCACCCTCCATGTGATCGGCCCACACCCCCTTCTACGTGCTTGGCTTGTGATATGATGTGGTGCTTTAATTTTATCTCTTGTTTACATATAAGGAACTTGTATATATATGTAAGTGTTAGGATATTTTCTTTGCTTGATTTGAGTAATTCCTAAACATAATTAAATGTATATGTCTATACATTTGTATACGTGTTCATGTATGTGTATATATATCACAACATTGTATTGATTTGTTTGCAACTTCTATACGTTAAACCTTTACGAATTTCGATTCCGATCTCCGGTCATATTTTTACTTCTTAGTTAACATACACATATTTGTAAAAAAATTCAAAAAAAAATTCTTATCATTTTTAACAAATTAAAATAGTCACATTTGATTTATAAAACCATATAAATAAATACTAAACAATTGTTTACAAAAAGTGTTGTATATCGATAAAGCGATACGAATTTTCTTATATTTTCAAATCAAATATATATTCTTATAAAACTATTATAAATGATTTGTTATCACTTCATAACTTATTAAACTGAATTATTATCATTTAAAAACAATTATTATAATAGTTATTAAATCATTAAATCTCAATTTAAATTCATAAATCAATTATTTAAATATAAGGGCATCATTGATGATGTCATAAATACTTTTTATTCCCAAAAATAAAATAAATTTATTTTATTTCATATTCTTATTTAAATGGATAAGTAAGTGTATGTATCCAGCCCTATGTATGATGTTGTACGATTATGAAGCGGTTTATCGATAAAACAGTTTTCGACTATTTTATCGGTATGTTTCCAAAGGAAATATTTTTTTGAACATTCTTTCAAAACAAGTTCGTTATTCTTATTTATCACTTAAAACTTGATTATTTATAAAAAATAATCTATATTTGAATATGTAAAATAATTTAAATATCTTTAATTAAAGTGATCAAATTACTGGTTGAATCTTGAAAATGTTATTAGACTGAATGCAGTTACCACCGATGTTTGAATTGTATTCAATTTCGTGTTTAGAGATTGAATATTTGGAGGATAAGGGGAGTTTGAGGTCAGCCTTACTAGTCTAGAGGAGTGCCAAAAAGTAAAAAAATGAAAGGAGGGGTTGGAGATGAATATATAGTAGAGATCTGAGGAGTAATATAAGGATCTGGATCCACCTTCATCTCTTACCGATTCAACTCTTTGAATTCATAATTCAAACCCTCCTTAGGCATCATATGGCTAGCCTCCCTAGGCTATTCATTGCCACTTACAATAGGTCCCTTTATGTGCCTCAAAATCACTTTAAGCCAGATCAACAAATAACACATTTAAATCCAATTTAAATGTGTATCGATATCGTATATCGATAAATGTATGTATAATATTATATATAAACTAATTAATATTGATCAACATAAATTAAATAAAATTTTGAAATTAATATTTCATTAATATTAATTGATTCAATTAATTTATAATAATTTATAATTAATTAAATTCGGTGGTAGCAGGAGTACTCAATGTTTTAGTTGTGTAACATCCCATAAAATCAACCATAAATAAATAAATTGGATAAATTAATTTAAATAAGTAAGGGTAAAAATGAAAATTTTGTAAAAGTTAAAATTTGACCATGAAAGTTATTATGTTGCGTTTGTAGCGATTTTCTAACCAATTTCCATATATATTATGTTTAAAATGGAGCTCCAATAAGGAAGTTATGCACATTTGAAGTTTTTGGTTCAAATTAATTTAAATAGAATTCAGATTAAAATAAATAATAAATTCCTAAATTTGAAATTCAAAATGTTAACAGTAATTATACTTGGGGGTTAAGCAAAAGTTAACGTAAATGTTAAATTATAATTAAGGAATTAAATAAAAACAAATCAATAGCAATCAAAACGTTCCCAAAATATAGGACCTACCAACCCCTGACCTATGACCGGTAGATCGTTGGCGGTCGATCAGTGGGTGGAGGTAGTCGACCGTTGAAGCTTAAAGGCAGCTAGGGTTTTTCAATAATTAACGTCCGGATTTTTATTATGTTAAACCAACTTAAATCGCAACGTTCTAGTGGATTCCAACCACTATAAATAAGAGCCTAGTCCTCTCACTTTTTTTCATAAAATATTTTAGGAATACTAGATAAACTTTATAAATACATCTCTTCATAGATTCGAAAAACTCCATTAGAGTGTCAGGTAAGAAATCTATATATGTATTTTTGTTTATTGTTTATTTTCTGAACTTCTTCTCCTCTAAACCTCTAATTTTCTGAATCTAACATATATACAAATCCCTTGTTGTATATATCAAAAAGAAGAGATTTGAAGAAGATTATTATAGGTATGTCAAATCTAAAAAGAAGGCAAAGCTAAGGACCTATATGAGTGGAAATCTTAGTTTTTCTATTTTAGTAATTGAATAGTGCAGTTTGGGTTTGATATATGCCTTGGAGAGTTTTGGATTACGAAAACATCACATTAAAAATCCCCAAAATTCACCCAAAGCGAAATGTCGATTCTTAGGTTAGAATCTTAATAATTTTGTATTAAAATAACGGAGTTTATGTGGACTTTGCGATTTATGTGTTTTACCTTTTATTCAACTTCCTTTTCTTTTTCTTTACATCTGATTAAGAGATTTGATTAAAAAATGGTGTGTAGGGTACGAATCCTAATTCGTAGTTTGCATTACCTATTTCTACAAATTGAATAGAAATTTCCTTGTCTAATTTCATATAAAAAAAGTTGAATAGAGCGTGATTAATTATTATTTATTTATTACGTTGTTTTGATATGAAATAAGTTGGATTAGGATTCTATATACAAGTCTATTGATTTGATTTTGGAATATTGGATTTATGGTATGTATTATTATGGAAATGAGACTTGTATAATTTTGGAAGATTTGACATTTAAAATGGTAGTTCAGGGCGTATTCTCCGCATGCATAGAAATCAATAAATGTGCATTTATATATATATATATAAATCAACATAAATAACGTACAATCATAACGTATTAAAGGCGTAGTTAATTAGGTTAATAATTATCATATAAATCCCTCTTAGGAAAGTAATTAATCGAAGAGGCAATATAAGAAGGTTTTCTTATAAGGCCTAAATAATCAATATAGTGGGATGTATGATAATATACCTAGAGAGTGTTATGAAATATGATTAAGTTATAGGGATGCGAGGTCAGTCAAAAGCACATGGAAATTTGCCCAGCTAGTCTGGCTACCAGCACTATAACTTTAGGGCTGATGTGAGAAATTGCCTATAATAAGTAACTATGGATAATGCGAGGTTAGTCCCAATTCTATAGGATAAATCTGTCCAGTTAATCTGTTACTAGTACCTAGGAATAGTCGGACTAATATGAGACGTATCCATGGGGCACAAGTCGTAATATGAAGGACCTGATTTTGGGATTGGAGGTATTAAGTTGTTTTTTAAGGGCCCGTCTCTTCCCTTATATGAAGTATTAGATGGTCGGGATTGGGTTTAGGCAAGGTTGAGGATATCTCGGAAAGGTCTGCCTCAATGGAAGTATTAAGTGTTCGAAGAGATTTCCATGCAATATCGGCTAGATGGAAACTTGTGAGGCATCCACCTTGGAAATATGTATTAAATGGTGGGGGCCTACGTCAATTGAGGTCTTCAATGGTCATAGTCTACCTATTTTCCATTAAAAATGTATTAAGTGGCTTGGGTACTATATCTCATAGTGGTAAACATTAATAACGATGATTATAGGTTATGGAACTAGATAATATGAAGGACCTGCTTTGGGGATTGAAGGTTTTAAGTGGTTGTCTGAGGGCCTTCCCCCCTTTCCCTTTTATGAAGTATTAAATGGTTTTGACTACAGTTTAAATGTGAAACACGTATCCTTATTTAAATTAAACTACCCAAGTACTGTTATAGAAAGGCTCGAAATTTCTATTCACCAGACATTGCTGTTCTGACCCCCTCCTCATTACAACAAGGATTAAGGAAGGAGATGATGATCAAAATGGAGATGGGGATGAGAGGAGCTTGTGGCAGTAGTCTGTTTATCTGTTCATGTCATTTTCCGATGTACTTATTTGAAGATGACAATGTATTTTTGAACATGATTACGTACAGTTATTATTGACATTATATCATGGTTTTGTGACATTTGGAATTTCTGGAATGGGTCTAAGTTTCGATGGGCCTTCTCTGGGTTGGGATTTTGGCCTGTTTTGGGGGCGGGTTGTTACATTTGGTATTAGAGCTTAGATAACGCAATCAATGGGGAAACGTATATGTATGAGTGGCATATTTGTTATTTTTAAAAAGTATTTTTCGAAAACCCTACTACTTATAAGTATATATGCTTATTTTGAAGATACACCTAATTCTATAAATTCAAACTATAGAAGTAGTTCCGACCATATTACGAAAAGGATGGGCAAAGCGACTATGAGTTGGAAAAATAAACAGAGTCAAAATTTATACTCCCGGTCCGATTACCCATGGGCGGAGGTCGTATCATAAGGAGTGGACTAAGAAGAGCATAAGCATGGCATATGGAAGTATCCCAAAAGTTGAATGGTACTTGACTCCTTTGTTGACCTAGACTTTCTTATAATGGTGAACTCTATAAGCATAATTTACATCGATGTTCACATTAGATGTAATCACAACATTAACATAAATCGCTTAAATAATAGGGATAGCAATTGTAAATGGGAAAGGTTGTAACTCCAGGATTAAGGAGGCAATAAATGTGGAATAAATAGAGAGTTACAAGAATTTAATAGAAATATAAAAGGACCGATTAAAGAGATTATTAGAAAAATTATGGCAAGATAAGGAAGGCATAATAGGTAAAATTAGAATGAATAAATAAACGTCTTTAAGAATTTCCCGTTAGAATTATAACCATTTATTATGGACAATTGACATTTATAGAAATAGCAAATAACAAGCTAGGTAGTACGTAAATATTATAGGGCAATATATATGTTAACATCCGAAAGAAAGACGTGAAGAAAGAGTGAAACAATCTTCCACAAGAAGGTATACATTACTCACCACAAGAAGATAACCGGATTTTTAAAGGTTTAGTAGGAAAGTTCAAAAGAAGGAATAATTAAAGTCAATTTCTAAATCCAACCCCATGAAAAATAATTTGATAAAATGATTTTTGAAAAAATCCTTTAAATGTTTTGGAAGGGCTTTTCAAAGGATTATAAAATGAAGATCTTATGTATCAAAAGTTGAAATTTCTAAGTTTTGAAAGAAAGTGATTTCAGTCGAGTTTGTAAATATGCTACCAGTTGTTTTGTGAAAAGTTGGAAGAGGATGTAAATTTTTAGAAAGTGGTGGAATGTTTTAAAAAAAATGGTGGTTAAACTTTATAAAAAGAAAATTGTAAATCTGATGATTTGAAGAGTTGAAAAAAGGGGTTTTTCATTTTTAGTTTAAAAGTAGTTGACTTAAATAGTTTTCAATTTCTGGATTCTTCATTTTTGAAAAAAGAAAAATAGGGTGTATTTTGGATCCAATGATTTTTCTCACTTTATAAATTTTTAAGTTGATATTTTGAACGAGCAAGAAAATATGGAGATTCATAATCTATAAATTAGTTGAGTAAAAAAGTTCTAACTTAAAAGTATTTTGCATTCTTGAAATTCTTAGTTAAAATTTATTAAGCCAAAAAGTTTTTTGGTCTATATATTTTTGATTAAGGGATCTTTCGTAGAACGTAGGGTAGACTTGATAATTTTTCTTACTATATAAAATTGGAGGTTCTTTTCCTTAAAATTCTTTTAAAAAGGTGTATAAATAGAAACAGAACTTGATTAAAATAAGATAAAAAAAATAGAAGGCTAAGTATGCACGATAAGGTAGATAGGAGGAATATTCCCATATAAGGAATTGCAAAGAATAATTGCCGAGATAGATAGTAATAGCATTAGGAATTTATATAAAGTATGACTAGTAATCTAGTTAGAAATAATATAAGAGAAAAATAACATGATGGAAGTTATCAATGTCTACTCCACTTTTCATTGTTTAAAGTTATACAAAATGTTTTTGAAATATTGGAATGAATGATTATTTGGTACGATGATTGAGTTTTGAATGTTTTAGGTTAAAAATCATACTTTTAAAAGAGGAAAGCCTTTGTTATAGAAAAATTAAGAAGGAATTTTTTTATATTTCCTTTCTGAAAACCTATCAATTCTTGAATGTTATGAATGAAAAGTCCAACTTTAAAAAAATCTTTGATGTAGAAAGTATTTGAGGAGGAAAATTATTTTACTCCTTTTTTGAACTAAGTAATTTTAAATTCTAGATAAATGTTTTTAAGTTTATATTTTCAAAGGTAAAGATTTTGGACTTAGCACTTCATGGTTGTGAAATTTTAGTTTTACAAGGAATGATTAGACATAAACCAAATTTTTATGGAGTAGATAGGGATCACTACCTTGGTAAGACAGGTTAAAGGTTTTAGGATATGAAAAAATGGGAATAATATGTACAATCTGATTTAGAAATTTGAAATCAGTCCCAAACTTTTATTTGTAGAAGGCGGTAAGTTGTTAAGATATTCCAGATCTATAATTGTGTCGTAAATTAGGTTGCCTGTAGAATGTGAATTTCTATATTTTTATTTTGGAACGGTTTCTGGGTAATTTCCATAAATTAGCCAATTCCAAAATATGTATAAAAGCACGTTGTTTGAATTAACTAGGGTTGTACCAAAAAGGGAAAGAGATGTATAAGATATGGAAATTCTTTTCTGTAGTTTACACTGTTTGTTTCAATCAAAGGACAAAATACTCCTTTGTAATCTCAAACAAAGCAAAAATCTCATTCGTGGTTAATTTATGGAAAATTATAACGGTAATCCTTTTTAGGAGGGCGGTTCTGATAAATTAAAAATATGGAAATAAGTGTTCTAGTTTAGGAACTAGTAATTAGAAATAAATCTACACGTATAACCATGCTTAATGTCTATATAATATATGTAGCATATTTTACGATTATATACAATTTATTTAGTAATTAACAAATTAAGATTTATGGACATTGATTACAAATATAATGGGCAATAAATTTGCAATTAATGAGAGTTCAAAGGAATTAAAAAAAGATTGATTAGGAAAATTCTAATACGACATTTATGGAAGAATTGAATTAGAGTAATAAATGGATTTTGAAATTTGTAAAAGATTAATGAGGATTGAGTAAAGATGGTCCAATTTTGACATTAATAAATAGTTTTTATGGGTATATTAACTAAAGTAATAGATGGTCCGCATTTATTAGAAACCAAGAAGAAAAATTAAGGAAAGTGGAAGATAGTGGATTAACATATTAGGCATGCCTATCTTAATTTAGTAAGGAGAATTAGGATATTAACACCATGTACGCCATTTGATGATAAATGACAGCTTCCAACAAAATTTTCTTTTCGAGTTTTTGGGTTGTAATCGCTAATTGTCTCCTTTAGTTATTGGAAAAGCATAAGATGTGGTATAAGATATGTCTATTTTATCACTGTGTTGATTTTATGGATGGGATTGAAACGATTGATAATTATATGTGTATTGAAAAGCAACACAATTAAAGAAATTTTATAGGGACACTTAACTAGCGATGAACTGTTGATAAGACTGGAAGTTCACGAGGAAATTACGTTAGCAACCAAAAATAAAAGATTGCTTTAATCCCAAAAAATTAAGAGTTTTGGAAAAATAAATTTTAGCTTGTAAAATTTCACCATTCAAGAAAGAGATAAAATGTATAGGGATGTAAAGAGAATTTCCTATTGGACAAGGATAAGGAAGAAGGTGGCAAAATTTTCCATTATGAGCAATAATATTGCAACATCTCTAGCACATATTTATATCAAAAGGGTGGTTCAACTTCATGGAATTCTGGTTAGCAACATTAGTGATAGGAACCCATTATTTATTACCGAATTTTGGAGGAGTTTGTGATAGCTTTGGGAACTTCATTGAATCTTAGCATTGTTTACCACCCATAGACCAATGGGCAAACTGGAAGAGTGAATAAGATCTTTGAGGATTTGTTAAGAGCTTGCATCATGGACTTTGGAGGACAGTAGGAGAAGCACTTACCTTTAGTAGAATCTACGTATAATAATCACCAATCGGCGATTGGTATGGCACAATTCAAAGTGCTTTATGGGAGGCCATGCAAATCGCCAAATTGTTGGTGGGAAGCCACCAAAAAAATTCTACTTGGACCAGATATAATTCACGAAAAGATAGAGTTGATTAGGTAGCATGTGAAGGTTGTAGGATTTGGAAAGTTCAGGAAAGGTGGCACGAAGATTTATTGGGCCTTTCCTAATTTTGGGAAAATAGGAAAACTTGTAGAGTTGCTGGATAAATTCGTAGGAGTCCATGACTTTTTCACGTTTCGGATTTGAGGAAATACCTTCACGGCACAGCCACCGTGTTAGGGCCTAATCAATTGGGGGATATTGAGACGGAGCCAATAGCATCCCGTACCAACGTAGGAATTGTGGAGCACGAAAATAGAAAGCTCCGCAATAAAGAAATTAAGTTAGTTCAAGTACAGTGGGGAGAAAATCCGGCGGAAAGCATAAGAACTTCTGGTCCTAAGATTTTCTCGGGTAAACTTTCCTCTCCAAAATTAGGTCTTGGTTGCAATATTATTACTAGATTGTATGGTGAAAGTTGGTTGCTACACTTTCACTATCACTTTGCACTCATGTATAAATTTTTATCCATGTTTAGGGTGTTTGCATACATACTTATATGTCATAATCACACACTCATGCTAGGATTGAGCTCACTTATAATACGTCTGCAGTACATAATCACATTGCGCTTTTGGTTGTGAAGATAATTTGGTTGTACAACATGGATGTTCATTACATGTAATGATGTCGCCCCTCGGAAAGATTTCATGGTCGAAATCCTTTTAAGGGGGAGAATGTAACACCCCGTAAAATCAACCATAAATAAATAAATTGGATAAATTAATTTAAATAAGATAGGGGTAAAAAAGGATATTTTGTAAAAGTCGGAATTTGATCACAAAAGTTATGACGTTGCGTTCGTGGCGATTTCCGATCAATTTTCATATATAAGATGTTGAAATCGGAGCTTAAACGTGGAAGTTATGGACGTTTGAAGTTTTAGGTTCAAATTAATTTAAATAGAATTAAAATTCAAATAAATAATAAATTCTTAAATTTGAAATTCAAAAGTTAACAGTTACTTGGGGGTTTAGAAAATGTTAAAGTTAACATTAACGTTAAATTATAATTAATAAATTAAATAAAAACAAATTAAAGGCAATCAAAAGGTCCCAAAATAGGGGACCGTTTGACCCCTAACCTATGACCAGTCGATCACAAGCGGTCAACCGGTAGGTGGAGGTGGTCCACCGGTGAAGCGGAGTGGCGGCTAAGGTTTTGCAATAGTTAACATTCTAATTTTTATTATTTTAAACCAACTTAAATCTGACGATTCTAGTGCATTCCAACCACTATAAATAAGAATCTAGCTCCTTCACTTTTATTCCCAAAATATTTTAGGACCACTAGCGAATCTCTATCATTTTATCTCTTTATAGATTCAGAAAAATCCATTAGGGTTTCAGATAAAAAAAATTATGTATTTATTTATTTTTATTGTTTATTTTCTAAACTTCTTCTCCTCCAAACCTCTAATTTTATGAATCTAACATATATACAAATCTCTGTTGTATGTATCAAAAAGAGATCTGAAGGAGATTATTATATGTGTGTTGATTCCTAGGAGGCAAAGCTACTTTGAGTGGAAATCTTAGTTTTTCTATTTTAATAATTGAATAGTGCAGTTTGGATTTGATATATGCCTTGGGGAGTTTGGGATTACGAAAACATCACATTACAAATCCTCAAGATTCTTCTAAAGTGAAATGTTAATTCTTAGGTTGGAATCTTAATAGTTATGTATTAAAATAACGGAGTTTGTATGGATTTTGCAAATTTATGTGTTTTCCTTCTACTCTACTTCTTATTCTTTTTCTTTGGATTTGATTAAGGGATTTGATTAAGGGATTTGATTAAGAAATTGTGTGTTTGGTACAAATCCTTATTCATATCCTATACTACCTATTTCTACAAATTGTATAAAAATTCCATTGTCTAATTTCATGTAAAAGAAGTTGAATATAGTGTAAAATTAAATACATTGTAAGCTTTTATTATTAATTTATTCCGTTGTTTCGATATGAAATAAGTTGGATTTGGATTCTATGTATAAGTCTGTTGATTTGATTTTGGAATATTGGATCTATGGTATATGTTATTGTGGAAATGAGACTTCTATAATTTTGGAAGATTTGACATTTAAAATGGTAGTTTAGGGTGTAATCTCCACACGAATAGAAATCAATAAATGTGTATTTATACATATATAAACTATTGTAAGTAAAGTATAATTATAATGTATTAATGATATAGTTAATTAGGTTAATAATTATCATTTAAATTATCTTTATGAAACTAATTAATTGAAGAGGCGAAATAAGAAAGATTTTTTATAAGGCCTAAATAATTAATACGGTGAGATTTGTGATTGTATACTTAGACAGTGTTATGAAATATGACTAAGTTAAAGGGATGTGAGGTCAGTCAAAAGCACACAAAAGTCTGCCCAGCTAATCTAGCTACAAGTGTGACTTTTGGGGCTGATGCGAGATATTGTCTATAATAAGTAATTATGGATGACGTGAGGTTTGTCCCAATTCTGTATGGTAAATCTATACAAGTACCTACGAATATTCAGACTAATGCAAGATGTCTCCATGGGGTACAGATCATAATATGAAGAACCTGCTTTGGGGATTGAAAGTATTAATTGGTTATTTGAGGGCTCGCCTCTTTCCCTTATATGAAGTATTAAATGGTCGGGATTGGGTTTAGGCATAGTTGAGGATATCGTGGAAAGGTCCGCTTTAATGGAAGTATTAAGTGTCCAAAGAGATTTCCATATAATATCAGCTATATAGATACTTGTGAGGAGTTTGCCTTGGGAATAAGTATTAAATAATGGGGGCCTACCTCAATTGAGGTCTTAAATGGTTAGAGTTTGCCTATTTTCCATTAAAAAGGTATTAAATGGCTTGGGTAGTATCTCTCGCATTAGTAGATATTAATAACGATGGTTGGGTTATGGAATTGGATAATACGAAGGGTTAGCTTCGAGAGATTGTAGGTATTAAGTGGTTGTTTGAGGGCCCGTCTCTTTCCTTTATATGAAGTATTAAATGGTTTTGAAACAGTTTAAATGCGAAAGACATATCCTTATTTAAATTATAATACCCAAGTACCGATATAGAAAGGCTTGAAATTTCTATTAACCAACATTGTTGTTCTAACTCCCTCCTCATTACAACACGGACTAGGGAAGTAGACGATGATCAAGATGGAGATGGCGATGAGAGGAGCTTATGGCAATAGTCTATTTATCTATTTACGCTATTTCCTAATGTACCCATTTGAATATGACAATGTATTTTTGAACATGATTATGTAACGGTTATTGTTACAATATGTTATAATTTTGTGACATTTGGAGCTTTAAATAAAAAGAGTACTGTTTATGCTATTATATTTTATCATTCCACTATAAGTTCTGAATGAATAAATAAATAACTCTGTACTGTTTTTTTACCATCCAAAATCCAACTTTGGAATGGGTCTATGTTTCAGTGGGCCTTTTCGGGTTTGGGATTTTTGCCTGTTTCGGGGCGGATTATTACAGGTTATGTGACTCTTGGGTATAAATTTGGACAGTGACTAATATCGAATAATTTGAATATTAACATTCATATATTACTTAGCAGGTAGTGTGATATTATGACCAAATTTGTCGCTTATATGACTTCAATAAAATCTAATTTTACGTTATTTAAGAGTTACCTAGTAGTGATAATTATTTACACCGGTTCTATTCGTCGAAGCTATATCACATTAGAACTTATGAAATTTGGTAATGGTCAAAATTCCAATATCGTCCATATTTAACTTTATATTCCAAACATAAATTCTTCGGTTCAATAAAAACAATTATTATTAAATGAACTACTCTGATCAGAGATTTAATTTGAGTTCTGTTAACATTGATACTAACTCATATAACCAAGGAGACGAACCCTCTCTTGAACATTGTTTCACTTCTAATACTTCCACTTGATCCAACTATAACGTTCGATGGACGTCGTGCCACAATTTGACTATAATCAAAGCAGAGCTTTCATATTAAAGATTAATGGTATTCTCAAGCCAAGAGAACTAAGTAATATTGTCACATCGATATTTTCTATTTGACATCAGTTATATTAATCAAAAGAAAACTATTAAGCGAGCCATTCCATACTTATCCAATAATTATCAGTACGTAAACCCTTGGTGCCCCCAACAGTCACGAGTAATACTCTGCCCAATGTTTGGAGAGCGTTGCGTACTCTAGTCTCAACGGATGCATCGATATCCAGTCTCGATGCATCTTGACTAGGAATATTTAAAATGATGTGTTTATTATATTATGATAAAATATCCATGATTACAACTATAACTATCACAAACATACCATTTATGGATTTCTATTATATATAATTAAATTAATTAATTTATTATAACATATTATAACAAGCATATAACAAAATGAAAACACTATTTATTATGAGCGAGAATTCATTACATAGTTAATAATTTATAATAAATTATAGAATTGCCCCTAGGGCATAACCCTAATTCTATCAACATATGGGTAGTGCTCATGCAATAGAAGCTATAAGATAGATATGTTTTCCCATCTTTCTTGAGGGATTAGCAACGACATGGTTTTCCTGGCTTGAGCACAGATCCATATCGTTGTATGACCACTTGGAAGATGATTTATGAAACGGATTCAGTTACATATTATTCAACCAAAGGATGCCATATCATTGCCGCATGTGCATCAGAGGTCCAGAGAGACCCTGCAAAGTCTTCTGAAAAGATCTAGTGCCACTATAATTAAAGTAACCCTAAAAGGGGAATAGTGTTGATGCCACTTATAAATGGAGTTCACCCATTAACCGAATTTGAAATACGGCTCAAAAGGAAGGATCCGGCTACTTTGGAAGAATTTTTCCATAAGTCATCTTAGTATCTAGGATTGAAAGAGGCATGATTGATAGTTTACGGTCAAGATAGATTGATAGCGTGATTTAGAGCAACATAGCTATCAAGCAAGATAGAGATAGCAGTGGAAATGTTGCGGTAAATGTTAGGAACAAAAACAACAAGCGGAAAACCCCAATAATGTCGGTGGTAAGAAGTAAGATGGAAAGAAGCATTCAAGGTTCATATGTGATGGTAACGATGCAGAACTAACATATTCTATTAAGAACATCTACCTTGCTACAACAATCCATAATGGAAAAGGTATAGGGATGTACAAAAATCCATACCCAAGGAAGGCTACCGATGAGGAGAAGCGCTCTAGAAAGTATTGTCACTTCCATGGGATGCATGGGCACGATACTAATAAGTGCATATATCTTCGTGAAGTGATATAGGACTTGATCAAGAAGAAAAGGTTGCACCAGTATACTAGAAACCGATCGACAATAATCAACCCCAAAGACAATTAACTAAAGGAAATCAAGTTGGGCCTAACAAAGAGGGGCCATGATAGTCGAATAGGGGAATAATTAGTAATACAATATCTGGAAGTCTGCTTTCTGCAGAACAGAGTTGGAACGAGATGGAATGTTATGGTAGCTCCTTGAGGCACATGCCTTAGGAGATGTGTTGCACCATAGAAGAGGGTGCTCCAGCAAAGCGGCAAGGGAGGATTAATGATGACATAATCTTCGAAAATCAAGATACAGATGTGGTCAAATCACCGATGCTTGACTCGATGATAACTACACCAATGATAAGGACAGCTATAGTGCATCGAGTCCTTATTAATAATGGAAGCTTGAAGAATATCCTTTTTAAATAGACTTTCAGTAAGATGCACCTTAATGAAAAGGATCTGAAGCCATGTAAAACCTAGATCCAAGGAGTTTTCGAAGAGGCCAAAGATCTACTTAGTTTATTGTCCATGGAATTAGGAGATGACACCTGAAAGGCGATTCGAGTATAGAACTATGTTGTGGTTGACAGATTCTCAACTTGCAATGCTTTTTTGGGTCAATCAACCTTTGCTAATTTTTGAGTTGCACTTGCTCTATGGTGCTTGATGATGAATTTTTCAATGGAGAATAGAGTGAGGGCAATTCAGGGAACCAAATTATAAGTCGAGAGTGCTACGCCAATAAGTCAAAGAGGCATAGTGACATGATAAAGGAAAGATTACATTCCCGACACTTTGCATCAAAATTGCAGATGCATAGCAATCACTGCCTAAGTCTTAACTTGGGTCCTACAGCAAAGGATGCAAAACTATGGACCCACAAAAGGAATCATAAGAGGTGAGGGCAGACCTAGTAGGCCTAATGATTGAGGTCTTGATATAAGATGATGACCCAACAGAGGTCATCAAACTTGGATCACAACTCGGCAAGCTAGTAGGAAAGGAGCTAGTTGGGTTTCTTTGGGTAAACAAGGACGTGTTTCCTTAGACATATTTGATATGTGAGGATTTTGGTGGATTTAAATGTCACACACTGAGTGTGAACCATAACCATCCTCCTATGGACCAGAAAAGGAATAGTGTGGAAACTGAGTAATCCGCTGCATTAAAAGAAGAAGTGAATAAGCTGAAGGCAAATGACTTTATCCACGATGCATTATACCCAATATGGGTATCCAATTACAACCAGATTGTGATGTATGTCTCGGAACAAGAGCATATGATTTTTATCATAGATTTTGGGATATATTACTATAGAGTCATGTCATTTTATTTTAAGAATGCTAGAGCTACTTACCGGTAATTGGTCAAAAAATGTTTAAAGAACGGATCGAACATGCAATGGAAGTCTATATGGACGATATGCTCGTGAAGTCGTGACAAACAGAGGATCACATATATGACCTTTCAAAGATATTCGATGTGCCTCGAAAGAGGGAATGAGGTCGAATCCACTGAAGTTTTCTTTTGGAGTTGCATCGGGCAAATATTTGGGTTTCATGGTGAACTCAAGGGGTATTGATGCTAATCCAGAATAGTTTGAAGTACTGAGACTAGTGATTGCCCCCAAAGACAAGGAGAGAGATGTAGAACTTGAATTGTAAAGTCGCCATATTGAGTTGATTTATCTCAAAGGTGACCGATAAGTCTATACATTCTTTGATGTCATCGAGAAGGAAAAAGGGAAGTTTCGATGGTTGGATGAACATGAAGCTTCTTTTCAAAGTCCATTGGAACATCTCAGGAAACCACCGATATTATTGGAAGGAGAAGATTTGTACGTTTACCTAGTAGCATCGACTCACGCACTGAGTGCAGCCTTGGTACATGAGGATGTAAGATCTAAAGGCCAATTTACTACATCAGCAAATGGTTTTCTAAAGCAGAAAAGAACTATCAGAATCTAGAGAAATTGGCATATGGTTTGTTGATTGCATCTACGAAGTTGAGACCATACTTCCAGGCTCATCCAACAAAGGTGTTGACTGATCAACCACTCAAACAAGTGCTACATCATCCCAAGACTTAGGAGGGATCGATAAAGTGGAATATCAAGTTGAGCAAATATGATATAACTTACCATCTTAGGATGGCAGTTCGAGGACAGGCACTGGTGAATTTCCTTGCTGAATTCACCATTTGGGATGATGAAGTGGGAGAAGAGTTAGTCTGACTTTCTCAATGGAAGTTGTACGTTGATGAAGCAACCAATGACCATGATTTTAGATCAGGAGTAGTTCTCATAACCCTAAAAGGTTGGAGGTTATTTTATGCTTTGAATCTAGAGTTCTAAGTGAAAAACAACAAAATTGAGTATAAAGCAATGATTGTGGGACTCGAGAGAGCAAAAGAGTTGTGGGTCAAGATACTGCATATCTTCAGTGACTCTAAATTAGTGGTTTGCAAGGTGAAAAAGGAATCTCATGCTAAGGCTCCAAGACTCACCGCTTACCTATCATAGGTGTTGGTGTTGCTGGACGATATTGAGCACTACGAGGTAGCACACATCCCCAAAGAGGAGAATGTGAATGCTAGTTCATTAGCCAAATTGGCAAGTATTAGAGATGTGCAGCTATTGGAAATCATGCCAATAGAGGTTTTGATGCCTCCAAGCATTGATAAGATGGATGTCAATTGTACCTTGGAGGTCGAGGAAGTGAAAGGATCGTGGATGACAATAATTAATGATTATTTGCTAGAGGCTCCCAAAAGGAACAAACAAATGAGGAAAACTCCCATGTAAAGTATCTCGGTTTATTATGCAAGTAGGAGTACTATATATGAGAGGATTCTCTACCTCCTCACTAAGGTATATCACCAAAGATGAAGCTAAGAAGATCCTTGCAGATGTGTAAGAAGGAAGCTATGGCAATCAAACTATAAGGCAAACTTTAGCAAAGAATATTATTTGATATAGATATTTCTAACCAATTGTCAACCTAGATGCAATTGATTATTCTATAAGATATGATAAGTGTAAGAGATTTGCAAAGATTCCAAGAGCCTCATCCAACAAGCTTAGTAGATCGTTAGTCCATTATTATTTACGATTTGAGGAATTGACATCATTAGGGTGTTACCAATGTCAAGAGACATAGCAAAGAATGCATAATGGTTGTGGACTACACAATATGTGTAACATACCTTTTGAAAAGTTAAATAAGATTTTTTAGCATAGTGGTTAGTGCATGATGTTTCTTTTTGAGGTAACGGGGTTCAGATGCCCTGGTCGTCAACTTGGTATTAGAGCTAGTAACTAGCCAGAATTGTGTGTTGTAATGTTGCAGATGTCGGTCGATGTAGTACTGATATGGGTTAAAGACACAATGCCTGATTGGTGAGTGATGATGAGTCAACATGGACATTGGGATCTCTAAGGGGAATAGTCTTTAACATATTTTTCGAAAAGTTTGACAAGGATCTTTTAGCACAGTGGTTAGTATGTGGTGCTGCTTTTCAAGGTGGTAGAGGTTTGAATCCCACGACCATCATAAAATTGGTTGAAGCAGAACTGCTTATGGTGATCACTTCAGCGAAAGTGATAATTTTGCAGCGAAGAACGTTTTGTGCATATTTGGAGTTACATAGAAGATAATCACTAATAATGGAACTTAATTCGAAAGTGTAGGATTTCAAGAATTATTTGCTCGATATCGAATTGAGAAAAGCTTTATGGTGATAGAACACCCATGGGCAAATGGACTGGTGGAAGCAGCAAACAATATCATCAAGTCCACCACCAAGAAAAGACTAAAGAGAGCTAAGGGAAACTCGATATATGAGTTATAGTGGCATTATGGGCTTATTAGACAACCTAGAAGTTAATAACTAGCCATACTCCATTTGCTTTGGCCTACTGAGCTGAGGCCATGATACTGATCGAAGCTGAAGTCCTTCCTTATAGAAGATTGCACTATGATCTCCAAGGTCAACAAGGAACTCTTGCTTGAGACCCTCGATTGAAGAAAAGTGAGAAGAGGTCGATCTAAGAATAACTACTCACCGATAAAGAGTAGAAAAGTAATTTAATGCTAAGGCTAGAAACTGCACCTTTGAAATAGGTGATCTCATTTTGCAACAAGTATTTCTGGGGCATTGGGCCACTTGATCCAAGCTAGGAAGGTCCCTATGTGATTGCATAGAACCTTGGAGACGACACTTTTAAGCTAACAACTATTGATGAAATCCCAGTTCCATGAGCATGGAATAACTAGCATCTACAATACTTTTTAACTTGATTTCCTTTTTGTACTTTGGCATTCTATTCATTGGGATTTGATATAATAAGGTAATAATTGCCATTTGTTCATAAATAAAGTCAACTTTTTAAATCAATGGAATCGTATTCTTAAAGTCTTACTTTGTGTCATAAGATCTTTGGCACAAACAGACATTCTACTTTTGTAAATTTGATGTCTAGGTACTTGGAGATAGTTACCAATAGATCCCCTTGAACCAAGATCTTGTTCCTCGGAGTATAATTGCACCAGGGTGTGGTTAGATAATTCACCTTAAACATCACATCTTTGGCTAAGACCAAGAGTTAGGCGTGGTCATAGATGGATGCCCAGAGATAGGCATCAGAGACACTGACTTCCGAAGATAGGAATCAGTGGTGATTAAATCTTTCTTGCAAGTACACTACTTATTTATATTTGTGCTTGTGTTGACATAAGAAGATAAGTTGTATAATCTCAGCTGCATCGATGGGGCACAACTTTGTTTATTGCAAGAAATTTTCGACTGATAATAAGCAAGGTTGATCAACGAATACAACTTTTTTTAGTAAAAATGAGAAATATATGACCGATAATAAACGAAGCTAAGTAATGGAACAATGCTATATAAGAAAAATTATATAGCTATAAATGCATGCGGGTACATATGTAAGACAAGTAAAGGCGCAAAAAAGTAAATATGATAAGAGTTGGATAGAAAGCAACTTTTATTTAAATGTCTTTTGGATACAAATGTGTAGGGGCTGCTCCCGCACAATGAGTCTATGTAGATGAAAAGACAAAAGAAAAGGTCAAAAAGCAGCCTTAAGTAAGCAATGCGATCAACTAATTCTTATACTTCTTCTACTTCTTGTCTACTCCTCTTAGGACCCTCTTCTTCTTCATCCCATTCATAGATAGATAAGGAAGTAGGAGTCTTCTGAGGACCAAGGGAAGCTCCGAAGACTGGTATGTAAGGTGGCAAAGTAGAAGCAGAGGAGGGCTAGAGTTTGACACTCAAACCTGGGAGAGACATGGAAAGTGGAAGTGGAATCTGTTTTAAACTCGAATCTATCTTCACATTGAGCATCATCTTCTTAACCGTTTCCTTAACAACTACCATTGGAAGTGTCATAGACTCCTTATCAGCAATAATCGTAACATCATCACTAATGGAAATTTTGATGTCATCCATGCTTTCTTTCGTCGGGGCCCCTATCTTCTCAGCATCGGGACCAGGACCAGACCCGATGGAAGATGTCATAAGCGTGAGAGAAGTATAGACAAGGATCGACGGCATCTGAGTAGTGTGAAGCCTAGATCAATGATGTAGTGTGGCAGCAATGGTAGTCGAGGAAGTTGACTTGTAAGGCGATAAATAGAGAGGTAAATAGTTAGTGATTCCCTCAGCAGAAAGTTGTAACTTCTCAAAGACCGGAGGAGTTAAAGATATACCTAACGAGGCGAAGTCTCGTGCAAACAAGACCTGCTAATTTCCTCTTCCACGGGAATTTTTGTCAATAGAGGTAAAGTGTAAGGAATTAGTGGTGTAGTGAAGTCCAAAGCTTTAGGATTGTAGCTCTCTAAAGTGGTAGTTGTGGTAGCATAATCAGGTGTAGAGATTGCAGGTGCATTAGTGACAATGACTTTAAAAGGAGCCATAAGATAAATGACGAGTTCCATATTACGCTCCTTTTGAGTAATAGCGATGTCATCTATGAAATCTGAAGAATTTAGACATGCAGGAGTCTTGGCAGGCACCTGTTCGGACATTGAAGCTTAAAGCGTCATGATTTCAAAGCCTTCGTGTAGAGCAACTAGATCGTCTTCATCAAGAAATCCAATCTTTAATCTCTCTTCATTAATCTATCAGACTTATTCTTTTCTCTTCTCAATATATCTTCCCAGTCCTCGGAAAAAGTCATTGGGTTGTCCTCTCCTAGCCTTTAAGGCCTTTCGTCCCAATGACATTAGCGAAGGATCCGAGGAGAGCAACATCAATTTCTTTATAACTACTAACCCAAAAATTGGATTAATAATCATGATGCTATGCCGAATCAAGGAGTGATCTAGCATCCTTGATTGTTATGTAATGCGTTGTTAAACAAAAAATTGGTCTGTACGATGCAATGGCAAGCCAAATTTTAGTCTAACATTCTCAATATCATGATGGCATTTTCAATATCATGATGGCATTGCCATTGCCATGATGGCATTGTTAAATATAGTATCAATCCAAGAATCAACACGCAATGATGTTATTTGAAATAGATCTATAATGCCTATGGATTTTCGGCTGGGTAGCGAAATTGAGGAAGAGTTTAATCCATATGTCCAAAGGCAAGATAGATAGGTCATTTTATTGTGCAATAGTCCACCGTTCATTTGTTAATAGACTAAATAGATTATTCATATAAGTCACCGCCCTTTTTTTGTATGCCATCTAAACACATTAGGCCTTATGCAAGGTAATCCTTAACTTGGACAAGGGCTTAAAAATCTTTGTTATAAGTGTGAATCCAAGTCAAAAATTTGTCATATGCATATTCATAGTTCGATAACAATTATATATGCACAAGTCATGAAAAGTAGACTATGCTAGATATCGCTCAAATCCTTGTTTATATGAATCACAATATTTACAGCCAATTTAAGATTTTCTCCAATCTGATTTAGTGCTATGACTCTTTGATTTAGAGAGAGAGAAAAAATGATTCACCCTTTCTACATTGCACTTATGTCCATATTTATAGGGGTGGAGATGGATGGCATGGCTGCCACGTGTCACTTTCGGAATGCCTGACTTTCGGCATCATCGGCTACCTCAATGGCATTCGGCATCCTTTTTAAATTGATGATTTACGGCATCCTTTGCTATATGTTGAGCTACGAGATCCATTGATGGTTGATAAGTTTCGATATCCATTGTACACAACATTTCTTTACTAATTGCTGCCTTTCGACAACCTCCATTATGCTGTTAATATGCAGCATCGTGCTTGATTGTCGACTCATGACATCCATCCTTGTCTTGATGATGCATGATATCCCTAATACATAGAAGATACATAGTTGCAATTGTGAATCACTGATGACCTTCAACATCAATGTTGCATTGATGCCTTACAACATCTTTCCTTAATGCTGATGAGATGCGACATTTCTTGAGCACTGGTGGACGGCGACAACCTTAGTAACACTTATCAATTCGACATCATGCTCCCTTGATTTCATATTTTTTTTCTTTTAGAAAATATGTGGATAACATTTACCCCCTCCTTGTATAAAAGAAGCTTTTTACACTTTAGTGTAAATCTAAGAATTTTCTCGCTTTTCTAGTTTTCTGCAAGGTTTTCTTTCTAACCATGTTTTCCTGTAAAACACAAAGTGATGATTTTCATTATTAACTTGCAATTGGATTTTGGGCAAACCCTCTTGGATTTAGTTAAGTCATGAATTATTTTATCCTTTTTTTTCTATAAAAGTTTATAGTATCATAGAAAGTCTATAGATTCAAAGTCAAATTTGATTAAGAAGATTGGAAACCTGTTCAATAGAAAGTCTATAGGTTCAATTTGGCAATAATATCATAGCTTTATTTGAATAGAAAACCAGAAATTCTCTAGTAGTAATAACTTAAATAGAAGACTAGAAATCCATTTAATAATATTCTGAATAAAAGATCGAAAAACCATTCTGGCAATGGTGATTTGAAGAGAAGTCCAGAAAAACCATCTGGTAATAATATCACTTGAATAGAAGACCAGAAAATTATCTAGCAATAGTATCCTAACTTTGAATAGAAGACCAAGAATCCAAAACCTTTTCTGGTAATAAGAAATCCAATAAGAAGACCAGAAACCTTTTCTGGTAATGAAAGATCCAATAAGAAGACCAAAAACCTTTTATAGTAATTAGAAATCTGATAAGAAGATCAAAAACCTTTTCTGGTAATAAGAAATCCGATAAGAAGACCAAAAACCTTTTTTAGTAATAAGAAATCCAATAAGAAGACCAAACCATTTTTGGTAATAAGAAATCTGACTTACATAGTGGATTATGAAAACCTTTTCTAGTAATGAAATCCAATAAGAAGACCAGAAACCTTTTCTGGTAATGAAAGGTCCAATAAGAAGACCAAAAACCTTTTATAGTAATTAGAAATCCAATAAGAAGATCAAAAACCTTTTTTGGTAATAAGAAATCCGATAAGAAGACCAAAAACTGTTTTAGTAATAAGAAATCCAATAAGAAGACCAAACCATTTTTGATAATAAGAAATCTGACTTACGTAGTGGATTATGAAGATTCTCGTTGCTTATTAAAGGACATAAGTTCCATATTCTGAAATAAACGCTGAAGCTTTTAACTCAGATAATAATTTTCCATTTAGCGGTGTAACTTTGTTAAATTTAGACGTTTAAGCCTTGCTTTTAGGAAAGGAGTATTTTCTTCTTTTGTTATCGTTTTGCCTAGGATTGCCTTTGTAGTTATTCAATTTCCTCTAGAAGATTGCTTTGATCCTTATTTAGGACAGAGTTTGACCCACTTTTGTATTTGATCTTCCTCTAGAAGACAGCCCCAATCCGTCTTTGGGGTAGAGTTTAATTCATTTTTGTATTCATCTTCCTTTAGAAGATAGCCCCTTATTGCTCTTTGGATAATGATTCAGGCTTTGATTGATTTCTTTGACCATCTTTAGGTAATGATCTCAACTTGGATCGAACCCTTACCTCTTTCTTAGGTAATGATTTAGGTTTTTTGTCCAGTGTGTTTGGTTAGGTATCTTAAGCAGAACCAAATTCATACCTGACCTCCCTCTAGGAGGCGCTCCAGCCAGGCCTTATAGACGGGACTGAAGGTTTGTTCGGTGCTTTAGCCAAGCTATCTTAGGTGGTACCAAAGTATACTCCATCCTACATGTACGAGGCACTCTAGACAAGCCTTATAGGCGGCACTAAAGGCTGTTCGGTGCTCTATCTAGGCCATTTTAGGCGAGACCAACGACTTACTCTGTCCTTCCTCTATGAGGCGCTATGACCAGGCCGCGTAGGCGGGACCAAAGGCTTGAAGTGTTCTAGCCAAGCCTTATAGGCTAGACCAGAGGCTTACTGTGATATCCCTTTAGGAGATGCGTTGATCAGGCCCTTATGGCGGGATCAAAGGCTTTATTTCACCCCTTATTACGTTATAGGTAATGATTTAGGCTTTTCCCTTTTCATTCTTTCCTTTCATTGGACTATTGATTCCATAGACATACTTGTCTTAATTTCTTTATTCATCCATCTTAGGAAAATATAGCCTTAGATGTATAGCATTCCAAGTTCTTGCTATGACATTACCATTTAGTTAGCATATTCGATAGGTTCCTGGTTGGATTGCTTCATGGATAACAAGGTGTCCTTCCCAATTTGGCCCAAGTTGTCCACCTGCTGGATTTTTAGTATTTGTCATGAATTTTCGGAGTACTAAATCTCCTTTATAAATAATCTTTCCTTGACTTTAGGATTATAGTATTTGGTTATTCTTTGCTGATATTCAACCGTTCATATGGACGCCTCGTTCTAGCTCATTAATTAGGTCCAAATATTCTCTTTTTAGTTCTTGATCGGGATTAAAAGCATATGCAATTCTTCAATGAGATGGTACTTCGACCTCAATTGGAAGCATTGCTTTACATCCATATGTTAAGGAAAATGGGGGTATGCTATGTTGCTGTTTTGGTAGAAGTTCTGTATGCCCATAGCACAAGAGGTAATTCTTCTACCCAATTTCCCTTCGCTTTATCTAGTCACTTCTTATGAATAGTCTTAATAGTTTTATTGGTAGCTTCAACGGCTCCATTAGCCTTTGGATGATTTACGGATGAAAAGCTTTTGATAATTCCATTTTTATTGTAGGATTTGGTGAATTCTTCACTCTCAAATTGGGTTCCATTGTCGGATATGATCTTCTATGGTATTCCAAATCTGGTAACTATATCCTTGTTTAAAAACTTTAGCACTTTTCCAAACATTATATTTGGCAATGGATTTGCCTCTACCCATTTGGTGAAGTAGCCAATAGCTACTACCGCATACTTAGCTCCTCTTTTAGATATAGGTAATGGTCTAATCAAATCGATCCTCCATACATCAAAAGGCCACGGGCTGAAGATTTAGATCAACTCGCTCGGTGGTAGATGTGGGATTTTTGAGGATTTTTAGCACTTTTCGCATCTCTTTACATAACCAATGGCATGGTTAGTCATCTGGGGCCAATAAAAACCTTGTCTCGTAACCATTTTGGCTAACTTTACGCCATTAGAATGATCTCCACCGAATCCTTCATTGGCCTCTTTCAATAATTTTGCTCCATTTCTTGGACAAACACATCTTAAATAAGGTAGTGAGTATCCTTTCTTATAAAGTATTCCAAACATAATAATAAAGGTTAGAGCTTGGTGTTTTATTCTTCTAGCTTCCTTTTTATCTGTTGGTAACTTTCCTTTCGTCAAATATTCAACTATTGTTGTCATCCAATTGTTTTCATTGGTCGCTTATTTTCGCATGAGTGTATCTTCCTTGTTTTTCATCATTACCGACTCTTGGATCATTTCCCTCCTTTGTTTATGGAGAGCTTGGAATCTAGTTAGTACCAACGTCTCATTTTTTGACTTGGATACTTTTTCCTCTATGCTAGGACTTGGTTAAAAGAAAACTGCCACAATTCGAGTTTTAGGTGCTTCTCGTGAGCTAGCCTATTTGGCCAAAGAATTGACTTGAGAATTATTCCCTCTCGTTACTTGCTGTATTGAAAAATCCTCGAATTGGGTCAACATTTTTAATACCTTCTTAATATAAATGGTCAATTTAGCATCTTTCATTTAGTACTTTTGATTTAGCTAGTTTACCCTCAGTTAGAGGTCATTAAAGATCTCAATTCTTGGAATTTTCAAATGTAGGGCTAAAGTAAGTCCTGACACCATTTGATTCGTACTTTGCCACATTATTCGTGGTGGGAAAACCTAACTTCATTGCATAATGTAAGAGTTGTCCATCGAGGGTAATTATCAAGTATCCTGCACCAATTCCTTGTTCATTAAAGCTCCATCAATGAACAATTGCCATTTGGGTTTCAAATCTCTTTCCTCTTCTGACAATTCCTTGATAAATCATGTACATTCATTTACGAAATCGGCTAAAGCTTGCCCTTTTATTGCGACTATATTAGCTGAGTTTTATTCCCCACTTTACTAATCTTCCTGACACCTTAGGTTTATTGAAGACTTATTTGAGTCGAAAGTCAGTCAAGACTTTAATTGGTTGTGCTTAAAAATAGGTGTAACGACCCATAAATTTGTAATAATTAAAATTGTTAAATTGATAAAATTTTGGTAATTTAATATGAAGAAAAATAAACTTTGTAATTAAGTAAGGAAGGAATGTTAAAGTGGAAATGCATATTTTATTCATAAGGTAATATAAAAGAATGAAACTTATCTGAATGAATTTATTTGTGGATTCAATCATAATAAATGTATACATTTAACAATAAGAACAACTGTTAATACAAAGGAAAGAAATTAATTAAATCCATCAAGTCATTGCTTGATTTCTTGCCTTTTTCTACATGGCCTCTTTATTTCTTGCTTTAGCCATACAAACTCTTTTCCTAGCTGTGTATTTCTCATTTCAAAACTCTTCATTTTTCATTTGCATGTAAGAATAAAACATATATGCATTTCTCTCTCCTTAACTTATGCCTTTTTCGTTTCTTAGCATTTACTATCATTTTGCTTGCCATCCAAACTATCTATGTAACAATCCAAAAAATTTAATCAATATTTTATTTATTTTATTTAGATAATTTTGTTATTTTAAATATAAATTTTGGTGTGAATTAGAATTCCACACATGAATACATAGAATATTTTTTGGAAATGTGAATTTTGGCAATATAGTCAAACTTCGACTTTTTAATTTAAAATTTTAAAAGTTTGAAAAATTGAATTTTATCTTTTATATTGAAAGTAAATAAAATTTTAAGAATACTGCTTTTCGTTTCGTTGAAATCCGATTAATATTGTGAAAGTTATGCCCTTTTTAATATTGTGTGTAATTTGTTGTATTTAACAAAATTATTTATTTTATTTTATATAAATAATATCTTTATTTTTCATATCATGTTACAATTTATGTTCACATGTGTAACATGACATGTTACGTACATATTTTATATTTAGAAACATTTTATGAGGGTTTAGATCTCTTATTTATTTCTTATTTCAATGGATATACGTTATATTGCCTTAAAGGCATATCATTTTAAATTTTTATTTACATTAATGTTCTTGTGTATACTTTTTTTATTTTGTTTATTGAATTTTCTTTGGTATATACCTTTTTATTTAATGGAAAGGAAAGAAATTATTTAGGTGTACGTTACTTTGCTTTATTGGTATACGTTACATTGTTTTATTTCTTGCTTCTTTATTTACCTTCATATTTCCTAAAACAAATTATTTATTTTATTTTTCACTTTATTTCAGTTGTTTTATTTTATTTACTAATTTTTATTTGTTTTAAAGTGTGGCAAAAAAAATTCCAAAGCTAGTGGTATTATGTGTAAAAAAAATTAGCCTTGTTTCAATTTAATAAACTATTTCTTTAATTCTTTTCCATTTTTCTTGAAATCATTTATTTATTTCCTACCTTAACTTATTCCTCAAAATCCATAGCCGTTCCTTACATGTAGCCTATCAATTCACGTGAAGATAGGAAGAGTTCTCATTTTTCCATTTATTCTTTTTATTAAATATAAACAATTTCTGGAATTCTAGATTTGTGATCAAAGTTTGACTTTAATTGAAATTTTAAATTTTAAATTCTAACTTCCAAATCTTTTATTTAAACTGTATATATTTGTACAACATTTGTTCCACTTTTGTTTCTTTTAATTGGTTATATACTTTTTAAATAATGTGTAAAAAGGAAATAAATTTTACGTTTCTTTTATACGAATATACATCTGTTTTCTTAGTTAGGAGATAAGCATATCAAATGGTTATTTCGCAAATCAAATGTTTAAATTAAGTAATAAATAATGTGTAAATAGCAATTAAATGGTACGTTATTTACTGAAATATTCTTTAGCGTATATTTTATTAAATAAATAAGAAACGAATAAATTTAAGTTACGTTACTTTGTTGATTATTTTGGGCATACGTTTTGACTTATCTCTTACCTTAAATACCCGCTCTTTTGAATTTCTTACCTTAGCTGTTAAAAATCAGCAACCGTGCATTTCTAAATGGGAAAGAAATAAATTCCTCTAGCCATTCAAATTCATTATAACCTGCCTTGCAAAATTCACGTGTAAATTTTTCTACACTTCCCTTTTTGCTCCTTTGTTTTAATAGGAATAAAACCCATTGATTTCCCTAACGTTCAAATCATTTATTTCTTGCTTTTCTCCCACTAAATCAACGTGAGCATCTATGTTAAATACAACCACGTACATAATTTCCTTACCACATCAATTTGTTTTCATCTTCTTCTCGCGTGAGCTTCTCCCTTCAGGTAATGGCCGCATGCATTTTTTTTCCTTTTCTTTTCTTTCTTTCGTTTTCTTTTCTTTTATTTTCTTTCTTCTTTCTTGTTTTCTTTTGTTTCCATTGTTCCGCTCCAACCAGTGTTCGGCTCTTCACCACCAGCGACCAGTCTGCGTGCGTGCATTTCAAGCCTTAAAACTGATCATGGCTGAGACTTTGAGACGTTGGTGAAGTCGTGTGGTGAAGGGTTGAGCCACTTTGTCCATATTTTCTTATTAAATTTTTTTTGTTCCGGTTTGCTTTATTCAAATTTGATATTCGTATGTGTGTTAGCATACTTAGTTTTTATTTATTTTGTTTCAAGATCTGAATCTGGTTGTCGCATTCTCTAAAATCTGATCGTGCTTTCTTTGCGCTTTTCGATGTGGATATCGTTATTTGTGAATCAAATCTCTAGCGTCGTAGAGGTGAGTATTCACGCTTGACATTCATACTTATAGAATTGTAAATTGATAGCAAGTGAAATTGTAGGATTGTTATATAATATTATACTTGCCTGTGATATGAATTTTATAATGTTAAACCCTGTTATAAATTTGTTACATCATTCACTATGTTATATGATGTTGTATTATATGTTGTTTACTGTTTATTCACTATGTTTATCACTGCAAGTTCCCTGTAGAGTAGAATCACTATGGGCTGAAATGATAGGCCTGAGCGATTTTTATTTATTTATTTATTTATTTAACTTGGGATTGCGGGTTTGAAATGATAGAACCCGGATTTTCTTTGTAAATTATGGATTGAAATGATATATTATCTGTATCACTTGACCTAGGTTAGAAAATATTATATAGACCCGTGGTTATTTTATATATTTTTCTAGAAATTTTTAAGTATTTTAAAATGTAAAAAATATCTGATAAATTGATTTAAATTGAATTTTTAAAAGATTTATTAAAATGAAAATGTTTTTCTATGTTTTAAATGTAAAATAAATGGATAGATAATGGTGATTTTAAAGTGTAACTTAAATTTGAAATTTGACTGATTTTTTTACATGGAAATTTAAGTTAATTAAATTAAAAATGAAAATTAAGTTTTAAATGGTGAAAATGGAGATTTAAATTTAAGTGTTAAAGTAATTTGTTAAAAACGAAAAATGGAAATTGACACACTTGAATTAAATAAGTGAACTTTGGAAATTTTGATTTTTATTTGAAAAAAATTTCTTTATAAAAAAGCTAAAGGATTTAAATGAACATTTTAAGGTGGAAAAATATGATTTTTAAATGATTTAAATTGAAGTTTATTTATGGCTGGAATTGTATTTAAAACCTGGAAATTCAATTAATAGCCTTCAGAAATGCTATTATTTCTGGAAATGAACTAATTCTGAACTAAGTAGAATCTGCAGCACTTGGTAAGTGCTGTGGTTGCATAAATGAACTTAAAGACTAAAATTTAACTAAGGCTATGACAGAACTTGGTAAGTGCTGTAGTGGCAGGAACTAAAATTTGACCTAAAACTAATGAGAAGGCTATTGTAGCACTTGTTAAGTGCTGCAGTAGACTGAAATATGATTTTTGTATATAACTGAACTTTTACAGCAGTTTTAAAACGCCGTCTTTGCTGAATTGAATTTAAACCTTTAATTTGAAACCTGAACTATTACAGCAGTTCTGTAAATGCTGTCTTTCCTGAATTTTACTATTTTCCTTTAAAACTGAACTATTACAGCTGTTTATAAATGCTGTTTTTTTGAATTGAATTATTTTCAAATATAACTTACCGCATCACTTTTTAAATGCTGTGAAAGCTGGAATTTTAATGTTTTATTGTTTTTAAGTGAATAAATGAACTCAGAAAAGGTTAAAATTTTGGGAATTTAATATTTGATTTAAAAAAATAATGTCTTTGTTTTTAAATGGTTTAATTGGAATATTTGATTTGAAATATAAACTGTTTTTAAATTTATAACCATGGGTTATAATAACGATTGGTTGTTAAAGAGACCGGGATCGGATATGGACATACTCTCTGTCGATACCGAAAACCACTTTGACAACTGTGTACGCGATGGAGTTTCCAAAATGAAGTAGGATGGTGGCGACGATCTTAAGGTATATACGTGGACCCAACTCCCGTGAGTTGGCATAAAGTGGCTAAAACAGGAGCGATTGACGGACCAAGGAGGTAGCACCTCTGATCGGACACACTTCTTCGATACCATTCTATTACTTTGTGATTGATTGGGTGCACCCCTTGATTTGGGAGTGTTGTTCGAGGTGAGCGGTAGTGGCTGCTATGCGTCACCACCAGCCCGGATGCGTAATTGGTATATCTACCTTGGCATTTCCTAGTTGTGCCATGTCACTTACCATATCGAGCTTTACTACGAGTTATGATTTCTCCCGTAGCCTATGGAGTATCGAGGGTGGCCTTCATTTTGGGAGTATGCTAATACTGGATAGACTACTGGGACTATTACATGTTAAGGTGGAAAATGTAAAGCCTTAATGCTATTTAAAAGTATGTTTATTTTATATTAGACATTATTATAATAGCGAATATTACTACATAGTAGATAGTTTAACGGATCCTTAAAGAATGGGCGATCCCAAGTATTCTTTAAGTTACTTGTATCCTTATTACAGTTCACTTGAGTCGGTTTACATTGTATAAGTATGTATGTCCTGACTCGAGTGTTTTGTGTTTTGCTTTACGCTCGGGTCAGACTGAGTGATACAACATTAGAGACTCACCTTTGGAGCTAGAGTTTTGCGTTGAAGAACCAGATATCTATTCATTTTGTTATCCAGTTGATTCCAGTTGTATTCTGAGTTGTACCTGATTATCATACTGTTAAACTCTGATGTATTTATTTAGTAGCTTCATGAACTTTTATTTCTTTGTTTCCGCTTCATTATATTACTCTGTGTCTATGATCTATGCTTATTTATTTACTGTATATGATGAGTTTGCCAAATTTTTATTTACAACGTGGTATTTTGAGCAATTCAAGTCCGACATGTGCGGATGCGAATGGTTGAAAATATCGGGTCGTTACATGTGGTATCAGAGCTTTGGCTTTGAGGCAAACTTAGAATATACGGTAAATTTATTTACAAAATCACTTTCATTCAAGTTTAAATCTCTTCCTTTTTGATTCGATTTCCTTTGAGTTTTGGAACGTTCCCTGCGGTTCCAAAGTTCATTTGTGTCCCTCACTATTCATCTTCCTTCGATTTTAGATTGAAATTGAAGTTTATTTATGGCTGGAAATGTATTTAAAACTGGAAATTCAATTAATAGCACTTCAGAAATGCTATCGTTTCTGGAAATGAACTAATTCTGAACTATTCATCTTCCTTCGATTTTAAATTTTAAATTGAAGTTTATTTATGGCTGGAATTGTATTTAAAACCTGGAAATTCAATTAATAGCACTTCAGAAATGCTATCGTTTTTGGAAATGAACTAATTCTGAACTAAATAGAATATGCAGCACTTGGTAAGTGATGTGGTTGCATAAATGAACTTAAAGACTAAAATTTAACTAAGGCTATGACAGCACTTGGTAAGTGCTGTAGTGGCAGGAACTAAAATTTGACCTGAAACTAATGAGAAGGCTATTGTAGCACTTGTTAAGTGCTGCAGTAGACTGAAATATGATTTTTGTATATAACTGAACTTTTACAGCAGTTTTAAAACGCTGTCTTTGCTGAATTGAATTTAAACCTTTAATTTGAAACCTGGACTATTCCAGCAGTTCTGTAATGCTGTCTTTCCTGAATTTAACTATTTTCCTTTAAAACTGAACTATTACAGCAGTTTATAAATGCTGTTTTTTTTAATTGAATTGTTTTCAAATATAACTTACCGCAGCTCTTTTTAAATGCTGTGAAAGCTGGAATTTTAATGTTTTATTGTTTTTAAGTGAATAAATGAACTTAGAAAAGGCTAAAATTTTGGGAATTTAATATTTGATTTAAAAGAATAATGACTTTGTTTTTAAATGGTTTAATTGAAGTATTTTGATTTGAAATATAAACTGTTTTTAAATTTATAACCACGGGTTATAATAACGATTGGTTGTTAAAGAGACCGGGATCGGATATGGACATACTCTCTGTCGATACCGAAAACCACTTTGACAACTGTGTACGCGGTGGAGTTTCCAGAAAGTAGGATGGTGGCAACGATCTTAAGGTATATACGTGGACCCAACTCCCGTGAGTTGGCATAAAGTGGCTAAAACAGGAGCGATTGACGGGCCAAGGAGGTCGCACCTCTTATCGGACACACTTCTTCGATACCATTCTATTACTTTGTGATTGATTGGGTGCACCCCTTGATTTGGGAGTGTTGTTCGAGGTGGGCGGTAGTGGCTGCTATGCGTCACCACCAGCCCGGATGCGTAATTGGTATATCTACCCTGGCATTGCCTAGTTGTGCCGTGTCACTTACCATATCGAGCTTTACTACGAGTTATGATTTCTCCCGTAGCCTGTGGAGTATCGAGGGTAGCCCCCATTTTGGGAGTATGCTAATACTAGATAGACTACTGGGACTATTACGTGTTAAGGTGGAAAATGTAAAGCCTTAATGCTATTTAAAAGTATGTTTATTTTATATTAGACATTATTATAATAGCGAATATTACTACATAGTAGATAGTTTAACGGATCCTTAAAGAATGGGCGATCCCATGCATTCTTTAAGTTACTTTTATCCTTATTACAGTTCACTTGAGTTGGTTTACATTGTATAAGTATGTATGTCCTGACTCGAGTGTTTTGTGTTTTGCTTTACGCTTGGGTCAGACTGAGTGATATAACAATAGAGACTCACCTTTGGAGCTGGAGTTTTGCGTTGAAGAACCAGATATCTATTCATTTTGTTATCCAGTTGATTCCAGTTGTATTCTGAGTTGTACCTAATTATCATACTGTTAAACTCTGATGTATTTATATAGTAGCTTCATGAACTACTATTTCTTTGTTTCTGCTGCATTATATTACTCTGTGTCTGTGATCTGTGCTTATTTATTTAATGTATATGATTAGTTTGCCAAATTTTTATTTACAACGCGGTATTTTGAGCAATTCAAGTCCGACATGTGCGGATGCGAATGGTTGAAAATATCGGGTCGTTACATGCCCTTAGCTTTTAGGTGATGAGAATTAAGCATAAAGCCAACTTTTCTATGTTGGATATCTAATTTCCGCATCTTTGAGCCTTTTGCTAACATAGTATATCGGAAGCCGAGTTATGTTCTCTTCCCTTATTAAAATGGAGCTTACTACATGCTCGAAAACTGCCATATAAAGATAAAGATTATCCCCTTTTACTGGGCTAGATAAGATTGGAGGCTTTTCTAAATGATTTTTCAACTCTTTAAAGGCCTTTTTGAAATCTTCGCCTCATTCGAAGTTTTTGTCTTCATAATCATATCAAAGAATGGTATGCATTTATCAATGGCTTCAAAAATAAATCTGTTTAATGCTTCCACTCTTCCATTCAAGCTCATCGCATATTTGCTTGTTTTTGGCTCTGCCATATTCTTAATAGCTTGAATTTGATCGGGATTGGCTTCAATTCCTCGAGCTAACCATGTATCCTAGAAATTTTCCATATTGAATTCTGAAAGAGCACTTCTGCGGGTTGAGTTTCATTTGATATTTCCTTAATACCCTAAACACTTCTTCGAGATTGCTTAGATGATTGTGCTCTTCTTGGGATTTTACTAGCATATCATATACGTACATTTCCATGTTTCGTCCAATCTACTCTCTAAACATTCTATTTACTAGCTTTTGGTATATTGCTTCGGCATTCTTTAGTCTAAAAGGCATTACTTTATAGTAGTATGTTCCCCAATCTGTTATAAAATTTGTATTTTCCTCATCTGGTTCAAACATCGGAATCGGGTTATATCCTGAATATGTGTCCATAAAGGATAAGAGTTTATGTTCGCTTATTGCATTAATCAATTGATCTATTCTCAGAAGGAGGTAACAATCTTTGGGACAAGCTTTGTTTAAGTCGGTATAATCAACACATGTACTCTACTTTCTGTTAGGCTTCTTGACTAATACCGCATTTGCCAACCATTTTGGATATAGCACCTCTCTAATGAATCCATATTCAAGTAACCTTTTGACATCCTCTTTCAAAGCATTAGCTCGAGCCTTATCAAACTGTCTTTTTTTCTATCGAACGGTTATAATATTCAAATTTATGTTCAGTGCATGACCCATGATTATTGGATCCATCCTGACCATATTCAAATGAGTCCAAGCAAATGCATCTTTGTTGGATCGAAGGAATTAAATGAGTTCTTCTTTGAGTTTGCGATTTAGCTCCTTCCCAACCTTTAATGTCTTTGTTAGATCAATTGGATACAAACATATCTCCTCTAGATTTTCAGTGGGCTTCATCCTTTCTTGCTCGCCTCTACAGTTTAATTCAATGATGATTTCCTCACCATTTATTTCTTCGTCTATCAGGTTCGCTTCCTTTCTCTTTCTCTTTCTTTCGGAAAAGTTAAAACTCTTAACACATTCTTCTCATTTGCCTTATATGGTTGGCCTAGAGAACCATCATCCAAGGGCTTTTTAATTTCAATCTTGGCTTATTTATCTTTCTCCAAGTCATAACAAGAAAGATTATCTCTTTTGTATTGATCGAGAATAGCAAAATACAGTTCTCGAGAGCTGAACTGCTCTCTCTTTATCGTTCCCCATCTACTTATAGTTAGAAATTTCACCATCGGTATTTCGGTGACACAATAGCATTTACTTCATCCAGGGTCGGTTTCCTAAAGAAGGCATTGTAGTAGGAAGGTTGGTCCATTATAATGAACAAAGTTTCGAAAGTTCTCGCGCAGAGTAGAATCCCCATTTGCACTAGAAGCTTAATCAGCCCTACTGAAGTGGACCTTTTGTTATTGAACCCGAAGATGGGCTCGAAGCTTGGCTTTAACTTCTTTTCTGGGATCCCCATCTGATCGAAGGCATGTTTGAAGATAACATTTATCGCACTTCTGGTATCCACTAGAATTTTGGTTATTATAGAAAGCTCGATCTTTGCAGTTATCATTAGCTGGTAGTTGTGTGGGTGGCAAACTACTCTCAGTTCCTTTGGAGTGATAGTCAAGTTGTGCATCTAAAGTTGGAAATTCTGACTTTTAAATAATGATTCTTCCTGAATCGAGAAGATTCCGTCCATTGCCTCTTTTATGTTTTTTCTTCTAGCCCCCTTGTTATTCCCTTTTAAATAAAGGCCTCTACGGATAACATCTATCCGATTGATTGGTGGAATAAAGTCTGGCTGAGAATCATTCTCCATAAGGTTTGTAGTGTTGCTTAGGAGCCCTTGATTACTTCCCTCGAGATGAGAAGGCTTTTGATCCTCAAAGAATTCTTTCAAAAGTCCAGACCAAATCATATTTTGAAATACTCCTGCCAATACACGATATCTGTCGGTCTTGTGTCCACTAGCCTTGTGGTAGTCATAATAATCTCCCCTTCTTTTTGATTCAAGGTTGTTCCTCGCTTTGAAAGGGATCGGGAAGTTGCCACTGTCTTTAGCTGTAGCAAAAATGTAGGAGATTGGTTTATTCAAAGTCGCATAATTAGACTTCAGGATCTCTTCCCACCTTCCCTTCTATTCTCATCCCACCTTGGTTTCTTGTTGGGATGATCGAAGCCAGATTTTCCTATTTCTTTCTTCGGTTGGGATTTCTTCTTTGCATGGTACATTTCATCCATATGTATGAACTTATCATCTTGAAAGTGGAAGTCCTGCAAATCTCTACATCCATGAACGTAGAGTTCCTTCCAAAATGGAGTTTGCTCAATTAATCCTGACAGCTATCAATTTCTCTCGATCAGTCATATTTAAGCTTTTAACGCTTTTATATTAAACCTCTTCAAGTATTCACTAAGAAATTCCTCGGTTTCTGTTTAACATTAGCCAATACATTGGAATCGATAGTGGGGTCTTTGCAAATGCAAAATTGTGCTGAGAATTCATAGGAGAATTGCTCCTCGGAATAGATAGTTCTTTCCCAATAATGACTGTACCATTTAGCTATGGCTCCTTGAAAGGTAGTGGGAAAAAGCCTGCAACGAACTGCTCCTAATGCATTATGTAAATCCATCTGGCTTTCAAAAGCCAACAAGTGATCATTTTGATCAATGCTTCCATTGTACTTTAGCGTGGGAACCTTAATGTGGGATGGGATTTTGATAGTCATTATCTCTTCTATAAACGGGGCCTCATGAGGACTATTGTTCACCCTTGGGTCAAGGGTTCATTTTCCCTTGAGATTGCACATATCTTTCACAATCTTGTTGGCTATGTCCTTCAAGTATGCTTCATCATCACAATAGTCTTTCCTATTGGGCTTATACTCTTTTCCTAAAACTGAGTTGTCGGTCTGCTCGGAAGATAGTTTTACTATTCTTTCATAATTCTCCCTTCGTTGATTCATCTTAATTTGATTTTCCTATGAGTTTGGGGAGTGCAATGTTAGTCCTTCATTTTGAGATCCTCGCTTTATTGGTAGGCCCATGATACTTTCTCCTTTCTCCTTGCTTTTGAGTGCTGGGTCATTAAGGTTCCTCCTTGGTGATTTTGCCTCTTCTCCTTCCGTGAGCCTTGTTGTTTTGGAAGACTTCTGTAAAAGTACCTTCTCTAGTAACTCTTGCATTATTTCCATTTGCTAGTTAAGTCTTTGATTTTGACTTCACTATCCATTGGCTTTGCTGGTTTTGAAGGTTGACCAGAATCTGCATTTTCTGGATTAAAGCACAGAGTAACATTATCTTCCAATGTTGTGTGTTGCGCTATTTCTTCGTTTAGAATGTTGATTCTCCTGGTTTTCACCATTTCCCTAAAAAGTAAAATAATCATATAATTAAACTTAAATGATGAAATAATGAGTCGAAGGTTCAGGCCCTCCTTCTAGTGCCAAAATGTTAACCCAAAAAATTGGATTAACATTAAATCATGGAGTGATCTAGCATCCTTGATCGTTATGTAATGTGTTGTTGAACTAAAAAGTAGTCTACCATTTATGATGTAATGCAAAACCAAATTTTAGTCTAACATTCGCAATATCATGATGGCATTCTCGATATCATGATGGCATTGCCGATGCCATGATGGTCATTGATAAATCAAGTATTAATCCTAGAATCAACACGCAATTATATTATTCGAAATAAATCTATAATGCCTATGGATTTTTAGTTGGGTAGAGAAATTGATAAAAAGTTTAATCTGTATGTCCAAGGTAAGATAGATAGGTCATTTTATTGTGCAATAATCCACCGTTTATTTGTTAATGGACTAAATAGATGATTCATATAAGTCATCGTCCTTTGTTTGTACGTCATCTAAACACATTAGGGCTTATAAAAGGTGATCCTTAATTCGGACAGGGGCTTAAAGGTCTTTATTATAAGTCGGAATCCAAGTCAAAAATCCGTCATATGCATATTCATAGTTCGATAACAATTATATATGCACAAGTCATGAAAAGTAGACTATGCTAGATATTGCTCAAATCCTTATTCACATGAATCACAATGTTTATAGCCAATTCAAGATTTATCCAATTTGATTTAGGGTTACAACTCTTTAATTTAGAGAGAGAGAAAGAAAAGATTTGCCCTTTCTACAATACCCTTGGATCCATATTTATAAGGGTGGAGATGAGCGGCATAGCTCACGTGTAACTTTTGGAATGCTTAACTTTCGGCATCATCAGTTACCTCGATGGCATTTGGCATCCTTTTGGAAATTGATGATTTATGGCATCCTTTGTTGTACTATTTAGCTACAAGATCCATTGAAGGTTGGTAAGTTTAGATATACATTGTACACAGCATTCCTTTACTAATTGCTGCCTTTCGACAACCTCCATTATGCTGTTAATATGCGGCATCGTGCTTGACTATTGACTCCTGACATCCATCCTTGCATTGATGATGCGCGACATCCTTGCGACATATGAGATACATGGTTGCATTTGTGAACACTGATGACCTTCGACATCAATGCTGCATTGATGCCTTATGACATCTTTCCTTAATGCTGATGAGATACGACATTTTTTAAGCATTGGTGGACGGCGGCAACCTTAGTAATGGCTTACAATATCCACCTTTCGTCTTGCTTTCGGAAGTTATAGATCCCTCAATTTGCTATCGTTTGGCATCCGCCTTTCTCATTGATGAGATGCATTATTGATGAGATGTGGTATCAATAATAAATGATGCATGTTGATGACTTGCAATATGCTTCCATTCGACATCATTACTCCCTCAATGATATGCGGCACCTTATGTTGCCTTTACTGGTGCGAGATGCCTTTTACTGATGTGAGACGCCTTCTAATCTCAAGTTCGGTATCCTTCTGTGATGAAGTTCGATATCATTTCCTGTAATAAAATTCGATATCATTTCCTTATGGATGTTTTTAAGTTCAACATCGCCTTTTCGACATGCTATGATATTTTCGGTATTATGGTTGTAGTAGCACTCATCAATTCGACATCATGCTCTCTTGCTTTCATGTTTGTTTCCTTTCGAAAATATGTAAATAATAAGAACCCTTGTAAAATTTCTCCTTAGCCTAGGAAAAAGAGGCATGCAATTCAGTTATCTTCTTCTCAGACTCAACCAGCTTGATTCTTAAGTCAATAGTCTCCTCTCTATTGATCTGGGCGATCTTTTACAAGCTGTTCCTTGAGCTTAATGTTCTTAGCCGGAAGTCCAGCTTTTTGAGTCTCCACAAGCTTGACCCCCTTTTCAAGGTCGTCACTAATGATGTTGTTGATTTTTATTGGCTATTATGCCTGTCAAATTAACACTTGTGAATGATAGCCTTGTCTTGAATTTTCAACTCAGCCTCGTTAAGGGATTTTTTTCGCTGTATTTCTTTTTTGAGCTTGGTTAGCTTACTCTTGTAATCTTTATACATTCTCGTGTGGTCATCCCTCTTTATGTCAAATTCCTTTATGAGTAGTTGGTTGGCTCAAGTGGCGTTAGTCCTTTTGCCAGCTTTCTCAATTGAACATTTTGGCCAGCAGGTGTGACTTTTTTAGATCAGTGTGATTGGCAGGAAGTTATGGAGCTGGAAACTTTGGAATGGCAGGGAAAGGAAACACGAACCTTGGAGTGCTTTGTTGTAGAAGTTATTAGAGATTTTGAAAATAGCGAAATGTGCATTTGAGAAGGTTGACAGCCCATAGTTTAAACAAATATATAAAAAAATTAAATATTTTATAAAAGAAAGACATTTAGTTAAAAAAACAAATACAATTCTCTGGAAAGATTTGTGTGAGAATGAGTGTGCATGCCCTTGTGCATGTGCACACTGTTCCAGCATACTACATGAGCAAGGCACTTTAGTGAGTAAAGGCCTTGTAAATAAATACATGAAAATAATAATAAATGAGTACATGACTTGTTAGTGTGTACACATTAGCCTAGTTACAATATATAAATAACTTAGGCAGTTTTTAGTCTTAATTTCCATATATTAAATAGGAGCATAGTTGCTTGTGTAGGTAGGAAATGCATGAATATATAAGATGTGCAAAATATTTGATTGATACACACACATAGCTGGTTATACAAATAAGCTTATATGCATGATTAAAACCAGAAAAGACAAACAATGCCCGAGCCAAAGTCATGCATATAGTGTGTGGAGAAATTTGCCAAAAGTGGTTAAGACAAGGGAAAAGGGAGAAGTGGTGGGAAAAGGAAAGTGGAGAGGGTGAACTATGGGTGAAACCAGAAATGGTGATGGGATTTCTGATGAAAATAAATTACTTAACTAACCTTAAAACTCTAGTAACTCCCTTATATACATCATTATCTCCTACGGTTACATGTTAGAACCAGAAAACAAAATATAGAAAAAAAGAAGAAGAAAACAAGCAGCAGTTTAGAAAATTAATGGCAGACCTAAACCAAGACTTGGGAAGGAGAACTTTGGTGAGTAAACCCTCACTTGGCAAGGCATTAAGACCTATGAAAGGCAGCCGTTTAACCTTTAGTTTATTTTAACTTCTGTTTGATGTTTTGCATGCATTTTTAGTTTAGCAATTTTCTGTTGCTTCTGAGATTTTGTGACTTGCATTGCTTTGTTGTCACTTAACCTATGCTTGTTTATATATGATAATTTAATGAAGGAATAACAACTGATTTATTTATATGTTTATGAACTTGAGAAATATTTTAGTTAAAGCATGAATTAATAAGAAAAGTAGGGTGCAAGGCAGTAAGAGGAAGGGGTTCTCTGGCTTATGTCTTGTAACTGAAAAGATGGTTAGGGTGCAATGGAATTTCCATGTGCTGAGTCTTAATCCATCAGTAAGTATTCTCTGGAAATAGGGTTGAGTAACAAGCAAACACACTTTAATGTGTGGATTGATTGTGAGAACCATATTGCTGGAAACCACAGTAGCATTTCACTCTCTGAAAGTGCTTTAATCTATGCTTTAACCAAGGATATATCTCTGTGTAAAACTGACTTGAAGTGATATACAAGTATAATTGACTAGTTGTTGAATGCATGAATGGATGAAGGATAGATGGATGTATGAAATCTGTTAGCATACATTGCTCAAGTATACAGCAGCCTTGAGTATGACACTACATAGACCATATTGAGTCATAAGAGGAAAAAAACTTAGTAATTAAACTAAGGAACTGGGTCACCTCTATCAGGTTGGGTATGAGGGAAGTGGGTATGACATAGTGGTTGGCTTGCATCAAGGTTGGGGTGTGAGTTTGCACATGGCATGGTTATGCCCAAATAGCTTGTAGTGTACTGGAAATTAGGTAGTAGTTCCAGGCAGTGTGCACCAGTGCAACCATGAATGTAGTACTGGATCCTTAAAAATGACATGAAGTGATCATACATGCAAGGGTAAGTAGGCTAGAAGTATATGGGAGTCCTAACATGTAGACTCAGGATTGATACTTTAGCTCAGTTCCATGAAAACTGAATGTGTATGTTGTGCAAAAATCTGGGTGTTAACATCAACCTATGTGATTTGTATGATGACTGTCATGATTTCTTAAACTAGAATTTCTGATGAAAAATTAGTCTAAGCATTTATACATGTATTTAGCAGTACATTCACTCCACTGTTATAATACTTAGTAATTTGAGCATGAGAAAGTAATTTGATTAATTTAAGTAAAACACTTAACCTCTGAAAAACAAAAGGGAATAATGGAACCTATCTCATTAGTCTTTATGCATTACCAAATGATTTTACTTACACCAGACATAAGTCTGACCTGTTTGTTGCTTGCATCAAATGGGTGCTTCATATGCATTGTGGAGCAGTTCATGTGATGTCTGCAGGAAAGGAGGAAGCTAAGTAATAAGGAGCAGAAGTATGTTGCTAAGGAGAAATTGCTAATTAACTCAACTATGACTTTTGTTGGAGAATGGCTCTTATGTTTTATTTTTAGCTGAAAGACTTCTATGTAATGATATTTGCAGTGTGCTAAACTTTGATTGTGATGTAATGAATGGTTTAAAAAGATTACAATGTGATGGAACTATTGTCAGTAGAAAAAGATAAAAGTATTTAGCTTTATATTATAACCTGTAAGCATACAATTTTCAGGAATTGAGAAGTAAAGTTAGTAGTAGAACTGGGGCATATGTGAACTAGTAATGTATACATATGTATTAGACTGTATTAGAAGCTAGAACCTATTTACAAATTAACTGCAAATATTATAAAGTAAGGATAAGCACATAGGCAGAGAAAAAAAACATAAGAAGTAAGAACCCAGATTTATATGAGTTCTATGTTTAAATGAATGAGCAAAGCTAGTAAATTATAACAAGATAGTATAGGGATCTAACCTAATCAAGTCGATCAACTTGAAAACTCAGGTGTAGTAAATAGCAGTTGTACATGTTTATGTGCACACAGATGCACAGAAGCATGCACAACCTCCTGTTTTGCTATTTGAAAAACAATCTTGTAAAATTTTAAATGTCATGAGTCAATTCACATGTTTTATTGAATATACAATTGTCAAACACAAATAAAAAAACAGGAATTGGTTAGTAAATTTGCACAAAGATTCAAATGGGAGAGGGTCTTTCCCAATTCGTTTTACTATGGCTAAAACATAGGTATTTTAGTTTAAAATAAACTGAGTTATTCTTTATTCAAAAAAAACTCTGATATTAGAATTAAAATGATTTGTATGATTATATGTACATACAAATAGTTTTTACAAAGAAGTATATCAATATTTCTATATTGATCAAAATTGGATCTTGGGAAATAAATAAAAGGAAAAAAAATCTAATAAAAGAAAGAAAATAGTTGGTCTTGGAAGTAAGTAACCCTGAATTTAGCATAAACTAAATTGAGTAATTCAAATAAAATGGTAAGTTAGGGAGGGTTGCTTCAGTTGGTATCAGAGCTATGTTATTAAATACATAGCCAAAGCAAATACTTGATTGAATCTATGTGCATTGTTTGCATTGTTTGTTGTTTGCTTTGGTTGCTTTACTTATTATGAATGAATGAGTTCACTGCTAGTTTTAAAAGTAAAGTAGTGAATAGGAATTAGAACTAACTACATTAGAAATGTTCAATAGAGATCCAAAGCAGTTAGAAACAATCCCAGGCTGCTGGAGAAAGGGAGAATGACCAATCCTCTAATAGTACTGAACAAGCAACTGGAGTGGCTGATGGTCCCCCAATGATTAACATGCAAGATTTTGTTAGAATACTGAGGGATGGAATGGCACCTAGGGTAGATAATCCACATGAAGATCTGTCCAAATTGCTTAAAACATATACACACCAAGGAGGCAGTAGCTTTGATGGCACAGAAAATGTCATGGGTGTCCAGACATGGTTAAGAACAGTGGAGAGGATCTTTGCAGATATGCAGGTTAATGACCAGAGAAGAAGGCAAATAGCTTCAAGACAACTAAAAGGCCTTGCTTTGGATTGGTGGGAAGTGATCATTGCAGGCAGGCAAGAGATCACATGGAATCGGTTCAAAGAAATGTTAGAAGCCAGATTTGTCCCAGCCTCAGCAAATGCTTCATTACTTGAGGAGTTTATCAAGTTGAGGCAAGGATCTATGAGTGTCACTGAATACACTCAGAAACTTGAAGGGTTGTCCAAGTATGGGGCGGTACTAATCCCAGATGAAGTTTCAAGGAATGCAAGGTACATTCAGGGATTAAATGCTGGATTGAGTAGAGCCATGTTACCATACAAAGACAGAACCTTTGATCAAGTTATGGACTTGACATTGTCATTTGAGCAGCATGACAATGCCAGGGAAAAGTTTAAGAATTTCAGGAATACCAAGAAAGGGAAGAATAGAGCACACCCATATGAGAAGAAGAAGGGAGAAGCAATGAACAAAGAAGGAAGTAAGGTGGCAAGCTCTGACAATAAGAAACCTAAAGTGATCTGTTACAACTGTGGGAAGGAAGGCCATATAAAGACCAAATGCCAAGCACCCAAGTCAACTGTTCTTAGGTGCTACAACTGTGGTAAAGAGGGGCACATGAAAAGGCAGTGTCCAGAAATGGCAAGGGTGGATGTACTTGAAGGGAAGGGCAAGACCATGGAAGCACCTAGCCAAGTGGAAGGTATATTATTCATTAAAGGCATACCCATATCAGTTATTTATGACACAAGAGCTACACACTCATTTATTTCATGTGACATAGTTCAGAAACTAGGGTTAACATGTGTTTTTGTTGATAAGCCATTGCATGTTAATAGTCCTATAGGTAATTCCTGCATTACAAATATGAAATGCATGCAAGTAGAATTATGTATGGGTGGTCACACCTTTATTTCAGAACTATATGTGTTGAATTACCCTAAGTTGGATATTATACTGGGAATGGATTGGTTAAAGGGTTTTTGTGCTATCATTAACTTGGAAAATTCCACAATCTCATTACAACTTCCTGATGGCAAAAGAGTTTTGGTCATGTATGAGGTAGCCAAAGATAGGGGTATGGGCAGGATGTTCAACTTGAACAGTGGTGAGGTTGAATCAAGCCTAGAGAAGATACCCATAGTTAACCAATACACAGATGTGTTTGGTGAAGTAAATGGCATTCCTCATAATAGACCGGTGGAATTTCAAATAAGACTTAAGCCAGGAACAAGCCCTGTCATTAAGAAACCAAACAGAATGGGTCCTAAGGAACTGATTGAGTTGAAGAAACAATTAGAAGAATTAGAACAAAAAGGCTTCATTAGGCCTAGCAGTTCAAATTGGGGATCACCAGTAGTATTTGTTAAGAAGCATGATGGTTCCTTGAGAATGTGCATAGACTATAGGGAACTAAACTCAGTCACCATCAAAAACAAATACCCTCTACCTAAAATTGATTATCTTTTTGATCAATTAAATGGTGCTAAGGTATTTTCCAGACTTGACTTAGCATCTGGTTTCCATCAAATGAAAGTGGAAGAAGAAAGTATCAAGTATACAGCTTTCAATACCAGGTATGGCTTGTATGAATACTTAGTAATGCCATTTGGTTTGACCAATGCACCATCCTATTTTGTGGATTCAATGAATAGGATTTTTAGATATTATTTAGATAAATTTGTACTGATTTTCATTGATGATATATTAATATACTCTAAATCAGCTAATGAACATGAGAAACATCTGCACATGGTACTAAGTAGACTAAGGCAACAAGGCCTTAAAGCCAAGTTTGCAAAATGTTCTTTCTGGAAGAATGAAATAAAATTCTTAGGCCATATAATTTCTCAAGAAGGAATTTCAGTAGACCCTAGTAAGGTCATGGTAGTGCAAGCATGGAAGAAACCAAGCAGTGTTACTAAGATAAGATCATTCATGGGCATGGTTGGATACTACAGAAGATTTATAAAAGACTTTGCAAAAATGGCAACCCCATTAACCAAGCTAACAAGGAAAGACCAGCCTTTCCTATGGACTGAGAAGTGTGAAGGGGCATACAACCAATTGAAGAAGGCATTGATGGAAGCACCAGTGCTGAAAATTCCAGAAGACAATGATAAGCTGGTAGTGTACACTGATGCATGTGGGTCAGGTATAGGAGCTATTCTTATGCAAGATGGTAGAGTTATAGCCTATGCATCAAGGCAACTGAAACCAAGTGAGACCAAGTATGCAACACATGACTTGGAATTGGCAGCTGTAGTGTATGCATTAAAGCTTTGGAGACACTACTTATTAGGAGCAAAGTTTGAGCTTTATACTGACCACCAAGCTTTGAAATACTTATTTTCTCAAAACGATTTGAACATGAGACAACATAGGTGGGTGGAATTCCTTGCTGCCTATGATTTGGACATTATGTACACACCAAGGAAAGCAAATAGAGTGGCAGATGCATTAAGTAGGCAACATGCCAAGTTGGCTACACTGATGATAGAGGAGTTTAAAATGCTATTAACACTAACTGATGTAGAAGTGGAAAGCATGGGAGAGCAAACTATGGTGTTAGATGAGGACATGGAGCACTATGGCAAGCTCAGCCTCATCACAATAAAATCAGACTTAGTGGGAGAAGTGAACCAGTCTCAAGATATGGATGCATTCCTAAGAGAGAAGAAGGAATTGTTGAGGAATGGTTCAAAGCTTGACAAGTTTGAATTGGATGAAAAAGGATTTTTAAGATACAAGGGAAGACTGTGTGTACCTAACAAAGAAGCACTACAAAGAAAGATCATGGATGTCCATCACAAGTCTAAGTACACCATACATCCAGGTGGTACTAAAATGTATCATGATCTAAAGAGGAGCTATTGGTGGAAAGGAATGAAGAGGAGTGTGGGTGAATATGTGGCAAAATGCATGACTTGCCAACAAGTCAAGGCTGAGTACCAAAGACCCAGTGGACTGTTGCAACCTCTGGAAGTTCCAAGATGGAAATGGGAAAGCATATAAATGGATTTCATTGATGGTTTGCCAAGATCAAAGAGAGGTAATGACAGTATTTGGGTGGTGGTAGATAGATTGACTAAATCATCACACTTCATACCAGTGAAGAGTGATAGAAATGCACCAAAATTGGCACAAGTTTTCGTGAAAGAAATAGTGAAACTACATGGAGTTCCTACCACTATCATTAGTGACAGAGACACCATATTCACATCAAAGTTCTGGAGTAGCTTTCAATAGGCAATGGGGGTTGAGTTGTGCTTGAGCACAGCCTACCATCCCCAAACTGATGGTCAAACAGAAGTGGTTAATAAATTCTTGGAGGATCTACTTAGAGCTTGTGTACTTGATCATGGTGGTAATTGGGAAGACTACCTTCATTTAGCAGAATTTGCTTACAACAACAGCTACTAGAGTAGTATAGGGATGGCACCCTATGAAGCTCTATATGGGAGGCCTTGTTTGTCACCTGGTTGCTGGCTAGAGGTAGGTGATAAGGTGATGTTAGGACCAGATCATGTGAAAGAGACAAATGATAAGATCACACTGATCAGACAGAGAATGAAGGCAGCACAGGATAGAATGAAATCATATGCAGATAGGAGAAGGAAGCCACTTGAATTTGAATTAGGAGATTATGTGTACTTGAAAGTTTCACCTATGAGGAAGGTGTTGAGATTTGGCAAGGCAGGGAAGCTAACCCCAAGATATATAGGACCGTATGAAATCATTGCAAGAATAGGAAAGATGGCTTACATATTGAAGTTGCCAGAAGAAATAAGTGGAATACACAATGTATTTCATGTATCACAATTGAGAAAATGTGTACATGATGAAGCATCAGTGATTCAGTCCAAAACAAAGTGGAAGTCAGACCAGACTTGGTGTATGAGAAGAAGCCAGTGGGCATTGTAGCTAAAGAAGATAAGAAATTGAGGAACAAAACTATTAAACTGGTAAAGGTGCAGTGGAGTCTAGACCCTAATGATTGCACATGGGAGGTTGAGGACAAGATAAAAGTCCAGTACCCTCAACTATTTGCAACTGACAATTAGAGTAGAGGTAGTCTATTATTCATGCTTGAATTTACCTAGTTAAATATAATAATCAGTGTTGAATGTGCTTGCTTGATGTATGCTTTGGTTGAGTTAAGAATGTTTGTGCCCGATTAGTTTTAACATATGACAAACATGGGAAGAAGTGTTAAATTGTGGGACACAATTTCTTAAAGGAGGGGTGTATGTGACAGCCCATAGTTTAAACAAATATATAAAAAATTTAAATATTTTATAAAAGAAAGACATTTAGTTAAAAAAAACAAATACAATTCTCTGGAAAGATTTGTGTGAGAATGAGTGTGCATGCCCTTGTGCATGTGCACACTGTTCCAGCATACTACATGAGCAAGGCACTTTAGTGAGTAAAGGCCTTGTAAATAAATACAGAAAACTAATAATAAATGAGTACATGACTTGTTAGTGTGTACACATTAGCCTAGTTACAATACATAAATAACTTAGGCAGTTTTTAGTCTTAATTTCCATAGATTAAATAGGAGCATAGTTGCTTGTGTAGGTAGGAAATGCATGAATATATAAGATGTGCAAAATATTTGATTGATACACACACATAGCTGGTTATACAAATAAGCTTATATGCATGATTAAAACCAGAAAAGACAAACAATGCCCGAGCCAAAGTCATGCATATAATGTGTGGAGAAATTTGCCAAAAGTGGTTAAGACAAGGGAAAAGGGAGAAGTGGTGGGAAAAGGAAATTGGAGAGGGTGAACTATGGGTGAAACCAAAAATGGTGATGGGATTTCTGATGAAAATAAATTACTTAACTAACCTTAAAACCCTAGTAACTCCCTTATATACATCATTATCTCCTACGGTTACATGTTAGAACCAGAAAACAAAATATAGAGAAAAAAAAAGAAGAAAACAGGCAGCAGTTTAGAAAATTAATGGCAGACCTAAACCAAGACTTGGGAAGGAGAACTTTGGTGAGTAAACCCTCACTTGGCAAGGCATTAAGACCTATGAAAGGCATCCATTTAACCTTTAGTTTATTTTAACTTCTGTTTGATGTTTTGCATGCATTTTTAGTTTAGCAATTTTCTGTTGCTTCTGAGATTTTGTGACTTGCATTGCTTTGTTGTCACTTAACCTATGCTTGTTTATATATGATAATTTAATGAAGGAATAACAACTGATTTATTTATATGTTTATGAACTTGAGAAATATTTTTAGTTAAAGCATGAATTAATAAGAAAAGTAGGGTGCAAGGCAGTAAGAGGAAGGGGTTCTCTGGCTTATGTCTTGTAACTGAAAAGATGGTTAGGGTGCAATGGAATTTCCATGTGCTGAGTCTTAATCCATCAGTAAGTATTCTCTGGAAATAGGGTTGAGTAACAAGCAAACACACTTTAATGTGTGGATTGATTGTGAGAACCATATTGCTGGAAACCACAGTAGCATTTCACTCTCTGAAAGTGCTTTAATCTATGCTTTAACCAAGGATATATCTTTGTGTAAAACTGACTTGAAGTGATATATAAGTATAATTGACTAGTTGTTGAATGCATGAATGGATGAAGGATAGATGGATGTATGAAATCTGTTAGCATACATTGCTCAAGTATACAGCAGCCTTGAGTATGACACTGCATAGACCATATTGAGTCATAAGAGGAAAAAAACTTAGTAATTAAACTAAGGAACTGGGTCACCTCTATCAGGTTGGGTATGAGGGAAGTGGGTATGACATAGTGGTTGGCTTGCATCAAGGTTGGGGTGTGAGTTTGCACATGGCATGGTTATGCCCAAATAGCTTGTAGTGTACTGGAAATTAGGTAGTAGTTCCAGGCAGTGTGCACCAGTGCAACCATGAATGTAGTACTGGATCCTTAAAAATGACATGAAGTGATCATACATGCAAGGGTAAGTAGGCTAGAAGTATATGGGAGTCCTAACTGTAGACTCAGGATTGATACTTTAGCTCAGTTCCATGAAAACTGAATGTGTATGTTGTGCAAAAATCTGGGTGTTAACATCAACCTATGTGATTTGTATGATGACTGTCATGATTTCTTAAACTAGAATTTCTGATGAAAAATTAGTCTAAGCATTTATACATGTATTTAGCAGTACATTCACTCCACTGTTATAATACTTAGTAATTTGAGCATGAGAAAGTAATTTGATTAATTTAAGTAAAACACTTAACCTCTGAAAAACAAAAGGGAATAATGGAACCTATCTCATTAGTCTTTATGCATTACCAAATGATTTTACTTACACCAGACATAAGTCTGACCTGTTTGTTGCTTGCATCAAATGGGTGCTTCATATGCATTATGGAGCAGTTCATGTGATGTCTGCAGGAAAGGAGGAAGCTAAGTAATAAGGAGCAGAAGTATGTTGCTAAGGAGAAATTTCTAATTAACTCAACTATGACTTTTGTAGGAGAATGGCCCTTATGTTTTATTTTTAGCTGAAAGACTTCTATGTAATGATATTTGCAATGTGCTAAACTTTGATTGTGATGTAATGAATGGTTTAAAAAGATTACAATGTGATGGAACTATTGCCAGTAGAAAAAGATAAAAGTATTTAGCTTTATATTATAACCTGTAAGCATACAATTTTCAGGAATTGAGAAGTAAAGTTAGTAGTAAAACTGGGGCATATGTGAACTAGTAATGTATACATATGTATTAGACTGTATTAGAAGCTAGAACCTATTTACAAATTAACTGCAAATATTATAAAGTAAGGATAAACACATAGGCAGAGGAGAAAAAAAACATAAGAAGTATGAACCCAGATTTACATGAGTTCTATGTTTAAATGAATGAGCAAAGCTAGTAAATTATAACAAGACAGTATAGGGATCTAACCTAATCAAGTCGATCAACCTGAAAACTCAGGTGTAGTAAATAGCAGTTGTACATGTTTATGTGCACACAGATGCACAGAAGCATGCACAACCTCCTGTTTTGCTATTTGAAAAACAATCTTGTAAAATTTTAAATGTCATGAGTCAATTCACATGTTTTATTGAATATACAATTGTCAAACACAAATAAACAAACAGGAATTGGTTAGTAAATTTGCACAAAGATTCAAATGGGAGAGGGTCTTTCCCAATTCTTTTTACTGTGGCTAAAACATAGGTATTTTAGTTTAAAATAAACTGAGTTATTCTTTATTCAAAAAAAAACTCTGATATTAGAATTAAAATTATTTGTATGTTTATATGTACATACAAATAGTTTTTACAAAGAAGTATATCAATATCTCTATATTGATCAAAATTGGATCTTGGGAAATAAATAAAAGGAAAAAAAATCTAATAAAAGAAAGAAAATAGTTGGTCTTGGAAGTAAGTAACCCTGAATTTCGCATAAACTAAATTGAGTAATTCAAATAAAATGGCAAGTTAGGGAGGGTTGCTTCAGCGACGTTGAGAGTGGTGTGAAGGAGACCGTCCATGATGAGGGGAGTCCGAAAACCTCCTAGACCTAGAGTGGATAGGGACCATGTGTTCGCTAGAGCATAGGTGCTTCTCCCCAGCTTTGCGCCTCTATCTCCTTCCTTCTAGCTTTTTCATTCTTTGACTCTTGGTAAGGATCTCGATAAGAGCATGAGTTCCCTTTAGACTGAGAGTAGTAGTGGCCAACTCCTTGGTGGATACTGTCAAAACAGCTCCATCCATCCATAGTACCTAAAAAGAAGAAAGAACCATATCAAAATCGATGAGTTGGAGTAAGGACGAGTGCAGAGTGGTTGTGATCATGATCCTAATAAGCATGTGAAATATTGTCAAGTCCTAAGTAATCTATGAACCATGCTCTCGAGGTTGAAGAGAAGGACTTGCCTCCCTTGCAAAATATGAGGGCATGCTGATAGCTAGGTATGTTAAAATTGGGAGGATTCAAATCAAGGAGGTTGTCGAAGTTTAGATCTCTAAAGGTGATGTGTAGAAAACTCCCATCGTTACCTAGCAGGCCAAAGACAACATCAATTGTGTTCAGAAGGGTTGTCTCCTTAGTTGGATCCTAATATAGCTTAGTTGTTGGGAGCGAAGACTTCTGAGTCGTTTAGGTCTGAGGACAAGAGTAACTGGAGTGCCGTAGGAGATGTCTCCCCACTCGACTCGGATCAATCAGTATTATCTTCCTCCCTATCCTTATCCCTTTCATCCTCCTTCTCTTCCACCTCTTCTGCTTCCTCTACTTCTTCCTTCTTTTGCTCTCCAACCTTAGGGCTTGGAACTTCTTCAACCTCCACAAAGACCCCCCGAGGAGTTAGAGGATCGTTCATGCCTGGGACAACCCTTGGTAGATTTAGTTTAGGTTGGATTCTCCTACCATTGTAGAATAGCTGGTATTGGCGCATCCTGTCTTTGACAAGCAATAACGAAGTGTTCCTCTATACAACGTTGATTCCTTTATAAAAAAGGATATCTTCATAGACATGAGTCATGGTCCTTAGAGGGATATCAGTAAGAAGTGTGAAGAAAGGTTAGAGACTTGGGTGAAGGAAGCTTAAATAAAATGAAATCGTTGGATGAAGGACTTATGTCCTGAAATCCATTTTTAATAGAAGCCACCAATGCATCGGATGTAGAAATATCCACCTTTGAAGTAGATTCTTTTGTTGCGAAATCCCTCTACGACTTTACATCTATTGAAAGACTCAGGAAATAAGAATGAAGGGTGGTTAGATCTCTTCTAGAAGTTGAAAAGGAAGCAGATCGCCTTAAAAGTTGGCTACCTTCTTAAATGCATCAAAATGATTATGAAGAAAGAGTTCAGAATTGCTAAGCCATTTGGAAGGAGTTGGGATGGAGAAAGTCTTAACATATGCCGAATGCATCTCAAAAGGTTGTTGAAAGGAGTGACAACCCTAGGTAAGAACATGTAAAAGTTACAGTCGGTGTAACCTTTCAGAGGGTTATGTGCTCTTTGATTGGCCGATGAAAGAAGCACTTCATCTTTAAGAATTCCATACTTTTCGCAGATCCTCTTTAACTCCACAAGCATTAACATAGATGCCGAAGAATCCGAAGGGTTATCAGGGATCATTATTGTAACAACTTACACTTCAATGAGCTTGAATTTTCGCTAAATCGAAAGACCGAGTGCACCAAAGTACAGATCGTTGATTTGGCATCCTGCAAATAGACCAATTAATGCATATCAAAGCACTATCGATATAAATCATAGCAGAATATTAAAGTATAATAGAACATATAGTTACTAACCAAGGTTGCCACTTCCAATGTCTGGTGTCCTTGTCAGTACCGAGTACGCATTAGGAAACCTGTCCTTCCACCGTTCCCGCCTTGCACCAGAGTAACGACCCGTGTTTTATGTATTGGAGGATCATAAAATATTATTATTTTATTCATGGGAGGTCATATGACTCTAAAATTTTAGGGAGTGCTTTTAGGGACATTTTCCACATTTATGATTCTTATCGAGTTTCTATGTGACCATTTTGATCCTAAAAATCATTTTCGAACTATAACTTTTGATAGTAGCCGAATCAGGGTCTCAAACCACTTCATTGCTTCAAAATGACGGTTTTGCATTCCGTAGAGTGGTCATAACAGAAAAATGGACTTATCGTTTGAAAGTTATAGTTGTTTTAAGTTTTAGCTACTGTTAACCAGTTTTAGTGGGTAATTAACCCACTTCAAAATTTATGCTAAGGGAAGGCTGTAGAAACTGAATTAGGTCATTTCCATCTTCCCCAAAATAGTTCTAAACCTCCATTAATCCTAATCTCATCAAAAATCACACGTTTTCCTTACAAAACTTAGCCAAATCATTGATTAGAGGGGTGATTAGTATATAGAAGCTAGGTGTTATCATTTTTGCTGATTTGAATCCTTCTCCTTTGCTCTCCACTTTAGATCTAAGGAGAAAGATTGGTATTTTGGGTATTGATGAGTGGTTCTTAACCTCTCGCTCTACTATGCATGTTTATATAGTTAAAAATGGTGTTTATGATATGATTTTGACCTTAAAACATTTTCTAATTTTAATCACACTTTTATATATGTTTAAAAACAAATATTGAAAGGTTTAAACGATATTTAATGGTTTTGAAACCCTTTATATTCATGTGCATATGCTAGTGTAAAAGTTAGATCTAGATTAAGATTTGCTTAATTATCATATAATTATGTTTTGTATGTATGAATGGACGTATATTCATGATTATCCATGATTGTGTGTTGTGCTTTGATGTTGTTTTCTGGTGCTTATAGGAAGATAGGAAATAAATGGTTGAATTAGCAAATCAAGAGCAAAGATGGTCGGAATTCGATGAAACTTAAAGGGCGGACTCTTGAGCATAGAGGGAGTTTGGAGTTCTAGTCGCATCAGGAAATGAGATAAGTAAACAAGTCGGTATTGACTTGTTCATGTCGGTACCGAGTGGTTTTTGTTGATTAGATAAGTCGGGCATTTTGGGGATCTCTAGAGCATGGCTAGTAGAGGAGGACCATAGTAAGAAACAGGGATTTGGCTAAGTATGGAGTGCTATATTGACTTGTTTCTAAAGTTTGAAGATCAAAGCTCTTACATTGGACCGAGTTGTTTGGGTGAATAGGTCGGGGTCATGAGCACATAAGGAATGGCATACTAGAAGCTGGGGGAAAGACTTGACCAAAATTGGTCAAGTGGACAAGTCGGTACCGACTTGTTCATGTCATTACTACTCCGCGGGGACCGTACGAATGAAGAAGACAACCCATTTTTGGATCATCCTTTTCCTAGCCAAACGAGCGAAGCATATTAGTCAGGTCGGAGGATTTGAGTATAAAACGCTCCATGGACAGGGGACGGTGTATCATCAAAAAGGGCAGCGCCATAGTGGTCATAGCCCAATTAATATACTGGGCAGGAGAATGTGAAGTACAGAAGGAATATTTGACAATCAACAATGGGGTACTCCGAGCCATCCACCAGCCTAGGCTCGTTGCCTATGCCAAATGATCCTTCTTTGGTACTACCTTCCTGGCTAGTCTTGCCTACGGAAATCACTCAATAGAATGTGAATCGTACTCGTCCAAGCAAGCGGGTAAGGTGAACGAACAGGGCAAGGTGCTTACGAGGGGGTGTATACTGATTCGGATAGGTTAGTCTAGGCGTTCAAAATTCTTTTTGAAGCAGATAGAGATGGGGAAGGTGTTCAGTCAGTAAGGAATTTTTCACTAGAGCTCGCCCGCCTTGCAAGCACCTTTTGTAGTCAATGCCATCAGGGAAAAGCCCCATATATGATGAATAGAAGGAGATCGAAAAGATATATAGACGACTTGACCATAAGGTCGAATGTTTTTGTGAGAAGTAAGTAGCAGATCTCCCTTGGGGAAAGCTGGTGGCTCGCGTGTGAATTCTGGGGCGACCTGATTCCTGATTCGTTCAGTAGATGCAGTCAAGGTAAAGGTGTTTGTTTGCTAATTTGGGAGGCACTTTATAGGTCATACTGAAGATGTTTGTTTGCTAATTTGGGGTTTGTTTGCGACATAGTAGCACGATGATAGTTTTAGGACTTGCTAATAACTTGATGATGAAAGGAGTTAGGTTCCGATGATGGCGGCTTAATGTTGAACGGATTCGTGAGAATGATTACTCATATAGAGTGGTTCTAAGAAAGGTGACTTGATGATGGAAATACTGAATGGTTCTATCGTGGAATGGAGGAATGTTGAATGGTTCCCCGAGAATAATGGAAATTAGATGGAGCGAATAAAGGGCACGGATATGCGTGCTTAGTGATTGTTGATACTCGGAGTGTTTTCTGATATACTCAAAGCAGGAGTATTATGAGGATGCTCAATGGGTACGTTGAAAGGCTACCATGGATCAGTTGAATGGATCCGTGTACCCTAGACTGGTTGAATGGGTCTAGTATCAGCTTCGGGTTAAGGGGAGTACACTGACAACCTGGATTTCCATTAGTCCCTGGCAGTAGAAAGGTCATATGGGTTATCATATATCAAGAGCACATTGAGTGATAATAAGGATTGTTTGATTAATGTTATGATTGTTTATTGTTCTTCCGTAGTCTATCACTCTTGGGATGTCATTGGAGATAAGTACTGGAGATAGGGATACCTGGACGCCTCATCACACTTGGTTCGTAGTGTACCCTTATTGTATTCGTAGAGTAGGATACTATGTTGTTATGTGCTAACTCTTTGGTTGTAGGGACAAGTCAAGTATGATTCGTGTATCCTTGTTCTTACTACATCGACTTGTATGGTATTTTGAGATTCATTTACTGCTCACATTAGACTGCTGTCTGACTTGAGGTTTTATGTTTTGCTTCTTACTATCTCAGATACTCTTAAATAAGTAAACTAGAGAGTAGGTCTAGGTGCGACACAATATCTCTACGGAGGACGAGCTGGATGAAGCTATCTCGTATTATATATGGATTTCTATGCTTATTCCATTGTGCAAATTGTAAAGCCTTGGCAGTGCTTGCTTATTATTATGAGATAGTTATTTGAGTTTATTTCTGTTGTATAAACTCTATAACTCGTTTTATAACTCTATGGATCTGTACATTGATATTTGGATCACTTCGTTATTACTGTCCCTCTTTTTTTATATCTATGATGTATATTATATTTTATTACATGCGCTGTAAGATATACGACATGTTCTATGATGTCTTGTTTCATTTTAAACCATGATGATCATTCTACATCGGTTGGGAACGTCAATAGTGCATCGTCTTATGTATATTGGATGCCGATGGTGTAGGGCAGTCATTACATTTGGCATCGGAGCTTAAGTTACATGATTAACCTGAGTTGATAATATGATCCAGTAGAGATAAGGAAAGAGTTATCACCCTAGACTGGATCGAGAGTGTATATATATATATGAGAGATTGCATACTTGTTATATATATTGGTTAACTATATAGTAATATTTACAGTATATAAGTTGCATGCACATATGAGTACCATTGACATAGTTTTCTTTTTGAGAGACTGATCATTCTTATTATAGATTAAGAATGAGCCGGCAAACAAGAAACACTGTGAAAGACTCCATCTCTGGAGTTGAGGAAGGAGCGGGATCGGGGGCTACTAACCCTGACATACAAGCTATGTTCAATGAGATGATGGCGAACATGCTTCAAAATGCCCAAGCGGCCACTCCAAGTGTTGCTGCTGGCGGTGCTTAGGTGCAGGCGTCGAGAGCTAACTTTGCCAAGATATGTAAAGATTACTCCACCTTGGGAGGCAAACCATTCCTCAGAACAGAGTCGGTTATTGAAGTGCATGATTGGTTGGACACCTACGAGTGTACCTTTGGTGATATGGAAATAGATGATGCCATGAAGAGGAAGCTGGACTCTAGACAGCTTCAAGGGCGGGCAATGAACTAGTGGAATGTTATTTCTATTGCTACACTCAAGAATTAGTTTACTTGGGACCAGTTCAAGGTCAGGTTTAAGGAGAAGTTCGTTCTGGTTGCTCAAAAGTCAGTGTTATTCAGAAAATTTGTTGATTTGAAGTGGGGAGATATGTCTATCTCTGAATATATTGCTGAATTTGACACTTTGTCAAAATATGGGGTGTCTTTTCTCGACACTTCGCTAAGGAAGAACGAGAAGTTCCTTATGGGTTTGGACGACTATCTGGGGAAGAAGTTGGTTAGTCATATCGATGAGCCATTCGAGAAACTTGTCGAGAAAGCTCTTCGTCAAGAGAGTTTATATCCCAACTCCAAATCAGCCATTGTTCCTAAGGAACTGCCGAAACCGCAATAGAGCGGTGGAGGCATGAAGAAATGGAATATGAAAGAGGAAGCAGTTTTAGGGAAAGAACGCTCTGAAGAAGGCTAAATGGGAGCCTATTTGTTACGGTTGTGGAGACAAAGGTCACTTAATTAGGGACTGCAAAGCTGATGGGAAGATGTGTTATAACTATGGCAAACCCGAAAATATACTAAATAATTGTCCAAAACTGCCACAGCAAAAGCAGGTTGTGAAGGCATATTCTTTGGATGCTGTTCCGACTTCGTCAAGTTCTCCCTCGACGAAAGAGAAAGGGAAGAGCGTTGTTATTCAAGGTATGCTTTCCATTTACAATGTTCCTATACGTGTTTTATTCAATACCGGGGCTTTACATTCCTTCATATCTAGTGATTTAGTGGATAGATTTGGATTGAAACCCGAAATAGTCATCCAACCCTTAATCATGATGAATCCTGTTGGGGGCTACACTAGCCTATGCATGGTTTGTCGCGATTTGACCTTATCATGTCATGGATGCTCTTTTGTTTGTGATTGTTTTGTTTTGAATTTCATTGGGTTTGGGATTATCTTGGGAATGGACTGGCAAGGAAGTATGCGGTAGTAGTGGATTGCAAGAAGCTGTTGGTGATGATTGGGGTTGTGGAGGGGCGGACGGTAGTGATTAGCTGCCTGCCGAAGAATTGGGTTATGGTTAGCCTTCAATATTCACTAGAGACTCCTTATGATGGATGTCATCTATGCCTATTGTTAGAGAGTACCGAATGTGTTTGAGGAAGTATCCCGATGACTACTGCATAAAGAGATTGAGTTTCAGATAGACTTGATGAAGGATGTCAAACCAATAGTTATGCCTTTGAGGCATATGGCATCCAAAGAGAAGAAAGAGTTGAAGGTGCAAGTAATTGACCTGTTGAAGAAAAGGTTCGTTCATAGGAGCATATCTGAGTGGGGCACACTAGTAGTATTCGCCGCTAAGGCGGATGGATTTCAGAGGTTGTGTGTAGATTACCCTAAGCTGAATAAGATGACAAAGAAGAACGAGTATCCACTCCCACATAGTGATGACTTGTTTGATCAGCTCCATGGTGTGAAGGTGTTCTCTCAATTGGATCTTGCCATAGGAGTTGAGAGTAGAAAATGAGAGTGTGCTGATCACCGCGTTTCGTACAACGTCTGGTTTCTATGAGTGGTTGGTTATGTTGTTCGAGCTAATCAATACTTTGGCATACTTTGTTGATCTCATGAACCATGTCTTCAGGGATCATGTAAACAAGTTGTTCTTATATTCGTGGATGATATTTTGATCTACTCAAGGATAGAGGAGGAATACGAGATGCCTTTGAGGATTTTTCTTGATGTGTCGAGGAAGCACAAGTTGAAAGCGAATTTTCAAAATGTCACTTCTAGAGGAGGAAAGTGAGATTCTTGGGTCATGTCATCTCGGAACAAGGCATCCAGTAGATCCTTCCAAGGTGGCAACGATTAAGGATTTGAACCAACCCAATAATGCCATGGAAGTGAGGAGTTTCTTAGGATTGTCGAGATATTGTAGACGCTTTATCAAAGACTTCTCGAAGATAGCAGCACAGTTGAACAATTTGATGAAGAAGAATCATACTTTTGTGTGAGATGCAAAATGTGAACATGAGTTTGTAAGTCTAAAAGAGAGGTTGCCGAGTGCACCAGTATTGACCATTTCAAGTAGGAATGAGAAGCTGACAATATACACAGATATCTTTGGTACTGGATTGGGTGAGGTGTTGATGTAGAATGGAAATGTTGTTGCCTACGCTAGTCGATACCTAAAACTGCACGAGAAGAAGTATCCAACTCATGATCTAGAGTTAGCAGCTATAGTGTTCGCTTTGAAGATTTGAAGGACTTACTTATTAGGAGAAAGGTTCAAGTTGTTTACGGATCATAAATCCTTAAAGTACATGTTCTCCCAGAATGATCCCAACCTTCACCAGCAGCGATGGTTGGAATTCTTGGCTTCCTATGATTTCAGCATTTCTTATACACCTGTTAAAGGGAATGCGGTCGCTGATGCATTAAGTAGAAAACATGCCAGTTTGGGAGCGGTGTTTATGGAGTGGAAACAGTTGGAGTATATTGCTGGTTATGCCTTCAAATCCCACTGTGAATTAGAGCCAGAGATGTTGGCGAGTTTGACTATCGAGCCTACTTAGATTGAGCAGATTTGTAACGACCCGTAATTTCGCTACTTCGAAAATGAGAGATTTTGTTATTTTAAAAAGTTTAAAACTTAATTAATAAGTTATATATAATAAATAATAATAGAGGAATTATTTATTCTTATAATTAATAATTTAAAAGTATAAAATTTGGATTTTAGAACAAATCAGCAAAAGTTAAGTTTTGTTAAAAATAAATAAATTCTTAAATAAATATGATTAAATATTTATTTGAAAAGTTAAATCTTTTTAAAATCACTTAATAAAGAAAATAGAAGTGTATTAAAGGATCTAAAAATATGTTTATAATTGTTTTACAAAAATATCAAATTTTATCGCATTTTGTCTGTTTTACATACACTGTAAAAATGGAGATTTTGATATTAACCCTAACGATATGATATTTTAACATAGATAAACTTTTTTTAATCCATTTAATATAATAGGAAATAAATTTTTAAGTTTGGTTTACTCTAATATATAGTTTAACAAAAACGTCAAATTTTGACTATAAAATTTGTCAACAAAAATGCTGTTTTTAATCATAACAAGTTGTCGCAACATTAAATGATTATATGCACTTTTATAACCTATATAATACCATTTTACAAACTATAAAACACCTTTACATTTAGCATATAAGGCAAAAAGTTTATATTAGGAAAGTTTAAATATATATATATATATATATATAATAAAAGAACATGATTTAACTAATTAAAATTTAATTAAAACTTTTAAAAAGAACATCGTTACTTATATATCTCATCTCATTAATGAGATGTTATGTATATACATAGGAATGGAACAAATTTATATGTTAAAGTATTAGTAAGCCTTGAAATGGTGACACCTCTCTTTACCTCTTACTCACTCTTCCTAAAACATCATCCCATCCATTAAATGCACTTCATATCAATGTCAATCAAAGTCCAAAAGTAGGCAAGGAGATTTATGTTATAAACCACTCAAACTCCACCTATAAATACAAGCCAAACTTCCTTTATTTTTCACTTCATTCTCATTCTACAAACTACAAACTTTTGCTCTCTTCCTCCATTCTTCTTCCACCTCCAAGCCATTCACCATCTCTAAGCTTCTATCACCTCTACAACCTCCATACGCACTAAACTCGAGACCGCACACCACCTACCCAAGCTCCTACACCACCGTACCCCTTCCTATTCACCAAACCCGTGCACCACCTCCGCCCTACATGGCCTAAAACACCACCCACCCTTGGCCAAACCACCCAACCCACCACCAAACCCCACGCACCCATCCCTACCCGCCACCAAACTCACGTACACCCCCATACCCACCTCCAAAACCCACCTACCCACTCAAAACATCACGCACCCCACCTACCCGAGCTACCCAAGACCATATACCCTCCCCATAGCCCACGACCACCCTAAATAAAAAAACGAAAAAGAAAAAAAGGAAGAAAAAGAGAAAAGTAAAGGAAAGGAAATCGGGAATTCGAGACGTTCGGGAAAGAGCACGCTAGTTCATGTAAAGTTAGATGGAGTGGATATGAAGGTGAGAAATTCTCATCACTAGTTGAATTATATTGATTATCAAGTTTAGTTGTTATGTTAGATAATCACTGTTTGATGATATGGACGTTTGAATGATTGTTTGAATATGTTGGATGAATTAAATGTTTGGACCTGTTGATTGAATGGATGAATAGTAGATAATTCACACTATTATGATTATCATCATCGTTAAATTTGTTATGTTACTTAGTTGAAATAATCAACTATTCCCTTTCTAATGAAAGACCCATTTTCATATGAGATATATTGGAATAATTAAGTCTCTTTTCAAAATTGGAATTAAAAGTAAAATCAAAATTAAATTGAATTAGAAATTGAATTAGAAATGAATAGTGAAATTGAAATTGAAATTTGAGTTGAAATTAAAGATGGATTTGAAATCAAATTTGAAATTGAAGTTTTAATTGAGTTTGGTTTGAAGTTAGAATTGAAATTTAATTGAAATTAGATTTTAAAATTTTAATATTAAAATAACAGGAATATAATTATATTATAATATGAAAATAGTGAAATTACATTTTAAATACTTTAAAAAGTGAAAATATCGATTTAAAATGATTTGTAATAATTTTACAACTAATAAAGTTCAATTTGAATAAATAATTTCAAGTATCGAAAAATAAGTTAAAATTAGGCGCGTCGCGCAACGGTAGTTTGCGATTTCGTGCCGAAAAGTTCAAACAAGTATACAGAGGGGAATATAGCTCGGAATTCTTCGAGATAAGAAAATTCCGAACTATTATATCCATATCTTCTAAACGAAGAAAGAAAATCAAGATTTCATTTAGTAGATTTTGAATTATGTCCAAATCAATTTTCTAAAAAAATCGCGCTTGTGCAGTTAAGTGACCATAACGTAAAATCTGTTTAAATGAACGTTTTAGTAATGGAAAAATATGGAATAAATTTGATAAATTTATTTAAATAGTTTAAAAGAGATTTGAATTGGAAAATATGAATTTTCAAATATTAAAAAGTTGTTTAAATTAAATAAGCTTATTAAGCACTTTTATGCTGCCGTTTCTACAACTTTTATAGAAGGTTTAAACTTAACGATTATTCCTAGAATCAATTATGAGTGTTTTTAAAAGGAAAATTAAGTGTTTAAAAGATAATTTGGAATCTTTATAATCAATTCCAAAATAAAAGCTAATAACTGAGTATGCGGAAACGACTAGTACATTTGTCCCGCTTATGAGATCTGAGAAGATAAAATAAGGTGTTTAACTAAGGTTAGGAATGGAGCAACCAGTGCCCTGAACTTACCTGGCCTATGTTTTCTCTTCTTAGGCGAGGGGTGTAACAGATCGAAAGGAAAGCCCGGATGCTCTAAAAGATTATATTAAGTTTTTCCAAAATAAAAGAGAATTACTATTTTCCAAAAGTTAAGCAATTTAAGTATAAAAAGATTAATCTCCAAAATGAATAAATTACAACTTGGATTGCATAAAGATAATCTTCTTATACATGGTATTAAATTCCCAAGAAGGAGCTCGTCCTATTCGTGGAATTTAAAAGGTGATTTCACCGTTATTCCGCCCATAGCACTTGTTGAATACAGAAATCGATATTGAGTAAAATTAGAATGATTTCTATGATCCTATTTACTCAATAATGTTTGCTAAGATTTTTTTCGGGTTTACAGTAAACGATGTTTTAAATAACATTGTTTTTGACCTGCCTAAAAGTTAAGAAATTCTTGATCGATGATAAGCAAGAAAATAGGAAATGTTTTCCCAAATTATTATGTGAATGAACTTAGAATTACTCTGAGATTAAGAAGGGATTTAATAAAAATAATTAAAGTGAAAAGAGACTAAATGAATCATGTATACTCATATTCACTTTTTATCGATAATTGTATTTCGAAGGAACCGGGGTCGAATTTGAGTGATTCCTATCTGAAAACCACTTCGAACCGATTTACGTGTTTGAACAATGAAACTGTTTGAAGGCGTAGACAATGAGACGAATAATAACGAAGGACTACTTGTTGATTAATTGGGGATAAACTCCCGATTTATTTATTGTAGCAGTGGTCTCTTTGTTATGAAAAACCTCAAGAACACAAGGGCTTCTCGCCTAGTAATGGCCGAGGAAAGTACCTTCGGTTTCGTTCAGTCCTAGAACAAACTTGTATGGACGAATGTCTGACTTTGCATTCTAAAATTGCATTGAGTGATCTCTATAAATTTATATCTACAAGGTGGTAGAGAAGGCAACTTCTCTTAGCTTAACACCGTTCTCCGAGACATATAAGCTCGGAGGTTATATGTTTGTAGATATCAGTCATGTGATTATGAAATAGCAATATGGCATTCAAAGTGAATGAATTTGTGCTATGTGAAAAGGTAATCGTTTCCTCAAGCCTCATCAACCGAAAATGACCGCAATAGGGTAGATGCAGCAAGGCTAAATGGGTCATTCCCATCAGGATATGATCATTCCTTTCTAGATATATTTCTTCCTGCTATGACGTTCGGGATGTAAATTAATGTGGTTTGTATGCTAGAGCGCGCTCGGATAAAGGTCGGTAACGACCGAGGGATGAAATATTCGGTACTATATAGTTATAGAGGTAGGCCGGTCTTGTTTAGGTAGAGGAGCTTTGTGATGGTTCCTCGGCACATCCATCTAGAGGTGTACCCATTGAAAGGCAATCCCTTCACTTGGTCATTTGTATGGAAATCCATTCTTTAATAAGAACTTGCGATTTTGTTTGTAGAGCCTAATATGCTAATCAATGTAATAATTTCGGCTAAGATTAATAAGTTTATTTGCAAATGTTTTTCAAAGCAATGTCATTAAAAATAATATCAAATGTTTTGATATAAAAGTGTTTTAATTATGATAAGGTAAAAACCCGTCTGTGTTTATGTGTGGGCGCGGTCTTATGAGATACTCTTTCTTTTCAAAGGATTTTATTTCCAAGGCTGATATATGACACTGTCATTTATTATTAAGTTTTTCTTACGCTGGTTTATCAACCCTAATCCGGGTATTTTCAATACTCGGGTCAGATCCCAGTAGTTTCAGTTTAGTTAAAGATGGTTGGACTTTTCTAGAGGAGAGTTGGAGATATTCATCTACGTATGGACATATTCTATTATCCACTTTAGTTATTTGATATTTATCAGCATTTGTAAGGACAGATGTTTATAACTGTCCAAGCTGAATTTAGGTTAGACTCTGATATATGTATTTTAAAAGTTTTCTGCTATAAAGATATTGTTCAATATTATATATTATTCCATTCATTTGAGATTATTTTCTCTTATTTTTCTTGTTACCCTTGATAATCCATGCTTTCATGCAATTTGGGTCAGACATGTGTGGTTTATTGTCATCTCAAAGGGTACGGAATTGTGGGTCGTCACATTTGGTATCAGAGCTTTTGGTTGAACGAACACCGAAGCCTGATTGGGGTAAGTCTCATCAGAGATAGGATTAGTAATATCCTAGGATGAGTAACTCATCAGAGATAGGGTTAGTAACACCCTAGAATGAGTTATGAGAGTATTATATATGAGCACGTATTTGTTAGTGCTATATATAAAATGATTTTGATTTGAAAATTGGTAAACGAAATAATTTTACCTAGGTTTATATTTTGAATATTAAAAAAAGAATATTTTTGAAAAATATTAAGTTAGAAGAATAAATGGTTGTTTGAAATATAGATTAATAAATAAGCAACTTGAATTGATTAAAAATAAGTTAATGAATGACATCTTAAGATTAGAATTGCACGATTTGACTATAAGATATTCCATATAGAATCAATTAGTTGAAAACTAGAATTTAGAACTTTAATCATATATCCCTAAACATTTAGCCTTAAGAAGTAATAACGGTTTGGTAAATATCAGAATGGGTTAATTTAAAAAGGTTAAGAATAAATACCTTGTGAATTAAATTTCATGATTTGACTATAAGATATTTGATGATAATGTATAGAAAAAATAACATTCTTTTCAAGAAGGACCAAACCCACCAAACTTTGCTTCACTATGTCGGGAATTTGAGATCCTAAGTCAAAGGAAGTTTTTGGGATCATAATTAATCATGGAAGTTAAAGATTGGTTAAGCAAGTGTGACAAGCTCCAGCATAGTATGGTGAGCTACATCCATGGATTATTCAGGGAGATGGTAAGCAATGCCCTAAAATTCGAAGATTCTATTTCTCAGCCAACTACTGAAGTACCAGCCAAGGAGCAGAGGCACAAGACAAAGAAGAACAAGAATTATTGTTTCAAATGAAGACAAAGAGGTCAAGTTGCAAAGGAATGCAAATCAGGAGTGGAGATCATGACTTTTAAGAAAACTGCCCTAAGAGTTTGTTATTTCTGCCACGTGATGGGTCATGTTGCCAAAGACTGTCCAATGCTCAAGATGGCAGAAAAGCCTAGAACTTTTGTTACCCTTACCCAACCACTTACTACCGCAGAGAAAGGAAAAGAAATTATGGAAGAATAAGTTAGTTTAAGCATGTATTAGAAAATATCATTTAAGTTTTATAACCTTATGACTTTTTGTAAACTTTTTGAGTGTCTTCTTAGAGGTCGCTTAGTATGAATGTATCAGTTGGAATCAATATATATATAAATTATCGCTCATATTTGTTCCTTTGTCAATACCAAATTTTATTAGAACTTACTCCTTTTAGAAAACTAAGATTTAATCCCATTAAAAGGTATGAAAATAAAATAATAAAGTAAGAATCACTTAATAAAATGAGATAAAAATAAATAAAGTTAAGATAAAACTTTTGATATTAAGAAATGATAACTGATTTTAAGTTCTCTTATAAATTATAGAAAATAACCAAGGTAGATAGACTAGCGATAAGAGAAAAATTTAAGGAAGCTTTATTTAAGTACAAAGGCTTAGAGGTATTAGGTATCTCGATTTCCAGTGATGACGATGATGTTTAAGTAGGGGAGCCCTTTGGAGTAGCACCAGGATCACTCGAGGATCCGATATATATCTCGCAGGATGAGGATTTGATAGTCATTTCGGATAATGAGGACGTGATACCTGTGGATGCAGATATTGATGAGGGAGCTGAGGCCGACACAGAGGCTGATGATTGGATGTTAAACCCATTGAGCGAGGATATGGATCCCATAGAGGAGCCAAAGGAGATCGAGCCCATGATAGAAGAGCCCTTAGTAGTGGAGTCAGAGGACTCAGGGATATATGATACCGGGTTGTATGATTGTGCTTCGGATAGTGATGAGGAGGTCATCTGGGAGATGGGTACTCCTATTCAGGAGATAGGATCTCTCATGCTTGTACCAAAATTGGGCACAACACTCTTCGGGATGTGTTTGAAGAGATAAAATGAAGAAAGTAAATGTAAAATGAGGCAGATCTAACAAACGCACCAATCAACAGATAATAAAATGCACGAAAACACATGAATTTAGAGTGGTTCGGTGTATTGCCTACGTCCACTATAAAATGACTGATGTTTATTGAATTTCACTCGCTATTTACAAGAGATTACAACAGTACAACTAAAGTTTAATAATGATTTCGACAGTGTATCAACGTAGAGAAGCCAAAAAGTCCATTTTCTGTAGGTCCAGAGTCGCTATTTATAGGCGTGGGCAGCAAATATCTCGCCCAGATCTCGGAAGACTTCTTCTCTCACGTCGGTGGGCCCACGGGATCGAGTTCAGGTGATTTCGACTCGATATGAGAGCGATACAAATCGAGTTCGTATCGATCCATAAATGGTCCTTTTGGGCTGAAATTGATCGGGTATGTTCTTGCGGTTGTATGCAAGCTCCTGTGAAAATTTGGTGGCATTTGGCCTTGTAGATCTCGAGTTATGATTGATGCAAGTTTGGACTTTTCATGTGCAAACAAGTTCGTATCAATACGTGTTCGTATCCCTGCTTGCATGTGTTGACCAGATGACGTGGCGCTACATCTTAGGATCGATCCACTTTTCATGCCGAGTGACCGAGTCTTCCTTCTTCGTAGGCCTCGTTCGTATCCACAGGTTTTTACACTCGTTCGAATCCATCTGGGACATCTTGCTTCGTATCGATTGTAGATGAATTGCTTCGTATCGATGCGAACGCATGTCTTTCGTATCAATTATTTCCATTCCTCCCTCGTTTCGATAGCTGTCGCCCCAACTCGTATCGATGCTCCTAAGTAGTGCTTCATGTCAATTATTTATGGTCGATACGAATTGGGTAAGCGATACGGAGGGTTCTCATGCAATGGATACGAGACGGGGTTACTTGATGGGTTGATGGATACGATGTTGCATGGATACGAACGAGGTTTTCTGGAGGGATGGATACGAAGTGGGTTGAATCATGCTAGATACGAAGTGAGGCTAGTGATGGATACGAACCATTATTCACATTGATGGATACGAATTGTAGTTGTTTTCCTTGACTTGCAATGATCATATCTTGAGCATACGAACTTCGATTGACTTGAAATTTGGAACGTTGGCTTTCATAGCTTTGCTTGTCCTACCATATCGATTGTAGCTTGATCCGGACTCGGACATAATTCACTAGTATCCATAGTGAACGTGTGTATAAACGATCTTTGGGACGGACTGTCCTTGGTTTCCAGTTAAGTTCTTGGTGTCACGGCCTTGCCAAAAGGCGGGATAACATCTCATTCTAGACTCGTTCGAGGATCTCGGTTTAGAGGAGATTGAAGAGGAGGTTTATGTTCTGGGTGAGCATTTTTCATGGATTCCAGAGGGACCAATGTGGTAGCCACCTGCTTGGGATTTAGCTCCAGAGATGGTGATGGATGATGAGGATTCAAAGGAGGATGGAGAGGTAGTGGATCAGCCAGTTGAGATAGACCTAGAGGCGCCATCGGAGGGATTGTCTGATGAGTAGTGTTATACAGTTAGTGATATTTTGGGATATTTTGGATTGTGTTATAGCGGTCGTTGTTATTATCTTAAGCACATAATACGTGCTAAGATATGGGGGTTAGTTTTCTGGTATGTTAATACTGCCACATGGGATCGCCTCTGACTGGACGTCCCGAGAACTAACTAGCTCTCTGCCAACACAAGGCTGGGTTACCCCTGTAACTAGGTAACTCACGAATATGCCATTCCCCGATCCTTTGGGACCTTTATCCGAGGCCTCGGTAACCAACATCACACATAATAATAAAGTGTGTCCACATGAGTAAGTATCTGGGCTCCATACCATGATACCACCCTTTTCCAGAAGGAAATGACATACCCTAAAGGGCGCGACCCTCATAACCTTGCCGCATTATTCCTGTTTCGACCATTTCCGGTCTGTGAGGTCCGACGAGGTCTCGTCCACAAAGCTACGCTTTTCACAAATCCATGCTTTGATCACAAATGATCAATAAATGATCAACACACAGCAACACTCAGCATGCCACATTACCAAATTGGGAGTATATCGCTGATAACCTTCAACTACATAACCTCTGAGCTCGTACGTCTCAGAGAAGGGTGTTAAGCTAAGAGAATAAATTCTCCGCCACCAACAGAAATGTATTTGAAAGAAATCTGCTTTATATCTCACTTTGTAATGTCAGACATGTAACCATACAAGTCTGTTTCGGGTTCGAACAGAACCGAAGGCACTTCCGAAGAAGCCCTTGCAATCCGGGTATTCACAATCCCGATCGGATTTCCCATCACTTAGGGAATCTCTATACCAGCACGACTCAGTGCAGAGACAATCGATAGGTCATCCTATCGTTCTCGCAAATACCCGGTCTTCAACACCGGTCTTCAAATGCCATCCATATACGACGTATCATTATTCGAAATGGGTTATGTGACAAAAAGGTCCTCTCCCGGCTAAACCGAATAATGAGCGCGATATTTTCAAAACATATGGATAATGGATTTCAATTAAGTCACAACTGATTATCCAAAACTTTTCTCTCAAATGGTTTTAAACACATTACCATTTTAATCCTTTTAAACAAAATATTCATTTTAACAACCTTCAACGGTTTAAACAATTTCCACACTTTAATCTTTTAAACAAAAGATTCATTCACAGATTTTCCAAATTAATTTTCCATTTCAATTGGATTAACTAGTTAAATCTTTAAAACAAAGATTTAACTTATAGTTTTCAAAAACATGTTTCAAAGATTTATTCGTAATTTGGAAAACCATCTTCAATTCAAACTTGAAATTCCTTTAATTCAAATTGGAAATCCATTTCTAATATAAGAGCTTTTATCAGTTGAAAAGAATTAGTTTTTCAAATCACTGAATTCAATTCCAAATATTGAATTCAAATTTAAATCAAATTATTAAGATATCAAGTTTTATTAAGTTATTTAAAATAACTTTTACATTTGAAACTCATTTGCAAAGCTCTTAAATTCAATTTCCAAAACTATTTGGATTCAAGAATTAAATCTTTAAAATTATCACAAATCTGTGACTTAACTGATTTCCATGTGAAATCCATATTTGTGTGTGTATGGTGTAGTCCAGGGGTTTCACACAGTAGTGCAACATCATTCAATCATCACAGATCAGAATACAGAATATAGTTGATAAGCGGTATACTATAACGTTTATCGTTCATTTACAGATGACAGATCATAGATAAATCAATCACAGATAATAATTTACATTCATCCCAGATAAATGAACTACAGTACAGATTACACAAAAATCAGAATATATCACAAAGCATCACAGATCAGAATATCAAACAATTCAATCATTCAATCAAATCCAACATTCATAAGTGAATTTACTAAACAAATGATTAATTTAATCAGATGTATAAATTATTAATCCGGGTTAATTATCATAATTTAATCACAAATTATTTGAAAATCTTTCTTTCAAAATTTATTAGTTAACCTGTAATTATTAACTAATCATTTTAAATCAATGAATCAATTAATCTTTAATTATTAAATTAGTCTTAATTAATTGCCATTATTAATTAATCCTTAAATTTATTAACAAATAATTAACTCAAATTTCAAATCATCATTTAATTAATTTCATTCAGTAATTATCTATTAATTACTTCTCTAAGTAATTATACTTTTCAAAGTTATCAAGTGATTATTCTGAATTTATTAACTTAAGAATTAAATTTGAACAGATTCGATTAACTCACTAAATTACATTGAATATTTAATTTCACAATTACTGTCATTCAGTAATTATGCTTAATAGTTCCATAATTTTATTATCATTAAATTAATTAATCAAATTTATTGTTGAAAATTTAATCACATTAATTAATTATCCAGATAATCTTAGTTAATGACTTCATTAACGATTAAATTTCTCTAATCACCTATTTTTTAAAGAAATTTCTTATGTTAATCATTTTTAATTATAATTTAGTTAACCATTAAAACTCATTCGTTAATGAATTTTAAATCATAAATCTTCATTACTTGAAGTCACTCATTCATTTTTATGATTTAATGATTTTTACCATATATTGAAATATTGTTTCAAATTTTCTTTTAAATTTCATTTTTAAATTATTTTCAACACTTAAGTTATAAAGCTTAATTTAATTTCAAAACCTTGAAATCAAATGTAGAGTTAATTCCAGATTTAAACTTCTAGTTTCAACTTGTTTAAATTTTTCATTTAAAATTTCAAATCTATTTCAATTCAAATTTCTCTAACATATTTAATTGCTTTTAAGTTATTAAAACAATTTTGATTATTAAAACTTATTTATTTACAAACTACATTTCAATTCAAACTTGCATTTATATTAACATTTTAATTTAACCTCAGTTTAAAACTTTGATTTAAAAATTAAATTTGGTTTTAAAATTTTCAAAACAGAAAACAGTTTTCCAGGTTGAAAACTAGAACAGAACACTGACCCGAGACTTTCCTCCTTTGCTTCGAGTAAATGACTCGATTTACTCGAGTTCGACGTGAGGACTTCCCCATCACTTCCAGGCAAATACCCAGACTGACATCCCCAATCTCATGCACGTGCACATCGCCTCTGGCGAACTCCGGCACCGCCACTTCGTCGAGCACGTCGACACTTCTTCCCAGATCCAACTCCAACCATCATAACCACATCACCACCTCGAGATCGAAATTCGAGTCTTATACCCAAACCTGGAAACGTGACCAGGTTTCGCCATCATCCTGGAAACGCGGCTTGCTCACAAAACGTCGACCCCCGGGAAGTTTCAAACTCCGGCTACCCACTCTCCAACATCCCCTCTACCACCTCCCAGCGTCACGGCGAACTCGATCGAGCGAGGACGATAAATAGAATGAAAATCTCAGTCTCACTAGAATTTGGTTTAAAAATTTCAAACCATCGCCGCTACCGCTACGACGAACTGGAGCAGCTCTAGTTATTTTTCCCATCACCTACGTAGGCTCGTCCACCTCCGCTAGAAACTCTGACGCTCCCAGTTCATTGTATCGTCGGTAATGGGTTAAAATACCAATTTTGATCATCTCCGATCTGCTCTTCACCCACGATTTTAAAAATCACAAAACTTGCCTCAAAAATCCTAGTTTTTAGTGAGGATTCAAATTATGTAACTGAATTAATATTTCGTGATACTCAAAATTTCCAAACTTTAAAGATTTCACTGTAAAAATTTGATTTTTCATTCTCTATGCATTGATACTTCATGAAACCATTTTTAGTTTGTAACTCATACGTAAACACAATTATTTTGTTTTAAAATCAAAGCCCAATGTTGGTTAGAAAACAAGAAGTAGAGTTTCCTTGTTATTTGATACTCTGTAAACAACCAGAGAAGATGCACAGATATATATATATATATATATACACATACACATAGCACTTTCAATATATATTCAAGTTAAAATCATTAGTTGTTACTCACCCTGATCATTTTGATTTCTAGAAAATTTGAAGTTCGAAGGTTTAAGCTTTTTGAATTTGAAAGTTGAAATCTTGGTTGAACCGTTAGCTGGAAGCCTTCTCCTTCTTGATCTCAGTTTTTCTTTGATTGCTCAATGTTTCAAGTGGATGTTTGTTTGATTAATAAGTGACAATACTTTTGATTTTCTTAGTTTATAATGGTGACTAAAGACTGGAACGAGAAGTTGATATAAATAAAAGAGGTTTACAGGGATGTAAATATTTGTACAGGGTATTGATTTATTTTGTACAAGTTGTATATTTTTTTCTTGTTTGTACAAGGGTTAGCAGGGATTTTTTTCATTTTGGAGGCTGATAGAACATATGTTGTGTTTAGAGATGCAAACATTTAATGCATAGTACTTTATGTTTCTATACTTATCTTATTATATTTGTTTGTTGTCTTGGCTAAAGAGATTTCTCTTTTACTTCATTTCGGCTGAGAGGATCTTGTGATGGCTTCATAGATATGCTTGAATATATATATTTTTGCTTTACCTTTGTGATATTGCTTTACAATATGAATAAATTACTATTTTAGTTTGTTATTAGATTTTATTTATTCGGCTGTACAAAATGAGATGAGATAGTGGTGGCTTCTTTGTTTCATTTGTACACTTGTATTTTATTTGTTTTCAAAGGTATTTGTTTTGTCTTTAACTTGTCTCTATAATTTCACACATATTCTCTTTTCTTATTGAATGGGTATTTTCTTTTGTTTTGTTGTGGTTATATTTTATTTAAATGTATTTACTATATGTATTTTTCTATAATTAATCTCATGTATTTTTATTATATTTATTTCTATCTCCATTATTTATTTTCTAACTTAAATACTATTTATTTTTATATTCATTTGGTAATATATGTGAATTTCTATATTTTTATTTGTTATTAAATTTTATCAAATGTATTCATTCTACACTTTTATATCATATATATATTTTGTATCCTTATTTTCAAATCATTTATTTACAATTTAAATTCAAATCAAACATATATTTATAATATTTTAAATTGACTCATATATACCCAAATATATATATATATATTCACATATATACATATATATACAATATTTTAAATTTAAATGATTTATACAGAATATATTTGAATCCGGGGAAACTCGCATCACTTTATCAATTTATTTTACTATATTTATTCAAAAATACAATTAATTATTAATTTAAATATATATAAAATTTGGGGTCATTACAAGAACCTATCTTCTCTTCAACACAATGGGTTACTTGATTGCATGAACATTTTGACCCTCCAAACATCAATGTCCTCATCATCGCCAATACATTATCAACGCCAAAAATTCGCCATCGTCTGATCACCTAAGTTGTCCCTTACTGGAAATTATACTTCCTCCACCGCGATGATGTCTGCAATCGATCAATTTTGTAGATTAGGGTTACCTTAGTGTGCTCCGGTTCCTCAAGTATAGTGTCTTTTTGAAATACCATTTTCGTTTTTGTTTTCGTTCGCCTCTTTCTTCTTCGTAAAATCCAATGTCAGTTGAATTGGCGCCCGCGAAATGCCCTATCTCTGGCAAAGTTACCGACAACTAACTCCATCATGCCATCACACAGCACTTTTCGATCTATCAACGTCAATCCATCGTCAGAAACAACCAATTTTTCTCAAACATTCCGCAGTTTATCGACGTTCAAACAAATTCATATATTCTAACTCCATCAAACCACCGTTTAAACCAAATCTAAGTCGTTTCTGAAATTTCTCCACGATGCTCCATCATCCATAATCTTCCAAAAATCATTAGATTCAAGCGGTTGCAACCCACTGCCCTCTATTTATGTTCCTTTATCCCATACTATCGATCAATATTTACAAATTTAATGGAATTTCACTCTCTTCAATTCTCCTTCTTCCTCAACAAATTGATATATTTTGATTAACTGCTGCTCACGACATTGATAAATGACCGTGTGATTTTAGAATAGTGAGTTCCAATCCAATTTAAAGGTCAACATTTTTAAAGGAGTTTGTATGGTTTGATGTTCATGGTTTTGTAACGACCCGGTATTTTGGACCATTCGCATCCATTATAAGTGTATAGGTAGACACTCATGCCGGAATCGAATTGCTCAAAATACCGCGTTGTTAATTTAAATTGGCAAAACTGAACATATACAGTAAATAAAATAATCATAGATCACAGACACAGAGTAATAAGTGCAGCGGAAATAAAAGAGATAGTAGTTCATGAAGCTACTATATAAATGTATAAGTTACATCAGAGTTAGAACAAATACAACGGAAGAGCAATACGATACATCAGATACAAATCAGAATACATCACTGAAATCATCGAATACTGAAGCAGAATAGATGGCTGGATCTTCAAGCAAAGCTCCAACTTCAAAGGTGAGTCTCGAATACTGGATCACTCAATCTGACCCGAGCGTAAAGCAAAACACAAAACACTCGAGTCAGGATTAACATTCTTATATCAATAAATCCAACTCAAGTGAAATAGCAATTGAAATACAAGTAACTCAAAGGATGTTTGGAATAACCATCCTTTAAGGATCCGTTAAACTATCTACTATGTAGTAGTGTACGATAAGTAAATAATGTCTATCAGTAATATAAGAAGATATCAAAATAGTGTTAAGTCATGGCCCATTCCACCCTTAACACATTTTTATTCCCAAAAGCATATACAAGACCGTAGTTTCTCCAAAACCGGAAGTCACCAGAGGGCAATCCATATACTAAAGGTACAAAACAAATTCGTAGTGGTCGCGTATAAATGGAATACAAGTATGACAAGGCACATGAGGCAATACCCAAGGTAGTGATACTACCGTTCGCCTGATCCGGACTGGTGAGAACGCAACGCCGCAGCGCCCGCAACACCGTGAAACAACACTCCCAAAATCAAGGGTGCACCAATCGACAACAAGTAATGAATAGTTCGAAGAAGTGTGTCCACTTGAGGTAGCAAATCCTCCATTGGCCCGGCACGGCTCCTGTTTTAGTCATTTCCAATTTGACACAAGTGTCAAGGCTATCCATCATCGTTCTCTTTCTTCAGTCAACACGTACATCATTCCAACCACTTCATTCTGGATCATCACTCCGCGTATAGTTATTAAAGTGGTTTTCGGTTTAGATAGAGAGTATATCCATAACCGACTCCGGTCTCTTTAATAACTTTCGTAATTATTACACCGATTGGTCGTTTATATATTTCAAAAACCAAATCAAATTCAATTTCAATTTCAATTCGTAAACCAACATTTCATTTGTCTTCCTAAATCAATTTCCAATATTTACGTTTCAAAACTTCATAATTACCATTTCAAAATCTTATAATTCAATTTCAATATCTATTTAAAACCATTCAAATATTGATTCAAGTTCGTATATCAGTTCATTCCGAAATCATTTAAATTAATTTAATTTAACATTCAAATCAATTTAACTTCATTTATCGATTTTATCCAATATTCGTTAAGTAAATTTATCATTCAAATCAATTCTATTTAATTTCCAATACATTAAATCCATTATTTAAATTCAACTTCATTATATCAAAACTTACAAATTGAATTAAATTAAATTCATCAAATCAAATTCTTTAAATTTCAAGTCTTTCATTAATTCCAATAAATCACGTTTTATTTCTTGTTAAAGAAATTCAATTTCACTTATTTTCTTACTTAAATAATTTTCCAAAACTTAATTAATAAAGAAACTCAATTTCACTTTTCAAGAAGTTCAATTTTACTTAATAAAGAATTCAATTCAATTTAATCATTAAATAATTCAATCTTATTTAATTATTAAATAATTTCTAAGTTTAATAATTTCAAACTTAATTATGATTTCAAACTTAATTATTAAATCATTTCAAACTTAATTCAATCATTTCTCAAATTAAACAACATTCTTTCATCAATTACATTATTAATCTTTTGTTTCAGATTATTAAATATTAACATTTTCCTTTCATTAAAATTCAAATTTCAACTTCATTTCAAACCATATTATTTATTCAAATAAAATCTTCGTTTATTTTTAAATCAAATTATTTGACCAATCGGGTTTTATTTAATTCTCTATATCCAAGGTCAAAGTTCAATTTGGGTATTTATCATTTCAACCCGATTCCAATTCAATTTAAAATCAAAACATAGCAAAGGGAACTTGCAGTGTGATAACTGGGATGGTGTCAAAGTAAATAAACAAACAATAACAACAATCAATATCAATCCAAAAATCAATTCAAATAATTCCGAAATAACCGTATTAATTCGCATTGTTATTTGTACGAATTAATATAATTATTTCTAGAATCTACACTATCATTTCATGTAGATTAAAGATTATTACATTACGGTTTTCACTTGTCATTCGATTTCAATTTTCATACATCATCAATTTAACACCATACATTCAGTGGTTCAAGGTGTAATTAAGCAAATCCTACGTGTCAATAAATTTAACAGTTAAAGGGGTCATATTATACAAATGTCAGTTAATCAAATTTAACATTTAACTATCCTATACCAATTTCAATTGCATACTAATTATCATTTTAACATTAACAATTTAACGTCCAATATAAACATTAACAATCAATCAATTATCAACCAAACTGTATTATCATCACATAAATAATTAACAGATAATGCTGTCAGATGTCACATGTGAACTGATACAGATAATAGCATATATAACAGTGTAATTAACTAATAGCAGTATATTTCAATTGTCGTTTCAATTGAAATCAAATTTAATAAATAAAAGAACGTTAATCGTGAGTGAGTGCTCACCTTTCGAGGCTAGATGATGAATGAGAAGATGACGTGGATATGCACACTGATACGGATACAGAATTTGAATTGTGAATCCAAGCAAAACAAGATCGACACGAATTCGAAGAATAAAGCTGATAACAGAAATCGATGAGAAACGAATCAGAATTAATTTGATAGAACACCAATATTATTATTATATTATATATATATATATATATATATATATATATATTTGAAACAACCCAACAAGGTCATACTACCTGTGTAACATATACTACAAAACCCTTTTATATATAACTACGTTCAAAACATTGTAAACAAATGTACAGCTATAGAAACAAGTTCCACAGAAATATACTTTATAAAACAGACCCAAAAGAACAGCTTACTACATAATTATTTTAGACACATATATTATAAAACTTTAAAACTGTAAACTGTAGCATCCCTATATTATAAACTCAAAAGGATATATTAACTAATATATATATGTACAAGGTAGTATATAAACAATATAGTGCTATAAATACCCACTAACGAATAGATATATACACTTATAGGTATCAATAGTTAACATAGAAAATGTATAGGCTCCAACTGAAATAACATATATGTACACGGCAAAGCCTTTGTACTCTTCACAACTTAAAATATATCATTACACATCACTAATTTAACAGTATTCTATCTTCCAAAATTCACGTAATGTCTCAAGCGAAAGCAAATGAATGCGGCCACAAAATATCTATTTATATGTACATAAGCCGTAACACTATTAGTTCACAGCATATATAAAATCATGCATGCGCAAGTAAAAAGAAAAACAAATCAACTTTAACAGAACACATATGTTTCCTGCGAAAAATTTGTTACAAAAGTATATATAATATAATTCCTTACAAATTATATTTAAACAATGTCCAATGTACATAATATTACACCATTATACTCAATACAAAATAAATGCAAACCTATGTATATTTACAAACACATATAACCCACTACAGTATGTATACAAAAATTTTGTCAAAATAAAATTTGAAGCTCATATATATGACACACGAAGAATTATATTTGAAAGCTATATACATATAAAAGGAAAGAAAAATGTAAATGAAATATGTACAAAATGAATAACTTATATCATATATAAACTCCTAACATGCATATATATACTCACTGTATAAAAGAAGGCGGTGATGGGAACAAGGCAGAGCTGACGGTTGGGTGGTAGGGAGGGACGAGGTGGCTGCCGTAGAGGGTGAGGCACGGCCAGAGGTGGCTCGGCCTGGTGAGATCCGGGTTTTGGGTTGCTTGCGTTGGGTGAGGCTACGTGCATGGATGAGGCGGCCAGTGTGTGGGGAAGGAGAGGAGGGCGGAGGCCGAGTAAGTGTGGGCTGAGGTGCTACTGTTAGGCGGAGTAGAGTGGGTTGCAGTGGGCTGCTGGGTTTGGAGTAGGCGGAGCGGGAAGGGAGTAGGAGAGCAGGGACGGTCGTCGGAGAAGAGGGCAGGTGGCGGTTTAAGGTGGGTGGTTGCGTGGCAGGTCGAGTAGATGGGGAGGCTCGGCCAGGTGATGGGCAGAGGTGGTTTGAAGGCGAATGGCGTTTGCACGTTTTGAAGGCGAGTGGAGAGGGAACTTGGTTTGAGGAGGAAGATGTCAGGCTTTGATTACAGCAAAGAAATGAAGAAGAGTAGTGGGTAGGATGAATGCATAAAGGTGATAGGATGACTCATTTAATATACGTTTCTTGGAAAAGTTCAAAAGTCTTTAAAAGATGAGATTTCAAAAGTTTGATATTGATTATCTGGAAATACGAAAACGCAAATGGTCATTGGTTTTAAATGGTGGCAATGAATGGACCAATAGAACCAACCAGAACTCGATACGATTACGGATATGGTTACAGTTTTTCGAGATTTTGTCGCATACTGGACTTTGAAACACAGAAGTGAATACACCGCAGAGATCAGTACGACGAGATGATCAAAACGGTATGCAGATATCAGTGGTACGATTTGAATTATAAAAATTTGAATTTTCTAATAGCGGAAAATGCAAGAAAAACGCTGAAAAATAAGATCGACGGAGCCAAAGATGTCCGAATTTGAAAAAACGACAAACTGTAATCTTGCTCAGAAGATGGTTTAGAATTTTCTATGTAAAAATATTTAGGTTTCGGAAACATTTTATTTTCATCGCTTTTTAACTGATTAAATTGAAGTAAATTTACGCGCGAAATAAACTTTCATATTTTCGAACGAAAATTTACTAGTTACTATGTTTAACTAGACGTATTCCAAATATTAAATTTTTATTTCAAAATTTTATCGGTTAAAATTTTCACAAAATTTCAACTAATTACGTTATTAAAAACCGGTTAAATTTACGGGTTGTTACAGGTTTGGTATGTTATCTCTTGATACATGTATGCACATAAAGTGTTTGAAATAAAAATCTTACATTTAATGAGATTGTATGCTTTGATGTTCATGGTTTTGTTACTTCTTCTGTTTTCATCGTATTTCTTTGCACATGGACTGTCTGAAACAATGATCCAACTATTTTTTTGCCCCTATCACTACAGGTTTGAGGAAGAAAATAAAGATTTTGCTAATGTTTAAAGACAGCATTTGCTCTTCATGCTACTTCTATGTCTAAAGTAATTTGCAATTATTAATTTTTCTTAATAAAATGATTTATAATTTTCGCCTAGCATATAAATTAACAAAATTTTCAGTTGAAAATGAAGTTAGTCTAGCAGCTATGGAAGAAATGAACGTGTATTTCCTATAGTTGAAAATAAAATTAGTATGCTCAGCCTTATTAGGAAGGCTACTTCTACAATATGGTAGGTATTTAAATGCTGCAATCTTGATTATGTATATTTGGTGCTGATTTAATATGGACGAGCTATTGCATATAAAATAGAAAAATAATATTATCTTCTATTTTGTTTGATTCATTATTACTTTTTCAATGGTTATTCACACTGGAGCATTGTGTTTTTTAGGATTCATCAAAGATATGTTATGTAGTCTGCTGAATGCATCATTATTGACATCTTCATTTAAACTTTAGCATGGCACATTTAAATAATTTAAATCATACAAAAATATATATTAGTTCGGCATTTATAAAAACAACGATCAAACTAGGAACTGCATAAATACAGTAAATTTTTGAATTTCACAAATATCTAATTTTAATAGTTCTTAGATTTCTAATTTAAAGAACATCCTATACCTATACAATATTCAAAACATAAGTGGGTTTTTTATGGTACTTAAACAATAGATGCAAGCAATACAAGTATTAGCATAAATTTTGTTGTTTTTTATTCAAAATGAAGCATACCTATGAAGTAAACAAATTAAATTCTGGACATTCTTAAAACACCAACGTGCGCACACACTTATGAATAGATAAGTGCAAAAATGTAAGAATATAAATGTTTGATTGTTGTATTTTTTTATTTTAGCTCAGATTATCACTTAACAATAATATTAAGACTTCAAATACAGAATATTATTTCTGCATAGCGTGGTTGATAACTAATGTGATATATTGTTCTTCACATTTTTAAAGTCAACATTTGGGGTGTTAGATCCAATTGCTGCCTCATTTCTTTTCCAAAATTAAGAGGTGTCGGTTCAATCGATATTTGCATTACACAAGAATGCGCTTTGCTTAACCATCACTAAAAGTGGAGGTACTTTACGGTTAGGAAAGGAGACCTAACTGACATAATATGCTTAATAGTTTTCGAGTGACGACAGTTCATATTTTGTAATGCATTCAAATATCTCTAAGCAAGAATGCACGTACGTATGTACGTACGCATGCTTGTGTAATATATTTGGTAATAATACTATTTATAATATTATTTCAATAATACTATTTATAATAACTTGTTACTTTTAGTGCAGTTCAGATAGAAGAGTAAGCGATTGCTTAAAATGGAAGAACCTGAGCAGCTAAGAGTAAGTGTAGGAAGATATTTGCGAAGGAATAGGGGAAGAAATGTTAGATTTAACCGAAATTTCGAAGAAAAGAAACGAAATTTCTTTTATTTGTTTCTATCGCCATTTTTGTAGATAAGGAAAGTGGGTTGGAAAAGAGGTAGTAGAAAGAATGAAGTGGATCCGTATGGAGAGGAGCACGTTGTTTTGTTTGGGGCAGTAGGGTGCAAAACCAAGTATTGGTTGAATGAAGCCCATGTAGCATTTGTTAAACTTTGTGGGCTGGGTAAATATTGTAAATAATTTTATAGGTTTGCTAATAAATAAAGAAGGTTGAATCGTCTTAAAAAAAGATCTCATTGATTTGAAATGCAAATTTATGTTTAATTTGAGTAATGGATATATCATTTTACAGTATATCTCTATCTCTACTATTAATAATGTAAACTCAATTCACTTGCTTCAACCGTGTCTTTTTGAATTCCCCAAAATGCCCTTACTGTTTCCCATCTCGCACTTCGTAACTCCTATTTCCCTTCCTGATTTAGCATCTTACCTAATTTGTCCAAGTTCCCAAATTTAGATCCTCAAACCCCCAATTTGGTTCATCACCACCATTACTCCAAATGCCCTAGAGATTTAACTTTATTTGATTCATAAAAGCTAGAAACCATCCCCACCGATCAGCTTCTCTTGCTTGCAAATCCATATTGGTGACATCACCAGAGACAGCGTCATTGTCCCCTTTCCTCAATTAAATTCCTCAAAACCCTATTTCATAAAAGATGGAATCCCTCCCCACCGATCAGCTTCTCTAACTTGCAAATCAATATTGGCAGCATCACCGGAGATAGCGTCGACGATAGTGGTTCGATGGACTGCCAGAGATAGGTCAGACATATTATTAGCTTCTTTTTTCTTTTTTCCTCGGTTGAATTGGGACATTTAGATAAATTAGTATATCCAATCAAAAAAGAGGTCGAATGATATCAATATGGGTAAAGATTTAGAAATATAGAGAAACACTTGAGATACAAGTTACGGTAAAGAATCACAACACATCTTCATTTGCTTTGCATTGAAGGAAATGCGAAGTTAAATTTGGGCCTTTGATGCATGAATGTGTTTTAAAAGAATTTATGGACCAGAAGTCAGTACAAGTATGTATGAAAACTAAATAACAAGTTAGGAAAATGATTGATAAGATATACAAGCTTTTCCTTTTCAGAGATAGGTGATTCAACGGATAACTGATATTTTCTTAGTTGAAGTTGTCTATGGGTTAATGGGATTTAGGCAATTTGTAAATATCTGCAAATATGCTTTTCTTTTTTCTTTTTTGGACCATATATATTTAGATTATAGTTTCATTAATAAAGAAATCAGATCATTGTTCAAAAAAGAGATAAACTATAAAATCATATATGTGGTTCTCAGAACAATTTTAGCATAAAAGATTTTGTTGTTTGAAAGATATAAATATTCATTTGCATGCAGTTTGAATACTGTTACACCCACCATGCCAGTATTCATCTTATTCGTTGAAGTTACATGTGTGCATGCATATGATCTATAAAATTACAATAAATCAAAAGTCTAACTTTAGTGATGTTTTGAAATTTAAAATCCAATGTTTATTAATAATTATCATATGTTCTACATAACCTGAATACAATTAGGATTACATCCAAGCCTAAGTTTAGCTCATTCTCTCTGATTTTATTGGAACAGGGTTTTGCATGAGACTATCTGCACTTATTCCTTTGAACTGTAAATTATACTAATGTGTATTTATGAATAATGCATGTATTTTAAGAATTCTGGATACGTGTATGATCATGTTCCATTTGTCTGCAGATTGTAGTTACAGATGACCAAGATTTGAAGACACTCATCATGTTGGTGATAGAGGCTTAATCAGATGCACACAAGCATTTTCGAGTTTCGATTATGGATCAACCTTCAACTTATGATCATGTATTTTTTTTCCACCTTCAACTTATGATCATGTATTTTATGAATTTTGGATACGTGTATGATCATGTACTTTTCTCCACCTTCAACTTATGATCCGTAATCATCAACTGTCAGCCATAAGTCATCGATTATCGATTATGGATCAACCAATCGATAATCGACTAAGGTCAGTCCACTGAACCACGGTTTAAACTTTGATTCAAGGTTATTGACTGAACAGATATAGTTTTATTATGATATGTTTCACATGCTTAATTTGATTGTTTAGCATTTGGAATTTAGACTTTTGTTCCTTCTTTCCTGTTAATCCATTGTACTACATTAATCAGTTGTAATTCATTTTGATGCACATAGCTCCTGTAAAAATAAATCATTAGCAGAACATAACTGTATATATGTGCAGTACACACTATTTGAGGCATCGTTGGGTACAATTTGATACATGAATTATAAATTACTGATAATGAAGTTAGGTGCTAAAAATGAGTAAATGGTAGATAAATATACCTACATACTTGAAATTTTGAACCTTCTGTTTTGTTTGAAGTAATCCTACATCAACAATAAAAAATAGTTATAAGATTGCATATCGTTTAAATTTTCTTATTCAGATGTTTTAAGTATTTCACACATTTCAAATATTCATAAACATGTAGGAAGGTTTATAGCCTTTGGTTAAGTGAGTTGATATGCATAAATTTGATATTTATGCATAAACATGTTAGTAAGCATGATTATTTTTAAAACTCACAAGGATGTATCAATATGAAATCAAGCAAGAAAATAATTAAATTTAAATCTACAAAACTAAACCTATCCACATCAGCTGCTTTTACATATTTTTACAGCTGCTTTCCCATATTAAATGAATCAATTAGTACATCTTGGTCTAGAAGGAGATGAAGTTCTCTTAGACCTTTTAAAATAGATATGCTTGAAGCACCGTGAAAGGAGTGGTTTGGAGAACGGGTAGATAGATAGCGTAACTGAGGTCGTTCCTATCATAAAGAACTAATGCACAATATCTAAAATAAATTTAAGAGGGCAACGATGACATATAAAAACTACTTTGTTTAAGTGCAATACTTTAAATACTATATGTAAATAGAGAAAGGGTTAACTATTAGTTTCAATTAACAAATTTGAAGTCAAAGAGCATTGGTGTAGACTAAAAGTAGTGTTGTTGTTTGTCAAATACAAAGCACCATTATATATTTACTTTAAACTCATTTGAATTAAGTTTTTCATATATTATGGAGACGGGCTTCTCTTCTTCCATAGAAAAAAATACTTGTAATAAAATAAGAAATAAAAAATTGATGAATAATGTGTATATCTGTTTCCTTGAGATTTCTTTGGCTTTCACTGAACGTAACCTCCATCCTTTTGCATTCCCATACGATTAAAGCTTTATATCATTCTCTTACCATTTATTCTCATATTTCATTTCATAATAAAGAACCCAAAATCAATTCAAAGTTGTGTATTAATTCAAAACAAGTTCCATGGTATTGCAGTATTTAACAGTAAGCTAAATTTAATTTCCTCATCTATTCTAAATTAAAATTTTAAAGGCATCTTCTTTGTTAAATTTCAATATTGATTTCTTCTCACAGCCTTCTTTATCACAAGCCTAAAGATATAATGTTTTCTTCATCTACTATACATTTTTTCCCATTAATTTTGTAATAATGATGCTACTTGGTTGCTCCCACTTTCATGGTTAGTTTTATATGAAGTGAAGTATAATTAGATCAATAAAACTTAGAAGTACAAGTTAATAGTTTATTAGCATTGATTTGGTCAAATTTATAATTATTTACCATAAATATTTTAAATTTTTGCATAGATTTTAGTATGTAAATTAGAATTGAAGCAACATTTTTGAATTATAACTCAGAATCAAAATAAAATATTTAGTTTCCCACAAAAAACATGAAATATTATGCTGACTAGATAATGTAAACGCATGTATCGTAACATTTATTAATTATAATCTATTAAAAAGATGAAACTGGTAATATTATTGTAGAAAGCATTCATACAATAATATTCTACATTAACATAAGAAGGTAAATAATAGTAATTGATGTCATTAATTATAGTTCTCCACCACTCATCAAAACTTTCTTGCATCTTTTGTCAGTTTGGTTATTATTTTATGTTTGTGGTTTACAAGTTTACATTTTCATGACATGTTTTATGTGGACATTTATGTTAGTATATTATTCAGAGATGTTCGACATTTTATCCACTGTAACTGTTGAATTATAGGTTTGTGAAGCTACCAATTGAATTAGCCTTTTTAGTTATTCATGACTTTGCAGGTGGACATCCCTTATCCAGTATGTTGAATCTGCATGAGACTATGATGAAAGTAATCAAAGTTGTTTTTAAAATATAATAGATATCTTTTTGCAGTGAGTTTAATTATCAAACGCTCAGTCCAAACGTTTAAAACAATATATTTATATTGGTCATATATAAGTTGGTATTTCACGAAAATTTCAAAGTCGGATTATTCATATTTACTTAAATAAACCATTTTAAAAATCTATATGTGATTGCTAGATCTAAAATAGGCAAATGAATAATAATTTTCCATTATTACATAGAAATTATACCGTTTTTCTAGCGTTGTCAATGAACATGTTTAGCATGCTATTTTATTGGTTTTACGGTATCCACATTCAAATCACTTTCCAATTTTGAATGGTTGTAATTTACATCTTTTATCAATTATTTATCCCTTACACAAAAAATAATGTGGCCATTGAACCATGTGGATGTTTAATCTATCAAAGATGCTCTATCATAATCGTCAGAGTTCACTTTCCTCTAAGTGGATTAGGTACTTCACGGTAAACTTGCATTATAATTGATCTTAAAAGTGTCATTCTGTGATGTAATAATAGTTTTATACTTCAATTTGTACAAGAATGGATATCACTTAATAAGCATATATGGACTACAACCACTTATGAGAAAAGAGATCAACTATAATTGGTAGTTATATTCATTAAAAACATGGCTCATTATTTGATTTTTTTATTATTTTTTTCAAATTCGGTTAATATTTGATATTATTCATTTATTCTTACTTTATTTAATTCAATAAGTCACTAGCCCGTGCTTTCTTTTAATATGTTGGAAGGAGTTCATTTTATTTTTTACTGCGACGGTGTCTTTCAATTAAATTGTGAGTACATATTTTACTTTCTAAATGTAATTAGATAGTAGTTCAATCCTTTAGGCTAATTGCATTTTTCTTAATTCATCTTGATTGCTACATTTGACTCAAATTAACAATCTATTTCCCTTTCAGTTATTTAAGTTTTTCATGTGCAAAATTATTAAATGCTTATATAAGAGTAGATTAACCCTCTACAACTTAAGAGAAGTGCTATGCATTTAAGTAAATTAATCTTCTACTTGGCTTATGTAGTGCAATGTGAACATAATATTAAACAGTATGTGAATTAACTTCGTTTACATATACTAGGACAAATAATATAATCATTAAATATTTGGTTCATTATGTTATTGAACTTTTGAATTTTGGTTGATATTCTTAGTTCAACTCGATTGCTACATTCGACTCAAATTTATCCGATTATTTCTATTTTTTATGTGCAAAATTATATATAAGAGTTGATTACTGCTCAACAACTTCAGAAAAGTGCTATGTATTTATGTAAATTATTCTTCTAATTCGCTTATGCAACACACTATGAACATCGATTTAACTGTAGATTTAACTGTATGTGAATTAAGTTTGTTTACATATACACTGGAAAATGGTGGACATGATCGTTGAATATTTGGTTCACCGTGCTCTTAAACTTTTAATTTTTGTTGATATTCGTTATATACATCTAATTAACTATGCTGAAAGAGTTTTATACAGAAGGCTTTTAGTAAGAGAAAATAAAAAGGTAGATTTTCCTCTGTAATTATGATGTTTGGTTAGACAACAAAATGCTATTGAATATAATTTGGAATAATCTTTAATACAGAGTTAATTTATACATTGAATTTACCAATATATCTTACTTTACTGTTCACATGTAGTGAGGATATTTGTTACAAGTTTAGTCGAGGGTTTTGTTTACATAGTTCTTTTAAATTTGTATTAGGATATCGAGAAAAACTTCCATCTGAAGCTGATGAAATCATCAATATATGACGCTTGGCCATATATCAAAGCTTAGTCAGATTCGTTGAAAAATCATAATTTTTTTATCACTATGCCTTCCACTCAATCAGAATTTGTAAGTTCTGATTATTTAGAATTTCATTGTTTAGTAAATCACCTAATTAGTTAGTTTCAACGTAGTAAACTAATTTCATTTTAAAAAAAGTTCTCCCACTTGCATCTTTAGCAATTTCTCCCATAACATATTTAGTTTGTATTGTCATTTATATTGACATGGATATATTAACTTATCCGAGTTCAATATTTAACTAAAATGCATTTTTTATATTTAAACCTTTAGTAATTAATAACTTACACACTGTAGTAAGCTATTATTTCCCCATATTAGATCTTAAAATTTTTGTTTACTATATAACTATAGTTTTAGACTTTCATTTGCAGTAGGAATAGCATGGATATCACTTGATTAGCAACATGGACTACAACTACTTACGGGAAAGGAGATCAAGCTGTAATTGTAAGTTTATACTATTTTAAATCTTAGTCTCATTATTGAATTTTTTATTTTGGTTCATCATTTCCTTTAACAATGAATTGATAAGGCAAACGAATTATCATTTAAAAAAAATTCAACTCTCTAATTTATTAATGGTAATAAATCAGGTATATGCTATCCATGGCAGGTGTTTATTTCCATGCCATTTGTAAGTAAATTGTTGTTGGTCATGAAATATCTAAAATTGATGAACTATTCATGGCTATTGCAAACTTATCCATTGGTGCATGTGTTCCCTTGGAATATATAAGGTACACTCATCGCTACTGGAACAAAGTATTATCTCTTTCCATATTTTTTATATACAACTTAGTATGAAATATCAAAATATAAAAGGGTAACTATAATACCATCACTGCATTTTTCTACACCATTAATATGTATTTAATACTTATGTTACAGGTAAACATATTATTTTGTTCTAATGAATGATTCACATGTTATAGGAAATATCTTGCTAATACTTTTAAAGGAATATTTAAACGAATGAGCACTTGAATGTATTGCACTAACACGGTCAACCTAAGAGTAGGCTTATAATGAATGCTTTGGCATATTAAATAGTTTCCATTTGCTGTATATGTTTCTTTCCTTTTTTTGCGTATAGTAAATTCATAAATTTGTTAAGTAAAAAATTTGAATGTCCTGATTTATGGAATTAATTTTGACTTATGATTTTTTTTCCAAAGTTCAATGGATATGACCTAATTAACTTTTTATTTCCCTTTACAAGTTTGTCAAATAATTTGTAATATATGGCACGTGAGTTAACTTTCCATTGTGGTGTATAATAGATCAAAACAAAAAATTGAGTAATTATGACCGATAACCAATAAAAATGCAATTGTCTTATGAGTTGATTGAAACAAATTACTTCAGTGTTTGAATTAAGGGAAAAATTTAGTGGGGAAATATGGTGAGGATTCAAAGTTGATCTATGATCTTGCTGATCAGGTATAAAATATGTCAACGCCTTTGCATAATTGTATTATTTTATAATTAAAAGTTGTATTTTCCATTGTTTGTTTGTTTGGTAAGATGTATATTCAAGAATTAATGGATCTTTTTTCAATGGACATGATGGACAATCTATAAAAATAATTTAGGACAGGATAAGCAGGTAACATCAGTACTAAAACTATAATAAATACTGTCACCTTAGCTGCATAAATATAGAATATATGATTAATAAATATTATCAAATTAGTACAAAATACTGAGTTACTGAACTCCATTGGGCAGAGGTAGCTCCAAGTAATGAATAGGCAGACCCTTGGAATCCAAGTGCTGAGAATCACCAACTCTCCACCTAACATCAGTAACCACAGATGAATAGAACGACACTTTACCTTCCTTCAAGGCATCATTTATCGCATGACTATCATCATCATCATGTAAAGTATCGTTATTCCAGGAATTCAACATGTAGTTTTGTGAAAGAGAGCTATTGTAACATCGTCATCATGTAAATTAGTATCAAAAAAATACAGGACAACCAATATCTGCACCTTATGTTCCTATAAAAATAGTAAGTTCTAGACTCAAATATATATTGTATTTCTAAACATCATAGTATGAGTGGCAAGCCAGCTGCTGATTTTGGAATTCATGGATTGTGGCCCAACTACAGAGATGGAACCTATCCTTCCAACTGCGATTCTAGAAGTCCCTTCGATCCTTCCAAGGTATATTTTTTGAACTTATTGGCTGAAACTTGAAACTACTTAGAACTATATTAATCCATGATACAACATTTCGTTTCAGTTGGAGACAGTATTATTTTATATTAAAACTATCTTGCTAAATCCAGTAATGTACATGTATATATGCCAACAAAAAGCCAAGTTGCACCTGGTAAAACTAGCCCATCCTAATATACATATATATGTTCCTAAGACATGAATATATATGCAGATAAGAGACCTGTTAAGAAGAATGCAAACAAATTGGCCGACGGTAGGCTGCCCAAGCAATAATAGGGTCACGTTTTGGATGCATGAACATGGCTACTTCCAGTTGACTCTTAACCTGAAGAAATGAGTGAACCTTCTACAAATATTAAGCAATGCAGGTAACAATTAAGTCTAGATTGCATGGTGTTTTTATAAATCAAACTGTAAAATGAATTTCAAATATATTGTAATTTTTTATATAGGTATTGAGCCTAATGACGAATCATACAACGTTGATACCATTAGTCAGGCAATTAGGGATTCGACTAGATTCATGCCAGGGATTGAGTGCAACAGAGATGAATCGGGAAACAGTCGGCCTTATCAAGTTTATTTGTGTGTGGACACTTCTGGAAGTACTCTCATTTAGTGTCCTGTTTTTCCTAATACCAAGTGATCTTCCCAAGTAACCTTTCCCTATTTTTAAAGGATGTGTTTGATAGTTTCATTGATTTGAATTTGATGATAGCTTATGTATAATTTTGTATTTGATGTTATACATGCAATCCTTGACCATGTTATTGCAGTTATGCAACTGAACTGCATCATTGTGCACATTCAAAATGTATGTTTTTTTCTAATGACTCTACATGATTTGTAGTTTCTTAATCATGTTTCTGTTAACAAAAATTTATCAGAGTTTTATGGGCCTTCAAACATGAAAAAATGACCATATAGACCCCAGTTACCAAATGTTAAATTCAGGTAATATTGTAACAAAGTAGAAATGAAATTGAGTCTACTTTAGTTTTGTTGCTGTAATAATGACTGCGATACAATTTTTTGTTGTCTTCGGAAATAGTTGCTCTGATAGTGAAGAAATCAATACAACAAATAGGAGTTCAATGAATATTTGAAAAATTCAAAATCCGTCCATATCTGAATTTGAAAAATGTAATAAACAAGCATATGCATAAATAAGTTCAAATATTATTTCCATTTACAGTAGTATAAAATAAACAAAAACAAAAGAAACAAATGATAAAACTTTAGTATTATAAAAAAATTGGTTCTATGACAGTTCTTTCAGTTTATCGATCACTACTTTAGGTTTAGTTTATGTTAGTAAAGTTGCTGTCAAATCTACTTCCAGTGGTGCAACTATGAATGCATGCACATTGCAATTAAATGCATGCCCAGCTGGGCGTGCATATATACTCGTATATATAATAAAAGAACATGATTTGACTAATTAAAATTTAATTAAAACTTTAAAAACAACATCATTACTTATATATCACATCTCATTAATGAGATGTTATGTATATACATAGGAATGGAGCAAATTTATATGTTAAAGTATTAGTAAGCCTTGAAATGGTGACACCTCTCTTTACCTCTTATTCACTCTTCCTAAAACATCATTCCATCCATTAAATGCACTTCATATCAATGCTAATCAAAGTCCAAAAGTAGGCAAGGAGATTTATGCCATTAACCACTCAAACTCCACATATAAATACAAGCCAAACTCCCTTCATTTTTCACTTCATTCTCATTCTACAAACTACAAACTCTTGCTCTCTTCCTCCATTCTTCTTCCACCTCCAAGCCATTGTCCATCTCCAAGTTTCTACCACCTCTACAACCTCCACACGCACTAAACCCGAGACCCAACACCACCTACCCAAGCTCCTACACCACCGTACCCCCCTCCTATTCACCAAACTCGTGCACCACCTCCCCCGACACGGCCTAAAACACCACCCACCCTCGGCCAAACCACCCTACCCATCACTAAACCCCACACACCCAGCTCTACTCGCCACCAAACCCATGCACACACCCATACCCACCTCCAAAACCCACCTACCCACCTCAAAAACTCACGCAACCCACCTACCCGAGCCACCCAAGGCCATACACCCTCCCCTATAGCCCACGGCCACCCTAAATATTAAAATAAAAGAAAAGGAAAAAAAGAAGAGAAAGAGAAAAGGAAAGGAAATTGGGAATTCGAGACGTTCGGGAAAGAGCACGCTAGTTCGCGTAAAGTTAGATGGAGTGGATATGAAGGTGAGAAATTCTCATCGCTATTTGAATTATATTGATTAGCAAGTTTAATTTTTATGTTAGATAATCACCGTTTGATGATATGGACGTTTGAATGATTTTTTGAATATGCTGGATGAATTAAATATTTGGACATGTTGATTGAATAGATGAATAGTAGATAATTCACACTATTATGATTATCACCATCGTTAAATTTGTTATGTTACTTAGTTGAAATGATCAACTATTCCCTTTGTTATGAAAGACCCATTTTCATATGACATATACTGGAATAAATAAGTCTCTTTTCAAAATTGGAATTAAAAGTAAAATCAAAATTTAAATTGAATTAGAAATTGAATTTGAAGTGAATAGTGAAATTGAAATTGAAATTGAAATTTGAGTTGAAATTAAAGATGGATTTAAAATTAAATTTGAAATTGAAGTTTTAATTGAGTTTAATTTGAAGTTAGAATTGAAATTTAATTGAAATTGGATTTTAAAATTTTAATATTAAAATAATAGGAATATAATAATATTATAATATGAAAATAGTGAAAATACATTTTAAATACTTTAAAAAGTGAAAATATCGATTTAAAATGATTTGTAATAATTCTATAAGTAATAAAGTTAAATTTGAATAAATTATTTCAAGTATTGAAAAATAAGTTAAAACTAGGCATGTCGCACAACGGTAGTTCGCGATTTCGCACCGAAAAGTTCAAACTAGTATACGTGGAATATAGCTCGGAATTCTTTGAGATAAGAAAATTTTGGACTATTATATCCATATCTTCTAAACGAAGAAAGAAAATCAAGATTTTATTAAGTAGAATTATGTCCAAATCAATTTTCTACAAAAATCGCGCTTTTATAGTTAAGTGACCATAACGTAAAATCTATTTAAATGAACGCTTTTAATTATGAAAACATATGGAATAAATTTGATAAATCTATTTAAATATTTTAAAAGAGATTTGAATTGGAAAATATGAATTTTCAAATATTAAAAAGTTGTTTAAATCAAATAAGCTTATTAAGCACTTTCCGCAGCACTTTTCTGCTGCCGTTTCTACGACTTTTAAAAAAAGAAGGTTTAAACTTAACGATTTTTCCTAGAATCAATTATGAGTGTTTTTAAAAGGAAAATTAAGCATTTAAAAGATAATTTGGAATCTTTATAATCAATTCCAAAATAAAAGCTAATAACTGAGTATGCACAAACGACAAGTACATTTGCCAACCTGTGAGATCTGAGAAGATAAAACAAGGTATTTAACTAAGGTTAGGAATGGAGCAACCAGTGCCCTGAACTTACCTGGCCTATGTTTTCTCTTCTTAGCAAGGGGTGGAACAGATCGAAAGGAAAGCCTGGATGCTCTAAAAGATTATATTAAGTTTTTCCAAAATAAAAGAGAATTATATTTTCCAGAAGTTAATCAATTTAAGTATAAAAAGATTAATCTCCAAAATGAATAAATACAACTTGTATTACATAGAGATAATCTTCTTATACTTGGTATTAAATTCCGAAGAGGGAGCTCATCCTATATGTGGAATTTAAAAGGTGATTTCACCGTTATTCCGCCCATAGCACTTGTTGAATACGGAAATTGATATTGAGTAAAATTAGAATGATTTCTATGATCCTATTTACTCAATAATATTTGCTAAGATTGATTTTAGGGTTTACAGTAAACGATGTCTTAAATAACATTGTTTTTGACCCGCCTAAAAGTTAAGAAATTCTGGATCGAGGATAAGTAAGAAAATAGGAAATGTTTTCCCAAATTAATAAGTGAATGAACATAGAATTACTCTAAGATTAAAAAGGGATTTAATAAAAAGAATTAAAGTGAAAAGAGACTAAATAAATCCTATGTGCTCATATTCACTTTTTATCGATAATTGGATTTCGAAGGAACCGGGTCGGATTTAGGTAATTCCTATCCGAAAACCACTTCGAACCAATTTACATGTTTGAAGAATGAAGCAGTTTGAAGACGGAGACAGTGAAACGAATAATAACGAAGGACTACTTGTTGATTAATTGGGGATAAACTCTCGATTTACTTATTGTAGTGGTGGTCTCTTTATTATGAAAAACCTCAGAAACACAAGGGCTTCTCGCCTAGTAATGGCCGAGGAAAGTACCTTCGGTTTATTTCAGTCCTAGGACGAACTTGTATGGACGAACGTCTGACTTTGCATTCTAAAATTGCACTGAGTGATCTCTATAAATGTATATCTACATGGTGGCGGAGAAGTCAACTTCTCTTAGCTTAACACTTTTCTCTAAGACATACGAGCTCAGAGGTTATATGTTTGTAGAAATCGGTCATGTGAATATGGATGGCAAAATGGCATTCAAAGTGAAAGAATTTGTGCTATGTGAAAAGGTAATCATTGCCTCAAGCCTCATCAATCAGAAATGACCGAAATAGGGTAGATGCAACAAGGCTAAGTGGGTCATTCCCATCAGGGTATGATCATTCCCTTCTAGATATATTTCTTCCCGCTATGACGTTCGGGATGTAAATTAATTTGGTTTGTATGCTAGAGCGCGCTCGGATAAAGGTCGGTAACGACCGGGGGATGACATATTTGGTACTATCTAGTTATAGAGGTAGGCTGGTCTTGTGTTGGTAGAGGAGCTTCATGATGGTTCCTCGGGACATCCATCTAGAGGTGTACCCATCGGAAGGTAGTCCCTTCACCTGGTCATTTGTATGGAAATCCATTCTCCAATAAGAACTTGCGGTTTTTTTTGTAGAGCCTAATATGCTGGAATTTAATCAATGTAACAATTTCGGCTAAGATTGATAAGTTTATTTGCAAATGTTTTTCGAAGCAATGTCAGTAAAAATATATCAAATGTTTTGATATAGTGTTTTAGTTATCATAAGGTAAAAACCCATCTGTGTTTATGTATGGGCGTGGTCTTATGAGATACTCTTTCTTTTCAAAGGATTTTATTTCCAAGGCTGATATATGACACTATCATTTATTATTGAGTTTTTCTCACGCTGGTTTATCAAGCCTGATCCAGGTATTTTCAATACTCTGGTCAGATCCGAGGAGTTTCAGGCTTAGTGGAAGACGGTTGGACTTTTCCAGAGGAGAACTGGAGAATTTATCTTCGTATGGACGTATTCTATTATCCGTTGTAGTTGTTTGATGTTTGTCAGCATTTGTAAGGACAAATGTTTATAACTGTCCAAGCTGAATTTAGGTTAGACTTTGATATATGTATTTTAAAAGTTTTCCGCTGTAAAGATATTGTTTAATATTATATATTATTCCATTCTTGTGAGATTTTGTTTTGTCTTATTTTTCTTATTACCCTTGATCATCCATGCTTGTTGGGTTGAATTAGTTTAGTTAGAGTTGCGGACTTTCGTGAAATTTGGGTCAGACATGTGTGGTTTATTGTCGGCTCAAACGGAATTGTGGGTCATTACAAGATTGGTGCTAGTCAGAGGCGAGATGCTAGACTACTAGAGATCATGGCAAAAATAGAAGGAGGAGTAGAGTGTGAAGATATGAAGCAACACGGCCTCGACCAAAAAGGTTGGCTTCGTAAGGATAGGAGACTATTTGTTCCCGATGTCGATGGATTATGAGATGAGGTGCTACGAGAGTGCTACCATTCTAGGTTGACCATACATCCTGGGGTAATAAGATGTACCGTGATATGAATAGACCTATTATTGGAAGGGGATAAAGAAGGATGTTGGGCCATTCATCTCGAAATGTATGAACTGCCAATTCGTGAGGGCAGAGCAGAAGAAGTCAAGTGGGTTGTTGCAACCGCTTGAAATTCCTGAATGGAAGTGGGAGCAAGTATTGATGGAATTTATTGATGAACTACCGACGACTCGAGCAGGGTACGATAGCATTTGGGTCATAGTCGATCGATTAACTAAGAGTGCTAGATTTATAACCATCAAGTCAAGTAGAATGGCAGCCAAATTGGTCGAGTTGTATGTGAAATGGGTTGTATGATTTCATGGTGTGCCGAAGAGCATTGTGAGTGATCGAGACCCATTGTTCACTAGTGGGTTCTGGAAGATCTTACCAAAGGCGTTGGGTACCGAGCTGCATCTCAGTATAGCTTATCACTCACAAATTGATGGGCAGACCGAGAGAGTGAATTGTATCTTGAAGGATCACTTACGAGCTTACATTCTCGATCTAGGAGGTTTTTGCATACAACAATAGCTACCAGTCTAGTATCGGTATGGCACCATATGAAGCATTGTATGGCCGACCACGTAACGCTCATTCGAGTTAGTGGGAAGTTGGTGGAAAATTGATACTTGGGCCAGATATGATCAGAGAAATCTCAGAGAAGATAGAGATCATTCGGTAGCAAATGAAAGCTGCTCGGGATAGGCAGAAAAGCTATGCTGGTAGAAGACGTAGAGATTTGGAGTTTTATGTTGGCGATATGATGTTCGTGAAGATTTCTCCTTTGGAAAATGTTATTCGATTCGGTAGTAAGGAAAATTTGGCATCGAGATTCGTAGGTCCTTTTCTGATAATAAAGAGGATTGGGAACCTAGTATATAGGGACGACTTACCTTAGTAGATGGCAGCTGTGCACAATGTCTTCCACATTTCTCACTTATAGAAGTTTGTGTAGGACTCAGGCATGATGATTACATTGGATTTACTTATTGGTATCGAGATTGAACCAGAAGCTTCCAGACCTCGTAGGCCGGTTTGTTGGACGTGATATGAAACAGCTTAGGAGGAAGACGGTGGAGTTATTGAAGATTCAATAAGGTGAAAGTGGAGACGATTGCACATGGGAAACCAAGAAGAGCTCAAGGGTTGCATATCTGGAGCTTTTTGCATGGTAAGACCTACTATTTATTGTATTTACTTTCACCACTGATATCATATATGATAGTGTAGTATACCGCATGGTAGGATAGGTTTGCTTATGTTATTGATTGCATGACTGCTTGTTTGATGTGTTTAATGGTTGCACGTAAATTGATAGGCATGCAGGTTATTTTTCATTATTTCTAGGTTCATTTGGGATTTCAGGGGTGAAAATTCCTAAAGAGGGAGAGTGTAACGACCCGTATTTTACATATCAAAGGATTGTAAAAAAAATTTATGTGAGGTCGTATGACTCTGAACTTTTAAGAAGTGACTCATAGGGACATTTTCTACATCTATGATTCTTGCCGAATTTCTACGTGACCATTTTGACCCTCGAAATTTTGTTTGGACTATAACTTTTGATAAGAGCCGAATCAGGGTCTTAAACCACTTTCATTGCTTCCAGATGATGGTTTCTTATTCTGTAGAGTGATCATAATAGAAAAACGGACTTATCATTTGAAGGTTATAGCTGCTTTAAGTTTTGGCTATTGTTGGCCAATTTTAGCAGATAATTAACTAAGTCCGTGCTTAGACCCACTAACCCACTTCAAATTTTTTTGATATGGGGAGGCTATAGGAACCGATCTAGCTTATTTCCATCTTCCCAAAAATAGTTCTAAACCTCTATTAACCTCATTCTCATCAAAAATCATACATTTGCCTTACTAATCTTAGTCAAATCATTGATTAGAGGGGTGATAGTTTATAGAAGCTAGAGATTATTCATTTTTGTTGATTTGAATCCTTCTCCTTTGCTGTCCACTTTAGATCTAAGGAGAAAGATTGGTATTTTGGGTATTTGGTGAGTGGTTCTTGACCTCTCACTCTACCATGCATGTTTATATAGTTAAAAATGGTATTTTTGATATGATTTTGACCTTGAAACATTTTCTAATTTTAATCACACTTTTGTATATGTTTAAAAATAACTTTTGAAAGGTTTAAGGATTTTTAATGGTTTTGAAATCCCTTGTATTCATGTGCATATGCTAGGATACAATTTAGATCTAGATTAGGATTTGCTTGATTATCATATGACTGTGTTTTGTATGTATGAATGGATGTATATGCATGATTATCCATGGTTGTGTGTTGTGCTTTGATGTTGTGTGCTAGTGCTTATAAGAAGTTAGGATATAGATGATCGAATTAGCAAATCGAGAGCAAATATGGTCGAAATTCGATGAAACTTGGAGGGCAGCGCATAGGGGAGTTTGGAGTTCAAGTCACATAGGGGAATTTGATGTTATGTATTTGTGTTGGTGAGACAAGTCAGCGATTTTGAGGATCTCTAAAGCTTAGCTAGTAGAGGTGGACCATAGCAAGAAACAGAGATATGGCTAAGCATGGAGTGCTATATTGACTTGTTTCTAAAGCTTGAAGATCAAGGCTCCTCCATTGGACTGAGTTGTTTGGGTGAATTGATCGAGCTCAGGAGCACATGGTAAAAGGTGTACTAGAAGCTGGGGGAATGACTTGACCAAAATTGGTCAAGTGGACAAGTTGATACTGACTTGTTCATGTCGGTACCAAATTTTCCCTATTGCTTGGGTCAGCATGAAACTTCCAAAAGGGGAAGTAAGCACTCTACAGGTCGTGCTGAAGGTGTTTGTTTGCTAATTTGGGGGTTTGTTGGTGACATAGTAGCACGATAATAGTTCTGGGACTTGATAATAACTCAATGATGAAAGGATTTAGGTTCTATTGATGGCGGCTCGATGTTGAACGGAGTCATGAGAATGATTATCCACATAGGGCGGGTTCTAAGAAAGATGATTTGCGGATGGAACGGTTGAATGGTTCTATCGTGGAATGAAGGAATGTAGAATGGTTCCTCGAGAATAATGAAAATTAGATGGAGTGAAGAAAGGGCTCACATACGTGTGCTAATAGATCGTTAATACTTGGAGTGTTTTCTAATGTACTCAAACTAGGAGTATTGTGAGGACGCTCATAGGACGTTGAAAGGCTACCCCGGATTGGTTGAATGGATCCGTGTACCCTAGACCATTTAAATGGGTCTAGTATCAGCTTTGGGCTAAAGGAAGTACACTGAAAACTGGGATTTCCATTAGTCCCTATCAGTAGAATGGTCATATGAGTTATCATATATCTAAAGCACATTGAGTGATAGTGAGGATTATTTGATGGATGCTATGGTTGTTGATTGTTCTTCCGTAGTCTATCACTCTAAGGATGTCCTTAGAGATAGGTACTGGAGATAAGGATACCTAGACACTCGTCATCACACTTGGTCTGTAGTGTACCCTTACTATATTCATAGAGTAGCATATTATGTTGTTACGTGCTAACTCTTCGGTTGTAAGGACAGGTCAGGTATGATTCGTGTACCCTTGTTCCTTACAATATTGACTTTATAATATTTTGAGATTCATTTACTGCTCACACCAGACTGCTATCTGACTTGAGGTTTTATGCTTTGCTTCTTATTATCTCGGGTACTCTTAAATGAGTAGACTAGAGAGAAGGTCTAGTTGCAACACAGTAGCTATATAGAGGAAGAGATGGATGGAGTTATCTCAAATTATATATGAATTCTATGCTGATTCCGTTGTGAAAAATTGTGGAGCCTTGGCAGTGCTTGTTTATTATTATGGACAGTTATTTAAGTTTATTTCTATTATATAAACTCAATTACTCATTGTATAACTCTATGGATCTATACTCTGATATTTGGATCACTTAGTTATTACCGTCTCTCATGTTTTATATCTGTGATGTATATTATATTTTATTCTATGCACTGTGAGATATACGATAGATTCTATGATGTCTTGTTTCATTTTAAATCCCTGATGATCGTTCTACATCGGCCGAGCACGTCGGTAGCGCACATCGGCAGTGCACCATCTTATGTATATTGGGTGCCGGTAGTATAGGGCATTCATCACTACCAGTACTTGTGCCTCTAAAGCTATCATGTGGGTTGTAATGTGGAGGGGGTCAGAACAATGTTCTGGTGACATAAGAGTTATACATTTAACACATAACACTAGTTTATGTCGATTGTCTTTCATTACATGTTACGTCTTTTAATTTTACTTCGTCATCTCGACTCTACGTGCGCGTACGATATGCTTCATCTACCGAAGTAGACCATAACTACATACGTATATATAAGTACCATAGTCCCCCTGTGGGCCAAGATACTCTCCCGACTAGTATCTATAATCTGGCACCACATCAGGATCCATCATCGACACAATATCACGTCTGTACGAACCTACATCTCGTATTACGACTACCCGTACAACTACGCATTGGGAGGGTAACCCGAAATGTCGACTTGCCGATATGTCTTATCGTCTTCATCCATGTCCACCTCTCAATGGTAGTTTATGTCTTGTCATGCATCTCGTAGTGCCTAGTGTGGCATCACAATAGCTTAGTCATATTCTATCTTGCCTTTGGGAATTACTACTTATCTGCTTCATATTATAGACTTAGCTCTACTGATTATAGAGGATTCCGCTCCTCGGATTACCCCATTCGATTTTGAAAGAACTCATTTTGTGTTAACTAGCATTGCCCTAACAAACAAAATAGCAAAAAATTGTGGTGGTGCATTACCTAACGGGACCTACCTTAGTAGAAGGCATAGTCCGTTAGGAGTAACCCTGTCTTTTCTTTTGACCGTGCAAGATCGATGACGCACTCAACTTATGTACAGCTCATATTCCTGATTTGGTACCAACACATACTGACATAGCTTCGAGCTACTCACCATCATATTTAGATTGCCTAACGCAATCAAGGCAATATCCTCCCCATAATTCATTGAAGCAGACTCTAGTGAGAGTATTCCTTTACCTATACGCAAGCGTATATACTCCACGTGTCCTACAGTCGGATATGTCTCACGTCAGTATAATGTATATAGAACTGTTGGTGTTCCCTTGCGATGGGCAGACTTATATTATGTAATGAAACTGACCTCGCATTTCAACCCATCTAATGACTATGTCATTCTTATCCATTTAAGTAATTTACGTACTTATAAAATTCACACACGCCATAAACTCATACTTGAGGCTACGTGTGTATCTTTAATATATATATATATATATATATATGTATGTGTATATATATGTATATGTATGTATATACATATGTATGTATGTATGTATGTATGTATGTTTATATGTATATTGTCGTTCATTCTTATTTAATTATCGTGCCTCCACTTTTCACTGTTGACAATATTTCTTTGGTTTTCTATGCGTTTACATCTTATTTAATTTAAGGTCATTTATCGCTTTCTTTTAAATATCTTTTCTCACTTACTTTCCTTTACCTTCAGTATTTAACTTCCTATTTCGATTCCTTTTTAACCTTTAATTCGCTACCTTGTTTTAGAGATTTATCTATACCCTTTTTATTTAAATTATGACTTGTTTATCTTTTCATTCCTTTTATACTTCCATTTTAATTATATTGTGCATATTCTTTTCTTAGACTGTTTTTATCATATTTATAATTTTTTAATTTATCCTTAGGGATTTTTTGCATTTTAATGCATTGGAATTACATTTCTCTCAAATGGAATGGTTAACACTGTAAATTTCTATATCATATATAGAAAAGGAATTCATGTTACGTTTGGAATTACAAAGAATTATTTTTTCATAGCTAAAATAGACAGTACAAAATACGGTAAATATCCCTATTTTATACATCTCTTTCTTTTTAGGTGTATTTCTTGTAATTTCAACCGCTACACTTTTATTTATAAATCCGAAACTTGATACTGTATAGAAATTCACATCGCAACATGCTATATATTCTCCAATAAATTAAAATACTACTTAAATCCCTACTTTTAACTATGATAACTCAATTTACTATTTTGTTTACACAAGTCGTGTTAAATTCAGAAATCTGGAATAATCAAATATTCTATAAATTTCAAAGATTAAATTCAACCAATATTTTCCAGATACATGCAGTATGCAGTTTCAGGTTATCTATAACAGAATACGTAGGAAGGTTTTACAATTTTATTTCACGTATATAATTTTTAGCCTACAACTCTAATTTACATTTTAGGCATACAGGAATAGATCCACAAATATAAATCTAATATCATATAAAAATATATAATTTTACATACACCTTATTAGCTTTCCAAATCTCTAGATCTAATCTATGTTATTCCAGTTTGACTCCCTTTTCTCCCTATTCGGATTAATACATCACAAGCATACACGGATCTATTAGAAATCTAGATTAGAAAAGACATTTGGATTTTAATTCGTATTTACAGTTTACCTTGGCTTTGGTGATTTGATTTGAACATATTCTCTTGCTCAATCATCTTCTATGATTCTCTAATTGCATATATGTATAAACCATAACTATTTCTAAGAATTTGGAATTTGGAGGAGAAGAGAAGATGGCAGAGCTCCGGCTTCGCTCCGAAAATATGAGTTTAGAGGGTTAGGTTTGTAATTATAGAGGTTCAAATCAATGTCAACCGTTCGATAAAACTAAATTAAATCCGGACGGTTAGGCCACAGTTTACTGTTGAATTTTCTCAAGCAACAGTCAACCCTACCTAAACGATCGACCGCTGCCGATCGACCGTCGTGCTTTTTAGGTCGACCGTTTAGCTTGCAAATTGTGAATTTATGTGTGTTGGTTGATTTTTTTTTATTTAGTTACTTGTTTAACCGATTGTGTCATTTGTTTCCCATTTTATACATCTCCTGAGATTTGATTTTAATGTTAATATTTCTTAACGTCTAAGTTTCCATTAATGTTAATAATTAACATTAATTAACTTTTATTATCATAATTACATATATAATTATTTTTGTTTCTAAAACTTCAAACGTTAATAACTTTTTCATTTGAACTCCGACCGTAAAACATTATATATGAAAATTGATGAGAAAATCGCCAAGAACCCAATCACCCTAAAATTCCTTAAGGATAGAATCACATAACATAATGCATAGCCATTCTAAACTAACCAACCAATTAGTGTGCCACAAGTTTTGCAGCCAATCATATACAAATGCATGGTGTATCACAGCATATATGATATGCATACTAAGCAATTCTAAATCGGCGTCTTATATACGAATGCATATTTTTAAAATAGTTTTGAAAAGATGCAGCAAGCAACCTAAATATACTAGAAGTCCTATATGTGTGTAAAATTTAAAAATAAAAATCATGTTTTTGCATCCAATTTTTTTTTACATTTCTACGAATAGAAGTATAGTTCAATCAATTTTGCATCTAATTTCTACCATCCCAAAATCCTAGCACACCATTGCTAACATCCAAATTTTAGAAAAATCCAATTTTCTAAACTTATATTCTTATGTCGGAAAAGGGTTTTGATGGAAAATTCCATATTTCATCCTTCTCTTATGTACCCTTTTTCCGCTGTACCTTGGAACCTTCTCTTTTTTCCAATTCTTTTCCAACTTTTCTAAGTACAGTCCACATAAGTAAATTTTATATTAAATCTTTAAAATTTAAAAACAGTGTTGTGTTAAAATCAGTTTAGTTCACATATCGACAAGGTATAAAGAAAATGATTTCATAATTAAACAGCCTTTTCTTTTGTCTCTAACCATATTTCATTTTACTATCACTTCTATTGCATAGTAAAATCTATACTAGCAACCTGTCAACTATTCTCCCATGTTAAGTATGTGACATTTCGAAAATTAGGAAATCATTTTCTACTCAAAAATATTTTTATATTTCTTTTTGAAATATTGGTACAAATTTTTAGACTTTAAAATTTCATCAAAAACTTTTCGCAAAGATATTTTGTTTCCCAAAACCAAGAATTTTGAACTAAATTTTTCAACAGTATGTGTGTGTGTGTGTGTGTGTGTGTATTCAAAACAAATTATGCCACACTATATGAAATCGGGGTTTAGTTAATAGTTTAACATCCATAGTGACTATATCTAACTAGCGGTAAATTTCAACTTTTCAAAAACTTTTCTTTTATTTATAATATTTACCAGCATATAAGTTCATTTATAAATTTCAGCTTTCAAGATACAGGGACACTGACCTATGGCTTCGCAGCAAATTTTCCATGTCCTTTCTAGCCAAAATTTAAGGCTTTTGAGACTTAACATTACTTTTCTTTTTATAGCTAATTTAGTAAATTCGCTAATGTAATTTATAAACTTCCAGCCTTTTATTTATTTATTTTGCATTGGTTAAGTGTCTACATGAGATTTCCCTACTTACATGGTTTTCCAACTAATATCGTGGTCCATCCAGAAAACCAATTTTCAAAAGGAACATTTCTCATGATATCGTATGCGTTTTACAGAAACAACTAATGCTTACAACCTAAATCTCAAAACTATTGTTGGAAGCTGCCCTTCAACATCAACTGACTAATGATGTTATGGCCCTATCACTTCTTACTAGTAATTAAATGGACATTTCTAACGTGTCATCATTCTCCAACCCACACGTCTTAACTTTCCTTTATAACTTCTGATGAATATGGTATATCCATTACTTCCATTACTATACCCAATTATAGAATAGATTGTGCATCCCATATTATAGTGGGTAAGAAATACAAACTATGCGCATTTATAATAACTTGGTAAAATAATTTTTCCACCCTTTATCTTGCCTTTCTTAACTTTGAGTTTACCAGTGTCCTTTATGTGTGTTTGCCATCTCATTAACTTCTATTACTGTCTTCTTTTAATCCAAATCTCGCTATTTACTTTCTTCATCCTTAATTCTTCATATAACCATACCTTAGAACTCGTAGGAGTGTACTTTAATACCATTTATCATTCCTTTACAGGTTCTACTTATGCATTGCACACATGTCTAACAAAATATTTCTAGGTTCTCACTAATATTTACACTCTACGGGGATTCCCTATTGCTACCCTATCAGTAGTCCTCATTATCTTCTTCATAGCATTATCTTTTACCCCATCTTACCTAGGCAGTTATTCCTATCTACTCCATATTTAAATTTTTGATTTAGTTTTCACCAAAAAAAATTCAAAAATTAAACTAATTTTTTTTAAAGTATATAATTCTAAACTTTCATCTTTAAATGTACAACTTAGAAATTTTTTAGCAAATTCAAAAATTACCTAGTGTCTTAACTTTTAAAACTACAATTAAACTTTTAAAAGTTATTTTCCTTTTAACGATTATTTTTTCTTTCAATTATTACTTCTTAAAAATTGGGATTTTTAACTCAAACCATTTATTAAGTTTTTTAAAAAAATCAATTCTTATACCAAATCGTTAATTTTCAAAAATGCATTTTACAGTATTCTTATACATCTTTTATAACTTTAAACAATAAAAACTGAAGTGGATAAGAACATCTCTCACTCTATCATTTTCTTATCACTCATACTATCTCCACTTCCAATCCTTTGTAGAGTCTCTAATATCGTGTGAGGGGGACTTTTACAAGATACTTGCAATAAATACGCACAACAACAGAAAATGTTCATTCTCCTTTGTTTTGTCTTTAATTTCCTATGTTACTACTAATTAAATTACTAGCATTATTTTTAATATAACCTCTTAACGTTATTTCTAATTACTAACATTATTTTATATAAATTCCTAATATTGTTTTTATTTATATTTTACAATGCTATTACTATTCAACCTTCCTCTACCCAAACTGCTCTTATTCCAATTGTTTTTCTCTCGATTTACTATCTTTTTTGTTGAATCATTGTAGTGCATTCGCATGCTGCTTTATTTTCGGGTTCTAATCTTCTTTCCCGTTCTTTTTACCCCATTTCAAACTAGTACCACTTCTTATTGTCCATCCCTAAAAAGAATTTTTCAACTTAAAAAATTTTCATCTTAGAAAAATTAATGAGCAACATACGCTCTACTATTTTTCAAAAGAATTAACCTTTTTATTAAAACTCATTTACTAAAATTTCCATTTTAAATAATTTTAATTTCTACTAAAACTTTTTATAACATAAATATTTATATTTTTTAGAAAATTTAGTATTTACTTACTTTTCAAAAATAGGGTTTTTCTACCTTCAAATAATTCCTTTGAAAATCATTTCAAATACGTTATTTTTATATATTTTCTCAAACTTTTATATTAAAATCATTTCAACTTTCATATTAAATTCTGTTATATGGGGTCAGACTCAGAGTGGATTTTTATTTGTCCCTTATTTTGGCTTCTCTTCCTTTAACTTACTTATTAATTTATCTTCTTCCAAACTATAAAATCAGGCTATTATCTTGGAGTGACTACTACACACCATCCTTCAAGAACACAATTGCTTTCGGATATCTACAATATATGGACTTTTACTTTTCCCTTATTTGGACCTATAATACATCATCAATCGACAATCATGCGGGATCTACAACCATTGGGCTATCAGAGGCCCAACTAAGGAGTCATGTCCTATTCAGTTTCAGGGACCTTCCATATTCTGCACTCATGCTCTTTAAGTCAACCCTTTCCATACGATCTATTTTCTGTGGGATAGTTGGGGTAGGTGTACCTCTTCAACTTCTTCCACTATTTCATCTCATTTTTAACTTATCCATATTTCAGTGTATGGTTGCAACTACTCTATAGTCAGAATTTATAGGATTTGGCGTATAATATATATTATATTCATAGGCAAAATACAAATACGTTCACTAAACGCTTCTTAATTTTTAAGATCGATTAACCTAAGCTCTGATTCCAAATGTAAGAACTCGCACTCCAATGGGCCTGAATTTCTGCTAAATCGAAAACCCAAGTCAATCATGTATGGATCGTTGATTTAGTATCCTACAAATAGACAAATAAACGCATATTAGAGCATTATCGATATAACTCACAGCGGAATAGTAAAGTATAATAGAACATATAGTTACTGACCAAGGTTGATAGTTCTGATTCCTAATGTCCTTGTCAGTGCTAAGTATGCATTAGGAAACCTGTCCTTCCACAGTTCCCACCTTGCACCAGTACCTGTCCCTCTAAAGCTATCTTGTGGGTTGTAATGAGGAAAGGGTCGGAAAAACGTTCCGGTGACTAGAGAATTATATATTTTACACATAACACTAGTTTATGTCGATTATCTTCCATTACATGTTATGTTTTTTAATTTTACTTAGTCGTCTCGACTCCACATGGGCGTATGATATGCCACATTTACCTGAAGTAAACTATAACTACATACACACACGCACACACACCCCCGATATATATATAAGTACCAAAGTCCCCCTATAACCAAGATACTATCCCTACTAGAATCCGTAATCTAACACTATATCAGGATTCATCATCAATGCAATATCACGTCTGTATGGAACTACATCTCGTATTACAACTACCTGTACAACTACACATTCAGGAGGAAAACCCGAATTATCGACTTGCCGGTGTGTCTCATCATCTTCATCCATGTCCACCTCTCAATGGTAGTTTACGCCTCATCATGTGTCTCGCAGTGCCTAATACGGCGTCATAATAGCTTAGCCGTGTTCTATCTTGCTTTAGGGATTTACTACCTATCTGCTTCCTAGTGTGGACTTAGCTCCACTGATTATAGATGACTCAGCTCCGCGGACTACCTCATTCTTTTTTGAAAGAACTCTTTTATGGGTTAACCAGCTTTACCCTAACAAACAAACTAGCAAACAACTATGGACAGTGCATCACCTAACGAGACCTACCCTAGTAGGAGGTATAGTCCATTAGGTGTAACCTGTCTTTCCCATGGACCGTGCTGGATTGATGATGCACTTAACCTATATACAGCTCCTACTCCTGATTTGGTACCAACACATACTGACATAGCGTCGAGCCGTTCACTATCCTATTTAGATTACCTAACACAATCAAGGCAATACCCTCCCCTTAATTCATCAAAGCAAACTCTACTAAAGGTATTCCTTCACCTATACACAAGCGTATATACTCCACGAGTCCTATAGTTGGATATGTCTCACATATAGTATAATCTATACACAACTGCTGGTCGCCCCTTGCGGTGGGCAGATTTCTATAATGTAACAATAATGACTTCGCATTCCAACCCATTCTAATGAATATGTCTTTCTTACCCATTTAAGTAATTTACATACTTATATAGTTCATACCTGCCATAAACACATACTTGAGGCTACGTGTGTGTGTGTGTGTTTATATCTTCGTTCATTCTTATTTAATTATTGTGCCTCTACTATTAACCATTGATAATATTCTTTTTGTTTTCTATGCATTTGCATCTTATTTAATTTAAGGTCATTTACCGCTTTCTTTTAAGTATCTTTTCTCACTTACTTTCCCTTACCTTCTTTATTTAACTTCCTATTTCCATTCCTTTTTAAAATTTAATTCCATACCTTGTTTTATAGGACTATCTATACCCTTTTTATTTTAGATTATGACTTGTCTATCTTTTCATTTCTTTTTTTTTACTTTCTTTTACTTAGAATATTCTTTTCTTAGACTATTTTTATCACATTTATAATTCTTTAATTTATCCTCTGAAATTTTCTATAATTTAATGCATTGGAATTACATTTCTCCCAAATGGAATGGTTAACACTGTAAATTTCTACATCTCATCCAAAAAGGGAATTCGTGTTACATTTGGAATTATAAGGAATTATCTTTTCATAATTATTAAATTAGACAATACAAAATACAGTAAATAGTCATATGTTATACGTCTCTTTATTTTTAGGTGTATTCCTTGTTATTTCAACCGCTACACTTTATTAATAAATATGAAATTGATAATGTATATAAATTCACATCGCAACATGCTATATATAATCCAATAAGTTAAAATACTACTTAAATCCCTACATTTAACCATGATAATTCAATTTACTATTTTATTTGCACAAGCCATATTAAATTCAGAAATCTGGAACTATCAAATATACTATAAATTTCAAAGAATAAATTCAGGGACTACTAATACCCAATATTTTCCAAATACATGCAATATACAATTTTAGGTTATCAATAAAAAAATATGCAGGTAGGGTTTACCATTTTATTTCACATATACAATTCTTAGCCAACAACTCCAATTTACATTTCAGACATACATGAATAGATCTATGACGATATAAATCTAATATTATATAAAAATATATAACTTTCCACCCATCTTTTTAGCTTTTCAAATCTTCAGATCCAATCCCTGTTATTCCAATTTAACTCTATTTTCCCCTGTTCGGATTTATACACCGCAAGCATTCACATATCTATTAGAAACCTAGATTAGAAAAGAGATTTTGATTTGTATTTTAGATCTTGATTCACAGTTTACCTTGGCTTTGGCGATTTGATTTGAATCTATTCTCTTCCTCAATCATCTTCTGTGATTCTCCAATTGTATATACATATATACTAGAATTATTTATAAGAATTTAGAATTTGGTGGTGAAGAGAAAATGGCAGAGTTCTGGCGTCGCTTCGAAAATACGAGTTTAGAAGTGAGGGTTTAGGTCTGTATTTATAGAGGCTCAAATCAGTGACAACCATTTGATAAAACTATATTTAATCCGGGGTATTGTGCCACAATTTACTGTCTACTTCGCTCAACCAATGGTCGACCGCTAACCCTAGACGGTCGACCACTATCGGTCGGCCATCATGCTTTTTAGGTCGACCATTTAGCTTGTAAATTGTGAATTTACGTGCGTTGTTTGATTTTGTTTTATTTAATTACTTGTTTAACCGATTACGTTATTTGTTTCCCACTTTATACATTTCTTGAGATTTGATTTTTAACATTAACATTTCTTAATGTATTAGTTTCCTTTAATGTTAATAATTAACGTTAATTAACTTTTATTACCATAATTACATATATAATCATTTCCAATTCGAAAACTTCAAATGTTAATAACTTTTTTGTTTAAACTTCGATCGTAAAATATTATATACGAAAATTGATCAAAAAATCGCCATGAGTCCAATAATGTAAGTTTCATAGTCAAATTCTGACGTTTGTAATTTTTTCGATATTATCTTTTATTAATTGATTTCCTTTAAATTAATTATAGTAAAAATTACGGGGTGTTACAATTATGTCTGGTTGATCACCATGTAGGGCGACGAGGCTTGGGGGGTCTCACAAGAGGAGCGATTTGATGTTGTTATTGGGGGATAGAATGCATGACTCTTGAAGAAGTATTCTGGGCTTAAAACGAGCCTGCCTTCGGAAAAGTGGAAGTGTCGACGCCAGCAGAACAGAAAAACAAAGAGTTTATGTATGGTCGGCTATTTTTGTACTGAAAGCCTAAAAGCTGAGTATAGCCAAGCATAATTTATTAAAGTGCTTTACTTTAATTGAAAGCCGTGTAGTTGATGTAGATGATCCAATAAATGTCGGCGTATGTTGACAAATCGGATTTTGTACATTGATTGGGGAAGTACGCCATGTCAACCTATGTAGTGTGTATCCTATGTCATTGCCACGATGTGCGAAAGCACTCTGTGTCGATAACTTGCTCGTGTTGGGAAACGAGCTCTGACACATGATGGAACGTGTGTCAGATTTTACTTATTTTTAAGAATTTGCGATAATGAAACCATTTGTCCGAAGTGGCATGGAGATTTTCTTTGTAGGTCTATAGGAATTATTGACCCAATTCCAAGTACCGATGGTGTGAAAATTCCAGAATATCGATGCTTGAATTCGTTAAAGACAATAGAATATCCAATGAGACGGTTTCTTGAAATCATCTCGAATAAAATCTAGACCAATGATCCACATTTAAAAGCAACCCAAGAAGATTAGATTATGTCTTTGACCTTCACCATCTCCACCCAAAGTACTATCCATGGTGCAAGGCGGGTTATGGGTGATGGAGGCAACGACGATATACAACAATGACAAGATTGAAATGGATTAACGACGACAAGAAGTGAGTGGTCAAGAAACGACGATGGCTACATAGGTTTGTGAACGACGATGACCCATTTATAGACCAAGATCTAAGGAGAACAACGACAACCCACCTATAGCCCAAAATATAAAGAGAACGGCAGTGATTTGAAGTAAAGAACGGTTCCAAGATAGGGTTTGTTCAAATTGGTTGACGCCTGATGTTCTTAGGGTTCGATGGTAGTCAATTGAACTAAGGAATGATAAGGCGCGACAGTGTTGAAAGTCTTGAAAATGGGGATGCTAGAGCTGAGAATTGCAAGGGTTTGAAGGAGACAAAAGCTAGAAGTGAAACTAAAAGAATAAAGCAATGGAATTTTTTTTAAGTAGGATAAAGTAATATAATTTTTTTAAGTGTTGATTATATACAACACTTAGAAAATTGAACGGTATAGGTCAAAATGGATCGGTACTAGTCGGTATGAATGTTCATTTTCATTTTAAATAAAAGAGGAAAGAAAAGGAAAGAAGAAATCTACTTGATTAGGAAATAAAGTGGTTTCAAAAAACATTCAACAATGATCGAAGACTTTTGATAGAAGGCTTCAACTTTTATATCTGTAGAAAGGACGTGATTTGATAATTGTATGAAGCGGTGTGCCGATTTTCTCAGAGTTGATGCAGCATTTCAAGATAACAGTTCAAATGATGAAAACATCATTGTAGATTGAATTCGGTCACTCTTCTCTATCCAAAACATGATTTGTTAGCACAAAAGCATACTTTGGAGAGCAATGGTTATCCAGTATTTGAATCAAGAGACATCTTGATGGATCTGGACTTCTAAATGATGTAGAAATGGATCAGGAAGCTTAGAAGATGTCGGGATTGAAGAATGAAGGGAAGTCAATGAATTGGACTAAGTAATGGACATACAAAATCGATCGGTGCTAAACGATTCAAAAGGCTTTATAACAATCGAGCCAAAGCTAAGGGGGCCCGGTCCAAACTATTGATGGTTCGTGTAAAGGCCCGTATCTTCGTTCCCTTTGAGTAGACAATAAATCACACGTGTCCAACTCAAATTGAATGGAAATACGAATCTTTAGGGGTTAATTAAGAAAAATAAGAAAAGAAGAAGAAAACAAACACAGAATCTCGCAGCAGAACGATAAAATATAATAATCATATAAACAGTTCATGAAGCTGTTTACTATACATTTGATTATAGTTTATACAACATTTATCAGAGTTATACATATACATCAGAATAAAATATAATGCAGCAGACAACATGATGCAGGGATAATAATGGTAATAGTAATACCAAATCTTCGTCTTCGTCCTCCAGAATAAATCTTCAATAAGTTGAAAACTCAGGACTAACCCGAGCGTAATGAAAAGACAAAACACTCGAGTCAGGACTAAAGTATCCTTATGTAAGTCAAATCGATATCGCATATAACATGAGTGTAACGGCGTCAAAGATGTTTGCGGGATTTCACATCTTCTATCTAGTGTATAACGTGCATGCAATAACTCAAGAGATGTTATGGGATTTTCAATCTCTTAAGGATCCATCAAAATATTTATATGTAGTAGAATACACTACATATATAATGTCTAGTCAATAATCTAAATATTTTTCTTAGCGTTAAGGCTTTACATTAATCCCCCTTAACGTGTTTTTAAACATTGTCGTACAGTTTGCATATATAACACCAGTTAAACGGTTGGTGGATACGGATGCGCCGTGATACGACAACACCATACCAAAATCGTATGGGTCTCGTTTAGGGATAAAAGTATGAAAAGGCATATGAGGCAATGCCCAAGGTAGGATACTACCAGTTCGAATCGCAGGGCTGGTGGTAACGCATCATAGCCATGACCGCCCACCGCGTCCATCCATCCCATATCGACTCAAAGGGAGGTTATCCCAAAATCAAGGTGCACCAATCGAAACCAACAAGAGTAATAATATGGATCGAGTCTAAGAAATCGAAGAACGAATGTCTGCTCGGGTAATTAGCCTACTTGGCCCTGTCAAGCCGTCATGTTTTAGTCATTTCAAATTGGCACAAGTGCCGAGGTCTATCCATCATCGTTCTCTTTCTTCAAATCTAGCAAACGTCGCCAAATCAACAACTTCGTTCTAGAGTCTCCTCTGCGTACACAGTTGTTGAAGTGGTTCCGGTATCAGCAGAGAGTATGCCCATATCCGGCCCCGGTCTCTTTAACAACTAAACGTCATTTTTCACACCGGTTGGTACTTTTACATTTCGAAAACAGTTCATACTTGATATCAAAATATCATATTCGCTTCACAATCAAATCCATTTAGAAATCATCACATTTACTCAAAATATACTATTTCAATTCAAAATCATTTTCGCCTTAATACCTCAACTTCAGTTCCAAAATTGTTACGAATTTCAATTTAGGTTATAATTTCATTTTAACCCAATAAGTATTTAAATTCAGGATTTAAATATAATCATTTCACTCTATTGACCAGCTTGAATTTTTAGAAAATTGTTTGAATAGTTTTAAAATAGTTTAAATAATTAAAATAGTTTAAATGGTTAAAATAGTTAATAGTAGTTTAAATGGTTTAAAATAGTTTAAATGGTTAAAATAGTTTAAGTATTAAAATGGTTTATATAGCAAAATAATTTGGAAAACCAAAATAATTTGTATATTTAAGAAGATAGCTTTTAAATAGTTTTATATTAAATAATTTATTTGAAAATAGTTTCAAAGTCAAACCGATCCAATACTAACTTCCCAATTCAAATCAATTCCAATTTCATTCAATCAATTCAATTTTGATTTCAATTCACATCAATTTCAACTTCGATTTCAAATTAATTCAATTCCACTTTCAAATCCATTTAATTCAATTTCAATTTACATCGATTTCGAGCTCGATTTTCAAAATATCGATTTAAAACATTTAAATCAAATTATCCTTTAATATTCAGTTTAAAATCCCCATCTTCAAATATAATTCAATTCCAAGCTCAATTTCAAAACATCGTTTTTATATCACTTTTACATAGTAATATTCAAAGTTCGAATAAAAGTTCAATCTTTTAAAACAAATAGATTTCCAAAAATTCAAATTATATTTCGATTATAACTTCAAAATCTCAACTTCAATTTATTTAACAATTCCCATTACCAAATTTAAATTTGAACATTCCGAGCTCAAGTTTTGAAAATAATTTGATTTCTATAAATTTGGTTTTTATTTCTTTTAAATCAAAACCATTTAAATAATTTCAAATCAAAAAATTTAAAATCATTTAATTTAACCAATCTGGTGTTCGTATATAATTTTCTATCCTATGGCCAAGTGATTAGTTATTTCAATTTAATTTCAGGGATGAATATATATCATTTCAATCCAAATCACAGTGTCATAGGTATATATCATTTCAACCTATTTCTTAAATAAATCAGAATAAATAAACGTCCAAATCATCCAAAATATCAACCAATAGCATCCATCGCAATCAATCATCCAAACAGCCAATATAATCCACAACAATTTCATAGTTATTAAAATTGGGTGTTTTTCTGTCAATTAATTTCCTATTTCAAATTTAACTGTCAATTTCAATTTTTAACAGTTAATTCAATGACAATTAAATTTTATCAAACAACGACAAATAAATTCATATCACTTCATAATTTCAAATTTAACTAGCATAACAATATTTTAGTGTGCGTGAGCGTTATAAAACCACTCACCTTGAATTTCAGTTTTAAATTAAATTGAACGACGTTCGATTTAACCTAAAATTTTAACTAGCTCCAATCAACTCCAAATTAGTTCCATGATGTAGTGCTCATGCCACGATCCCATCGCTGCTTGTTTCGTCCAATTCCGACCTCGTATGAGAGAGAAATACAATTTTAAAGATTGAATATAATTTATATACATATTTTTTTTATAATATACCATCAGAGTCGTTGATTCAAAATTAAAGATCTGGGACACGCGATTTTGCTTCCTTGTACGCGACTACTAGGCATAAATGCAAAGAAAAGAAACCTACGCACGCCTCTCTCTATTCGATGTCGCACCGGAGCTCGATCCAAGACCTCCCATGCGTTCGCCTATCCATGACAAGCCTCCAGCCCAAGTCCGGTCATGCTCGGCCCTCTCCACTTCGCGCAATTTTCATTCGAACGTGGGATGAAAGCGGCAAAAATCTTGCCTCTACGATCCACCAACTCCGATCATCACCGTATGGATAGGTAGATATTGAAGTGCTCTTAAATTTCCCAGTTGAAGGTTTTGTCTAAAACTCGATGGATTGAGAGAGATTTGAGGTAGAAGACCAGAAATTTTCGGCCATTAATAAGTTAGACGGCGACTGGACCTAGTTTATTAGGGTTTTGAAGGGTATGTCCTATATTTATAGGCAAGGTCCCTAAACACTATTCACGCGAAATAAATCCCGGACTCCAAACGAAGCGCGCCGCCTGGCGTTTATAATGTTTTACCCCTATTCTGAACACAATGGAACATGATTCGGGGCCTAATTCGATCGTATGTGGAAGGTAGCTTTTTGAATCGAATTAAAATATTAAATTTTTGATATTTAACTTCAACGCGTTTCTATACCGTACGACCAAATAATAACTCCAAACTCTAAGAAATTTGAAATCCGATAACAATACATTATTACGGATCCAATGGAACTAGTTTCGTCAAATTTCGAGACTGTGCCCCGGATCGCTATTTTTATATGTCAATTAAAATATAATATTTTTAATTTCTAATTATTCACTTTTAAATCCAATTTTAAATGTTAACAATTTTCATTGTTATTTAAATGAAATTTACATCAACTTCTGATATCAATTTCAATCATATTAAATTCAGAATCCAATTATCCAAATTATTTCCAATATTAATTTAAACAATTTAATTGTTCAATATTCAACAAATTTCAATATTAGATTTTAAATGAATTTTAGTTGTCGATCAGTTACTTTATTTACATCCAACGAATCCAACATTTATTATTAAATTCAACTATTGATTGTAAACCCATTCAATACATAGCATTACCTTTTAATGCTTGTTATTACTTAAATCTTCAAAATTAGTTTGTTTAAATTTTTTATTCAAGTTCATATCCAATACTTGTATTCAAAATCATTAAATTTTTATTTTTTACCATTTTTATTTAATAATTACATTAAATTTAATAATTTAAAATAGCTAAAAATACGGGTCGTTGCAATCTCTCCCACTCAAAACTTTTCGTCCTCGAAAAGGAACTAAGTAGAGAATTTTACATTTGATATATTTTATTCAAAATAATCAACATATAAAACATTAAGATCTCATTTATAAAACCATTACTACGTTACTACTACGCTACTCCGATCGGCTTACGAAAAATACAAGTTAGTTACCAAAACAGGTTATAAAAATTTTAAACTTTAAAATTTTTTAACATCCGGATTTTACGGAAAATTTCGATAGAGTCTCCTTTGCGCAGCTCGGTCAGAACAACTACAAAACGCCACTACGGGCCCCAAACCAACAAAAGGAAAATAAAAGCCAAGTGGTTCAATCAAAAGCCATCAAATCAAATGACAAAATAAACATGTACCTTTTGTTGGGCAATCCAAATTTTTCTTGATTTTAAATACCTGCATCTTATTTACCAATGATATCCAATCATATAATTTAAAATCATTTTATATTTTGCATTTTCAATTTACAATATTTGCTTTACTTAGGCCTGTACGATGTACATATATCATCTATACGCAATATCAAATATGATCGCTCACTCGGTCAAACAATTTCACTTCCGAACTAGTATCGTTCACACGACTCTCTAGTGCGGACTCGGATCTGGTTCCTTGATTAGAAACTGTCATTCTCCTTGCATAGCCATATAGTATGATATATAATTCCAGAATCAATCAAAAATCCATATCCAGGGTTCGCCGTCAAGAATCGAGTGAAAAATCCTATCTCGGATCGATATAAATTATCTCGAAATTCTGTAAAATAATATACATACAACTTACGTGTTGCCTTTCAATAGATTTCTATCCAATTCATCTATATTAAATTTCTTTTACTTACATTCATTTCATTTACAATCAATTATTCACAATCCATTATTCATATCCCTTATTTACTTAGTATATCCATTTCTTTACACATCATATTCTTTAATACTATCATTTCTTAAACATCATTCCACAGAATTTGCTTACTTAAATTCATTTTAAACATTCTATACAATTTATTTAATTCAATTTCATTTTCCAATTGATTCTTAGTCACACCCAATCCTTTTCATTCACATTCATTTTCATAATTTCATTTAATAACAGATTTATTTGTAAAACATTTTATTAATCATCACTTTAGTTTATAATCATTCTGTCACAAACCGGATTTTCGACCTCCGAAAATCGACATCAATACGTCCACTGTATTACATGCCAAACAATCGAATGACGGAAATACCAGATCGTTAGGGAAATAAGAAAGAGGTAGAAGAAGAAAATAGAAATAACAACACAGAATCTCACGATCGCAGCGGAACAATATATAATAGATAACAACAGATCTTTATACAACAAAACTATAACTGTTTTATACATTATACCATCAGAATACAACACTATCAAAAGCACAATATTGGACAGTTATAATAACTTGTTCTCACAAAAGTTGAATATACAGCATACCATACACAGCGGAATATAACTCAGATACGTAATATATGTCTTCGCCATCCAGCTTGTCGCCTGAGCTCCACAGCATCCTGTCATGTATCTGTAATACTCGGTCTGACCCGAGCATTATAATAAAATAACACCCGAGTCAGTCTGGAAAACCAGCATGAGAAAACACACTCAATTGAATTATTAAAGTTTTCAAAATCCTTTGAAAATCAAAGATATCTCGTAAGACCACGCCACAAATAAACACGACGGGTTTTTACCTTACGATTACCAAAACATTTCATATCAAAATCCTCTGATATTATAATAGTGTCTAAGTAAAAATACTTATTCAAATAGCTGAAATGCTTGCATCTCACGTTCCAGCATAGTTGGGCACAATCAAAACTGTACGGCGCTTATGGGAGAATGGATTCCAACTGAATGACTAGGCACTGGGGTACCACCTGTCATGGTACCTGTCTAGAAACACCGTACTGAGGACCACTCCGGGATCCCCTACAACACAAGACCGGAATACCCCTTAAACTGGATAGCCCGAATAAGATTACCCCACGGTTGGGATCAGCAACCGCACCACACAGCCGAATAAAAGAAAAGGGACTCTAGATAGGGGTGACCTTACCCTACTTGGGTGCGGCCCACTTAGCCTTGCTGCATCTCCCCTGATTTTCAGTCATTCCCGGTTGATGAGGCTGGAGGCTAAGCGTTACCTTTTTTTAGAATTATTCACTTAGAATGCTCATTGTCCTCAAATGACAATGTACTGATAGCACATCCATACAAGTCCGTTCCCGGTCCGAACGGAACCGAAGGCACTACTCCTACTACATCCATATTGGAATCACCCTCAGGAATAGTAGCGATTAGCCCTTGCACTTCACTGCTCCATCTTTGACTCTAAGCTCTTGTCTTCCTTTCGAAAACGTACTCGTTGGATCGAAGTGGTTTTCAGATTCACAAACCCGATCCCGGTCTCTTAGAAACAATGTTCGATAATACTGGGTAAACTCAACCCCGGTTCTTTTAGGAAATAAACAGACGAAAATAAGATCGAAGATCACCTCCTAACTGTTTCTGTGGATGGATTTCCTTATAAACGTCCTAGAAGAACGAAACGAGTTTATACGTACAGTATAGCACCTCGAATGGTAACTGTACCATGTAATCCCCGTACATCTTCTAGATATTTCCAAAGTTATATTTTGGTCCAGATTTGATAGTCGGTTATTTAACTTCAAATAAACAATCATTCAACTAAATATTTTACCTCCACCAAGTCTTATTTAATTTAGATTTTAAATAAATTAAATCACTTTATCCAAAAATATACACTGAAAATATTTAAAGTAAAGCTTCTTAAATCACTTTATTCAAAATAATAGTTATGAAATTTTATAATAATTTTCCAAGTAAAACTTTAGCCAAAAACTACTTTTAAAATAAAGCTATTAGACAAAATATTAATATTGAATAATTACCCTTTTTAAAATAATAATACTGATTTAACCTTTAATAATAATTAACTACTATAACCAACTAAATTAATGTTTACTTTAAAAGTTTTAAAACAATTAAATAATAAATTTTTCTAAAAACATTCTTTTAAAACACCTTTAAAACTTCTAATTTATACTTAATAATCTTTCTTTGAAAATATACTTAACTTCTCAGGAAAATACACTTTCCACTCCAATATAGCCCGTCTAATCATTTATAAATCCTCCTCGATTTATCTCCAGTTTAATTTACGTCCCAATCCCGTAAATTTCCTTTCCCATATTTTAAAAAATAAAACCACTATTTATTTTTAAAACAAATTACCATCTCCTTATAAATTCCCATCGTGAATTTATAATTTCAAATTATCCACTGATAAATATTTCACTTTATTTATAAACCCAATTTATAAATTCCATAGACTCATTCTCCTTTTAGTCACTGTTTCAAAACACTTAATTGATTTTCAAATTGATTTTCTGAATTAATTCCATTTTGAAATTTATTTCTTGATTTACCCAAATTACCCCCAAACCCCCTAATTTCAGATTCACTTCCCCTTTCTAATTTAAAATCCTATTTAATTTTGGAACATCAATTTCATACTTTATTTCAAAATTCTCCTTTTATTTTTCCCAAACCATTTAAATCTTACATTTAAAAATATATCTCTTTGTTCTTAAAAGCAATATTGCTTAAGTCCTTATTTTTAAAACCTTTTTGTTTATATTTTACCAAAAATCACTATTTTTTCTTATTCCAAAATTTATTCAATAGGATTCTTAAAATCAAACTATTTATTTTTCCCAAATTCATTTCTTTTAATTTATCCAACTTCACTATAAATATTTTACTTATAAATTCCCTTTTTTTCCTTCAAAAATCCAATATTTATATTTTTGATATTTCAAAATGCCAAAAATATATCCAGCAATATCATAACATCCAATAATTTCAATTTTCAATATAATCTATCACAGATTATTCAAAATAAATCATATTACTGAATATGAAATAAATTCAACATTTTTGAGCAATCCAGTTGGATCCCTCGAACTTGTTTCCCTTCATCCATAGATGTCGGCACAATATAAAAATACCAATCCCACTTCAAGGGGGATATCGCAGTATATAGGGTCATCCACTATTATGAGGGGCGCATAGGGTCTCATCCGCTATATAATGCGGGAATATCAATCACTCCAATATATATACTACCATATATAATATCACATCGAGACGGATAATAATTTATAAATAAATCGGTAATTAATTTAATGATTTTAAAATTAATGGTTATCATCCAAATGAGTGAGGTCAACTCACCTTTGTCTTTTTCGAATTTGCTGTTCGATCCAAAATTTGACTTCATTGCACACATCATGCTCTGTTTTTAACCTTGTATAAGCAAATTCGAATAATATAAATTACGATTACAATTTAAATTAACCAACTAGTTATTTAATTTAAACTAATCACTCGTCGATGATGATTTTTTATATTCAATTACAGTTAATAACGAAAATGAAATGTTACCTCACTGTCTATTAATTTTTATTTTTCTTTCTCTTTTTTTTCTGTTTCCATAACCTGTATGTATATAAATATCAAATTCAATTAAAAATAAAATACCCTATACCTTACTGCAAACAACCCCTCGGCCATCGCCCACCGAACCCTTCCTTCATGCTGCGACCAATTGAACGAACAACCCTCCACTGTCGCCACCAAAAAAAATCGCCACCTCGACTTGACAATTGCACCTCCCCCAATCACGTTGCACTCGCCTGAAGTCGAACCCTACTGCCTCGCGAGGCCACTGCCTCCTTATGCTTTCCCGAAGTCAACGCGTCGCTCGAGCTCACCTCCAGTTGTCACCAAGAAACGAGAACCCCACCTCGACGGCAAGACGCGCTCCCCTCCTCACCGATACTGGTTCGACTTCAATCCCTACCACCCCCCAGCGCTCGCGATTCCGCCCTCATCTCTGATTTTTTTTTGAATTTCTCAAATCGCTATGAACTGGAAAGGTGAAGGAGGAGGGAAATTTGATTTTTGATTAGAAGGGGAACGAAAAGATTTTGCAGGCCATTTATTTTTAGAAGGGGTCTGCTTGAATGAAGGAGGGAACGTGATGTTTTAAAGGAAGGTTGCGTGTTGAATGTTTGCTACAGTGATTGAGGAGAAGGCAAAAAGTTTTGATGTGAATATATATGTCAATCCGAATAATATATATATATATATATATACATATATATATATATATTTAAATTCAAATTGTCTCGAATCCGCAACTTAAAATCTGACCTCCTATTGAGGCGTACTGCTAGGCGTTTATAATGTTATACCCCTATTCCGAACGCAATGGAAAATGTTTCGAGTCCTAACTCGATCGTATGGAGAAGATGGCTTTTGGACCCAATTATTATATTGAATTTTCGATATAAATTTCAGCGCGTTTATTCCTCGTACGATCAAACGATAACTCCAAAAGTTACGAAATTTGAAATCCGATAATAATACATTATTACGGATCCATTGGAACTGGTTTCGTCGAAATCCGAGACCATGCTTCGGAAGGCTATATTTAAATGTCAATTTAAACGGCATATTTTTTTAAAACTGAACAAACCACTTTTAATTTCAATTTTAAAACTTTCATTACCTTCCGTATTATCAATATAAATTTTATAAGCCTTTAAATTATTTTTAACAAGCTTGAAACTCCAGATTCAATATTTTACCCAATTTCTAATAATTAAATTCAATAATTTAATTATCCAATAAATGGTTATATTTGAAATTAAAGTTAAAAATTAACTTTTAAATATTTAAAATCACTTAAATATTCCAATTTTCAAATATCCAAAATTCCGGGTCGTTACACATTCTATAAAAGTCCAACTTCTTATATGTGACTTTATCTAAGTTTATGGTTATCTCAAAAGTTACAAATTCGATTTCACAATTTATTGCAATTTTATATTCTATAACCAATTTACAAAGATATTATTTGATTCATTTATCTACTTTCTTAAGTTCACTTACTTATTCCATTTAGTCATCAATCATTTCATAATATACTAATTAAGTATAACATTTATTATCACAACTAAATTACCATTTATATACATTTTCTTTTCTTTTAGGTTTTGTTTACTTGTATAATATCCCATTACATATCCAAATCATCATTTTAACTTTTAACATTTAGTAAGTCTTATTATATGCCATTAGAATGCAATTTGATATTATACAAATTAATCCGATTCATTTTACTTAATAAGAATGTTCACCATTTTAACTTGTTTAAATTTTCTTTACTTTCAATTCAACTCTAAAGTCTCTTAAACATTTATCTTAGATTTCTTAATTCTCTTATTTATAAGTTCTGGCTATTCAATATTTCATTTCATTCAAATAATTTGAAGATTATTAATTAAGAGAACTTAAAAATTTTAAATATAGGGTTCATTTCAAATCATTTAAAATAAGTATATATACTTATATCCTTCATATATCAAATCACACTTTTGGAGTTTAAACCAAAAATCCATTTATCAAAACAATTTCATAGCAAAGCTTCTCAGGAGTCTCCCCCACTTTGAGACTCGAAAATGAACGTCGATGATGCTGTGCAGTCATCACCGAAATTATTTTCCAGCGACAAAAGAGGGGAGTACTGAACTCATTCCTTTTAAAATTTATTTGAAAATAATTTGTATTTGTATATACTTTTAAACAATACTAATATTATTTTCCAAACCTTGAAAACCTTTTTCAGAAATACCGGAATTTAAATTTCCCAAATTCTCAATTTTGTATTCATTTTGCTTGCAGTTTATATTTTATAAATCACATTTATACAATTTCATTTTCGTATAATCATATAATAGCTAATAGTATAGGAATATTGACTTATCAATCAATAAACTATAATGACCAATATTATCATTTCTAACAACCTATTCACACTATATATACCATAATAATTTCCGAAAATTATTCCTTTATATACAAAATATAATCAGGGTAAAATTATTTCATTTACCTGTAATGACCCAAGATTTTAGGAATTTATCTTGGAAAAAAATATATAAATAAGATTAAAATAATTTTTAAGTAGTTTGTAAAACCATGTTTAAGGGAAAGATGAGATAGCTTGATGTGGTATAATAAAATGATGTGCATTTGTGCACAGAAAATACACATGAGTAAAGCTAGATCCCTGGATACTATGAATGAGTACATGATGCTATGTATGGAAAATGTATATATATGTATATATATATATATATATATTTACTGATAAATAAAGAAAACCCTCAAATGTGCTATATGCAGAAATATAACTAAGTATACATGTGCATATGTGTATCAGTATAAAATAATATAGATGTATATATGTATATAAGTTATTGTCTGTAAAACATATATGTAAGTATACTAACTAAGTATTAGAATTTAAACTAGTAAGATGAAACACACAAATGTGTTTTTCCTCTGGTGGATAAATAAAAAGGAAACACCAGATAATAAAGTGAAGGCTAAAAATAGAAAATGGGAGGAAAACAAAAATGTATTTTGTATGGGCTGAATTAAGAAAAAAAAAATATGTGTATAATATTGCTGGAAATCAGATCACACATTTAGCATGCAAATAGACAAGAGAAAAAGCATTTTATGGAAAAGTAAGATTTCTGAAAATAACCAAAGTAGATAACCACTTTTCTCTTCACCAAATTAAGTCGGGGAGGGTAGAATCTTGGGTTCAAATAAATGCAGATAACATAATTTTCTGGTGGGCAAAAATGGCTTTAGCCAATACCCAAAACCCTAAGGAGAACTCTGTATATATATAAGCAGCAGCCTCCTCTCCTTCTCAAAAAGAACTTTAAAAAAAACACCATATAAAAACATAAGGCAAGTGAAGGAAAAGAGCTTGAGGCTAAAGGCAGAAGTTATCAATTAATTAAGGAAGCAAAGAAGAGAGCTAGGTGAGAAAACTCACTCAACAACTTAAGGCACTAAGTCCTAATGAAGGCAGCCAGTTATAAATTAATTTTTCTTAAAAGTGTATGTGATTGTCTTTCAGAAATTAAGGATGCTTTAATGCTAGATGGTTGTTCTGGTTGTTTTATTTTGTGAATATTCTAAACATGATCAGTATGCATGAATAAGTATCTTAAAAACCCAGATCTCTTTCTGATATGATACTGGTTAGAAATATAAATAAATACCCAGAAAATAAAATGTTGAATATAAGCAAGTAGTGTTGGTTTTGGCTCAACCCAGAAGAATTGATGAGCATATGGGCTGCAATATACATATGTATATGTGCTGAGGCTTAAGATTAAAAGGAATTAGGAGTGCAATAGGCTTGCCTATGTGCTGATACTCCTGATTCAAAGAAAATATACAATAACCACCTAGCAAATAGATTTTGTGATTTAGGAAGCTTTGTCAATCTGAGTTTAACTAAAGCACAGATGTTTGCAACCAAATCTTCCCATAGAGCCATAAACCAATGTTAGTTGTCTATACCTCTTTTAAATTGCAAAACCATGCTTTAATAAGTACCAATACTTAAATTGCTTGATTGCCTCTGTTTGTTTATGTGAATGATGAGGAATGCTATGAGATGAATGCTTGTTTTTGTAAAATGACTCACTGATTGGGTTTGCCCTGAAAAAATTAAAAAGAGAAAGTACCTGAGAACTTGATTAGGAAATGGGGTCAAGATTACTGTAGGAATGACTTGTGTTCTTGAGTAATGCAAGTTGGCACATGGCTTGTTTAAGTCATGAGATCTTTGTGTAATGGAGTGAATTAGTTCATTACAGTGTGTCCATTGATTCATAAAATTGCAGATGAGACCAGGGTAGATAAATATATCAAGGGAAGAATATTTGACATGATGAGGAACTAGAGTTTTCCCAGAAATGAAATATGAGGAGGGAATAAATGATTTAACTCATGTTGGTTATTTTTCTGTTTTGTGTGAATGATTATTTGATTTATGACTGAATTGTATGCCTGAATGTATGTGCCATATCTATATAAAATCTCTGGAAAGAAAGATTAAAGTGTACACATGCACAATGACACAGAACATGCACACAAGTATCACTTGTTTTCAAAGGGCAGAACTATATGCATATGTACTTAATTCAATTTTAACTTAATTAATTAATTGCTTTAGTGGATTTTCTCATACCAGACATGTGTCTGACCCTAGTGTGCTAATGGCATCTGGGGTGTCTCATTTAAAATGAGGCAGCTTCAAATGCTTTTTCAGGAACAGCAGCCTCTAGGTAGGAGTAGAAGAAGGCATTTAAAAAGATGAAATTTGCATGTATTGATATTTAAAAAAAATTCTATTGTAGTAAGTACTGAGTGATGTTGGATATTTGGTTAAGTATTTTAAGAATTTGACTTGTAACTGGAATTTAAAATATCCGAGTTTCATTATCTGGAATGTTGAAAAGCTTTTATCTATAATTTTGTAAGTTAGATCCATAATAGGGATTTTATAGGAGGGTGAAGTTAGATCCATATTAGTAATTTTATACATGTTCAGACATGATTTGTTCAGATATTGTCACACCAGTACCTTTGTAATTTTAACATGAATCTGAATTTCTTTTTACTAAAGTTTTGGGCAAAATGCATTTTAAGACCCTCTGAAATATGCCTGAACAGAGAGTCTATTTAACCTATGTTTTTCTTTGCTGAGTATCCATATGTCCCAGAAAACTCACCCCGGACTGCATTTCATTTAGTCTAGTATTTTGGTATCAAGGAATCAAGCTTCTAGAATATGATAATTCACTTAAAAATATCCCAGATATGAGTTTGCATATAAGGCAGATTTTATAGAAAAGCAAACATGGAAAATGATAGAAGCTTATATCATTTTCAGAGCACAGGCACCACACTATTAATTTTATAGATAATCATAATATAATTATCTGGTTTCTATGGATCATATTTCATAGAGGATCCAGCAAGCTATCAAGGATTAAAAATCATACTGTTACCTATATGAATAAGATTTTATTACATAAATAAAATTAAAGCTATGTGGGGATTGATTAAATTTAATCAATCAATGTAACCTCTTGTTTGCCTAACCTGATTAAGCAAGAGGGGCACATGCATCTTCATATGTGTGTGCATATCCTTGTGGTTGCACTGATATATCTATATTGGTAAAACTTTTGATCCTGGATAAAGTTTGTTCATTGGAAAAAGGAAAATGACCCTGGGAAAGATATTTGTTAATAAATGATATATATATATATATCACTTTGTAAAAAAAATCCTTACAAAATGAAGGTAGAAAAGAGAGGGTCATTCCATTTGGTATCAGAGCTATGTTATTAAACATAGCAGAAATAAAGATCAAGTTCTCTGATATAAATAAAATTCAAAGAGACTAAATATATAACAATGTTTTCAGTGTAAATAAAACCACTGAAATAATAAAATTACCAATCAAACTAACCAGCTATGTAAATTATTATTAGCAAACTATGGTAGGAAGACCGCCAAATCAGGGAGCAGGATCTTCCAATGCACCACCAATGGTCAATCTGCAAGACTTGGTGAGAGCATTTAGGGATGGGGCAGGACAAAGGCAAGAAAATCCCTATGAAGAACTCTCAAAATTACTTAAGACATATACTCATTTAGGAGGCAAAAGCTTTGAAGGGACAGAGAGTATTATGGAAATTCAAGCATGGTTGAGAACATTGGATAGAATTTTCAATGACATGCAACTTGATGATCAAAGAAAGAGGCAAGTGGCTTCGAGACAGCTAAAAGGAGTAGCTTTAAGCTGGTGGGAAGTAATCATTGCAGGAAGAAATGAGAATGAAATCACTTGGAATCAATTCAAAGAGATGTTGGAAGCAAGGTTTGTACCAGCATCAGCTAAGACTACCTTGCTAGAAGAATTTATTAGACTTAGGCAAGGAACTATGACTGTCACAGAATACACTCAAAAGTTTGAAGGGCTTTCCACATATGGAGCAATGCTTGTGGCAGATGAAGCATCCAAAAATGATAGGTACATAAAAGGTTTGAACCTAGGACTTAGCAGAGCTATGTTACCTTATGCTGACAGGACCTTTGACCACGTGATAGACTTAGCTTTGAGATTGGAGCAGCATGACAAGGAAAGGGAAAAATTCAGAAATTTCAAGAACAATAACAGTAAGAAGTGTAAAGGGAGATATCATCCTTATGATAAGAAGAAAGAAGAGGCCAGTACTAAGTCTACTGGGGATATTAAAGCTAAGGAAACCAAGAAGATTGTGTGTCATCAATGTGGAAAAGAAGGACATATCAAACCAAGATGTCCAGAATTGAAAGGAGGAGCTTTCAAGTGTTATTTATGTGGGAAAGAAGGGCACATGAAAAGAAATTGTCCTGAGAATAAGCAGCAAGGAAAATTAGCAAACTTGGAAGAAAAAGGCAGAACAGTGGAGATCAATGCTGAGAAGCACAGTCAAGTGGAAGGTACACTATTTATTTGTAATGTACCCATAGCAGTAGTATATGATACTGGAGCAACTCATTCCTTAATTTCCTATGAATTAGTTAAAATGCTGAAATTAAGTTGCATATTGGTTGAAACCCCTTTACATATACAAAGTCCACTGGGAAGTTCTAGTGTTTTAAACATGATCTGTGTGGATGTGGGATTAAACATAGGAGGAGATACTTTTATTTCCAATTTATATGTTTTAAATTACCCAAATATAGGTGTTATTTTGGGAGTAGACTGGTTAAGGCAATTCAAGGCCATAATTAACTTAGACTCATCCACCATATCATTGCAAAACCATGGAAGCCAGAGGATCACAATTTTGTGTGAAGTGTCCAAGGGAAGAAAATTGTGTCATTTGATTGATTTGGGTAAAGATTTCAATGAACATATTATTGAGGAAATTCCCATAGTCAATGAATACTTGGATGTTTTTGAGGAGGTTAATGGTGTTCCAAACCATAGGCCAGTGGAATTCCAAATTCATTTAGTTCCAGGAGCAAGCCCAGTGATTAAAAAGACAACAAGAATGGGGCCAAATGAACTAAAAGAATTAAAGAAACAATTAGAGGAATTAGAAAATAATGGTTTTATAAGACCCAGTAATTCTTGCTGGGGGGCACCAGTGGTGTTTGTCAAGAAACAAGATGGTACCTTGAGACTCTGCATAGATTATAGGGAATTAAACAAGGTAACCATTAAAAATAAATACCCACTGCCAAGAATAGATGATCTTTTTGATCAATTGGCTGGAGCAAGAGTATTCTCTAGGCTAGATTTAGCATCTGGTTTTCATCAAATGAAGGTGGAAGAATCAAGCATCAAGTACACTGCCTTTAACACTAGATATGGGTTGTATGAATTTTTGGTTATGCCATTTGGCTTGACCAATGCACCATCATACTTTGTAGATTTAATGAACAGAACCTTTAGAGATTATTTAGACAAGTTTGTGCTTATTTTTATAGATTGACATTTTAATTTATTCCAAAACAATGGAAGAGCATGAAAGTCATCTGCACATGGTTTCATCTAGACTAAGGGAAAAAGACTTAAAGGCAAAATACTCAAAATGTGAATTTTGGAAAGAGGAAGTACATTTTCTTGGCCATGTTATATCTGCCCAAGGAATTTCTGTGAACCCCAATAAAGTAGTGGCTATTCAAGCATGGAAGAGGCCAAGCACTGTGAGTGAAGTGAGGTCATTTATGGGGATGGCAGGGTATTATAGGAGGTTTATAAAAGATTTTTCAAAAATTTCTACACCACTTACTAACCTAACCAGGAAGAACCAAGTTTTTGTTTGGTCAGAAAAATGTGAAAAGTCTTTTGAACAGTTGAAGGAGGCATTGGTGAATGCTCCAATTTTAAAGGTACCTCATGGAAATGAAGAATTAGTTGTATACACTGATGCTAGTGGATTTGGCTTGGGTGCAGTGTTGATGCAACAAGGCCAAGTCATTGCATATGCATCCAGACAACTTAAACCCCATGAAGTTAGGTATGCCACACATGATCTTGAATTAGCAGCAGTGATCTATGCTTTGAAACTTTGAAGACATTATTTGTTAGGCACTAAGTTTGAACTTTACACTGACCACAAGTCTCTAAAATATTTATTTTCACAAAAAGATTTGAACATGAGGCAACATAGATGGGTGGAGTTCTTAGCTGCCTATGACTTTGACATACTCTATACACCAGGCAAAGCAAACAAAGTTGCAGATGCTCTAAGTAGACAGCATGCTAAATTGGCTATGATGATGATAAGAGAATTTAAGGACTTGTCTTTGCTAACTGAGTTAGAAATTGGGGAGAATGGTTGTGTGCACATTGATCAGCAGATGCATGGTGCACAAGAAAATAAAGGGAAGTTAAGCTTAATGACACTTCAACCAGATTTAATTCTGAAGGTAGAAAAAATGCAAGAACAGGATGCAAACTTATTAGAGAATAAAATTCTCCTCTCAAAAGGGGAGGAAGTGATGAATCACCATATTGATAAAAATGGTTATATGAGATACCAAAATAGGATGTGTGTGCCAGAGGACATCGAATTGAAGAAAGAGATATTGAATGAATATCACAGAAGTAAATATTCCATACACCCAGGCAACACAAAAATGTACCAAAATTTGAAAAGAGACTTCTGGTGGAAGGGGATGAAATCAGATGTAGCTAAATACATTGCCAAATGTATGACTTGCCAACAAGTCAAGGCTGAAACCCAAAGGCCATCAAGGTTGATGCAGCCTCTTAGTGTACCACAGTGGAAGTGGGAAGATATATCTATGGATTTCACAAATGGGCTGCCTAGATCTAAGAGAGGAAATACAAGTATATGGGTGATAGTTGATAGGCTAACCAAAGTAGCACACTTCATCCCAGTCAAGTCAGAAAGGACAGCACCAAAGTTAGCTCAAATTTTTATGAAGGAAGTGGTAAAATTGCATGGCATTCCCAAAACCATTGTGAGTGATAGGGATACCATCTTCACCTCAAAATTCTGGAGAAGCTTTCAAGAAGCAATGGGAAGTGAACCATGCTTAAGTACTGCCTACCATCCTCAGTCAGATGGGCAGATTGAGGTAGTAAACAAGGTTTTGGAGGACATGTTGAGAGCATGTGTATTGGATTTTGGGGGCAACTGGGAAGATTATCTTCATCTAGTTGAATTTACATACAACAACAGCTATCAAAGCACCATAGGAATGGCTCCATTTGAAGCCTTATATGGTAAGCCCTGTTTGTCACCTGTTTGTTGGGTAGAAGCAGGAGAAAGGGCTATTTTAGGGCCTAAGTACATACAAGAAACTAAGGAGAAAATTGAGTTGATAAAGAGAAGAATGGCAGCAGCACAAGATAGGCAAAAGAAATTTGCAGATAGGAAAAGGAGACAGGTAGAATATGAAGTGGGAAATTTTGTTTTCATCAAAATCTCACCTATGAAAAATGTGCTGAGATTTGGGAAACAAGGCAAGTTAACCCCAAGATATATTGGACCATACAAAATTCTGGAAAGAATTGGTTCCTTGGCATATAAGTTGGAATTGCCAGAAAACATGCAAGGCATACATGATGTTTTTCATGTATCACAACCGAGAAGGTGGGTACATGACAAGGCAGAAATTCTGGAGACCCCAACCCAAGTGCAGATAAATCCTAATTTGATTTATGAAAAAGATCCAGTAGGGATTTTGGCAAAGGATGTAAAGAAATTAAGAAATAAATCACTGAAACTTGTGAAAGTACAGTGGAGTCTTGATCCCAGTGATTACACGTGGGAATTAGAGGACAAGGTTAGGATGAACTACCCTAAGCTATTTTCAGATTAGAGGTAAATCTAATTTTTTTAATTTTCTTTTCTTTTGGATGCATGTATTTTTAGTTATTATCATAGAACTAGAAATCTAAGTGGTTGAGGAGTACTTGTTCTCTGATTTAAGCTTGGAAAAATTATGGGACACAATTCCTAAAAGGTGGGGTGTATGTAATGACCCAAGATTTTAGGAATTTATCTTGGAAAAAAATATATAAATAAGATTAAAATAATTTTTAAGTAGTTTTTAAAAACATGTTTAAGGGAAAGATGAGATAGCTTGATGTGGTATAATAAAATGATGTGCATTTGTGCACAGAAAATACACATGAGTAAAGCTAGATCCCTGGATACTATGAATGAGTACATGATGCTATGTATGGAAAATGTATATATATATGTATATATATATATATATATATTTACCGATAAATAAAGAAAACCCTCAAATGTGCTATATGCAGAAATATAACTAAGTATACATGTGCATATGTGTATCAGTATAAAATAATATAGATGTATATATGTATATAAGTTATTGTCTGTAAAACATATATGTAAGTATACTAACTAAGTATTAGAATTTAAACTAGTAAGATGAAACACACAAATGTGTTTTTCCTCTGGTGGATAAATAAAAAGGAAACACCAGATAATAAAGCGAAGGTTAAAAATAGAAAATGGGAGGAAAACAAAAATGTATTTTGTATGGGCTGAATTAAGAAAAAAAAAAGAAATATGTGTATAATATTGCTGGAAATCAGATCACACATTTAGCATGCAAATAGACAAGAGAAAAAGCATTTTATGGAAAAGTAAGATTTCTGAAAATAACCAAAGTAGATAACCACTTTTCTCTTCACCAAATTAAGTCGGGGAGGGTAGAATCTTGGGTTCAAATAAATGCAGATAACATAATTTTCTGGTGGGCAAAAATGGCTTTAGCCAATACCCAAAACCCTAAGGAGAACTCTGTATATATATAAGCAGCAGCCTCCTCTCCTTCTCAAAAAGAACTTTGAAAAAAAACACCATATAAAAACATAAGGCAAGTGAAGGAAAAGAGCTTGAGGCTAAAGGCAGAAGTTATCAATTAATTAAGGAAGCAAAGAAGAGAGCTAGGTGAGAAAACTCACTCAACAACTTAAGGCACTAAGTCCTAATGAAGGCAGCCAGTTATAAATTAATTTTTCTTAAAAGTGTATGTGATTGTCTTTCAGAAATTAAGGATGCTTTAATGCTAGATGGTTGTTCTGGTTGTTTTATTTTGTGAATATTCTAAACATGATCAGTATGCATGAATAAGTATCTTAAAAACCCAGATCTCTTTCTGATATGATACTGGTTAGAAATATAAATAAATACCCAGAAAATAAAATGTTGAATATAAGCAAGTAGTGTTGGTTTTGGCTCAACCCAGAAGAATTGATGAGCATATGGGCTGCAATATACATATGTATATGTGCTGAGGCTTAAGATAAAAAGGAATTAGGAGTGCAATAGGCTTGCCTATGTGCTGATACTCCTGATTCAAAGAAAATATACAATAACCACCTAGCAAATAGATTTTGTGATTTAGGAAGTTTGGTCAATCTGAGTTTAACTAAAGCACAGATGTTTGCAACCAAATCTTCCCATAGAGCCATAAACCAATGTTAGTTGTCTATACCTCTTTTAAATTGCAAAACCATGCTTTAATAAGTACCAATACTTAAATTGCTTGATTGCCTCTGTTTGTTTATGTGAATGATGAGGAATGCTATGAGATGAATGCTTGTTTTTGTAAAATGACTCACTGATTGGGTTTGCCCTGAAAAATTTAAAAATAGAAAGTACCTGAGAACTTGATTAGGAAATGGGGTCAAGATTACTGCAGGAATGACTTGTGTTCTTGAGTAATGCAAGTTGACACATGGCTTGTTTAAGTCCTGAGATCTTTGTGTAATGGAGTGAATTAGTTCATTACAGTGTGTCCATTGATTCATAAAATTTCAGATGAGACCAGGGTAGATAAATATATCAAGGGAATAATATTTGACATGATGAGGAACTAGAGTTTTCCCAGAAATGAAATATGAGGAGGGAATAAATGATTTAACTCATGTTGGTTATTTTTCTGTTTTGTGTGAATGATTATTTGATTTATGACCGAATTGTATGCCTGAATGTATGTGCCATATCTATATAAAGTCTCTGGAAAGAAAGATTAAAGTGTACACATGCACAATGACACAGAACATGCACACAAGTATCACTTGTTTTCAAAGGGCAGAACTATATGCATATGTACTTAATTCAATTTTAACTTAATTAATTAATTTCTTTAGTGGATTTTCTCATACCAGACATGTGTCTGACCCTAGTGTGCTAATGGCATCTGGGGTGTCTCATTTAAAATGAGGCAGCTTCAAATGCTTTTTCAGGAACAGCAGCCTCTAGGTAGGAGTAGAAGCAAGGCATTGAGAAGAAGATTATAGCATGCTATAATTAGATAGATAAGAGCTTAAAAGATGAAATTTGCATGTATTGATATTTTAAAAAAATTCCATTGTAGTAAGTACTGAGTGATGTTGGATATTTGGTTAAGTATTTTAAGAATTTGACTTGTAACTGGAATTTAAAATATCTGAGTTTCATTATTTGGAATGTTGAAAAGCTTTTATCTATAATTTTGTAAGTTAGATCCATAATAGGGATTTTATAGGAGGGTGAAGTTAGATCCATATTAGTAATTTTATACATGTTCAGACATGATTTGTTCAGATATTGTCACACCAGTACCTTTGTAATTTTAACATGAATCTGAATTTCTTTTTACTAAAGTTTTGGGCAAAATGCATTTTAAGACCCTCTGAAATATGCCTGAACAGAGAGTCTATTTAACCTATGTTTTTCTTTGCTGAGTATCCATATGTCCCAGAAAACTCACCCCGGACTGCATTTCATTTAGTCTAGTATTTTGGTATCAAGGAATCAAGCTTCTAGAATATGATAATTCACTTAAAAATATCCCAGATATGAGTTTGCATATAAGGCAGAATTTATAGAAAAGCAAACATGGAAAATGATAGAAGCTTATATCATTTTCAGAGCACAGGCACCACACTATTAATTTTACAGATAATCATAATATAATTATCTGGTTTCTATGGATCATATTTCATAGAGGATCCAGCAAGCTATCAAGGATTAAAAATCATACTGTTACCTATATGAATAAGATTTTATTACATAAATAAAATTAAAGCTATGTGGGGATTGATTAAATTTAATCAATCAATGTAACCTTTTGTTTGCCTAACCTGATTAAGCAAGAGGGGCACATGCATCTTCATATGTGTGTGCATATCCTTGTGGTTGCACTGATATATCTATATTGGTAAAACTTTTGATCCTGGATAAAGTTTGTTCATTGGAAAAAGGAAAATGACCCTGGGAAAGATATTTGTTAATAAATGATATATATATATATATATCACTTTGTAAAAAAAAAATCCTTACAAAATGAAGGTAGAAAAGAGAGGGTCATTCCATTACCCCATTTCAAAACAATACTATGTCGAATTGTTCTGTTCAAGTATTTAGAGATCCCCATCAATAACGTTAATTACTCGTATTGACCAGAATCCATAAGCCACTCAACAAATCGACCAACACAATATAAACAATTTTTACATTCACTAACAAATACGCGCTCATATCTATTAATACACTCAAACTCATTCTAGGGTACTACTGACCCTATCTCTAATGAGTCACCCCACAAAGTTAAGGTTATCGCTAAAAAAACTCTAATACCAACTGTAGAGGCCCGTATCTTCGTTCCCTTTGAGTAGACAATAAATCACACGTGTCCAACTCAAATTGAACGAAAATACGAATCTTTAGGGGTTAATTAAGAAAAATAAGAAAAGAAGAAGAAAACAAACACAAAATCTCACAACTGAACGATAAAATATAATAATCAAATAAACAGTTCATGAAGTTGTTTACTATACATTGGATTATAGTTTATATAACATTTATCAGAGTTATACATATACATTAGAATAAAATATAATGCAGCAGACAACATGATGCAGGGATAATAATGGTAATAATAATACCAAATCTTCATCTTCGTCCTCCACAATAAATCTTCAATAAGCTGAAAAACTCAGGACTGACCCGAGCGTAATGAAAAGACAAAACACTCGAGTCAGGACTAAAGTATCCTTATGTAAGTCAAATCGATATCGCATATAACATGAGTGTAACATCGTCAGAGATGTTTATGGGATTTCACATCTTCTATCCAGTGTATAACGCGCGTGCAATAACTCAAGAGATGTTACGGGATTTTCAATCTCTTAAGGATCTGTCAAAATATTTATATGTAGTAGAATACGCTACATATGTATTGTCAAATCAATAAAATAAATATTTTTCTTAGCGTTAAGGCTTTACATTAATCCGCCTTAACGCGTTTTTAAGCATTGTCATACAGTTTGCATATAAAACACCAGTTAAACGGTCGGTGGATAGGGATGCGCCGTGATACGACAACACTAAACCAAAATCGTATGGGTCTCGTTTAGGGATAAAAGTATGACAAGGCACGTGAGGCAATGCCCAAGGTAGGATACTACCAGTTCGAGTCGTAGGGCTGGTGGTAACGCATCATAGCCATGACCGCCCATTGCGTCCATCCATCCCATATCGAGTCAAAGGGAGGTTATCCCAAAATCAAGGTGCACCAGTTGAAACCAACAAAAGTAATAATATGGATCGAGTCCAAGAAATTGAAGAACGGATGTCCGCTCTGGGTAATTAGTTCACTTGGCCATGTCAAGCCGTCCTGTTTTAGTCATTTCAAATTGGCACAAGTGCCGGGGTTTATCCATCATCGTTCTCTTTCTTCAAATCCAGCAAACGTTGCCAAATCCAACCACTTCATTCTGGAGTGTCCTCCGCATACATAGTTGTTAAAGTGGTTCTGGTATCGGCAGAGAGTATGCCCATATCCGGCCCCGGTCTCTTTAACAACCAAACATCATTTTTCACACCGGTTAGTACTTTTACATTTCGAAAACAGTTCATACTTGATATCAAAATATCATATTCTCTTCATAATCAAATCCATTTCGAAATCATCATATTTACTCAAGATATACTATTTCAATTCAAAATCATTTTCGCCTTAATACATCAGTTTCAGTTCCAAAATTGTTTTAAATTTCAATTTAGGTTATAACTTCATTTTAACCCAATTCGTATTTAAATTCAGGATTTAAATATAAACATTTCACCCTAAGCTTGAATTTTTAGAAAATAGTTTGAATTGTTTTAAAATAGTTTAAATGGTTAAAATAGTCAATAGCAGTTTAAATGGTTAAAATAGTTTAAGTATTAAAATGGTTTACATAGCAAAATAATTTGGAAAACAAAAATAATTTGTATATTTAAGAAGATAGCTTTTAAATAGTTTTATATTAAATAATTTATTTGAAAATAGTTTCAAAGTCAAACCGATTCAATACCAACTTCCCAATCCAAATCAATTCCAATTTCCATTCAACCGATTCAATTTCGATTTCAATTCAAATTAGTTTCAACTTCGATTTCAAATTAATTCAATTCCACTTTCAAATCCAATTAATTCAATTTCAACTGTAATTTATATCTATTTCGAGCTCGATTTTCAAAATATCAATTTAAAACATTTAAATCAAATTATCCTTCAATATTCAGTTTAAAATCCCCATCTTCAAATATAATTCAATTCCGAGCTCAATTTCGAAAAATCGTTTTTATATCACTTTTACTTAGTAATATTCAAAGTTCGAATAAAAGTTCAATCTTTTAAAACAAATCGATTTCCAAAAATTCAAATTATATTTCGATTATAACTTCAAAATCTCAACTTCGATTTATTTAAACAATTTCCATTACCAAACTTAAATTTGAACATTTTGAGCTCAAGTTCGAAAACAATTTGATTTCTATAATTTTTATTTTTATTTCTTTTAAATCAAAACCATTTAAATAATTTCAAATCAAAAAATTTAAAATCATTTAATTTAACCAATCCGGTGTCCGTATATAATTTTTTATCTTATGGCCAAGTGGTCAGTTATTTCAATTTAATTTTAGGGATGGATATATAACATTTCAATCCAAATCACAGTGTCATAGGTATATATAATTTCAACCTATTTCTTAATTTATTCGAAATAATTCAATATCCAGTTTATATATTGTAAATAATATACAGGATGATAATAGGATATATCAGAATAAATAAATGTCCAAATCATCCAAAATATCAACCAATAGCATCCATCGTAATCAATCATCCAAACAGTCAATATAATTCACAACAATTTCATAGTTATTAAAATTGGGTGTTTTCTGTCAATTAATTTCCGATTTCAAATTTAACTGTCATTTTCAATTTTTAACAGTTAATTCAATGAAAATTAAATTTTATCAAACAACAGCCAATAAATTTATATTATTTCATAATTTCAAATTTAACTAGCATAACAATATATTAGTATGTGTGAGCGTTATAAAACCACTCACCTTGAGTTTCAGTTTTAAATTAAATCGAACGACGTTCGATTTAACCTAAAATTTTAACTAGCTCCAATCAACTCCAAATCAGTTCCATGATGTAGTGCTCATTGCCACGATCCCGTCGCCGCTTGTTTCGTCCAATTCCGACCTCGTATGAGAGAGATATACAATTTTAAAGATTGAATATAATTTATATGCATAATTTTTTTTATAATATACCATCAGAGCCGTTGATTCAAAATTATAGATTTGGGCCACGCGATTTTGCTTCTTCCTTGTACGCGACTACCAAGCATAAACGTGAACAAAAGAAACCCATGCACACCTCTCTCAATTCGATGTCCCACCCCCCATCGAGCCACCGGAGCTTGATCCAAGACCTCTCATGCGTTCGCCTATCCATGACAAGCCTCTAGCCCAAGTCCGGTCATGCTCGAACCTCTCCACCTCGCGCAATTTCCATTCGAACGTGGGACAAAAGCAGCAAAAATCTGGCCTCTACGCTCCACCTATTCTGATCATCACCGTATGGATAGGTAGATATCGAAGTGCTCTTAAATTTCTCAGTTGAAAGTTTTGTCTAAAACTCGATGGATTGAGAGAGATTTGAGGTAAAAGACCAGAAATTTTTGGCCATTAATAAGTTAGACGGTGGCTGGACCTAGTTTATTAGGGTTTTGAAAGGTATGTCCTATATTTATAGGCAAGGTCCCTAAACACTATTGACGCGAAATAAATCCCGGACTCCAAACATAGCGTGCCGCTTGGCGTTTACAATATTTTACCCCTATTTCAAACACAATGGAACATGTTTCGGGGCCTAATTCGATCGTATGTGGAAGATAGCTTTTTGAATCGAATTAAAATATTAAATTTTCGATATTAAATTTCAGCGCGTTTCTATACCATACGACCAAACGATAACTCCAAACTCTACGAAATTTGAAACCCGATAACAATACACAATTACGGATCCAATGGAACTAGTTTCGTTGAATTCCAAGACTGTGCCCCGGATCGCTATTTTTATATATCAATTAAAATATAATATTTTCAATTTCTATTTATTCACTTTTAAATCTAATTTTAAATGTTAACAATCTTCATTGTTATTTAAATAAAATTTACATCAACTTTCGATATCAATTTCAATCATATTAAATTTAGAATTCAATTATCCAAATAATTTCCAATATTAATTTAAACAATTTAATTGTTCAATATTCAACAAATTTCAATATTAGATTTTAAACGAATTTTAGTTATCGATCAATTACTTTATTTACATCTAACGATCCAACATTTATTATTCAATTCAACTATTGATTGTAAACCCATTCAATACATAGCATTACCTTTTAATGCTTGTTATTACTTAAATCTTCAAAATTAGTTTATTTAGAAATTTTATTCAAGTTCATATCCAATACTTGCATTCAAAATCATTAAATTTTTATTTTTAACCATTTTTATTTAATAATTACATTAAATTTAATAATTTAAAATAGCTAAAGATACGCGTCGTTACAGTTCTACATTACAGTTTAAAGAAAAAGACAAGTCTTGAAGGAGCAAAACTGGTGGATACCAATCGGTCTTTGATGGGCAATTTTTTAAGCCAATATCCAAAGCTTAAAGACTTGAGCAAATATGAAGAAAGCCTGAAGAATTGGGCATGTAAAACTGATCGTCACCGATCAAAACCAGTCTATGCTAAATGGTTCTACTATTGAAAGTTGTTGATTTTGACGACCTCTTTGTAGCTGAAATCTCGAAGCTGGATGTTTACTTGTTCGAACTTTTTCTACCGACTATAGTGGAGGAATTCTCCTATAAAAGGCCCATCTCTTTCACTTAGAAAAGGATCTTTTTTCAGACTTTGCACTAACTTACTGTCATTTTTGAAATCAACTTTATCCTAGACTGAAATCGTTGTAAAATCGATTGTAATAGCAAAAGTAATTTGAAATACCATTCATAGTGGACGTAAACTAAAGGTTTGAGTCGAACCACATTAAAAACTTCGTGTGTTCTCTTTATATTTTCGAATTTTAAATTTATAATTTCTTTTTCATTTGAATTGGGAGTGTTTGCCTATTTTTTGAGCAGACACAATGTAAACAATAACGATTATACTATAAATATTTACACTGTTAATAGTTTTTGTTGTGTAATAATTGCATTTCAATTACGTGGATGTTGTTATGTAGCAACGCTTATACCTTTTAGAAAAATATTTCACCATAGAAATTTACAATATCTTCCAAGCTTCACCTTTGATCCACCTCCGCCTACCACAGATGTAAAATGCAATGGTACCAACCTAATCCTTTATCCCACAAACTTTATCTTTGTGTCATTGATTAAAACTCTAATTTGAACGTTAAAAGCGAGAATCTGCCCAAACTCCAAGCATCAACTTCCATAATTTTTGTTTAGACATTATTATTTTTATTACTTCTTTGAGAAAAAAAAGAGTGCTAAAGACCAAAGACTGCTGGTGCAGGCAACATTGACCTAATGATGAAAATTGTTAAATCGAAGTAAAATCGATGAAAATGAAAATCAAACTAAACCGACCGAATTAAGTTTGGTTGGTTTGGTTAACTATCCAATTTAACCAAACTAAAAACATTTCACATTTTATGTGTAATGACCCGTAAATTTCGATAATTAAAAATAGTTAATTTAATAAGGTTTTGTGATTTAATGTTGGAAGAAATGAAAATTTGTGGTTTAATAATAAGAGTATAATTGGAATGAAATGTAATAGTATTAATTTAAGATAATTGATAACTGCTTTAAATGTAATTCCATTTAATTGAAATGATTAAAAAGTTATAATTGGTTATAGATTGTAAATAAATTGTACTGATGTGTGTATTAATTGATAAATTGGATAAAATGTGTAATTGATAATTTAAATATGTATAAATTAATGAAATAGTATGTAATTAATTGCAATTGATAAAAATAGTGTTGTGGTAGTAGTTATGGCATTTTGTGTAGCTAACAAACTTACAAATGTTATTAAATTAAGAAAAGGTAACGATTGTCATTTGTTACCAATTTATTTAATATGTTGAATTAAATTTGAAATCAATTGCAAATTAAATGTAACTAAATATCATGTTAATATGAGTTAAGACGATAACTGCAAATTATGAATGTAATAAAAGGTATAGAAATGTTAATTATATTTATAAGGCAATAATTGATTTAATAAAAAGAGTGAAACAAAGATAAATTAATTTATTGAGATTTTAAATTATAATAAAATTAACAAAAATTCAACGTAATTGAAATATTGCAATTAATATGGTAAAAGATGATAATTGTAGAATATTAGTGTAATATGATATAAACAAATGTTAACTATGTCTATAGAGTAAATGATTGATTGAATAAAAAGATTGAAACCAAATTAAATCAATTTATTGGAATTAAATTATATTAATTGGATTTAATTACGATTGAAATTGAACACTGTAATTAGTATAATATTTAACACTGAATTGATATGTAAATTTGTTTTAAATTATTGTAAATGTCGAAGTAATCAAAATTGATGAAAATTGTCGGTTATTAAATTTGAAATTAAAAAGTGATTTAATCAATTTAATAATAATTTATTTAATTAACGTGAAAATAGCCATTTTGGCCACTGACTTGGATTTCGATGAAACTAGTTTCATCGGATCCGTAACAGTGAATTATTGTAAGGTTTCAAGTTTCGTAGCGATCAGACTTGTCGTTTGATCGTACGGGCTCGAAACGCATAGAAATCAGTTTAATTAAATTCAATTGAAATCAATCTGTAATAAGCTGATTTTACGCTAACTTCTTCATACGATGGAATTAGGACTTGAAACCTGTTCCATTGAGTTTAAAAATATTGAAAGCATCTATTTTGATATATGTGATGATCCACTTTCGTTTCGGAAGAGAAACGGGCTTTTCGAGTCGTTATTATCGTTCGTATCAAATTCGATATGTGTCCATTTTCTTATCAGACTTTGTTAATATAAATAGTCTTGTTTCTCAAAGCCTAGCAGTCATTTTTCTTATTCAGTAAATACATCAACTTATGTCTATCTCTTTCTTTTCAATGGCAGAAACAAATTCAATCTCAAACTGTGCAGTTAAAGCGCTCGGTGGATTCAATGCGGTAGAGGTGCAAAAAGTCATAGCGGGGATGTAGCGAAGATATAGCGGGATATATCGGATTACTCTAAAATAGCATATAAATCCCATACTTGTTGTTTTTACAAATATATAGATAGTAATTATGTGAAAAATTAACATTCAATTGAATTATAATTAATACAAAAATAATTTTAAATAAAAATATGTGCAAATGTATTGTAAATGAACGTAAAACTATTATATAACTTAATTTAATTTAGTAGAATATTAGAGTCTTATCATTTCTAAACATATATCAAAAATTCAATGAAATTAATTAATTTCATAATTTTTATAGCGTATAAATATCATTTTTCAATCCAATTTTTTATAGAAGATATAGCGGAAATAGCGGAATATAGCGGAAATAACGGGATATAGCAGAAATAGCGGGGATTAAAGCGGAAAGGCTATATGTTGGGGATATATGGAAAAATCGTAGCGGTAGGAATCCGCTATAAGATATATCGGAGTTATAGCGGGGATATAGCGGGGCATTAACTGCACAGATCTCAAAACCCTATTTCAATTTCAAATTCAGATTCAAAAAATCAAACTTCTCAAAACCCTAGCATATTATATACCAATTCGAAGCTCTCGATGAGCGCAATTCAAATCTGCAGTTTGTTTTTCTATTCGATGCACCGTTTGTCCAGAAATTGATGAAGAAGCTCGGTCGTCCGTTGCTAGGGTTTCCAATTGGACGGCGGATCTTCAATTTGATGGCGATCGGAGGGCATGGGCTCAAAGCGGAGGTCGAGCAGTCACGATCGGTGGTGTTCGTTCGTGCTCATGTGGTCGAGGATCGCCAGAATCTGGCTTGCTTTGGCGCGGTGGCGCGGTGTGACTGGGAGCCTTAGGCGTGACCGCGGGCTGTCCAAGTGGGCGGCGGGAGGTGGTGGACACGGCGACGACGTCCGATCTTGGTGGCGGCATGCGATGGAGCGTGCGGCAGCAACTTTGCAGTGGCGGCAGATGGACAAGCCTGGTTCGATCGCGTTCGAGAACCCTAGGTGACGTGTTTATTATTATTATTATTTTATTTATTTATATTATAAATCGTATAAACTTCTAATTAGCATATCTTTTACGTACAAGGTCGGATTTACGTGGGGTTTGTTCCGCTACGATCGTATCGAAATTCCGCATAGTTTGAAACTAGTTTGGACGAATTCTGATACTGTTGAATTTTGGGCCTTTAATTGGATTTTTAAATCGTCGAAAATCAAAGGTGAGTGTTTTAACCCACTCACAACTACTAAATTATCTTGTGGTGGTTAAATTAAATTTATGATGTGATTAGAAATTTATTGGTTGATGTTTGGTATGTTTAAATTGTCATTCTAGTTAAATGTGACTTTTATTGCATTTAATCATCGTTTAATTTAATATTGAATTTAATTGTCAATTTAATACCTATTACTGATAATCGGTTATCCATTGATGTTTATTGGTTGATTGTATGGTGATTGCGATGTATGTTTGATTGTTGAAATTAGATGGCTGGATGTTATATTTTTATATTGTTATAACACTGCAAGTTCCCTATTGGTTGAAATGATACATACTCGAACGATCTGATAGATTAGGGAGAAATCGTTATGGGTTGAAATGATAGACTCGAGTGATTTCATGTATTTGAAATAAAATTTTGGGATTGCGGGTCGAAATGATATATACCCGTAAATTTAAATATTTGCGGATTGAAATGATAAATATCCGTATCACTTGACCATAGGGTGGAGAATTATATACGGACACCGGATTGGTTAAATTTAATGATTTTAAATCTTTAAACTTTGAATCCAGTTAAACGATATTTGAAATAGAATTTGACTGATATAAATTGAATTGTTTTAATTAATTATTTAAAAGGATTTAAATTAGAATTTTAAAGTTGAATTTTGAAGTATAAACGGAACTTATCGAAATTGAGTCATTGAATGTTTGAAATTTGTAACTTTAAGATCTATTGAATTTGGAATAGCTTAAAGTTAATATTTTAAGATTTGAAATCTGGATATGGCCCAGATTTGTTGAAATGGAAGAAATAGTTAAATTTGATGTTACTTTCAAATTTATCATTTTAATATAAACTGTTGAAAATGTATTTTAAATTTCTAATTAGTAAGATTTTCAAACTATTAAACTAAGTTAACCTATTTCAAAATATTTTAAACCATTTAATCAATTTAAACTATTTTTAATTTATTTAATCAATTTTAATCTATTTAATCCAATTTAATCTATTTTATCCTATATTAAACTAATTAACCCATTTTAAATTTATTTAATCTATTTATATATATTTAATCTATTTAACCTATTTAATCTATTTTAAATCTATTTAATCCTACTAAAAATTGTCTTAAAGTATTTCAAACCATTTAAATTTTTATTTCAAACTATACTAAACTATTTGTAACTATCTATACTATTTTCTAAATTCTAAATTGTAAAGGGGAAGTGGTTATATTTAAATCCTTAATTTAAAAGCAAATATGATTAAATGATGTAATAACCTAAGTTGGGATTTAAATAACATATTTGGAATAAATAGGAAAATTTTGGAATGAGGATTTAATTAACCTATCTTATCTATAATTTCAAAAGTGAATATGATTTCGAAAGTAATATGGTTTGAAATAGAATATGATATGTTGATATTAACCATGAATCGGGTTTGAAATATAAAAGAACCATCCGGTATTTAATAAGTGTTTGGTTGTTAAAGAAACTGGAATCGGATATTGTCATACTCTCTGCCAGTACCGAAAACCACTTTAACAATTGTGTACGTGGTGGAGATTCCAGAAATGAAGTAGGATAGTTTGGCGAACGATTCTGTATGAGGTATTTACGTGACCCTGACTCCCGTGAGTCAGCTTAGATGTGACTAAAACAGGAGCCATGCCGGGCCAAGTGAGGCCATTCCTCCTATCGGACACATTTCTTCGATACCATATTTATTACTCTGTGATTGATTTGGTGGCCACCCCTTGATTTTGATTATGAGAGTGTGTTCCGAGGTGGGCGGTAGTAGCTGCTATGCGTTACCATCCGTCCGAATCCGCAATTGGTATATCTACTCTGGCATTGCCTCGAGTGTCGTGTTCACATGCCCTATCGCGCCTTCTAAGAGTTTATTTTGTGTCGTACCTATGGAGTGCTCCCTGATAGCCCACATGCAGGTGGAGTTTACAGTATCTGTATAGACTACGACATTATATAAAATGTGTTAAGGGGGATATGGGTAACGCCTTAACGCTACTTTAATACTTTACTTTACTGTAGACTATTATAATAGCGTATTGTACTATGTATGTAGATAGTTTAACGGATCCTTAGGAGATGTAAATCCCAAACATCTCTTAAGTTATTGCACTCACGTTAACACTGGATAGGAGATGTCAAACCCCGTAAACATCTCCGACGTCGTTACACTCATATTTATTTACTGTTGATTTAACTTACATAAGATCTTCTAGTTCTGACTCGAGTGTTTTGTTTTTTCAATTCGCTCGGGTCAGTCTGAGCTTTTCAGTTTATCGAAGACTGCTTTTTGGAGGATGAAGAGGAAGATTTTGTGCTATTATTATTTATTATATTTATTCCACTGCATCATGTTGTTCCGCTGCATTTATTTATTATTTATTCTTGTTGTATGTAACTCTGATCTGTATTATAAAGGTTTAATCAATGTTATTTGTAAACAGCTTCATGAACTGTTTAATTAATTATTATATTTTGTCATTCCGCTGCGAGATTCTGTATTTGTTTTCTTTCTTTCTCTGTTTTTTCTTATTTGCCCTATAACAATCTGGCATTTTGAATGGTTTGAGTCTGACGTGTGTGGCTTATTGTCGATTTAAACCGTCCAAAAAAAGCAGATCGTTACATTATGTTTGAAATATTCATTATATTTAATATAAAACATGAATATATGATTTAAGTATTCTTATTTAGTATTTATGTACTTTTCAATAGCACTTCAGATAGATATATGACAAATAAAATTTATTTAGACTGCTAAACTAATTTAAAAAAATCATTAGAACATTAGTAATTTTAACATTATAATAAAAGTTTGGTTGTTTTGGTCAAACCGATAAGCAAATTAAATTATTGTATGGGTCTATTGTAAACCAATCTAGTTTTAAGAACAAACCAAACCGACCAAAATAAACTTGTTCGGTTGGTTTATTTGGTTTTATCCAAAGTTTGCTCACCCGTAGCTCATTTTAAACAGATTTATATGTAGTGTAATGCTAAGGGCACCGTGCTTTGTGCTAGGGTTACCGCGTTCGACCGTTAATGGTAGAAATTTTTATTTTTAATTTTTACGCTGGAGTCAGTGGACGGAGTTCGTGGACAACCAACGACCATGGTGCGTCTAGCAAGCATTGAGCCCTTAACAACACACTACATGCAAACTGTCCAGGATTATTTCATCGGACTTGCTATGGAAACTTATTTTGGCTTTTGCACAAAATAAAAATGCCAACATTAGCATTTAACAGCCGTTGGATCCTCATCAAAGGTTTAATTAAACACCAACCACGTCACTCTTTCCCACCAAAAATAAACACCGGCTAGATATAAAATCAAAGTGAAAGCAAAAACAATGGCGAATATCAGTTTCAATTTCAACTTTTTTTCAATTCTAAAGAAGAGATTATTTGTTATTATAAAGAAATGGGATGGATTTGTGAGCAAATCGAGTCAATTAGGTCTGTTCAGATCAGGCAGATTCTCACTCAGATTATGAACTTTGGTTCGTTCCGAGCAAAACCCATATTTTATTTTCTTGATTTAGATGAAAAGGATTGACATTCTTCGATTATTTTGCTCTAAATAGTTTATTTTCTGTAATAGGCTTGATAGTGGCTACAGCATTGATAATTTGGAAGGGGTTGATATGCATTACTGGAAGCGAGTCCCCTGTTGTCGTTGTTCTTTCTGGAAGCATGGAGCCTGGTTTTCAAAGAGTTTGTTTTTTTGCACTTTCTGATTTTTGATATTATTATTTTTTTAATGGGAAAGTTGAGAACTTATGATGATTATAGCTTTAGGGTTTATATGGGAAATGGGAAATATCGTTTGATATAATGTATTTGTTGGTACACATGACTGCCTTTGATGTTACTTGAAGAAAAGTCATTTGGTTTGCTATTTATTTTTAAAGGCTTGAGTGGTTGTTTCTGTGCTGATATAATAAGCCATGCACTTTAGAGGTGTAGAAGTTTCAAGTATAGCCAAAAATGTTCTTATTTATTTATTTTATTTTTTTTACTTTTTTTTTAACGGTAAATGTTAGGTTTTATTTTATTTTTTTATAAATTAGTTTTACGAGCATTGGTGTTCAATGGCTGAAGTGTTTTACGAGCATTGTTCAGTGTGTGAAATTGGAGAAATCAAAATTCTGCAGTGGTTGTTATTTATCTGAATATATTACTCGAGTTAGTTGCACAAAAATCGTACGCATAATCTTGGTGTTTGCCCATAGTGTTAAATGCGCTGCTTATAACTTGATTTTAACCATACATCTATCAATGACTTGTATTATACAAAGTTAGCAAGATAATATCGGGATAAAAGCTTAGGACCTTAGAGTGTTAAATCATGACTTGTTTTGTTCATAAATTACCACTTATTAGATTATATGCTAATGTAGATATACATGTTGCGTTCCTTTACAATTGATTTTTCTGTCAGATTGATTAACTATCTTGTAATAATACAGTTACAGATATTATCCATCATTTCACTTGTGGATTTTCAAAATTCAAACAGACTCATTTTAGTTATTATTTTATCCCTTTTTTGGCTTGAAGAATAGAGTCTTTTGTAATTTGAATCACCCGAAGCTGTTGATTTCGGCAAAACTTTTGATAACATTATTAAAGATATGGTTGGGTAAATTCACACAAACGATTGCCAATCAAACCAAATGCATGTGGAAATAATTAGATCGTGTTGTAGTACGATAAAACAAACAACAATAAAAGAATCCAAACAACAAATCACAGAAAATTTGATTCCACTATCAATTTGATAGTGTTCGTCCATTTTAGGAGAGAAATTCTTTACTACTTCAGAAAAATTAGACAGAGTACAACAATTTGATAAAAGCACTATACTTTTAGTTAGAGACTAAGACTTATTGAGAAGTAGAAGATACAAGAACACAAATGAGATGATAAATTATCACTAGATCTCCTCCACTTATATACATGCTATAACTTAACATTGAAGCAATTGCTTTCTGTCACTAGATCAATTCACGAATTAATATGAAAACGTATTGTTTTCCATTATTAATCAAATGCTTCAGTTTCTTCCTTTCTCCGTTATATGGAAACATATGAAATTATGTGTTTAAAATACGAATCTAATTTAATATGGAAAGGTGTGATTTTCCACTATTAGTTAAATTCTCCTATTTGTTTCCTTTGAAAATAGATTCTCTTTCTTCTCATTTAATGCAATTAATCTGCACTAATTTGTGCGATCAAATCGCACCAAATAGGAAATTGTATATTTTTCAATATATTGTATCACATCTAACAATCTCCATCTTGATACAATATATATTGCCAAACAAAGCATACCAACTCCACCTTCAACCAAGCAACCTCCAAGCTGACTCGGAACTAGAACAACACTTTCCCAATGAGTTTCGCCAAGGACATCACCAATTGCACTCCATTAGCGAACTCCGGCAAAGTTATCGCCCGCCAACGAAGTATTGAAAGTACTCAAATCCAAGAAAGTGGAACTACTCAGTCTCCAAGCTAGCAATCGTATCTCTCTCCTACTGTGTCACTAAGTGACACCTAGCATTTCAGCAAACGAATTAAGTTCGAGTAATTCTTTAACTTTGCAACAAGTAAGGACTTAGTGAATATGTCTGCTGCGTTTTCTCGATGTTAATCTTTTGAAGATGTACCTGCTTTTCTTTATTCATTGAGATAAGGAAAGACTCGTATCTCTATATGTTTTGTCCACGAATTAAACATCAAATTTTCAGTGAAATGTATTGCGCCTTGATCGTCGCAATTCACTACTATACTCCCATGAACAAAGCTTAAATCACACAACCGCTTCAAATGTCTTCTTAGTTGCTTCAACAACAGCTATCAATTCCGCTTCTGTAGTAGACAAGACAATTATAGTTTTCAACCTCACTCTCCAACGAGTAATTGTCTTTTCAAGTGTAAAAACGTAACTTGAAGTTGACTTTTTTTATCTTTGTCTCCGGCGCAATCATCATCATAAAATCCGACCAAGGTGAAATTTTTTTTCCTACAGTAAAAAACAAGCCTATAATCCGATGTTCCTCTAAGATACCTCAAAATGTACTTCACTGCTTTCCAATGCGGTTTCTCCGAATTTGCTATATAGCGACTAACCAAATCAATAGTCCATGCAATATTCGATCTTGTGCAGATCATAGCATACATCAAGTTTTCAGCCGCACTAGCATAAGATACCTTCTTCATGTAAGCTTTGTCTTCGTCTGAGATCAAAGAGCCATTCTTTGAAAGCTGAACGCGCAAAGGCATGAGAGTACTAATTGTTTTTGTCTTCTCCATGTTAAACCGAGCAAACACTTTTTGGATATAATCTTTCTGTGTCAATCTCAACACCTTCAGTTTTTCTCTCTCTAGATTTACATTCCTAAAATCTTCTTTGCTTCTCCAAGGTCTTTTCTCGAATCCGTCTTTAGCTTCAATTTTAACATGTCGATTTCAACTTTGTCCTTGAAAGCAATTAGTATATCGTCTACATAAAAGAGTAAATATATCCAGTTACCATCATTCATATGCTTAAAATAAATGCAAGCATCTTTAACGCTTCTATCAAAACCAAGAATAAGCACAAAAGAATCAAATATCTTGTATCATTGCCTGTGCGACTGCTTCAAACTATATAAAGACTTCTTCAGCTTGCAAACTCATTTCTTTTTCCCATCCTCTACAAATCCTTCTGGCTACTTCATATATATGGCCTTCTATAAGTCTTCGTGCAAAAAGGCTATCTTTACGTCTAATTATTCCAACTTCATGTCATGAGTTGCAATCGTAGCTAGCAATATTCAAATAGAAGTATGTCTAACAACCGGAGCAAACACCTCATCATACTTCATCCTCTTCCTCTGTGAAAACCCCTTTGCAACGAGTTTAGCATTGTATCTTGCATCGTCTTTCACCTTATATACCCACTTGCACCCTATGACTTGACTTCCTTGAGGGGGTTGGTACCAATTCCCAAGTCCGATTTTTCTTCAACGAATCTATCTCCTCTTCCGTAGCATGCATTCATTTCGAGCTAGCACTCGAACTCATAGCTTCTTCAAGGTCGAAAGGCTCATCTTGCACTACATGCAATGTGTAATCAAACCGATCATCAAAGCTAAGATTTGCATAATTCCAGTCTATTTGGCGGCTTTCTTACCCTAGAGCTAGTCCGAACAGGTGTAATTACACCTAAGCTTCTGCCAACTACACCTTGAGCTGAACCATCTCTAGCTTTATGACCGTTACCATCATTGTTAGAGAAATTATGTGAACCTTCATGTGATGGATCAACGATTGCAATTACTCTGTCTTCTTTTGCAACTCTGACTCTACTATTAGACTGACATGTGAGAATAGTTTTCATCTCCTTAGGCCTTTCAGCATTTGAATCTATTAAACTAGGATTCTCCTTCAGCTTGAGCATAGCGGACTCATTAAATGTGAAATATCTCGAGTGCACTATTTTTCTACCAACAGTGTTTCGGATGTGATACCCTTTGATGCCTTATGTATAGTCCAAAAATGTAACAACCCGCATATTTGACGATTATGTATTTGAATATCTTATTTAAATATTTTAATCGTTAGTCGGATCTTAGTCCGAAAAGCTACTTTTTGCATACGATTAAATTAGGACTCGAGACCATCCCCATTGAGTTCAAAATGACGTTTGCGATCTTTTTGAGTATAAACTTCGATATGTTTGGAGTTAGTGGAACTTTGTCACTTTTTCGCTTAGGGCTTTGGTTTGGGCTGAACCACTTACTAACTCAGTCCCTACCCATCTCCTCTTCATCACTTCCTTCTTCATTTCCTAACACTTCAAGCTTCATCAAAAATGGAGGAGGGAATGGGAAATTAAAACTTCAAGCTCAAGTTCTCTTGCAAATCCATCATTCTACTCCAAATTCAAGTGAAGACATTGATTCAAGCTTGTTATTATTCTTGCTTTGTTTTCAAGCTTCATCTCCATCAATTTCCGTGAAAAGGTGAGATTTTTATCTCACATTCTTATCTATAACTATCTTGGATTGTTGGAAATGAATTCCTACCACTTTAGCATGTACGCTTGCTATTGGTTTGAATCGAATTGGCGAAAAACTCCAGTTTTTAGTGTTCTTGGAGAATTTCTGGGCTTAGGTCGTTCTGGAGGAAAAGTCACCTCGGTATTAGGTCGTTCTGCCTACGTTTAGCTCGCCACGAGCTAGGTCGCTCGGCCACTAAGTCGCTCGGCCTACCCACCTTAGGTCGTTTCCCTTTAGGTCGTTAGACCTTAAGTCGTTCGCCATGGGTTAGGTCGCTCGGCCCTTTTTCACATTAGGTCGCGATCTGTTAGGTCGCTTGACCCCATTTCCACTTTAGGTCGCTTCACCTTGGGTCGCTCGGCTATGCAAGCTCGTTCCAGTAGGTCGTGACTCGTTAAGTCGCTCGGCCATGTTTCAGACGTTAGCTCGCTCAACCCTTAGGTCGCTCGCTCATGTCACTTGGCCTCACTTCCATTAGGTCGCATGACCTCGTTTCCACTAGATCGCTCGACCTGTCTTACCTTAGGTCGCTTGACCTTTAGGTCGCTCCACCTGTCTTCCCCTTAGGTCGCTCGCCTAGTTAGGTCGTTCAGACATTATAGGTCGCGTGAGTTTTCTACTTTGATGGTTTTGGAACTGATTTCCTTGGATTTTATTCACGTCTTCGAATGTGAATTTTAGTGAATTGATTTGTTTCTACAATCAATTTTGTGACTTGTCACTTTAAAAATATAAAGGTTTGAATACTAGTAGTACATATCAAAACTCTTTCATCAAAACGATTTCAACACTATTTTATTACAAAGCTCTTTTCCTAAACCGTTTTTCAATCTATTAGTATATACAAGCCTTTACCTCACTCGGATGAGAAATCTAATTAAACGGCTTAGTAAAACAAGTGGTATGAAACGCTTGCGTTTACTTCGTTGGTTAATTCTTGGACTTGTTCGATTGAACCTCTTGTGACAATTTCCTAGTGAAGATCTACAGTTTGTTCGTAAATATTTAAGTTAAGCTAGTGGTTATGGAACATGAAGCTAAACTCATATATTTACTAGCTTAGTGTAATTGACACTTCTTGATGATCATGACGATCATTTTTGTGATTTAGACTAGCAATTGAGCGATGTCTCTTTATCTGCGAGGGAGACTAGACCCCGTTTGTGTGATGTTTCTACTCACATATGTGGGGTAGCGCCCCCACGGTCTTCGGGCCATTTTAGTGGAGTTTTGACTCATGGTCTTCGGGCCGTTTAGTGAAAATGGTTAGCAACCATGGAATAGCTTTCCGTCTTGTGATACACGTGTTGGTGAGTTTTCATGCTCCCGTCTTGTGATAAGCCTCTTTCCCTTTTTGTGATTTCTGGATTTCTTGTGTTGATTTCTGGAATTTGTGCTTCACTAATTTTCGTGATTTTCATTGATAAGTTTAATCAATTTTTGTGCATTGGTGAATTTGTGTGTCATTACCTTTTTTGGTGAATTTTTGAGAAGATTCTTGTGATATCGATTTATCTCTTGTTGATGTTCATTTACGTACTTATTTATAGTATGTCATTATGGTTATTATATGTTCATGCCATATCTTTTATTATACATCATATCATCTGATATTTATAGTTAGACTGATCCGTTTATTATTTTCTTATGAAATAATACTCGGGTCAGACCGAGATGTTACAGGTGCTCCTGCTTGACTTCTCCCCTGAGATTTATCACTCTAACTTTTGGCTAACCACTTAGATTAGCAGTTTTTGTTGTATACATTTGAGACATAGATACCATGATGTATACTTATTCTTTTGTATAGCACATGTTGCTATCCTTTTGTGTTATTGTGGATCTTTCAGACCACTACTCTGATGTACACTTTTATGTGTTATATTCATATCTTCTTCCGCCTTTGTGATATGGATGTCTGTGACTGACTTGTGTTATGTTTATTTCTATATTTGTTTTCGAAGATTATATATATAGCCACTGTGTGATAGCTTTGAGTTTGTATCGGTATGTCGGACTTCCTCCTTAAATGAAGTGCATGCTATACTATCTGACATATCGGTGCTCGCATAAAGAAATTACATGGATGGTCGCTCCTCAACAGCCTTATTCTCCGTGCTAGTCGACAGCATTACACCGTAGTGTTCTTGTCTAGCGTGGGTATAAAGGTGGGGCGTCACAGCTTGGTATCAGAGCCAAACTTCGGAACAATGTAGAATAACTTAACAAGGATCATCGTCCTAATTCCACCTTAGGAATCGTGCCTTAGGATTTAATTCGAGTCTTCGTACCGATTCATCATATTTCCTTTTATGTATCCTTGTTTTATCTATCAAGATTTGCTTGATATTTATTTGGAGAATAACTTTTCTTCTTCTCTCTTTTTTAAAGAAGAGAATGTCTAGACCAGGCCGTCCCAGAGCCGGACCATCTACTGTTACTCCCCAGGATGGAGTTTTTATGACCGCTCAGCAGCTACTTGATTTAGTAAAGAATGCTCAAGCAGCTGGTCCTAATCAGGAACCTACTCATCCTAAGTTTGGATTTGCACGCTTGTGCAACGATTATACCAACTTGGATGGGAAACCATTCAAAGGTTCCGAAACTATTATTGAGGTCCAGGCTTGGTTAAGAACATGCGATCGAATCTTTTCTCGCATGAATCTTATCGATCTTCACCGTGTTCAGGTGGCCTCCAGTATGCTCCAAGAAAGAGCATTGGACTGGTACGAACTTCTTATTTCTGAAATTAATGAAGCGGATCTCTCCTGGGAGCAATTCCGGAAATGCTTCGAATTAAAATTCGTACCAGATGCAGAGAAAGTGACATTGGCTCGACGTTTCATAAACCTTGTTCAAGGTGAATCCTCTGTGACAGATTATGTCGCATCCTTCGAGTCACTGTCTAAATATGAGGTTGAATACATCAACACCCCATTGAAGAAGAACCAGAGATTCGTCTATGGCTTAAACAAAAATCTCAAGAAGCCATTACTTCTAAAATTAGAAGTTTCTTTCGATTAACTCATTGATATCGCTCTTCGTCTTGAAGAGGCTGATAGGGAAAGTGATGTTGAAGTGGTTGGGGCTAAACCAAACTTCCACAACAAGAAAAGGCCTATCAAGTCCAAGGGCCCTTATCCCAATAAAAAGGGGAAACAAGCAACTCCTGCTGCAAAGACTCCTTCCCCTAGTAGCTGGCAATGCTATAACTGTGGTTCTAAGGACCATTTTGCGAACAAGTGTTCGAAACCGCGTTCTTGCCGCTATTGTAAGAGCCCGGATCATTATATACATTTATGCTCCAGACTTCAAGGCAAGAAGGAGGGAAAGCTTAATGTGACTCAAGCCCCTGGCAACACATCTCGCGGTTAAGGTATGTCTCATTCTGTCCTTGATGGCATTATTATATTTCATGATCAACCTATTCGAGTTTTTTTTGATACGGGTGCATCCCATTCTTTTATATCAAAGGAACTTGTTGATACCTTTTCTTTAAGTGTTGTCGCTTTAATGACTTCTTTGAGAATTGCGAATTCCGTTGGTGGATCCGCAACACTCAGTTTACTTTGTAGAGATGTCGAGATTATTTTGTGTGATTTTTCTTTCCTAGCCGATTTGCATGTCATGCGTTACTTAGGCTTTGGAATGATTTTGGGTATGGATTGGCTTAACCGTTATGAAGCTCATATCCTATGTCCTGAGCGGACTATTTATCTTCGACATCCACTATCTGTTAAGCAGATTTCTATTGTTATTAAAGATTCGGATTCCACTTTGACGGCATCTTTATATTCTCTAAGTCCTCTTGATGATGACAATGATGATGATGAAGATGTCATTTCTCTTATTCACGTCGTCCGTGAATTTTCCGACATATTTGAGTCCGTTTTAGGATTACCACCTAAGCGAGCAATTGAGTTCAAAATTAATCTTATACCTGGAGCTCAACCTACTACTTGTCCTCCTTATCGCATGTCCAATAAGGAGAATGAAGAGATGCGCAAACAATTATCCGAATTGGAGACGAAGCAATTTATTCGCTCTAGTTCCTCGCCTTGGGAAGCTTCAGCAATTTTCGTGAAGAAATCCGATGGTACACTTAGGCTTTGCGTTGACTACCGCAAGCTTAATGATCTTACTATTAAGAATAAATATCCTTTACCTCGGATTGATGATCTATTTGATCAACTTAGTGGTGCTAGAGTCTTTTCACAATTGGACTTGGCTACCGGTTTTCATCAGCTTCGTATTACAGAGGATAGTATTCCTTTGACTTCGTTCCGTACTCGTTATGGATCTTATGAATGGCTAGTTATGCCATTTGGTTTAACGAATGCTCCGGCTTATTTCGTTGACCTTATGAATCGAGTTTTCAAAGATTTCCTCGATCGGTTTGTTCTCATCTTTATTGATGATATTCTTGTGTATTCTAAAACCGAGGAGGAACATGAAAAGCATCTTCGGATTGTATTGGAAACTCTTAGGAGCAACCAATTAAAAGCAAAATTTTCTAAATGCCACTTTTGGCAATCTAGTGTGAAGTTTCTCGGTCATATTATTTCCGAATCCGGAATATCAGTGGATCCTTCAAAGATTGAAGCGATTCAAAATTGGAAGAGACCGGAGAGCGTGGCTGAAATCCGTAGCTTTCTCGGATTGGCTGGTTATTACCGCCGTTTCATAAAAGACTTTTATAAAATTGCCGTGCCTCTCACTGGTGTAAAGACCCAAAAACTCGGCTGTACAAATATTGTTTTGGTTGACTTTATTTTCATGAGTACATACTTGAATATACTTCTTTTGCAAGCTTTCATGTATATATATGTTTCTTCTTTTGTGGCTGAAGTGATGTTGTCTTCATTTGTTTCTTTGCATACTTATGTGTTTACTTACTCCATTCCATACTTATCCAATCTTTGTTTATACTTGACTGTATATTTAGTTTATTTTATTTATTTTCTTGTTGCTTTACAATATGAATAAAGTCCTATTTTCATTACGTTATAATATAGCTAATTTGTTTACTTTCTATTTTACAAAATTCATTAATATGTTGTTTGCTTTTATTTATAACTATATAATTTATCTTATGTAGATTTATTTATAATTCTAACTTTCATACTTATTTTTAACTTAAATATTCATTATCTTGTATGTCTACATAAATTTTTATTTTCATTATCTTATAAATATACTTTGTTTTATCACTTTGTAATATAGGTGAGATTCTATTTTATTTGTATTATTTTGTATTGATTTATTAATATTAAGATTTACTTTATCATTTAATTTAACAATTTTAATTCAAAAATTAAATTAATTATCAGTTTAAATTTCATTAAAATTCGAAGTCGTTACAACTGGCTTAACAAAGAAAGGTGTTAAATACATTTGGTCGGACAAATGTGAAACTTCTTTTCAAAAATTAAAAGAACTCCTTTCTGATGCTCCTATTCTTGTTATTCCCGAAGGGAATCGAGATTTTGTTGTTTATACCGATGCTAGTCGCGTTGGTTTGGGTGCCGTTCTTATGCAAAAAGAACGTGTTATTGCTTATGCTTCTAGGCAATTGAAGCCGGCTAAGACTAGATATGTCACACATGATTTAGAACTCGCGGCTATCGTTTTCGCCCTTCGAATTTGGCGACATTATCTTTTGGGAGAGAAGTTTATACTTTATACTGATCATAAGTCTTTGAAATATTTATTTTATCAAAAGTAACTTAATTTGCGTCAACAGCGTTGGCTCGAATTCCTTGCCTCTTATGATCTTGATATTCTTTATACTCCCGGAAAGGGAAATCGAGTTGCTGATGTTCTTAGTCGTAAGCAACAAGCGGTTGTTTCCATGATGATATCCGAATGGAATGATCTCGAGGTTTTATCCACTTGTGAAATTCGAGATCGTGTTTCCGATTTATGTTCATCTCTGGTTTTATGTAGTCTTGAGGCTCGTCCTTCTCTTTTTGACCGAATTCTTGAAGCTCAAAAGCTAGATCCTGAATTGGCTTTGCTTGGCCAAAATTTTAAGGATAAAATCGATATTGAAGGTTTGAAAGACTTTGATATTGATTTTCGAGGCGGCATTCGAAAATTTGGTAGACTTATAGTGCCAAATATTAGTGATCTTCGTAAAGATATTCTAGAAGATTCTCATCGTTCCAAATTTTCCATTCATCCCGGTAGTAGTAAAATGTATGCGGATATGAAGCGACTTTATTATTGGAAGGGAATGAAATCTGATATTGCTAACTTTGTTAAGTGTTGCATGACTTGCCAACTTGTCAAGGCCGAACACCAAAGGCCCGGTGGGTTATTGCAACCATTGGAAATTTCAATTTGGAAGTGGGATCAAATTTCCATGGATTTTATTGATGGCCTTCCTCGTTCTCGTTCGGGTCATGATAGCTTATGGGTGATCGTTCATAGACTTACTAAATCCGCCCATTTTATTCCCGTTCGGTCGAACCGAACCGTTCCTCTTCTGGCCAAACTCTTTATCAAAAAATTGTTAAATTGCATGGAGTTCCTACTTCCATTGTTAGTGATCGTGATCCATTGTTTACTAGTGGATTCTGGAAGAGTCTTCAAAAAGCTTTGGGAACGAAGCTTAATTTTAGCACCGCTTATCACCCCAGTTCGATGGACAAACTGAGCGTGTGAATCAAACTCTTGAAGATCTTCTTCGTTCTTGTGTGCTTGATTTCGGTGGAAGTTGGGAAGATCATATTTCTCTTGTTGAGTTTTCCTATAATAATAGCTTCCAATCTAGTATTGGTATGGCACCTTTCGAGGCACTTTATGGAAGCCATGCCGATCTCCTTCTTGTTGGCTTGAGGCCGGTGAGAAGCTGGTTTTAGGTCCAGATTTTATTCGTGATTCCACAGAAAAGATTGAACTTATTCGTCATAGGATGAAAGAAGCGCAGAGTAGACAAAAATCCTATGCCGATAATCGAAGAAGGAAATTAGAATTTTCTGTTGGAGATCTTGTATTTATTCGTGTTTCCTCTATGAAGGATGTTGTACGTTTCAGTCGATCGGGAAAGTTAGCGCCTCGATATATTGGGTCATTTCCTATCACTGAACGTATTGGTTCCATGGCTTATCGCCTTTTGTTACCGGCTCAATTTTCTGCTATTCATGACGTGTTTCACGTTTCTCAATTACGGAAGTGCCTTCGGGATTCCGATTCTATTCTTCAGCCCAGTGTTGTGGAAGAGATTGAAGTTTCGCCTAATTTAACTTATGAGCAGCATCCTATTCGAATTATTGCTTCGGAGGTCAAACGACTTCGAAATAAAGATGTTCCGCTTGTTAAAGTTCAATGGTCCTCAAATCCTAAGGATTGCTCTTAGGAATCTAGAGAATTCATCGAGCGTACACATCCGGACTTACTTTCTCATGCTCTTTAAGGTGAACTTCTTATTTCAAAATTTCTTTTGTGTTAATATGCTTTTATGGTTGTTACTTTTTATTTCCATCTTATATATATATATATTGCGATGACGCAATTTCTTTAAGGAGGGGAGTCTGTAACAACCCGCATATTTGACGATTATGTATTTGAATATCTTATTTAAATATTTTAATCGTTAGTCGGATCTTAGTCCGAAAAGCTACTTTTTGCATACGGTCAAATTAGGACTTGAGACCATCCCAATTGAGTTCAAAATGATGTTTGCGATCTTTTTGAGTATAAACTTCGATATGTTTGGAGTTAGTGGAATTTTGTCACTTTTTCGCTTAGGGCTTTGGTTTGGGCTGAAACACTTACTAACTCAGTCCCTACGTATCTCCTCTTCATCACTTCCTTCTTCATTTCCTAACACTTCAAGCTTCATCAAAAATGGAGGAGGGAATGAGAAATTAAAACTCCAAGCTCAATTTCTCTTGCAAATCCATCATTCTACTCCAAATTCAAGTGAAGACATTGATTCAAGCTTGTTATTGTTCTTGCTTTGTTTTCAAGCTTTATCTCCATCAATTTCCGTGAAAAGGTGAGATTTTTATCTCACATTCTTGTCTATAACTATCTTGGATTGTTGGAAATGAATTCCTATCACTTTAGCATGTACGCTTGCTATTGGTTTGAATCGAATTGGCGAAAAACTCCAGTTTTTAGTGTTCTTGGAGAATTTATGGGCTTAGGTCGTTCTGGAGGAAAAGTCACCTCGGTATTAGGTCGTTCTGCCTACGTTTAGCTCGCCACAAGCTAGGTCGCTCGGCCACTAAGTCGCTCGGCCTACCCACCTTAGGTCGTTTCCCTTTAGGTCGTTAGACCTTAAGTCGTTCGCCATGGGTTAGGTCGCTCGGCCCTTTTTCACATTAGGTCGCGATTCGTTAGGTCGCTTGACCTCATTTCCACTTTAGGTCGCTGGCCTCTAGGTCGCTTCACCTTGGGTCGCTCGGCTATGCAAGCTCGTTCCAGTAGGTCGTGACTCGTTAGGTCGCTCGGCCTTGTTTCAGACGTTAGCTCGCTCAACCCTTAGGTCGCTCGCTCATGTCACTTGGCCTCACTTCCATTAGGTCGCATGACCTCGTTTCCACTAGGTCGCTCGACCTGTCTTACCTTAGGTCGCTTGACCTTTAGGTCGCTTCACCCGTCTTCCCCTTAGGTCGCTCGCCTAGTTAGGTCGTTCGGACATTATAGGTCGCGTGAGTATTTCTACTTTGATGGTTTTGGAACTGATTTCCTTGGATTTTATTCACGTCTTCAAATGTGAATTTTAGTGAATTGATTTGTTTCTACAATCAATTTTGTGACTTGTCACTTTAAAAATATAAAGGTTTCAATACTAGTAGTACATATTAAAACGATTTCAACACTATTTTATTACAAAGCTCTTTTCCTAAACCGTTTTCCAATCTATTAGTATATACAAGCCTTTACCTCACTCGGATGAGAAATCTAATTAAACGGCTTAGTAAAACAAGTGGTATGAAACGCTTGCGTTTACTTCGTCGGTTAATTCTTGGACTTGTTCGATTGAACCTCTTGTGACAATTTCCTAGTGAAGATCTACAGTTTGTTCGTAAATATTTAAGTTAAGCTAGTGGTTATGGGACATGAAGCTAAACTCATATATTTACTAGCTTAGTGTAATTGACACTTCTTGATGATCATGACGATCATTTTTGTGATTTAGACTAGCAATTGAGCGATGTCTCTTTGTCTGCGAGGAAGACTAGACCCCGTTTGTGTGATGTTTCTACTCATATATGTGGGGTAGCGCCCCACGGTCTTCGGGCCATTTTAGTGGAGTTTTGACTCATGGTCTTCGGGCCGTTTAGTGAAAATGGTTAGCAACCATGGAATAGCTTTCCGTCTTGTGATACACGTGTTGGTGAGTTTTCATGCTCCCGTCTTGTGATAGGCCTCTTTCCCTTTTTGTGATTTCTGGATTTCTTATGTTGATTTCTGGAATTTGTGCTTCACCAATTTTCGTGATTTTCATTGATAAGTTTTATCAATTTTTGTGCATTGGTGAATTTGTGTGTCATTACCTTTTTTGGTGAATTTTTGAGAAGATTCTTGTGATATCGATTTATCTCTTGTTGATGTTCATTTACATACTTATTTATAGTATGTCATTATGATTATTATATGTTCATGCCATATCTTTTATTATACATCATATCATCTGATATTTATAGTTAGACTGATCCGTTTATTATTTTCTTATGAAATAATACTCGGGTCAGACCGAGATGTTACAGGTGCTCCTGCTTGACTTCTCCCCTAGGATTTATCACTTTGACTTTTGGCTAACCACTTAGATTAGTAGTTTTTGTTGTATACATTTGAGACATAGATACCATGATGTATACTTATTCTTTTGTATAGCACATGTTGCTATCCTTTTGTGTTATTGTGGATCTTTCAGACCACTACTCTGATGTACACTTTTATGTGTTATATTCATATCTTCTTCCGCCTTTGTGATATGGATGTCTGTGACTGACTTGTGTTATGTTTATTTCTATATTTGTTTCCGAAGATTATATATATAGCCACTGTGTGATAGCTTTGAGTTTGTATCGGTATGTCGGACTTCCTCCTTAAATGAAGTGCATGCTATATTATCTGATATATCGGTGCTCGCACAAAGAAATTACATGGATGATCGCTCCTCAACAGCCTTATTCTCCGTGTAGTCGACAGTATTACACCGTAGTGTTCTTGTCTAGCGTGGGTATAAAGGTGGGGCGTCACAAAAAATATGACTTGATAGACTCTATTCTCCAACTTGTCATTACCTGTATAGTGAACATACACAAGACAACCAAATATACGAAAATAACCGATATGTACCATTAGTGGCTGAGCATGGAATTCGATTGATAATATACGTCACAGTCGATAAAGCTTCAGCCCAAAAGCCTTTAAATAAACTCGCCGTCAATCTCAAACAACAAGCTTTCTCCAATAGAGTCATATTCATCTTTCAGCGACTCTGTTTAATTGTGGATCTTCGGATGTACTACAGTGTCTTTGAATTCCACGCTGTTTACAAAAATATGTGAACTCCTTAGAAACAAACTCATCGTCATTGTCGGATCTCAACACCTTCAACTTCCTACTTCAGTCTCTACCGATGCTTTTCAAGTTTTAAACTCCTCAAACAACTCCGACTTAGTTTTCATCATGAACACCCAAATCTTCCGAGAGTAGTCATCGATAAAAGAGATAAAATATTTAGCTCCTTCAGTAGAAGCTGTAGCTATTGGTCCCCAAACATACGTATGGACATACTCTAGTACTCCTATGGACTCATTTCTACCAACACCGAAAGAAACCTGGTTTCGTCTGTTTTCCCAATACACACTCCGGGTAGAATTCCAAACGGTTGAAGCTTTCACCCTTGATAATCTTTCTTCTCCGAAACATGACCTAATCTGAGATGCCAAAGTCTGGTAGCATTCAAAGTTCATGAACTATCAACTCCAACACACGACTCTTCAAGAATTGTAGATTCTTTTAACAGATAAAGATTCTGGACTATCACTCCTTTCATCGATACAAGAGCACCACGTGTCACCATCAAACTATCTGACTCTATTATAATCTCACATCCCAAAGATGCTAGCTTACCAAAGATAAAAGAGATTTTCTTAAACCTAGAACATAGCGGACTCCGGTGCTAATGCGCATCACACCATCGTGCATGCGAATACACACCGATCCTTCTCCTAATGACTCGCAAGTAGCATCATGCCCTATCAATATGGAACTTCTCTCCTTACTTTAATAAGAATAGAAATACTTCTTTCTAGGCGTCATTTGAAAAGACGCCCTTGAATCCAGCACTCAATGGTCTGATACATCGAAAATAGAGCTGCCAACACATCATCAGAAATAACCTTCTCCATCGCGATAGATGAAGAACCATCTACTCCATTCCTTTTCCTCAAATCTGAACACTCTTTTTTCCAGTGGTCATGCTTCTTACAATAATGACACCTACTGTCTTTAGACTTGCATCTCCAACCACTTGCGGACTTCTTCGACTTGGAATGTCCTATGAAATTATTCTCCTTCTTCTTTCTTCCTCTCTCTACGAACAGTCCTTGATTACTACTAACTCCTCCACCTTCACGCGTATATTTCATCTGATCTCTCATCTCTTTAACAATTAGCGAATACTGTGTATCAGTTGGTTCTGCCATAGATCAAGCACTTAGCTAATACTGTGTATCGCTCTGGAAGAGAGAACAACACCATCATAGTCTTTTGTTTTTCGTCCAATTCAAATTAACAACTTTCATCTTTATCATCAAGTCATCGAAGAAGTTAAGATGTGCTTTCAAGGACGTATCTTTTCGCATCTTATAAATAAAGAAAGTCTTCAATAAAATTATTTTATTCATAAGCGACTTATTCATATAGAGGTCCTTCAATTTCTTTCACAAGCCTCTAGTGGTGTTTCAGTACTAATTTTTGAGATGACATTCTCACCCATGATCAATTGGAGGGTAGTAAAATGCTCTTTCTTTTAGACTATTGGGGTAAATTCACACTAATGATTGCACATCAACTGAAACGCACGTGGAAAAAATTAGATCGTGTTATAGTACGATAAAATAAACAACAACATGAATCCAAACAGCAAATCACAGAAAATCAAATAGAGAGTTCACATACGGATTTATAGTGGTTTCACTATAAATTTAATATAACACGTCCACTTTGGAAGAGAGATTCTTTATCACTTCAAAAAAATTAGAGAAAGTACAACAATTTGATAAAAGCTCTAAGCTTTTATTTGGAAGCTAAGACTTATTGGGAAGAAGATACAAGAATACAAATGAGATGGATACGTTCTCACTAGATCTCCTCCACTTGTATACATGCTATAACTTAACATTGAAACAATTGATTTATGTCAATGAATCAATTAACGAATTAATATGAAAACGTATTGTTTTCCATTATTAATTAAATGCTTCAATTTCTTTCTTTCTCCATTATATGGAAACATATAAAATCATGTATTTAAATTAAGAATATAATTTAATATGGAGATGTATAATTTTCCACTATTAATTAAATTTTCCTGTTTGTTTCATTTGAGAAGATATTCTCCTTTCTTCTTCTTGTTTAATGCAATTAATCTACAGTAGTTTGTGCAATCAAATCGCACGAAATAGGAAACCGTATACTTTCCAATATATTGTATCACATTTAACAAATATACAAAGGAATCTAGATGAGCTCATAGAGTCAAGAAACAATAAATAAAATTTGTAATAGTTCAAGTCGTAGAATTGAATTTGTTAGGCAATGTGGATGGTCATTAATTGATGGTGTTAGGAATTGTTTTTGGTTAAAAACTGTTATAAAAATTATATCTAAGATTGTTGTATATTTTTGGTTTAGGTTAGGGGTGATGATGCATCAAATATCATTTTGATAATTCCTTATTTATTCAGACATTTGTACTGTTTAAATCTCATTCATCTCACCCGAGATCTCGCTCGATATCTCATTTTCAAACTTGAGGAAGACGTGATATAGCGAAACAAGACATAAAATTTCATTTATATATTACTTGACACTCATCTCGTTCAAGATATTAAGATCTCAAGCGAAATTTCATATAAATCTCAATAAAAGATCTCATACGAAGATGTTTTTTCATTTACATATTTCTTTAATTTCTTATGTTGGTCCAAAAGAACTTGCACTACAATGATTTTTTACTAGCCCTCTAATTCTATCTTTTATTTTTTTAACAAGTGACAAAAAATAGATAACTTTTTGTTTATTTTTTATTTTTAATATTCAAATGAGTAGAATCTATTTAATCAATACTAAATCAATCATGTAACTACTCTCCTCTAAAAAGAAGTATTAATATTATTGATTTTTTTTAAACTATGTATGTTAATAAGTTTATATTTAGATAACAATTATCGTAAGAATATGTAAAATGTCAATTTTACACGCTTAAGTTACTTTGAGATTGTCCTGAGTTGGACTTTAAATTTTAAAATATGAGATACGCTCGTTTTATCCGAGATCTCGTTTGATGCGATATATTGTACATAGAATTCTCGAGACGAGACGCGATCAAAATCCGAGATTTAAAACCTTGGATATTTGGTTTCTGGGATGGAAGAAAAACCCCTATTGACATCATTGTCAGCTGTCGCTTGCAAACTTAATTAATTCTAATATGCTGCTTCACTATTCAGAGTTAGCATAGTACTTCACAAGAGAGACGATCTACCCAGGTTTTCTAAACGGGTTTCAAAATGTAAAGTTCTAGAGATCAAAATTTAATTGAAACTAGATTTAAAATGCGACTTGTTGATTCATAGAATTCATATTTTAATGTGTACATGTAAATGTATGCTTTACTTTTCCTCCTCTTTTTTCTTTACTTCTTCTTTCTTCTTTTATTTATTTATTTATTGCCTTAACGTGGTTAACTAAAGATATAGAGATGAAAAAACAAGAAACCTCAATTCTTCTTTCTATGGCAACAATTTGTTTTTTTTTTCTTTTTTCTTTTTGTTAAATTGATTCTGATGCTTGGCCTTCTGCATCTAGACCTAAAACTTAAATATTTTGTTCTCCTATTCTAATTTTATTCTGTTCTGGAAACTATGATTTGAGCAGCAGACTAAATAGATATCTTGATATATACGTTTCAACTTGCAGTGATTATATTTCTTGACTGCAATTTGAATTGAGTTTTGAATGGGAACATTAAAATCAAATAATTTGATTTGAAACAAGATGTAAATCATAAAGTGTTAAGATTTTTGTAATCACTGTGATCTGCAATGACTATTTTAAAATTACCCTTAGTCTTTGTCGAGATTAAAAGGTTATTGTTACCCATGATGTCTGTTTGCAAATGTGTTACATAATGGCCAATTATTTATATGTATACACAATCACCTAATCATATGTGGATACACTTATAATCATCATTGGTTTTTCTTCCACATCATGCCTGTTCAAACATATAGTTTATTATTTCTATTCGCAGGGAGATATTCTATTCCTACGAATGAGCAGCGTTCCTATTCGTGCTGGTGATATTGTTGTATTTAACATCGATGTAAGTGTTCAACTACTTTTGTAAGTTACCTCCCTTCAAATCATGAGTATCTGACAGACTGACACATACAATCTATTTGCTATGTATATATACTCTCATATTGTAGAACTCTTACATCATCAAACTTGTAGATTGTTTGATCCTCTAGATTTTTCATGTATTTTCCTTTTTCTATTTGTTAAACATCAATAAATTATAGATGAATTTATATGCTATTGATTTCCCATATAAGTTGTGGAAGCTTTTCTTCATTCTTACACTCCCAACTCATCCATGAACCATCTGCTGTGCTTATCAATCCAAACTTGGAAAATATTAGTTATCAGGTAGGTTTTATATGCGTAACTTCATAAGATTGCAATGCAAATCGTAAAAGCATAAAAAGGAAGATGAAGAAAGATGTCCACTAATAGAAATTATTTTGTTTTAATAAATAAAAGTACAACTATGCTTAATTAGTAATAGAGAATGTACCCAAAACTAGTCTTGGCATTCATAATCATGTAGCTATCTCCTAGTGTCCACTAAAGTTAAGAACATAAATGGTGCATTCTTGCACGAAATGAAAGGGGCACCAGAAATGTCATTTGAAATGGGAATGAAAGGGGAAAATGTAGGAAAATGAGAATGTGTTGTGTGTATCGAAAGGGGAAAATGTAGGAAAATGAGAATATGTTTGTGTGTATCGAAAGGGGAATGAAATGAGTATTTGAAAGAGGAATGAAAGATCATTTATAAACAAAGTATAATTTCCGAACATTTTGGTCAGTTTCCTCAACCATAACATTTAAATAGGTCGGTGCTATGATGTGTCTAGAGTATTTTTTTCCCGAACGCACCCAAAATTTACCGTACTTTTACCCCATGCAGTCACGCTAACTTATCTCACTCCTAGCTATACACACACATACACACACACATTCAGATACATGCATATACATACATACATATTTGTGTGTGTGTATAAACAGACACACACACACCACACAGTAAATTACAAAATTAAGGCCTAAGGCTCAATACAAAACTTATTTCACAAATAGACCTTGTCTGAAATTTATTACAAAAATAAGCTTCGTTTTCTATTTTATACATGCGCATTTTACAAATGTGCATGTACAAATTTTGATTTTATACATGTGCATTTTGTAAATGCGCATGTATAAAAATGGAAAATAAACCTATTTTTGTAATAAGTTTTAGATGGACCTTATTATTGAAATAAGTTTTTGCAGAGGCATATATTTAAAATGAGTTATGTATTTATGTATGTATGTGTGTGTGTGCACATATACATAGGATCGACAACCTTCTTTATTTATACCCCACCCTTGCCCACCTAATTTCAACTACAATCAACAATTGATGTCTAGAGATTTCAAAAGATGTCCTCTAGAATCTTGATCCATACTCTAGAGCTAAATAGTTAATATCGACGATATGTCGCATATCGGACTTTAAGCGATATTTTCTTTAAAATATCGCTTATAATCTCATTTAGCGATATTTCGGTGATATACCATTGGTATTTTCCGATGTTGATGATATTACAGCGATATTTGACATGAATATCGGTGAAAGTAGTCAAATATCGCCATTAGGTAGAAAAGTACATGAATTTATCTTATAACTTATTATAGTAAAAATCTACATTGTATATGCAAATTCTTCATAAAGATATATCTCCAACGTTTTAACAGTTATTTAAAGTGTCATAAGTGGATATTTGCAATTTTTTATCATCGCCATTATTTGTACAACTCGCTAGATATCTCCTTGATATTATTTCGATATTTAAAAATATTGCATATCGCTTCTTAACCGATATTTTACCTACCGATATTAACTACTTAGCTCTAGAGAAGTTACTACTAGAGTGGTGGTTTATATATTCTAGTCACATTAATTTCACTGATCTACGTTTATCACATCTGAATACCATCGTTACTAAGGTGAATCTGAAAAGTATTTTAATTCCTGTCTCAGTTCTCACCTCAGTATCCAAAAAACTCAACCAATACCCCCTGGATAGTGTATTTACTTGTGTGCAAGAGAGACCATATTTTCTGACCAAAAAATTGTTATTCTTTTACAGGGACGGGAAATTCCAATTGTCCATCGTGTAATCAAGGTTAGTTTTCTTCTTCTTCATGCCATCAGTTATGTTTTGAAAAAAATTAGGTTCATAATCGTCTATGTTTCTGCTTTGTATGCAGGTTCATGAACGAAATGAGACAAAAGAAGTTGATGTTCTCACAAAAGGTACTCAACTTGTTGAGCTGCTCATTATTGCTAACTTCAGCTTTTAGCCGTAAGCAACATTTTTTTACTATTCATCCCAGTGACGGTCCTTTTACATATATGATTGGTGATGATCATTTTGATAAAAGACATGTACATAGGCAAGTCTTTTCATATGAAGAACAACTTGTTCGTATTTCTGTTTGATATAGACCGAACCGAAGATATTAAAATGCAACGAGATGAGTGAAAAAGATAAGATATATGTATGATGAATAAACATAGATATGATTACATTATATTTTGTTTGTAGCCAAGAGTAGATGAAATCTGAAAATGACAATCAACTAATATAAATAAATCTTCAGGTGATAACAATATGGGGGATGATAGACCTCTATATGCTCATGGACAAAATTGGCTAAATCAACATCACATTATGGGGAGAGCTGTTGGGTAATAACTAATATTTATTACATTATCTTTTCGTTTCTCAGTTTTCCGTTTCCTTAATTCTGAAGATTAAGATTTATTTGGTCTTATATTCGATGTTTGTTGATCTATTCAGGTTCTTACCATATGTTGGTTGGCCTACCATCATCATGACTGAACAGCCTATCATTAAGGTACAATGATTTTTAATATGTGGTTCTTGGTATGAACTATGATATTTTGAATGGTACATCGACATGATTGCATATATGAAAAATAATCCATTAAAGAAGAGATGATATCTACAAAATCTGTACCCATCCTTAGAGCGTTTCCAGTGCTGAGTGCTGATACTGAAATTGGACCATTTTAGTGTCCGAAACTGAAACTCTCTATAATCCAGCTAAGCACAATAATACTACAAAGTACAAACATTAACATAGCAAATGGAATATTCATTTTTCATCTAAGAAGAATTATGCTTTATTGCCATTTTTTTATTATTTCTTCTGTCATTTACATAGAAAACCATTTGCTAATCTTTCTTAATGTATTTTCTGTTTACGTTTTAGGTATATAGTTGGTTATTTGTTTGTTTTGCAGTTGTTGTTTTCTTGTTTAGTAATTTGTACTGTTTTAGCCGCGATGTCATTATTGTATTTAAATTTGGAATTTCATTATACACTGTATGTGTACACCCACACATTTAGTTAGATGTGTACCGAATAAATAAAATATAGTCGATATTCATCTCATCTTAAGGGGGTCTCACCAAGAAATTCTAACGGTAAATTTTTTATTACAGTTGAATATGTTAAATATAGAATGATGGAACTGTAATAATTATTTGCTAGGACTGGGAAAATAAATGGTCAATCAAACAAAGATAGTGTAAAATGCAGTGTAACGGTGACGTCAAATTTGGTGTCCAATTCCAAATATAGAGCCATAGTTCACAGTTTGGTCACCACTCACTGAAAAATGCATATAGAGCTTAGTTGAAGAACCTCTTATCATATATCCTATACAGATAGACACATCCTATAAGTAGGTAGTTGAAGTCTCATTTCCAGAGATTATCTCAAGTATAATTACAGGGTAAATACGTTATATGTTGCATGTAATTTTTTCTTATTTTGACTTAAGTTACATGTTCATAGCATGAAATCATAACTTTTTTTTCTTTGCTTTCTTCAGACATGTACTAAGTGCATATACTTGGGAATGTCAAGAGGCTACATTTTAAATGCAAAAGTTGATCTCTATTCAACATTGCTATGAAGAGATATTGATGTTTCAAATTTCAAATCATAGCTTAAACTTCTGCCTTAAGGCCTTAAATATCTCCTAGTTGTTATCAGGAAATAGATCTCTTTGCGTGAAAATATTCAACTATCATTTCTCAAATCAGTGCTTAATTTATTTACAAACAGAAAACTGGGTAATTTTGGAAAAAGGGAATTCACAAACTATTAGATAAATTTTATTTATAGCCGACAAAATTATGTACAACAAAAGAAACGAGCTTATGAATAAATCTTTTCTCATAAGAAAACCGCGGGCATATAACTGAATCTCACATAGTCTTGTGTATACTGGTGCTGCGTTGTTTATTTGTTAATTCTTTTATTTGATTTATTATTGAGATGATTGTCATTACTTAGGTTAATGCATATATTTGAAATTGAAATCATCATTGATGCATAATAAAGTTACCTTTTTTGCACCCTTCTAGTTGGCTATCTACTACGGTGACATGGCTGAGTTCCACAAATTTGATGTAACAATCACCTATATTTTTCATATGTTCTCTTGCAGTATGCACTCATTGGCGTCTTGGGACTGATAGTTATGTCATCAAAAGAATAGAAAAACAGTGGAGCTACATTGCAGCCAACCTCTTATTTCTGTATATGATTATTTACCATCTTGAATCATTCATCCGATGTATACCTTGAATTTTGTATTTGGAGTTTGGATTAATTATAAAATAATTTTGTGAATTTTAATGACATCCATATCCATGTACACTGTGGGGAATATCACTCATTCTAAAATATGAGCCTACGTGCATGCTGGGTATATGAATGTTGTCTTAGATAAATTATTTAATGGTAATTTGTCTCACTCCCCTTGTATCAAAAACTATTAAAATATTCATCTTGTTTTCCATACTAAAATTCTTTGAAATTAGAAAAAATTGAAAAATTAACCGACGATGATCAAGTCAGTCGAATTTGGTATTGATAGATGTTGTTTGATGGCAGCAGATGATCAGCTTTATTGAATTTGGTATCGATAAATGATGTTCGAAGAGAGTAGTTGATTGGTGTAGCAAAATGGTCGGAAGTTCGCACATGGTGATCAAATTCAAGGTTTTTGTCGTGATTTTGATGTAGAGTGCTAGTGGTGGATATAAATGGTAGTTGTGGCTTTGGTGGTGGCCAAATCCAATAAAGTTGGAATAGAATTCAATTGGGATGTTGGACGATGCAAATTATTGCCCGCCAAATATTTATCGAATATTTGATATGCAAAATTGTTATGAAAACATGAAGTTTTTGCATTAAAAGAGATCTTCTCTAGATAAAAAAATTACCAATTTTTTAAATATTTTCATTTTGGATTTGACATTTATAAAGTATTCAAAAAATATTAGATTGGATGATTCAACTACTAATATGAAGTGCGCTCATTTCATTCTTGAAAAGATCACTATGACAATAGCTTGTTTAACCAAGTTGTAGGTGTTGGAATTCCTAAAGGTAGAATGAATGGAAATATACAAAGTCCCACATCGCCAAATTGTTGAGAGCTATATTGGTTTATATATGGTTTTCTCATGAGGAGGTTCGGGTCTGGGGCTCTCAAATGTATGCTTCATTGTGAGGAGGAAGATCATGCATCTCCACCACACGCGCGCGCGTCGCCGCCGACCGAACCGTACCGGGTACGGGTCTTAAATGATCATTCTTTTTACTAGGCTATTGTTTAACAGTTTTGGGCTTCGGCTGAAAACTGGGCTGGGCCTGGAATTTGAAGAGAAGCGGGCGGGTTTTGGACTGAGGAGGCGCGACCCAACTGAAGCAGACGCGGGCGAATGGATGCGGCATGAGCGGGTGCGGACCAACTATAAATAGGAAGAAAAACTGATCACTTTCCCAACCAATTTAGAAATCCAAATCTTCTTCTTCTCCTTTGCTGCTATACTCTAAATCACAGAGTGATATACTCACTACAATCTCGAGCAGAATACGTCTGTTGTATCTTGGGAGAATTTTGAAATAAAATTCTTAAGGAAATCGTTACGACGAGCCTCAGACATAATCGGGTTAGAATTATTATTCTTCATTCTATCCTTTAATTTTGTTATACTATTTATTCAAAATAGTATAACGCTGTTGTTGTAATTTATTTACAACATTCATATTGTTATAATAATTAATACAGAATTCCAGTGTAGTGGAAATCTGAGCTATAAACTTGTGCGACGAGTTTATAATTATTTATTCTCTGTTTTGGTATACTAGACGTATAACATCTTAAATTTTTGACTGTTTTAACTAAAACAGAGATGGCAACAATAGATCTCTCAACAAAGGCTACTACACACAACAGACCCGATCCTTTTAAAGGAGATGGTGACGACTTTTTAACATGGCAGAATCAGATGTTATTTTACCTCACCACACTCGGTCTGCAACGGTATCTCGAGGAGGAGGAACCGATTTTTGCACCAGGCAAGGAAGCAGATGTTGCTACGTGGAAACATTCCGATTTCCTATGCAGAAACTATATTCTGAATTGTCTCGACAAGGTGCTATACAAAGTATATCAACCTCTAAAGACAGCAAAAGCACTCTGGAATGCACTTGCCATGAAGTATAAGACGCAGAATATCAGTCTTAAGAAATTCATTGTAGACAAATTCATGGACTACAAGATGGTCGACTCCAAACCGGTGACTGCTCAACTGCATGAACTACAAATCATTATTCATGAACTCGAAGCGGAAGGTAATAAGGTTGGAGAATCGTTTTTGGTTGAAGCCATCACGGGAAAACTGCCACCATCGTGGAGAGATTACCGCAATTATCTAAAGCATAAAAAGAAGGAAATCTCTTTACCGGATCTCATAGTCCGATTGAAAATTGAGGCAGATAACCGTGGAATTACAAAATAAAGCGAGGAGGCATTTGTGGCTGAAGATTCAAAGACCAAAAACAAAAAGAAGAATTTTCAAAAGAAAAGGAAAGCTCCAGACAACAAACCAAAAGACAACAAACGAACCAAAAAGTTTAATGGTGAATGTTGGGTTTGTGGAAAGGTTGGACATGCCGCTAGAGATTGCAGACTCAAAAAGGATCGCAACAAAGAGGCAAATTTAGTAGACAACATGGAAGTGGATGAGTCCAACTTCTCGGCAGTTGTATCTGAATGCAATATGGTTCAGAATCCTAACCAATGGTGGGTGGACACAGGCGCTACTCGTCATGTCTGCTCTGACAAATCCATGTTCTCTACATACAAGAAATTCGATCATGAAGAGAAACTCTATATGGGTAATTCTGCAGTATCTATGATCGAAGGCAGTGGCACAGTAATCCTCAAGTTTACTTCAGGAAAAACTGTCAAGTTGAATGACGTACTCCACGTTCCAGACATACGCAAGAATCTCATCTCTGGTGCAGTATTATCAAAGAAAGGATTCAAAATGGTGTTCGAGTCAGACAAGATGGTTCTGTCCAAAGCTGGAATGTATATCGGAAGGGGATATTTATGTGATGGCCTATTTAAGGCAAATGTAGCCGTTATCGGCAATAAAACTATGTATTCTGATTGTGCTATTAATAAAATTGAAGTTTCTTACTTGCTTGAGCACGAAATCTTACTATGGCATGATAGATTAGGACACATAAATTTCCGAAAAATGAAAATATTATCAAACTTGGGATTAATTCCGAAATTCCAAGTAGATAAGAACTACAAATGTGAGACATGTGTAGAAGCAAAAATGGTTAAAAAACCATTTCAATCTGTTGATAGAAGCACCGAACCACTAGGTTTGATTCATACAGATTTATGTGATTTTAAATCATTACCTACAAGAGGTGGGAAAGAGTACTTTATTACGTTTATTGACGATTATATGAGATATTGCTATGTATATCTTTTGAATAGTAAAGATGAAGCAATTACATCATTTATAAAGTACAAAGCTGAGGTAGAAAATCAGTTAAATAAAAAGATCAAGATATTGAGATCTGGTCGAGGTGGAGAATATGAATCACCATTTGAACAGTTCTGTGCCGAAAATGGTATAATTCATCAAACAACAGCTCCATATTCACCACAACAAAATGGTGTAGCCGAGAGGAAGAACATAATGTTGAAAGACATGATTAATGCCATGCTTTTAACCTCTGGTCTACCGACGAACTTGTGGGGGGAAGCCTTAAATATGTCTAATCACATATTAAACAAAGTCCCTCATAATAAAACAGGAACAATTCCATATGAGATATGGAAAGGACACAAACCAAGTTTTAAATACCTCAAAGTGTAGGGGTGCTTGGCAAAAGTTCCAGTTCCGCCTCCCAAGAAAGTCAAACTTGGACCAAAAACAGTAGATTGTTACTATTTAGGGCCAGCCCAAAATAGTAGTGCCTATAGATTTTTGGTATTCAAGTCTGATATAGCTGATATTCATGTAAATACAATCATGGAATCTAGAGATGCCTCATTCTTTGAAGACGTGTTTCCGCACAAAAGGAATGAAGGGAATAATGTCCCTAAAAGGACAAGAAAAGAATCAAGCAATTCAAATGAAGATGAAACTCATCATGAGATTGAGGAAGTTGAACCAAGAAGAAGCGTAAGGGCTAGGACTTCCAAGACATTTGGTTCGGATTTTTTCACATATGTGTTAGAACATGAACCTCAAACGTACAAGGAAGCAATGTCATCTTTTGAATCTTCATGTTGGAAAGAAGCAATCCAAAGTGAGATTGATTCAATTCTAAGTAATAAAACTTGGGAAATTGGTGATATTCCACCTGGAATAAAACCTATTGGCTGCAAATGGATTTTCAAGAAGAAAATGAAAGCAGATGGCTCTATCGACAAGTATAAAGCCAGATTAGTAGCCAAAGGATATCATCAAAAAGAAGGAGTAGACTTCTTTGATACATATTCGCCAGTAACACGAATAACCTCTATAAGAATGCTAATAGCAATTGCATCAATTTATGGACTAGAAATTCATCAAATGGATGTAAAGACAGCATTCTTAAATGGAGATCTCGGTGAGGAGATCTACATGGAGCAACCTGAAGGTTTTATTTCCAAAGGAAATGAAAACAAAGTCCGTAGATTAGTAAAATCATTATACGGACTAAAACAAGCTTCAAAACAATGGCACGCAAAATTTAATAGTGTCATGATGAGAAATGATTTTCGTATAAATGAATGCGATAAGTGTGTTTATTATAAACAAATTGGACAATCATATGTGATGATTTGTTTATATGTAGACGATATGTTAATATTTGGTCCAAATACTCAGGTAATAGAGACCATAAAGAAGATGTTAACTAACAATTTCGATATGAAAGATTTAGGAGTTGCAGACGTTATTTTGGGAATCAAAATAATAAGAACTCCTAATGGAATTGAATTGTCTCAGTCACACTATGTAGACAAAGTGATTGAAAAATTCCAAGACTATGGAATTAAAGGAGCGAGAACACCTTTTAATCCATTAGAAGTACTGCATAAAAACACTAATGAGAGTGTAATGCAACTGGAATACTCTCGTGTAATAGGATGTCTCATGTATCTCATGAATTGCACAAGACCAGATATAACGTATGCAGTAAGTCGACTGAGCAGGTATACAAGCAATCCAGGAAAGGAACACTGGAAAGCACTAATGAGAGTGCTTGGATATTTAAAAAATACCACTAATTATTCCTTACATTATGGAAAATATCCTACCGTCCTAGAAGGATATAGTGATGCAAATTGGATTGCTGATTCAGAGGAATCAAAATCAACAAGTGGTTATGTGTTTACCTTAGCAGGGGCAGCAGTGTCATGGAAATCTACTAAACAAACATGCATAGCTCGATCCACTATGGAATCAGAGTTTATCGCTTTAGATAAAGCAGGCGAAGAAGCAGAATGGCTTCGTCACTTTTTAGAAGATATTCCATTTTGGCCTAAACCTGTACCGGCCATATGCATACACTGTGATAACCAAGCTGCGCTAAGCAGAGCGCATAACTTTGTGTATAATGGGAAGTCACGACATATTTGTCGACGCCGTAACACAGTTAGGCAGTTACTCTCAAATGGAACTATTTCCATAGATTATGTGAGAACAAATGATAACCTAGCGGATCCATTTACTAAAGGTTTATCAAGAGAGAAAATTGACTGCGCATCGAGGGGAATGGGTTTAAAAGCCTAAACCATCAAGAGTTATCTTATACGGAAACCTATCCTAGCGACTGGAGATCCCACGGACTAGGATCAATAGGCAAACCAGTTCTGAATAATTCAAGACGTAATGCATTTGTGTGGACACAGTCCAACTCCATTCCTATGGTGCACAATATAAATGCATGCCTACAGAAGTATTTACAGGTTAAAACTATGTTTTTAATGATGACCATATCTTGAAAATAACAAGTGGGGTATATGTAGGATACTCTTAATGGTTGCGATCACCTATGTTAGTGTGAGCTGGGTCGGCTCTATGAGAATATTAAAAGGCTTTTATTCTCTAAAACACTCGCAGAACCAAAAATTGTTCAGGACCAAAATGAACACAACCAAGAGATTGGATGAGAAGGGAATCAATGCTTCGTAAAGCTTATTGTCTGGATATACAATAAAGGCCGACGGTTCAAGATGAAATAATTCACCGATTAGCCAAGTAGATCCGATAAGTTTTAACTAGGGAAAGTTCAAAGTGAAATATCTACTTATCCACGATAAAGCATTATTCCATATGTACTCTGTGATATTTCGCTTTGTGTGGGGGATATGTATATTATCATTCATGTGGGGGATTGTTGGAATTCCTAAAGGTAGAATGAATGGAAATATACAAAGTCCCACATCGCCAAATTGTTGAGAGCTATATTGGTTTATATATGGTTTTCTCATGAGGAGGTTGGGGGCCTGGGGCTCCCAAATGTATGATTCGTTGTGAGGAGGGAGATCATGCATCTCCACCACACACGCGCGCGCACCGCCGCCGTCCGTCCGACCGAACCGAACCGGGTCGGGCTCGGGTACGGGTACGGGTCTTAAATGACCATTCTTTTTACTAGGCTATTGTTTAACGGTTTTGGGCTTCGGCTGAAAACTGGGCTGGGCCTGGAATTTGAAGAGAAGCGGGCGGGTGAAGACGGACACGGGTTTTGGACTGAGGAGGCGCGACCCAACTGAAGCAGACGCGGGCGAATGGATGCGGCATTAGCGGGTGCGACCCGTTAAAGGGCAGCGACGCGGACGAACATATGTAACTGTACGAAGAGGTATAGACGCGACTGTTTGAGCGAACGGGTGCAGACACGACCGTTCGGAAGAGATGCAGACCAACTATAAGTAGGAAGGAAAACTGATCACTTTCCCAACCAATTTAGAAATCCAAATCTTCTTCTTCTCCTCTGCTGCTATACTCTAAATCACAGAGTGATATACTCACTACAATCTCGAGCAGAATACGTCTGTTGTATCTTAGGAGAATTTTGAAATAAAATTCTTAAGGAAATCGTTACGACGAGCCTCAGACATAATCGGGTTAGAATTATTATTCTTCATTCTATCCTTTAATTTTGTTATACTATTTATTCAAAATAGTATAACGCTGTTGTTGTAATTTATTTACAACATTTATATTGTTATAATAATTAATACAGAATTCCAGTGTAGTGGAAATCTGAGTTATAAACTTGTGCGACGAGTTTATAATTATTTATTCTCTGTTTTGGTATACTAGACGTATAACAGTAGGTAAAAGAAAATAGTGCGCATTCTTGAGATTTTTGATTTGATAACTAGCGATGGCAATAATTTGTTCACTAACACGTTTGGGTAGAGTCTATAGGAGGCTCTAAGCATGGTGGCTCTAAGCATCGAGTAGAGTGAGCATGGCTTACCACCCAAAGATTAATGGACAAACTAAATGGATGAACCATGTACTTTAGGACCTTCTACGAGTTTGCAATCTCAATTTCAACGACTCGTGGGAAGATTACTTAACATTATGGAGTTTTCGTACAATAATAGCTACAAGTTAAGCATTGACATGTCATCGTTCAAAGCTTTACATAGACGACCATGCAAATCGCCAATATATTTGGAAGAAGTAGGTGATAGTTTAGTACTTGGCTAGCACTAGAAGAGAGAACTGTCATTTTTCCGGCTACTTACCGTCGACGGACGTCACTGGCCGTCGATAGTCGTCAGAAATAGCCATCGAAATATCAGCTGTCGAGCAGCTGCTCATCGATATATTTTTTGACGGTTCGATCGATAACTTTTCAAGGGCTTTCGTCGTCTCGTCGAGTACACGTGGCAATCATGGTGATTGTCACGTTTTGGCCAATTGACTGTCGATATCTGTCGTCAGCCATCGATAACCTGGAAACAACTAAGCCGTCGAAATTTTTGAACCTTTTTTTAATTTCAGCCGCTATTCATGCCTCAAACAACACATACATAACAATATATATCGCAGCCCAATTTCACACATATAAATCATATATATTAAAGTCCAAATCACACATCACATACATCATAAAATACATCACATTAATAATAATAAAACATCAATATATATACAATAAACCAACCTCAAACATCTATCAATATACCACAAAACTCATATCCTCACAACATCAAACTCAACCATCTCAAATGTATCATACATCACATAGAATCAAACTCAACCATCTCAAAGTGTATATAACTCTCATACCACTTCACAACATCAAAGTGCATATATATACAATATCTCAGCATATAAAATAATAATAATCATACCTACTCATCATCGCCTCCAGATCCTTGTGATGAAGGAAATCTATCATGCTGTTGCATATACGCAGCAATGCACTCATCCGGTATCTGGTACATTTCCGCAGTCTGATGCTTATCTCGATCCTTGAGATTAGCAATCCGAGCTCTCAAGTCTGTAATCTTTTGATCGTCCTGGCTCTTCTATAGCTGGCTTGTCGTCGTCTAGACTGTAACATTTTACCAAAGTGTGATTTTCATATAATGAGATTAATAAAATCAATGTGTTATACGTTATTCATAAATATATTATACATAAACATTACCTCTTTGTTCCCGAAACCACAACGCCTTTTCCGTGTTGGCGGTTACATGATAGCGTCAAAAATCATGTCTTCCTCCTCAGCGGTCAGCTCGTCTCGACCTGTTCCATCTGGCAATTTTTTTCGTTTTTTCATGAATTTATTATGCGATTAAAAATAGAATTACAATTAAAATTCATAATACATTATTTTAATTATTTATATCTTATAATTTAAAGTGATTATTAATAACTTATAACTTAAAATATGCTTACTATGGCCTCTTGTAATTTTGCATTATGCCATGTGTATGTTCTTGAGCCATCTTCATTGACATGCTCGATGGAGTGAGTATGAGTAAACACTTCTAAATAGGAGACGAGCCGACCACACTTTTTTCTAAATTAATTATTATTATTATTATTATTATTACTATTATTATTATATATAATTAAGATTATACAATGTTATAAGTATTTACAATCACAATTTATAAATTTACTAGTTTTTGATGATAATGCTGAAATAATTTTGAACCCTCACGATGCGTGATAGGATTTGCATTTCTATATGCAGAATTCTGCTTAGATTCTACCTGTAAATTTAACATAAACATTGTATTTCACATTTATAAATTGATACAATTATTATACCAACTTCTACTAAATTTTTAATAAATATACAAGACTAGTAAACTTACAATCGCTTCTGGACTATTCCAGTAAGCATTCAAAGCTGTCCTATGCTTGCACTCATCCAGTAAGGCGTTTTTCTCCCTTTTTTAATGTTTGACATTACATCGTTGTAATTTTTCCGTATTTTTTTGATCCAGCAATTTCTGCAAAGGGAATAGCCGGCTTCCTATAAATCTACTACCCCATGCACATTGAAAATAAAATAAGTTATATATATTTATACTTAGTCAACAAATTGCACGGGTTATATATAAAATGAAATATACATTTACACTTACATAAACATCCCTCTAAATACACTATACAACGTGGGATGGGAGAATGTCAGCAACCGGTCATTCTGCTCTTGTAAGTAGCCTTAGAAATATCAAGAACAATTTCCGAGGACTCCAATTGAATGTCCTTGTATTAATTATTGTATAGACATTTAATACATCATGAATAATATATCATATACAAAATATTTATGATGTTGCAATAAATTTGATACTTACCCACTCGCTTTACTTGCTAATCTAACTGTGGGACGATCTATATATGACGGGTCGTCGCCATCGCCTCCCGCATCACGTCTCTCTCTGACTAGAAGAGGGTGAATCTGATTAATGGGAAGATCTTCGATGTGAAAACATAATATCTGTCACATGCATTTCATTTTATTATGGGAGAACATATCATTTTATTATGGGAAAACATATCATTTTTTGTAAGAAAACATGTAACACTAATAGTCAAATAAATTACAGTCTATCAAAACATACATTAATAATCAGTCTTCTTCATTTTTTGATTCAGACTCGATCTTGTACTCTATATCGTTTTGCTCTATAATCTCAAATGTGTCTACTAAAACATTTGATTCATCGTTTATAGGCCCAAAATTAGTATGATCATTAATTATTATTATTTTATTATTTTGCTCAAGATCTGTCTGATAAACATGTTCGTTTGGAATATTCTTTCCATCAAACGTAAATCTTGTTTTTGTTTTAAAAACTACCAACCAATCTGCTTTATCTCCTTTTAGGGATCGATATGGAGCAAAATAAACTTGTAGAGCATGTTTGGCTAATACGAAATGATCATACTTATGGTAGTGCGAGTTATGTTTTTATTTTGATAAGATTATAATCTTTGTGCACATTGATTCCAGAACTTAGAACATTGTTGAACCAATTGCATCTAAATTAAAAACTTTCTTTGTAAGTCGCATAAAATATGTCAATTTCAAAACCTGAGTTAAGACGTCGTAAAAATCTTTTAGATGATCATCTAGACCATCACTACCTTTATCGGTATTGTTAGTTAATTTTGTATGTTAGTTAAATCCATTAACGAAGAATATTAGAAATGTCTTGACATTTCTTTTTGGTCTCATCGCACGATGTTTCAATCCTTCATCAACTACAAAATTTCTCGGATCATAAACGTAGTTTGAAAATTGGTCAGCAAATTCTTTATTAAGATCGTTGTGATTCATAAATATTACAAATATTATATATTGACATATTCTTTAAGTATGATTGAATAAATATAAATTTAAAAATTCACATGCATATCGAGAGTTACTAAGTAATAATACCTAACAAATGGTGCAACTTCAATGCAATTAAGAAGTACATATTTTTTTGCTACATGGTAATCTCTTTCGTCAAACCGTGTTTCCGTACATTTCCTGCAGGTCGATCATGTTGTCTAAATATAGATAACATTACTTGAGAAGAATCATGTTTAACGCCTTCATTATTACGTGGAACACATTCAAATGATAAGTTCGCATGGTCATTGAAATAATGAGAAAAGGAATGAAGCTTCTTCTTCGATATATGATTTGCAAATTGAAGCTTCAACTCGTGTTTTGTTTAACTTTTTTCTTCAGATGATTTAATTACCCATTATCAAATTATTTCAAATTAAATATACTTATGTAATTTTTAATTTTTAATCAAATGAATATTTAACATACCCAGTATTATTACCTCTCAAATGGATACATCCATCTATATTGCACAGAACCTCGAAGAAATGCTTTAGATGGAAAATGAACAGGTAAATGCTCCACTACATTAAAGAAACCTGAAGGAAAGATTTTCTCCAGTTTGCATAGCAATAAAGGAATATCAACTTCAAGTTTATGTAGACATTCAACTTTTAATGCAGTCGAACAAAGCTCTTTATAAAATAAACCAAATTCTGTTATAACAATCTAAACTTTTACTAGTAATAGTTCTTTGAAAACTACGGGTAACAAATTTTCCATCATTACATGGAAATTATGACTTTTCAACCCGTTTAGTTTATTGTTTTTTAAAGTTGACACATCTACGAAGATTAGAAGAAATCTCATCTGGAAATGTTAATCCTTCCACTCATTTTAACACAAGTTTTACTTGGTTATTGTCTAACTCATAGCATGCTTTTGGTTTTTTAATGTCATTTGGCTTGATATGAAGCTCGAGGTGCTTGCGTAATTCTTCTATATCACGTCTTGATTTCACATCATCCTTAATCTGTCCCTTAATATTCAAAATTGTATTAAACACATTATCAAACACGTTTTTTTCATTGTACATCACGTTAATATTATGACGAAGTAAGAGATCTTTCCAATAAGGTAACTCCTAAAATATACTTTGTTTGCACCAATTATGGACCGTCAATTTACCTGAAATTTAATTTGAACTGCAGTTTCATGTATCTTTGGATATTCTTTTACAAGTTCATATAATTCTTCGTTTGACCAAATCGTTTATGGTTGTCTAGTCTCTAATCTATTAGCTAGAAAGTTTTTTCTCTTTTAAAAATATGATTAACATGGAGAAAACACTGATGACAATCAAACCATGTAATTTTCTTCCCATGCGATAAAGAAAATGCTCGTATTTCTTCCATGTAATACGGACAAGTTAGACGACCAGCTGTATTCCAACCTGAAAGCATTGCATATGTAGGAAAATCACCAATAGTCCATAACAAAGAAGCGAACATACGAAATTATTTTTTTTGAAACGTCATATGTTTCAACTCATCTATGTTACAGTGTTTTCAACTCTTCAATCAATGGTTTTAAATAAACATCGACTCCTTACTTCAAATCATCGGAGTCGGGGACGACAATAGTGAGAAACATATATGGTGTTTTTATACACATCCACGGAGGCGAATTATAAAGTATAATGATAGTAGGCTAAGATGAATATTTACAACCAAATTGAGAGAATGGTGAGAATCTATTCGTACATAAACCAAGTCTTATATTACGACTCTCTGCAGCCAAAGCGGGATAACTCTTATCGAAATGTTTTCATGCTTCTCTATCAGCTGGGTGTATTAAGGTACCTTCTTCATATGTTCTCACACTGTGTCATCTCATATGAGGTGCGATAACAGAAGATGCCTATAACCTACGAAGTCTAGAGTGATGGGTAAGTAATGCATTTTCTTGTAAGAAACTTCATTTCCCTTCTTTTTTCTTGGTTTGTAACTTTCCTCGTTACATATTCTACACTTCTTAAGATTCATGTCCTCTTTCCAAAACAACATGCAATCATTTAAACATATAAATATCTTTTGGTATGGCAAGCCAAAAGCAGACATAAGTTTTTTCACTTTATAATGATTTTCGCACATTAAACTATCGGGTGACATATATCGTTTTACAGCTTGTACAACTGCTGTAAACTCGGCTTCAATGAAGTTGAATTTAGATTTCATAGTAATGTATTCGACAGTTACTGATAATCGAGTGTCGCTTTTGTAGTCATCCCAAAGGGGTTTCTTAGCAACATCCAACATAATTTTCTTTGCTCCAGTATTTAGTTCTTCTTTGACATTTACATCTTCATAATCAACTTGAACCATAGGGAACAATGATCGCGCTGCATCTTCAATCATATCTTCTATATAATTCGCCGTAATATTGTCATTTTCCACATCCTCATCTGATACTAAGATTATGTGCAATAAGTTCTCCATGAGGATCCCATACATAGTAATCTTGCACAGAACTATTTTGACACAAATGTACTATAACCATATATGGTTTCCAATGCTTTAAATGTTTGCTGTTATTACAAAAGCAACGAACTTCTTCATCATTTCCATTATTACTTAAAGTGAATTTAATAAATTCATGTAGACCATTATAAAAATGTTTCTTTATTGGTCCTTTTATTCCCTTTCGTTCATGCATCCACCTCCTCCGATCGACAAAATAATTGACCATTTTTTCCTATTTCAAAAAATACGACAAAAATTTAAAAAATTATAGTAAGATTCGAAAAATTACGATTTTTTTGGATTCATATTTTATTTTTCAATTCATTTATACATTTTCATGTTTTATTAATTATACTATATATTATTCTTTTTATTTATTTTTATAAAACCTTATTTTCAATTTTAACAAATTATAAATATAATATAATATTTTCACATTATTATTTTTTACTTTTGATGGTCGGTCATCCTACTTCCCATTACAAACACCATAATAATTACATCCATAAATCATTTTATTTTAAATAATTCAACAAAATTTCGGCATCACTTTTCCTTTGTTCTCGTATTGTACATAAAGGTGCATACACAGGGAACAAAAAGGAAGTGGTGTCGAAATTTTATGAACCATTTAAGATGAAATGATTTATGAAATGTAATTATTATACTATGTTTGTAACTTGTCTAATACATAGACAAATACTGTATTAGATGATTATCCGTTTGTAGAAACGAAAATCTATATAATGATCATATATAATACTTGTCAAACGGAGAAAAAATATCTAAATGATTTAAAAAATAAAGTACATCATAGACTAATTTGTTTATATTAACATTTTATACTAATTCATTGTTTTAATTCATTAAAAATTAAAAACTAATAAAAAATTATTTTTTCTACACTTTAGCTAATACTAATTCGAATTTATTAGGACTAGTAAAAGATTAACATTGTACACTAATTTGGTTATATTACCACATACATGTAAACAAAATTTATATATAATTAATGGTAATAAAGGGATTATGTAAATAAATTATTTTTATCGACATTTTAGCTAACACATACACTAATTAACAGTAAATTATGTTACACTAATGAACACGTACACCAATCAACCCAAATTAGCCCTAATTATACATTAATTTTCGAATTTAAACACTAATAACCCTAACTAACATTTCTAAATCGACCAATATACAATTATAATCAATCAATGAATCTAAGCATAAATTAACACTAATTTTACCATAATTCAAAATAATTAGTTTAGGAAAGAATATACTTAATTTTTTATGGATTGAAGGCGTAGAAGTTTGAAGATTCCAATTTGATGAAGACCGCGATGGATTTTGGCGGATTACGGCGGCTATGGACGGATTTTGGCTGATTGGGGGTTAAGAAATTTAGGTTTGAGGGTTTAGGGAGAGTAATAAAAGAGGAAGAAACTGGATCGGCAGAAGCCATATTTGCGATATTCCGACAACTACCGATGGCCGTCGTCGGCATATTTTCGACGGCTTTCGCCGACCATTTAAGATATTAGATTATATTTATTCTCTATTTAAAATAAATTTAGTTTAATTTAATTGACTATAAAAATTTATTTTGTTATAATTTTTTTAAAAAGTTTGCAATAACCCACTTTTGTTTCTAAATATTAAAAAGGTTATTTTTATTCGTTATACAATACCATTTTAACGATTTGATAACTAATTATGAATTTTAAATATATTTAACATAATAAATTCATGTAAAATAAAATATTTAGTAAAAAAATAAATTTGTTGAGTCTTATGTTCATCCAAGTTATTTTGGCATACGATCGAAATATGAAAGGAAAATAAACAGGTTTAAGTTATCAATCTTGATTTTCAAATTTATAGTCGTTTGTCGACATTCAGACTTAAACCTTTCGTTCGAAGGTCAAACGATCATCAAACGAGACGCAAACGATATATACTGTATTATGTATTTATCTAATCCGTACAGTTGGATTAAAAAATTAAAAAAAAAATTTAAACTTCAAACAGGTCAATTTCATAAAATTTTCCTAACAATTTATATTAAGTGTTATACAACTCCTTGGAAAATGATATATTTTGAGTCTAATTTTTTTTCCTTCTACTTTTTATCGATTCTAGCCATACGGATCGGACAAATACATTATAAAATATATGTGACTCGAATTTCATCTCATTTGAAGATCGTTTGGCCTTCAAACAAAAGGTTTTTAATCCGAATGTAGACGAATTAATGACTATAAATTTGAGAATCAAGAATGGCGCCCCAAATTTATTTACTTTTTATCATATTTTGGAAGTAGACCCAAAATACTTTGTATCGACGTAACTTTCAAAAACAATTATTTTTCTGTCGAATATTTTCTTTTATATGAATTTATAATGTTAAATACATTTAAAAATTCATAATTAGTTACACAATGGTTAAAAATATATTTAAATTCATTAAACTGTTACGCATAATAAATTTCACCGAAGTTCTATAATGGACAAACTGAATGTTACATTGATTGATCGTTTGAGTTCGATTTTCAATAAAGTTAAATATTGAATTACACAGCAAAAGTTTATTGAAAATACTAATTTAATTAATCATAAACAGTCGTAAAATTAAGGAATTGAATAATAATATCTTCTTTAATTTTTATGAACTAAATTAATATTTTTTTAAAATTCAAATTTCTATAATTAATAAGTTAGGATAATGTGATAAATCAAAATACTCAAAATAGCCAACGTCGAAAGCTGTCGAAAACATCGTGATGGAGCCATCACCAGCCGTCGGAACAGTCCATTGTTATTTTAGCCATTTCCAGTAGTGTAGATCGTGAAAAAAGGAAAAGATTGAAGTTATTTGGCAATGGATGAAGGTGGATCAAGTCAAACAGTGGGACTGTGCTAAAATGAGGTGTGAATATTTGGAGTCTAACTTTGACAACTTGTATTCGTGAAAGTATCTCCGTTAAAAGGCATTGTTTTCTTTTGAAAAATAGGAAAGTTAGCATGTAGGTTGGTTGAACATTTCCTATGGCTAAAGGAATAACGAGAATTGGCAAGTTGTCTTACCAAGTGGAGTTATGTAAGAAGATGACATGAATGCACAATGTTTTGACGTATTGTATTTAATGAATGCGTGCACGATCCTAATACCATTATGGAGCCAAGTCGGTTGGTGCTAGACCAGGTGTATTAAGCATCCAAGCAGAAAGGGAAAATTTCAGAATTTTTTTATTATTCATATGAATTGGATCTATATAATGTGTTATCATGAATAACATCGCTCGCATTAATTCATATTTAAAGCAAATACTTTGGTCAACAGGTCAAAGTGAAGCCTTCTTTGGACTACCCAAAATGCCTATGCTGCACATTATGTACTATAGGAGATTTCGTCAGTTTACCGTTCCACCATCTCCACGTTCCCTGAAAAACAGATGCTGATTCCTCCCCCACTTTCTTCGTAATACCCATTTTGAATCTTTAAAATCCCTAGCCCCAAATGATTCGACTACAGAAAAAATTAATATGAAGACTAAAAAAGAATAATATTATGGCAAGCGATTGGGGCTAGCGTTGATGACGAGGTGTTGGCATGGCGGTTGGCGATGTGAGGAATGAGGGATTTGCATACTTCGAGTCACACATTAGCGTGCGCGGGCCTGGCAATGGCACTAAATTTAAGAGCAACGCCTGAAAATATTTGACACCATGACACCGACGTCGGTGATGGGAATTGTGGCTAGAGATAGAGAAGGAAGTCGTGACATAGTGTTGCAGCCAGTGGAGGCGTAAGGTTTTGGGCGACATCGAAGTCTATTGTGGTGGCTTCAAACGATGGGCGACAATGAATATTGCCGACCAGTAATGGGCTATGCCGAGCCATGTGGCTGATAGAGGCAGTGTGGTGGCCAACACGGACTTCGAGGCTGGAAGGTACATGTTCATCACTCATGGTATCACTTATAAATCTGAAGTATACTACATTTTTTCAAAGGCATTATTAAAGGGCCTCTGAAAGGACTTTAAAAGTGAATTACAAATGCAATGTTACAATAGTAGAAGAAGAAAAATAACAGAAAAATTACTCTTTAAATTGCTTAAAGAAAAGCAAGCATTAAAATTTAAAGGATGCTTTTTGTATATCGCTTTAATCAGATCTGTTAGTTAGCAAGGTTTTTCAGTTGAATGAAAAGCACTATGGAAAATTTAGTTATGACTATTGTATTTCTCAAATTTTCAGTTCACGTTGACAGCCATTTTAACTACACATATCATTTTTACAATAACAAACTATATTCAACATGCTCAACGTTCCCTTCTTACTACTTGGTGCTTATTTGGCTATAATTTGTAGACAAGCTTAGAAAAGAATGGTATGTTTATTTTTTACTTTTACAATGAAAATCTTTGTAGTTTAGTTCAACTTTCGTTGAACACCTTCACCTAAAAAAATGGAAACATACACTACTTTAGTATATTTTTGGCATGCATGCTATATACCTGCATGTGTACCACCTAATCGTTAGGTGGCATGTCTACAGTTAATGCATTTAAAGTGGTTTGAATTATACCTTTACGTTAAGTTTGTTTCTTAATAAAGAATGTGTTTATGCTTTAGACTATGATTTTATGTTCATGTAGCTTAACATTAAAGAGGTGTGGTCAATTGTTGATATGAAAATGGCTATTATACAGTGAGATCTTAAGTAGCCACATGATAATCATGGTTACCCTTTAAAAAACATGCAGACTTCACCTTCTTTTTCTCAACATTGGAAGAAAAATATTATTTAGCAGTAGATGATCCAAGACCAATTTAGCCTCAACCTATAGAATAATGTTAGTAAAATATGTATGTGTATTTGTTGTCAGCTGTATTAGAAGATGATACTCTTTTAAATGTTTTAGATGTTGTCCAGCTTGAATTTTAAGGTTGCTATTGTTCTTAAATAATGAAATCAATGGAAATTCAACTAACGTTTATTTAATTTTCCATGATCTGTTAATTTTATGTGAACTATAGTACTAATTTCTATAGATTGAGCTCTTCAATTAAAAAATAGCAATTCGGAAGTACTTTCATACAAAAAGTGGTTGCTCAAAGTTTTCTTTGCACATGTCAATGGGACGTGCCTTCGTACTGATACTATATAAAAAGCATAAAAAATTTTGTTTTATTTTTCAGAGTAGGAAAAATATCAGATTAGTTTATTAGTTTTAAAATTAATTTAAATATTTAAAAAAAATTATAGTTATTAAAATGTTCATGACAAAAAACCAAATAAAAATGTTATAATGCATAAAATTATTATTTCCTTTTCCATATATATTTTTTATGTAAAGGATATATGATCTAAAGAGCATACAACCGAGCTATATATATATATATATATATATATTAAAGATATAGATGTCCCGGGCCTCAGGCCCACATTACCACAAATAAAACTGCAAACATGCCTGGCTAGTGGTAAAAATAAAGTCAAATATCCCCAAGCCAGACTAGCGAGTCCCAACATCACAAACATATAAACAATGACCAAACTACTTCAAACACTATCTGTTAACTAGTCAATAACCAGGAAGGTATCCAATCTAAAATTCAGCGCATCTGCGAAACCAGCCAATAAACTCAAGATAGTATCCGTAAGTACGAGGAGAGAAAATATTTATAGTCCCAATCCGAAGCCCCCGGAATCCTCTCATTGTTGGCTTTGTATTCACCATCATTATAGAGGACTAGATTATCATCTATAAGTCTGTATAAGAGCTCTTGTTCATCTTTCTCATCGGTGAAGACCCACCTTGAAAATATCATCCATTTCGAATGGTAGCATAAATCACTTTCCTTGAGACCAAGTTCCAGCCTCATTACACCAGGACTGTTGAATACCTTTGGCAAACTTCTCAAAAAGCTCAAGCGTAATGCGCTCAACACTAAGAGGGTCGGAATGTAAACCAGCAACTAGGAAGAAATATGGGAGTCGGAGGGAAGGACAGGGTCAGCCTGGAGAGGAGGGGACATGGTGTCCGCAAGAGGGGGAGGCATCACGATCATGGAAAGGTTAGCCTAGGGGGCAAAAGGAAGGGAAGGTGGAGGCGACTGAACGATAGGGTCAGAGCAAGGGAGGAAGGGGGCTTTAACTTACCAAATTTTGGAAGGAGCCTTAGGGAGGGGATTCTTAGAGGGAAGGTTATCTGGCTCAACGTCAGAATGAGAGCATGATGAAATGATATGGCCAAAGGAATGATAGTGATCACAAATTGGCGGCTTCCACTAGTACGAGACATCTACATAGGTTACCCTATCCTCGGCAAGGGAGATGGGAATACAGGTCGGTAACTACCTAGTTGGCGAAATCTCAATTAGCGCTTTGGCATATTGGAGGAACTGTCTACACTCCATGGAAATATCAAAACAAATCAAACGACCTATATAGTTGGCTATCCAGTTCACTCCTTGGAGTGATTGAAAAATTAAAGGGATATTGGAGATATGCACTCAAATGGAATTGGATAAGACTTGTTCACGAGCAAGGTCAACAGAAGGCTCCATTGGGTAATGATAAAAACTTTACCATCAATAATAATAGGATTCGATTCAAGAATATGGGCGCTCTCTTCGGGACACGAAAATTTAAAAAAAATACATCGAGTTATCACACCTGACTTTGATAAATCCACGTAAACGCCACACCGCTAGAATATGCTTTTTGACAATAAAGTATAGGGGAGCCTCATTCAAAAAGAAACCAACCAGATAATCTTTCCAAATCGTAATACCCGCATCAATAATTTCTTTTAGAGGTTGGACAGCTTTGTTAGTAAAATCAACAACATACTGCTTGGGGGGAAAGAGCCAGTATTTCCAGCCCTCTTCGTAAACAAAGAGGCCATCCATTAACTAATTTGGCTTTATTAGCAACGTTTCCAAAACAACTATCGTTTCCACCGTGAATTAAAGTAGGAGTAGCAAAAGAAGGTACATAAGAGGGGTTGGAAATTACCTTTGAAAGCAACTAATTAGTAGCAAGTGCCTGAAAGCCCTCAGCAATTGGGCTTGATGCACGAATAGAAGGCTGGGACATCTCAGAAAGCAGATCAACAACAAAAGTAAGCACATCAGGCAAAGAGCTAGGCGGGATAAGAATCCCAAGGTCTGTCGGAAGATGACCAGCACTAGTGCTGGAGGACGAAGGTAGAGGAGGGAACTCGTCTAAAGCGCCCAAATTTGAAAGATCCGCCATGAACCGACCAAAATATTAGAAACACAGAAGCCAAAAAAGGACCGCAACCCAATCACGATGGAGGAAGAGATGATTAAATGGCTATAGGCCAAGCGTGAAGAGGAAGGAACCTTCAAATTTCTCGTCTCGAGCAAGATTGAAGAAGAGAAAGATGAAAGCGAAATTCAAATCTAGAATCACTGTATCGTCTTTTTATTTTATTCGAATTCTTTTTCCGTATATTTAGGCTCTGATTGGGAGTTTATTTTCTATCAATTTTGACTGGTTTTGGATTGCTCTATAATTCAGGTGTTATCATAACCATTACTTGTAAGTTTTTTTTACACCGGTTGTTGTTGGTTATAAAACCGGTGCAGTGCAATTTGATGGAAATTCTCAACCCATCAAATTGGGGTGTTTTGAGGGGTTATAAATTTTTTTTCAATTATACCCACACTAATTATATTGTAGAATTAATCTTAACAAAATTTGAGAATAAATATAAGGATATATATGTAATGTTACTTTAGTGGAAGACTATCAAAACCGGTGTATGTTAAACTTTCAAGCATGTATTGATCGGTTATAACAACACTTCATATAAAACAATCAAAACTGCTACGATCATTTACGGTCAAAATCGGTACTCTCAAAACCTCTCATAACTGGTACTACAAAATTCCCAAGCAGAGCCTTAAAGGTGTTTTATTTCTATTATATACTTGATATAATATGTTATATTAATTAATTATTTTAATTAAAAGTATATTAACATAAAATTGATAAATGACATGTTATGTGATAATAGTTACATTTTGTTATAACCATGAGCGATTTATCACAATAAAATAAACGTACCATTTTAAATATTCCTAATCAAGATTGGATATCAATACATCTGTTGAGACTAAAGTATGTAACACTCTCCAAATGTTTGGCAATATATCACTCATAGCTTCTGGGGGCACCAAAGGGTTATGTACTGATAGTTATTGGATAACTATGAAATGACTCACATGATAGTTTTCTGTTAGTTAATATAACTAAGGTCAAACAGAAAATATCGATGTGATAATTTTACACAATTCCCTCAACTTGATAATACTGTCGAACTTCAATGTCGAAACTCTGCTTTGATTATTGTTAGATCATGGCACGACGTCCATTGATCGACTATAGTTGGGTCGTGTGGAAGCATTAAAAGTGAGGCACTATTCAAGAGAGAATTCTTCCTCTCAGTTATATGGGGTTAGTATCACGGTCAACTGAAGTCAACTCAAAGTCAAAGTCTTCGACCAGAGTTATTCAGTTAATAATAATTGTTATTATTGAACCAATGGCTTTGTGTTTGGAATATATAGTTGAATATGGACGATGTTGGAATTTTGATCATTACCAAATTCCTTAATTACTAATGTGATATAGTTTGATGAAGAAAATTGATGTAAATAATTGTCACTACCGGGTAACACTTAAATTAATAAAATTGGATCTTACCAAAGCTAAATAAGCAATAAATTTGGCCATAATGTCACACCACCTACTAAGTGATGTGTGAACGTTAATATTCAAATTGTTCGATATTAATCGCTGATCGAATTTACACCTAAGAGTCACACAATCAAAATGTTGAATACTCCTGTTACCACTTGATTTAATTATTTATAATTATTATAAATTAATTAAATTAATTAATATTTATGAAATATTAATTATAAAATTTTATTTAATTTATGTTGATCAATATTAAATTGTGTGTATATAATAATTATAAACACATGTATCGATATACGATATTGACGTGCATTTGAATTATATTTAAATGCAATATTATTGATCAGGCTTGAAGCGGGTTTGAGGCCTAAATGGGACCATGGGGGCTGCCATATTAGGTAGGAAGAGGATGGAATTTTGAATTCAAAAGGAGGGGATTTGATAAGAGGAAAAGAAGGATCTGGATCCTCTTTTCACTCCTTGCTTTTTTGCTATTTATTTGCCTCCAATCCTCGTTCTTTTGCTCCATTCCAGAGCAGCAATGGTCGACCTCCAGTCCCCTTTCCTCCTCAAAATTAAAGCTCCTAAATACTAAATCAAATCAAATTCATGCACTGGTGGTAACTGCATTTATGATGGTAGCACTTTCTAGATTCTGAAATCATTTCAAGGAGTTCTGATTCTACATTCAAGGTATACTATCTGGGCATTAGGAAAAGAAAAAAATTCTTGTTTATAACCTTATATAAATGTATATAATGCTCTTTATATCTCATATATATATATATATATATATATATATATATATGTGTGTGTGTGTGTGTGTGTGTGCGCGTGTGTGTGCGCGCGCGTGCGTACGCGTGCGTGTGTGTGTTTAGATTGCAATTGAATATCATGAATCTGTATATATTAGTGTTGTCTCCATTGTATGAATAATATATAGGTCTATGTTTGTCTAAAGTAAAAATAAAATAAATTTGTGTATATATATTATATAATATTTTAATGCCCAGATAAAAAAATTAATTTTAGTACACTTTCAAATTTATTATTAATGTAAAGGATTAAGTTAATATAATATATAATTACATAAGCATTTTTTTTATTAATATTAATATATGTATATAAAATTTTCGAAAAAAAGATTATATATATTTAAATTAGAATATATATATATTACTTAATTTAAAGTTAAATTTAATTATATATATAAAACATTAATATAAATATCAAAATCATCCTTGTAAATATTTTGACATAAAATATATACATATAAATTGTTTTCAAAATTTCAAATTTTTTATTTATTTTATACGTATATTTCCATACGGATATAAATTAAAAAAAACCATTTTTTAAAACAACTTAAAACCGAATGCAACAACCCACTTTTTCGAACAGTTAAGCGGACAATCAACCACACATAGATCCACTCAAATTGAATGGAAAGACGGATGGTTAGGGGAAAAGAAAGAAGGAATAATATAAGAAGAAAACTAAACAACACAGAATCTCATAGTGGAACGAATAACTTATAATATACAACACATCTTTACACAAAAGCAAAACTGTAATATATATACAGACATCGGTCAGAGCATACTAACCTATTTCAGCCTGGACAGTTATAACAACCTGTATGCAGCGGAAAAATAATCATATACGCGAATACGTCTCTGACCTCCAACTCGACTCCTGAAGCTCCAAAGCATCCAAACTAATATGTAATATGCTCGGTCTGACCCGAGCATTATAATAAAATAACACACGAGTCAGTCTGGAAAACCAGCATATGAAAACACACCCAACTGGATTTTTAAGCTCTAGAAAACCTTTGAAAATCAAAAGTATCACGTAAGACCATGCCGCAAATAAACACGGATGAGTTTTTACTTTACGATAACCAAAACATTTCATATGAAATTCTATGATATTATAATGGTGTCTAAGATACAAATACTTATTACTCTTAACCGAAATTGTTAAATTAATTAAACTCCAACATAATAGGTATACAACTAAAGCCATAAAGGCTCGTATTGAAGAATGGATTCCATACAATGACTGGGCTACTGGGGTACCGCCCGTCACGGAGCATCTCTAGATAAAATAACACCGAGGTTGAACCTATCTACCCCTGCCAACATAGAACCGACCTACCCTTTACTGGATAGTACCGAATATGATTACCCCTCCGTTAATAGGCCCCGAAGCATACAAATGAGAGATAATATCGACTCTAGATAGGGATGATCATACTCTACTTAGGAGCGATCCACTTAGGCCTCCTGCATCTCCCATATTTTAGTCATTCCCGGTTGATGAGGCTTGAGGCTACGTTTTACCTTTTATATAGCACTTCCATCTTAGAATGCTAACATTGCCCTCCAAACAACAATGCAATATCATCATTCATCCATACAAGTTCATTCTGGGACTGAACGAAACGCTTTATAGCTCTGTCTTCAATTCCGTCATCTTTAAGATGTTTTCACTTCGAACACTTAAGTTTGATCGAAGTGGTTTTCGGATAACATATCCAATCCCGGTCTCTTAGAAACAACGTTCGATAGTTACGGTAAACTCAACCCCGGTTCTTAAGGAAATAAACATTCAAAGATAAGAGCGGAGATCAACTCCAGACCGTTAGTGGACGAATTTCCTTATCGTTTTCCTTTGGAGAATGAAAAGAGATTTATATGCACAACACAACATCATCGGAGATGAATGTGCCATATAACTCATGTGTTTCTCCTAGATATTTCCAAAGTTACGTTTTGGGTCCAAATTCGATAGTCGATTATTTAACTATCGAATAACAAATATTCAAATCAGGAGTTTAATTCAAAAAGGGACAACCAACATTGGTTAAGCACATAAGCAAACACTGGCCTCTTAAATTATCTTCTCATTAATAAAAATCACTTTGTAAATATTTTTATATAAATACCTTTACAAAGATATACCTACCAATTTCCTATATTTTCAATACTTAGAAAAAATATATATATACTTACCTTAACGCTATAATTATATTCACCCAAACTATGAAAGATTTCTTTTCTATACAATTCAAAAATCATTTATAATCCCTTGTAAATCTCAAAAACCATTTATAAAATTATTTTATAAATTTCTGAAACTGTTTATAAAACTCTATAAAGAACCCTTATAAAACCCAACCTCCGTTTCCAATTATAAACTCTTTTATAAATTTAAAAAACATTTATAAACTCTTTATAAATCCATAATACTATTTATAAAACTCTTCTTATAAATCTATAAACCCATTAAAGTTCTTTTATAAATATCTAAAACCATTTATAAAACTCCTTCACCATTATCCAATCTTCCTTTTCATTCCCAACCCATATTATAAATCTCCTCTTATAAAACCCAAGTTTGTTTATAAACTCTACTTATGCATCTCGAACACATTTATAAAAAAATCATTTACTTCTAACACTATTATATAATAATATTTATTTAAATTAAACATTATAAATAGATAAATAATAATCATTTATCTTAAAACATCTTAAAATAATAATTAATAATCTCAAAACATTATTAATAAAACAATAATAACAAATCTTTACCCTTTTTTATAAATAATAAAAAAAAATTTCAAAACCCTATTGATAAACCCTTATTATTAATTTCAAACCATAATTATTCTTAAAATAATTAACCTTTCAAAATATTAACATATTGACAAATACCTTAAAACAATATTATCTATAAGAAAGTTACTTTAAAACAATACTAATATAATTAAATAACTTTTAAACAATATTAATATAATTCAGTAACTTTTAAAACAATATTAGTATAATTAAATAACTTTAAAACAATATTAATATAATTAAATATAATCTTTTAAACAATATTAAATAAAAATAAACAACTTAGAAAAAGATAGATAAATAGGTTGGAATAATATAGAAATTTAATCTTTAACGTAAAATATTTCTGAAAACCCAATTTCGGATTTAAAATCATTTCCTGCCTCAAAACCAATTCAAATTCAAATGGCAATTTACAGTATCTTAAAATGCTAATTTTAAGGCCAATAGCCACCCAACACTTAACCAATATCGATATTGGTTTTTCTATCACTACAAGTTTAAGTTTTTAACATATAACGATGTCATAACCAATATTGCAGAAAATCAGGTTTATTATCCAATAATTTATAAAACATGAATACCATTGAAATCAATTGAACAATAGCGAGGAATCCCATTGGATCCCTCTAACGTTTCCTCGTGCATCACATACATTATAAAATCAAATAATATAAATCAACCATTTCGAGGCGGCATCGTACACAAACGGTCATCCGCTCTTACACGCGAACGTAATAAGGTCTCATCCGCTCCAGAGGTGGGAATATATCCAAACCAACTTATAAATTAGTAAATTATCCAAATAGTCAATAACAACCAACAAGAAAATATTCACACATCCAATAAATAATTTTATGGACTATATAATATTTTTTGATTAACCACAAAGGTGAGATTAACTCACAGTTATTCAAGTTGTCACCGAGGCATTCTGGTTTAGAACTAAAATCGATCGACCGTTCGATTTTAGCATAAACTCCAATAAGCTCCAAATCCAACCAAAACCAATTCCATTACGTAGCCATCCTCGCTACAAGTCCAACGCAAAAACGGCGTTCAAATCCGACCTCGTATGAGAAAGTTATTCGATTTATAAGCTATCAAATTAATTTAAATTTATAAATAACAAATATACTCTAATTACAAAACTGCCCCTCACCCAAAACTTCATCTTCCCCAATCCTCAAAACGTGCACAGAGACACTCGACCCACTCACGTGTGCACAAAGATGGAGTGATACGGAGCAAAACTCGACGAAATTTAATTACGTCTTCACCATTAAGCTTCTCATCTCCTCCTCTACGCGCTCATCACCATGGCGACAACCCCGAAGCCACCAAAAAGAAAGCGGCATGCACCTATGCCTCGCCGACGCCATCAGGTCACGCGACCCATCAAGTCATCGATCCCCTCGAAAATTTGCATCCAAGTTCTAAACTCCCCCGCGAGTCCGAATCCAAGCTTCGTTCGTCCAATCGACGACCATACAATCTAAAATTTCCAACCCTAGCTCACGGCCCTAAATTGGAGAATCTAACTCGAAGTTGTACCCAACAATATACATACAAAATCGAAGCATAACTCAATATGAGTTTATAAATTTCTTTCATGATTTTTAGATAAGTGTGGATTTTTATTTTTAAATTTGAAGATTGAATTCAAAGAGGGAGCTCCATTTTTCATTCTCAGGCAAGTTAAAATAGAGAGAAGAGAGGTATGGGCGTACGTGAGGAGCATGGCATGGGCATGGGTTGAGTTGATTGGGTATGGAGTTGATAAAAAATATGTATATATATTATTTTATTTGTAAATATCTGATATTACATACCCAAAAATCTCGAATATCTAGCGAGACATGCAGCCTAGCGTTTTATATGTTATACCCCTATTCCGAACGCAATGGAACTTGTTTCGAGACCTAATTCGATCGTATGATGAAGATAGCTTTTCAAATCCAGTTATTATATAAATTCTTGAAATTAATTTATAAGCGTTTCAAACTCGCACGACCAAACGAGACATCCGATCGCCACAAAAATCGTCGGCATGCCATAACTCACTATTATGTATCCAATGACATTGATTTCGTCTAAATTCGAGACAGAGTCCCGGAAGGCTATTTTTACATGTTAATTAAAACAAATTATTATAAAAACTAAATAAATCACTTTTAAATCCATATTAAAAGTTTACTATCTTCATTCTTAATCAAATAGAATTAAAATCAGCTTTGAAATCATTTTTATCCAAATTAAAACCCAAGATACAATTATTTAAACAATTCCAATTATTAAATTCAATAATTTAATTATCAAATAAATTGTTATATTTGAAATTTTAGCTATTTGACTTATAAAAATAATTATTCAATATTTAAAATCAATTAAATATTTCAAAATCAAATGACTGAAATATTGGGTCATTACATTCTTCCTCCTTAAAAGAATTTCGTCCGTGAAATTAGCAAGTAAGAAAATTCCTAAACCCATTAACTTTTCAAAACCAATTAGTTGAAATTGATTACCAGATCCTTTTAAGCCATTAACTTTACAAAATCAATTCATTGAAACTTCATTATCATCTTTCTAAGCCTTTAACCCATTCATAGTTACTAACTAATTCCATACCAAGTTATGACATAAACATCAAATTCCAGCCATCAAAAATTTCTTCAAAATTTTCCAACGTCTTAAATTTCGGAAAATTTCGCCAGTGTCTCCTTTGCGCGGGTAGATCGAAACAACTACAATTCACCACTACGTGCCCAAACCAACAAAAGAAAACAAAAGTCGAGCGGCTCAATCATAAAACCATCAAATCAAACAACAATTAAACATAAATCTTTTAGTCGGGCAACCAAATTTTACTTATGAGATCATAGGCATTAACTAGCTTTTGCTTCTATATACCTGCATCTTATTTACCAATGATATCCAATCATATAGTTCATAATCATATTATCTTGTATTTTCAATTGTCAACGTTTAATTTATTAAAGCCTGTACGATGTACATATACCATCCGTACACAAAACCATGCCTGATCGTTCGCTCAATCACACAATTTCACTTTCGAACTAGTATCGTTCACACAACCACTCTAATGCAGACTCAGATCCGGTTTCTTGATTAGAAACCGTCATTCTCCTAGCGCAGCCATATACTATGATAAAGAATATCAGGATCAATCAAAAATCCATATACAGTGTTCGCCGTCGAGAATCGAGTGAAAATTCTAACTCGGACCGACGTAAAATCATCTTGAAATCATGTACTTGAATCTGGATCAAACAGTTATGAGAATAAAATAATATATGTACAACCTACTTATTTATTTCAATTGGTTTCTCCTTATATCCCATTCTTTTTCTATTCAGATTCTCTTATTTTTATTCATTTATTCTTAATCATTATTCACATTGCTTTATTCACATTCACTTATTACTTGGTATATTCTTTCAATACTAATATCATTTAAGGACCATTCCATCAAATTTTATGTTTAACAACATTTCACTCTATACTAAAATCATTTATGAATCATTTCATAAAGTTTTACTTAAGTATATAAACATTTTATACAACACTTCTCATGTTTATTGTCACTTCACAACTTAAGTCCATATCCATTTTAAGTCGAATTCAATTTCATTTAACTCGATCCATTTTCAATTTTATCCCACAACATTCTAAATCATATACAATTCACTAATTTATTTAATTAGTTCATTTATTAATTCATTTCAAATCATAATCAATTTCATTTCCAAAAATCATTTCATTTAACTTAAGTTAAATCTTCCTTTCAAATTTGCTTTTCTCAACATTCATATTCAACAATTTTAAAACTTTTTTTTGCTTAATAATTCTCAAATTTAGAAGTTATAAAACTCTTTTTCTTATATTTCATAAAACACTGAATAAAAATTTTCAAAGTTTTAAACACCATATTCTTATTCCCAAGTATTTTGAAACAATACTATTAGTAATTTCTTTGTATTTCAAATCGTACTTTTGAATTTTAAATCAAAACTAGTTTTATCAAAACAAAATTCCAATGGTAGCAATTCCTCTCTAGGAAACCCGAAAATGAACGTCGATGATGCTGTAGTCATTACCGAGATTTTTTTTCAACAACCAAGTGAGCTCAGCGATTCTATTTCTTTTAAGTTCCTTTTTAAATATTTCCATTCAAAAATAATTTCAAATAATATCATTATTTTCTTCAAAACTTTGAAAACAGTTTTCAAAATCAACGGGTTTTAAATTCTCAAATTCTCAGCTTTTAAATCCTTTTTATTTACAAATCATGTTTATAAATTTCCCTTGTATAAAATTTCACTTTGGTTATATAAAACCATTTCTCAATTGTTTGCCTTATTTACACTATAATAATAACAACTTTTACTAGAATACAAACAACAAACAACAATGATGATAATCAAATATTATTACTAACAACCAACACACTCTATACACTAAAATAATTTCTGAAAAATTATTCCTTTATATAAAAATATAATTAAGGTAAAATTATTTTATATACCCAACTCCAAAACAATATCATGTCGAATTGATCTTTTCAAGTGTTTAGAGATCCCTATCAATAACGTTAATTACTTGTATTGACCAAAATCCATAAGCCACTCAATAGATCAACCAACACAATATAAAACATTTTTATATTACTAACAAATACACGCTCATATATATATATATATATATATATATATACACTCTCGAACTCAGAATAAGGCATTCCATTACCTTATCTCTTAATGAGTTACCCGACCAAAGCCAAGGTTCTCGCTTAACCTTTAGCTCTAATACCACGATGTAACAACCCACCTTTCAATTCAATTTGAGTGGATCGTGTGTGGTTAATTTTTCGCTTAAACTGTTCGGAAAAGCGGGTTGTTACACCAAAGTAAAATATAAAAAAATTTATATAGCCGAAAGCATATTTATGAATATATATATAATTATTATTTTATTAAATATATTTTGATGTATTTACATATATATATATAATATTTAAACATTATTTTTAATAGATATATATATATCTGTGTGTGTGTACGTATAAAAAAGTTTTTTTTGTTTCGAATTATTTAAATATATATCTTAAAGTTAATTTATTAAATTAAATTTGGAAATATGTAGTTGTAAATTTAAAATATAAAATTTGAATATTATGTTTGATTTTGAAATTACAAATCGTTTATATTAAATTTAGAATTATTTTGGAATATAATTATATGTGTGTGTGTGTTTTATATAAAAAATTTCATTTTACAAGTAATGTTTTATAATATAAAAAATATTTATATATTTATACACACACATATATTAACATCACCGCACGTATAAAGAGGGGCTAACATGTCCATTGCGGTGTAAATCCCAACATCTATGCAAGGGCATGTCAAACCACGTACACTATTTATGTTGCATGTGCACATATACACACATGCGTATATGATATACATATTATATAATATAATATAAAATTAATAATAAATAAACTTTATTTATAAATTAAATAAAATATTGATTTTATTTAAAAAAATTAGGATAAGATCTAAATAAATTTGGACTTCGTTGGCCCAATAAGATCCAAAATGGAATAAATTTTTTAAATTTACCTGTTTACCCCACTGCGTGCTAGCCTAGATCCAACATTAGTCGATGGAATAGCGCTGATTAGGTTGCCGGTTGAGTTTCATGTATGTAAAGCAGTCAAAGAATTTGATGTCAGATGTGTGCTTTGAGCATATTTCGGTAAACAATTTTTTTAACCAAGCTAATGATCACTATCCAAAGTGGTAGCGTAAGTAGTTTCTAGAGGTGTTATGTAACTCTTGATTGGTGTATGTCCTAGGGCAATTATGTAATTTGTTACATATATCAAACACTGTGACTGGTCTTGTTCAAAATAAAATGTGTTTTTCTTTTTATTATATACTTGTTATGTAGTGATATAAATAATTAAGTAGTTAATTTAAAGTAATCCTTAAATGATATGTTATGTGATAGTAATTACAAAGCATTGCGTTCATGAGAATTTATTACGTTGAAAATAACATATTGTTTTAAATATACCTAGTCAAGATGTTTCGAGAAAGGATATCGATTCATCTATCGAGACTAGAGTATGCAACGTTTTAAATATGTTGTGCGGTGTATTTCTCGTAGCTGCTGAGGCACCAAGGGGTTTCATACTAATAGTTGTTGGATAACTATAAAATGACTCACTCGAGATTTTTTTGTTGGTTAGTATAAGTAGGGTCAAATAGACAATCTCGAAGTAATGTTATTACACAGTTCCATCGACTTGAGAATACAGTGGAACTTCAATGTGGACACTCCACTTTGATTATAGTTAAATCATGGTATGAAATCCATCGAACGACTATAGTTTGGTCTGAGTTGAAGTATTGGAAGTCAAAGGCTATTCAATAGGGAATTCGTCTCCTCAGTTATATGGGTTTAGTATCATGGTCAATTATAGTCCACTCAAAATCAAAGTCTTTGGCCAAAGCAGTACAATTAATAATAATTGTTATTAGTGAACCAAAGATTTTATGTTTAGAATTACAAAGTTGAATGTGGACGATGTTGGAGTTTTGACTAAAACCAAATTACATAAGTCATAATGTGATATAGTTTTGACGAAGAGAATTGATGTAAATAATTTTTACTACCAGGTACTATTTATAATAAGTAAAATTGGATTTTACCAAAAAGATATGTAAGCGATAAATTCAGCTAACATGTCATACCACTAGCTAATGTGACATGTAAATATTAATATTCAAATTGTTCAATATTGATATTGACTGAATTTACATCTTTGGGTCGCACAATCGTAAAGATGAATTCTCCAAAAAAACATGATTAATTAACATATAATCATTGTAAATTAATCGAATTAACTAATATTTCTAAAATATTAGTTATTAAATTTTATTTTATTTGTTCAAATTCCATTAATATTTAATGAAGTGCGTTTATAGAAGTTATATACGTGCATATTAATACACGATATCGAAAAATATTTAAATTTGATTTAAATCAATTAATTACTAAGTGGATTTGGAAAATTTAAAGGCCTATTTTGGCACTTTCTTTAATTGGCCATACATGTATAGAAAAGAGATTTTATTGATTTGATTGAGATTTAATGAGCAATAAAAGTGGGAAGATTATAAGGGAGGGATTAGAAAGGTTTCATTGATTCCTTTAAAACAAAATCTCTTTCATTTCATTCATTAATCCTTCTAAAGACAATTCATCTCTCCTCTCTCTCCCCCTCTTCTATTCCCGCCAAAAAAATGGCATCTAAGGCTTAATAAAATTTGAAAATTCAAATCAAAATATAATTAAAAAAAAGATGGTTCCTATCTCTTGATCTTTGCAAAATCTGCAGGTTGATTCGAGAATCTAGATTATTCATTATTTATGGTGTTTTTTTGGCTATATCTTAAGGTAAAATTCTAGTTTTATTTATACATTGGGACAGATATACATGGAAACTCAAGATCGCCTTCCTTAACGAAGACCAACAAGGAGGGAATCCTCGGAACGCGAGAGGGCATCGGGAAGGCACTGTCTCTTTCATGACCTAGACGGGCATGATACCAACAGCTGCAGGCATATAAAGGATATAATCGAGGAGCACGTAAGGAATGGTCAGTTACGGCAATACGTCGGGACTCGAATGCGACGGTGGAACAGGAGCAGCCATCGTCTACCTCAAACGACGACGGTGCGAGGCCTAGGAATGATGGTCGATTGGTCATCGACTAATCGGGATGGTATGTAATAAGTAGCAAACTCTAGGCAGAGGGCTAAGTCACTTACTCATGTACGGGGACGGAGATAGCTCCTAGGCATGCTCTGAGATGATGATAAACCATAATGCTCTAGTTTGCGAAATCTGCTTTTTCTTTCTGGTTTGGATATTTGCTTTTTCTGGTTTGGTTTGAACTCTTGGTTTTGTTGGTTTTCTGGTTTGGATTTTGGTTTAGATGCTTGTCTTTTGGTTCGGATATTGGTTTGAATTTTTGATATGGATTTCTGGTTTTCTGATTTGATCTAGATTTCGGATTGGATTTTAATTGGATTTTTATCTGGTTTTTGGTAAAAGGTCATCGAGTATGGACTATACTCAGCAAGGGTCTGAAGAGACCAGGATTCGGCCTAGGACTTAGGCCCTATATTATCTATCATTTATCATTTCAAGTCGTCGAGTATGGACTATGCTCGACAAGGGTCCGGGATGACTAGGTTTGGCCTAGGACTTAGGCCAGGATTTATTACATAGGATTTGGCACATGAGTCATCGAGTATGGACTATGCTCGGCAAGAACCCGGAGAGGTTACGGATTCGGATTTCGGCTTTGAATGGCTAAGAATTGGCTATGAACCCGGAGTGGTCCCAAATTTGGCTAAGGGCCCAGAGCGGTCCCGGATTTGGATATCGACCCGGAGAGGTCATGAATTTGGTTATCGGTTATTGGATATGGATGGATTAGAACCCGGTTGTCGGGTTCAGATGGATATGGAATTGGCTAGGGATTTGGTTACTGGATTCGAAACCGGATATTGACTCAGAACAGTCGTGGATTTGGATAAGGATATGACACTTGGATATAATGGCTTGGTAATTGATTGGATTATGGTTCGGATGATGTGGCTATGGAT